>CM073438.1:28215000-30615000 GCA_037074515.1 Mimosa bimucronata | reverse complement strand
CAGTGAAAGGTTTCCCATGCATTTGAGTTAGTGGCAGTTTAAACCGCCAAAGTTAGTGGCAGTTCTAGAAACATTACAGATGAAAAATTTAAAATCAGTGATGGTCTCCAACACAATTGGGTTATTGGCAGTTTAAACTGCCACTAATTGTTTTAATTTTAGTGGCGGTTGTGGAACCGCTATTAGAGGCTAATAATTTTTAAAAAAATTTCAGATTCAATTTAAATATATTTGAAAAGCATTTTTATTTAATAAATATATTTGAAAAATATTGGTAATTAAAACAATCATATAGAACTTTTATCATCCATAAAAATAGAAAAAGAATTTTTATCATATTTTGATAATGAATATATCCGAAATGATTATTTTACTTAACCATATCAATATGAAAATAATCAATATTTTAAAAATGGCAGGAAATTACACAAGAGGGGGGTGAATTGTGTATCTCAAAACTTTTTATGTAGCTAAAGGAATTAAACATAGAGAATTTATACTAGTTCGGTCCTAACTCTGACCTACGTCCAGTTCTCCAGCCTCAGTTGGGTTCCACTAGTGCATCAGGATTTCAACAGGTTCTTGAACACCTTTACAACAAGAGAATTCTCTCAGTAAGAGCTCACTCTTAACGAATTCTCTCCCCCTTACACTTTGTAAGATTACAACCCTTCCTCTAGTATCCCACTATCTTAAAGAAATCACTCAATAGAAAAGTATAACAGAAGATACAAGGCTAGCTCACACAATTGAGCTGATAAGTTTACAGTTTGAAGAACAGTTGAGAGAACTCATATTAGAATTGATTGCAGTAGGAAATTAGTAGTTGGATATCACTTAATGCTCTCTATCAACCAATTTCAACTTCAACGCTTTTATAGTCTTGATTGCTCTAAGTCTGGTTATAGCAGTTGTGAGTCTGTGTGAGAGAGAGTTGAAGATCTGGAGGTTGATGATGATTCTGAATTGCATTAAATGCTCCAGAGTAGATTTTTAGTTCTATTCCCTCTTTCTTTCTCTTCCTTTTGTTGATCAGTGAAGTATCGTAGTTGCAGAGTCAAGTACAGGTAGGTAACGGCTCTTAGTTTATGTTTTTGTGTGTCCAACGTAAACTGCCTAAAATAGATACAAGTACAATGTCCAGATATAAAGTTAGTTAATCATGAGAAAAGAAACAAATTTGAATTTCTTCATGTGCCAATTGATTGCTGGATGTGCCAATCGATTGCTCTCTCTGGTCTTCAATCAATTGCCTTCAGATTAGTTCAGATTGCCACCTGCAACACTCGATGGATATGTTAACTATCAAATAAAACATAGGTGTGTCAATCGATTGCCTGAATTCCCAATCAATTGGTACATGTCAATCGATTGTTCATGTGTCAATCGATTGTATACATCTTGGATTGAACTAGAGTTCCAATCGATTGCTTATAGGTTGTTAGAGCCAATCGATTGCCTTTCCTTCCAATCAATTGCTCACTGTCTGAGTACTTTGAAAAACTTGGAGCACCAATCGATTGTTCTCTCTGTGAATCAATTGAGACACACCAATCGATTGCAAAGGAACCACACCAATCGATTGCTGTTCTGAGCCATCGATTGCTTAACTTAGAATTTGAGAAACAGTTTTTCAAAGTATTCTTCTAAGTTAAGATCTCATGATCCTATAGCCTAAGTCATGTTTGGTTATCATCAAAATCTAGAGTTTAACATATCTAAGCCTAAAAAGAAAAGAAAAAAATGTTTGTAAATAAATAAGATAGAAAATTGAATTAAATAATTAGAATAAACAAATATATAATAGATAAAATTAAGAGGAAAAGAGAAGAGATAAAAAAACTAATGGAACCGGAGCAGAGGAGATGAATTGAAAGAGGAAAGGAATGAATGGTTTGTGATGCCTTGTCTGGTTGGAAGGAAGTAAAGGCTGGGAAGTGGAAGCCACATGTTTGTGTGTTCAGTGTCCTGAAACTCACTTCCTCATGGAACCCACTTACATCAAAATTGATGGAAGTGACTTCCTTGCATACCCCTATGGAACTGGGTTCCACTTCCACTTTCATCTACATATTTCTTGGACTGCCCTTCTTCTCTTTCTCCTTCCCTCCACCACCAATGGCCACAACCTAGTTTGCCAACGCCGGTGATAACGTCCTCCTTTGCGATGACGGCTTGTACTCCACCAGCAACGGCGTCCTCCTCCTCCACTTGCGATGATGGCGTCGATCTTTCCTCCACAACAATAGCACCGATGCCCTTCTCCACTAGCGATGACTTTAAATAGGACTTCGTCCCCAACCAGATCTTAAAAAAATGTGTGAAATCTCCCTCCAACAGCGAGGACCCAGTCCATAATCGAGGACCTAGTCTATAACCTGATGTTAAACATTATTATTAAAATTATATTTAAAAAAGACCTAATAGAGGACCCAGTCCATAAGAATCACGCTCCGCCATGGCAAAAAATGACTGAATCACAGATCAACGCAGAGAAGGAGATTAATACGGTGGATTCAGTTCTTCTTCTTCTTGTTGTTCTCTTAGTCTCTTTTTCCAGTCAGCTTTTGAAATCTCAAGTGGTGTGCGAAAGTAGAAAATGGGGACTTGATGCAAGATGTGTGAAATCTAATTTTGGTTGAAATGTTGTTCTTATTGGATGAGATCAAAGCTTTATTAGAATGGTGCATTGGAGTTAGACAAGGAGATGGGAACTGTAGAAAGGTTTTTGGGTGATTTGAGGATATCAATTTGGTTCAACTTTGATGCATGATGGCAGATGGTGGCGATGAGTTGCAGGAGTGAAGGGTGACAGTGATGGGTTTTAGAGCTAAGGCCTTCTCTTTTTCTTTTTTTTGAAAGGGTATTTGGGTCTTTTAATATAAAAAATATACATACTGATTAAAAATTATATCTTACTTCCACTGTTATACCAAACACAATTTAAAACCCAATTCCACCTCCACTTCCAGTTCCACAAAAAAACACTTCCATTGTACCAAATGAGGCATGAGGTTGGATGAAATGAGGGGAAGAGGTGGGTATTTATAGTGGTTGGAGGCGGGCATTAGTAGCGGTTTTGGTAGCGAATGAAAACTGCTACTAATGCCTATCACAATAGCTTAGTAGTGGTTTTGGAACCACTACTATTTGTTTTTACATTTAAAAAAATTAATTATATAGAAAAGAAATGTATAAATTTTCAATAAAAAAACAAGATATATGAATGTTTGATACACACCATTATGGAAAATTTATAAAATGAAAAATAATTGTGGCTGACTAGCTTCAATCATCTTCTTGCTCCTTGCCCGAAAAGAAAATAAACAAATATATCAATTTTTTTATTTATAATAGTGTTGAAATTTGTGAAATCCATTTGTAGTTAAAAGACTTACCTAACTACTGGTAAATTTTTGTCTTCTACTACAATGAGGTTCTCAAAGTTTTTTGGTTCAAAATGCTGGCTATCTAATTCCAAATCATCTTCGTCACCCATTTCGTAGAGGTCCTAAGGCTTTATATGAATCACCATTTGCCAATCTTTGTGTTTATGATCTTGCACATAGTAAACCTGCTGCACTTGTGAGGCAAAAATATACGTATCATCATCTGGTACTGCTCCTGTGTGAATGAGCCTCGGGAAATTGACTGATGTGATGCCCAAGCTATATATAGTAATGCCTCAAGCAGTTCTGGTGTATTCCTACATGCAATTGAAGAGAGGTATAGTGAAATGACCTTGATAATTTAGCTCGATGATGTCAACGATCTTCCTATAATATGATACGCCTCTAAATTGCATGTCTGTATCACATGAGCTGGCATAACTCCTTGTACCAAATGTGCCAAGCATTCTGAAATTTTGGGTGAGAGAACCTTCTCTCATGTAATGGTGCAGAACTTGAACTGTTGACTTTGTATGCCATATATCTCTTGACATAGTCAAGTATATCAGTTGCTAGATTTATCATATCAGGCGGATGAGGATTGTTGTCGTTGAGTATTTTACGTCCAAACCAATATGAAAATTCTCGATGGACCTTTATATCCGCCTCAACATACGACCTTGTGTGGCTTCGTAGTTGGCGTTTAACATAATGGCTGAAATCCCTTAAATTCAAAACAACAAATCAGAGGCTTTTGTGGTTTGGAAATAAAATAATATGATAAATGTATAGTGTTAGAATTCCTACTAAATGTAGGGCTCTACTTGAGGGCAATTTGTCAAGACATGTCTGTGCCCTTGCAACCTCTCAATAGGAGTGAGCTTGTAATACTGACTTCCTTCAACTGGCTTTCCAATGGGCGGAAATAATGTGTTAGAAGGTAACTGGACATTGGTGGGGCTATCATTGACATAAGGAGGGCGATTGGACGAAGTCTCGATGTCATCATCAAAATAACGTGAACAATATGTTAACACCTCGTCACAAGAGTAACCATCTGCTATAGAACCCTTTGGAGATGCTTTGTTCCTCCACGTACGACTTCAATTTCCCCAAGTATTTGTACTTACAATTATAATTAGATTACTGAGACAAATTTATGAAACCATTGGAATAATGAATTAATTGACCTCCTTATGGGATACATACAATGGTATGAATGGTCCACCTATTTTTGCGTCTTGAACGAGGTGGACAATGAGATGGACCATGACAGTGAAGAAAGACGGAGGAAATATCATCTCCATATGACAAAGTGTTATAACTATTTTTTTCTGCAATTGATCCAGCTCTACTTTGTCCAAAACCTTTGCACACAGCCATTGGTAGAAAGAACTGAGTGAAACCAAAACAGTAGACACCTCCTGCGGCAGTGTGCTTTTAATTTCCAGAGGTAGGAATTGCTGTAATAAAATGTGGCAGCCATCACTCTTCAACCCGACAATCTTCTTAGTATGCATGTAGACACATATTGAGATGTTGATTGAATAACCACCAAGAACCTTAATGTCCTTAAGTGTGGAGATGAAAACTTCCTTGTTGGCTCTTGTTAGTGTGAATGAGGTTGGGGCAAACTTGTAACGTATTCTTATCGCCATCAGATCTTTCCTTGCTTGGAGATGGTCCTTGGACATTCTGGACTGGTTCAGCAACGTGTATAAAACATTGTCACACACATTTTTCTTGATGTGCATGACATCTAGATAATGGCGAAGTATATTAGATTTCCAGTAAGGGAGCTCAAAAAAATGCTCTTCTTTCGCCATTGCTGCAAGTTATCCCCCTTGGACTAGTTGTAGGCCCTTCTGCTACCAGGCTGAACGTCATCTTTCTTCCTAAATTCTATGTTAACATCTTCAAGCTATTGAAGAACATCTGCACCAGACAACAACGTAGGAGGATTTCTCATTTTCTGTTATCCGTTTCTCTAATCTTCTGCAACCGGAAACTATGACCTCCACGAAGGAACCGTCGATGACCCATGACGCACCACTTACTACTGTGAGGAAGGTGAACAGAGTATTGGTCAAAGTCGCAGTTAGGACAAGCTCTCCCTATATGAATGTTCCAACTAGACAATGTGCCAAGTCCGGGGATATCGCTAACTGTCCACATCAACGACGCATTGAGTGTGAAGAGCATCTTACCTAAGTGTCATATGTCTCAACTTTGTTGCTCCACATTTCCTTCAACTTTTATATCAACGGTTGAAGGTAGATATCTATACCATTTCCCGGAGCTCTATTCCCTGGAATAATCATCAAAAGAATGAATGAGCTTTGTTTCATACACATCCAAGTGGCAAGTTATACGGTATCAATACAATAAGCCATATATTCTACGTAGTGCTAAGATTCCAAAACGGATTGAACCCATCTGATGTGGGAGCTAGGCGGACATTTCTGGGGTCACTAGAAAATTTAGGGAATTCAGCATCAAACACATTCCAAGCCTCAGCATCCCTAGGATGTCTCAACTTCCCATCTACGTTGGGCTCTGATGAATGCCACCGCATGCTAGACACATTACATCACTTACATCTCTCCAACTCGGCGTTGTGTCCCCAACACAACATATAATCATTTGGGCAGCCATGGATTTAGTGTAGTTCAATCCCAACTTGTTGATAGTCTTCTAAGCTTCGTAGAATGAAGGTGAGATTTCTGCTTGAGAGAATGCATCTCCCAATAATTCTAACACTATTGACTTCCCCTTATTGCTGAAGCCACACAAACACTTGATATGATAGAGTTGACCAGAGCTGAAAGTTTAGATTATTTAATGCACCATGAATAAACAATATTTTACTCTAAAGAAAACGATTTAAGTGACTAAGTATAAATTCAAGCTCGCAGTTTTTAGTGGAACCTAGAAACAATTGCTTATATGCTTCCGTCATAAGGTCGAAAAAATTCTTAGCTGCTTCGTTTCAGAAAAACTCCAGGAATAGTCCCTCAATGCCTTCTTGACTACCGATGTTGTCACCTTGCACACCAAAAAATTGGACGGGAATTGTTTCACTATAAGATGCTCGCGCACAATATTTATCGGATGCCACTTATTAAATTTTCATTTTGGACAAGGACAAAGTATCTGATTATTAACACTTGAGTAGTTGAAAGCAAAATCTAAGAAATGGTTCAAACCAACCATATAGTGGGGGGACGTACATGGCAAATTAATCCAAGATCTATCCATCATATGAGTGAAGATATTATGAAAGAAGGGAAGAGTTCAAGTAGAATGAAATGTGGAAATGAGATGAAAAGGTGGAAAGGCTTATAAATGGAAATTTTGCAATTAGTGGTGGTTAAGAAACCGCTACTAAATACATAATAGACATATATTTTTGACTATTTGGGACGTGGGAGCTTGCAAAATATAATTTATTAATTAGTAGCAGTTTATAACTGCCACAGAAACCGCCAATAATGACATATGACCGTTAGGCTAGGAGCACAAGTATGTATTTAACTTGCCCTTCTTGAAACCATCACTAATGGCAGTTTTTTTTTTAAATTTAACACATTAGATGGTAGAACTTTTTTACTAAATTCAAAACATTAGTGGAACCTCCACTAATTGCATAGAAACGTTTAACTCTTTCCTAACTTTAATTAAAATTTTGAGTAAAAATTAAACAAGATCATAACAATAAATTTAGAAAATTGAGGAATTGTAACCTAAAGTAACCTAGTCCACTAATAAAATTGTGCAATCCTAAAATTAACAAAAGTTCAAATTAACAAACACTCAAATAATAATCCTGAAATTAACAAATGTTCAAATAAAACATTCAACCCTACAACTATGAAGGAGGCTATTAGTCGTCTGGATGCGACCTGGAGAACAGTTGGGAGGCTGCTTCGGTGGACTTAGAGGTAGTGGTATGCACATAGGAGGTCCATCTGGGTCGATCCTCTGTCGTATCAGGTAGAGTGCACTATTGGATGTTTCCACCCCGGATTCCAATATGTCTAACACTTGACCCATCACATCTTCTATAATCCTCTCCCTCAGACGAGACTCATACTCAGTGTCGCTCATAATCGGGCTGTTGGTAGACGGTTGGCCCGAAGCTGCAGATTGGTGCTGCCTAGGTCACCTATCCTGCCATAGACCACTGTAGGCCGGGCTCTGAATCCCATCCTACGCACCTGGCCAGGGTGCTCATCAGGCCCTAGGGAAGCCTTGAGTGAGGCAATGGGGTCTACATTATCCCTTTGCGACTCGTTGACCTTTCTCTACTTCTTCAAGCCTAATCTGCAAAGAGAACATATTTAAACGTTTAATATAATATAATTGTTATTAAAAATATAATAATAAAAAATAAAAATAACTAAAATTTTATAATTTGCTCTTCAGCCTCCTTGGATTTGCACTCCCGTCGGCATACCTGTGATATTTACAGTGGAAAAGACCGTACGTAGCCTTTGACCCTTTCTTCTCAATTGAAAATGGCTTCGTCACAGTTGAATGATGAACCTTCTGATGTGACTGGCTGTAAACACCTTACTGTGACCTCTTTTGTTAACATAAAATAAAATTTAAACGTCATTATTATTAGAAAAATTTATTTTCATTATTTAAATCCCAATGCAATAATATTATTAAATGTACCTTTCCTATGTCTCCCCTCCTCCAAAGCACATATCTCTCCCACGCATCCGAAGGGACTCCACAAGGGACAACTTCGATTAACTCCTGAAGTAGCCCACTCCCACCCTGATTCCTTCCATTATTAAGCTCCAACTTCTGGTTCTTCCAACTGTCACCCATCTCAGATTCTGCCCAATTTTTGTACGTATCCCTTACATCAAACTTCCTTTGCACAAAATAAAATTTAACTATGGTTATATAGTATTATGATAATAATAATTAAAATCATATTTCAATAATAATAATAATAATAATTAATAAATAGAATTCCTATATTATTAATTAAAATCATATTCCAATAATAATAATAAGTATTAAACAATAAATGATAAATAGAATTCC
This sequence comes from Mimosa bimucronata, assembly GCA_037074515.1. Lineage (NCBI taxonomy): Eukaryota > Viridiplantae > Streptophyta > Magnoliopsida > Fabales > Fabaceae > Mimosa > Mimosa bimucronata. Next base: position 30,606,550 of record CM073438.1, on the reverse strand, counting down.
TATAGTCTTAATTAAAATCATATTCTAATAATAAAAAATAATAAATAAACTTTAAATTAATTCAAAAGACCTTCAAGATTCCATTCCACGCAAAGTTCTAAGCCATCAACCTTTCTCCAGTTTAAAGCATCAATTGGAAATCGCTAGAAATTCTGGCCAACACTCTCGCAAAACCTGAAGAACAGTTGACCCCCTTGCCTTTTGGTTTTCTAGTGAACACATTCTAGTCAACCTTAACCCTGTGCTCGCTTAGGAAGTTCTGTGCATCTTACACCGTCAATTTACTCTTGCATATACTACCAGAAGGGTCTATAAAATGTACACAACAATTTTATAAGTGTTAAAAATTCAATTATCTGATAAAATCGGTAAAAATTTGAATTTCCTTACCCTAAACTTGTACTTCGAATCCAGTGGCTCTTCCAGCGGATCGTTTAGGGCTCCTTACTTCTTCATCTTCCTCGCCAATTAAAGATCGCATCATCCCTTCCAAATCCGGCATGTTGGGCTTGTCTATGTTTTGGTTTTTGTTGAAGAATTCTTTGATCACATTCTCTGGAATTGGCAAATCCTCTATATGTCAATGCTCATCTTCCATCCGTTCCCTCTAGGCCATCTCTTCGAGATGCCTGCGGTGCCATTGCTCTTCCTCCTCTTGCTCACTAGTAATGGCCCTCTTCTCTTTACTGCAATCCTTCTTTTGGGCCATGATTTTAACTGACTAATAGCACTTAAATGGAAAAAAGATGACTAAAGAAAGGACAAAATGTGCTTTTGTAACCTCGTACATATCAAATCATGTCCTTTTCTCTAAAAAGGCTCGTGCATTCACAAATGAAAAAGATGCAGCTTTTGTACTGGTGCAATTACTGGCGATCCTGACCATAATTGTGGGTCAAATCGCCGCTAAATCTCACCAGCCATAATAGCTGATGCTCTAGTTAGTGGCGGTTATGGAGCAAACCACCACTAATTAGGTGCCCTTCTATTTTGCCGCGGTTTTCCAACACTAACCGCCACTAATTTGATGCCACTAAGTTTCCTGCCAAAGGGCGCCACATTAATGGGAGGTTTTACTACTGAAACCGCTACTAATATCCGCCATTAACTATGGCATAGTCAAAAGGTCAAATTTAGCAGCAGTTTACTTGTGGAACATGTAACATTTGCATTCTAATTGAACTTTTAAATTACCAATATACACGTCATCAAATCGATTCAGTAGCTAACTATTTTAGGAAAAGAAATTCACTTATTATAAATAGCTAACATAGTTAGAAAAAGAATTTTCATTATTTATATATCACAAATTCAATCGACTAACCATGATAGGAAAAGAGGTTTCCACTACTACAAAAAATAGAATTCACGTCCCCATTTCACGTCTCTTTTTTAAATATGAGATGTAAAAAAAACGCGGTGGCAAAACTGTAATTATTTTGGGTACTTTCAACGTCTCTTTTTAAATAAGAGACGTTGATTCTCTTTTAAAAAAATGCGGGAAATACAAAATTACAAAAATAAAGGCGGGATGCTTGCAGAAAAGGAAAAAAACGCGAAATTAATTTTTTAATGAGAATCCACGTCTCATATCTATTATGAGACGTGAAAAGTATATTTTTCACGTCTCTTAAAAGATATGAGACGTAGTTTATTTTTTTATTTTTTTTTTGAAAAGGGAATCCACGTCTAATATTGTTTAAGAGACGTGAAAAGTATACTTTTCACGACTCTTAATAGATATGAGACGTGGATTCTCATTAAAAAAAATTTTCTGCAAGCATCCCGCCTTTATTTTTGTAATTTTGTATTTCCCGCATTTTTTTTAAAAGAGAATCAACGTCTCTTATTTAAAAAGAGACGTTAAAAGTACCCAAAATAATTACAGTTTTGCCACCGCGTTTTTTTTAAGTTCTGAAAGTACCCAAAAGCACACACACTTATGAACACTTCTCGCACAACTCTCTCATCGTTCATATCCATTTTCTTCCTCCTCATATCTCTCTCACCGTTCATATCCATTTTCTTCCTCCTTTTCGGTAATCAAGGTATTTATTTTTGGTGAGGAAGGTCTTTAAGATGCTCCTTGTGGTTTAAAGCTACCAACATCCCTGGGGTTCCCAGTCCCTCTTTTTATTGTCACTGCAGCAAGCTTATTTACCTGGTCAGTTCTTCTTCTTCTTCTTCTTTTTGTAAATTTCGTTTATTTGTTGAATTCTGTTGTCGTTATCTTCTTCGAGCAGTAGGATTAGTATTTGTTTTCTGAATCTCTATGATGGATTCCTGCTTAGTAAATTTTAGATCTGGTTAATTTGTCTATAGATTATGGGGTGGTGTTGGTGCATAGATGTCGGTCTTGTGTGATGCTTGTCTACGGTCTACTTCTGTTGCATAATATCAGTTTTGTTTATATTTTTTGCATTTAGACTTAAGATGTGTGTACTTTGATATGCTTTGGTCCCTGCATCAACTTTGTTGTTTTATCTGACTGATGTTCGCTGATGAGGAAGGAATAATGGTGTTAGAATTAAAATTAGAAGTATCACTTTCATGTTATAGTTGTAAAATATTTTTCTATTGTTGAATTAGTGTTCTGTTTGGGATTTATTGTTGTGCGTGGTACAATTTGGAAGGCTGGAGGTTTCTGAAGCTATTGCCATTCATTTTAATTTATTTTTTTTTTAAAAAAAGACTTTCCACGTCTCTTATTCGAATAAGAGACGTGGAAAGTCTTTTTTTAGACTTTCCACGTCTCACTTTAAAAAAGAGACGTGGAAAGTGCCACTTTCCACTTCTCTTTTTTAAAGTGAGACGTGGAAAGTGTTCAACTGGCCACTTTCCACGTCTCATATTAAAAAAGAGACGTGGAAAGTGGCACTTTCCACGTCTCTTTTTTAATATGAGACGTGGAAAGTGTTGAACTGGTCACTTTCCACGTCTCACATTCAAATGTGAGACGTGGAAAGTGGCACTTTCCACGTCTCATATATGAATATGAGACGTGGAAAGTGTCAACTTTTCCACGTCTCACATTAAAAAAGAGACGTGGAAAGTGCCGACTTTCCACGTCTCCTCAATCCACGTCCCAGCAAAAAGAGACGTGAAAAGTCCAAAAAAAGAGACGTGAAAAATGTTTTTTTTGTTAGTGTTCCAAACACAAATATAATCTATCATGGTTATAAAAAGGAGTTTACTTAATCAAGAGGAAATCCATGTTAGAAAAAGGATTCAAGTAAATTACATAATGCTAACATGGATATAAAAGCATTATATAAATTTTAAACCATTATCCATGTAAGTAAAGGAGTTTCTATCATTTAATACTAACATGGGTAATTAAATGCACCTACACCATGATAAGGAAAAGAACACACTATCAAGGAAAGTAAAAGAACTACTTATATCGTGACCTTCTAACCTCAAATTCCATCTCCTTAATCTAAACATCAAGCCATCCCTCATCATAGTAAAAATAATGTCATCAAGAAATTTTATAGCCTCAAGTGCTCAAGATAATAAAGTTCAATAACCACTCAATAATAGAAATTTTTGGAATTGGACCGGTCCCAAAAAAAAAACCATCAACCAAACAGTCAAAAAGCAATGGCTCATGAGTGAATTACAATTCCAAGATTTAAAGACAAATATACTGAATTAAAGTCATACGGAAGCAACAAGAAATGCATGAGCCTTAAGTGTCAATACTATTCTGTCCTGATAGCTCAGAATAACTCACTGTCTCAGTGAGAAGTTCACGGATCCTTCCCTTGACCGCCTACCCTTGGAGCTAAGACCTGAAACTGAAGAGTAACCAAATGAGATAAAGTCTCAGTAACACTTATTCTTCCTATACTGTCTCCATGTGTACGTGTTTGTTAATACAAGAAAGTAATGAATTCAAGAACAAATATTTATCACATGTACAATCATTTTCCACAACACATAGTGAGGTAAAACCATGTATGGATATTTGATATAACCAAGGTTTGCATGCATTTCCAAATCATCTTAATTAGTGCATTTAATTCTCTAAAGAGGGGGCAACACACACATTGTGCCCGACAGAAGCCATCGAAACCATACTTCATTGTTGTCCCATAACATGAAACCAAACTCATCCAACCTTGAGCCATCAAAACTAGACTCCACAGCGCGACAGAAGCCAATGAAACCAGACTTCATTTGCGGTAAGTCCCCATGGGAATGTGATAACTCCTAGAAATTCATGATTATTTGAGTATATTTGTCTTGAGTTTTTGTCTATTATTTATACATTTTGGGTACTCAAGAGGGAAAAATGCTCATTTGATTTTCGGTTGCATATTATTGTTTATTTATGTAGATTTTGATTGTTTTTATAGTTAGTTTCTTATGTTGTTGTATATAATTTTTGTAGGAATAATTTGATGCAATAAACAAGAGATTTCAGCCCTCCACCAAGCTCCCAATTGAACAAAAATAAGAACAAGCCAAAGATCAGCCCAAGAAATAAAGAAAACAGAGCAAAGCACAGAATCAACGAGACTTCGCTGTGGCCTCACCGCGGCGAAGTGCATCTGCCTCTGCCCCTATTTTGGTGTTCTTGCCGTGATCTCGCCGCGGCGAGCGCAGCACATTTCTGGAATTTTTGGGACTTCGCCGTGGCTTTCGCCGCCGCGAAGTGACGGCGAACTGCGTATTAGACGCACGTTTTGAGACAGAATAGGGGCGCGTTTTAACTAATATAAAAGCTAGGGCTTCGTTGTAAGCCCTCATTCTTCGACTTCTGGGCATATTTTGGGGTGTTTGGCTCTGCTAGGGCTTGGAGCTTAGTGGGGATTTGGCTAGGGCTTGGAGCTTCAGAGAGATTTGGGCTTCCTCTCTTGGTTTATCTCTTCCATCTTCATTCTCTTCTCTTGTTCTGTTTGTAATGTTGTATATATATGCTCCCTTGGAGTTGTAGAACATGAGTAGCTAAATACTTGTATTCTAGGATTATTTTGAACCCTTGTATGTATTGATTCTTGATTCCTCCTCTTAATTTGTGATTAATGATATCTGTGTGCTTATTTTATCCCGTTCTTAATGCTTCTAAGTGTTTGATCACCATTTAGATTGTTGGGTTCACTTGATTTATGACTCGAGAGAGCTAGGTTGAGTGTAGAACTTGGGTAAAATAGTGCAAGAACCTGAAGTTTGCATGACGAATGGATGGTTTTGCTGGTAAGATAGAGATATACTTGCTAGCCTTGCATAGTCACATTAGGGTTGGGGCATTAAAATTGGGTTTTATTAACTTGTAGCAAGAGATTGTGCAATTAATAAGACTAAACACTTGTTCTTAACTCGAGAGAGCTTTTACGAGTACCCAATGAACCCTAGATTAGCACTTGGTTTCGTTGAGAGCTTCTTTGAGGGGAGGTTAATTGAGTTTTGAGAAGTACAAGGGGGATAGATAATCTTAGGACCCATTTTAGCCTTGAGGTTGGAGAATCACCTGTTTATAATTTTACTTTCATTTTATTTACTTAGTTAATTTTAAATCTCAACATTTGTGTCACTCAAATTGGGCGAGAGTGTGACAATCATTGCTTGACCGGGTTTTGGACAAATTCTCGTGGGAACGATACTCTACTCACTACTTTATTACTTGGCACGACCCGTGCACTTGCGGCGCGTGGCGAACAGAATGTTAACCCAAAAGGTAACTCGACGACCGCCAGGTACCTCATCACGTGAAGGGGTGGAACCAAACTCATACTAGGCACCAATACTAACCAAAAGTAATATATAACCACATATATAATTATTATGCTTTCAAATGTTGGTTAATAAATACACAACATGTTCTCTTCATAAATTAACTATACATACTCAGGTGCAAATATAGGTACATATATAAATAATCTTTTTAAACATCCAGTTTTCACAAATACTAGAATCCAACACTTGTTATTTCTCACATAATAGAGTAATGGAATAAACATTCATCGTTACCCATTTAATATGGCATGTTAGCCCAAGTTCCACAATCACAATCAGCATTAGAGTTTACCAACTCATAACACAAAAATTGAAGACAAGGAAGTGGTTACATCTTTGAAGACAAACCAAGAATTACCGTAAATGCATCCCCGTGCTCAAATGGACAAGAACAACAATTTATAAACAATATAGTAATACATACAATTGATTAGTAACTAATCAAGTACAAAATCCACCACTACTTAGTGATGTGGTCCCCTCTAAAGCCCAATTAGTGCTTTAGGTACAAAATTATAATTTATTGGCTTGATTAAGTGAATATAATCCATATCAAGCCTATCAGTTCCCAATTTCATACCTTAAACCTTCACAGATTGATTCAGCCAAATTCAAGCCTATAAGATAATTTCATCATACCCCAATCAAGCCTTACTCCATATCTAACCAAATTGACCTTATTGGTATTATCGTTGAGTGCAAATGATCTCTTAAATCCTATAACTTCACCTCAAATACCCAAATTCATAGATCTCTTCGATTATAATGAAGCTTAAAGCTACTTAGATTAAGAAAAATCACCTATAAGAATCAACTCTATCACAACTAAACCTTTTAATGTCTTTAGTCAACCTAGATAACCCAAATGATAAACAAAAATCAAAGACCCAATCACTCAAATTCGGATTCCAAGCCAACCATAACAAATTCAAGCTTAAAGCTGAACTATAACATGCTTTAATCCATTATTAATGCTACGAATCCAATAGGTATGCTAAAAAGGAGTCCCGAATACATTAGAAACTACACAAATATTGTAATCATCAAGGTTAAATTCGAACCCCAAGCTACCTAACAAAAATAACAAGAGGAAAAATCAAGGAGAATGGCTTAGGGATAATTACCAACCAATAAGAAGCTTTATTGCTCCTAAACTATTGCACCAGACATTGATCTAACCATTGTAAAACACCCGTTGGATGTTTGAAACCCTCCAAAGTTTCGAGATGATGCAATGGTGGAAACTTTCTAAACTTCCGATTTAATGACTAGGGTTTTGTTTCCAACAAACCAAAAATATCTTATACTCTACGCCTGATTAATCCCATAATAAAGCTTCAATTCATAATATAACTGTTCATAATTACAAATAGGATGTGTCAACGATCTGGCCAAATTCGAAGACGATCTAATGGTATACACTATTGTAACTTCTGATTTTTTGACTAGGGTTTTGTTTCCAGCGAAACATAAACATTTTATACTATATGCCTAATTAATCCCATAATAAAGCTACAATTTAAAATCTAACCGTTCATAATTACGAACAAGATGTTTCTAGCAATCTGACCGAATTTAAAGATGATCTAATGGTAAACCAGTTGGTACACATCAATTTACCATGATGCTGGATTTTGGAGAAAGAGAAGAAGAAGGCTACGATGGTGATGGTGATGGTGATGAAGCACAATAGTGAAGATAGAGAGTAATGTGAACTGCGGCTTTAAGGAGAAAAGAAGGAAGGGAAATTAGGGTTTTGAGGGTAATGACTAATATGCCCTTCACCTATGAACTTAAGATATTTTTTTCTATAAAGGCAATGAGGTCCTTTTGCTTTTCTATTTTCTTATTTCCCTTTAAATTCTCAACCCAATCTCCTAGTTATTTTCAGCCTACTTATCCTCTAAAATTAATCCTCATCAATAAATCTTAAGTCACGTAGAAATTTCTCCTTTCACCATAAATCTCTCCAACTAATCTTCATAAAATCAACAAATTCAAATTAAGTAGTAAAATTCAATTTAAGTCCTTACATTCAAATCAAATCATCAAGTTGAAATTAAATCTTCAAATTCAAATTAAATCTCAAATTCAAATTACATCCTCCAATTCAAATTAAATAATTAATTATCTTTCTTAAAATAGGAAAATACTAAGCCTCTAGAAATCATCGAAAACACTCAAATTCCCATATCATAATATAATTTATTCCTCAACTCTTATTCATTTATTCTAATCTTCAAATAACACCTTAGACACCATGAAATTCTCTAAAATTCCTCAAATTCCCTTATTAAACTCCTAAATAAAATCACTAAACCTTAATTAATTTTTCAGGATGTTACATAACCGCCAGTAAAGTCACATTACTGGCGGTTTTAATCTTCCACTACTAAAGTAACCATCGGTAAAATCCGCTTTTTTGGTAGTGAGCTTAAAATGTCTACTTTTCAATGATAAAAGATTGAACCAAAAATATTATCATTTGATCCTCGAAAATGACAAAGTCCTAAGACAGCCCAAAACACCAGCTTATAATGAGATGTTCAATTTCAAAATCATGTAACTCCCTCTACAAGTCTACAAAATTCATATTTTAAAACTATTTGGAAAGCTTGGAATGTTATCTTTCTAATGTAAAAGGAATCATTAAAAAAACAATATCAATTGCTACCTCAAAACTCTTTATTTCTCAACACTTCTCTAGGAATTCTAAAACATAACTTTCAATCACAAGCTTTGTTGTCATTTCTTCTCCAATTTCCTTGGAAATTCTAATAAACTCTTATGAAAATATATCCTCAATTTACCTTAATGTACCCCTCAATTAATTCTCTCAATTCATATGGCCAAAATACCTCCTGAGCATAAATTCCACTTTCATAATGCATGCAAACACTACTAGAGAAATACCCTATTGCAGTGCAACAATAGCAGCGCTTATAAAATGTAAGTGATGGGATAAGTATAATATGACCTATACCAGCGCTTATAAATAAAAGTGCTGGTATAGGTATAAGCATATAGCAGCGCTTAAGCGCTGCTATAGACCCCCTAGAATTTAAAAAATATTTATAACAATTTAAAAATAATTGAAAAATTGTTTTACATATTTTTTTCAATAAAAAATAAACCCCAGGGGCCTATACCAGCGCTTAAGCGCTGGTATAGGCCCCTGAGGTTTATTTTTTATATTAAAAATATTTAAAATAATTTAAAAATAATTGGAAAATTTTTTTAAATATTTTTTTCAACAAAAAGTCAAACCCAGGGGCCTATACCAGCGCTTAAGCGCTGGTATAAGCCCCTGGGCTTTATTTTTTCTATTAAAAAATATTTAAAACAATTTAAAAAAATTGAAAAACTGTTTTACATATTTTTTTCAATAAAAAAAGCGCTGCTATAGGCCCCTGGGGTTTATTTTTTATATTAAAAAATATTTAAAACATTTTAAAAATAATTGGAAAATTTTTTTACAATTTTTTTAAATAAAAATTAAATCCTAGGGGCCTATACCAGCGCTTAAGCGATGCTATAGGCCTAAATATGTATTTTTAATTTTTTTTTCTTTTTTAAAATTAATTATTATTTTAGAAATTAGTTTTAGATATTTTTTAAATAAAATTTAAATGACAGGGGCCTATATAGGCCTATTAGGTATTTTTAAATTTTCTTTATTTTTTTAAAATGAATTAGTATTTTTAAAATTGGTTTTTGATATTATTTAAATAAAATTTAAATAATATCAAAAACCAATTTTAAAAATACTAATTCATTTTAAAAAAATAAAGAAAATTTAAAAATACCTAATAGGCCTCACTAAGCGCTGCTATAGGCCCCTTTGATTTAAAAAAATTGAAAAATTATTTTACATATTTTTTTCAACAAAAAATCAACCCCAGGGGCCTATACCAGCGCTTAAGCGCTGGTATAGGCCCCTAGGATTTATTTTTTCTATTAAAATATATTTAAAACTATTTAAAAAAATTGGAAAACTGTTTTACATATTTTTTTCAATAAAAAATAAACCCCAGGGGCCTATAGCAGCGCTTAAGCGCTGCTATAGGCCACTGGGGTTTATTTTTTATATTAAAAAATATTTAAAACAATTTAAAAATAATTGGAAACTTTTTTTTACAATTTTTTTAAATAAAAATTAAATCCCAGGGGCCTATACCAGCGCTGCTATAGGCCTAAATATGTATTTTTAAATTTTGTTTTCTTTTTTAAAATTAATTATTATTTTAAAAATTAGTTTTAGATATTTTTTAAATAAAATTTAAATGACAGGGGCCTATTTAGGCCTATTAGGTATTTTTAAACTTTCTTTATTTTTTTAAAATGAATTAGTATTTTTAAAATTGGTTTTTGATATTATTTAAATAAAATTTAAATCACAGGGGCCTATAGCAGCGCTTAGTCACTAAGCGCTGCTATAGGCCCCTATGATTTAAAAAAAATTGACAAATTATTTTACATATTTTTTTCAACAAAAAATCAACCCCAGGGGCCTATACCAGCGCTTAAGCGCTGGTATAGGCCCCTGGGATTTATTTTTCTATTAAAAAATATTTAAAACTATTTAAAAAAATTGGAAAATTGAGCGCTGGTATAGGCCCCTGGGGTTGATTTTTCTATTAAAAAATATTTAAAACTATTTAAAAAAATTGGAAAATTGTTTTACATATTTTTTCAACAAAAAATCAACCCCAGGGGCCTATACCAGCGCTTAAGCGCTGGTATAGGCCCCTGTGGTTTATTTTTTCTATTAAAAAAATATTTAAAACAATTTAAAAAAATTGGAAAACTGTTTTACATATTTTTTTCAATAAAAAATAAACCCCTATAGCAGCGCTAAAAAATAAACCCCAGGGGCCTATAGCAGCGCTTAAGCGCTGCTATAGGCCCTTGGGGTTTATTTTTTATATTAAAAAAATATTTAAAACAATTTAAAAATAATTGGAAAATTTTTTTACAATTTTTTTTAAATAAAAATTAAATCCCAGGGGCCTATACCAGCGCTTAAGCGCTGCTATAGGCCTAAATATGTATTTTTAAATTTTGTTTTCTTTTTTAAAATTAATTATTATTTTAAAAATTAGTTTTAGATATTTTTTAAATAAAATTTAAATGACATGGGCCTATATAGGCCTATTAGGTATTTTTAAATTTTCTTTATTTTTTTAAAATGAATTAGTACTTTTAAAATTGGTTTTTGATATTATTTAAATAAAATTTAAATCACAGGGGCCTATAGCAGCGCTTAGTCGCTAAGCGCTGCTATAGGCCCCTGTGATTTAATTTTTTTAAAAAAAATTATCAAAAATAAAATTTAAATCACAGGGGCCTATAGCAGCGCTTAAGCGCTGCTATAGGCTCCTGTGATTTAAATTTATTTAAAAAAGATCTAAAACCAAATTTAAAAATACCAATTTTTAAACACCCGCTCAATTTTCCCCTATTTCCCTCCCTAATTTCATCCACCTCCCTCCTCAATGACACACACACAAAAACTCTTATTTTATTTCCCTTTCTCTATCTCTCAACACACACACACACAAGCTCCCTCTCTCACCGATGCACACACACTCTCATTCTCTCTTCTCTGTTCTTTGTCTTCCAGCGGCGGAATCGGCCCCATCGATGGCGTTTGACGGTGGAAAACGTTCGTAGAAGCTTGAAACAAGTTTAGGTAAGCCTTCTTCTCTTGTTTCTTCTCTTTTCCGCCGCGATTTTTGAGTGGATGGGGAGAAATGATTTGAATTTCTGAGATGTTTTTGAAGTTTCTGAAATTATAGAAATGGTGCTTGAGGCTTGTTCTTGATGTTTTGGGTGTCGATTTTGGGAAAGGAAGTTGAATATGACCAATTTTTGCACAAAATTCCTCCTCTGGCACTGTTCATCCGAAGCAAAAATTGGGATTTTCGGATGTTTGTTGTTTTGAAGTTTAATTGCTTGTGATTTCTAGCAATTCTAAGACTATGGAATGGATTGAATGTGTGTTCTTGAGGTTAGGGAATTTTTGGGATTTAATTCTTGTCTCCCCTGTTCCTGCGCGTTTTCTGGGCTGAGAAGGGGAAATGTCTGTAGTTTCTAAATTGATGCAGGGATAAAAATTAATTTTTTTAAAAAAAATAATACCTATAGCAGCGCTTATTCAGATAAGCGCTGCTATAGGTATTATTTTTTTTAAAAATAAATTACCTATCGCAGCGCTTAAGCGCTGCTTTAGGTCACCTATCGCAGCGTTTAACAAACGCTGCGTTAGGCTTAATAGCCTATAGCATCACTGGCTATTGCAGCGCTTATAAGCGCTGCTATAGGGCCAAAATAAGTGCTGCTATAGGCATTTTCTGTAGTAGTGAAATATCAATCTTACCTTAAGAATTACTAACCATCGCAATTTAACAATTTGATATCATTAATCAATACATCCATAAACTCTCTCTCCTCACCTCCACATCATTACACAAATTCCTAGCATGACTCTTATTTCCCCCACCCAAAATATTAAATCGAAGCTTAACATAATCTATCCTCCTCTTGTCATACATATTATTCAAATAAATTTTCAAATCATTAAACACCTCAATAAATCTATATTTATCTATTAATTTTCCTCAATTAATCATACTTTCTTAAACAAAAAATCTAGCGAGTTACAGATATCCATGTAAAAAACCAATCTGTGACGGTGATAAATAGAGGTGTAACTCATATCAAAGGGAAGTGCTGATGACGAAAGCTCAAATAAGGTCAAAATAACTTCAATATTCTATGAGGGCGACAAATAGAAGTATTCCTACTCATCTCACAGGGAAGTGTTGATGACCAAGCCAAAATAAGCTCAAACTAATGTCAATGTTGTTCAACTACCTATTACATAACACTAGATGATTTTTAGTAAAGGTTTAATGGTTATTTCTTACATGTTCAACATGTTCAAGCTTCACTACAAAGTTTTTGATTCAAGCTTCACTACAAAGTTTTTGATTAAACTGCAATCTGTTCCATACTGCTATTCAAGTATGTCATTGAAGAAAATGACTGAGTTATTTATGACATCTACAATAGTGATTAGTTTGACAAACGAGATGACTTTGACGACGTCGTTTCGTGCTTCTGTTTTAAAAAAAAAAACTGATTCGTGTGGGCTCAATCAATCTGGCCCGTCATAATGTATATATATATATATAAATAGGCAATGGGCTCAAGTGGCTGAGCCCAAAACACTTAAAAAACAAAAGGAGAGAGGCAAGATTCGCTTGGGCTAACTCTGTTTGTGCCCAAAGCATTGTTTTTAAATTCAATAGGGCCTAATAGTCTGGGCTTAAGTCAGTGTATAAAAAAAGAAAAAAAAACTCCATATTTTTTCTTTTCCACTGCTTTTAGGGATACTTGAATGGGCATTTTAGCTCTAATTGAGCCGTGGTTTGTTTCTAAAATTCTCTAAATTTAAGATCTATATTTAGAAATATTATTTTTCTATTTTTAAAATGTTTTTGGATCTACATAGAAGTTTTTTTTGGGTGCTATTTTTGTGATTTTTATGAGTTTAAAAATCCTAAAATACTTATAATAATTCATAAATATTTTATTTGAGTCAAATATGAACCTATAAAGTTCTAAAAGCACCAAATCAAAAGAATTTCACTCTTTTGGATGATATTCATGCAAAGAAACTTAATCCTAAGTATAATTTATATAGTGGTAGATTAGAAAAGAAATAAGTAATTGGATATTACTTCTTAGTGTTGACCCAAACCTAAATTACTTAGAAAAATGTGAGCTTCTAAGTGACGAATAGAATAGGGATTTTTTTGGTATTTGAGTATGAGGCTATAAAATATATCCTAGATGGAGTAGATCCTTAAGAAGATCAAGAGAGAGGTAATTCAAAGTAAAGTTCATTTGAACATGAAATGAAACAAGGGGTGTAACATGAAGAAAATATTGATGAGCACTAGAAGAGGAATATGAATAATCAAAATCCTATAGTCTAGGATTGGGATCTGGATATACCTCAGGAGGCTTAAATCAACGATTAGCTACTAAAGAGAAAGTATGAGATCAAAGCGAAAGGAAATCTCAAATGGAAAATTTCCATGTTTTAATTCCGAATCATGGTGAAATTCAGGAATACAATACGCATTGAGTATGACATGAAAGCCCACCTTAGGAGAAAAGAGAGTCCTAAGCCCAATTCACCCACCAACGATTGAACCAATAAAAAACTTAAGAGCAAAGACTAAATATTTCTTTAAAGAAACATATATAAATTGTATAAGACATTTGAAATCCTTCTTTGAGAAATTAGAGAACCACTAAGAAATTTCTAAAAAAATATAGCACTACTTCTATCATGTCACTTAGGAATATGAGATTCCTAAAGCCTTGCTGAATAACGGTTACTGAGAAACTATCAAATTTGGTTTTGGGAAGTAAAGAGACTTCACCCTTCCATTTTTGATGCTATATTCGGCTTAAATTAACTTCACAAAATCATAAGAACATAGTAGAAATCAAGAAAAATCTTAAGTCACTCAAATAAGAAGTTGACAAGACATTATGAAAATAATGTAAGGAGAGACGTGAAGAAGTAAATATCAAATACACTTTGTGAGTGGGAGCAAAATGTCAAATGCTCCATCTGAGTGGGAGCTCTTGGAAAATGTGTCTTCTAAGAGTGTTATATGCTCTATCTAAGTGGGAGCTCTTAGAAAATAAGTCTTCTTGGAGTTTCATATGGTTTATCTAAGTGGGTGCCAATGTCAAATACTCTATCTATGTGGGAGCTAATGACATTGTTCTGTCTAAGTGGGAGCTTTCAAAAATTAAACTTTTTGAGAGACATAATTAAGCATATTGTAGAAAGTATTTGTAAAAGATTGTTGACAGATGATAATATTATTAGTGGAATCTGTGTGATGGGAGGTAGAAACGTATTCTCCTGATCATAGACCCAATAGTGTTATTATTTTTCTAGTCAAGAATACTACAAGTGGATGACATTGTATACTTCAATGTGCTACAAATAAATTCTTGGATCAAATCAGATTGTGAATAGCCAAATAAGTGGGATGATTTGAAGTAATTAAGCCAAGAAAGACTGCCAAGAATAACAACACAACTATAAACTTAATGGGGACAAATGTGATATCTGATATTGAAAGGTCTCATACGATTAAATAGAAGATGTTGTCATATCATTGACCAAGGGTCATGATAGAGTTAAAGTTGAGAAGTCATCTCAACTCAGCTTATAAGAGAACATGAGACCTACAAGGCTTAAAAAAGGGGGAAACAATGTAGCATAAACTACCCTATAGAGTGCAAATATGATGTAAATCTAGCAACAAAGAGCCATGTGAATTGTGTAAGAGGAAAATGTTTTGCAAAATTTCCATTACACAAGTTGAAAAAGGTAGTCAATTAAGTTTGACACATAACTTGAGAGTTAATGCCTTTTATGAGACAACATTTGCATGAGATAATCAACAAGACAATGAGATTGAAGGAAGTCGATTATATATTGTCAAATGAACAATGAGTGAGTGTTGTTCATGAGAGCACACCTTTCCAGTTGGGAGCACATGAAAATAAGGTTAAATCTGTTAGTGCTGGCTGTCACCCAAGAGGGGGGGTGAATTGGGTGATAGAATAAAAGCTTAAACTCCTTCTTCTAAATCTTCTCTTTTATAAAACCATAATGAAGGCAATCTTTTCAAACCTGTTGAATGCACTAAGAAATTTATAATGTTGATATGCTGGAAACTAAGAGAGTTAAGGGAAGAGATAATGCAAACAGTATTTATCCTGGTTCGGTCTACCCTGACCTACATCCAGTCCTCAGGTTCCACCTAAGATTTCCACTACCCTCTTGTTTAAATCGGGCACAAGAGAAGCCTTTACAACCCACAAGTTTAGCCGGTCACTTGTGAAGCCTACCACAGGTTTTACAAACACAAGTTCACCTGCCAACCTTTTCACAGAGCTTTAGAATTCTCTCTAGACACTCCCCCTTACAACCTGTAAGGTTACAATCCTGTTCTCAAAGCACCAAGCTTTAGAACAACCTCAAACAGTAGAGGATTTCAAATAATAGGTTCACTTAATGAACTGATTGTGATAATCACTTAAGTACAAAGGAATATATGAAGAGATTACAATCCTAGAGCTTAACAGATTGAACAATGAGTGCTCTACCTCTTTTTTTCTAATTTACTTGACTCAACATTCTTTCCTCATTTCTGGGCTCACTAGGTTTAGCTCTCAATCAGTGTAATATACAATTATGCATAAAAGCCCTGTTCATCATCGTTTTCTTCGTTACTCTTATGGAAGCAAGTCTTGATCTATTTATATTTTCACATCTTGCCCTTTTCTTTCAGCTTCATGTGGCCGTTTGAATATAGTCGTTGGAGGTTCATAGCCGTTGGCAATAATTGTTATTCTTCATCTAATTCAAACTTCTGATCTGGTTTCAACTGTTCATGAATAGACTGCGCATTCTGAACGTCTTCAACAACTGTACTTGCATAACAGCTTTTTCAGTAGCGCTAGCATGCTTTGCTATCGCTAACTGCATAGTATAATTCCTGCACTTGAGCTGTTAGCTAAACATGAAATCATGTAATGCATAGCAGATGTTATTGCAAGCTTAGTCCATTAGCTCAATGAGATAAAGACAATATACTAGCTAAGGAATGTTAAGGTATTCTATATTAATAGTCATGGGCATTATCGCTAGCATGTTCTTTTTAGTTAAATGTTTAGCATACTAGCTATACCATTTCAACAAGTATTCTTCTATCAATAGCTAATCCCATTATCGCTAGTTACTTGATTGCCCATTAGCTTAAGGATACTGAGTTATATGAATATTCAAAGTAATTTCAAGTATCCTATTATCGATAGCTAAATGTGTTAGTGCTAGCAACTATGTTATCACTAGTTAACTCATTTGCTCTCAGGTACTAGCTATCTGAATGATTATTATCTGAAGTACTCTGTTATCGATAGCTTAACCTGTTATCGCTAGCTGATTCCATTAGCTCAAGGACTTGGTTTATTTTTCTGCTAGATGTTCTTCCTTTCATTTATCCATGTTCTCAATGAACTTCTAGCGATAGGATATTTCTTAGCGATAGTGAATGACTTAGCGATAGATATTAACTTTGTTATTTCTAAGTCTTTATTTGCTATGGCTCTTTGTCTATTAGCGATAGGCTCTAGCTCTAGCGATAGTGATCTGTTACCTATCAGATTTTACTTGTTAAATTCAGAGGTAACTTACACTTATTTTACTTATGTTATCTATGGGTCAGTCTTCATCAAAACTTAAGATTCTAACAAAATCAAAGTGAAAACTTTGTTACTTTTTCAATGATGTATCAAAGTACTTGGAGCTTGAACATGGATGTCTAAAGTTTTGCCACCTCCTTGGGCTAGCTTATACACAGAGGAAACACATTCTCAACACCCTAAAACCAAATGAGACAAGGGTAAGAGATTTTACAAAAGGAAATATGACGACTACCCTGACATCACAAGAGTAATAAACTCTTTAAGGAGAAGAATGATCTAAGTACAGTCAAATATTTTTCCTACTAGAGAATAATCCATTTTGAGATGGTTTTTCTTTTCTATCGATAGTGAGCAGGAAAAGACTCAAGCTCCTTTCCAGATTCAGATCATGCTGGTACAAGACTGACAGAAAAAGTACCAGTAGATAGTGTGAATTCCTTGAAGGATCATTGGTGTCTTGGTTCAGCAAGAAGCAGATTACAGTCTCTCTGTCATCAACTGAAGCTGAATACATTATTGTTGCAAGTTGCTGTGCTCAAGTTCTATGGCTAAAGCATCAACTGAAGGATCTGGGAATGAAATTTCCAGAAGTTCCAATCCTCTGTGATAACACAAGTACCATAAGCTTGGCCAAAAATCCAGTGCATCATTCAACAACAAAGAACATTGATGTCAGATATTACTTCATCAAAGATCATGTACCAAAGAAGGATTTCAAAGTGGAAATCATCCCAACTCACTTGCAACTGGCAGATATCTTCACCAAACCTTTGGCAGCAAAACAATTTATGTACATTAGAAGAGAATTGGGAATGGTAAATCCCAATGAGTTGTAAATCAGTATCAATCCCTTCACTCTTTTAGATTTATTATGCTATATTTTGATGATAAATACTAACTTAGGCATCGGAGTGCCAAATTAAAACTTTGCAGGTTTTATGTCAAAAATACTTCCCAATGCCGAATCAATCAGGAAACCATGATTGATCACAGAACATACTCTGTGATCGATTAGGCTTAATCATGATAGAAGACAATGAGTGAGAAGGAAAAAGACCAATCGATCAAGGTTACTTGATCTATCACGAGGAAGGAGTATTTGATCAGGGATCAGATACTCAACATGGAGCCAATCGATAACAACAATCCCTAATCTATCAGACGCACCCATTTGATTAAGAACCAATCATCATGATCGATCACAAAGCACTCGTGATCAATTAGGCGCTAATGGTAACTTTTAGAATGGTCATTTTCATTGTAAGAGTTTTAGGGTTCTATAATTACTCTCATATATTCAACACGTATAACTGTTGTATCATTTTGCATCCACTCTCATTCATTTCCCTCTTACTCTTTCGCACCCAAATGGAAAGAACCATCATCTCCCTTCAATCAAACCTTATTGTAATAGTTGTAATCAATCTCTTTATTCGCATCATCATCAGTCTTAACCCCTCACACTCTATATAAACCCAACAATGGCACCCAATATGATCATTCACAAACATCTCAGGGCTAAAGTTGTTGAAGACACAATGCCTCTTCCCACCAACGATCCTGCCTTTCATACAAATAACCATCACAGCCTTCAACTTCTAAGGCTAATGGCAAGACTACTGGGACTACTGCCAGAGACAACCATCACAGCCTTCAACCATCACAATGCCTCTTCCCACCAACAATGCCAGAGCCTCGAGCCCAAGCCTCTCAATCCAAAAGCAAGAGTTCTGGAACTGTGAAAGTCTGAGATTTGATTTCTGGAGATGCAGAAGTTCCAGTAGATCCAAGTTTTGCTCAAGGTCCAATTGAAGAAGCTTCAGACTCCATTGAAAAGAGATCCATTCTGGATAGATGTGCCTATGTGGACATTGACTAAGACTCCATTGAAAAGAGATCCATTCTGGATAGATGTGCCTATGTGGACATTGACTACTTGGAGAAGAATGGCTACAATGTGACAGAATGGTTGGGGCCTTATAAGAAGTAAATCAGCATCAAGAACCACTACAATGAGAAGGTTATCAAAGCCTTCTATACAAACATGACCATTTCCACTACTGAGGCTAATGGCAAGACCACTGGGATCACTGTGACATCTAAAGTTCGAGGGAAGAATTTCTCTTTTGACTGGAAGGATCTAAACAGATGGTTAGACATGGACAAACCAGAGTTGGCCGCATATAATGCCTGGCAAGAAAGAAAAAAATATACAGAAGTTAAACTGATGCAGGTTTATCAACCAAAGGGTTAAGTCAAAGGAACTCTTCGACCAATAAAAATTCCCCCAGTTAACAGAGTGATTCACTATGCCTATTCAAGATGCATGGTGAACAAAGCAGGCAACTTCACTCAGATCCTGGACATAGACAACCCTGTATTGCCAATGCTGATCAAGAAGGTTCCCATCAATCCTGGCCAACTAATCTGTGAAGAACTTCTCAGATTCTAGAATTCCAAGTCTTTTAAGACTCATTTCTTGTTTCCTCAACTGATCTCCTACATTCTTGCCAGCAACTACATTTGGTGGTTAGAAGGGGACAAGAACATTGAGACTCCCAGGCATGACATTATCACTTTCAAGAAGATGAAACTTCAACCATCTGCACCAGGGAATGCTCTACTATGAATTCAAGAAGAAGTCCCTGAGGAGGAAGATCAACCTACGGAAGTACATGAAGAAGTTCACTCATCTGCTTCTCAATCATCTTAACCATCTGTGCCTCAATCTGACATGAGGATTACATTCTCAAAAGGTGTGATCGATCAAGTCAATACAAGGGTCATAGAAAAATTGCTGAAGCAAGAAGTTATTCCTAGTGTTTTGGAAGAATTATCTCTGGAAAATCAAGCCATGGAAGAAAGACTGCTGAAAAGGATGGTGGCCACCCTAAATGAGACTGTGGTGCAATCAGTCAAGGAGTGTGGAACACATGTGTTCGAGGGCTATACTACAGTGGCAGACATCATCAAGCACATAGAGCTCATATTACAGAATGTTAAGAACTTGCTGGGTTTTGTACATCCTTCAGAGAGGGAAGCTGCAGACTAAAGGCTCAGAGCATCGTTTAGAGAGGGAGAACCCTCCACTTAGGCACAACACACATCCTCAGGAGAATGACTTCACCATTTACCCATTGACCTCACCACCTCCCCAATCATCCACACACAAACCACTCTAACTCAGTCTCTCATGACCTAAACACAAGCCTCTCCCACTCCAAACAAAACCACTCCTCCCACTTCCAAACCATCATCCCCAGAAAAAGCCATTCCTCCGTAAGAACCAACACCCACTCAAACCTACCAAACTACCTCACAATATCCTTCTCTCATCTAGTACACTCACAGACCAGATCCTTCCCACACCTATGCCAGAAAAGGGAAAGCCAAAGTCAGCTCCTCTCCTATCCTTCCCTACATTCTTTTTTATGCTGACAAAAATGGGGAGAGTAGTGCTGTCCAAGAAAAGGCTATTGAAGCTGCTTCTATCTTGTCCTCCATTGCTTCTGAAGTGAGTCAGAAGCCTATTATAGAAATTTTAGTAGAAGATGTGCAAGCCATGTCTGCCATCAAGCCTCCAGTTTCTGAAGCGATTGATGCCACATTGAGCCAAATCCTCCTAGATATTCATGAGCTTACAGAAGGAATCAGATTGAGCATGGAAGAGTAAGTCCTAGTAGAAGACTTGTCTCATGAAGACACTACACCCTCCAACATTTCTCCTGCAGATGAGAATGTGGTACTGGAAGAGTAAGAGGAGGATCTAAGCATGGCTATGGTAGTGTACTAGGAGCCATAACTAATATCAGTAGATACGTGGCAATACCTTCATCGTAAAGTAGGAGAGCTCACTAAAAGGATTCACAAGAGCTAACAAGAAGAAGAGGCTAAGGCAAAAGAAGAACAAGCCACTCTACCTAAGCCTGTGATTCCAAGCTAGGGGGTCCAGAAGCATGTGATCGACAAGAAGTCAGCCCAACCGGATGAGAAGGATCCTATTTAGACCACCTCCCAATTCATGGAATCTGGTGGAGAAGAAGAAGGGCAAGAGGTTCAGTCTATCATCAAAGGAAAGGGAATCAAGATGATTGCTCCTAAATATCCAGCAAAGAGGACTAAAAGAAGGGGTTTCAGGGCTGCCAAGGGAATAATAATTGAAGAACCCAAGCCTGCTCCTAAGGCTGCATCTAAGAGGAAGGCTGCTCCCAAGACAAAATCATTGAAGCCTCATTTAAAGAAGAAGCAGAAGTAGCAGACCTACTTTGAAAGAATTCTTGCAAAGACCAAGCCTCCATCTCCTAAGAAAAAGAAAGCTCCAGCCAGAAAGAAGAAAGCTGAGCCAAAACTAGAAATTCAGGGAGAAGAGCTATCAACTGATTCTGGAAGACATAGTTCTGAATCTGAAGATTATGATCTGTCTTCAAAGTATGGGAAAGGTTCGAGTGATTCTGACTCTGAGTAAACTAACAAAAAGGCCTCCTCACTTGCATCCATCATTTTTCATTTGCATAATCCATATTCTATGTTTTCCTAACCCTCGATGTAGATGTTTCTCTTATGTGCTTTTATTATGATTTTATCACTGTCAGTTGAAATGTATGACTTATAATAGTTATGAACAAAGTTCCTATGTTTATCATATTATTATTTGTCCATTTTTATTCTTTGCTAATCATAGATTATAACTTATGTTTTATTATTATCAAAAAAGGGGAGAATGTTAGAATAATTAGTTTTGATGATGACTAAGCATAACTTAGGCATAAAGAAAGATTGGACTTATAACTAGAATGAACTTAGAATAATCTGATAGAAATCCTAAGTTATTGCCTAATTGATCAAAAAGAGATAATCAACTAAGAAACTAAATTTATGATCGATCAGGATAAGGTTAGGATGAATATAAGTTATAAGCATAGCCGTCTAATCGATCAGGACACCCATGTGATCGATTAGAGAGGTTTGAACTTAGTTGGAAATTAGACTAGCAAACTCAGTATGATCGAATGAGAAGGTATGTCGATCAGGACATCCTTGTGATTGATCATGCAGTCCTAATTATGATTCAAAGTCTAATCTTAGTCTATTCGATCATAATTGCCTAATCGATCAAAGAAAACGTGAATGATATTGTGATCGATTATGATAATGTAGAATTAACTGAAACAACTTAAGTATAATTGATTAATGAAGCATGATCGATCAAGATGCCCTGTGATCTATCAGGCGTGCAATCTATCTAATCTCATGTTCAAGTGATGCAGGTCCTAATCTAAGCATGATCTATGTGTGATCGATCAGACGATAGAAGTAGTGATCGATTGGAGTTCTATGATCGATCTGGCGGTGAGTTTCCTTCAGAATGCAAGTGCTCAGCCTTTTTAATACAGAGTGCGTCAGACCTATTTTGGGAAGTTATCGTTACACACACAGACTTAAGAAATTAGCCGTTTGAAATAAGATTTGCCTTCTGCAATTAATGAAGAGAGAAGAACTGAAGCTAAACAAGTACAAGGGAGTTAATGCAACACAAGAACATCTACATCTCAACACACCATCAAATTAATCATCTCTCATCAAAGATCAAACAATGACTATAAACGGTCACCAAAGGGTAAAATCCAAAGACTTGTATAAAAGCCACTAGTGAAGAAGTTATTAAACACATTGATTGCATACATTAAATACACCTTGAGTTATACGTACTATATTCAATACTCACCTACTCACAGACATATTCATTCATTGTCATTGTACTTCAGTATGTATCAAAATTAGTTCATTTGAGTGAATGAGTCCTTGTAATCACATTTCAAGTGAGGATTACTCTTAAGATAGTGGGATCTTAAGAGTAGTTTGTAATCTTACAAGTTGTAAGGGGGAGTGATCTATAAGAGAGAGTTCTTACTCTTGTAAAGGTACTCAAGAGCCTGATTAAATCTTGAAGTTTTAGTTGAACCAACTGAAGGTTGGAGAACTGGATGTAGGCCAAGAGTTGGGCTGAATCAGTATCAATTTTATGTCTTTTAGCTTAAATTTTATTAGCATAATTCACCCCCTCTTGTGCATTCCTGTCACTTTCAAACGAGCATAACCAGATAGATGATGAGCATCTCCAAGTTGAGGCAGAGGAGATTCCAGACCAGGTTCTCACAACATTCATGAATGAGAACATGCTAGACACGCCCATCATGCCATAGATTGATGATGTGGCGAATTTTCTAGACGAAGATAAAGATATCGATGTGAGGCGCCCTAAACGATCATCCGGTAGATCCATAGTTGGAGGAAGTCACTATTACAAGCTCACTTATACTGAGAGGTTACAAGCTCATAAACATGTCTTAACAAATTGTCCTCAAGTAGAGCCCTACATTCAATAAGAAATAATCTCACACTATACATGCATTTATTTTATTTACCCATGATAAAATCTTCTAATTTGTTATTTTGAATTTAAGGGAGTTCCACCGTTATGTTAAACGTCAACTACGAAGCCGCACAAGGTCATCGTCTAAGGTGGGTAAAAAGGTTCATCACAAATTTCCAAATTGGTTTGCATGCAAGATACTCAACAACCACAATCCCCATCCACCTGATTTGACAAATTGAGCAATTGGTCCATTCGACCATGTCAGTATATATACGGCATACAATGTCAACAGGTTCAAATTCTGTACCGTTGCATGGGATGAAGGTTCTCTCACAAATTCCGGAGTGTTTGACACATTTGGTAAGAGGGGTTATGTGAGCTCACATGATACTGATATGCAATTTGGAGGCGTCTCATATTATATTAAGCTCATTGATATCATCAAACTAAATTATCAAGGTAATTTCATTGTGCCTCTCTTTAATTGTTTGTGGGAAAATACCAAAACTTCTTGAGGCATTACTGTAGACAGCTTGGCATATCACATCTTTCAATTTATTGAGGCTCATTCACACAAGGGAAGTAAAAGACGACGAGCCTTATATCTTAGCTCAGAGGCATAGCAGGTTTATTATGGGCAAGATCACAAACATAAAGATTTGCATATGGTGGTTCATACGAAGCCGCGGGACCTTTACAGAATGACTGACAAAGATGATCTCATATTAGACAGTCAGCATTTTGAATCGAAAAATTCCAATAACTTCTTTTCGGAAGAAGATGGACATCTACCACTAGTTAGGTGAGCCTTTTCACTACAAATGAACTATACAAATTTCAACATTTTTATTATTAAAAATTGATATATTTATATATGTTCTTTTTTAGGCAGGGGCAAGAAGATGATTGAAGCCATAATTTTTTTCATTACGCAACATTTATAGTAGCGGTGTATTAATAAATATTTGTATATTTCCTTGTAAGTCACATTTTTTTAACATAGAAACAAAACTGCTACTAATTTGAATGTATATAAATTAGTAGCGGTTACTAACGCTAGTCAAACCTCTACTAATCCCCTCCTTCATCATTTATAAATACCTTCCTCCTCCCCTTACAAATTCATTCTTCCCTCACAACTCATCCAATCACATCCTCTCTTTATCTCCCTGCTTTCCTATGAAATTTTATCTCTTCTCTCACACTACTTTCTCTCTTTGCAAGTTTTTTTTATCCTTTTTTTATATAATCCTTTTTTACATTCAGCTTCTATTTTTTATGAATCTATTTTTTTTCTTCTTCAAGTTTAGCATTTTAATCATTCTCATAATAATTTTAATATTTAATAATTCTTTTAACAAAAATGTTTTATTATAAATAATATTAAAAAAATTTTAATTGCAAAAATATATATCAACTACGTCTTACACTAAATATGAAAAAAATAAAAAACATTTGATAAATAATTTAATCATCATTTTCTAAATATTTTTGAAATATATTAATTTTTTATTTTGACAAATAAAACCTCCGTTTAATTTTTTATTTTTTTAAATTTTGTAATAATACTAATATTAAAAAACTTACTCAACCCGGGGTGTGTGGTTGAGTGGAAGGGACTCATTCACCCTTAACCAACTGTTGAGGGTTCGATCCTTGGCGTTGGGTATGGAGAAGCATTAAATCTACTGGGCCAGCTGTCCCACCCTTTGAGGTGCCTACAATTCAACGGAGGATTAGTCTCCACCTGTCGGGTGGGGGATACCTTGATATTTAATAAAAAAAAAAACTTACCCACACAGTTGTGGTGGTGATTTGTAACCACCACTTATTTATTTAGCGATGAAAATTTGGTACCGACGGATTAGCGATGGGATTCCTTCGGTATACCGATGGAAATTAGCAACTGAATTCTGTCGATAAATTTACCAACGAAATTCCATTGGTAATTTTTTTTTAACTTTTTTTAAATTATGCCATGTGTCCCCTCTCACACTCTACCACATGTCGCTCCCACAAGTGGAGACTCGAACCCTTGACCTACTGTGGGCGTGCTGATGCCTTAACCAATTGAGCTTTGAAGACCTTGTGATATTATTTACAAACTTGTATGTTTATACTATTTAAACGCCCACTATTATAATTATATTTGATGTTATATATACTTTATATTATATTTAAATTAATATATAATGAAATAATTTTAATTATTAATATATAATTTACTTATTAATAATTATATTATTTTTATATAAATAATATTTTATATTCATACACATTACACTATAATAAATATTATTTTTTGTGAGTTTCTTTTATTGTATGAAATTTCTTAATTATTATTTTATTATATATATTATTAAAAAATTTAAAATTAAATTTGTAATATATATATATCTATGTGTATATATTAATTTTTATTAATATTTGTAACATATTATTTATTAACTAATTTATATACAAAATATTTTTTATATAAATTAAAATAAATAATTTATTTTTAATATTTATTACAAATTACCGACAGAATTCCATTGGTAATTTGTTAATAAAAATTTATTTTTTTAATATTTATTTGAAAATTACCGACTAAATTCTGTCAGTAATTTTTTACAATAAATAATTTATTTTTAATATTTATTAACAAATTACTGACGGAATTTCGTTAGTAAATTTACTGACGGAATTTCCCTCGAAAATCTATCAATTTCTGACGAAATTTTATTCCGTCGGTAATGCCATCGTAATTTCAATTTTTTTGTAGGCGATAGTACATATAACGGCTCTAAAGAGAGTTTTTCCTGATATGCATTTTGTCATAAAAGATAGAAAGCATATGGTAAAAGCAGAATGTTTCACTTCACATTAGATTGTTGCCAAATGTAACACCAACTAAGCTACTAATATAGACCTCACAACTTTCTTCCCCTCCATTATTTTCCCTTTTTAAATATATGGTTTCTATCTTTGGACCCATTTGATTTATAGAAAATATTATGATGAAATGGAATTGAAGGGAAAGGAATTAAATGGAAAGGAATGGAAGGGAATGTTGAAATGTTGGGTACACACATGAATGAAAAGGAATTGAATGAAAAATTTTATATTTTGTTGGTTGGAAATGGTGGTAAGGAAATTAAGAAGTATGCAGAAATAGATGATCATAATGCCTTTAATGATTATTTATTACTCAAACTCACAAATATAAAAATTTAAAATATTCTAAAAATAAATAATCATAAAAATAAATGAATCAGTTATTTTTATTAATTATAATTAAAAAATATTAAATAATTAAAAAATATAATTTACATAAATAAATAAATATATTTCTTGTAAATTTAAGAATCATATTGATTTTAATTTAAGAAACTATATATATTGAATGATTAAAACATAACTAAGTAATATAAAAAAACATCCACAAGATAGCTTGGTTTAGATACTAAATCATCTTATCTTTATTTTATTTTCATACTTGAACCCATATAAAAATTTAATTAATTACTAAGTAAAATAAAAAAATTAAATCAAATAGTAATGTGCCAAAAATTTAATGAGACGATGAGAATTTTGTGGCCTCAATTATTTGAGTTTATCCCAAAAATTTCTCACCATATTCTATTGGTTTTTCAACTAATTCAGCTTATCCCAAAACTTTCTCTTTCATATATTATCTCAACCAAAAAATTGAAACTCGCAATTACTTCTCATATAGTTTAAATAATTATAATAAATAATTTTTTTAAAAAAATATATTCCCGTAGGATTGTACATTCACGTTGTGAAATTTGATTTTGCTCCCTATCTCATATTTTGGTTCCAAAAATCAATGCTGGAGTTTCAAAATCGATTTTGACTCTTGTTTTATAAAAAAGGAGTGTTTCAAATTCAAATTTGATTGGGTCAAAAATTCAAAAAAATCTCAATCATAATCCATTACCTAGATTATATACACAATTTCATAATCAAACTTTTGGGTAGACACATACACATAGACGAAAGGAAGAAAGAAAACAAAGAAAAAACTTGAGTAAGCACCATACATTGAGTTTTGAACAAAAGAAAAAAAACTAAAACTATTCATCTTCTTCAAGCACAAGAGAAGTTAGGAAAATAACCAAGTTGAGTTAGTGTGATGGTTCGGCATCTCATCCCTTAAGCAAGTGGTTGGGGGTTCGATCCCTAACTCTTGCGAATGGAGCAAACTCCTTGGCCAGTCTTTTGCCGCTTCGTGCGCTGACCCGAGACGAAGGATTAGTCTCATGGCGTCCGACAGTGGGGATACCTTGACTCATATAAAAAAAAGAGGAGCTAGGAAAATTTTCTTTTTGTTTCTTCAACACTTCAGCACCTTAGCCACAAGATCTTGTGCAAATGCCACCATTCCTTTGCCACCGCCGAAGTTGAGAATGAGACAATGGAGCGGGGTGTGCGTGAGTGACACAAAGAGAGAGACGGAGAAGGAAAAGATGAAGAGTATAAGTGAGGGGTAGTATTGTCCTTATCCTCTTCTATCATAGGAGGGGGAATGGGTTCCCACCATTTTAATTGGGATCCCATTTTCCAGGCTTTAAGGGAAAATGAAGGGAGGCGGGAAATGAAGATGCCAAATGTTCAACCAACCAAACGTGAGAGAAGGAGGGAAAATGTCAATTTTCTTCTTTTGTCGGCCATATATGGAAAGTATAACAAATCTATAAAAAATTTTGAACCAATTGTTGACTTTAAACTTCTATTATTTGCTAATAACGGATGTTGAACGTAATTTTTTTTAAAAAAATTGGACTTTCAATGTCCCTTATTAACAAATAACAAACGTTAAAAGTTCAATTTCAATGTCTATTATAATGAAAATGTTGGTTTTCAACACCCATTATTCTCTAATAATAGATGCTGCAAGTCAACTTTCAACGTATGATATTCAACAGATATGGAAAGTCAAACTTTCATGCCATTCACATAGATGCCCCTCTCAAAATAGACGTTAAAATTCCTTAACAACGGACGTTAAGTGTGCCTCTTGCAGTAGTGTAAAACGTCAACATTATTTGATTTAATAATGATATTGACATATTTGTACTTTTGTGGAACATTCATGTCTACTTTTTAGTCATTGTTTTGACTTACATGTTTGCTAAATGGTCAGCATTAATTTACTTAATGGCTATGACATTTTTATACCATTTAAGAGCCTTCACATGTATTTTTCGGTTCGGAACCTCTCTACTTAATTTTTCATCCATTTACCTCAACTTAATCAAAACTATGTCGTTTTATTAAAAAAAGGGTGAAGGAGCATTTTTAATAACAAACTTTTTCGCCAGGAGCACCTGGCACCACAAAGTTTTTTTTTGGACCTTATATATACACGAAGTTTGAAAAACGTAGCATTTTCAACACAACCGTGAACTCCCTCCTAACCACCGTTTGTGGGACCCACTAAGCTGACAGCTAGCTCTCCACTCAGCTCATTTGACTGCCACATCAGATTTCATTTGACCTTGCCAATCCCACATCAGATTTTTCTTGTTGACCGTGTTGACTTGAATTTGCATCACAAAAAAAAGTCTGATGTGGCAAGAGAAAGCTGTCAGATGATAAAATCACATTAAACGAACACCACATAAAAGAGAAAGTGTAATGAATTAAAAAAAGAAATTGGAAAACGTAAAAGGTAAATAAAAACATTAATACCACTTAACTAATTATTCCTTCCTCAGTAAAAGCAAGAGCTCGGAGTCGAAGCCCTCGAATCCGAATGCGAACGAGAGATTTCTAGGTCAAAGCCTTCGAATGCGAATGCGACGATGAAGAAGAAAATCAAAGGATAGGTGAATCGGAGGGTGCAACTGTGATCGATGGAGATAGAAAGCAATATGAGATTCTAGGGTTTGGTGGGGTCGAACGAGGGAATATTTCAGTAAAAGCGTAAGAAGCGACAAAGAGAGGAATCTTCACTGTAAGCATCGATTTGTGCAAAAAATTCTAGTTTTGTAGTTGCTGTTGTGGAATGGCATGAAAGCCCCTTGTTTATTTTTGTATTTTCTTGGTGTAGGTAGAATGACCAAGACCAATACGAAGACGGGGACGGGTACGTTTGGAAATACGAATGACAATACAGAGGGAAATACGTACCTTGAAACAGAGGGAAATACAGAGCACTCATTTGAGGGGACGCACGAAAAGCTACTGAATCAGGTAAGTGAACTATGTGCACATGATTGGAATGAGAGAGTCGTAGCAGATACAATTAGGTTAGATGGGCCTGAAGAGATATATGATGTTGAGTTAGATGATGAGATCTATGAACTTTCAAAAAAATGGTTGAAAAATGCGTATGAGAAAGAGAACAATGCTGCTGTTGTTAATGGTGCTGTTGGTAAGGAGATCATAAGAACGAAGCAAAGAAAAAACGAGTTTACTTCAGTTGAAAAAAAAAACGAGTTTACTTCCACTGGTCCATAGCCTACGTTGCTTGGAAGACGAATAAGGAAACCAAAGAAGGGCAACTGCACACTTACCTCTTCGTCCCGTTCCAGCTTTCCTTCTTCCCTCTTCTTCACTCCGTTTTTCTGCAAACTAGCGTCTTCGAGGAAGGCCGTCTTCGACCTTCCTTCTGCACACCACGCCGATCCCTTCTTCCTCGGGCCTTAGTTCAGCTCAGTTCCTTGGTGAATCTATAATGGAGTAACTTTAATGGGGTTTGGTCGGGCTTTAATGAAGGAAAAATCTGAGTTTGGCAAAAAAAAAAAAGAAAAAGGAAAAAGGAAATATGATGTGGCATTGGCAAGGTCAAATGAAATCTGATGTGGCAGTCAAATGAGCTGAGTGGAGAGCCAGCTGTCAGCTTAGTGGGTCCCACAAACGGTGGTTAGGAGGGAGTTGACGGTTGTGTTGAAAATGCTACGTTTTTCAAACTTCGTGTATATATAAGGTCCAAAAAAAACTTTGTGGTGCCAGGTGCTCCTGGCGAAAAAGTTTGTTGTTAAAAATGCTCCTTCGCCCTTAAAAAACTATGATCCAACAAATTTTCTGAAATTAATGCTTTCTGTTTTAGAGATAAATTAATTATCTTACCTATATTTTTTTAATAAAACGACGTAGTTCTAACTAAGTGGAGGTAAGTGGATGGGAAATTAAGTGGAGAGGTTCTGGACAGTATATTTTTGCACCCAAAGAAACCTTCTAATGCTAGACTCATGTGGGAGAATACTTCATAACATTAACCTTATATTATATGTGTGTGTGTGTGTGTGTTTTACAAGATTTTGGGTTGAAAATTAACATCATTTGTTAGAGAATTTCAACAAAAAATAAAATTATTATTGTTACTTCTTAAAATCAACAAGTTCAATTAAAAATTATGTTATATTATCTCATGTCTCTAATATAAGATATAAATAAGAGTACTCATCTCCATTTTGTTTTGCCTTAATTACATAGACCTCCCATTTATTTTGAAAACATATATTTTAGTTTAATCATTTAACAACGTTGGGAATAGTCTAAACACATTCTAAAAATATAATTTCCAACTTTAATTAATATTTAATTTACTATTTTACACTTTAGTCAAATAAATCCCTAAATAGGAGTATTAAAGTTTCTTTGGTTTCAAAAATTTCATTTCCCATAGATAATGTAAAATTATATAATTAAAACTTAATTACAAATTCAATTTTTTCATTTAATAAATGTTTCCTTGGTTCAATGTGTTTACAATTTATTACAAAAAGTATGTTTTATATCAGGAAAAAAATATCTATTTAAAAAATTTAAATTATTTACCCAAAAATAATTTTGAATTATAAATTTAAATGAACTATATGATCTAAAACTTGTTTTATAATTTTTACTATAATATGAACAAAAACATAATTAAAATATGATTTTTAAATTTAGAATAAATATTTTTAATGAATATATTTTAGAATTTAAATTATGAAAGTGTATTATTTAAATAAAAATTGTTAAATTTATTAGACATTTTTAAACTATGTGTGTCCTTGAAAAAATGAGTGTGCGAGAATTAGTTTTTATTTTATAAAAACTATTTGATAAATGTCCAAACAAAGATTAAAAGTCAAACTTGACGGTTAGCTAACGGTCTGGGTGGATGAAAATAAATTCTCAAATATAGAAGGGATGTTTCTTTAATCTATAACTTAATTTTAAGGGACCCTTATATACATTTCCAAAATAGAGGGGATGTTTATGTAATAAAGTAAAATAGAGGGAAGGTGAGTATATTTTACTCTATAAATAACTAATGTATAGACCTTTAACAAATTTGTAATAAGATAATATAGTTGGTAATGAATATGCGTTTGTTTTTCTGCATTACCTTCTTTTTTTTTTTTAATACATTTCTGCATTACCTTCTTGATCAAGTGCATTCGGCCATGTGCCTTTATGGAGACCCTCTCATTAAATGCAATCAATAGGGATACTATAATCAGTCCCAAAAAAAGGGATACTATATATATATAAGAATAAAATTATAAATTTAGGAGATAAATAGTAGATTGAGGTCTTATATATATGATCAAAATAAACCCTTATTTATAACCTATATTTAGGATCAGAGCGAGTATTTGTTATGATTCAAATTAAAAATTAATGTATCTATGAATTTATTTTTTAAACGTAACAGTAAGATTAAATTTGAAAAACCCAAGCCTATATAAAGCATAAAAACCTCATCAAAATAGTATAACCGACATCTTGGAACCGGACGATCGGCCTTGGAAACTTAGGTAACCCAGTGCAACCCGGGAAACTCAACCGATTGATGGGTTGATCATGTTCCTTTTCAATAGACATTTTTCATTTGTTATTTATGGCGAATGAATTGCAAAAAATCAATATTGGTTAAAGCTAATGATAATTTTGGTGTTAATACTATTAGTTTAACGATCAAATGACCATATATATGAATATTTTGTATCATTATCTATTTTGATATTTTATTAGGAAAAATATTTAGTGTCATTTGATAGTGGGTTGATACTGTAATATCAATACCTCAAAGAAATTATAAAGAATATTGGATAAGTTTATGATTATTTTGTTAGTGATTCAATGAATTGAGTTAATATTCAAGGTATAAATTATTTCTAAATTTTTTATTCCCTTCCGGTCAAGCCCCGAGTTGGTAGCGAGATGACCTACTGACCTTTGACCCACTATTTCCACTGTTTAAGAGGCCAGTCAGGGTGTCATAACCTTTTGTTTTATATATTAACTGGTAATTAGCGCCTTTTCTGTGTCATATTACAATGTATTCGAGCAACTGACTACTCAAATTTTGGGGTTTATTTCTTCCCCTCCAGACACATGTGTTTCTTCTAGGACTTAAACTCGATACCTCAAGGGAGATCTAGCGGGGGCTTACACTGCTAGACTAACTATGTGTTAATAGGGTTTCACAATCTTACTTGATACATTCATAGACAAAGTAAATTATAATACATTGAGAAATGTTTATTTATCACATTTATTGTAAATTGTGTAATCCCAATACAATATTTTTCATAGACAAAATAAATTATAATACATTGAGAAATGTTTATTTATCACATTTATTGCAAAATTGAGTAATCCCAATACAATATGTTTCATTTTACATTCCTAATTCTGCACGCATCCAGTTACGCATCCATCCACACAACCAGTCATTTTACTTGTAGCTGTTACACACAGCACAAGACAACATCAATTCCGAGTAAAGGATGAGTATATATGTATGCAGACAAGTCAATCTTATATACTAACAAATCATATTAAAAATGAAACAGATAATGAATGGGAGTTTGAAATTAAGGGAAGGAAGGAATTACCTATTTCATCTTGCGTGTTGATTATCAGGTGACTGCAAGCAGAGTGAGCACAACCAAGAGAGCAAGAGTACTGGGTTTTAGTTGTGATTCTATTGTCAGAACCTATACAAGATATATAACAACCGGTAGTACATACAGCGGCTCCAACGATACCTTTTCCTGATATGCATTTTGGCATACAAGATAGAAAGCATATAGTGAAACCTGAAAGTGCTGCTTCACATTGGATTGTTGCCAAATGTAACACCAACCAAGCTACAAATACTGACCTCAAAACTTTCTTCTCCTCCATTATTTTCCCTTTCTCAATATTTTGTCCTCTCTGTGTTTTGAGGTTTTGTGGATCTCTTGTCTCAACCTATAGAGTGGTTTATATAGCTAATAATATAGCAAAATATATAAAGTTTTTATGATCTTGATAATTACAAAAGTATTTGGTATCAGAATTAACCCGATTATTTTACTTGGTAAATTTTGGTACTTCCTTTATTATAATTATTTTTGTGTGTACTCAAAAAGACAGTTTCATATTATCGAAAGAATCTTAACTATTCCTCAATAATTATCAGGAATCCAATTAATTCAATTAATCTAATTAACATAGATACATTGTCTGTAACATGTACACCTTTAAGAGACATGCGGTGTAAAATGCATGTATCATTTCATAACCTAAACTAATAAAGAATTTGCACACCTAAACTAATAAAGAATTTACGTAGCCTCTCATATATTTGCGTAAGAAGCTCATTTTTTCGTGTAAGCATCTCTTTCAAATGCACGAGTACTTCAAGCAAAACCCTTATCACTCCATTCATGGCACACGTTTAAATTGTACAATGTCAACGATTGTGAGCAATTTTGTGCATTTAGCACCACTATAATACTATTATTTATCTTCTTCATTTCTAAACCTCTCAATTTGTTGAGGACAATCATAAAAAAAAAAAAACAAATCTTCGATCGCATTATAAAAAGTACCCACTTTTACAAACTCATCCCTTGAGCTTGCGGGCTTGGGCCGGCCCACTGGTTTTAGGCCCTTTTAACAAAAAAATTAGTTTTTATTTCAAGAATTAAAGTTAAAATAATAAAATTCCAATTTAATACTTGAATTTATATTTGCTTTTTTTGGGCCAAACATTTATACTATGTTCTTGAATTAATTTTGTTGGATTACTATTAAATTTACTTTCAATTTGTGCAAATCTATGTATTATTTTGCTTTATTTTGAGATATATTGTTATTAATACTCGTCAATTTCTAATTCAAATAATTATTTAAAGTGCAAATTACTCCTTTTTTTATAATATTAAAATAAATAGTTAAAGAGCAATTTTACCAATAGACTATTGTCCAGGTTGCAGATGGCACAATTAACAATAAAAAGAGTCAGTATCACCAATGGACCTTTTAAATCAGGGGCGGATTGGCCAACACTGTTTAATTTATGGATGTTGACTGTTAGTTTTTGGCTTACTTGGAGTGTTGACTTTTATTTGCAGACATAGTGGACATGTTGTCATGTGGCACATTTTAGACTATAACTTGGATTAAGATATTATAGAGATAGGAAAAACAGACTTAAGACATAAATTTTAATTGAAACATGCACTATTAATAATATGAAAAATTTTGTTATGAAAATACTAAAATATCCTCAAGTAATAAAAAAAAATCCCTCTCACCAAAGACAAACTAATCGAACATCCTAGCCGGCGTTCATTTTGAAACTATCCACCACCATCGGCAAAAAGTGCATCATAAATGGCAAAAAATTTCAGGAAAATCAAATCAAACTCAATCCATGAAAATCATTCTAAAGTAAAAATCAAATCCAAACAAATATCAGCCATCAACTAAAAAAGCATAGCAATCCTTTTCATCGAAACACAAGAATCCGAACAAGAGACTAGCAACCGAAATAAATCTTTGGCTACTGTTGCTCTTCCCAAGATTCCCTCTGAACTGCCATTCTTGTATTCTACAGCAATATAGAAAAAATGGAACTAAAATTGCAGAAATCAGTGACGCCATTCCTGTATTTCATTAGGAAATGGTCGACCTATTCTTTAAGCATGGAATGATGGGTGAAAAGGGAACGATGTTAGGATTTTGGGGAGGGATCAAAAGAGCTAGGAAAATTGATTTCTCATTGGGGAAGAGGGAGACGATGGATTGAAGAATCTCGTTGGGGAAGAAGGAGATGATGGCTTAGGAAATTGGCTTCCGTATAAGCCTCAGAACCGATAGCTTCAATGCAGCATTTAATGAGGTTGAGGTCGTCAACTTTTGACAAGATTTGAGGAACCAGATCTCCTCCATAGTTGATGAGAGTGAAGAGATGGCTGTGGAGATCGAAGGTTTTTCTATTATCAGTTCATCATCCGTCGTCGTCCGTCGTCGTCTATTACTGTCCACCGTCCTCGGGTGTTCTTTGTCCATGGCTATAGCGTGGGTTCTGTCGAGGATGAGGGTGAAGTTAGGTCTGCCATGTGGAATACAAGAAGGTGCGAGGTGGACATCATTTTGCCCATGTGTCACACAATTAACGGCGGTTTGCATAAATTAAACGGGGTTGGCCAATCCGCCTCAATTTAAAAGGTCCATTGGTGATACTAACCCTTTTTATATTCAATTTTGCTATCTACCACCTAGACAATAGTCTATTAGTAAAATTGCTCTTTAACCCTAAAATAAATAAATCATTGTCCAACACCAATTTTATCATAACATTTGATGAAATTCAATTCTAAAAAAAGATAATAACAAATAAATTATAGTAACATCAGTAATAACGTAAAAACTAAAAAATTATATAAATTTTTAAAAAATAATGCTTAAGGGGCCTAACTAGTAAGCCCTTTTAGGCCATCTTGCAATTTAAAGACCAAATTCTCAAGCCTAGAGCACTCTCAATTTACGGGCCTAAATGGGCCCTCTCGACGCGCCCGGCCCATTTTTCCCGATTGTACATGGCATACACTTGATTACTACATACATTATTCATCTTATCATGCCTTTCATGTGTATATAAATTTGATCAATTCTAAAACAGATTAAGTGATCCAACAACTCTATTGGCATTCTCAATTGCAAAACTAATAAACTTTCCCCAAGCTAAAAATGGGCACAAAAGTTTTGTTAAGATTTTTTGTTTACTTATTGCAAAACTAATAAACTCTTTAGGTATGTCCCTATATTCTTTTGAACACATACTATATAACACCCTTTTTCAATCCATACCTTCAACCTATGACATCCATTTTGGATCCATACACTACTACCCTATTTTTATTCTTTTATCTTTGAGTAAAACCATAAGCACAATAAATTTGAAATGGGATTTTTGTAACACACCAAAAATAAGAAAAAAAAGAAATGATGAGTCATTTAAAAGTCTTGAGATATTATTTGGGAATTAAAAAGCCTAATAAATAAATTTATGAAGTTGAGGTATTTTTGAGGATTTCAAGGTTTGTCTTACTTGTAAATCGAAGAAAAAATAGTTACGTAATTTACTCTTGATCTAGTAATTTTGTGGAAATTATATTTAGACTTAAAGAAATTTATGTTAAAAGAAGGGCGAAGGAGTAATTTTAACAACAAAATTTTATGCTAGGAGCGTTTGGAACCATAAAGTTTTTTGAGGAGCAAAAATGCATATAAACTTTATAAAATGTACCAATTTTAGCACAAGCGTTAATATCTTTAAACTTACATTACTTTTAAGGTTTGTGGTCCCCGTACAATTAATTTTAAATCATTATTTAAAAAAAATAAAAGTTACAATTTTAACAACAAAGTTTTGTATCAGGAGCTTCTGGCACTATAAATTTTTTGGGGAGCAAAAATTACTTTTCCATTTTTAAAATATAATTTAAAATTAATTAATGCGGGTTCCACAAATGTCAAAAGTAACGGATATTTAACAGTGTTAGGGATTGTATTAAAGTTTCTCTATTTTATAAATTTTATGGGTTTTTATTCTTAAACTTTTTTTTATTGTGATAGAGCCTCCTGACATTAAAATTTGTTGTTAAAATTACAAATTCACCCTAAAAGAAAATCCCTAGCTTTATATAAGAATTTATTTTCTATATTTTATTTTTCAAAAGATGGATTAAACTAAAACTAATAATAATTTTATGGTAATTCCTAGATGTAAAATGACCATATTGCCCTCATTAAAAAAGATATACTCCAATTTAAATGTCAAGGGCAGTTTAGTCATTTCACTCATTCAACATCATTTCCCCTCCTTCCTCCTCCCTCCTCCCCGACGGCCCGACCAATTTCTTTTTCACCATCATCTCTTTTCTTCTTCCGTCGAGACGAGAGAGAGGGGAGTTGGCAGGAGCTTTGCAGCTTCACCGGCGTCGGAGGTGAGGGCCGTTCAGCCATGCAATCATGGAGTCCAAATCAGGTGAACCTTATCTCCATATCTCTACCATTTGTTCTTTCGAGTATGGAGAGAGGGTCGATTCAGGTTTGGGGGATTTGAGAGATACAAACCGAAGAAATGAAAGCTTGAGCTTCGTTTCAAAGGTTTACTGAAAAAATCTAGGTGGTACAAGTGATTTTGGTTGGGATTTTGGGGTGCTTGGTTTTTTAAATTAATGTTCACTCAGGTATTCCTTCGGATTTGTGACTCAAAGCGATGATAAATAGTGTTGAAGGTGGTTAGGAGTGTTATGGAGTTGAGTATGGTCTTTGCATGCTTAATTTCTGCTCTGAATATGTAGTCGGGTTTGATTTATAATGTGCTCTGTTACGGATCACTATTCTGGACGAAAAACTAAATGAGCTAAACTAATGTTATGAAGCTTATGATTTGTTTGATTCTATGGTTTTGTATGTGGATTTTCGTATTGATTATGTATTTTCGAATTTAGTAGTGCCGTTACTGATGCTATTGAGACTGTTGTGACTGAGGATTAAGTTAAAATAAGTTAAAATGCGCAAAATATTAGTAGTGTAAGAAACCGAAGCATGTATGGGGTGATTAATACCGATTGGTGAGTCTATAAGTCCAAGTTGAAGCTTGATTTGATTCTTTCAAATCCAAACTCTTGTGCTATGTTCTTGACCTGAAGTTTAGACTTTAGAGAGTATGTTAGTTAAATTCTTCTAATTCTCATTGGTTCTTGAACTGGTAGGAAACAGAGGAATGGTAATATTAGTAGGAATGAGATTTAGCTTCTGTGACTATACTAGACAAAGATGAATCAGGAAAGACATTAGAATGGTCAATAAATGCTAGGAAAATTCTTAGACAAATAAGGGAGAAATGGTCAGATTATTTGGAGAGTTTAGTGGCATCTAAAAATTGGTTGATATGTGATATATTAACAGCATGATTAGGATATGTTTTAATATTGTCAATAAGAATGTAGTTAATTCTGAAGGTGGATTTTCTGATATTTCTTTCTGGTCTCTAAGAAACAGAGTCAACAAAATAGGAAATTGAGGTGTAATAAATTGGTCAATGAATGATACTGGTTAATTGGTGAGGTTGCATGTTCCGTCCGGTCTTACAATATTGGGTGGTACCCAATCCTTTGTTTTATTCCAAGTAGCTATTGGTTTAGTATGGGTGGGTGTGATAAGGATAGTTGAATTGAACTTGTATTAGTGTATATCCATATTGATTTTATCAATGAGAATGGTGTTGGGTTTCTTTACAGTAAAGGAAAATGGAGATAAATTGTACTTCCTCCGGTCCTAATAATAAGAGTTAGTTAACTTTTTTGGAAAAATTAAAGATAAAAAATACACCACTTTAAATTGTTTATATTTATAAACTATCATATAATCTAATTATATGTCACATATATTAAGATTTAAGGGTCTAATTTGCTTCATTAATCTCCCCAAAAAAAGTCAACTGGCTATTATAATTAGGACCGGAGTTTGTAATATGTAAAGAATGGAGATGCTAATGATGACATGAAGTAGTATGGATTTCTTTAATGCATTTGAGGCATGATAATGGAAGCGTGAAGACGTGAACACAAATACAAGTTCAAGGTATTGCTAAAGATTTTTAGGGCTAATTTTATTAAAAAAATTGAAGGAAAATAGTGAGAGGATGAATTTAAATGTTGGAAAATTAGGAAAATTATTTTGAGAGTCAAATAATTCTACAACGGAAGAAAATTCTAGTTTTATCTAAGGATTGATTCTAGAAATTATTTTCAGAGAAAGGGCCTAACTGGAAAAAATTTAAAGTTGATTTCATGGACTTAATTGTAGATAAAGAAAGTCTCATGGGTTGGGCAAAGACCATAATACCCTTGGTTGAAAAATATCTCAGTTTAAAGGAAGAGGGCAAATTAGACATTTTATATTCTATTTAATCAATAAAACACTCCCTCTCCTCTCAACCCATCATTTGCATCATTCATCATCACCTTTGTCTTTCTACTTCCCGTGAGCGAGAGAGAAGGTTGTCTGCTGGAGAAGATGACCATCGGGACATGCAGGTCCACATTCAAACTCCGTTGAATTGAGTATGGGGAAGTTGGGGGTTTTGAAGTGATTGAATTGAAGCCTAATGTTAGATTAGTTTCCCTAAAGAAATTTGAGCTTTCATGAAGTGTTGGTTGTATTTTCTAACTCACTTGCTCGGATTAGTATTGTTTACCAATGAGTTTTTCCGGATTCTAACCTAACTCTGAGGAAAGTGGTCATTGAAAGCAAGAGTGAACATATTAGAATTGATTTTCATGGGAAGTATAAAAAAAAAAAGAATTGATTTTCATGGTTGCATGTTCAATTTGTACTCTGTACAGGGAATTTCGAATCAAATTCCTCCGTGCTGTGTTTGTATTCAATGTCAGTTGTAGATATGTATGTTTTTTTTATATAAAAAACAGGGTTCAAATGAGATGAAATAATGTAGTGAAGCTTAGTGATTGTTGATTACTGAGGTAACATGTTCATTTTCTAGTTCATTATTACGATTGTAATTTGAAACCTCTAGCCCTGCTTCTGTTTCTAATTCGTCAGTGCATAAGCTATGATTACACCAAAATGATTTGAGTTATTAATTTAAAGGTTAGGAATTTAAGTAGTGGGCTGTTTGATCTTTGTAAATAGTTGTTTAAGAGAACTAGGTTATAGGATGTATGGTTGTTGTGATAATGGAGAATGGAGGCCCTATTGGATTGTGAAGTGAGGAGTTTTATTTGGTGTTTGAAACTGGGAATTTGCAGATTTAATAAAGCAGATTGTCTAACTCATCCAGTATACATTTTGAAGTTTTGAAGGTGTTGGAATCTGTTTGATTACATCCATTAATGTGGAATTTTCTGTTTTATAAGAAGTGTTTGAAAGAGTTAACAAAGTTGAGGTTTGTTAGGGATAGTCAAATCTGGAATTCTATTATTTTGAGCTAATCAAAGGATTAAGAATATGGAATTGTAAATTTTGTCCATACATAAGTGGTTATCCGAATTTCCTAAGGTTATGAAGACGTATCTTGACTTTTGAATTTGAAAGCAAATTCCAAATTTCTGTTTGAATGTGGAGAATAAAGTTGGGAGATTTATAGTGGTTGTTGAAAATATGATTGGAGGAAGTTGAAGATTAGAAATTAGCTTTAAACCTTGGCTTTGGAATCCCTGGATGTTGAGGTGCATGTTCGGTCCGCAAGTGCACGGGTCGCATCAAGTAATAGAGTAATAAGAAAAGTATCGTTCCCACAGGGATTTGGTTACAAATGCGATCAAGCAGAAGGCTTAGCGTATTAGATTAAGTTGAGATAGACAAGGTTTTGCTTTGAAGAGTTAGCATATAAAATTAAATCACTAAAAGGTTACTTCTTTTTGAGATTTTTAAATTAAGATTCTTGAACAAGAGAAATGATTTAGAAATACTTGACAAATTGGATGAGAAAACCTAGGGTTACCTTTCCCCATTTAACTTCAAGACCCAATAAATTCCTTCCCTTTTCCTTACCCAATGAATTTCATGCATGAGTTCAAGGTTCAATTTCATTTGAAAAAGCTCTCTCAAGTCAAAATCAAATTTTTACTAGCATTAATTGCACAATCTCTTGCAACAATTAATGCTAGCCATAAATGTTCCACCAACCTTATATGAACAATGTTAGGTCAATAATTATATCTCTATATTATCAACAAACCATCCATTTAACATCATAAATTTCAAGTCTAACATGATTTCCCCCAAGTTCTAAAACAAAATATACTCTCTCAAGTCATACTTCATTTAACACTTCAAGTGGTGATCAAGCACTTGTATAATTTAAAGCAAGATGAAAATCCATACATAAACATTCATTAAATACATCAAAGGAAGGAAGTACAAGAGTCAATCCATCAAATGGTTCAAAGTAACCCTAGAATAGGGGTTTAGTTACACATGAGAAAATAAGAAATGAAAACAGAAATAAAAAGCAGAGTCATGGCAGAAATTAGAGAAAAAGGGAAGAAGAAAAGAAGCCAAGATCACAACTTGAATCTCTCCAAGAATCTCCAAGCTTCCTAGCTCTTCCCCACTCTCTCCTTAAGCTCCAAAATGATCCAAAATATGCCCTAAATGCTCTGTCCGTCTTTCAGCTCGCATTCAATTCCATTTATTGCATTTAGACAGCGTTAATTAATCAAAACGTGCAGTTTCAGGTGTTTTCGCCGTGGCTTCGCCGCGGCGAAAGTCACGGCGAACGAGGGTGACAAAACAGAGGGCTCTTACACTCGCCGTGGGTTCGCCGCGGCGAAACCCACGGCGAAGTCACTTTGATTCTGGTTCTTTGCCTTTTTGTCATCTCTCATTCTTCATTCCAGCTTTCCTTGCATTTCCTTGGCTCTTTCTCTTTAGCACCTCTTCCTATACAAGATTGAAAGAGGGTTGATGAGCTTTTAAAATTTAACAACATTCACGCACAAATTTTTAAGCAAAGAATCATTAAGCTTTAATTTTCATGCACAAACACTTTCTTCTTCATTAAGGATTTTCTTTGAATTTTTATGTCTATTTCAAAACATCACTTTAAAAAATATATACAAATGGGGAAAAATTGTGATGAAATATGTGAAATTTAGGAGCTTAACAGTGCATAACTGTTACTAGGCATGCTATGAAGAGTTATGATTTGATTTTTAAGTTATTGATTGTTAAATCTTGAAGTTTCATTTGGAGTTTCTTCCATTCCAAAGCTGATTTTAGAGTAATATTAAGTGCTGAAACTGTGAAGAGCTGTGAAGGTACCTTAATGAAAGGTATTGTTTAAGGATCAAGGGAAATTAGGAATGAAATGTTGAAATTAATGATTTCATTTTCAAGAATCTATTCTAGTTACTGTTTTGGAAGTTTTGAAAATTAATTAATAAACAAACTCCTCCATGAATGTAGAAGAATTGAAGTCAAGTGCCTAAATAAGATAGAGTCGTATTGTAGATATTTGTTTGGACAAATTTGCAAGAGTATAGGGAAGATGGAATTTGTTAAAAATCGATTCTACAAATGTTATCTTAAGGTTTATAATGAGTTAAAAAATGATTTAGGTTTGCTATTTGATGCTTACCTAGAATAATGAAAGTCCTAGCTATCTAAACTATGCTTTAGGTTGCTTGAATTGTGGCAAGAGAGCTATTATGAGAAATTCTAATTTATAGGATGTTTGTAAAAGAAATAACTTTGTTGTTCACTAAGGATATGGTGAGATGGTTACTATTGTTAAATAAATTTGAAAATAGATTAGGAACTTTGTTAAGAATATCAGATGATTAATTGTTAAAGGACATTGAGGTTTGAGGTTTAAAACAATGGTCTTAGAAGGTAGGATGTTGAAGTTAAACTTCAATCAAATGTGTTGAAAGCTTTCAAGGGTTAATGAATATATGGTTTTAAAGAAACCTTTTTGCATAAAGATATAAGTCAAACATTGAGAATCATAAAATTTAATTTGAGTAAATTATTAACATATGACCCTTGAATGGTCAAGGTTCAAGATAAGTACAGGTAAATCATAATTTTTTTAGAGGAAAAAGATTTGAGTAGTATTAAGTACTTTAGGATCCGAGAAAGGCGAAATATAAATATATAAGCATAAGTTTTAATGTACTTTATTATTCATGTGGTGTGTACATAGGCTTGACAGTTGCATAAGTTCATTAAGGTAGTGGAAAGGAAAGGAGTTGGTTCAAGACTAAATTCTGGTAACCAGATATTAGTTTTATTCCATATCATATATTATATATGAATATTTGTATAACATCTTTTACAAATTTACAGCAAAACTTCAAAGTTGAAAGACCACTCTAATCTTGTTTAGAAATATCCAGTGTATTTGAGTACTCCAAAATTAAGTGGTTAGCTACCCCGAATACAAATTTTTTTTTGATACAATACCCCTAATACGAATTTTTACATGTATAATTGAAAAATTATATTCAGGAGGTTAAGCCTCATAGGCCACACAATTAGAGCAACCCGAAATTTACAGTAATTGTGTGGTAGTGCTTAGATCACACTGTTATGCAAGGTAATTGTTTATTAGTAAAATTTGTACTTGCTTATGTTTTATTATATGTATAGTGATGAATGAACCAAAGTGTTACTGAGATTTCCCCAATTCTCACCCATTACCTATCATGTTTTAGTTTAGCTGTTTGGGAGAAGTTAGTTAAGAAGGAAGAAAGGTAGTACTAAAGGGCATAGATGCCTGTTGATATAATTAATAATGTATCTAACTGTTTAGATATAGTAATTTAATTTACCTGTACTTGATAGGATGATTTAATTTATATGATTATTATTCATGTTGCATCATTCTTCCATTAGCAGGTCCAATTACAAGCTCTAGTAAAAGGCTATTGACCGACTTAGCTAAGTTATTATTTTGTTATATTTTTTATAGGTAAATTTACTTAAGTATAAATATTTTAGGATTAAAGTTACTTTTAACTTCCCAAATACTATCGGATAAAGGTAAATACTAAGGATCGAATATGGCTACTCAATTGATTTATAAACTACTTGAGTTTTATAAAAGTTTCAAATTAATTCTTGTGAAAAACTTTTTTATTCAAAGTATCATTTTACTTGAGCATTAGAAAATAAACTTTTAATTTATTTACAGTTCACCATAAAGAATGAGTAGTTGTAAAGCTGTTAAATATCTTTAGTATAGTATTATATAAGTAGGTTTTACACAATGCGAATGCCAGCACGTCGACAAAGATGAATAACTTCATCGAAGGGAAAGGAGAGAGAGAATAAGGAGGAGGGGAGGAAAGATAAAATGGAAACTGAAAGAGAGAGGTTTAATCCAAAGGGGAGACAATGTAAGTTTAAAACGTAGCTGTTCACACTATAATGGTGAATGCAATGAAGAAATTGTTAAAATATTGGGCAATAGAACTTTGGAAGGATGGGCACCATAGGGAAGAACGTATGGAACAAAGGGGCTGAGGTAGAAGGTGTAGAGTAAATGGGTGGGATGGGAGTTGTTTTTCTAAGGTTATATTATTTAATAAAATATTTAGCACTAGTAGGGGTGGAAATATGTTAGGCTTATGTAGATTTCAACTAAATAGGTCTGGGCCTGATTACAAATGTAAAACTTAAGCCTGAGCCTGAGCCTATATGTAAGTTTATTTTTAGGCCTGAGCCTGAGCCTTTAAAGGGCCTGACTAGGCCTGAA
Source organism: Mimosa bimucronata (assembly GCA_037074515.1). Lineage (NCBI taxonomy): Eukaryota > Viridiplantae > Streptophyta > Magnoliopsida > Fabales > Fabaceae > Mimosa > Mimosa bimucronata. The sequence goes on along the minus strand of CM073438.1, from coordinate 30,561,611 downwards.
AGCCTATTTAAAAACCTACTTAAAATGTAAACTATTAAATAGGCTTAAAAGTTTATACTTATAATTCCATATATTACCCTTTAAACGTATTAAAACACATATGTATATCTCAAAAAGATTTTATAATTATAAAATTAGATAAGTTGGTCATGTTATAATTAATTTATATAATTTATTTTATATTATATATCATAATAGAAAATACAAAATAGTTAAATAGGTTAGGCCTGTAGGCTAGGCCTTACGAAAAAAGGCCTAGCCTATTTACCTAAACAGGCCTGATTATGAGCCTGGCCTATTTACTAAATAGGCTAGACTAGGCTTATTGTGGGCTAGGCTGTAGGCCTCTGATAAGGGCTTGGCCTATTCCAACCCCTAAGCACGAGGTAGGTTTCCAAAGTCTAAACGCTAACTCAAAGTTTCATTAAGGAAAATACTATAAAGGCTACCTCATAATATAATTTTATTTTAATGAAGTAGTGTTTAAAGATCAGAAAATACTAGTACCCCTTATGCAGTTTTTTGTTAATACTCCTTCAATTAATAAATATATTACTTATTTAGGGAGATGATATTGTTACCAAATAGAAGATTATTTTTTTTCTATTTTTCTCACTTTTCCCTAAATTGTTATTACTAATGATCCTCAATAATAGAGAAGCAAGAGATGGAGGGTAGGAACAAATGAATGTAGTTATGGTGTTTTGTTAATGTTATTTAATGTTAACTAATTAAATTAATATCCTTAATATAATCAAATTAGGTAAAAATGTCCTATATTGAGATTGAGGAGTGGCCGTATTACTTTACTATAAACAACTTTTTTCTAAATCAAAGATGACAAGAGTTACAGAAACAACCTTTGATTTGGAAGGTGGCTACCCCATTTGTTCAATTTTAAATATAAAACTGTCCAAGTCGGAGGTAACATTTCGTTAAGGAAACGCTACCTCATCCTTTAATTTTATATAAAAAATAACAAATGATAAGGTAACCACTAACCACTCGGTACATATTTCTTTCCAAGAAAATTAAGATATAAATTAAAATAAATAGGAAGTGTTTCCAAGAACACGTTATTTTTTTTTGGACTGAAGAAAACGTCAATAGATACATGCTTCTAAACCCTTTCATTAATTATAATGCTGATTACGTTACGATACCGAATCGCTATTTTTGTTGGCGCTGGTTAAGCTGACGATTCAGTCAAAATATTTTCATTTTACTCCAAAAATTCTTACATGCGTGCGTGTGTTTTACTAAAAAATTGGAAAATTTCACAGAAAAAAGAGAAATGATTGTTCTCAAAAGTCATGCACTGACTATTGCTTAATTTAAAAACAAATTATTTTACTTTTTGTTATGATTTAAAACAAACAAATCAATATACCTGTAAATATCCGAACTTGCATCAACAACGGAAACCACGTAGAAAAGAGAAATAATGAAATGAAAATTTGATGATAGTAAGAAATTAAAAGAAGGAAGGAACCTAAGACATGCGAGGTGTTGATAACGATATTATTGCAAAAAGCTTATGTGGAGAAAACTATTTGTATATATTATCTTAAAAGTGGTTAAAGCTAAAATTTGATAGTACTAGCTTGATGGACATAAATAAATATATATACTTGAAGGGTTAGGGTACAAACACAACTTTAGCAACGAAGTTTTTCTTCACGAATATCTATCACAATTAAGCCTTGATAGTTGTAAAATAAGTTATAATATAAAAACCATTTCGTGAAATTCACTAAATGATTGTTATTAAAGCTAGAGAAAGAATGTGGGACACACATCTAAAAAAAGAGTTGTTTTGTCGAACGTTATAGAATTGCTAAAACTGCTAGGTTTTAAAACATAATTATACTACTTTTTCACCCATAAAAACTTAATTGTGTAAGATGTTCATCGTGTAAAACTTCGATATTAAAATTGGACCTTAACCCTTACTTGAAATATTTAATTGTTCTACTCAATTTCTATACAATTCATGTAGGGTTTCGGGCGTACCTGGAATCCGGTAGACTCGCTTGGTACCCACACGGAATCGGAGCACCGATTTGGACCCCGATTACGAAATACGGCAGATGCACCATTGATAAGGAGAGAAAAAAGAGGAAGACAGAAAGTTTTCTTTTCTACGTAAAAGGATATCTTTCTTCCCACAAACCCTTTATTTACAGAGAGACATATCCCTTCTGGAAAGTCATATAATTTGAATTTCAAATTAATAAAGGGAAAATTACTCAATTTATCCCATATCTCTCATTAATTATATGTTAGCCCCAATTCTCATTGGGCCTTACATATAAGCCCTAATTCTCATTAGGCTTAGGCCCTAACCCACCAAGGGTGGATTAGGTGTATTCCTACATCTCCCACTCACACTTGGTGGGTTGGATGTTATGGGTCAAGTCTCTTTCTCTTCTATCCTTCTTTCATACTAAGTGCTCTGTCGTAACCGCGTGGGCACGACGTCTTCTTTTAGGTGTCTTGTACTAGAAATCCCTTTTACAGAGACCAGCACAAAACAACCTTGCAGTGCAGCTCGATCATTTTGATATAGTGCCTCAGATATCCTAGATTTACAGAAATACACTTCTCTCATGGCCAATCTAATCCCTTTAGAGCCAAGATAAAGCTCAGATTGCCTTTCTCATATGCAGTGTCCACACTTATGAAATTAGCACACTAATATCATAATGGACCGGTCTCAGACACTAGCATAAGTGTGTGTATTTCAGGTAATCTTCCTTTCGCCCAAATATCACTTCAATATGAATTAATCGCTTTCCTAACGTAACACCTTTAGATCGCATTTATCATGACCATAGGATATACGCTAAGGTAGCAAACACTAAAACATATTTCCATGACATTGTCAAAGTCAAAGGACATCAAGAAAGTATGGAACCTTTCTTGGACTCACACAGCAATGAAACAGGGATCCATTCATTGCTTCCAGTTTGCGGTAATCTTAGCACATGCGGTATGAATCGCATGCTACGGTGTTACTCTTTTTCTATAAGAGCGTACGTCGATTTTATTGTATCATTAACACCGTACAGACCTCAGTAAAGAAACACACAGTATCTAAACCCAAAATTCTCCAACTCTTCTCACATTGTATGACGTCAATTTTGAAGAATTTTGTTGTCTGGCTACAGGTATTACGGATGTGGGTGTCCATAATTCGATCCATATGTGTGTAATCACAGATCTCATCTCGACTTGCTGCACTTATTAGTCAAGGCGACATATAGTTTGTGTTTCTTCTCTACCATATCAGTATTTTCACTGCTTTGCTGGTGAACACATTGTCTCATCTTTGCACACTACCCCTGAGTGTCAAAGGCGGTCGCTCATGTGAGAGAACCGACCTCATCAACCTGTACGACATACTAGACATTGTATACTATCACATACACATTTAAAGCCTTAATGAAGTATCCATTACTTCATATCCTATGCTTTCCGAAGGACTTATCATGTCTCTCATGTATATCCTTGGCCACATGCTCAATTAGGGGACTCTACATAGGAATTTGTTGTTTAAGAACAACCTTATGTGCTATAACACATCTCACATATTTATCTTTGCATTTTACTCATGCTATGATACTTAGGGTCTTTTATTTAGGCAATGGTCGTAGTATTTTCACAAAGCATTAACACTAGGTTTGAATTCTCATTTCAAATCCAAGATGTACCTCTAGACATCATCGACCATATAGCCATATGTACTACCACAGTAAGTACTTTTAAAAACGCATAATTATCGTGCCCTTTAAAGTATCTATGAGTATTTTTTTTAGTAGCCATCAAATGCCTCTCACAATGGTTGGACTCGTACTGATTTACAAAGTCCTACCACAATGGATATCTGATACTTTACACACCACTGTGTACATCAAACTACCAACAACATTTACATGGAAACCCTTTTCCATTTTGAGTCTAAAGTTGATTCAGTTTAGGGATATCTATCAAGACCCAAACTCACTCTATAAGTCACAAGGGTATCTTTGGATCACAATCGTTTACGTTGGACCACTCAAGAATTTCCATAATATAACTCTCTTGTGACAGAGAATGGAGTTTGCTTGAGCTATATCTTTGGATCTCAACTCCAAAAATACACAATGATTTACCCATATTCTTAGTACCTTTCCTTAATAGGCACTATAAAAAACAAACTATTTTGGTCAATAATATATCATCCGCTTAAAGGATAATATCACAAACTGCTTGGTTATGGTTTCTTCAACCATAACAATATATTAGGTTACCACTCATATGGAACCTTAAATACCATTATTTGGATGATTGCTTTAGTCCATGAATTGACTAATGCAAAAATATGTAATATGAGGTCATCCTTTGTAAACCTCAAACATCTATTGTAGTGAAATCTAATAGCTAAAGCATTTAGATTTCTTCATCCAAATCACAACTCAAAATACAAGTTTCACATCCACTTGATGCAAACATAAAAACCAAACAGTCAGCTATTTCCAAAATGAGTATGATTTTAAGCACATAATATATGAGAAGGTATTCTCACAATATATGCCTATGTATACCCTCTGTAACCGAAAGAGTCTTGTGTTGTTAATTGATCTAACCAACTTGTTTTTTTTAATCTTGAGAATTCATTTGCTTACAAATGATCTCTCGTCCTTGTGGTAGATAAACTAACTTTCTGACTTGATTCTTTCTCAAAGAATCTATGTCCTTTAATATTGCTTTCTTCCATTCCTTCTAAAAAAGTAGGTAAGGCTTCTTATACAGAACACTTTTAGGTCTCTTTAATGACCTTTCACAAGCTCCCACTTACATGGGCAATTGAGAACTGTAGAGCTTGTTCCATATTGCCTTGTCACTGTGTCTCATATGGAGATACAGAGAAACACAATGTGAAGAGCTTCACCATTGTTTGGAAAAAACTTTCTTATAATAAATATGGTTCCTTTCAATTCTTTTCAGACACAAATCCATCTTCATATTCACTTATGAAAATGTCGCCATAATAAGCTCCCACTTACAACGACTATGAGATCGTGTAATTGACCTTTATGGCCTACGGGGAACTCAAAAAGACTTGATTTGTTCTTTGACCATAATTCATGTGGTTTGGAAAAAACCACTTAGGAGGGCACATGGTTAAGTATAAAGTTTGTATCTCCCTTAAAGAGAAAATCATACTTGATCAATCAAATATGTGTACTAATCCACCAAATGTGGACTACACTCTCCCACTCACTTTTGGTGGGTCAGCTTGAATCACTTTATACATGACCATGTTTAGTAACATTTCATTGCCTTCTAACAACTCCATCTGGTGACAGAGTACGAAGGGTCATTTAACTAAATAAATATCCCTTTTTCTTCATGAAACTCATTGAAACTGGTCAGGAACAATCTCTATTAGTGCGTAGAATTCTTAAATTCCGTATGCACTTTATTTTCAACTTTATTCACTTATCATCTAAAGCTCTTGATCTTCAAACTTGTGTGAAATAAAGTAATGATAATTACGTGAGTAATCATCAACTAAGGTAATATAACCTCCGTGTCATACCCTCAAATTCATTGAACCATATATAGTCAGATGGAAGAAATGCAATATTTTCTCAATCTGAATTCCCTTACTGAAAAAACTTTTCTTAATGCTTTACCTACTAGACACTTCCCTATTGGGTAATGAACAAAGCATTCTTGAAAATGCCAATTCAATTTATATGTCCTAGTCCACCATGACATGGATTCAAGTCAACACTTGAATTAGGGTGGTAAAGCAGTCATACACACAAAGATCACCAACAATGATGGAAAAACAAAGAAATGTCAAGGAAGATTGTATCACAAACAGCTAATTTCATCATGAAAGTCAAGATGGTTCATTTAGAACCCATGAGCATGGTGCATGAAACAATGAACTTGTAGGCTCTAATGCCTTTTACCCCAAAACTCACGTCATTATCAATTTAAAGCCTTATGCTTAAATTTGATAATCAACGATATTTAATAAAGGATCTTTGATCCTTATTATTCGAGTCTATAGAGCTTGAGTCCTTTCCTGCTCACTATTGACAGAAGAGAAAATCCATCTCAAAATGGTTTATCCTTTAGTAGGAAAAGCATTTGACCTTACTTAGGTCATTCTCCTCCTTAAAGTGTTTATTACTCTTGTGATGTCAGGGTAGTCCTCCCATTCCCTTTTTGTAGAACCTCTTACCCTTGTCCCATTTGGGTTTAGAATGTAGAGAACATGCTACCTATGCGGTATGCTAGCCCCAAAGGGTTTGCATACTTCCTGACATCCATATTCAAGCTCCAAGTACTTTGATACATCATTGAAAAAGTAACAAAGTTTTCACTTTGGTTTAACCTGACTTTCATGTGCTCCTAACAGGAAAGGAACGCTCTTATGAACAACTTGCACTCATTGTTCATTAGACAATATACAATCAACTTCCTTCAATCTCTTTGTATTGTTGGTTATCTAATGTAGAGGTTGTCTCATAGAGGGCGTTAAGCCTCAAGTAATATGTGTCAAACTTAATTGACAACCTTATTATTGTGAAATGGAAGTTTTGCGAAAAAAATTTCCTTTTACACAATTCACATGGCTCTTTGTTGTTGGATTTCTATCATGCTTGCACTCTATAGGGTAATTTATGACATACTATACCCTTTTCGAGCCATGTAGGTCTCATATCCTCTCATAAGCTTAGTCGAGATGACTCTCAACTTTAACTACATCATGACTCTTAGTCAATGACATGACAACATCTTCTATTTAATCGTATGAGACCTTTCAATATCAGATATCACATTTGTCCCCATTAAATTTATTGTTGTGTTGTTGTTCTTGGCAGCCTTTCTTGGTTTAATTACTTCAAATCATCCCACTAATCTGGCTATTCACAATCTGATTTGATCCAAGAACTTATTTATAGCACATTGAAGTATACAATGTAATGCACTTGTATTATTCTTGACTAGAAAAATAATAACACTATTGGGTCTATGATCAGGAGAATACGTTTAAACCTCCCATCACACAGATTCCAGTAATAATATTATCATCTATAAAAAATTTTATACAAGCACTTCTACAATATGCTCAGTTATGTCTCTCAGAAAACTTAGTTTCTGAAAACTCCTACTTAGACAGAACAATGTCATTAGCTCCCACTCAGATAGAGTATTTGACATCGGCTCCAACTTAGATAAAGTATATGAAACTCCAAGAAGACTTATTTTCTAAGAGCTCCTACTTAGATAGAGCATATAATACTCTTAGAAGACACATTTTTCCAAGAGCTCCCACTCACAAAATGTATTTGACATTTACTTTTTCATGTCTCTCTTTACATTATTTTCATAATGTCTTATTAACTTCTTGTTTGAGTGACTTAAGAGTTTTCTTAATTTCTACTATTTTCTTATGATTTTTGTGAAGTTAATTTTAGCCGAATATAACATCAAAAATGGAAGGTGAAGTCTCTCTACTTCCCAAAACCAAATTTGATAGGTTCTCAGTAACCGTTATTCAGCAAGGTTTTAGGATCTCATACTCCTAAGTGACATGATAGAAGTTGTGTCATATCGTTTTGGTAATTTCTAAGAGGTTCTCTATTTTCTCAAAGAAATATTCCAAATGTCTTATGCAATTTATATATATGTTTCTTCACAGAAACATTTGGTCTTTACTCTTAAGTCTTTTATTGGTAAATTTGTTGGTGGTTGGATTAGGCTTAGGATTCTCTTTTCTCCTAAGGTAGGCTTTCAAGTCATACTTGAGATGTATTTTATTCCTGAATTTCACCATGATCCGGAGTTAAGATGTGGAAATTTCTCCATTTGAAATTTCCTCTTGCATTGATCTGATATTATTTCTTTAATATCTGATCTTCATTTTTAACCTCCCTGAGGTTTATCCAGATCCAAATCCTAAACTTTAGGATTTTGGTTATTCAGGTTCCTCCTCTAGTGCATCATCAATATTTTCTTCCTATTACACCTCTTATTTCATTTCAAGTTCGAATGAACTTTACTCTGAATTATCTCTTTCTTAATCCTGTTAAGGATATTCTCTTTCTAGGTTTTATTTGAGTCTCATACTCTAATACACAAATCCCTACTTCATTCATCACTTAGAGGCTCACATTTCTCTAAGTAATTTAGGTTTGGATCAACATTCAGAGGCAATAACCAATAACTTATTCCTTTTCTGACTTACCACTTTGTAAATCATACTTAGGATTAAGTTTCTCTACTTGAGTATCATCCAAAAAGAGTGAAATTCTTTTGGTTTGGTGCTTTTAGAACTCTCTAGGTTTATATTTGACTCAAACTAAAATTTTTATGAATTATTATAAATATTTTAGGATTTTTAAACTCATAAAAATCACAAAAAATGGCACCAAAACACCTCTATGAAGATCCAAACAAAGCCTTAAAATTAGACAAATCTTATGTCTAAATGTAGCTCTTGAATTTAGGAATTTTTAGAAACAAACCGTGCCTCAATCGGAGTTAAAATGCCCCTTCAAATGTCCTTAGAAGTAGTTAAAAAAAAACTGTTTGTTTTTTTTTTTTTTTTATAATTTTGGGTCAGCCTAATGAGCCCATTACGTTTTTTTTTTTTTAAAAAATGGGTTGGCTGTTGGGCCGCTCTTGCTTTGGCCCAACAGTGCCTTGCCTTACCTTTTTTTTTTTTTTTTTTTTTAAGCTGGGCCAGCCATACGGCCCAGCACTGAATTTTTTTTTTTTTTTTTACAGAACAGCGAAACGACGTCGTATTGAGGTTAGGGGTCATCCCTAACCTCCAGCCGGGTCGCCCCAGACCCGGATGACCAGAAGGGTCGGGTCCTTCGGACCCGAAACTTCTCTCCCCCATAATTTGGCCGTCCGACGTCCGTTTTTCGCGTTCTAATAGTCGATTTTCATCTTTTTTTCGTGCTCTACACAATGGGATAATTTTCATGGCCTAATTCTTTTATTTTCATGAAACCCAGTCCCAAAAACAGATCTGCTCGTTTTTTTTTTTCTGTAAATTTGTTCTTTCATTTTATTCTTTTTGTTCCTAGACATTACAATGATTGTTCTCTATGTCTTTCAAAATATACTCATAGATATATGAGACACAGATTATTCAAATAGGGAACAAATAGGATATATTCACAGAAAAAATAAATAAATAAATAAACCCAAGAGCCACTGATTGAAACAAACACAACAATTAAACTAAATTATCTATTTGTTCAACCAATCTCATATGACGCATAACCAATCTCATATGAAGCATACCAATATATATAGCCTCATAATTGAATTTATCAACCCGTGAATCATTTATATCACGCAGACATACATGCAATATATATACACGCACAGTCGCACACCAACGCATGGCAGAAACATATAATCCAATTAGACTAAATTAAATAGGATTTGAAGAATATATGTGGATGCAAATCATCATCATATCCATAGCACAGAAATTATCCAACGTAAAAACAAAGAAGAAAGGCACAACGCGCAGCAGCGGAACAAATAAATGAAATTATAGCCTCAAGAATTATCATGCTCTGATGCCACTGTAGGGTTTCGGGCGTACCTGGAATCCGGTAGACTCGCTTGGTACCCACACGGAATCGGAACACCGATTTGGACCCCGATTACGAAATACGGCAGATGCACCATTGATAAGGAGAGAAAAAAGAGGAAGACAGAAAGTTTTCTTTTCTACGTAAAAGGATATCTTTCTTCCCACAAACCCTTTATTTACAGAGAGACATATCCCTTCTGGAAAGTCATATAATTTGAATTTCAAATTAATAAAGGGAAAATTACTCAATTTATCCCATATCTCTCATTAATTATATGTTAGCCCCAATTCTCATTGGGCCTTACATATAAGCCCTAATTCTCATTAGGCTTAGGCCCTAACCCACCAAGGGTGGATTAGGTGTATTCCTACAATTCATATTACAAATTGTGGGCAATCCCGGATTTCATATTCCTATTGTATATGTGCGGGCATATATGTTTTACAAGAGATTGGACTGAAAAATTAACAGCCTTGGGGTTGAGAATTTCCATCGAAACTATAGAAAATTAGTGTTATATTTCTTCTCACATAAAATTAATATATTCACTATATATAAATAAAAATTCTGGTATCAGTATATTAATTTGTTAAATGTAACAGTCAAAAATAAATTTTAGCAAGCCAAACTGCCATAAATTATGAAAACTACAAGAGTATTTTTTTTTTAAACTAATACAAAAGAGTATTGGAATCACGTAATACTTGCATTAACAAAGTAAATCCCATACATTGAGTAATGCTTATTTTAGACAATATCACATTTATTTTGTGTGTGTGTGGGGTAATACCAATACAATAGTTTTTATTTTACAGTCTTAACCCTTAATGCATTCAGTTACGCATCCATCCACACAACCATTCATTTTGTCTGCAGCTGCAAAACAAAATTTACAGCACAAATTGACACCGTAAATTTAGAGGAAAGGATATATATATATATATAACTCAGTATCATTTCAGAACAGAAATGGAGAATGAACGAGAGTGTGAAATTAAGGGAAGGAAGGAATTACCTAGTTCATCTTGGGTGTTGACCAGATGACTGCAAGCAGAATTAACACAACCTAAAGAGCAAGCATATTGGGTTTTGGTTGTGATTCTATGGTCAGAAAGTATACAAGACATTAAGCAACTGCTAGTACATGTAGCTACATCAAATATAGGTTTTCCTGACATGCATTGTGGCATACATTTTAGAAAGCATATGCTAAAGAGTTCTGCTTCACATTGCATTGTTGCCATATGTAACACCAACCAAGCTACAAATATTGACCTCACAATTTTCTTCCCCTCCATTCTTGAATTTCGCTTCCTCAATATGTGGTTTCTCTCTGTATTATGGGGTCTTTGCTTGGGGATCTCTGGTCTCAACCTAGAGTGGTTTATATAGCTACGAATAGAGCAGTATAATGCTTATGATCTTGATAAGTACACACGGTTTTCGGCATTATAATTTATAATTTGAAAATTGTATTCAAGTCTCAGATGACAATTTAATATTATAAGATTCCTTGAAATCTCAAAACCACTAACAAGTCCCAAGAAACCTGTGAGTAATATAGTTTAATTGTAAAATTATCAAGTTACCATAAGAAATTAGTTTTAATACATATTTTGGTAGTTGTTAATGAAGTTTAGTTTAATTGTCAGTAACAACCATGTTAAGCATGTTGATATCACTCGTTAAAAAAGTCATTGCAGTTATTAACCAAGGCGTCCTAACTTATTGACCAACGAACATCGGCTTGTCAAATTCTAATTTTTATAGTAAGTGTAATAAGATAATTTTATAATTGCATTATATTAACTTCAGGTCTCTTGGGATCTATTAATAATTTTGAGATTTTCAAGGGAACTTATTGTATTGATTTGCTTTTTGGGGACTTCGTGCATTTCCCTTCATAAGTCCCTATTATTTCACTTGATAAATTTTAGTAGTTTTTTTTTTCATAATTACTGTTTTTCTGTGTACGAGTATTTCAGAAAGATAAGTGTCATATATTTCAATTTATTATGTTCATATTTTTGTTGTTCTTTACAATAACTTTCGTCATGTTCCATTAAAAAAAATGAAATACGGCTGGAGAAAGAAATCAAGTTGAAAATTGGAATGTCAAGGACGCTGTAGATTGCATTCGTTAACAAGCTGTGTTGATTGGAGTGAGGGGAAGTTGGTAGGCAGTTTTTGAAGAATTGGTTTTCACTCCAAATCTTTCCACTTTAGAGAAGAAAATTCTGAGGTAAAACTTCATGGACTAGCACCAAGCTTTTCCCCCCACTTTTCTCCTTTGATTTTCTCCCATAATCCAGGCAACAAAATACTCATTTTCTGCACTATTTTTTCTCTTACTTTTTTCATTCTCTAATTTTCTCTCCATCCAAACACACTTGTGCACTTCATGATTTTTTCTTGGATTTATGTCCACTATTATCCGGCATTACTAAGCGTTACTAGCAGTTTTTTGGATCTATGTCTACCTCTATTACGGTCGCATTTGAAAGCAATTCTCCCAATATATATATATATATATGTATATATATAAAGTTTATTAAAAGTAAAAGAGATATGAGAGATGAATACAAGATACAACCAACTTATAGTGGTTCGACCCTGCATTCAGCCTCCTTGAAAATTTCAAGATATGTTCTCGGTATATGACCAACAAATTACAATTCCAGTAGACACTTCTGGAAAATGAGCTTATTTGATTGAGGTTTTTAAAAGGCCTTATTTGACGGTTAAAAATCTCTTCTTTTATTTGATAGCTTTTTTTAAAAAAATGTCAAATATAGTAGTCTATTATACTTTATTATTTTTCTTTATTTATATTTTATTTTAAATAGTTATTATAATAAACACTATTTTCCAGTTTGTAGTCCAACCTTTGTATATGCATTCATTGCTATAATATTCAAATTGAGTTTTAAAACAAAGTTAAAATATGCATCTTGATTACTTATATATGTACGCATAAAAGCAAGAAACTTTTCAACGCAACATCGCACACATACACACATGCATCTTGAATGGCTTTCTGATTGAGAGAGGCCAAATAGAACTAAAATCACAAAAACTGTGTGAACATAGACACAGCGATTCTGAGCGGATAACAAGGATCATACTTCTCGCATGTAGTTAAATTTGCAACTGCTTCCAGCCTTCAATTGTGAGATGCATCACATTGTTCAATATATCAATTGTTAGCTTAATTAAAATACAACACACACACACACACACAAGTATCACAAAAACAAAAATAAATTGTGAATTATTCACGAAAACACATCACTACATGAGGCATTTTTCACGTCTATTACGGGGAATTTCAATATGAAGGACGTAAACAATTTGATCTTCCACATCCATTAAAAAATAGATGTTGAAAATTGACACTACCACCAAAAATGTCTATTGCGGTGCTTCTTAAGCGCTGGGATAGATAGGCCCAACTCGACGCTTTTTATAAAACCTAAGCACTGGGATAGGCTGATCCATTTTTTTTTAATTTTTTTTAAAAACCAATTTTGTCCTATACCGGCACTTGGGTTTGTAAGCGCCGGGATAGCTTCCCTAACCCGGCACTTTTTATTAAAAGCCCCGTGATAGGTTTTTTTAAAATTAAATCCTTTATTTTTTATACAAACCCACCTGAATCAGTGCTAAAATGCCAGCCATTCTATACAATTCTAGCAATACCATATATACACCAATAACTCATCCAGAGAACAATATACAATTAAACCAACCATTCTAATTAGGAAACAATAACATGCTATTAGATTAGATAATTAAATTCAATCTTCTAACAAGCTAAACTAAGTTTATCTACATATGTACAAATTGAGAGAAAAGAGGGTGTAAATAATCGCACCATTCTTCAATCAGAGCATTCATTTTTTCCCTTGACAACATGGAGCAACGTGCGTCTGCGTAATACTGTACAAAAATATTTAAATGACAATTAAAATAACTTTAAACCTAACAAGTACAAACACAATTAGAACTGAAAAAATATTAAACTTACGTTCAATGGAATGTCATTTCGATCATGTGTTACGACATCCCTCATGAATTGCATGACGTAGTACTCACAGTCATTGTTATTGGGTTGAAAGGGGTACTTGTAACAAAAACACCAAATATCATATAAAAAACATTTACATTATGATTTAACTAGATTGTTTTTAAAAACTTGATTAACTTATAAAACTTGGACTTTGAACAATCATAAGCATCTTTCTGGCTCTGGAATAACTCAACCCAACAAAGGACCAAAAACTAGTCAATGAACTGAAAATGAAACAAATTAAATTAATTTTATTAGCTAAGGTCATAAATTCACAAATAATATGACGCATTCAAATAATATTGACAGTCAATTATTGAAAAGAAACATCAAATCTCCGTGATTATCTGCTTTAGTAGATTCCACAGGATCCAAATAGTAAACTATGGGACCCAGTGTTGCTACCGAATTGTTGACAAGCAAAAGCCAATATACCCTAAAATGTTTTAGAACATTATGATCAAGTATATTTATATATATATATATATCTACAGTTGGCAAAAATACTATGAAACCTATAATGCTTATAGACTTACCCTGTATTAACTGGAGCTAAGAATAACGTTCTGTTTGTTGCTTTTGAAGAAAAACGCTTTTTAATTGCTTTTAACCAGTGTTGCTGCTGGATTGTCGACAAGCATAAGGGTTTATGAATTCAAACGCTACATGCTCATTGGTGATCATCACATCTTCATATAGATGCCTTCATAGAAACCATACCAACTCCCCATTAGTGTAAAACTTATGACATTGAACAAAACTACAATGGAAACGCATATATACCTAATCCACAAATTGATAACTGTAGCACCGATCCATTTTTTATCGACCTCCTCCATGACCTGTTCACTAGAAAGAAACTCACTGATGTTTCTTTCGCCAAATATATGCTTGTCAAATGGAATAGTGACAATAGATTGGTGAGATACAGTAGTTACAATCGCTTGCAATCGAGCAAGATATGACGTTGCGGCACTTGTATCTTCAAAAACAGGAGTAGGCACTTGCACTTTCTTCTTGCCCTTTGAATTTGTAGTCTATAAACCATGTAAATAAAAAGTCTAAAAATTTTTTCCAATAAGAAGAATGCTAGTTTAAATTAATTAGTAAATAATTACCTGTGAAAATGAATAAGTTCATGAACTCTTTTTCTTCAATTGAGCAGCTGAACCACTGGTACCATTGCCATCAGCCACTTGAACTTTCTTCCCCATAAATTGTGTATCCTGTAAAAACATGTAAATAAAAAAGCATTATTCCAACATAATGAATGCTAGTGTAAACTAATTACTAAATAACCACCTGTGGTGCTGGCTCAATCAAACCCACGGGCCAAGCAACAAATGCACCAACAACCTCTCCAACCTTGGTCAAGTCATCAGAAGTAGGGAATGGTAACTTTGCCTTATCTTTGCAGGATATTCAACCAAAACCCTAAGTGTATTTTCAGGAAAAGGCGAATTATGCAAGGTCATGTTTAAAGTGTTGTCGACAGTGTCGATCGCAACTACTTCTCTAAAAGATTGATCCACATACAACATGCACTTTGAGTCACCCTAAAAAAGAGTTGAAAACTTTAGCTCACAACTGATAATATAATAGTATCACTACAAGTTTATAAGTAGAAAACACATCAATTACATGAGGAATTTGGGCCTTAGGCATCGTATAGCTATACCTGATTCTCTAACTTTCACAAGAAGGAATGTTACATTATTGTATGAAGTGCGACATTCGTTATGCAACATTACTTCGTTGGAAAAATTCAAACATCGTTCTATTGTTGCATTTCAAGCATTTGCTCCTTCATAGTATTAACTTCTTCCTTCAATATAGCAACTTCAGTTTTTGTGGCCCTCTTTTGCTTGCCAAAGTAAGATAAAGGTGTGACACTTACACCTGCGCCCTGAACACGGGCCGAATACTCAGGGTGATCCAGTGCTTTGCTAAGGAAATCGCCAAGGCCAAATGTGTTGACCTCTTCGAGCGATTCTTGTGTCAACTTAGTCTATAACAAGAAGGATTATTAATTATTAACAAAGCAAAGTCACCAATAAAAAAATCTTGCAAAGTCCAAGAGAATGATTTACACATCGTTCATGGACTCTTTTGACCTCTTCATGAATAATGGTACAGTCCTTTTTGGAGTAATCCTTAATATGTCAAACACAAACCAGAAAAACTTATAAATTAATTATGGAAACATTCATACATAAGCCTGGCAAAAAAAGCGTTACTAACATACCATCTCTTGCTCCAATTCTGGAAATGATGTTTGCCCACGTAAATACGGGTACTAAGAGCTTTTAGTCACTTGGCTTTTTTTCACTTAGTGCCTGAAACTCCTCTGTTAAATGTGATTCCACAAAGGCATCCCAATCTTATTGAGGAATGACCCCTTCATATAAAGATGGGGGTGTTCTAATGATCTCCCCGTTTTCATCTCTCATATATAATGTTATCAAAACGGACTGGAAATTTCTATGCATTCTTGAAGCTCTCACCACCACATACTTCTTGTGAGTCTCATCAATATCAAATGCCGTCTGTAACAATAGAAATCATATTAAATTAGCTAGTTACAAAGTCATCATGGGAAAATGTAGCTTACCTGAACCTCTAATCAAACCTCGCCATGTTTGTCCTTTGTTTTTCTCTAATCCATAACTGTAATTGGGACTTTATCCTGAACAATACTCCTAATGGAACAGACAAGGTCTTTTGCACTCCTTCCAATTAGTTGGCCATCCACATTCCACTCAAGGGATGTCTTGATCCTTAGAGCTCTATATCTCAATATCTTATGCATGATGGTCCTGCCACAATGTACATCTTGCTCAAACTCTGCTCTGCGTTGACTGATATGGAGATATCTACTGGGGCACTAGGTTGTGCTTCTTTCTCCTCATGCAGGGGATCCATTATCCTGTAAAATAATTAAACAAGACATGATTTTAGTGCATATCCATATAGTAATGTGAAGCATATGCAAATTAAATGAAATAATTCAAAGTATAGAAAAGAAAATACATACAAATACAGATCAATACAATGGTCCTCGTCTCTTTTTCCTCTTTGTTATAGTATGTAAAATTGTTTGCTTCCTTTTTTGATTGGATTTAGGGTTGTGTTGATCCAAATGCCTTCTTCATGATCATGTCTTACATATGCAAGTTCATCCTCATCATCATATTCGTCTGCATCAAAGTCTTCTAAGAGTAATGTCTCGAAGGAAGGATCATGTTCTATCATATTTATATCTTGATCACTACTTTCATCATTAACTTGTTTGACATAATTTTTGTTTGACTGCATGATAATTGACCAATTCTTCTTGGAAGGATCTGCAATGTAAAACATTTGTGCTGCCTAAGAAGCTTAAATGTAAGGATATTCCTTATATCAAACTTTAGAAAGGTCAACCAATATAAACCCAAATTCGTCTAACCGTCGCCCACTATGGTTGTTATCCCACTAACATCGGAAGATTGGAACCCTGAACATGGTGTAATCTAACTCCCAAATGCAATCAATCACACCAAAGTATGACATCTACACATAGATGGGATTTGTATCTCTTGCACTGAATATATGCCATGCCTCGGCAACAAGTGTGACTCCACTATTCTGCATTGTGCTCCTTTCATCCTGGCTTTTTGTATAAAATGTGTAATCGTTGATTGCATTGTTCGTGTAAGAAAATGCGCGTAAACTCGGTCCTTTCAATAGCCAGAACAATCTTTCACAAACTGATTCAGCATTAAGCTCAACCTATTGACAAATGCGTGCATTGAACCATGTAATGAAATGCTTGTTGTGCTCATTTATAATCGAACTCTCATTTCTATCACCGTGTATGTCCAGAAGAAGCTTTTTGTGTTCTCCAATGAATGGTTTAACCTCAGGTGTATTGTGAAGAATATACAAGTAATTTAGCTCCCTTTCAACATTCGAAATGCATAATAAATTAAACCCACTTATTCCTTTCCCCGTTAATCACCCATCGTGACAAGATTTTGGCAAACTACAGGTTCAACATTTGATAAGTAATTAGCACACAAATCACTCGCTTCTTCAACAATTTATTGTTCAGTAATACAACCCTCTCGTTGATATCTATTTTTAATATAGCCCTTTAAAACTTTCATGAACAGCTTAATTGGGTACATCCATCTCAAATAGACTGGGCCGCATAGTTGAACCTCTTTGACCAAGTGTATTATAAGATGAACCATAATGTCAAAGAATGAATGAGGGAAATACATTTCAAGTTCGCATAGGATATAAACGATATGCCTCTGCAAATCCTACAACTTTGTTGCATCAACCACTTTACTACAAATGAGCTTGAAGAACATAAATAGTCTAGTCATCGTGCTCTGCACTTTCTTAAGTAAAATGCTTCATATGCCAACCGGTAAGAAATTATGCATTAGAACGTGATAATCATGAGATTTTAGGTTCTTTAACTTCAACTCTTTCATGGATACAAGGTTCTTTACATTTGAGAAGTAGCCTTCTAGAACTTTGATTCCATTCAGAAACTCACAGAATGATCTTTTCTCCTTCCTCAAAAGGGTGTAAGTTACTGGAGGTAAATAAGTACAATATCCTTTCTCAACAGGTGCTAGCTCTTGTCTTATTCCCAACTTGACCATATTTAACCTTGAATTGACACCATCCTTACTTTTTCCCAGCATATTTAGCAATGTGCCAATCAAGCTATCACAAATGTTTTCTTCAATATGCATCACATCAAGGAAGTGTCTAACATATAAGGACCTCCGATACAGAAGTTCAAAGAATATAGACCTCTTCTTCCAACCACTTGTCAGCACATTTTTAGCAAAAGGCTTGCCGAATTCATTCTCCAACACTTTCATCTTTTCAAAAACATTAACCCCAGTCAGAATCCTCGGTGGCCTACCTTTTTCTGAGTTCTCATTAAAAGCCTTTTTCCACCTTCTCCAATGATGTTTTAACGGCAAGAACATCTGATGTCCCATGCAAACATTTTTCTTACAATGATCTAGTCACACCGTATAGGTATCATCTTCACATATAGGGCACGCACCATATTCTTTGATGCTATATCCTGACAAATTATCATATGCTGGGAAATCATTTATTGTGCCAAACAACATGGCTCTCAATTTAAAAATTTCTTCCGTACAGCTATCAAAAACCATCTCACCCGAGTCCCACATATGCTTTAGGTCTTTAATTAAAGGATTCAAGTACACGTCTATATCATTTTCAGGCTGTTTAGGCCCAGAAATAAGCATGGAAAACATCAAAATTTGCGTTTCATGATCAAATTTGGGCGGAGGTTGTATATCATCAGAATCATCGGCCATGTGCTAAGAGTACTACTCTGAACTCAAGATACTCATTATCACTCTTTTTCCACTGAGGAGCATCTGCTGGGTGCCTAAGCTTGGCGTCTTTAATCCTTTCATCCGCATGCCATGTCAAAAGTTTTGTAACATCCACATTATTAAACATGCACTTGAATATTGGAATGATCGGAAAGTACCACAAGACTTTTAAAGGACTATTTCCTTTCTTTCCATATAGAGATGTGTATCATTTAGGACACTTCTTCAATGATGCATACTGGTTTCAGAATAAAATATAGTCATTGGGACATGCATGTATTTTCTCTTATTTCATACTGGGGGAGCAGAGAATTTGTTTTGCCTCGTATGTTTTCGAAGGGAGTATGTTTGCTTCTAAAAGTATATCTCACAGAGCGAAAAGCAGTGCGGTGAAACTTTCATCGCTCCAACCATATCGCGCTTTCAAGCTATACAATTTTAGCACTGCCTGCATTTTTGTGTTTTTGGTGCATTCGACATACAATGATGTCTCTGCATCACTCTTCAAAATTTGAAATATTTCAGGATCCTCTTCATCTACCACATTCAACATTTCTTCAAAGTCATCGCTCTCATCAAACATGTTTGTGTCAAGCACATTTGAAGCGCTACTAACATCATATACCCGATCTCCGCATTCATCTTCATAGGTCTCACCATGCTTTGTCTATCGTGTATAAGATGGATCAATTCCATGACAAATTAAATGACCCAACAAGTCAAGAGGATGCAAACGTTGTCCATAAAAACAAGACATACAAGGGCATACAGTTCTGTTAGTATCCTTTGCATGATCTGCTGCAAATTCAATGACCTCTTTTGCTCCATCTATATATTCCTTGAACATCAATCACAAGATATTCATTTCCGATCCAACATTAAAACCTACTAAAGGAAAGTGGCGGTAAGATGTATATGACTTACTTATTAGGTAGCACCCTTCAATGTTACCTTATTTTTTTAAAAACAATTCGGTAGCTTAACGGCTAGAAGATGAACATTTCTAGGCTCAAGGCCCTCTCTTTTTAATATAGAAATGGATAGCCAACTATATAATCAGCATCAACTCAATTTATATTTCCACAGCCCACCACAGCAAATTCTCAGAACACATATAGAGCATTAATAGTTCCACAAAACAAAATTTTGATACAAGTAAAATAAAATACCATACAATTTTGCCTCATCACCTAACATAAAATGTTTGTACCTGAATGACTTCTTTTACTTTGTCTTTTGAAGAAGAATGTGGACCAAGCAAATACTTCTTGAGATCCCTACAACATAAATGAACAACTTATTAACACACATACATTATTTCCCTTTAAAATTATATGACATACAAAAAATTCAATATAGTCTTGTCCACCATCATCAACTAGCAACATATTAACAACAATAACATTATAATCATAAATTCATCAAATTGGATTTAATTAATCACATAAGTTCTAGTTGAAGGCTCAAATTAAAGTCCTTGTATGTGCAATTGGTCCACAAGACAAAAGAATAGCACGGGTGTTTTGTTCAAAATCATCATATAACCCCTTCAATCGGACATACAAGCACCCAAAACAACTATAGCATACTTATTCTTCTTTATAATATCAAATTTGGTGAAATTAGGGTTAGACCTTTGATTTGAGCCTTTCCTAATACGCCTTGGGGTTCAAATGCAAAATATTTTTAACCAAGGATTGCACTATAGTGGTGCGATCCTGGATCGTCTCTCAAGGAGCCTAATGAACTAACCTAGGAAAACTAAATGCAATTAAAGCTATAAAATGGGGGATTAAAGTAGGTATTTTGGTGTTTTTCATAAAAAGGAATATAAAGACTTGTTTTTGGTATTTTTAGGATAAAGATGGATAGATGATGGAATGGGATGATAGGATGCTCTCTTGGCTAGGGATGACACGTGATAAACTATTGACTCACACTCTTAGGGAGGAGCTAATCGGGCTAAGTTCAACATATACAATTAGCCTTAATCAAAGGAATAGATCAATTAAGACCCACTCAACCTCAATAGATCAATTAGATTAACTATAATCCTACATAAACTAGAAGTAGTTTTCAATAGATAGAATAACTTGGGTCCCATCCAAGTCACTCAATATCCTTTGGATCTAACAACCAATTAATGATAGACTATAATCAAACAATCCAGCTTATGGAACTCTACCTAATCATACTCATGCACATAGATTTGGTTTGTGATCTAGTTCATTTAGGCAAGTTGATTAATGGAATTACCTAGCGCTATGGAAACTCGACATCAATAACTCAAACCCACAAATCAACTCCCAAACAGCACAATTATATGAAGCACAATGGACTAAATTACGCAACAAACATGCTAGACAATAAAATCAACAAAGACTAACATAACATGGTAATTTGGGAAGATAGGTGGAACTAGAAGAAAACCAAATCAATACATGCAAATAGAATTATTCAACAATTACATTGTCTAGAATCTCAAAATAAATGAAGTTCGAATATAAGAAGAACAAATACTCAAGGAAACAAATGGAAATTCAAGACTACATAATGGAAACTAATAAAACTCCCCTAAAGTGGATTCAATGCTTGCTTCAAGTCTTCCTGTCATCCAAGAGAGCATCGAGCCGAATTAGTTCTTCATAGAGGAGGAGAAATCACCCAAAAGGATCTGCAACTCGAGCTCCATGGTGAACCGGTTAAGGATTGTGGAATGGAGGAGGGAATCGGTGGAAGAGATGAGAGAATTTGTGTCTTGTGATGTAATTTCGTCCTCCCCCTCCATAGGCATACTAGGCACATATATATAATCCAAATTGGCCTAAGATCTCCTATTCTGACTAGGATTATCAATTAGGAAAGGGTTGGGGAAGACCCAATCTCTCAAACTTCAAGAAACCTAGTCAAGATAGGAAATAGTGAGTAGGATAATTAATTAGGAAACTTCCTAACCTCAATCAAGCATAGGGTTGCCTATTCTTGTAGAAATAACAAATAGGAAATATTTTAAGCAAACCCAATCAATCAATCAACCAATCCTAATTGAAATAGGAAGTTTCCTATTCTTGTTGATTTTACCAATTAGGAAAGATTATAGGCCAATCCATTAGGCTCAATCAATCAATCCAATTTCCTAATTAGTAATTTCTTGTTGTGTAGAATTTCCTTTTTCTTGTAGAAGTTTCCTATTTTGTTTTCTTCTTGCTTTGACCTTAATTCTTTGCACCTACAATGGAAATTTTAAGCACATGTGAAGTATTTCAAGTCCATAAAAAATAAATGCATGAGTTAAATGCCTAATATGCTCAAATTATAATGAAAATGCAATTAACTCTCTAATCTTGGACCCTAAGTATAAAAGTGCCTAAATTCCCATTTAATAGCCTAGAACAAATGCTAATTTTCTATAATTAGTGGATAAAATATGTAATAATCAATTGCAATCAACCTTAAAAAAACCCAAGAACTAAAGGGCTTACCCAAGCTTTAATCAGCAAGAATGACTACTCTAAGAATGAGCAGTGCGTTGAGCTGGGAGGATGGAAACAAAAATGGGTTGAGAGCGGCGTCAAGCTTGGTGAGCTTGGAACAATGAACGACGAGCTTGGAGGGAGGAGCGACGGTGGTGGAGTGGGAACGATGGAGATAGTAATGGGACTCGAAGGAATAATGGTGAACAACGGTGGAATCGAGGAATTGTGAGGAAAAGACACGTTTGGTGAATGGTGGTGGCAGCAGAGGGAGTAGGAAAGAAATGAGGGAGAAATGGGACGACGGAGTGAATAGGACGATGGTGAGCCAACAATGAGGCCATGGAATGACGGAGGAAATGGGGAAGGGAAAAAGGAGAGAGTGACGGTGGAGGGAACAAAGGCGAGGAAGAAAGGGAGCGATGGAATGGCAGCAGCTAGGGCTTCGAAGAAGGCAATGATGACCTTGGGAGGGTTTGGAGAAGCGATGGTGTTCGACTTTCAGAGGGAAAAGTGAGAGAGAGAGAGAGAGAGAGGGAATTGGAAAAGTTAGGCAGGAAGAGGGAATTAATACACTTGACCCGGCGGTTAGACTAAAAAGCACTGGGTAAGGCCTTATAAAAATAATAAAATAATCCTATCCTGGTGCTTACCAACATAAGCTCTAGGATAGGCCACAAAAATTTTAAGAAAAATTAAAAATCTAACCCGGTGCTTATTTTCCATAAGCGTCGGGATATGCTTTATAAAATTAAAAGAAACAAAAAATGAAAACCACAAGCCTAATCCGTGTTTATTAATATAAGCGCCGGGATAAGCAACAACAAAAAATAATAAAAACACCTAACCCAATAAGCGCGGGGATAGGCATCAAAGTTAAAAACACCTAACTCAGCGCTTGTTTTCATAAGCACCGGGATAGGCTTTAAAAATTTACAAAAAATTAAAACCCCAAAAGCCTATCCCAACGCTTAAGGAAATAAGCGCCTATCAGGGCACTTATTTTTCTAAGCGTCGGGAATGTTGTGTCGTGTTAGCCTTTTTTTGTAGTACTGTGACTTTCCACGAAATTTTTTTTTCCATGTCCAGTATTCCTAATAATGGATGTGAATTTTGTAATTTTTTAAGAGTAAAATACTCTGACCTCAATTTTGTTTTGCCTTAATTAAACATATCTCCCCTCAAATTTGAAAACATACATTTTAGCCCAGCAACTAACAATTTTAAAGAAATATCCTAAAATGGTGATAAAACTACATTTCTTTAATTCAAAACTGTATTAGAATACATCTTTTTTACTAATTAACCTTAGAGTATTAAATTTCTTATTTTTCTTTCAATAATTTAGTTAATAATTTCTAATAATCTATTTAATAATTTTTACTTAATTTTTACAGATTTTCTGTATATTTTCCGTGTATTAACAAATCGGTCAAAAAGGTCATTTTTTATAAACATTGGTTTATTGAAATTCTATTAAATTTTATAAATTATAAAAAAATATTTTATTATGAGATTAACATAATATACCGTTTTAAAATTTAATAATTTAAATTAAAATATTTATAGCTTCAAAATTTTTTTAACCAATATATTTATTTAAAAAAATTATGATCCACATCATAACTAAATTTAAAAAAACGATCGTAAACATTTAAAATTGTTGAAGAATAAAATTAATAAGACTAAAGTATTTTTTTGATTCTTTATGTTTGCATCGATACGGTGGTCCCTTAACTCTGAAAAGTACACTTTTTAATCTTTTTTTGTTAGTACTGTTAGTTTCACTCAATGAAAAATGATAACTTATAAAGTCTAAAAGGTGATTCTCCAATAAAATGTGGATAAAAATAACATATTTTAAAATATGAAAACAATTATAGTAAAAATTAAAATTTAAGCATGCTTTACCCACAAAATAATTATTTAAAAATTGTTGAATCAACATTTTCTATAAAGTAAAACTAATTTGGTTAACAAAAAACTAAAGTGTATTTTCAAAGTTAAGGGACATAAATGATAGCTTGTACTTTTGCCAATTGATAAATATAAAATTAATTAACATTGACATAGGACCAAAATTAATAAGTTTAATATTATAAAAAATATGAAATTATAAATTGAAATTAATTTTAGGTGTTTGTATAGATGTGCTCAAATGATTATTATTTTAGGTATTATTTTTGTTAATCATGGGTGTTTTGGTCAAAACAATGGGTCAACTCTATAATTTAACATCCAACTATTGGTTGGGTGGATGGAAGGTGAATTTTGAAACTAGAAGGGAGGTTTATGCAATATATATTTTTATTTCAAGGGAGTTTCATATAGATGTTCAAGATAAATGGGAGACCTTACTACAAAAAAGCGGGGTTTACTGGCGGTTCATTTAGTAGCGGATACATATAACTGCAACTAAACACAAATTAGTGGCGGTTTAAAGAGTAAACTGTGACTAAATCAGTCAGTTTGACCATTATGTAAATAGTAGCATACATTAATAGCGGTTACCTTAAAATAACCGCCACTAATGACGCGCCGTTTGGCGGGAAATTAGTTGTTTACAATAGTGGCGGCTTTCACAGGGAAAACCGTGGGTAAATGGGAGGTCCTGAATTTAGTAGCGGTTTGGTACAAACCCCACTGAATGAAAGGGCGCATTCATTGCACTGTGAATTCTGTGGCGGTTATTGTACATTTAGTGGCAGGTTTTTTGAATCTAGTGGCGGTTTCTTTGACGTTAATGGCGGTTATGTTTCATTTAGTGGCAGTTTTGTCGCATTTAGTAGTGGTTATGTTGCAATTAGTAGTGGCTTTTATGAATTTAGTAGAGGTTTCTTTGAGCCACTACTAAATGCAAATACTATTTAATCCCTTCAATTCATTAGCACAGAGGCAAAAAAATTTGGTGAAAAATACGTTCGCACGTGCATTCTTCCGCTTTTCAAAAAATTACAGGCAGATTCTGATTCCAGATTCCAGATTCCAGATTCGGCACCAATCATGGTAAAACAACTACAATAGAGGAAAGAGGCCTATGACTGCTGATGAGGAGGAGCAAGAGCGACAACGCCAAAATAAACTAAGAGAGGAGGGGCGTATAGAATCGGGGCGGGAACGTATACTGCAAGAGCCAATTCTCGAGCATATCATCAACGAGTTCTACAAGGAGAACTCTCCTCAGATTCCGAATTTGGACGAATTTGAATGATGGTTGCATGATGAGGACACTTAGGAAGCCGGCGAGGGTGCTAGCAAATGGTCCACTGGAAGGACAACTGGATTCAATGTACAAGTACAGGGTAAGGGAATTAAATTTTTTGTCGTTTTTATGAGATAATTCAAATTTTTAGTTGGGTTTAACAGTATTTTTAAATTGTACAGACCCTTCTAGTAGTACCATGAGGAGGACGCTGAGTGTGCAAGATGTGCACAACCTTCCGACCGGCCACAGGGTGAAGGTTGACTGCAACCTGTTCACCCTTCAACCTAAAGGGAAGGGGGTCAACTGTTTGGCAGGTTCTGCGTGAATGTTGGCCAGAATTACCAACGCTTCCCGATTGACACTTTGGACTGGAGGAAGGTTAATGCAAGGGCGAAGGATTTTGGGTGGAGGGAAATCGTGACGGTCGATTTATTTGAGTTATAGTTTATCTATTATTTGTTATTTTAGGAATATGATTTTCTTAAATGAGGTATAAATTCTATTTATTATTTATTATTATTGAAATATTATTGTAATTGTAAGAACATTATTTGTTCAATGATTTTCTTTTTCATATTTTGTAGAAGAAGTTTGATGTGCGAGACATGTTCAAAGGTTTTGGACAAGGGAAGATGGCTGACGGTTGGAAGAACAAGACGTTGGAATTGTTCAACAAAAGGGATGCCAGTGGGAGCAGGCCAATTAAGGAGTTGATAGATGATGTCCCTGGTGGAGTCCCTCTGGATGCGTAGGAGAAATATGTCCGTTGGAGGAGGGGAGACTTAGGAAAGATATATTTAATAATTTAATTATTAAGGTATTTATCATTATTAAGAAATGTTTTTTATAAATAATCATGATTAAATTTTATTTTATGTTAACAGAAGAGATCGCAGCAAGACAGCCGATCGCATTAGAAGGTTCATCATACTGCTGGCACGAAGCCATTTTCGGTCGGGTACGGAGAGATGGTATGAAACAATAAACCTTTCTTGTTTAATTGATATTTGTTTTTAATTTATATTTATTTAATTGTATATAATAATAAATTATTCAATAATTTCAGGAGGACGAAGCTTTGCAGAAAGGGAAGAAGGCTAGTACGGCCTTTTCTACCGTCAGAAACACAGGCACCTTAACGGGAGTGCAACATCTAGAGAGGCTGAGGAGTAGATTGTAAGAATTTTATTACTTTTATTTAGGTTTATCATATTTTTTTATAACAATTATATTTGTAGAAAAGTCTAATATATGTTCTGTGTTCAGGCTAGAATTGAAGAAGTAGAGAGAAAGCTTCAGGAGTTACAGGGGTATAATAGACCCCACTGCCTCACTTAGGGCTATCCTTGGGACCCGTGAGCACCCTGGCCGTGTGCGCGGGATGGGTTTTGAAGCCCGAACATCAATGGTGTATGGTCGGACTGGGGCGACAAGCAGCGCCCAGTTTGCAGCAACCGGCCAAGCGTCATCCAGCGGCTCTATGATGCACGATCAGGAGTATGAGGCTCGGATGAGGGAACGGTTGACTCAGGAGATTATAGATCATGTGTACGATAGATTGGAGTCTTGGGTGGAAAGTACCAACAGTGCACTCGACTGGATAATTCAGAGGGTGGACCCAGGCGGACCTCCTATACGTGTACCAGGACTACCACCACGTCCACCGAGACCAACGGGCAACCGTTCTCCAGGATCCTAGCCAGAGGGCAATCAGCCGGATGACACTCAACCAGATACGTAGTTATAGGGTTTTTTTATTAGTTGAACGTTTGTAATTTCAAGACTGTTGCATCTTTTTTGTTGTTGTGAAACTTGTGTTTTATTTTGGCTACAATTGCAAAAATTTCTAAATTTTTTGTTGTGATATCATTTATTTATATTTGAAGTTATTTTATATGTAAATGCGATTTTTATAAAAAAAACATATATAAATGCGATTGAGTGAAAAAAACGAATATACTTATTTAGTAGCGGTTTGAAACCGCTACTAAGTCTTATTGATTTTAGTCACGAATATAATCTGCCACTAATGGTCAGAGCGGTTCATAACCACTACTAAATGGTTGGTGCTTTTAGTGGCGGTTTATAACCGCTGCTAATTGAGTGCAGTGCTTTTAGTGGCAGTTTATAACCGCCGCTAAATGCATCAAATTTACCAGCTTATATACGCTCTAGCTTATTCATTTCATTTCACATTTTCATCAAACTTCAATCCTTCAAATTTTTGATATCTTCTCTCATATAATGGATAGATCTTGGATCAATTTGCCACCTACGTCCTCCCGCTATTTGGTCGGTTTGAACCATTTTTTAGATTTTGCTTTTGACCGCTTAAGTGTCAACAATAATATTCTTTGTCCTTGTCTAAAATGTAAATTCAAGAAGTGGCATCCAAGAGATGTTGTGTTTGAGCATCTTATAGTGAAACAATTCCTATCCAATTACACTTTCTGGGGGATTCATGGGGAGAACGATGATGATGATGACGGTGAACGAGCTGCTGCAACGTCTCAAGTTGGATTAATGCGGATTGACAATCACGAAGATCATGTAGATCCAATCAACGATGTCATGCGTGATGCTTTCGGTGTGCAACATGACAATTTCGGTACTGAAGAAGGTGTTGATGGACCACTGCCAAATTTTTTCCGAAACGATGCCGCTAGGATTTTTCGACCTTATGACGGAAGTTGATAAGCCATTGTTTCAAGGTTCTACTAAAAACTTCAAACTTTCATTTATAGTTAGTTAAATTGTCTTTTTTACACTAAAATATTTTTTTATTCAGGGTACAATAAATACTCTAAGCTTTCATTTCTAGTCAAACTCTATCACATCAAGTGCTTGTGTGGCTTTAGTGATAAGGGAATGTCAATGGTGTTAGAATTATTGGGAGATGCATTTTCTCAGGTAGAAATCCCACCTTCATTCTACGAAGCGAAGAAGACAATCAATAAGTTGGGATTGAACTACACCAAAATTCATGCATGTCTGAATGATTGTATGCTGTATTGGGGAGACGACGCTGATTTAGACAGATGTAAGCGGTGTAACGCGTCTCGGTATAAACAAGAAAAGAGGGGTCGATGGACAACCAAGAAGGCTGCGAAGATTCTTAAATATTTTCCATTGACTCCAAGACTTTAGAGGTTGTATACTTCATCTAAAATGGCTGAGCACATGCAGTGGCATTCATCAGAGGCCAACGTGGATGGGAAGTTGAGACATCCTAGGGATGCTGAGGCTTGGAAAGCATTTGATGCTGAATTCCCGGAATTTGCTACAGACCCAAGAAATGTCCGCGTAGCTCTCGCATAAGATGGTTTCAATCCGTTCGGGAATCTTAGCACTACGTACAGTATATAGCCTGTTGTATTGATACCGTACAACTTGCCCCCTTAGATGTGTATGAAACAAAGCTCAATCATTCTTTTGATGATTATTCCGGGGAAGAGAGCTCCTGGAAATGATATAGATGTCTTCCTTCAACCGTTGATACAAGAGTTGAAGGAACTGTGGAGCAACGGAGTTGAAACGTTTGATGGTTACAGTAAGATGCTTACAGATATCTAGGGAAATTGAAGTCGTACATCAGGAATAAAGCATCTCCAGAGGGTTCAACAGCAAAGGGTTACATTGGTGAAGAGGTGTTAACGTATTGTTTGCGGTATTTTGATGACATGGAGACCTCGTTCAACCACCCTCCTCATGTCGATGACAGTCCCACCAATGCCCACTCACCTTCTAACATATTATTCCCACCCGTTAGAAAGCCAGTTGGAGGAAGTCAGTATTACAAGCTCACTCCAACTAAGAGGTTGCAAGCATATAGACATGTCTTGACAAATTGCCCTCAAGTAGAGCCCTATATTCAGTAAGAATCATAACACTATGCACACGCATCGTATTATTTTATATAAAAACCACGAAATCTTCTGATTTGTTGTTTTGAATTTAAGGGATTTCAGGCGTTATGTTAAACGCCAGCTTCGTAGCCGCACAAGGTCATCTGCTGAAGTGGATAGAAAGGTCCATCGTGAGTTTCCAGATTAGTTTGCATGCAGAATACTCAACGACAACAATCCCTATCCGCCTGATATGATAAATCTAGCAATTGGTCCGCTCGACCATGTCAGGAGATATATGGCATACAACGTCAACGGTTTTAAGTTCTGCACCATTACACGGGATGAAGGTTCCCTCACCCAAAATTCTGGAGTGTTTGGCACATTTGGTACAAGGAGTTATGCCAGTTCACTTGATACTGACATGCAATTTGGAGGCGTATCATATTATAGGAAGCTCATTGATATCATCGAGCTAAACTATCAAGGACATTTCACCGTGCCTCTCTTTAATTGCATGTGGGTGGACACCAGAACTTCTTGAGGCATTACGGTCGACAGATTGGGCATCACATCTGTCAATTTCTCAAGACTCATTTACACAGGGGAAGTACCAGATGACGAGCCGTATATTCTTGCCTCACAAGTACAGCAAGTTTACTATGTGCAAGATTAGAAATACAAAGATTGGCACATGATGATTCATATGAAGCCTCGGGACCTCTACGAAATAGGTGAGGAAGATGATATGGAACTAGACAACCAGCATTTTGAACCAGAAAACTTCGAGAACATCATTCTAGAAGAAGACGGGCATTTACCAGTAGTTAGGTGAGTTTGCTCACTACAAAGTTATTATACAATTTTTCACATATTTTATTATCAGAAATTGATATAGGTGTTTATTTTCTTCTTAGAGGGAAGCAAGAAGATGATTGAAGTGACAAGTTATTTTTATTTTGTAGCATTTTACATAACGGTATGTATAAAACATTAATATATGTCTTTTTTTAAATGAATATTCATACATTTCTTTTATCAATTTTTTTTTCAAATTCGAATATTTAGTAGCGGTTTAAAACTGCTACTAAAGGTGCACTACTTTTTATAGCAGTTCATAACCGCTACTAAGTTACATAAACTGCTACTAATTAACGCCTCCACCGTCTATAAATACCCACCACTCTCCTATTACTTCATTCACCCTTTTGCTCATTTCCTTCATTCCTTCCTTCCTTCCTTCTTTCCTTTCTTCTTTCCTTCCATCCGACCTCGTCTTCCATCATCTCCTTCTCCCTATCATTTTTGTTAAAATTTTTTATGTTGTAGTTATAATTATTTTATTTTATTTTTAATTGTTGTATATACTAATTTGTCTTTTAATTTTTGTTTCAGGTTTACACTATCAGATTCTTTTTTTTGTTTATAGTTAAATTGGTTTTTTTTGTTGTAGTAATTTTTTGTGTGGTGCTAATTATTAATTCAATATATTCTTTATATGTTTCTGAGCTAAAAAACCTTCTTGATTATATATTGCAAGTTGTTGCTTAATAATAGTTCAGTTGAAAATAATAGTTGAGAATTTTAATTGGCCGTGCTGAAATCAATAGCAGTTATAACCGTTACTAAAACCATCATAGCGTTAGTAGCAGTTTGTAACCACCACTAAACTTCTGTGGAATTAGTAGCGGTTATAAACCGCTGCTAATATATAGAATTAAAGTTTTCTGTTTTTCAGCACATTAGTAGCGGTTTCTTTAACCACCGCTAATGTACGAACAAAAGTGAATTTTTCATTTGTTATTTAGTAGCAGTTTTTTACCGCTACTGATTTAGTAGCTGTCCTGACCGATGTAGCAGCGGTTTCTTATAACTGCGACTAAATGTTTGTCACGGGCGTTTTACTAGCGGTAATTATAACCGCTAGTAAATACTTAGTAGCGGTTATAACCGCTACTAAATAATGTTTTTAAGTACTACTAAATGCCTCCTTTTTTGTAGTGCCTCTATAATTTGATTAACTAGAGGGAAGGTTGATGTATTTTACTCTTTTTTTAATAATATGTACAGATTTTGTATGGTTCCATCTACATTTGCAGATTTTAAGACAACCTTTATCCAATTCCACAATAACAATTCACAAAAAATCCACTTACATACACAATTAAGCGTTACATAAATTATCTAGATTATATACCTACAAACACAAAAGAAAGTTACTTACATTGCAAGCTAAGTATGTAACAAAAGAGTATACATCGTAAATTCTATCTTGTTTTTACTCTAAACAATTTTGAAGTATCAATTCTACCAATTTATCCCTAATTTTATCAATTACATCTTGGTCAAAAGAGTCATATCCATAAAAATTCAAAACGTTAAGTAGTTGAATGTAATAACTAAAGGAAATAATTGAAGTAAGTGATGCAATGGTGCATAAATTTGTTAAGTTTTCATGAAGTCCACTCATAATTATGTCATACATATAAGGTATGACATAATATTTGTTTTCTTTGTTGTTTGGTTGTTAAGGGCACTGTAAATTAAAAAAACACAATATTGATAAGCAAAAGGAATTTGTTAAGTTTCAAGTGAATTTGTAGTTTTCAGCTTTTTTTGTTTCTTCCTCTGATTTTTATGCCTTTTGAACGGAATCTCAGGAAGGCAAGGTGTTTTGAAATTTAACTGGTAAGGAAGATTAAGAGAAGAGGAGGAGGTGGATGAGAGTTTAGAAACTCAAGGTCCTTTTACCTTCTTCATCAATGCTTTTTCGGATGAGTATGCACTTTTGAGTGAGGATCCCTGTTTTTCTGAACATGTTCTTTTATATAGTTCTATGCTTTGGTTTTTCTGTTTATCTGTTGTCTCTCTTCGATTTTTCTTTTCTCTCTCTCTTTTTTTTGCGTGAGATCTTTTGGTTTTTTGTTTAAGCACTTGTGTTCTTCAAATTTGTAACTTTCTGTGTGGTTTGTGTGTAGAATTTTAGGCATTAAAGTAGCTAGATAGTGAATTTTTAGCTTGCTCTAGTTCAACTATCTATTCATAGTAATTTTGAGTTCCTGGGTTCTGATGAGTTTTCCTTTTTTATGAATTTGGATTTTTGAAATTTCTTGAATGGTTGAGCATGGAGACTCTGTGAATCTGAGATGAATTGCTCTGTTTTACGCTTACAGAAGGTTGTGCTCAAGTTAGATTTGCATGATGACAAGGAGCAGAAGGCTGTCAAAACAATATCTACACTTTCAGGTAATAACCATTTCATTGTTTCTTCATTAAGTCTTGCTTCCACCAAATTCATTGCTTCAAGAAATAGAACCACCTCTTTCCAGAAATTAAAATGGTCCCAGGCTCAATTTTTACCTGTTTATTTAGAATCTCACCCATGAAGTGGTGTTAACATGATGGAAGATCAAATAAATGAATCAGAGTCTCACTTCGTCTTATACATATGTAATCAATTTAACGAGTTTTGGTATTATTATAGCACAAGGTCAAAGGTGGGGAACAATTAATTAGATCATATACCTACCACGAGGTAGCATTAATGTAAAGACCTTCAAATTCATATTTAAAGCCCTAGTTGGTCATGTGTTTATAGTTCTAATACTTGTCCTGAATATTTAATTTTTCAAGTTATTATTTTTTTCCAAAGCATAAGAACTTGTCCTATAAACATGTGCAATTATACAGGGATAGATGCATATTGTGTCAAGACAGTTAGAACAAATTAGTTTATCTTGAAGGTGTATGCAGTCTCCTATATATTGAATTAACACATAAGTCAACTGGGCAGTATTATGTTGGAAAACATTAATTTTTATTGATTTTAGTGGTTGTAACTCCTACAGACAAAAAGTTGTATTATAATATTTTTGTAATATTAGTTTGGATATGAATAATAAAATTAGTTCATTTTTTTCATTTTAAGTGTTATATTTCTATTTATCCGATAAAATATTGGGGTTTTTTTGGATTGGGGTTAATCAGCCTAATTAAAAATATATTCCTTTTTTAAAAAAAATACTTTTCACATCTCTTATTTGAATAAGAGACGAGAAAAGTATTTTCCACGTCTCACATTCAAAAAGGAGACGTGGAAAGTTCTGTGACCACTTTCAACATCTCATTTTTAAATGTTAGACGTAGAAAGTGGTCACTTTCCATGTCTCATTTTTTAATGTGAGACGTGGAAATTGGGCACTTTCCACATCTCACATTTAAAATGAGACGTGGAAAGTTCCAATTTTCTACATCTCTTCTATCCACATCCCACCAAAAAGAGACGTAAAAAATCCAAAAAAGAGACATGAAAAGTGTTTTCTATAGTAGTGTTCAAAAGTACCTATCTATATTGCAAAAGAGGTCTTAAATGCCAGGGGCTCTTCAAATGTGGTTCACATGTCACCATACTATTGTGGACAATGAAATTGATGTAGGGAATGGAGAGACTAGAATAGGTGAAATTGAGGGGAATGATGAATAATCACTTTAAAACAATTTAATTCTTACGTGAGAGTAAAATCGGCAACCATAAAACCTACGTCCAAGGTTTCCTTTCATCCATGACCTCAAACGAGGAGCAACTAAGTTGTGGTAATATAACTTCACCGGACCTTCATACTCATCCTCTCAACTGGGTAGTGTTGAGTGGGGCCTGTTGAGTAGACTCTACAACTCACAGTTAATGCAGTTAGTAGGAACAAACAGCCTTGGCATTTAATATGGTGCCAGATGAACTCTTTTATGATATATATAGGTACTTTTGAACCATAGTTTTTAATGTGGTACTAGGTGAGCATTTTGTAAATGTATATGGATATAATTGACCCTTCACCCAAATATTATATGTTCAAAAACAAAGTAGACCCATCACTACTACAAAAAGTATTTTTAACGTCACAAATTTTGGGGGTTTCCACGTCACTTTTTCAGGGGACATTGAATCAAGTGACATGGAAAATGGACTTTTAACGTCACATAAAGAAGTGACGTAGAAAGTCAGAGAAACAACGTCACACATAATATTATGTGTGACGTTGTAAGTTTCTCGGAGAAACCATGTCACACAGAATATATGTGTGACGTGGTTTCCAGGAAATCACTGCACACAAAATATTATGTGTGACGTGGTTTCCAGGAAACCACGTCACACATCTTACATTGTGTGACGTTGTTTCTTTTTTTAAAAAAAAATTTAATTTTTCTATTCCCCGTTGATATACATACATTGCAAATGTCTAAATGCAGGTCAACAGATAATACAATATACACAAAATTTAAGTTCCAAGCAATGTACAGAGCATAATGCTATCACTACTATACAATCACCAACATAGGCCAGACCAAAGAAAATAAGTCGAATCGAATGAAAGGAAAGATCACCAGCAAATAATTTTGATTCAGATTGTTACATAATCAAAAATAAAAGGAAAAATTGAGCAATACGTTCACGAATCGCATCGATGTCTTCGACTGTAAATTCATCGATTCGGTCATAAAACTGCAACAATAATGGATACTATGATCAATACAAAGTTAGATAAAACATCATATATATGTATTAATTGTATGAATCATATAATAAGCTATAGATAAGAATTTATACCTGTGGTAAGGATCCGCTACGGTCACTCTCAATAATGTCACACATATACTTCATGACATAATACCCACACTCCTTATTCGTCGGTTGCTTGGGGCACTTTATAAATCAAAGGAAATAATATAAATTAATAACAAAGTAAATAATATATCAATAATATCTCAATTGACTAACATTGAAGGAATTTAAATCAAAATACTTACTTTAGGTCTTGGCACCATGATGGGATTATTCATTTCATCGGTATCTTCCATAAAATGCCATTGCTGAATGCCCCTGAAATGGAACCAAAATTAGCACATATACATGAAAATAATTTATTTAACCCAAAGTAAAAAGTCATTAAAACTACTTACTTCGATAAAAGAGTTTTATAATAGGAGGTTATATTATGCCTCAATGAGTCAAACCAAACCAAACGATGTTGTCTGGGGCAAATGACAGCTAATGACCAGTGCTTACTGAAAGACATTAAAAATATTAAGTTCACACGGAAACAAAACATTTGTAAATGTGCAAATGATAAAAATTTGGCAAAAGGTAATAATCACACTTACTCTTGAAGAATAGGCGCAAAATAGATAGATCCCCGATTCGCTGACATTTGATGTATGACATAAGCCCGCATCTCATCCTCATATCTCAGCTGGTCCGCCTTGTTGTTGAAATCATCTCTCCTCGCCAAGGCCAATGGACTGAGGAATCTGTATTGTTCTGTGCCTAATTGGATGCATAGCTCGTGGAAGTACCTATCGTAAAATAATTGAAATTATAAAAGGATAGAAGTACAAATATTGCAGAGACATAAATAGTAATAGTAATTTACATAGTCGCTAATTCGAGCCAGACGAGGTCAATACAGTCCATTGTCAAAAACTCCACGATATCTCTGTCACTATCAATCGCAAATTCATATGTACGATCTGGACTGACTACTCCTGGAGGCATCCTAATGGATGTGGATTGCAAAGTTGGTTGCATCTCTCGCAGGAGTTGGAGAGAAGGATATTTATCTGGAAAGACCTGTAGGTGATGAAAAAATTAGTGTTATATATTCTTACATGCTGTAATATATTAAAACAAGCAATCTCAAAAATTAAGTGTACATACCACATCAACCGGCGCCTTTTGTTGAGTCTTGTGTACAAGTCGTCTTGGCCACAAGATGAATGCCCCGATAGCATCGCCTAGTCTAGTTACTTCGCTATCATGAAAAGGTATAGCTGAACCCCTCTCATTCTTTCGAACATTTGTAACAGACACCTTCACTTGGTCCTCCGGAATACGCTTATTATGTATGAAGGAGGCATTCGGGAACTGGAGAGCTTTTGCGACCGCGCGCAGGCGAGGGACATCGAGATGGAGATAACACTCCTCTCCAACTTCAGGGTCATTGCCTGGTGTGGGATTTGATTGGTCCTCACGAATTGATCCTAACAGCACAGTGTGATTGCAGCTGTCTTTGCCGCTTGGACCTCCGGTAGCGGGGGACTCCTACAGGAGATGATATTATACAGAGTGAGTGTAATTTTCTAATTGACAAACTCGGAATTCGGTAATTAAAATATATAGTAGATGCTCAAACCTGCTGTCTTTGTTGAGAAGAATTTGATGAGATTCCAAGCTGTATAGTAGACGCTCTAACCTGTGCCTCAATCTGCGCATGGATCTGGTCCCCCATATAACTCGAAAGAGCTTCCTGGACCTGCGCCGCCACCTGACTTTCGAATTGTGCTGCCATCTGCTGTTGGGATAAAGCAAACCGCTCCTCCAATTGGGCCTCCATCTCTGCCCGAGCCTTAGCCACAATCTCCTCAGTGGATTCTCTACGGTTGTATTTGGATTTGCAGCCAAAATACTTGGCAAACCCTACAGTCCTGGGCTCCCCGAGTACTCGGCCGGGGCGATCGGGCTTCCCAATTGCCGTGGCCAGGATGTCCATCCTCCCAGAAGGTGTGAAGGACCCTTGGGTAGCCAGCTGCTCAAGTTTGACCTACAATGACCGGAAAATCATAAGTGGTAATTTGCTATAAAACCACAAGTTAAATGAATGAACAACCAAGTAAAATACTTACAATCCTATTTGCAACTGCTTCAACCTCTGGATTGATAAATGTTCCTTCTTTATTCTTCCTTCCCTCAGACCATTTTGTATGACGTGAGAAGGACGGCGGAGGCTCTACAACAATGGTAGGATCGGACCGTGCCGCTTCCTCCATTTCTGCAATATATTTCTCGGTCAACTTTTTCTCGACCCACTTGTAACCCCCCCTCGAGACATTGTGTGCTTGTAGATATTCTTTTCTTGATGCTCCTTTTGTTTTTGGCTTTTCTCCTGTGAAAACTAAACTAAGTTAGTTAACTAATATAATATGTTAAAATTCATTAGTTTTGAAGCAAAGTAAAAGATCTATACAAACCTGAAACTTTTTATCTAATCGTTTCTTAACAAACGTCTTCCAAGTCTCCGGGTCAAGAGAGGGGTAGGTCTGACAGGGATCTTGATCCATCTTGTTCCCCCAGATGTAATCTTTGGTCAGGGTAGTCTTGAAATTCTTCCACATCTTGCGCGCTTCGTTCAACCAAAAATCCCTGAACTGTTCGGTGTTTGGGACATCAAAATTTTGCTGCAAAGAATAAGAATAAAATACACATCAGTTGAGTAACTAAACAAACAAATACATGCATATTAGGAACAAACAGATAGATAATGATAAAACATACCAAGATATCTGACCAACATTGATCCTTAATGTCTTTTTGGACTTCCCTCCAATTGTCAACCAATATGCTTACTCGATTCCTTGCCACAAAACCGACGTAGCTCACGAAATTCGCGCCAATTTCCCCGATAGGATTCATGTCCTCGTCAAAT
The DNA here is from genome assembly GCA_037074515.1 of Mimosa bimucronata. Lineage (NCBI taxonomy): Eukaryota > Viridiplantae > Streptophyta > Magnoliopsida > Fabales > Fabaceae > Mimosa > Mimosa bimucronata. Next base: position 30,523,541 of record CM073438.1, on the reverse strand, counting down.
TCCACATGGATAGGCTGCACATTTGTCCCATGACGGACAACAATGTCAGTGAGCTTCGTCGGACCCCTTTTCTTTCTTCGAGGGGGATTGTTTTGTCCCTGATTGTTAGAATCATCCTCCATGATGTACCTCTTAACAAATCAAAGATGTGATGAGTCAGTATAAGGCAACAACTTTCACAAAAACAAAATAAAAACAATAACAGTACTTAATACATGATAATTCAAAAAGGTTCTCACTTTATGTGTTATCCCATATCCCCTCACAATGATCATTTCTAGAGGCAAATTGGTCATCATCAACATCTATCAATTCAAATTCACTTGGTTCAAGTGGTCCTGTGCACAAAGGTGGTATCTCATCTAGATCTAAAGTGGGAGCGCGGTCCTTTTGCTTTTTACTTTGCAACACTATGGACAATTGCTTATTTGTGGGATCTGTTACATAGAACACCTGTTTTGCGTGACTTGCTAAAATAAAAGGCTCATCTCTGTACCCAACCTTGTGAATATCAATTGAGATCATACCAGTGTGGGGATCAACTCCAACTGCACTATTGTTAACCCACTTGCATTTAAAGATTGGAATTTTGAACTTGGTGTAACTAACTTCCCAAATTTCTTCAATTACCCCATAATATGCCATGGAAGCCAATCGTGGGTTTTTATCTTTCGAACTGGAGAAGTGCATCGCTTCGGCTACCACCATCATGCCACTGTTTTGCATGGTGCTGTTGTTGTCCTGAGCCTTAGTGTAGAAACAATAGCCATTTATGTCAAAAGAGCCCCCTAGTAACAACCTCAAAACGAGGCCCTCCTGCTAACCATCTTATTGTATCCGGCCCACCGGTCTCCTTTTGAACTTTCTCTTTGAACCACCCAATGAATGTCTTGTTATGCTCGTTAGAAATCTGCATGTCACTCTTTTTCGGGTTCTTCTCTTTCAGGATCCTCTTATGCTCATCCAAATAAGGCTGCACTTCTTCCATATTATTCAAGATGTATAGGTGTGCTTGTAATACCTCTTCATGGTGCATAGTCTTCACTTTGACGCCACGTACCCCCTTACCGATCCCATCTTCATTTCGTGGGTTTTCCTCAACCCCTTTTAGATACGATTTGCAAAAATCCATTGCCTCCTCAACTATGTATCTTTCAACAATTGATGCCTCAGGTCGATGTGGGTTCTTAGAATACCCTTTCAAGACTTTCATGAATTGCTCGAACAGGTACATCCACCTTAGATAAACAGGGCCACACAGCCTTATCTCCCTTACCAAATGAACAATCAAGTGCACCATAATATCGAAAAATGTTGGAGCAAAGAGCATCTCTAGTTGGCACAATATAACATAACCCTCATTTTCCAACTCGTCGAGCTTTTCAGTGTCGATGACTTTGCTGCAGATCGTATTGAAAAACATACACAGTCTTGTTATGGTCATCCTGACATCATCTTCCAAAATGCCTCTTATAGCAATTGGTAAGAATTGTTGCATCAATACATGGTAATCATGCGACTTCATTCCCACCAACTTCAAATCATTCATAGACACAAGTCTGCTAACATTGGAGGAATAACCCTGCGGAACCTTGATCCCACTCAAACACTCACACAGACTTTTTTTCTCCTCTTTGGAAAGTGTATGAGCAGCAGGTTCCATATAAGCCCTCTTGCCATTTTCACTGACTACAGGATGCAACCGTGGTCTTATGCCCATTTCAACCAAGTCTAATCGAGCATTGAGTCCGTCCTTTGTCTTCCCCTGTATGTGCAACAGTGTCCCAACAAGACTATCACCAACATTTTTCTCCACATGCATCACATCTATACTGTGCCTCACATCAAGATATCGCCAATAAGGTAGATCAAAGAAGATTGACCTCTTCTTCCAAATAATCTTCTCAGAACCGATCTTCGTCTTCTGTTTCTTACCGAATACCATATTGACATTCGCAACACAGCGGTAAACTTCCTCCCCGGTTAAGGGGGTCAGAGCAGATCGGTACTCAGATGAGCCATTAAAACACTTCTTTAGTCTACGGTAAGGATGGAACCGATCAAGAAACCTCCTGTGACCGAGGTAGACGGTTTTTCTTCCGTGTTTGAGATAGTGGCAGTGTGTGTCAGACTCACATATAGGGCATGCCATAAAACCCTTCACACTGTAACCAGAAAGATTGCCATATGCAGGGAAGTCATTTATTGTGGTAAACAACATAGCTCGCAACTTGACTGTCTCCTGCCTGTAAGCATCAAACACATCTACACCTTCCTCCCACAACATCTTCAAGTCCTCAATCAAAGGTGCCAGGTAGACATCGATATCGTTACCAGGCTGTTTCGGCCCTGAAATCATCATTGACATCATCACATACTTGCGCTTCGTGCACAACCAAGGCGGCAGGTTGTAAATGACCAGCAAAACTGGCCAAGCACTATGTGTGCTACTGAGACTCCCGAAAGGGTTGAAACCATCCGTACACAGTCCGAGACGAAGGTTCCTCGGCTCACCACCAAATTCAGGAAACATGGAATCTATCTTCTTCCAATGAGGAGAATCAGCAGGATGCCGGAGATATCTTCCATCGGATATTCTCTCATCACAATGCCATCTTGTTTCTTTGCTTCTGCCTTATTTGCAAACAAGCGTTTAAACCGTGGAACAATTGGAAGGTACCGCATTACCTTCAAAGGTACCCCTTTCTTTGATCCATCATCATCACCAATGGCATCCTTCCTCGATTTGTACCTCGAAGTATGACATTTTGGACACTCTTTTAGGCCCTCATACTCTTTCCTGTATAACACGCAATCATTAGGGCAAGCGTGTATCTTCTTATACTCCATGCCCATCTTGCGTAGAACTTTTTTAGCCTCGTACATACGCTTCGGAAGCACATTGCCTGCCGGGAACATATCACTCAAAGCTTCAAGCATCTGTGAGAAACCCGCGTCTGCCCACCCATTTTCTGTCTTTATTTTCAACAATTTCAGGACTCCGGTCAACCGAGTATACTTAGTACACCCCGGGAACAACGGTGTCTCTGCATCACTCCTCAACTTGTCGAACTCATGGACCACAGAAAATGACTCCGCCCCAATGTCATTAATCATCTCTTCCACTCCATCATCACAAACATCATCCACCGCTGCTTCTACATTTTGTGATGGGCACGCATGTACGGTACTTCCCAATTCCCCATGCCAAAGCCACTTCTTATAACGGAGATTAATCCCATCACAAAGAAGGTGATGCCTTATATCATCAATGCTCTTACGATAAGCATTATCACACTTCACACAAGGGCAAAGATACATGCCATTCTTACTGGACACATTTTTTTTTGGCAAATTCAATAAATTCTTCCACACCCATATGATACTTTTTAGTGGTTCTCAATGCATGCATCCAACTACGATCCATTCTATTAAACCTATGCCATTTCCAACAAACTAGTCAAGTTTATCTCACTACATTATTGGGAAGAAATGGGCATGCTATGCATATCTTCACTTCATGCAAATTTTTTAAAAAATTTGGCAAAGCCTCCTCTTGTAAATGTGACATCTAAAAATTACATTTACAATCCAATTTCACTCCAGTAATTTGAAGTGATTTATAGATGCAAAACCAGCAAGTAAAATGCAACAAAGAAACAAGCAACAATGCAACGAAATTCACGACGATTTTAGTAGCAACAAGATCAATTACACAAAATAAATCTTTAGCAATTTGAGAACAAAAACCAATAGCAAACTAATTTACAAGACTTTTATAACACATTTTGGCAAGTATGCAATATTTGCAGCAACTACAACGTAACAGCATTTGCAAACAAATTTACAATTGAACATTAAACATTTTATGGCAGACCAATTTACAAGACTTACAAAACCATTAAATATTCTATGGCATTTTTTGCAATTTACAATTGAGAAAAAAAAGGCAGCAGATTTAATTATCAGGAAAAAAAAGGAAAAGAAGGAACCTGGATGAAGTGAAGCTGCGAACGGAGGCACGATTGAAATTGCTTAACCCGATAGGAGGAAAACAAAGCTGAAAAAAAACTTTGAACAAGTAAAAAAAACCAATAGAAATTGCATATTCAATTACCAAAAAAAATAAAAAATAAAAAAAGAAACAAACCTGGGGGTGGGCGCTGGTGTGTTGGGGGGGTCTGGGTGGGCGCTTGGGGGGGGATGGGGGGTTGGGGGTGGGGGTGTGGGGGGTGGGGGCGCTGGGTGGGGGTGTGGGGGGTTGGGGGCGCTTGGGGGGTGGGCGCTGGGTGGGGGGTGTGGGGGGGGCGCTGGGTGGGCGGTGGGCGCTGGGGAGGCGCTGGGTGGGGGGTGGTGGGGAGAGGAGCTGAGGGTTTTTGTTGGGGGGTGAGCTGAGGGCTCTGGTGGGGGGTGAGGGAGCTGGGTGTGGGGGGTGGGGGAGCTGAGGGTTTTTGTTTTTTGGGGTGGTGGGGCGCAAAATGATGGGGGGCGGGAAATGAAAAAAAAATGCAGGGGGGTTTTTCCACGTCACACCAAAATGTTGGTGTGACGTGGAAACTTGCACGTCACACCAACATTTTGGTGTGACGTGGAAAAACCCCCCCTGCATTTTATTTCCATTTCCCGCCCCCCCCCCCCCATTTTTTTTCATTTCCCGCCCCCCCATTTTTTCATTTTTTCATTTCGTGGAAAACACTTTTAACGTCACACCAAAATTTGTTGTGACGTTGAAAGTAGTTTTCCACGTCACACCAAAAGTTTGGTGTGACGTGGAAAAGTTTCAACATCACACTTAATTTTAAGTGTGACGTTGTTTCTTTTTTGTAGTTACCCCTTTGTTTTCAATGTCACATTTTTAAATAAGTGACGTTAATTGGTGACATAAAATGGGCTTTTTGTAGTAGTGCATTGTCCTTTCTGAGCAGTAACGGACTAAATGTGTGAAGATGTGAGCTTTTATTTTGTCCTTTGTGATCAAAAGATAAAGTCAGGGCCCAAACACAAAGGAAGTTCCTTTGAAACTGACATGTAATTTCTTTTTTTCAAAAACCGACCGGAGTGACTTCTTTCTATCCCACAATTAATATTTTTTTTGCATGAATTTATTATATGTTCTAATCCTTCAACCCATATATGAATAATCATATCTTCATATCGTTGAATCTATGATAGTTCTTTTAACAAAACTTTGAAAATTTTGGTTCTAATGTTATTTGTTATTGTAGTATATGCAATTATTTTTATTCATTATATTTTTAACAATTATATTTGTTTTATATTTTTTAAAAAAATTTATTTTGATTATTTTATTATGTAGTTAACATATTAAATTGAAGGTGTACTCTTGGGACACAAAAGGAAATACTAGGATGGGAAAAAAGTTATTGCTGCGAGAAATTTAAAAACAATCCGGGTAATAGATCTGATATAGGATGGAAGCATGGGATAGATCTTGATGGGAATGTTAGAAGAGTACATTGTAATTATTGTGCAAAAATTTTTCATGGGGGCATTTATAGATTCAAAAATCCTCTAGCATGCACTAAAATAGATGTCGAAGCTTGTATCCATATTTCTGAGGAAGTAAGAACCACAATGTCCCAACTTCTTTATGAGGCAAAATGTTCTTCGTCTAAAAGGGAAAAACAATGTTTTGTTGTTGGTGAGGAAGATGATCAAGGTACACAAGCACAAATTGAACATAATAAGTCAGAGAAAGGGCTCATGAATTTCTTAAGAAATTCAAAAAAGGGCGAAGGGTCAAATCTACCCTTTTACATATCTAAAAAGTTCAGTTGGCACTATATTAAAAAAAGTGGTTCAAAGATACCTATATAAATTACAAAATAGTTCTTAAATACTAGCCCCGTTAAATCCTCCAGATCGCCTTTAATTTCCAGTAGTGGGCCCCACTCAAAATTAATCCCTACTTCCTCTTCCTCTTCCTCTTCCCACGCCTCCTAGTAGTAAACATAACCTCTCTCTCTCTCTCTCTATAATCAATTTAGTGCTTCATCGTCAACACCCTCAGAGCTGAAGCACAAAAAAAAAGACAGAGACATTGCATTTCCAAGTTTTAAATGCCTATACACTAACATAATCTTTTATTCTTGTTCTCAATTTTCACTCACCACCAAGAAATGAAAGAAATATATTCTGATTTTCAGAGATACAGGATCTTCCTAGTGAGTGAAAAACCAAATAATGCAGGTTAAAAATTGGCGAATTTCCTGTGCGTGTGTGTTTCCTACAAAATTTTCACGGTGCGAATCGGTAAGATATCGGCAAATCCACTGTGGAATCTACCAAGAAAATAAAAGAATTCAAGAAACCAGCAAAAACATCAATGAATGAGGAAGCAGAGGTAGAGAATAAGGAAGCAAAGGAAGATGAGAAAACGAAATCAAAGAACCCATCAATGAACAAAACCCTTCGAAGATTTAGCATTAACTCAAAAAGATTTGAAGGAAATCAAGGGAGGAGAAAACAAAAGGAGGCTTACCCAAAATTTCTCAAGCCTTACACAACATCTGCCTTTACCCTCTGACGTCGGCCACCCTTAAAACAACTGGCGACCTCTGCTCTCTCTTCCACTCTCTCGGCTTCAGCTTGAATAGAAAGAAGAAGAAGAAGAATAGGAGGTTGGCGAAGCTCCTTAGCCTTCTCTCTCGACCACTCTCTTGACGCTCCCTCTTGATGATCGGCTCCAGAGAAGATGAAGGAGAAGCGATAGGGCCCGATTTTTGGAGAAAGTGAGCAATGGTGATGGTGATGATGATGGCTAAGTAAGAAATAGGCTCCTCATGCTCTGACCCCTATCTCTTTCTTTGATCTCTCTCTACTCTCTCTAGCTTGCATGAAGGACAGTGGACTCCCTCTCTGACCTCTCTCGACCACGGCACGAAGGGATGGGGAAGATGAAATGGAAGAATGAGCTGCAGGGGGTGATGGGGAATTTAATTTCGAGTAGGGCCCACCATTGGAAATTAACTGCAATTTGGAGGATTTAACAGGGCTGGTATTTAAGAACTATTTTGTAATTTTTATAGGTATCTTTGAACCACTTTTTTTAATATAGTGCCAGCTGAACTTTTCAGATATGTAAAAGGGTAGATTTGACCCTTTTCCCTTCCAAAAATAATAGTAAATGGACAGGCACTATACAATCAACCATGAATCAAATGTATAAGAAAGATTTGAGGGAAGAAGCTTGCAACAAGTAGCTAGATTTGTTTATACAAGTGCCATTACTTTTAATTGTATAAAGAATCCTGAGTTTACAAAGATTTGTGAACTTATAGGAAAATTTGGTCAAGGATTTAAGCCTCCTTCTTATCATGAGATTAGAGAAAAGTACCTAAACTTGAAAGTAGAAAAGACACAATCAACCATGAATCAAATGGTTGTTCCATAATGTCAGATGGTTGGACTGATAAAAAAAATGATGTTCAATTTGGAATTTTTTGATAAGTCCCAAAGGGATAGTATTTCTGTATTCTTTAGAAACTTCTGAAATTTCTAAGACTGCAGAAAAAGTATTTAAGATGATTGATGAAGTTGTGAAAATAGTAACTGATAATGTTGCAAATTATAAAGCAGCTAGGCAAAAATTAATGGAGAAAAGGAAACATTTGTATTGGACTCCATGTGCAGCCCATTGTATTGACTTAATGTTGGAGGACTTTGAAAAAAAAATGTGCTCCATAAAGAAACCATCAGCAGGGGTAGAAAAATCACAACGTATATTTATACAAGATCAATGCTCATAAGCCTTTTGAGAAAATACACAGATGAAAAGGACTTAGTCAAGCCTGCTACAACTCGATTTACTACTGCATATTTGACTTTGTCATGTCTTAGTGAACATAAAGCATCACTAATAAATTTAATTAATTCTCAAGATTGGAAGGATAGCAAATTTTTATCTTCCAAAGCTGGAAAGGAAGTGGCGAGAAGTGCTATGGACAATAATTTGTGGAAAGATATTGTGACATCCTTAAAGCCGATACTCCTCTTGTTAAAGTTCTTCGCTTAGTGGATCCAGAAGAGAAGCCAGCTATGGAGTTCATATATGAAGCAATGGAAAGTGCAAAGGAGAAGATTAAACAAAATTTTAATACATTAAAAAGAGGTAATAAACATTAAATTAAATTTTAGTTTTTAATATTATCAATACATTTTTATGTTTTTATAACTTGATTATGGTTGTATTTTTTGTTGAATGGTTATTTTGTTTATTGATCATTGTAGTTATGAGCCTATTTGGAATATAATTGATGAGTGGTGGGAAGTTCAACTATACATGCCTTTGCATGCAGTAGCATACTATCTCAATTCCCATTTTCATTATGATATCAAATATGATCCCAAAATTAAAGTAGGATTATACTATTGTTTATCAAAAATTGTTGAGGATAAGAATGAGTTAACTAATATTAAGTATCTGCTTGCTGACTTTCATTATGCAAAATATATGTTTGGGCGTGACATTGTGCAAGCATTAAGAAAAAAACTACATTCAGCAGTAAGGTGGGATTCCTATGGAGATGGATGTCGAGAACTTAAGAGGGTTGCAATTCGTATCCTTAGATTATGTTGTAGTTTTTCTAGCTATGAATGCAATTGGAGTGCTTTTGAGATGGTAAGATATACTTTCCCAAATTTTTAACTTGATGTTTCTTAAAAGATATATATATATTAATGAATATTTTTTCTATTTTTCTTAGATTCATACCAAAAAAAGAAACCTCCTGCAACAAAAGAAGATGAATATGACTAGGCATTTGTCATGTGTAATTTGAAGCTCAAAAGGAAAATAATAGAACTGTTAATTATGACTTTGATGATATTCATTCAAATGATGAATGGATTACTGAAGGAAGAATAGACAAAGAGTGTGTTGAGAAAGAAGATGATGGGTTTCTTCAACCTCATGGAATTAATGAGAACATTATCAATTCACCCTTTAATTTGATGTTGACCTGGATGCTTATATGAATATAGAAATTAGAGAAAAAATTATAATGTTGATGGAGGTGAGGCAAGTAGAGATTACAAGATTGAAGATAAAGAATTTGAAGATGATGGAGATGATGATAATCCAACATTTGATGATCTTTGTTACATTTATTCGTGTTTTTATTTGATCATATTTAGATACTACAGTCTACATGCATGAAGTTCATAAAATTTTATGTTAAGTTTGATATACTATGAACGTTGGTGGATTTAATTTTAATATTAGGATGTTTAAATATATTTAAACATAATTGTTGTCATTTTTTGTATTTTAATTATTTATTCATACATTTTTAATGGCTATTTATTTATAGAGGTGGACTCTTACAAGTTTACTATCCAAGTTTACATCCCTATCACGAGTTTGCTTCAACTTACGATTTGGACAACCTTGCTCCTCCCTCCTTTTTCATTCCCCTTATTTTCTCTCTCCAAACATATACAATGTTCATGTGTCTCAAAAGGTTTACACGTTATTAGCAATGTATCTATAACAATTAGATTAACTGAATTAGATTCGCAATGAATGATGATGAATCGTCAAGATTCTTTGAATAATATGACACTTATCATTTTGAAACACTCGTACAGGTAAAAATAGTAACTACTCGTATAAAAAAGCCACCAAAGTTTATCAAGTGACATAATAATAGGGAAATGTAAATAATAATACCAAAAACCGTTTGTGCTTATCCAGATTATAAATATTATACTGCTCTATTCCTAGCTATATAAACCACTCTATGTTGAGACAAGAGATCTCCAAGCAAAGACCTCATAACACACAGAGGAAAACCACGTATTGACAAAGGGAAATCAAAGAATGGAGGGGAAGAAAGTTGTGAGGTCGATATTTGTAGCATGGTTGGTGTTACATTTGGCAACAATCCAATGTGAAGCAAAACTATCAGGTTATACTATATGTTTTCTATCTTGTATGCCAAAATGCATGTCGGGAAAATCTATATTTGAAGCTGCTGTGTGTAGCTCCGGTTGCGTTATATCTTGTATAGGTTCTGACCATAGAATCACAACTAAAACCCAATACTCTTGCTCTCTGGGTTGTGCTCATTCTGCTTGCAGTCACCTGATGATCAACACCGCCCAAGATGAACTAGGTAATTCCCTCCCTCCCTTAATTACACAGTCCCGTTCACTCTCCATTTCTGTTTTGAAATGATGTGTTATAATGTTGAATTATATTAAACACACACACACGCCCAAATATATATATATATATATATGTATGTTTCCCCCTGAATTGATGTTGCTTTAATTTGTGCTGTAAATTTTGTTTTGCAGCTGCGGACAAACTGAATGGTTGTGTGGATGGATGCGTAACGGGATGTGTTCATATTTAGCACTGTAAAATGTAAACTATTACTATTGTATTGGGATTGCTATTTATATATATATATATATATATATATATATTTACATACACAATAAATTTGATATTTTAATTTCTAAGATAAGCATTCCTGATCAATGTATGGGACTTATTTTTTTAATGAAAGTATTAAGTGATTCCAATACTCTTGTGTAGTTTTCATAATTTATGGCAGGTTGGGTTTTTTGAAATTTATTTTTGACTGTTAAGTTTAACAAATAAATATTCTAATACCTGACTTTTATTTATACATAGTGAATACAATAATTTATAAGAAAAATATAAGAATGCTTTTTTATATATGTTTTCGTTGAAATCCTCAAGCCGAAAGCTGTTAATTTTTTTGTCCAAACTCTTTTGAAGCATATATGCGCGCGCGCACATACATTTACAAAACTAATATTAAAATATATTCCACACTTTGACTTTGTAATATGAATTGTATTGTTATTGAGTAGAATAATTAACTATTCCAAGTAAGGGCTTTGCTGCAATTTTAATAACATAATTTTGCACAATGAACATCTAACACAATTAAGTTTTGATAGAACTAAAAAAGTTGTTAAAATCTTTTAAAACCAGGAGATTTTAGCAATTATATTAAATTCAACCAAATTGCCATTTATTTGTTGAAGCAGGAGAGTAGGGATGGAAACAAGCCAGACCCTTAATAGGGGCCTTAGGCTTGGCCTATTCCAGGCCTGTCCAGGCCCAGGCTTAACAGGCCACAGGCCCAGGCCCAGGTTTTTTTTAAAGCCTATTTAACTAAACAGGCCAGGCCCAGGCCTTTTAAAAAAGCCTATTAGAACTAACAGGCCGGCCTATGCATGTTATATTTTAAAAAAATATTTTAATAACATTACATTTGTACCCTTAATTTAAAATAAAATTACGCATGTATGTATCTAGGTTTGTTTCCACTCGTTCTCAGTGGCACCTCCATTCTCATCCAAGTGTTCTCACTTTTCACTGACTTTCAATGTTTCCCTTTCTCTTGTTGATTGTATCAGACTATTAGTTTTATTGCTTTGTATTTCCTTTATCTTTTAAAATCTTGTTGCTTTTGCATCGGATTTGTGTTCTTGTATTGTTATTGTGTATCATACCATTGTTTATCATAACAGGCCTTTTAACAGGCTTCAGGCCAGGCCTTGTCTGTAAACAGGCCAGGCTCATGCCTAAAGAAAAGGCCTATTACAGGCTTCAGGTTAGGCTCAGACCAATCAACTATACAACAGGCCAGGCCTATTTATGACCAGGCAGGCTAGGCCTGGTCTATTTCCACCCCTAAGCAGGACCCACATATTTTCCTTATAACTTTATAAAGGCCCTTTTGGTGAACTTTACGGAATTGTTTTTAAAATCTATTGCAGTTTTGCAACTATCAAAACTTAATTGTCATAAATGATTGTGACGAAAAACTTCTTTGCTAAAATTTTATGTGTACATTTACCCTATAAGTAAAATTTTAATCCTCAATTGCAAAAACCTGTAAAACACATGAATGTAAGAATTTTCGGAGTTAAATGAAAATGTTTTGTCCAATATGATTTTTCATCTACATGTTTCCTCCATAAAATTATTGTTAAGGTGGTCGCCGGTAGTCGGTATTAATTATTAAAAACCTCAAAAAAATATATGCACTAATATAATGTTGATTAAAAATAAAATTACTACCACATTGTCAGTTTAGATGGAAGTAATATTCACTATATTGTTCTGTTCAGTATGGGGGAATGCAAAGACTTCAAATTGTTCCTCTGATTCATGATTCTTGTGGGGTATGATCAAAACTTTTCCTTTCTCACTTACGTTTTTTTTTTTTTTTTGTGACCTAGCCTTTTCTTGGCATATTATCATTTGTATATGAGTGAGGGATCAAGATTTATATTTCACTCTGTAGCTATACCTTCGGAGAAGTGAAGAAAAAGTGATGACTCTATCTAGCTTTAACCTAGGAAAGAGATATACTTGAACATTTATAAGAAGTTTTCTCCTCTCCTCAGTGAGAGTTTCTCTTAAGCCTTTTGTGGCTTGATCAAATATTCTTGTCTTGATCTCATTCAAGAGTTGTACTTTGCTTTGACTCATCATCTAAATTTCTGTCTCTGCGAAAACTCATCATGGAAACATGACAACTTAGCAGGGGAAGAAAACCTAAGGAGGTGGTCCATAATCTTGGTAAGGATAACAGTAGGAAGGGTAGCACTTTAGTAGGAAAGCTCCTTACCGGAAAAAACCTTAACAGAGCAACGGTAGTGTCTATGATTAAAAAAGGGTGGCAAATGGAAAAATGAGGAGTTGCAATACATGAATTCGATCGCATTAAACCTGTGTTCTTGTTTAGATTCGACAAGGAGGAGGATTGTCACATAATCATCAAAGGAAGTGTTAACCGTTGGAAATTTAGCATATTTCATACAATTTTCACATATTAATGTGCATAATTGCTTGATAATGTCTTTAATTGAGATGATAACTTGTGAAAATTAAGTGAATTCTTCTTAGCATATATTGATGAAAACTAATGGAATTTCCCTCTATTTTGTAAGGGAGAGTTCCATGAAGAAGAAGAGTTCAAGAGAAGGAAAGATAAAGAAGCACCATGGCAGAACAAAATAGAAGAGTGCATCTGCAAGGTCCGCCTCGGCGAACGCATATGTCCGCCATGGCGGACGGAGAAGAAATCTGGAATCTAGTTCTCTGTCCACCGCGGCGAACACACATCAGTACAGCTATGCGTTTTGAGGGTCGAAACTCAAAAATTGAAGGCTTATATGCTAGGATTGGCCGAAAACGAAGGGTAGAACGCATTTGGGTGAATTGGGTGGCTTAGAAACACTAAGAAAGGGCAAGAGAGAGCTTGAAGGAGGATTTGGGAGCTTGAGAGAAGAAGACCTTGGAGCTTTTTGAAGAGATTCTTTGTGGTTTCTTCTCTTGTCTTATCTTTTGTCCTTCATTTCTGAATTGGGCTATGTATTTGAAGATGAATCTTGAGTTTTCTCTTACCATGTGTAGCTAAACTTCTTATTTTAGGTTTATTTTGAAATTTTGTATGGATTGATGCTTGGACCTCTTTCTCTTCTGATGATTAATGAGTATTATGTTGTGAATTAACTTAAGATTTATTTTATTAGGTGGTGGCCAACACTTAACTTGTTTGCCCAGTTAGTGGCTTGACAAAGCATTAATTAAGCAAAGACTAGGTTGAATTCAAGCTTGTTTTAAAATTCGAAGTTGGGATTGAGAGTTTGTTAATAAAATAGAGATATTCATTAATCAAGTTTTGTATAATTGAAGTGGGATGTTTATAAACACTAATTAACAAAATATTAGTAAGAGATTATGCATATTAGTGTTAATTAAGGTTTAGGTAACACTACTACAGAAAATGCCTATAGCATAACTTATTTTGACCCTATAGCAGCGCTTATAAGCGCTGCAATAGCCAGTGATGCTATAGGCTATTAGGCCTATAGCAGCGCTTGTTAAGCACTGCGATAGGTGGCCTAAAGCAGCGCTTATAAGCCCCTGGAATTTAATTTTTATTTAAAAAAAAATGTAAAACAATTTGCCAATTTTTTTTAAATTGTTTTACATATTTTTTAAATCCCAGGGGGTCTATAGCATCGCTTAAGCGCTGCTATATGCTTGTACCTATACCATCACTTTTATTTATAAGTGCTGGTATAGGTCATATTATACCTATCCCATCACTTGCATTTTATAAGCGCTGCTATTGTTGCGCTGCAATATGGTATTTCTGTAGTAGTGTAAGTTAGAGAGAGTTATTCAAATGAGTAAGACTTCAAATGTCAACTTTATATTCATTAATTATCATTAGAGGAGGGGTAATTGAGCTTCATGAAGTACAAAATGGATAAATAAACCTAGTCTTCTCCCATTGTGTAAATTTGATTTAAAAACCACCATTTGTTGTTTTAATTGCAATTTGTGTTAACAAAATTTGAACCAATCACTTGCTTTTTGCCCAATGCTAATTTAGATTACTATGCATTCAATGATCTTGTTTTTCACATAGTCCTAGTGGAATAACACTGTTTTACCATAGTTAAAAAATATGATCGAACCATGGCGGTCGGATGGATGAACCACCCAAAAATCCAGTCTGGTTGTGGCTTCAAACCAGGAGGCAAGTTAAACCGGGACTTGCCCGGGTCAACTTACCCAAAACCAGGTGACCCGGTTAAAAGCAGGGGTACGTTGAACTAGCTAGTTTCTGCTTTTTTCTTCATTCTCTTTTTTTTCCAAAATATCATTTTTTATTTTGTTATAATTCACTTAATTATTAACTTTCACTTCACTCAATTTTAGAAACCAAGAAACTATAATATTTTAAATGCTATTTTACTTGCATATGTTTAATACTCCCTCAGGTCCTATTTATAAGAGCCCGAAATTTGAATTGTTTTGGTTCAAAATATAAGAGCTCGCATTGGAATCTGTCATCATTTAATGTCATTTTTCCTATTTTACCCCTACTTATTAACACTCTCTTTCATAGTATTTATTAATACTTCTACTTACATTCTCTCTCTAGTCTCATCATAAATAAGGGTAATATTAGAAAAACAGTTATTTTTCAAACATATTTATAGATCTCAACTAACTTTTACATGTTTTCTTAAGAAGCATTATTTGGTGGCTAAACTCTTATAAATAGGACCGATGGAGTATTTAATTGTTGTTGCTCTTAATATTTGTATTTTAGTATATGGATTGTAGAATAATATTTATTTCACGTGTAATCAACTAATATTTTCTCTTTTTCCCTCTATAGAAACATTAAAATATTCATGTTTGATGAACCATACATACCTATCTATACTTAAATTTTTATATTAGTAATTATTAATGTTAATATCAATAAAATTTTATTATTTTAATATAACCGGTTGGACCCCGGTGCGACTATTAACCCTTAAACCAGTGCTTCATCCAGTTCTATGCCTTGTCCGATTTTTTTAACCTTATTTTTACCATTATACTTCTAAATTTGACCTTACGCTTGAGGTAACAATTTATGGCGAATAGCAAGGCCTTGGTCTATACAAGGGTATCTTTTGAATTTACAAATTCGGGAAGAATATATGGTGCTTAGCGGGGTTAATTTCAACTATTCTCCATTATGGGGTGCAATTTCATGATATATTTTTTGAGGCTTTTGATAAAGATAAACGTTATCATCCTCAGGAATTCTGTGGGAAAGGTTCAGGCATATGAGAATCCTATTCTTGATGAGAAATTCATCAGAAACTTCATACGGGTCAGATGTCTCATTAACTTGGAAGAACCTCTTACTAAAGGCTTCTAAGTCCCGAGGGAAGAGAAAGACCCAGCTTGGGTATCAGTCAAATATGAGCGTCTCCAAATTTGTTGTTACCGTTGTGGCCGCATCGTTCGTGAGAACAGAAGTTGCAGAGAAATTGATTCATTTAGCAATGAAGAGTCTCCAGAAAATGAGTTTGGCATCTAGCTGGTTACTGCTCACCTTAAAACCATCGATGAAGCAATAGTGGTTAACAAACCTAAATGGGTGGAAGCCATAAGCAAGAAGCCATCGTCTATCCCGGTGTCTTCTGGTTGGAATCGACCGTTTGCGAAAGGGGACAACTCTTTTGGAAAGAGCAACCAATTTCAGCGAAAAATCAGGAAGTAAGGATATGCATGGAATGATTTTCAGGGAGTTAAAGAGCAATCATGTCAAGATAACGGTCTAATGTTGACCAGGGCAGCCACTAATGTCATACGAAATAATTCTGTACAGTCTCCAAATAATTCTTCATTAAAGGAGGTGATTGGGCCGAATATTGACCAAAAGTCTGAAGGCGAGCAAAGTGTTAGTTTGGGCCAAAGGTCCCCTCAAAATTCAGACCCACCTGGAAGAAAAAAGGCTACTTTCTAACGAAGGTCTATCATGATGCTAAGTCCAGAATATGTGAACTTCCATAAGCCCATTAACTTCATTGTTGAATTGCCCATGGAAGAGTAGACCCCACATCAGCTGTTGTTCCTCTTGGGGTTCCCTTGACAGTGAAGAATATGAAGGAAGAATGCTTCAAGAAAAAACCCCAAATTTTGTTTTTGATAGAAACAAAGCAAAAAAGAAGTTATGACCAAAAAGTCATAAAGAAGTGCAAATTTATCCACGACTTGGTAGTGGATCCAATTGGTAGAAGCGGTGGTCTTGCTCTCTGGTGGACTGATGAAGTGGCAGTGAACCAAATATCATGGACACAAGTATTTGCTCCCAAACGTTTAATATCCCGGCGTACATTACTTTCATCTACGGACCTCCCAAATAATACGACAAACCAGTAGAGACCCACTAATTTTGACCAACTCCCCGTGATTCCATATCCACTAGGGTTGTATCTTATCAATTACTCATTTCATCAAAAGATTTATAACTAACCTTTATTCTCTATTCCCTTTTTTCTTTTGGGATTGGTCTTTATCCTCTCTTCCTTAAATACATAACCGAGATCCCCCTTATTTATCGGATACCCACTTTCTTTTATCTACAATTTCCTTTTTCACTATAATCCCTAGGTTTAAACTTTTAAACTATTTTCAGTTTATTCCCTATTTTGAAAATAATTTCTAAAAATAAATATTTAATTTAAAATGGATATTTTCTTTGATAATAATTATATTAAGGCTCCATTTTATTTTCCACAATATTCCTAGATGAATTTCTTTTCACCTTTCAATATTTTTCTTAAATTTCTTGAAGAAAAGAAGCGTCAAAATTCTAAAAATATTTCCAATATTTTAAATTTATTCATAAGACTTTTAAATTCCTAAATAAAACCATACGACCATAAATAATTTCTTATTATCTTTTTTCAGAAATTTTAGGTGTTTCACATGTGCCCTAAAGCTTTAACTTTGCCCAAAAGTAGTTTTAACTTTAAAACCTTTGAATCTTATGGTCATTCTTTATATGCAAGAATTCATCTTCTTATATTGGGTTTTGTATTGTCTCCTTGGGCTTGATTATCTGTTCAAATCAAACTCATTAATTTCCATGCAATAAACACAAATAAAATTCCTTGCTTGAGCATCAGTTTAATAAGTTATGTAAATAAAAAATGTTCAAGCTTATCCTTCAAATCTTTAATATTTTGCAAGACTTTCTAATGCAAAGCAATCATAATTCACTATTGTAGAGAAGGCTTTTAACTTTCGTTATTTTAGAGTTTTGGTGTTCATTAAAGAAGGGTCATCAATCTCATTGACGTTGAAAAGTATGACTTTTAATATCTCTCAAATAACAGACGTTAAAAGTCATAATTTTAATGTCTCTAAGTACAATAAATAGGGGACGTCAATTGTTCCTTCTTAGACCCCCTTATTAATATAGTAGGGGACTATCGATGTCTCACTTTATCCTAAGGAGAGACGTTGTTTTTCGTGGGGACTTTTGACGTCTCCAATTTACATTTGGTGAGACGTTGTTGTAACATCACAAAATTTTAACTAAGGATTAGTGGTAATTTAAAAATTGATTTTGGGATTAATTAAGGAGTTTTTAGAGTTTTCTAATTATATTAAGGAAAATGGAGGTATTTTGGGATTTTTAAAGGCCTAGTTTGTAACACCTGGATTTTTACTACTATATTATAACATTTTAATTGAATTACAACCACTATTTCAGTTTCGAAAGCCCGAAAATACGAATAAATTTAAAACTTTTTATTTTCAAACAATGTTCCAACTTTATTGCAGTTGGAATGGGCTTTTCGAACAACTTAGAATTTAAAACTTTTTATAAAACAAAGTGGTTCATAAGACAATTAAAAATTCACTAATCCTCTTAAGGAAATTATTTTCAATTCACAGTACTTGGGAAATTTAAATCCCTTTTATAAATTTATACAATTCTATTATTTTTTTTATGCTCTCTACTATTAATTTAATAATTTAAAATTACATCATATACAATTAACCTTACTTTTTATAACGTAATCCTAAATTCTTCATCTAATCTTCCTCCAGCACTCCTGCCTTATCTCAATCATCTTACCATCTAACAGCTTATCTGAAACAGAAATTTAACGCAGTTCATTTCATTCATTACCATACATAATAATTAATAAAATATCACTACTACAGAATTATCATGTTGCGACGCAACAATAGCGGCACTCATAGAAAAAAGCGCCGGTATTGGTAAAGAAGGAGCCTATACCGGCGCTTACCAAGAAAAGCGCCGGAATAGAGGTAAGCCTATACCGACGCTTGGTACTAAAAGCGCCGGTATAGGGTTTCAGTTTATCATTTATTTATTTATTTTATTAAAATACCTATACCGGTGCTTTCTGTATAAGCGCCGGTATAGGCTAGTAATAAATAATTATTCGTTTTTTAATAATAATTAAAATAAGAATTTAATATTAAATATTAAAACATTAATTATTTATTTTAATGCACCTATACCGGCGCTTTATTTAAAAAGCGCTGGTATAGGCCAAAAAATTGGAGGGCAACCAAAAATTTTTGGACCCCCTTATACCGGCGCTTTTTAAATAAAGCGCCGGTATAGGCTAGTAATAAATAATTTTTCGTTTTTTAATAATAATTAAAATAAGAGTTTAATATTAAATATTAAAACATTAATTATTTATTTTAATGCACCCATACCGGCGCTTTATTTAAAAAGCGCCGGTATAGGCCAAAAAATTGGAGGGAAATTTCCCTCCAAAAATTTTCGGACCCCCTTATACCGGCGCTTTTTAAATAAAGAGCCGGTATAGGCTTCTCTTTCTCTTTTTTATTTCCTCTCGTCTTTTCACTTTTCACTTTCTGTCGTCATTTCATTTCCTCTTGCCGCCGTTCACCTTAGCTTCATCTTCACCTCGCCTTCAGTCACGCCGCCGTTCACGCCATTCTCACCGTCGTTCAAGCCGTTCTCGCCGCCGTTGTCGTCTGTTCTTCAGTCACGCCGTTCACCTTTGCTCTGCCATTTCATCTTTCGTCTGTTCTTCAGTCACGCCGTTCAAGCACCCAAGCCTCTTCCCCAAATCTTTGCTTCATTCGGTGAGTTTCCCCTTGTTTTTGCTTTTTTTTAACTTGTTTTAGTCTCTGGGATTCCCAGATTTTTGTTGTTTGAGAAACAAATGTTCTAACATCTGATTCATTGTATTTAAAGGTGCGGTTTTTGCAAACAAAGCTAGTGGGGATTTTTCGCCTCATTCTTAATCGGATAAATTAGGTGACTTTATGTGTCTTTTGCATTTTTTTTCATTTTTTTGTTCTGCGTTGCTGGAAGCCGTAAACCAAAGCTGATTCATTGTTTATACTTGTACATAGCATGTACTCTCTTATCAAGTTTTAGTTTGTGCAATAAAAATGTTCAATAAAATTTTTTTAGTAGTATGCATGCTTTTTTTCTTAATTGAACAATATAGCTTTTGGTCTTATTGTACATATTCTTCTCTGTTTGAGTTACTGGTATATATGGACTGCTTGGAATTGTATAGAATTGCTGGAATTTTTGCAATGATGCAGGTGGGTGTGAATTAAAAAACAAATTGTATATTTTAAAAAAAATATAACCTATAGTGGCGCTTTATTACCCAAAAGCGCCGATATAGATGGGCCTATACCGGCGCTTTTTGTAAAAAGCGCCGGTATAGGCCTTTTCAGTTTCAATAAAATTTAATTAAAACATGACCTATGTAAAAAATGCTTCCTTAAAAACATTTTAAGTCACCATTAACCGACCTCAAAACCATTTTAGCAGCTAACTATGTTAGAAAAAAGGATTTGTCTTATTTTAAATGACTAACATAGTTAGAAAAGAATTTTCATAAATATTTTTAATAAAACAATTTTCACGGTCTAACTATGATAGAAAAGGAACTTCCAAAATAATAAAATGCGCCTATCATAGTTAGAAAAGAATTTAACATTATAAAAGTAACTCATGTTTGAAAATAATTTAACTAATTGGAATAAGCTAACATGGATAATAAAACAACACTTATAAATCAAATATATCCATGTTAGAAAAAGAACTTTCTAAAATTATGAAGCTAACATGGATATTTAAAATCGCAAATACTTATAAAATAGTTAATCCATGTTAGATAAGGATTTGCCTAACATGGATATTTAAAACAACCTAATTACAACGCAGTAGGACTAATTCAGATAAGTGCACCTATACAATGATATAAAAGGAAATTGCAAATCAAATCTAAAAGACAATAATGCTAAATCAAAGCGGAAGCATAAAAAAATGCATGAGCCTAAGTGTGGCAATAACCCCTGTCCTAACGGCCCAGAGGAACTCACTATATCAGTGAGAAGCTCCCGGATCCTTCCCTTGACCAGCTACTCCGTGACTCGGACCTGCGAAAG
Organism: Mimosa bimucronata; assembly: GCA_037074515.1. Taxonomy (NCBI): domain Eukaryota; kingdom Viridiplantae; phylum Streptophyta; class Magnoliopsida; order Fabales; family Fabaceae; genus Mimosa; species Mimosa bimucronata. Next base: position 30,502,744 of record CM073438.1, on the reverse strand, counting down.
TGAGATAAAAGTGGGGTAGACCCAAGGTAACCACTTACTACTCGCCTACGTGCGGTGTGTGCTAGCAAGGCGTTCAGTGGAGTGCTAATATATATCACTTTGAAACATATGACAAGTACCAGATAAGTGCATAATAATATCCAACATCTCTTTCCAAGCCTTCTCAATCATCAATCAGTATGCAACAATTTCTCAGATGTCATTCACATAGAATAATACCAAAATCATAAATCACAGTGTATCACAAAAACCCAAGTATCATATTACAGTCCAGTAGGGACTCACAACCCTCGCCTGAGACCGGGGGCGTTCTCCCCATTATCGTCTTTATTTTCTATTAGTCCTTGTAGGCCAACAAGGAACCCCATCAAATATAAGGCACAAGGCCCATCCAGTAATTCTTTAAAATCTAATCATGCAATAACCTTTAATGTATAATATCGTTTCAAACATGACAATACACATCTTCATGCTAGTTCAAAATACATACTCCACTAAACAGGTTATGCCATAAAATAAGCTTTCAAAATTCATGTTCATCGAGACTATAGCCAATTACAAAATTATAAGTTTCAAATACTCACTAACCCACACACACACGCAAACAAGCAGAAGCAGTTACCTGCAAATTGCACTGATTTTACAACAGTACAGTTTCCCCCTCGTGCTATTTGATTCGAATCAGACTCAATAAGAAACAAATATAAGCTCTTAGTCTTCCACAATCTGAGACCCTAACCTAAGTCTCTCCCTATTTCTTTTACCCTTTCACTCACGTCGGCGCCAGAAGCATGAAAATTCTCGTGTTGAAGAATCAGGTATATATATATATAAACCCACACACCAAAAACGCATCTATCCGGATATGTATAAGATATATAAAAAAAATAACAATGGAAGGGGTATCCGCACCTCGCTTCCTCCAGTGGAATCACATGGTGGGTGCCCACGTGGCACCCACCAATTGGTGTGAGTATATATACATACGCAGTAAATGCGTGTGTGTATATACCATTATATTTTTTTTCTTTTTTCTTTTTTTTAACTACTTTGAAGGATCTGAGGGGTTTTAACCCTCAAGATCACATGGTGGGTGGCCCATGTGCCACCCACCTATTAGTATATATATATATAATTATTATACACACACACACACACAAACATACACATATTTTATTTATTTATTTTTATTTAAAATATTAAATCACTTAGTTATAATTAATTTAGTATCTCACCTAGTCCTACTATATATATATATATTTAATATATATATCTGTAGATGCACATATTTATTTAAGATACTAAAACACCCAATTATAATTAATTTAGTAAATCTCCTAAAATTTAAATAAGATAGCCATAATTTCCCAAATTAATCATTAAAATCCTAAATAAAATCATTAATCCTTGAATTAATTTTTCTGGATGTTACAACCTATAGCGGCGCTTTTGGGTAATTAAGCGCCGCTATATGTGACCATATAGCGGCGCTAGCTATAGCGGCACTTCAAAAGCGCCCCTATAGGGGTCAAAAAAGCGCCGCTATAGGTGTTTTCGCAGTAGTGTATGTATAACTAAAAACATGTCTGTATGGGTAGGGATGTTGCCCCTCTGTGGGCCCCCGCACTCATCCCATACAAGTAAACATTAACCTTGTATACTAGTGCACTTAAGGCACTACTGTGAGGCTCAACCTCCTGAATATAACCTCTCGGTCATATCTAATCTGTACTAGGGGTAGCTAGCCCTCTAGTCATCGAGTACTCGGATAAACTGAATATTTATGACAAGGTTAAAGAGACCTTTCGGCCATGAAGTTTACTGAGAATTTATAAAACATGCTATGCAATTATTAATACATGATAGATGAAATTGAATGAAACTGCTACCTGTTATCCTGAGCTTACTCTTCACTGTATTCCTTCTCTTCTCCGTACTCTGGGAATTCAATCCCATTATCATATCCTATAAATATTTATAATATAAAATAATATATTAATATCTAAGTTTATGCATAATACTTTGGCGTCTCTCACTTTCCCATAGGACTACTCTTTCTATTCCTAATATATAATTAAATCTAAATTTCTAACTTAATCGTTAATTACATCATCATCACTAAACATTGCACCAACATAGATTGATATACACACAACACAAGCATAAGAGTGTCTTTACTATTTTAAATTAGCATTACTTTCTTATAAATCAATTACCCTTTTAATTCAGTTTACCTTCCAAATTCTTTGGTACATCATGTAATTACTTACTTGATATTTAGAAATCCAATTCATCATTCAGATATTTTACAATCAGTTTGTGATACACACATATACATACATCCTTATATTTTCCATTCATCACAGAATTTCAGGAATAAAGTCATTAAAGAACATGATCAATACCCAATCGCATGCCATACATTTAATACAATTTACTACTCTATACTAATCCAATATTACCCGTATCCTTCATATCATTAAGGATCCAACCATAATGTTCATTCTAGTCAAACAAAGTTAGTCTCCCAACTTTCTATATTAAATCAGGCTCCCTCAAACATCTTAACCTATCACCCAAAGGTCCTTAACCTGTTAGAATCTTAAGTTTTGATGAAGACTGTCCCATAGAAAACATAAGTGTAAGTTACCTCTGATTTAAACGAGTAAAATCTTATAGGTAACAGAACACTATCGCTAGAGATTAGAGCCTATCGCTAATAGACAAAGAGCCATAGCAAGTGAAGATTTAGAAATAACAAAGTTGATATCTATCGCTAAGTCATTCTCTATCACTAAAGAAAGAATCTATCGCTAGAAGCTCATTGATAACTCAGCTAGCAGAAAAATAAACCAAGTTCTTGAACTAATCAGCTAGCGATAACAGGTTAAGCTATCGATAATAAAAGTGCTTCAGATAATAATCATTCAGATAGCTAGTGTCAAATGAGCTAACATAGTTGCTAGCGATAATGGAATTAGCTATCGATAGAAGAATGCTTATCAAGATAGCTAGTCTGCTGATCATTGAATTAAAAGAATATGCTAGCGATAATGCTCATGTCTATCGATAGAGAATGCTTTCAATATAACATATGTTAATTGTCTCTATCTCATTGAGCTAATGGACTATGCTTGCGATAACATCTGCTGTACATTAAATGTTTACTTGTTTAGCTAACAACTCAAATGCAGAAATTATACTATGCAGTTAGCGATAGCAAAGCATGCTAGCGCTACTGAAAAAGCTGCTATGAAAGTACAGGTGTTCAGAACGCTCAGTCTAGCCTACTCTACGCGTGAACAGTTCAGAAGTTTGAATCAGCAGATAAATAGTATCTATCCCCAACGGCTATGGACTTCCAACGACTATATTCTAACGGTCATATGAAGCTGAATCAAAGGACAATCTGTGAAGATATAAATAGAACAAGATCTGCTTCCAGAAGATGATGATCAACGATTGAATATAACGAGCGATGAACAGAGCATTATACAGAATTGCTGATTACACTGATTGAGAGCAAAACTAAGAAAGCCCAGAAATGACGATATGAGTGCATTAGAAAAGAAGAACTAGAGCAACCATAGATCAAATCTTTAAGCTCTAGAATTTGTACTTTTTTATCATATAAGACTCTGTACTTAAGTGATTATCACAATCTGTTCATAGAGTGAACCTTATTGTTAAAATCCTCTTCTGTTTGAGGTTATTCCAAAGCTTGGTGCTTTAGGAACAGGGTGGTAACCTTACAGGTAGTAAGGGGGAGTGTTTAGAGAAATTCTAAAACTCTGTAAAGGTTGGCAGGTGAACCTGTGATCGTAAAACTTGTGGTAGGCTTCTCTTGTGCCCGTTTTAAACAAGAGGATAGTGGAAATCTCAGGTGAAGCCTGAGGACTGGATGTAGGTCTGGGTTGACCGAACCAGGATAAACTCTATTTGTATTATTTCTTCCCTAACCTCTTTAGTTCCCAGCGTATCTGCTTTATATATATATCTTACGCATTTAATAGTTTTGAAAAGCTTACCTTCATTATACATTAGAAAAAGAAGCATTGAAAGTTTTATTCTGTCACCCAATTCACCCCCCTCTTGGGTAATAGCCAGTTCTCTCATAACCAACTTCCATAGATTAAATTGTAACTTTATAAATCAACCCACTTTCTCTAGTTTTGGAATCCATACTTCATATATTCAAACCCCCTTTATCATAAATTCTTCTTTACCGAATTACCAACCAGAACAAAGAATAATCAATTTAGACTTCATATTCAGCTATAAACAACAGAGCATCAGATTCCAATCTAATGTTAATACCATCAAATATTCCTCAATCACACATCTTATCACCTAACCGCACAATTCTAACAGAATCCACTTAAAATCTCTCAATATCTATTATTCCATTTCCTCTCTATCTCAATCTGAATACTTAGAAATTATAAACAGTAATTCTAACTTCCAATGTTTATTATTTGACCCTGAACTTCATGAGGAGACATTTAAAATGTTCCTTCTTATCTAGGACAAACTCAAAAGTCCCCAATCCAAAACAATGTATGTATATAATATCCACCATTCTATAATTCTTAAGTCAGCCCTAATACTTATAAAATAATCTATCTATTCTAACTCCACTATTTAACATAACTTCCTAAATTACCAGAAACTCAATAATCCTTCCATACAAATAAATTCCAGCTTCGATTTATAATAGCAAAATCTCCAACAACAACATCAACTTCCTTCCTTAACTAATGCCTAATTAAACTTTCTCCTATCTAACTTAAATTGAATTTCTCTTCTAATAAATAACAATCAATACTTTCAAACTTTACCTCCAATCCCACCTATTCCAATAACTTAAACTTTTCTTCATAAACATAATTTAACACTTGTGTACTTCAACTAGAAAATAAATCAGTTCTGGACTTCAAAACCAAACAATAACACCCATTATACCTTCTATTTATGTACAACACAAACAAAATATAAACTTCATATTGTATTCACTCATGGTTTCCATTCATGCGTAAAATCTCCAATACATAAATCAGCATATTCTAGTAAACTTAAACCAGTTTCTAAACCTTTAAAACTTGACTCCTTATTACTACAATTAACAACATCAATAATCATTTCTTACTTAACATTAACAACCAATTTCCTATTTCTTGTTCAATTAATATCATAGCATTTTTCTTCTTCCCTTAACAAACATGTCGGCTAGAGCATGAGGAAAGAAGGAAATTCGAACAGGCAACAAGCTAAATCAACAATCATAACCAGGCAATTCCAGTGCACCTTCCCAAAACAAGACAACACATTAATAGCCATTTTACACTCCCTAGCCGAATAGAAACAGAGAGACAGGACAGAACAAGAATTCTATACTCAACCAATTTCACCTATTTCATAATCTACACATTCAAAACACTTATCATAACTTCCAATTGCAAGTGTATTAAATCCAACAATTCTTCCTTCTCTATTTTCGGCCAGCACAGAACAAGAACAAGGGAAGAAAAATTCAACTAATTTGAACAACAATCAACTTTGCTCAATAAGCACCAGGAATCAGTGACCAAAGGGAAAGAAAATTCGAATGAACAAGGAGAAGAAGAACAAGAATCAAGCAACATAGAGGAATGGGAATTTGGCCTAAACAAAATAGAGACAAGGGAAATTGAACAATAATTCAAACCAATCAAAAATTCATCAAATCATACATACAAATTGCTTATTAGAACTTCTCAATTACAAGTGTATCACGTTCAAGGATTTTCCCCCTTGGACCCGTCGGATTTGCAGAAACAGGGGAGAGGAAAAAATGCTTCAAAAATACATTAGCTTCATAATCACACTTTTAATCCATTCCATAACCTTAGAATTACTAAAAATCATGAGTAATTAAGCCCCAAAACAAGAAACACCCGAAAATCCCCAAATTTGCCGTCGGATGAATAGTACTGACGAAATTTCTTGAAGAAATCCGAACCTATTCGTCTTCCCTTCCCAAAATTGACACCCAAAACATCAAGAACAAGCTTCAAACATCATTTCTATGAATCCAGAAGCTTAAACACATCAAAAGAATTCGAATCATCCCCCCCCCCCATTTCGCTCAGAATCGGCCAGAAGAGAGAAGGAAACAAGAAGGAAAAGCTCACCTGAGGTTGTTCCAAACTCCCTGAGCGTTTTCCGCCGTTCCTCGCCGCCGTGGTCCGCCTCTCGAAATCGAAGAACATAGGGAAGAGAATGAGAGAGATTTCGGGTGAGGGAGAAGCAGAGGGAGGGAATGAATGAGAGTTGAATAAATAATTAGAAGGAGGGGACACGTGGGTGTATAGGAAGAGATAAGAAGGAATTGATATTTTTAATAGGTGTTTTACCATTTTGTCCTTCAGGCTATTACTCAAGATATTTTCTAACCAAGGACAGATATGGTCATTTTCATTTCCTCTTTTTCTATTTCCTATTAAATGATAATTTTATTTACCATTCTTGTTTACATATAAACCAGAATTTGTCCCAAAATAATTTCTTTAGATATGCTTTAGTTTCCAAATTTATTTAGAAGACTTTTTAAATATCAAGTAATACCTCAAGATTCCAATTATTTCCTTATTAACTCTTTTTGAAAATTAATTTTTATCTTCTAATTATTTCTCTTTGTTTTCTAAAGAAAATAAGCCTTAAAAATTATTAAAAATATGTACAACATCATAAATTTATTTTTTTTAAAGCTTTTTAATATTTTAATAATGTTTTCAAAATCTTAAATAACTCCTTATTTCTCTTTTTAAAAAATATTTGGGGTGTTACATAGTTTCTCCCATAATTTGAGAGACTTAGAGTTAAAGAAATTATTTTCATACCCAAAAGAGACCCTAGTGGAAGAAAACTTTTAGAGGATATTTAAAATAAATTTCTGAAAGTGAAAAGGGAATTTTATCTTATAAGAAAATATCTTATTTTAAGGATCTAAGGGACAGTTAATAATTTCCCTATCCTATTTGTTTTAATTATTCCTTTCAATTCCTTTTTTCCCTTCCCTTTTTCTTTCTTTCTTCTCTCTTCTCCCATGCACAGTGTCATCACCATCACTCCTTCTTCCTCCTTCAGCGGCCACGAGCAAGAGAGTGAGAGGGACGGTGGGAGACCGCCGTTGCTGCCCATGGCGAGGATGGCCACCATCGACCACCTTCCTTCCTGCCTTGCCTCTCATTGAGGCCGATTAGAGAGATATATACATATATCAAAGGGATTTGGGGGTGATGTTTCCAGCGAGATTTCTGACATTCTCTCCGGCGGTCTTAAGGGCATAGGAGAGCTATGTGATTTTAGGTAATTTCCCTTCATTCCCTTCCCGAGATTTCCGGCATTCTCTTCGGTGGTCTTGAGGGCATAGGGAAGCTATATGATTTTAGGTAATTTCCCTTCATTCCCTTCCCTATTTGCTCTTGATTTTGCAAGTGTTCTTGTTTGTAATTTGGGGATTTTTGCGTAATTTGAATCTTATGCCTCTTGGGTTGAAATTTCTTGTTTTAAATCCATCTTGGGATGATTTCTAACTAGTCTATGGATTAGGATTGCTTGATTTTGGGTTAGAACGAAGATTTATCAAATTAAAGTGCTAATAAGTTTGGGTTTGATGTGGAATCCCAAAATCCTTATAGTTTCCTAGTTTTTGGTGTTTCCATATTGTTTTTAGAGGCTAATGGAGGATGCTAAATAGTTTGATTGTTGGAGGAACTCTTGAAACAAAATTGTGGAACCTTAAAGTTGGAAAAGTTTAGATTTTAGTGGGGTATTTGGGATTTATATTGATAATAAACAAATTGGTGATTCTAACGTGTTAAATGATGTTAATAGTTTATTATAGAGAGATGAAATTGGGAATGATTGGAGTAATTTGGACTTTTGGTGATATTAGGTGATTTATAGACTGCTTTGCACATAAGCTAGAACTGTTTGATGCGGTTTAGAGTAATAATGATTGGGGATGCATTTTTGTATCAGTGTTTATGTAGAGAATTGAGTCAAATTTGTGGTTAAGCTAAATTTCAAGGTTTTGATATATATATATATATATATATGTTGGTGAATTTTGGCTTAGGATGGATTTTGGGGATTAAGTTGTAGGATGACAAACTGGTGGTGGTTTGATGGTTTCAAAGGGCTTGTTGATGTCTATCTAAGATTTAAAATGATTCGAATTGTTGAGATATGCGTTGGATTTTGTTTCGGGTGTTCAAAGTGTAGAAATTCTTGGGATAAGTTAGGTGGATATAGTTGGATGATGATTATGGGATGATGTGATCATGAGACTGTGTTGATTGATGTTAGTAATTGGATAAATTTCAACGGAGGCTTATGTTTGACCTAGGTATGATTATGTTTGTAATGCAACGGATGAAGTGATGTTAGTTGGGGAATTTCCAAATCCCTTCTATATATGTATATATATATTCTTATTATGAGAAATATGTTTCAAATGTTACTTTTGTATTAAAATAGTCTATTGGGTACTTTGATATCATAGCTATTTTAATATAATAATATCAAAGTGATTTGTTATAATATATGTATTGCATCACAAACATAGAAATGGTATAGATATGATTTTGAAAATCTGTTTGCATGAGCTTTTGGAAACATTGAAAATGTTATGTGCCTAATTTTGGTGAAATTGATACTGTTGTGGTACTGGGTATGTGTAGCCCCCATTGAGCATTTCCTCCATTGTGATACTGGGTATGGGTAGCCCCCATTGAGTACTACCTTTCGGTGTACTGGGTATGGGTAGCCCCCATTGAGCATTACCTCCGTTGTGGTACTAGGTATAGATAGCCCCCATTGAGTACTACCTTTCGGTGTGCTGGGTATGGGTAGTCCTTATCGAGCATTACCTCTGTTATGGTACTGGGTATAGGTAGCCCCCATATAGTACTACCTTTCGGTATGCTGGGTATGAGTAGCCCCCATCAAGCATTTCCTTTATTGTGCTATTGGGTATGGGTAGCCCCCATCGAGTATTACTTTTCAATGTGTTGTGCATGGGTAGCCCCCATCGAGCATAACCCCCGTTGTGGTATGGGTTGAAATACCCATCAAGTTTCACTTCTCCATGGTTTTGGTATGAGTTGAGATCCCTATCGTGTTCCACTCTAGTCCACCTAATGGTACGGGACAACCTAATGATTCGCAGGGCGAATGTTAGTGATATTGTGAATAATGTGTTTTTGAACTATTTATAAAAACCGTGATACATGAAATGCTGAATTAATTTTTACTGGTACCCTCTCTCTGCTAATCCTCTCTCACTTAAGTATTGAGTTGAGTTGTGGTTACTAACACATGTTTGTCTCACCCCGTGGTTATTTATGTTTTTGCAGGTGATCATGCAATGCAAAAGGTGCAACAGAAGGGGCCGCCGAACCATACCGACCGTGTGAGTCAGTGGTGTAACTGTATTAAGGGATCTGTATATTGCCACCCTTTAGGATTACATGATTTTGCTTCCGCATTATTTAATATTTAACTTGTTATGAATGGATGACTGTACTGGCTATATATGCTTGACTTTGATTGTTAATGGTTGCTAGATTTCTTTCCTGTTGCCGATAATGGTATGGCATTTTATTGTGATTTGATATAGATTATGTACTCTTTTACAAGTTTTGTTTAAATAACTATGTTAGATCAGTTCTTTCTAACATGGTTATGTTGAATGCTTGTATAAGAAATGTTGAAATTACAGGTGTTTTATTTAACCATGTTAGATGGCCCTTTACCTAACATGGTTAACTATATTGTTAATTGTTGATGCGTTGAATCTTTACTAACTATGTTAGAGAATTCCTTTCCTAACATAGTTAGGGTAAATTATCCATGATAGTATGATTGTTGTGATATGAGTTTGCTTCTTTTATCATGGATAATCTTTTGAAGGCTTAAGTAAATCTTTTTCTAACTATAATAGAGGTATTGTTTTAGTTGTATGAAAATCTCTTTTTCCTATCATAGTTAGTAGTGAAATAAGATTAGAGTTGATGGTTAGTGACTGATTGTGATTAGTAAGTAGGGCATTACAGTTGTTTTAGTTTTGACATTTCTTACTAACCTAATAAGAGGCGTCGAAACTTACGTTGCCTCTTACTCATGTAATAATTGTTCCCTTTGGTTGTTGTAGATCTCACACTGTATATTTACTCATACAGAAGCAAATACAAATAAACATAGAATCATTATTCACAAGTCTATTAATACAACCTAGCTAACTAATCAAGAAACTAAGATATATATAGTAGGTATAGGTCATAAACTAATAAGGGACAATGGGTATTGATTAATTCATTCTGAAAATAAACTAAGTAATATATGTTGTACATGCAAACTAACATATATATAGTTGCTAACCAATCAATAAACTAACAACATATAACTAATCAATAACCCCTTTAGCCTTTGTACATGCACGCTCTCTTTTTACCCCATCATACTTGAAAGGAAAAACTTTGCAATATATTCATGAATATGATCAACCTCATCTTCTTGGTAAAATGAGATACTTGTACCATAAATCTGCAACAATAAGGATCTGAAAAACAATAAGATAAAACATTATATTTATGTATAGAATTAATCATCTAAGAGAAGTAATAGATAAGAATTTTATACCTTTGATAAGTTTATAGTATTTCCAGTTATAATAATGTCATTGATCATGTCTTCCATTCTATCATCACAAACATCACCTACCGCTGCTTCTATATTTTGTGACATGCACGCATGTACGGTACTTCCCAATTTCCTATTCTAAAGCCACATCTGACAAATCCTTAGATTTGTATTGTTTTGCTATGCTAAAAATGAGGCTTTTAACATATTTAAGATGCAATTTTGGTCCATATTAGCTTAGTGAACATCATAGGCCTTTAAGTGGAATTAGTATGAAAATGAGGTTAATTAGTCATAATTGGAGATTAATTTGTATTAATTGATCTCTAGGACTTTTTGATCCTTGTTTATTACAATAATGTTTGTAGGGTCGCTGAAGGACCAAAAGAGGAAAAATTTTTCATGAAGAAATTAGCCGGGTTGAAGAGCGAGTTGCAGAGAAGGAGGCACCAAAGCACAAAAATTCAGCCCCAAAATTCCGTACATCTCGCCACAGCAACCAAAAATGCTCGCTACAGCAAGAAAGACAGAAACTTGAGCTATGCTCTCTGTCAATCTCGCTGTGGTGACCAAAAATGCTCGCTACAGCGAGCACGCACTGACATATGTGCGATTTTGCTGGTTTTTTTGGGCCAACCCTGGTCCAATTCAATTACCCACTTCTAGGACCCGACTCAGGAGCATATTAGGTCGAAAATGAGGAGCCTTTGACAGATTTAGAGCCACCACAAACCCTACCTCTCATCTTTCTCTCATTTCATCTCATCTCCATCTTCCATCTTCCACCTTCCTCCACCCAAATCTCCATGTCTCCTCAACCTCCACTCCTTGGTACTGGATTTCTCATGGAGGACAGTAGCTAGGCTCCCTCATTCTTGATGGTGGGAGCCAATGGATGAGCTTGAAGCTTCAAAGGGGAGTTCTTGTTCTCCCACTCTCTCTTCCTTATGTTTAAGCATGTTTCTAAGATTCTAGGGCTTGTTTCTTCATTTGGTTGTAATTTTATTCCATATCTTTGTATGAGAGTGGTGGAAACAATTTGTCTTGTTTATTTTCTTTGTATGGATGCTTGACATTGCACCTATTGACTTGAACATATCTTATTTGTATGGGTTCATCATTTAATATATGTTTTCTTGTTAAAATCTTGTGCTAAATGAGGGTTCTTGTTTAGTGGATCATGGTGTCAAGTGTTTGTGTTTAGAAATTAGCAAGTAAATCTACTAATTGATTGAGTAACATTGGACTTCAACCTATTGGGTTCAATTTATTGGATGGGGTTCCACCAATGACTTGGGACTACTAGGTTAATCTTGTTGCAATTCGGGGTTCCGGTTATAGGATCAAGAGTTCCTTACGATTAGTAGGTTTAATCGGTTTTGGATTTGTCAAATTGCATGAGTGGCATTGGACTTCAATCCTAGAGTCTTGATTTATTATGTGGGATTCCAATAATGAATTGAAACCCTAGGATTAATTAAGTGGCAATTCAGGGTTCCGGTTGTTGGATTAGGAGACCCTTGCGATTAGCAAATTTACTTTGATTTTGAGCTTAATCAACTTAGGTTAAATTAAGTAATGTGCGGGGTTCCGGCATTAATTAAGTTAACCTAAGCCTAGCCTAGAGGGGTTCCTCTAGGGTTCATTAGAAAATCAATAATAAACTCCCTAAAAATATTTCGAAGCAATGAATCCCAAGGTTTCCATTTATCAAGAATGATTCCATTTCCATCCCTCTCCAAATCTCACTTTTATCCTATCATTATTTTACTTTTGAACATATCATACATTTTGCATCTTTTCTAAATCAAAAATCAAATACAATATTTTTACCCGCTTTTGTTAGTTTGCATCCTAGCTACTAGGTCATCTTTTGCGTTAGGCTCCTCAAGTGAACGACACCCGTGGGTTAGCTTCCACTGTCCCCTTGGTTCTTATTTTCTTGAAGGGCGGACCCAAGGGCACCCTACACGCACACACACTCGAAAGTGGTGCTCTTCAAGATCTTATAATGGAGAATGATTCCATCACAAAGATGTTGATTCCTTATATCATTAACACTCTTATCATCAATATTTACACATTTGGAAGGACAATTAGAGTTCTTAATGCATGCATCCAACAATGAATCTATGCCATTTCCAAAAAATTAGTCAAGTTTAGCTCACTAACTTGTCAAGAAATAGGCATGCTATACGCTTAACTTCACTTAATACAAATTTTTTTAAAAATTAGGCAGAGTTTCCCCTTGTAAATGGAACATCCAAAAATTAATTTTACAAACATTTCACAAATGCCAACATCAAATCACCCAAAACACTTAAATCACAAACTTTTCACAAGCAAAGCAACAAAGAATATGAGAACTTGTAGCATAACTTAAAGGGTTAAAGGTCATATTTGCCCCTGAAGTATGCACGATGTATCATATCTACCCCATAACGGCTGAAGGGCGAATATGATCAATTTTCATACTTTGAGGGCACATTTGGGCCCAAAAATACTTCAGGGGTAGATATGATACATCGTGCATACTTCGGGGGCAAATATGACCTTTAACCCTAACTTAAAAAAGTAGAGGGAACACAACTTACCAAATTTATTTCCTTAAATTTCTTTCTCAAAACTCTTTCCAATTAAAGCATGATTGTCTTTGTCTAAGAAACAAAGAGCACATATTTCAGATTTCTCCATTACTAAACCCTAATCTACTCTCATTAGAAACCCTTTTTTTCAGATCATTATTGAGTAGACAATAAAAATCAATAATAAGAGACCAAATTCGAAGTTTAACATCACCAAATCATCAAGCCTAAACAAACGACGACGTCCAAAACTCACAATCCAAAAACAAAACAAAAAATTGGCCAAAGAATTTCCAAATCGAAGAGAGGTTTAGGGTTTAAACAAGACCTAAACCAAATATGCCAACATTTGAATCAAAACGAAAAAAATTGAATAATAGCTTACCAGAGTACGCTTCGAATCACCAAAACAACTTCTTCGAGTGAATACAAATTCGCTAACTGGTTGAAATGTGTGTGCTTTGGACTCATGCCTCGACTAAATATGATGAAAGGGTGTGATTTGTGGAGTCGAAGATGAGAGAAAGGGTGTGGATTCGTGCCTTACATTTTCACGAAATGAGGAAAACTAGTGAAGCAAGTTTTATATAACAGAGAAACGACATCCCTAAATATACTAATTTGGGATGTCGTTACTTACGACGCTTCTCAATTACTTATGACGTCTCTCAGTAAAAAATGAGAGACGTCATTTTTTAGAAACTAAGCGTCATATATGAAAAACGACGTCTCTCATTTTTTAATGAGTAAGTAACGACGTACATCCTTAATTCATATATCTGGGGATGTCGTTTCTTCCTCCATTCGCCATTTAATTACAAAATTGCCACAGCCTTTTCTTTTAACGTCAGACCTGTAATTAACGGACGTTAAAAGGCGAAGTTAAAGGCCTTTTTTTGTAGTAGCGATTATTTCATTTAAGCTCAATAAATATCATAATGCCTACTAATTAGATGTGAAAATGTATAATAATATAAAGATATATCTTGTTTTCTTTGACATGGTGCACCCTTCTCTTTAATCTTTGAGTATCGAGTTGTTCTCTACGCTTTCAAATCTTCTAAGCTCGTGATTAAACTTTGAATACCTCCTAAAGTGCTTCCAATCTCAGGTTTAAATCACCTAATCCAATGGAAAATTCAAAAGACTTATGGCATGTCAAAGCAAAGCAAGATGTAAGCATTTAAGCTAATAAGTCTTAAAAATTGTGCTTGAGTGACAAAATACTCATTTTTCATCTATATGAGACTAGACTATGCGCATTTTAACCCTAAAGACATGTAAAAGAGTAGGAAAATGTGGTAGAGTGGCATGAATTTCTCTACTCAATGTTATCACTGAAAGCCATTAAAAGGCCCAAACTATGCCATTTTACCCCTCAAACTCAAACCTGAGTTTCTAAGACTAATTCCCTTGCTAAGAAATACCATACCTATGAGTTTTAGGGTTTGATAAGCCAAGATGTTATACATATTACTTTAACATGACTATATAAACCCATTTCAAAATGAACAGTAGTCCCATAGAAGCAAATAACGATACAGGGTAAAATGTAAAGCTTAAGCCCTTTTTTTTTTTTTTGAAAATGATTAACTTTTTTTTTTTAAAAAAAAAAAGCAGGTTAAAAAATTTGCATTGAAGCTAACCACAATTTCGGATAGTCTTTCCTTCACACAATCACCGATACAGCCGTATAAGACAATCACCAACACAAAGGTTAAAGGTGAATAAAGACAAACAAAAAGCTGGGAATGATTGCTGAACAAATTAAAAGGTGATAGGGAACGTGGTTTTGAAGGGGGCGGGGGAGAAGTTGTGGGTATGCTTCATTTTATGTTGAGAAAGCATTTTCTGCATACATAAATAAGAACAATCGGTGTAGAAAGAGTATTTTCTTAAAAATACCAATTAACTTTTATTTTGGTTGTGGATTTAAACAGTGCAAAAATGCTTTCTACACCGGTTACACTCCCAACTAATATAGTGTCAACACTCTCATTTCTTATATATTGAAGTTGTCACATGTCAATTTTTACATTGTTCCCATTAAAACCATTGTGGAAAGGCAACTGTAAACTGTATTTGCACTAGTATTATTAGTTTTCATCTCATTCGTAGTTTCATTTTTTATTAACTCATCATTCAACTATCTTTTGTTCTTTATTGTTTGAGTTGAGTTATAACTTAATCCATCATTAATGAGTTTTAAAGGGATTGCATATTGTTTCATGGTATGAATTGAGGATTTTGATTTGCAACACTTTTGTCAATAAAAATTCTGGTGTATTTATTAATTTTCCTCTACTTAAAACTGAACCTTTAAAACTGAAACAATCAATGATTTTATTTTAGCTATCATTACAGTGTACAACAATTTTGTCTCACATATACTCATTCTTTCCTGTACAGTGTGTCATACACACATATATCTAGTTACAGTTGCTCAAGTAAACATATGGCTTTGCTACTTCTCTAACCAAAATAGTGAACGTGTAATTGATTACATATAAGGTGAAGAAAAAATATCTTCCTAACTAAATGCAAACAATTCTATGTTTATATGCTTTAGACAACCCTCTATAGGTGGCTCCGGGACCAGAACTAGCCATGAGCAACTCATATGGTGGAATTCCAGCCCCACATCTATTTCTCAAATTCGGGTCTTTATTTCTCTTTTTAACATCCTTTTGTATTCTTTTTAATTCGATGGAGAACCTGTAGAATGCCTCTAAGATTTCAGGGTCACTAGACCATTGTGAAAGATCCTTCCTCTCTACCAAATACTCTTCCTCTGTAGAGTGTTGTGAAAGAATGTTGACTACAGCCAAAAACTTTATGGTCTGAAATTAGTGAGGCATTGAGCTCAAAAGTTACCCTTCTGGGTCCTTCATGAACTCTTTGTATAATTTTAGCATTACTGAAAGTATTGTGTAAGTAAAAAAGCTATAACAGAATGCTATGAGCCATTATCAATTTGCATTTGTTCTTCATATATAAAATTTATATGACAATGAAGGTGTATGGAATGCATGTCAATGAAGGAGGCGATAACAACGTTGGCGGCAGTGGCAATGAGGAATTTGAGTTACAGATCTGAATTGTTTTTGGTATTAGGGCTACTTTGGTCTATTAACAACATTTAAAAATCCCTAATCAGGCCTATTGGCCGGGATGGGATTTGATTGAATTCGAAGGCCTAGATTTGGATTTAGGTATTTTAATTGGGTTTAATTGGGATTCTCCCTAAAAAAAACTAAGATATTTTTCATTAAATCCCTAAATCATGCACCAAATTAATATCCTATCAAAATATTTAACAAATCCCTTCAATTTAGCATCAATCGCTCTCTAAATATAAAAAAATATTTATCAAATCTAAATAAAAATGGGGAGTCATCAGCTTCCAATCTCAAGTCCAAATCACCTAATCCAATGGAAAATTCATAAGTATGGCTTCTCAAAGCAAAGCAAGATGTAAACATTTTAAGCCAATAAATCCTATAAGTTGAGCTTGAGTTAAATACAAATTTTTCTATCTATTTGAGACCAGATTAAGCACATTTTAACCCTAAATTCATGCAAGAGTAGGCAAATGTACTGGAAAGAGGCCCAAACTATGCCGTTTTCGCTTTAACTGGAACCTGAGTTTCTAAGACTGATTCCCTTGCTAAGAAATAACATACCACTAAGTCTTAGGCTCTAATAAACAAAGATGTTATATAAATATTGTAGGAATACACCTAATCCACCCTTGGTGGGTTAGGGCCCAAGCCCAATGAGAATTAGGGCTAATATGTAATACCCAATGAGAATTGGGGCTAATATATAATTATGGAAAGACTTGGGATAAAATGAGTAATTTTTCCCTTTATAATTTTAAATTGAAAAGATATGACTTTTCATATCTTTATATACGGGTGTTAAGCTCCTAAAATTTCACATATTTCATCGTAATTTTTCCTCATTTGTGTATATTTTTGAAAGTGATGTTTTGAAATAGACATAGAAATTCAAAGAAAATCCTTAATGAAGAAGAAAGTGGTTGTGCATGAAAATTAGAGCTTAATGATTCTCTATTCAAAAATTTGTGTGTGAATGTTATTAAATGTTAAAAAAGCTCATCAACCCTCTTTCAATCGTGTATAGGAAGAGGTGATACAGAGAAAGAGCCAAAGAAATGCAAGGAAAGCTGGAATGGAGAATGAGAGATGACAAAAAGGCCAAGAACCAGAAGCAAAGGGACCTCGCCGTGGGTTTCGCCGCGGCGAACTCACGGCGAGTGAAGTCAATCTCTGGAAGCTAAAATTTCGTGCGTTCGCCGTGGCTTCGCCGCGGCGAAATCACCTACAACTGCGCGTTTTGAGTAATTACGCGATCTGAATGCAATAAATGACATTGAATGCGATCTGAAGCGGACAGAGAGCATTAAGGGCACGTTTTGGAGCATTTTGGAGCTTAAGGAGAGAGTGGGGAAGGGCTAGGAAGCTTGGAAAATCTTGGAGAGACTCAAGTTGTGATCTGGGTTTCTTTTCTTCTTCCCTTTTTCTCTAATTTCTGCCATGTCTCTGCTTTTTATTACTGTTTTTATTTCTCAGTTTCTCATGTGTAACTAAACCCATAGTCTAGGGTTACTTTGAACCATTTGATGGATTGACTCTTGAATTTCCTTCCTTTGATATATTTAATGAATATTTATGTATGGATTTTCATCTTGCTTTAAATGATACAAGTGCTTGATCACCGCTTGAAGTGTTAAATGAAGTATGACTTGAGAAAGTATATTTTGTTTTAGAACTTGGGGGAAATCATGTTAGACTTGAAATTTATGCTTTTAAATGGATGGTTTGTTGATAATATAGAGATATAATTATTGACCTAACATTGTTCATATAAGGTTGGTGGAACATTTAAGGTTAGCATTAATTGTTGCAAGAGATTGTGCAATTAATGCTAGTAAAAATTTGATTTTGACTTGAGAGAGCTTTTTCAAATGAAAGAGAACCTTGAACTCATGCATGAAATTCATTGGGTAAGGAAAAGGAAAGGAATTTATTGGGTCTTGAAGTCAAATGGGGAAAGGTAACCCTAGGTTTTCTCATCCAATTTACCAAGTATTTCTAAATCATTTCTCTTGTTTAAGAATCTTAATATAAAAATCTCAAAAAGAAGTAACCTTTTATTGATTTAATTTTATATGTTAACTCTTCCAAGCAAAACCTTGTTTAGCTCAACTTGATCAAATACGCTAAGCCTTCTGCTTGACCGCATTTGTAACCAAATCCCTGAGGGAACGATACTTTTCTTATTACTCTATTACTTGATGCAACCCGTGCACTTGCGGACCGAACAACGGGGAGTTATTCTGGACAAAGAGGTTACCATGAGAACAAAAAGAAAACTCCGATATCCTTTTTCTTCTCTCTGTTCTCTTCTCTTCCTCCATTGTGCATCTGTCGTATAACGTAATCGGGGTCCAGATCGGTGTTCCGTGGGTACCGACAGAGTCAACCGGATTTCAGGTACGCCCGAAATTTCCTTCAGTGGTATCAGAGCAATAGTTGATCTTTGAGGCTAGAATTTTATTTATTTTTTAGTTAGAATTGCCTCTGGATTGTTTATTATCACATGTGATCACATGCTTCTCTTTCAATTTTCCTTTTTCCGGCGTATGCGTATGCGTATGTTATGGTGATGATGATTTTCTTATCATATAAATCCAGCAAATCTTGTATATTTTTTTAGTTTCTGTCATGAGTAACAAATATGATATGGCGGTTGAATTTGCTTATCATATGATGATCATCACAATTTTCATTCTGCCTTAGAAAATATTTATAATTTACGTGCCTTTATCAATTGTTTATGAGGCCATATAATCTATTTTTTTGCTTCTGTATATATTATCCAGGCGTGCGTATACATGATTTATGCATAAATTGTTGGGTTATGGTTTATGCTTATATGGGTTATAATTTACGCATTGAGTTTGCTTACTGTGATATTATTTTTGTCGCGTTGGTTTCATCCAATGGCTCTTGGGTTTAAATTTTTTGTGAATATATGTTATTTGTTCCGTATTTTTATTGATCTATATCTCATATATGTATGAGTATATTTAAAAAAAACATAGAGAAAACATTGGAAAGTCCAGGAACAAAAGATTAGCATGAAAAAAAATAGATCAGTTTTTGGGATTGGGTCAGTGAAAATAGAATGATTTAGGCCATGAAAATTATCCCATTGTGTAGAGCACGAAGAAAAATGAAAATCGACTATTAGAATGCGAAAAACGGACAACGGACGGCAAAGTTATGGGGTGGAGAAGAGTCGGGTCTGAAACCCGACCCTTCAGTACAGCCGAGTCAGGGTTGACCCAGCTGGAGGTTGAAGACAACCTCTGACGCCAAAACGGCGTCGTTTCGCTGCCTCTGTTTATAAAAAAAATTAATAATTCAGTGCTGGGCCGCTTGTGGCAGGCCCAGCGAAATAAATAAAAAGAAAAGCATTCTCTTGGGCTGATCTGTGAAGGCCCAAGCAATTATAAAATAATAATTAAAAACGTTCTGGGCCCTATTGTTGTGGCCCAGACGAATATTAATTAAAATAATGGGCCCAATCAGGATTGGGCCCATGTCCTTTTAGTCATTAAAAAAAATCCAGTTTGTTTTAATTTCTCACTCCTTCTAGGGGCCTCTAAAGGGGCATTTTAGCTCCGATTGAGACGCGGTTTGTTTCTAAAAATTCCTAAATTCAAGATCTATATTTAGACATATTGTTTTTCTATTTTTAAGGCTTTGTTTGGATCTATGTAAAGGTTTTTGGTGCTATTTTTTGTGATTTTTAGTAGTGTAAAAATCCTAAAATATTTATAATAATTCATAAAAATTTTATTTGAGTCAAATATGAACCTAGAGAGTTCTAAGAGCACCAAACCAAAAGATTTTCATTCTTTTTGGATGACATTTAAGTAGAAAAACTTAATCCTAAGTATGATTTACATAGTGGTAAATCAGAAAAGGAATAAGTTATTGGTTATTGCCTCTAAATGTTGATCCAAACTTAAATTACTTAGAGAAATGCGAGCCTCTAAGTGATGTATGATGTAGAGATTTTTGTATAAGAGTATGAGACTCTAAAAAATAAGAAAGCCTAGAAGAAGAAGATCCTTAAGAGGATCAAGAGAGGGATAATTTAGAGTAAAGTTCATTTGAACTTGAAATGAAACAAGATGTGTAATAGAAAGAAAATATTGATGATTCACTAGAGGAGGAACCTGAATAACCAAAATTCTAAAGTTTAGGATTGGGATCTGGATAAACCTCATGGAGGAGAAAACGACGATCAGATATTAAAGAAATAATATCAGATCAATGCAAGAGGAAAACTCAAATGGAGAAATTTCCATGACTTAATTCCAGATCATGGTGAAATTCAGGAATAAAATACACCTCAAGTATGACTTGAAAACCCACCTTAGAAGAAAAGAGAATCCTAAACCTAGTCCAACCACCAATGATTGAACCAATAAAAGACTTAAGAGAAAACACTAAAGGTTTCTGTGAAAAAACATAGATAAATGGCATAAGACATTGTTAAATATTTCTTTGAGAAAATAGAGAACCTCTTAGAAATTACCAAAGCAATAGCACAACTTCTATCATGTCACTTAGGAATATGAGATTCCTAAAGCTTTGCTGAATAACGGTTACTGAGAACCTATCAAATTTGGTTTCGGGAAGTAGAGAGACTTCACCTTCCATTTTTTATGTTATATTCGGCTGAAATTAACTTCACAAAAACCATAAGAACATGGTAGAAATCAAGAAAACTCTTAAGTCACTCAAATAAGAAGTTAATAAGACATTATGAAAATAATGTAAAGAGAGACATGAAAAAGTAAATGTCAAATACACTTTGTGAGTGGGAGCAAAATATCAAATGCTCTATCTGAGTGGGAGCTCTTGGAAAATGTTTTTTCTAAAAGTGTTATATGCTCTATCTAAGTAGGAGCTCCAAGAAAATAAGCCTTCTTTGAGTTTCATATGCTTTATTTAAGTGGGAGCCAATGTCAAATACTCTATCTGAGTGGGAGCTAATGACATTGCTCTGTCTAAGTGGGATTTTTTAGAAACTATGTTTTTTGAGAGGCATAATCAAGCAGATTCTGGAAAGTACTTGTATAAAATTTTTGATAGATGATAATATTATTACTGGAATATGTGTGATGGGAGGTTTAAACGTATTCTCCTGATCGTAGACCCAATAGTATTATTATTTTTCTAGTCAAGAATAATACAAGTGCATGACATTGTATACTTCAATGTGCTATAAATAAGTTCTTGGATCAAATCAGATTGTGAATAGCCAAATAAGTGGGATGATTTGAAATAATTAAGCCAAGAAAGGCTGCCAAGAATAATAACACAACTATAAACTTAATAGGGACAAATGTGATATCTGATATTGAAAGGTCTCATATGATTTAATAGAAGATGTTGCCATGTCATTGACCAAGAATCATGATGAAGTTAAAGTTGAGAAGCCATCTCGACTAAGCTTATAAGAGGACATGAGACCTACAAATAGTGTGTCATTAATTACCCTATAGAGTGCAAACATGATAGAAATCCAACAATAAAGAGCCATGTGAATTGTGTAAAAGGAAATTTTTTCGCAAAACTTCCATTACACAAGATGAAAAATGTAACACCTTATCTTTTACTACTATATTACTGTATTTTAATTGAATTATAACCACTTTTTAATACCGAAAGCCCTAAAATATGAAAATTTTTAAACCTTTTTCTCTGGAAACAATTCAATCAACCAGGACAACCAAGAATTATACCTTTGGAACCTAGCATTTTCAATCAAACAACAATATTAACTTCCTACTTCCTTGTCCAATTAAACCTCAGAGTAATGTATATATATTTATTTCCTCCTTTCCCTATATAAAATCCACAACTAAAGCATCATAGAAACAAGAATGATATATTTTTAATAGTGTCCTAACAGTTGTTAGTACTGGCTGTCACCTAAGAGGGGGGTGAATTGGGTGATAGAATAAAATTCTTTTTAACTCCTTAAACAAAGTACAAGTGATGTTAAACTTTGAAATCTTTTTAGGTTTATCACAGAGAATATTTCAAAACATGAAATGCACTGAAGAGTAAATAACTTTGATATGCTTGAAACTAAGAGAGTTAAGGGAAGAGATAATGCACACAGAGTTTATCCTGGTTCGGTCAAACCAGACCTACATCCAGTCCTCAGGCTCCACCTGAGATTTCCATTACCCTCTTGTTTAAACCTGGCACAACAGAAGCCTACCACAGGTTTTACGAATACAGGTTCACCTGCCAACCTTTACAGAGTTTTAGAATCACTCTAAACACTCCCCCTTACTACTTGTAAGGCAATATCCCTGTTCTAAAGCACCAAGCTTTCAGAACAACCTCAAACAGTAGAGGATTTCAATAAATACGTTCACTTAATGAACTGATTTTGATAAACACTTAAGTACAGAGTAATAAATGAAGAAATACAACTAGAGCTTAATAATCTGAACAAAGTATTGCTCTAGCTTTTCTTTTCTAATGCTCTCAATCAGAGTAATTTGCAATTCTGTATAATGCCCTGTTCATCGCTCGTTATATTCGTTCATTGATCATCTTTCTTTTGGAAGCGAATCTTGTTCTATTAATATCTTCACAGATTGCTTCTTGATTCATCTTCATATGACCGTTAGAATATAGTCGTTGGAAGTCCATAGCCGTTGGAGATTGATGCTATTCGTCAGCTAATTCAAACTTCTGATCTAGCTTCAACTGTTCATGCGTAGAGTAGGCTAGACTATGCGTTATGAACACTTGTACTTTCATAGCAGCTTTTTCAGCAGCGCTAGCATGCTTTGCTATCGCTAACTGCATATTATAATTTCTGCACTTGAGCTGTTAGCTAAACAAGTAAACATATAAAGTACAGCAGATGTTATCACAAACATAGTTCATTAGCTCAATGTGATAGATAATATTTTATATCAGCTAAGGTTTTTCATAAAGCATTCTTTATCGATAGACATAAACATTATCGCTAGCATATTCTTCTAGTTCAACGTTCAGCTCATTAGCTATGTCATCTTTATAAACAATCTTCTATCGATAGCTAATCTCATTATCGCTAGTTACCTGCTTGTTCATCAGCTAGAGGATACTTAGCGTGCTGAATGATCTAAGTTATTTTAAGTATCCCATTATCGATAGCTATACCTGTTATCGCTAGCAACTATGTTATCGCTATTATTTAACTCATTTGCTCTCAGGAATTTGCCATCTGAATGATTATCTGAAGCATCTAAGTTATTGATAGCTTAACATGTTATCGCTATCTGATTTCCTTTGTTCAGTGACTTAGTTTACTTTTTGTTGAGTCCAGCATTGGCAGCTACTGAACCCACCATGTTGGGCACCCCAGGGGCCCCTCTCGAGGTCACCCCGGTATTGGCAAGCCCAACTCAGGTATTGTAGAGAAGTCCAGGGCCGCTCTCGCAGACCCGACCCAATGCTGCAGCATTTCAGGGAGGAGGTCGTGTCATTGGCGCACCCTGGGGTTCGATCTCTGGACCTCCCACTTTATAGGCATTCTAGATGCCTCGCTTATCACCACTTGAGCTGCAGCTCAAGTGGTGAAGGCCATCCCCTTAAGGGGGATGATAGCCCGAGGTCTCGACTTCGAATCCCAGGGGTGCGCCTATGACACGGCCTCCTCCCCAAATGCTGCAGCATGGGATCGGGCATGCGAGAGCTGCCTTGGACTTCGGGTAATGTGGGGCCCAATACCGTGGCAGCGGGGGCCCATTCGGGGAGTATAGTATACTGCTGTGCTCCCCCCAAAAAGCGCCTTTTTGTTGAGTCCAGCATTGGCAGCTACTGAACCCACCATGTTGGGCACCCCAGGGGCCCCTCTCGAGGTCACCCCGGTATTGGCAAGCCCAACTCAGGTATTGTAGAGAAGTCCAGGGCCGCTCTCGCAGACCCGACCCAATGCTGCAGCATTTCAGGGAGGAGGCCGTGTCATTGGCGCACCCTGGGGTTCGATCTCTGGACCTCCCACTTTATATGCATTCTAGATGCCTCGCTTATCACCACTTGAGCTGCAGCTCAAGTGGTGATAAGCGAGGCATCTAGAATGCATATAAAGTGGGAGGTCCAGAGATCGAACCCCAGGGTGCGCCAATGACACGGCCTCCTCCCTGAAATGCTGCAGCATTGGGTCGGGTCTGCGAGAGCGGCCCTGGACTTCTCTACAATACCTGAGTTGGGCTTGCCAATACTGGGGTGACCTCGAGAGGGGCCCCTGGGGTGCCCAACATGGTGGGTTCAGTAGCTGCCAATGCTGGACTCAACACTTTTCTGCTAACTTATGTTCTTTAATGAACTTCTAGCGATAGGATATTTCTTAGCGATAGTGAATGACTTAGCGATAGATATTAACTTTGTTATTTCTAAGTATTCACTTGCTATGGCTCTGACTACTAGCTGTAGGGATACACTTAGCGATAGAGATATTCATTCTTATTATACTTGAACTTTTCAGTAGTGATTGTCTTTTAGCCCTATCGATAGAAATCTGTTACCACTCTGATTTTACTTGTTTAATTCAGAGGTAACTTACACTTATGTTTTCTATGGGTTAGTCTTCATCAAAACTTAAGATTCTAACAACAGTCAGTTCTAAGCAAACAATTCTAAATCATCCCCCAAAATATAATAAACATCAATAGCCATTCTTCCTTTTCTTTTGGCCGAGCAAGACAGAAAATTGAGGCAACTACTATCAATCAACACTAAGCCATCAATCCAGACATGCAATTCAATTAATCCAAACTCTCAAATCCTTTCCTCCACCCTTCGGCCAAAACAGAACAGAACATAACATAACAGGGAAATTGAGCAATAATTCACTCCCTTCACATATTCATCAAATCACACATATAACATGCTTATTAGAACCTCCCAATTGCAAGTATATCGTGTTCAATAATTTTCCCCCTTCATTCTCGGCCAGCACAGAAACAAAGACAAGGGAGAGCAACAAATCAAGCAAATCAAGGATTCTTCAATCCACACACTTAAACATCCATTCTAGCTTCCAATTAACGTGTATTTCATTTCAGAAATTTTTTTCCCTTCCTTGGCCGAACGAATTTAACGAAGCAGGGGAAGCAAGAAATCATTCAAAAATTCCCTATCCTTCAATAATCGACATATAATTCGTTCCTTAAGCTTAATCTTACTCATAATCATGAGTAATCGAGCTTTGGAGCAAGAAACACATAAAAATCCCAAATATTTGCTTTCGAGTGAACAGTACCCGCCGGCCTTTCTTTGGAAAATCGGCCAAATCAAGCTTCCTATCCTCAATCCACTTCAAGATTATACTTATTCGAGTCTTAAGCTTCAATTTCATGTATTTTGAAGCTTCAAAACCTCACAAATTTTGAATCCCTCTACCCCCAAAACGCTCGGAATCTCGTGAGAAGGAGAGAAGAAACAAGAAAACTAAGCTTACCTGAAGTTGCTTAGGCCTTCTTGGACGTTTCCCGCCTTGTAACACCGTTGATCGCCGTCGATTTGGCCGTCCGCCACTGCTGGAGTCGAAGAACAGAGAAGAGAATGAGAGAGAGTGGTGAAGTGTGTGTATATCGGTGAGAGAGAGTGTGTTTTAGTGTGTGTGTGTGTGTGTGTGTGTTTTGGCAGAGGAAGAGGGAGTATTTTAAATAAATTAAAATAAGAAGGAGGTGGAAGAATTGAGAAGGGCCACGTGTAGCTCATATGGTAAAAGAGGATACTGATATTTTTGTTTTGCAGGTATTTTACTATCCTGCCCTTCCCTTTTTAATTGGGGATATTTTCAACTAGGGGCAATATTGTCTTTTTAATTTTCCAATTCATATTTTCTCTTAAATGGTAATTTCATTTACCATTCTCAATTACAAATAAATCTGAAATTTGTCCCAAAAAAATTTCTCTAGGTATACTTTAATTTCCAGATTTATTTATAAGACTCTTTAAAAACCAAATAATACCCTAAGATTCCAAATATTCTCTTATTTCTTATTTTCTAAAATTTGGGGTGTTACAAAAAAGGTTGTCAGTTAAGTTTGACACATATAACTTGAGGCTTAATGCCTTTTATGAGACAACATCTACATTAGATAACCAACAATACAAAGAGATTAAAGGAAGTTGATTGTATATTGTCCAATGAACAATGAGTGTAAGTTGTTCAAAAGGGGCTCCTTTCTTGTTAGGAGCACATGAAAGGCAGTTTGAGCTTTATCTTGGCTCTAAAGGGATTAGATTGGCCATGAGAGAAGTGTATTTGTGTAAATCTAGGATATTTGAGGCACTATATCAAAATGATCGAGCTGCACTGCAGGGTTGTTTTGTGCTGGTCTCTGTAAAAGGGGATTTCTAGTATAAGACACCTAAAAGGAGATGTCATGCCCACGCGGTTACGACAGAGCACTTAATATGAAAGAAGGATAGAAAAGAGAGAGACTTGACCCATAACATCTAACCCACCAAGTGTGAGTGGGAGATGTAGGAATACACCTAATCCACCCTTGGTGGGTTAGGGCCCACGCCCAATGAGAATTAGGGCTAATATGTAATGCCCAATGAGAATTGGGGCTAATATATAATTATGGAAAGACTTGGGATAAAATGAGTAATTTTCCCCTTTATAATTTTAAATTGAAAAGATATGACTTTTCATATCTTTATATACGGAGAGTTGTTCTGGACTGAGAGGTTACCATGAGAACAAAAAGAAAACTCCGGTATCCTTTTTCTTCTCTCTGTTCTCTTTTCTTCCTCCATTGTGCATCTGTCGTATAACGTAATCTGGGTCCAGATCGGTGCTCCGATTTCGTGTGGGTACTGACCGAGTCAACCAGATTCCAGGTACGCCCGAAATTTCCTTCAAATATCAATTTAATATGACCAATCCCATATAAACAAATAACGAAACAAGGCAAGAAGGCAAGCACAAACCCTTTTTTGAAAAGGACAAATTAAAAAAAATGGTTAAAAACTTTTCATTGAAGCCAAACACAATTACGAATGGTCTCTCCTTCACACAATCACCAACACATCCTCTTCCTATACGACAATGAACCAAATACGAGAAGCTAACATGAACACAAAGGTTAAAGGTAAATGAAGACAAACATTACGCTGGGAATGTGATTTCAGAACAAATTAAAAGGAGAGTAGGAACTTCGTTTTGAAGGGGGTTGGGGAGACGTTGTGGGTATGCTTCATTTTGAGTTGAGAAAGCACTTACTACACACATAAATAAGAACAACCGGTGTAGATAGATAAAAAAAAATGTTTTTTTCTTAAAAATACTAACGAACTTTTGTTTTGGTTGTTGATTTAACCAGTGCAAAAATGCTCTCTATACTGGTTACACTGCCAACTAATATAGTGTCAACAATCCCACTTTCTTATTTACGAAATTGTCACATGTCACACTTTTTACATTGTTCCCACTACAACCATTGCAGAAAAAGGCCAATGTAAACTGTATTTTGTACTAGTGTTATTAGTTTTTATCACATTCATAATTTCATTTTTTATTCACTAATCATTTAATTATCTTTTGTTCTTTAATTTAATTTATTGTTTGAGTTGAGTAACTTAACCCATCACTTATGAATTTTGGAGGGATTAAATTGTTTCATTATATGAGTTGAGAATTTTGTTTTGCAATACTTTTGTCATTAAGAATTCTTGTGTATTTATTAATTTTCCTCTACTTAAAACTGAACCTTTAAAACTGAAACAATCAATGATTTTATTTAGGTATCATTATAATACACAACGATTGTGTCTCACATACACTCATTGTTTCCTATGTAGTATATATGTCATACACACACACACACACTCATAGTTTCAATAATTGCTTAAGTAAACATATGGCTTTGCTACTTCTGTAACCAAAATAGGGAACGTGTAATTCATTACATCGAAGGTGAAGGAAAAAAAAAATTCCTAACTACATGCAAACTATTATATGTTTATATACTTAATAATATTAAACAATCCTCTAAAAGTGGCTCCGAGACCAAGAACTAGCAATGAGCAACTCATATAGCAGAATTCTATTATATATGATCATAGCACAGATGAACATGAATGTTTGGAGAATTTCTATTATTTACTATGATATAAATCTCCATAAACATTAGTCTTAAGGACTATTATAATAATATTTTCAGAATATATTGTGCTAATACTTGAACGACAAGAAATTTGGCTTCTTCTTGCACCACAAATTTCAACAAGTATTAATCTACATGACTCCAATAAAAATAATTCCAATGTATATGGCTTCTGGCCAATTAATATAAAAGGGAAAACTTCAATTTTATATGAAAGCTTCTATATACATGGCTTCTAGCCATTTAATATAAAAGAAATTGAAGTTATATGGCTTCTAGCCATAAAAATAAATTTATATGGCTTCTTGTCATTTAATATCAAGACAGGAAAAAATGAAGTTATATGGCTTCTGGACATAAAATTCAATTTAATATTTAAATAGAAAAGTTGAATTTATATTGCTTATGGCCATAAAATTAAATCTATATCGAGTGAAACTTCAGGTTTCATCAAAGATGACTTCATGTTACAAAAAATTATCAAAATATTAGGCAAAACATCAGGTTCCTTCAAAGATGACTTAAGGTCAGTAAAGAATATATTAAAATTTAAGTAGAACTTCAGGTTCCATGAGATATAGCTTCAGGTCAATTATGAATACATTAAAGGGTTAAAGGTCATATTTGCCCCTGAAGTATGCACGATGTATCATATCTGCCCCTGAAGTATTTTTGGGCCCAAATGTGCCCTCGAAGTATGAAAATGGATCATATTCGCCCTTCAGCCGTTAAAATATTAACGGTCAACGTGAGCTTTTTAACGACTGAAGGGCGAATATGATCCATTTTCATACTTCGAGGGCACATTTGGGCCCAAAAATACTTCAGGGGCAGATATGATACATTGTGCATACTTCAGCGGCAAATATGACCTTTAACCCTACATTAAAATATAAATTGGAACTTCATGTTCCATGAAATATGACTCCATATCAACATTAGAAAATATAAAGAAAGATGAAGAGAAATAGAAATGGGAACTTCAGGTTCTCTATATAAGAGCATAACATCAAATGATTCTATGATTAAAAAATAGATTACCTTGATTAGAGGCTCGTGCTGATATATAAAATTATAGAAGATAAGAGAGAATGGGGGAGAGAAATAAAGAGAATAAAAATCATTCACATTCATTGTTCAAGAATGTAGAATACACGATACAAGCCTTCTATTTATAGGCAAGGCTACATGTTACAATATAATCAATCAGTATTAATTACAATATAACGATAATAGGTAATGGGAGAGTTCTGGAAATCCATATACGATTTGAAAAGGGGAGGCGTGAAGTGCAAAAAAACAGGGGAAGTGAAGAAGATAGGCCATACAAACAAGATGTGAATCACAATATTAATTGGATTGCTGTGATATGCACCATAGAAAGCAAAGTGCTTCTCCAGATCGATCAAACCAACCCTAGCCATTAGAAGGCAAATAAATTGAATCCCAGATAAAAATTTCAATGAACTTTATAAAGAAGATGGTTGAGAAGGAGTTATCCATTGGGCGAAGACAAGTGGAAGTTTCTCGTAATCAACGACGAGTTATCAACAAGGTGATTGATTAACATCAAAGAACACGTAAAAGGCTAAAGTTTGTTTTTATAATCCTATAGATATGTGATAAGCTCCTAAATTTCATTACAAAATCATCATGTTTTACTCTGCGCCTGTGAAGAATTTGGTGAATAAAATGGCAAAAAGGGAATAAAAGCTTAATGAGAAAGATGGGCAAAGAAAGGGTTGTGATTTGTATGAAATTTGGAGCTTAATGAATTTTTATAATGTAGTAAATTATAATTCTCATCAACCCTCTTTCTTTCTTGTATAAGAAAGAGGTGCTCAAGTGAAAAAGGCCAGAGGAAACACACACACATCAATCGAATTGAAGACCAGCTGAGAAAAAGACTAAGGGACCAGAGGCAAGAGGACTTCGCCATGACTTTCGCCACGGCGAATGTCACGGCGAGTGTAATTCATCTCGGCCTCTAGAATTACAGAGTTTGCCATGAACTTCACCACGGCGAAACCCACGGTGAACAGGCCAAATGCTGCGCATTTTAATTAAAAGAGCTGTCTGAAAGGGGAAAAAAGGAATTAATTCAGAGGACTTTCGGGCAGAACGTGTTAGGGCATATTTTTAGGACATTTTGGAGCTTCAAGAGAGAGTGGGGAAGTGCTAGGAAGCTTGGAGGATCTTGGAGAGATTCAAGTTCATTGTTCTTGGTTTCCTTTCTTCTTCCTTCTTCTCTACTTTTCTGTCATGAATTCCATTTTAATCCTTATTTTAGTTTTTCATTTCTCCATGTGTAACTAAATCCCTTTTCTAGGGTTACTTTGAACCACTTGATGGATTGAATCTTGTATTTCCTTTCTTTAGTGCATTGAATGAATTTTTATGTGTGGATTTTCATCTTGCTATTATTTACACAAGTGCTTGATCACCACTTGATTTGTTAAATGAAGTATGACTCGAGAGAGGATATTTTGTTTTAGAACTTGGGTGAAATCATGTTAGACTTGAAGTTTATAGTTTTAAATGGATGGTTAGTTGGTAATATAGAGATATAATTACTAACCTATCATTTTTCATATGAGGTTGGTGGAGTATTTATGACTAGCATTAATTGTGGCAAGAGGTTGTGCAATTAATGAGAGTATAATTTGATTTTGACTTGAGAGAGCTTTTTCAAATGAAATTGAACCTTGAACTCACACATTAATTTATTATGATGTCCAAAAAGAAAGGAATTTACTAGTTCATAAAGTCAAATGGGGATAAATAACCTTAGATCTCTTTAATTATCTTAAAAAGTGTTTTCTAAATCACCTCTTTATTTTAAAATCTTTGTGACTAAAATCTTAACTAGAAATAGAATTTTAATTGTTAATCTTTTAAATGTTAAATCTTCAATCCAAACTTTGTTTTAGCTCAACTTAATTTAATTCACTAAGCCTTCTGTTTAATCACATTTGTAACCAAATCCCTGTGGGAACGATACTTTCTTATCACTTTATTACTTGGCGTGACCTGTGCACTTGCGGTTCGAACAATATGGTTGGAGAGGAAGATTTGGAAAAGGAAGAGGAAGAGCACCATTTGGTGAAATTCATTGGTATGTTTGCACCCAAAAAAAGTGTATAGTGCCGTGTACACTTTTAACAAAAGTATATGGGGTTTTTTACTCTTAACCCTAACTTTATTTTGGTTCTTGATTTAACCCTGCAAAAGGGGAGAGGATGCTCTCCTCATCTTCTTTTCTCCTCATCCCTCATCATCACCGTTAGATTGACTAATCAATGATTAAGATTGAATAATTTTGAATACTATCATTTTTATTATTTTTTATATCATTCTACAGTAAAAAATTTTAGATTAAATTTTAGTAGTTTAAATTTATTTATATATTTTTATATAGTATTCATCCTAATTTTATTCATTATTAAATCTGAACCGTTAATTATATCAATCAAACGGTAATGATGAGATATGATGAGGGATGGAAAAAAAAGATTATGAGAGAAACTGACCCTGTAAAATTGCTTTCACACCAGGTATATACCCACAACTGATATAGTGTCAACAATCCCATTTCATGAGAAATTCTTATGTGCTCTAAGAGCACTACATCACTTACACATTGTCCAATAAAATTGTACCAACTCATTGAATGTTGGCCTACATGTAAGCTTAAGTGGCTTTTTTTAAGTTGAAATATTTTATAAAAAAAAATTCTCACACACTTACTTTCTTTCCCATTTTTCAATGAACATCGAATCAAATCTTCCCTCTACCTCCAACACATCTCTTCCCCATTTTTTCATGTTCTTCCCTCTTCGCCTCTATCTGACCCCCATTTTTTTTCAAAAGGCCTCTCTTCCTCAATTTCTCTCTCTCATAATGCAACCTACCCAATCTCACGTCACGCCACCGCCACAATGCCCTTGATGAACCTCGAGATTGTGAGAGCTAATTTTGCCAGCCCACGCTCCAGCTCATTCCCTCATCTTCGATCCTTCAACAAACTAAGCGGCAGCGAAATGGACTCCAGATTGGGGGGAACACTACTACAGAAATGCCCTATTGCAGCACACCAATAGCAGCGTACAACAAAAGTAAGCGCTGGGATAGGTATATAAGACCTATACTAGCGCTTTAAAAATACTTATAAGCGCTGGTATAGGTCATTGTGAATTACAACTAATTCCCTGAATATTAATTTAAAAATGTCTAAATTACCTCCTAGGTTTGTCTTTATATAGGTGATTTCCTTTGAACTTAATTCTCTGAACCTTATCTGAACAATATTTAATCCCCTGAATATATTATACGTGTCCTTATTATTATTTAATAATTTGTAAATTCCCCCAGTTTTTTTTTTATTTTTAATGACCTATACCAGCGCTTTTTACGTAAAAAGCGCTGGTATAGGTCATTAAAAATTAAAAAAAAAAACTGGGGGAATTATAGGTCATTTATGGGTTGTATTTTATGGCCTAAGTATTTAAACTTATCTATTTTATTTAATAAGTTCTAAATTCCCCCAGCTTTTTTTTTATTTTTAATGACCTATACCAGCGCTTTTTATGTATAAAGCGCTGGTATAGATCATTTATGGGTTGTATTTTTTGCCCTGAGTATTTAAACTTATCTATTTTATTTAATAAGTTCTAAATTCCCCCATTTTGTTTTTTAATTTTTAATGACCTATACCAGCGCTTTTTATGTATAAAGCGCTGGTATAGATCATTTATAGGTTGTATTTTATGCCCTGAGTATTTAAACTTATCTATTTCATTTAATAAGTTCTAAATTCCCCCAATTTTTTTTTTAAATTTTTAATGACCTATACCAGCGCTTTTTATGTATAAAACGCTGGTATAGATCATTTATGGGTTGTATTTTATGCCCTGAGTATTTAAACTTATCTATTTTATTTAATAATTTCTAAATTCCCCCAGTTTTTTTTTAATTTTTAATGACCTATACCAGCGCTTTTTATGTATAAAGCGCTGGTATAGATCATTTATGGGTTGTATTTTATGCCATGAGTATTTAAACTTATCTATTTTATTTAATAATTTCTAAATTCCCCCAGTTTTTTTTTAATTTTTAATGACCTATACCAGCGCTTTTTATGTAAAAAGCGCTGGTATAGGTATTATTTTTATTTTCCCTCTTTTTTAATTTTTTCTGATTTATTTAATATTTTTTTTAAAATTTCTAGGACCTATACCAGCGCTTTATATGTATAAAGCGCTGGGATAGGTCATTTCCCTCCATCTTTTTCCCTGTCAAAATTAAATTCGATCTCGTTCCCTCTTGTTTCCTCTCCATCTTATTTCAACCCAAAGCTTTGAAGCCCGAGACCCAAAGCTTCGTGTTGTTCCCTCCCGTGTTGTTCCCTCTTGTTTCAACCCAAAGGTCCGAAGCTCGCGCCGCCGTAGACCGCCGATGGAACTCCCTCATCTTCAACCTCCGTCTTGTTCTTCTTCTTCTTGTGGCTTCGTGAACCCAGATCTGTAAACCCAGCCCACCATTTTACTCTCATTATACTCTCAAATCCGTTCTTGCTTCGTCAAAGTCATCAAGCTCATTAAAGTCGTTTTGCTCCGTTCTCAAATCCGTGGTGGTTGTTGCTTCGTGGTTCAGCTTCTTCTTCGCAGGTAATTGTTAATTTTCAACCCAGTTTTTTGCCTCTCTCTTACACTAGCCACCACCCTCAAGTTCGATGCTCAGCCACAATCCTCAGGCTCCAAGCAATCTCTTCTCCTCTGCCTTCATAAGTTGTGTCCTAGGCCCGATTTTGGACAAGCTCTCCAACCACTTCGAATTTCTCCACCATTCCTCTAGTTTTGGTAATTTTCTTCCTTATTTATGCTTTCTTGTTAGTTATAATCATTTAGACTAGGTTAGTTTAGATTGATGGGGTTTGGGCAACGTGGAACAATTGTTTATTGTAGGTTGAACAGGGAATTATTTGGTTTTGAGATGCTTAATGTGAGAGATTTTTGGACCTTATTTTGTCTGATCATTCTGTGAATTAGCATGGAAATTTTGTTGCAGACCTACATGTGGTTATTTAGACTTGAACAGGGGAGTACTGATGTTGAAAGGTTCAAATTATAGTGTTGAAATACACTATGAGAAATTATCCATTCTGCTTTTGGTCTCACCTTCTGTTGGGGTAGATTGGACTATTTTGATGAAGTTTTGGGACACTTGTAGGCCTAATTTTGCTTTATAATAAGGGTGCTAGAAGGGTGTAAATCATTGGGAAATTCTACTAAGCACGTGTTCAGTTGAATGTATCTTTGAATTGATGTGATTGTTTTGAGTTGCACCTATGTAATTAAAGAATTGAGAAATAAGGCCATGCTTAGCAATGTGGGACCCTTAGGCAATTATTGATGATTCTTATTTTTAGGCCCTGCTTTTGAAGTACCAACATTAGTGGGTGGGCCGAAGAGCAGAGCATATGGACTAGAATTATACTTCGAACCATTTGAGGAAGTCAGTAGGTTTAGTTTAGTTCAAGTTTGGGGTTAGAAGTTTTTCTTCTAGGACTTATTTACTTGGGACTTTTTCTTCTAAGATTTTTCTTTTCAATCTTAAGATTAGTTAGGATATGTGTTGTTATCTTTTTGTGCTAAGTGTCTTTGTTTGGTTTGTGTTGTTTGTCTTGTGTGCACCCCTGCAGGTCATGCCTCGACTTAAAACCGTTGCTGAGTCTTCAAAGAAGGGTTCAAAAAGGAAAGAAAAAATTCTCGCACAAAAGAGCAAAGGAAAAGACTCTGATCTAATTATGTTATTTATATGTTGTAGGAATTTGAACAAGCATTTTCGTGGTCCATATTTTCATTGTCCACCTAAAGACAAATTAGAGAATTGAATCAGGTACAATATATGTTATGTTAGGTGCTAAAACTACTGTGTGGTCATTTAATGTACTTTTATGAAATGATTGCCGTGTGGAACTGGATTTGTTAGGTCCATATTTTCATTGTTCCACTGACAGTAAGTTTTATATTTTTCCAACTCTAATGTGTTTGTACTTGTTAGACTTCAAGTAAATTTACTTGTCATTTAAATGTGTTCGTGCAGTATTACCCAGACGCTCGTTCGTTCACGTTGTCAAGGGAAAAAATGGATGCACTAATTGAAGAATGGTGCACTTATGTATACCCTCTTTTCTCCAACATTAGATGATCTATTCATTAATTAGTATGCTTTTGTTTTCAACTTACAATAGTTGGTTTTATTCTACAATATTAGTATGACTTTTCTGGTGTGTATGTATATATGGTTTGGCTGGAATGGATAGTGTTGCTGGTTTTTTGCACTGATGCAGGAGGTTGTGAAACAAAAATAATAGAATATTTAAAAAAAAATAATGCCTATAGCAGCGCTTATTACGTTAAAAGCGCTGCTATATGCTAACCTATACCAGCGCTCATTATGTAATAAGCGCTGGTATAGGTACCTATAGCAGCGCTTTTTACATAATAAGCGCTGCTATAGGGTTACTTTTTTATTTTTTTTATTTTTAAAAATTCATATAGGTATGACCTAAAGCTGCGCTTTTCAGATAATGAGCGCTGCTATAGATTACCTATAGCAGCGCTCATTACACAAAATAAGCGTTGCAATAGGTCATATGACCTATTGCAGCACTGGCTATAGCAGCACTTAAAAAGCGCTGCTATAGGGTCAAAAAAAGCGCTGCTATAAGCTTTTGCTGTAGTAGTGGAAAAAGCAAAATAGACTTCACCTCTTTCCCTCATATGGATGGGGTTTAAGTTTAGCACTCCAGCCCTGTTATGCAATTTTTTTGTCTCTAGAAAGCTAAGAAAAATGGAGGTCAGATGGGTTTATTTACTGCCCATGATGCTATTTATGGATTAGTAGCCACTGAACTCTGAAAAGTAAATGGGAAATTTCTTTTTCATCGAGCTCTTGTGGCTGCCTCACAACCATATTAAGAAGCCCCCTTTAAGTCAAGTAATCTAGTGTCTGTGAAGCTTTAAAATAGACTCAAGATGCATATGTGAAAAAGCTGAATAGGAAATAAAAAAAATCTGCCTCTGCTTCGGATTGGGATTCATTATTATGTTCATTGATATGCTTTTCTTATCTTAAGCTTTAATGACAAAAACAGGGATGGAGCCATGGCCATTACAGGACTGAAAGGGGACATGGGGTCAGCTCCACCATATTTCCAAACCTATATGGTGATTCGTACTTGTCCAGAGGTTCACCTGGGCACTCCTCTTTGAGAAGAGAAAGAGTAAGAGAGTGGCGCTTGAAGGAGCTGGAGTCGGTGACTTGGGAATTTCCACGGATAGGTAAAATAAAGAGGGTGAAGGGCGTGGGCCATTACCAATGGTGGTCGGAATAAGGTACCTTCGTTGATAGTGGCGGCAGATCGGTGAAAGGTTGAGGAAAAGTGAGGGAGAGGATGGATATTATTGATTGAAGTGAAAGTGATGGATAAAGAGGGGAAGAGAGAGAAATTGACAGTGAAGGATGAGAGAGGAATGAGTATTGAACTATTGATTGAAAAAGAATTAAATTTTAAAAAGATGTGATTTTTCCACCTCACTTCACACATAGGATGAAAACAGTACACATGGCATGTTTTCAGTGGTTAGTGTATAAATGTGGTGATACTCCCTGAGTACCTAAGAATCTCTCCCCATTTCATATTTACCAAATTGTCACGTCACTTTTTACGTTGTTTCCCCAACAACAGT
Source organism: Mimosa bimucronata (assembly GCA_037074515.1). Classification (NCBI taxonomy): domain Eukaryota; kingdom Viridiplantae; phylum Streptophyta; class Magnoliopsida; order Fabales; family Fabaceae; genus Mimosa; species Mimosa bimucronata. The sequence continues at coordinate 30,465,488 of CM073438.1, read as the reverse complement.
TGCGGAAAGAACTGGGCCACCATAAAAACTGCATTGTGCACTAGTGTTATTAGTTTTATCTCATTATTCATAATTTCATTGTCGATGAACTAATCATTTAATTATCATTTGTTCCTTATTGTTCACTACAAAAAAAATACAGAATTACTGACAGATTTACATACGGAATTTCGTCGGTATTCGAAACAAATTACCAACGAAAAATTTCTGTTGGTAATTAGCAAATAATTACCGATTGAATTCTGTCGATAATTTTTTGCTAATTATTCTAATTTATATTGAAAAATATTTTATAAATAAATAAATTAATAAATAATATGTTATAAATATTAATAAAAATTACAATATATATTAAAAATTTTATTTTAAATTTTCATTAAATAATATTTTATTTATTAATAAATCTTAGTACGAAAAATGAAAAAAATTATAATTTAATAATATATATAATAAATAAAGGAAAATTACGGAAAAAGACTCTCGAATTACCAAACGGACATTTTGATACAACGAATTTCGGAAAGAACAGTTTAGTACAATGTCTGAATTGTCCTTTAACAAATTTAAAGGAAAAGTCGAAAATGCTTCTAGTTCAATTATAATTTTTTTTACATAATGCCCCACCACCACCACCAGCCACAGCCGGTGGTGGGGCCCACCACCGCTGGCAAGGGCCACCCTGTCATGTGGCAGCCCCACACCACGCCACGTGGCAGTGTGACACCAATGTTGTAAAAACCGGACCGGAAGGTGAGCCGGAGAGGGCATCGGGTCACGGTTAGCACGGTCGGATCGGTCGGACCGAAGGTCGGACCGATGACGTAATAATTAAGGAAAAATATATGATTTTTAAATGTAAATTAAATATAAACAAATTATGGTCCCTTCACCTCTTAATTTTTAATGAAAGACCATTGACCAAGAAATAAATAGCCATTAGAGATTCAGAAAACAATCATTCTTGTCTTTAGGTAAGCAAAACAAAGAAGGCATATAGGACCATTTGAGGATCACAGTTGCAGAAATTTTTGTCGAGATAGAAGAACTAGGAAGTTAAGAACACAAGCAATTTCTATTATGCAAAAGGTAAGAGATAGAATATGCAACTAATAAAAATTTCAAAAGAAATGTAAAATGTAGAAAGACAACAAGTGCTAAATATAGAATAAAAGCTTGGAAGAGACGTTAAACATCAACAATAGAGGAATGGTGATGAGAGAGATGATGTTCACCAATTGGTTGGAGTTTTGGAGATCAAATTTCACAACCCTAAGATTTTCAAATGGTTGTTGGGGTTTTTAATTTGGGAGAAAGATATGAAGCTAATGAATTTGGATTTCTTTTTTAAGAATTTGGATTTTTTTTGGGCTTGATTTTATTTTTTTTCATCTTTTTTTTTGTTTCAGATTGGACCGCCCGGTTTTTATAAAACCGCTCCGGTTCCCGGTTTAACTCCGGTTCTTGGTCCAATGTCCGGCTAGAAACGGCCCGATCCGGCTTAACATAATAAACGGCCAGACCATAAAATCCGAACCGACCTATGGAGCGGTCGACGGTCCAACCGGTCGGACCGCCCGGTCCGGTCCGTTTCTTACAACACTGTGTGACACACTGCCACGTGGCATGGGGGGAAAAATAAATGGAAAGTAGAGGAGGTGGGAATCGAACCCACCCCCTCAATGAAGATACGCTCAAATAGCATTGGAAGGAATATACTTGGGAAATTGGTATACTTAATCGAGACAAAAAAGATAAAGTGTTGCTGTCATCAGGGGGAGAGAAATTGTCATGCTGCACTATTTTTTCCTTAACCTAGGTTTTGTCCCACTGGGTTTTTCTGGTAAGGTTTTTAACAAGGCAGCTTCAATAAATATTGTGGGCTCTTTTTCCTTCACTAGGTTTTTGTCCCAATGGGTTTTTCCTAGTAAGGTTTTAATGAGGCACAATAATATGGACATTCAAGGGGGAGTGTTATGAAATTATATGTTAGTGAATGTCCATAACCATCCTTATTAGAATTCCTCCTAGGATTCTTTTCTCCCTAAATGTCCTTAACTTTGTAACCTCTCAATAAATTGCTTGTAAATACCATAAAGTTCACCATTATTCTCTTGTAACCACATGCATAGTCTTTAATGAGATGGGGCCTATAAATAGAGGTAATGTATAAGGCATTTGTACCATGGAATTACAAGTGAAAGTGATATCTTCTTTCTTTCATCTTCTTCTCATATTCTCTTGTCTTCTTCTCATATTTTATTGTCTTCCACATGTTGATTTGGTGGTTTTACCACAAAGCCAACATGTGTGTATGTAATATATATATTGCAAACAATATATATATACATTTGATAAGCTCCTAAATTTCATAACAAAATCATGTTTTACCCCGCGCTTGTGAATAATTTTGTGAATAAAATGTTGAAAAAGAAAACAAAAGCTGAATGAAAAAGAGGGCAAAGAAATATTTGTGATTTGTATGAAATTTGGAGCTTAACGATTTTATGTACTTTAGTAAATTGTAAAACTCATCAACCCTCTTTCCTTCTTGTATAGGAAGAGGTGATCAAGTGAAAAAAAAGCCCAGAGGAAACGCAAACAACATTGGAACTAAAGACTAGCTGAGAAGAAGACCAAAGGACCAGAAGCAAAGTGACTTCGTCGTGACTTCGCCATGGCGAGATCACGGTGAGTGTATTACAATTCGACCTCCCAGACCAGAAAGTTCGGGGGCACGGCGAAAATGCCAAATGCTGCTCGTTTTATTAAAGAAGCTGACTGAAATGGGATAAAAGGATTTATTATGGAGTAATGTCTGGCAGAACGAACTTAGGGCATATTTTTGGGACTTTTGGAGCTTCAAGGGAGAGTGGGGAAGTGCTAGGAAGCTTGGAGGATCTTGGAGAGATTCAAGCTCATTGATCTTGGTTTCCTTTCTTCTTCATTCTCCTCTATTTTTCCGTCATGAATTCTTTTTTAATCTTCATTTTCATTTTTATTTCTCCATGTGTAACTAAATCCCTTTTCTAGGGTTACTTTGAACCATTTGATGGATTGAACCTTGTATTTCCTTTCTTTGATGTATTAAATGAATTTTTATGTGTGGAATTTCATCTTGCTCTTAATTATACAAGGGTTTGATCACCACTTGATTTGTTAAATATGGCTTGAGAGAGAGTATTTTGTTTTAGAACTTGGGTGAAATCATGTTAGACTTGAAGTTTATAGTTTTAAATGGATGGTTAGTTGGTAATATAGAGATATAATTACTAATCTAACATTGTTCATATGAGGTTGGTGGAGTATTTATGACTTGCATTAATTGTGGCAATAGGTTGTGCAATTAATGCAAGTATAAATTTGATTTTGACTTGAGAAAGCTTCTTCAAATGAAATAGAACCTTAGACTCACATTAATTCATTAGAATGCTAAAAGGATAGGAATTTACTAGTTCATGAAGTTAAATGGGGATAAGTAACCCTAGATCTTTTTATTTGTTTTAAAAAGTGTTTTCTAAATCACATCTTTGTTTTATAATCTTTGTGACTAAAACCTTTATTAGAAGTAGAATTTTTAATGTCAATCTTTTACATTTTGAATCTTCAAACCGCAAATTGATTTAGCTCAACTTAATTTAATTTACTAAGCCTTCTGTTTGATCGCATTTGTAATCAAATCCCTGTGGGAATGATACTTTCTTATCACTTTATTACTTGGCACGACCCGTGCACTTGCGGTGTGAATAATATTCCATGTTTTATTCGTTCTCAGAAACGTTCAAGGGATTCCCAACTTCTCATAAGGGAATCCCAACTTTTGTTAAGGGATTCCCAACATGTACATTACCATTTACGAACTTCCAAAATACTTTACCAAATCTTCCTCCTTGTTACCAGAATCGTTCAAGGGATTCCTAACTTCTCATAAGGGATTACCAACTTTTGTTATGGGATTACCAACATGTACATTACCATTTACGAACTTCCAAAATACTTTACCAAATCTTTCTCCTTGTTACCAAAAACGTTCAAGGGATTCCCAACTTCTCATAAGGGATTCCCAACTTTTGTTAAGGGATTACCAACATGTACATTACCATTTACCAAATTCCAAAATACTTTACCAAATCTTTTTCCTTGTTACCAGAAACATTCAAGAGATTCCCAACTTCTCATAAGGGATTCCCAACTTTTGTTAAGGGATTACCAACATGTACATTACCATTTACCAACTTCCAAAATACTTTACCAAATCTTCCTCCTTGTTACCTGAAATGTTCAAGGGATTCCCAACTTCTCATAAGGGATTCCCAATTTTTGGTAAAGTATTTTGGAAGTTGGTAAATGGTAATGTACATGTTGGGAATCCCATAACAAAAGTTGGGATTCCCTTATAAGAAGTTGGGAATCCCTTGAACGTTTTGGTAATAAGGAGGAAGATTTGGTAAAATATTTTGGAAGTTGGTAAATGGTAATGTACATGTTGGTAATCCCTTAACAAAATTTGGGATTCCCTTATGAGAAGTTGGGAATCCCTTGAACGTTTCTGAGAACGAATAAAACAGATATATATATTGTTTGCAATATATATAACATACACACATGTTGGCCATGTGGAGGGGGTGGGTTCGATTCCCACCCCCTCCACTTTCCATTTATTTTGCCCCCCATGCCAAGTGGTAGTGTGCCACACTGCCACGTGGCGTGTAACACCCCAAATTTTAGAAAATAAGAAATAAGGAAATATTTGGAATCTTGGGGTATTGTTTGATATTTAAAGAGTCTTATAAATAAATCTGGAAATTAAAGTATATCTAGAGAAATTATTTTGGGACAAATTTCAGATTTATTTGTGATGGGAATGGTAAATAAAATTACCATTTAAGAGAAAATATAAATTGGGAAATGAAAAAGACAATATCTGCCCCTAGCTGAAAATATCTTCAGTTATAAAGGAAAGGGCAAGATAGTAAAATACCCAATAAAAATATCAGCCTCTCATCTTTTAACATATATGAGCCACGTGTCCTTCTCCATTCTTCTATTCCTTTCTATTTCCCTTTAATTCCTCTGATTTCTCTTACCCGAAGCACACACACACATACACTTCCTCTTGCTCTCTCTCACTCTCTTCTCTCTGTGCTCCAAATCCAGCGGCGTCCTCAGCCCAAACCGGCGGCGATCGGCGGCGGAACACGGTGGAAAACATTCAGGAGGGCGTGGGTCATCTCAGGTAAGCTCCGTCTTCTTGTTTCCTCCTCTTTTCTGGCATGATTTGAGTGAAATGGGGGGGAAGAATCCGAATTCTTTGGATGTTTTTGAAGCTTCTAAGCTTCTAAGATTGATGCTTGAAGCTTGTTCTTGGTTGATTGAGTGTTAATTTTGGAAGAGAAGATGGAATAGGCTCGGATTTCTTCAAGAAATCCCGTCGGGTTACTGTTCAGCCGAAGCTAAATTTGGGATTTTACATGGTTCTTGTTTCAAAGCTCAATTACTCACGATTATAAGCAAGATTAAGGTTAAGGAACGGGTTATATGTGGGGATTATCAAAGGTTAGGGAATTTTGAAACCATTCTTTGTCTCCCCTGTTCTGCGCATCCATTGGATTCAAGAGGGGAAAATTATTGGATGAGATAGACCTGCAATTAGGAGCTATGATAAGTGTTTTGAATGTGTAAATTAATGAAATCTGGAATAGTTGGATTCCTGTTCTTCCTGTTCTTAGTCTGCACTGGTTGAGCTTCCCTTTCTATGGGAATTGTTTGATTTTTGTTATTTTCTTGAATGTTTAACGTTTTAAGCACAAGGAAAATGATGAACTAGAGGTGATTGAATCAATTGCAGAATTGTTGTTTCCTCTTGCTTGCTGCTCTGTTCGGCCAAAGAAAGGAAAAATGGCCATTGATGTTTGTTATGCTTTGCGATATGAATTTGAGTTTGTTACTTGTGATTGATTGATATGAAGTTATTTAAAATATGTCATTCTTGTTTCCTTGCTGCACTGGTCGTGGATTTTGTTCAGAGAAAGAGGAAGGAATGTTATAATATTTGTTAAACAAGAAGTAGGAAATGGTTAATAATGTTGACAAGAAAGGATGTAGCAATGCTTTCCTGCTCTTATTGATGATATTGACTGCTGGTTTATTGGCAAAGAAAGGAGGAATGGTGATATTAATTCAATAGGAATGAAGTATAAGGGAATGTGAAGTTGAATTTGGTATTCTTTGATTTTATTAGGTGTTGAAATTCTAATCTTTGATTGGTGGTTGATCATTGATGGGAATAGAAGAAAGGCTAATATGAGTTCAATAGAGAGTAAAGGAAAAGATATGGAAAGTTGGATTGGTTGTTCTTGGATTTGTTGGACTTGATTTAAAATGTAATGTGAGTTACATTTATGGATTGTTGACTTGTTATTGATGTGGGGACAAGAGTTGAGTTCTTTTGAATTATTATTTCAAAGGTTTTGAATTAAGATTGGATTTGTAATTAAGATAGGATTAATGAGATAGAAGGAAATTTATTGATGATTCATTAATTTAAATTCCAAGTCAATGTTTGGAGATAGGTTAAGAAGTTTAGTTTGGAAGTTAATTCATTGCTTAAGGATTTCCAAGGATTAGGATAAAGCTTTAAGTTGAATTTAAAGATTAATAAGTTATAGTGAATGTAAGTCATTTAATTATTGATTGATAAGAGATGATGTTAGTTAATTTAGAATAGTAAGCATATTTTTATGTTTAATGTTTGTGTTGTGTGTATATTAATCTGTGTTTGTGCAATGTTGTTGATAACAGTATAATTAACCCCCTAAGTTAGGAATTTATATTTACTTGTATTAGAAATAGAAAGGGGTAGTACAATAGGAAGGAGAGAGACGTTTACTCATTATGCCTAAGTTTAGATATTAATATATTATTTTTATTGTAATAATTGCTACCTAATTATACTTTTTAATACATTTTTAGTTACCGATTAACAATTACAAAATTATTTAATGACTAACTATGTTAGAAAAAGAAGTTTACCAAAACAAACACTAACATAGTTAGAAAAAGGCTTTTCGTCATTTGGATAAAAATACCAATTAAATACCCTAACCATGATAGAAAATATAACAAAACAAATATTCTAAAGGAAAATCCTCAATTTGAAAATAAAGAAGCATAACGTGGAAAAATGAGCGGAAGCAAAACATGTGATATGTATCCCTATTTGTGGCAATATCATCCGTCAAACCAGTCCAGAACTCACTAGCTTAGTGAGACGGCCCCGGATCCTTCCCTTGGTTTCCTATTGTGTTGCTAGGACCTGTAAAAATAGATGAAATGGGGGTAAACCCAGGTAACCACTAACCGCTCGCCTACGTGCGGTGTGTGCTAGCAAGGTGTTCAGTGGAGTATTACTACGTATAACTGAATTGAATACATGAGGCAGTTACCATTTAAATGCAAGGCAATATCATAATATGTATTTCCACATAAATTATCGTCACGTGACAGTTCCTCAAAATCACACATAAAATCACATATTCATATTCATATAAATCACACATAAAATCACATATTCATATTCATATAAATCACACATAAAATCACATATTCACATTCATATATTGCAAACCAATATACAGATAAATAAAATCCAACAATCAATAACACCGTTATTATACGGTCCAGTAGGGACTCACAACCCTCGCCTGAGACCTGGGGTGTTCTCCCCAATTCGTCTTTCCATTTTGTGTTAATTAGTCCTTGTGGGCCTACAAGGAACCTCATCGCGCGATGGCATTTTTATTTATTTATTTATCCGGTGTTCATACAATTGAGTACAACACATCATAAATGTACATATTCAACATATGGCACAAAGTCCAGTCCATAAATCCTCAGATTCAATCACGCAGGTATCTATAATAAATACTATAAATTTCTAAATTCACACCTTCATGCCATTTAAAAATACATACTCCACTAAACAGGTTATATTATAAAATAAGATTTCAAATTCTTGTTCATCAAACTATAGCCAATCACAAAATTATAAGTTTCAAATACTTACTAACCCACACACACACACAAACAAACAGAAGTAGTTACCTCCGTGAAGTTAAACCAATAGTTACCGTAGACGCGTCCTCCGTGCTCAATGTCAAGCAAAATCAGAGTTTACAATTAATATTGTATACACGCACCTAATTAGTAACTAATCAAGTACTACCATTCAAAACTAAGGCAATTAATCCTACAATGTTCCTACTGCTACCGTAACAAATTGTACTTACACGGCTAGATTAAGTTTATTTTAACCCATATCTATCCTATTCCCATAAACATCCACCATGCTACAAATCATGACGATCTCATATCTAAATATATTTACATTTGAATGAAGGCTTGGAATTATAATTTAAAAATTGCCAACCATTACAATTTTCATAAAAATAAATAATTTTTATTTAACTTTTGAAACTTTTATTTTTACCCAACACTTATGCCACTTATCAACTTATCTCAAGTCTTGGCCAATTAATCCCCACATTAACTAAATTCTTAATCCTAATCTCTCAAGACAAGAGCTCAAGAAAAATAATCAATTAATCCCAATTAAAACTTTATTCTTAATATTAATTAGCCCCTAGATAGAACCTGCAGCCTTACAACAAACTCTAAATCAATCCTAAGCAATTTAGTAATTAATTATCCCTTCTCATTAGAAATATATTCATCCCCTATTTTCATTTCATACATGTTTAAGCTAGCTAACATAATAACTTGCAGATTTTCCTCACATCATTTTGCCATCACTAACAGTATTTTCAATGGTATTAAGCTTTGATTAAAGGCCTGAATTAAATAAACAAAAGGTAATCTCTCTAATAAACTAGTAAATACATCTTATATCTGCACCAAAAATTCAGACTTGCCATAACCTGCTTTGCCACATAGTTATACTAATCTAACTAAAATTAACATCCCAGATCAGCTCCAGCTTACTGAGAAAATAATTCACAAACTGGAACTTCAAATAAGAGGCCTAACGAACTTGCTCACCCGGATTGAAGACAGGAAAATGGCGAGAGATAGGAAGATTCGGGTTGGAGCTTAAGGACAAGGAAGAAGAAGAGAAGAGACGGCACCACGGTGGCAAGCGGTGGCAAAGACGGACGGTGGCACTGTCCAGCGACTCTACTCCCTCTCTTGCTCTCTCTTTCATTGCCAAATCGCTACCATACACTGAAGAAGAAGAGGAAGATGAAAGCCAAGCTCTCTCCCTCGGCGGCCTCTCTCTCTCTCTCAGCGGTCTCTCTCTCCCACGGCGTTGATGTGGTGTAGATGGTGAAGGTGGTTGAGGGAGAAGGGCGACGGGCTGAGAAGCTAGGAGGCCGAGTGTGTGTGCTGCAAGAGAGAAGATGGAAGATGTGTGGTGCGTGTGTGTATGTGCGGCAACGAAGAAGAAGGAAGGAGTGTGGTGGTGTTCGTGCGCGTCGCTCCCTGTCTGTGCATGAAGAAGAACATGAACTATATATATAAGGGGGATATTAGGGTTGTTGGGTAGGAGAAAATTACTAAAGTGCCCTCAAATTTGAAATAGTTTACAATTAAGGCCTAACATTATATTATTTTTCCTAAAATTCACCCTTATGTTAGATTGGGAAATTTTATCCCCCCTTAAGTTCCTTTAAACTTTAAAAGAAATTCCCCTAATTTCGTAAATTAGAAATAAATTCCCAATCATTCCTTCTTAATTTATATTGGAAATCAGTTTTAAAATCCTCAAAAATACCTTCAACATGTGAATTTGTTTATAAAGCTAATGTATTTTTCTAGAGACACCTAAGAACTTTAAATGACTCCTTATTGCCTCTTTCCTAAATTTGGGAATTATACTCCTTTATTGGTAATTTAAAATTCAGGATGTTACATTTATATTATAAATATTTATACGACAAGATAGTGGGGTTGAATCCCCCAAGTACGAAGCAGAGAAAGAATACAATGAAGAGTAAATTAAGAATCAGGTAGCAGTGTATTTCAATAACTATTAAATTGCATGTATCATTTTACAATATCTGCTGCATTTAGTGGATGAATTATTATTCCTCAGTGGAGTACTCCAGTGTCTAGAGGTTTGGCCACCTCTTTTCTCAACCAGTTAGTTATAGCTTTAAATGTTATAACGAGAAGTCCTACAGGTAGAACCTCCATTAGATAATGAATATATCGTTACTAGTGGAGGGTACGTGGTGACCCGGGTTCGATCCCCGGCAACGGCGCCAAAAACTTGTTCGCCACGCGCCGCAAGTGCACGGGTCGCGCCAAGTAATAAAATGATGAGTAGAGTATCGTTCCCACGAGGATTTGTCCAAAACCCGGTCAAACAATAATTATCACACTCTCGCCCAATTTGAGTGATACAAATGTTGAGATTGAAAATTAAATAAGAAAATAAAATATAAACAAGTGATTCCCCAACTTCAAGGATAAAAAGGGTCCTAGGATTATCTATCCCCCTTTGTACTTCTCAAAACTCAATTAACCTCCCCTCAAGAAGCTCTCAACGAAACCACGTGCTAATCTAGGGTTCAAAGAGTACTTGTAATGCTCTCTCGAGTCAAGAACAAGTGTTTAGTCATATTCTTTGCACAATCTCTTGCCACAATTTGATAGAACCCAATTATCACACTCCAACCCTAATGTGACTATGCAAGGCTAGCAAGTATATCTCTATCTTACCAACAAAACCATCAGTTCGTCATGCAAACGTCCGGTTCTTGCACTACTTTACCCAAGTTCTACACTCAACCTAGCTCTCTCGAGTCATAAATCAAGCGAACACAACATCTAAATGGTGATCAAGCACTTAGAAGCATTAAGAACGGGGTAAAATAAGCACATAGATATCATTAATCACAAATCAAGAGGAGGAATCAAGAATCAATACATACAAGGGTTCAAAATAATCCTAGAATCAAAGTATTTAGCTACTCATGTTTTACAACTCCAAGGGAGCATATATATACAACATTACAAACAGAACAAGAGAAGAGAATGAAGAAGGAAGAGATAAATCAAGAGAGGAAGCCCAAATCTTTTTGAAGCTCCGAGCCCAAGCTAAATCCCACCAATCTCCAAGCCCTAGCAGAGCCAAACACTCCCAAAATATGCCCAGAAGTCGAAGAATGAGGGCTCACAACGAAGCCCTAGCTTTTATATCAGTTAAAACGCGCCCCTGATCTGTCCAAAACGCGCAGAAACGCGAAGTTCGCCGTGGGTCTCGCCGCGGCGAGCCCACGGCGAAGTCCCAAAAATTACAGAATCAAGTGTCGCTCGCCGTGGCTTTCGCCGCGGCGAGCTGACGGCGAGTTATCAAAAAGGGGCAGAGGCAAATGCACTTTGCCGCGGCGAAGTCCTTTCTTCTCTGGTGCTTTGCTCTGTTTTCCTTATTCCTTGGGCTGATCTTTGGCTTCTTCTTATTTTTGTTCAATTGGGAGCTTGGAGGAGGGCTAAAATCTCTTGCTTATTGCTTCAAATTATTCCTAAAAAAATTATATACAATAACATAAGAAACTAACTACAAAAACAATCAAAATCTACATAATTAACAATAATGTGAAACCGAAAATCAAATGAGCATTTTCCCTCTTGAGTATCCAAAATGTATAAATAATAGACAAAAACTCAAGTAAAATATACTCAAATATCATGAATTTCTAGGAGTTATCAGGGGACTAAGGTAAAGTAGAAGAAAGCAGGAATGCCTGCTTTATCGTGTATTATGATAGTTATTTTGGAGACTAGTTTGTACATATTGTAAAGCAAAAAGGTAAGCAAGCAGACAGATATAATCGTATAAATGAGAAGCAGTGAGATGATAGGTAAAGTTAAAGAGGATCGTCGATCGAGATTGTTCCTCTAATTTATTATTAAGCCACGCTAAGCAATATTAGGTACTAGATCGATATTAAGATGATTTTAATCATTCTGATTGTTTTATAACCACTGGACTTACAAATAGCTTATAGTATTTTAATTAGTCCGAAAAGCCAATTCCAACTATAATAAAGTTGGAATAGTATTTACAAACAAAAGTTTTAAAAGTTTTCATATTTAAGGGCTTTCGGTATTAAAAAGTGGTTATAATTCAATTAAAGTACTATAATATAATAGTAAAAATTAAGGTGTTACATGGCGTGGTGTGGGCTACCACGTGGGGGCGGTGGCTGGTGGTGGTGGGGCATTATGTAAAAAAAAATAATTGAACCAGGGGCATTTTCGACTTTTCCTTTAATTTTGTTAAAGGACAATTCAGACATTGTACTGACCTGTCCTTTCCGAAATTCATTGTATCAAAGTGTCCTTTTGGTAATTCGAGAGTCTTTTTCCGGAATTTTCCCATAAAATAATAGTTAAGAAATTTCATGTAACAAAAGCAATGTATATGAATATAAAATATTGTTTATATGAAAATAATATAATTATTAATATGTAAATTATGTATTAATAATTAATAATATTTCATAATATATTAATTTAAATATAATGTAAAGTATATATAAGATTAAATATAATTATTATGTTGTAGTTGAAATATTATAAATATAATAGTTTGCAAATAATATCACCAGGTCTTGGCAGCTCAACTGTTTAAGGCATCAGGCACGCGTATAAGAGGTTGAGGGTTCGAATCTGACTTAGTCACAATTGAAGACAATTTGTGGGGGCGACACATGGCGGTGTGTCAAGTGAGACACGTGGTATATAATTTAAAAAAATTTTAAAAAAATTTACCAGCTAAAATTACCAACGGAAATTTCGTCGGTATTCTATCGGAAATTACTGACGGAACAAACTTTCCATCGGTAAATTAATTTCCAACGAAGGAATTACCAACAAAAAATTTCTGTCGGAAAACTGAAATTAGCGACGGAATTCTATCGGTATTAAATTGTTTTATTGTATGATTTGATAATTTTGATTTTCAACACACTTTTGTCAATAAAAATTCAGGTGCAGTTTTAACCTTTAAAACTGAAACAATCAATGATTTTATTTAGCTATCATTGCAGTATACAAAAAATTATGTCTCACATATACTCATTCTTTCCTATACAGTATGTCATACACACATATATCTAGTTTCATCAATTGCTTAAATGAACATATGGCTTGGCTACTTCCCTAACCAAAATAGTGAACGTGTAATTGATTACATACAATGAGAAGAAAAAAATACTTTCCTAATTAAATGCAAACTATTCTATGTTTATATACTTATACTATTAGACAACCCTCTACAAGTGGCTCCGGGACCAGAACTAGCCATGAGCAACTCATATGGCGGAATTCCAGCCCCACATCTATTTCTCAAATTTGGGTCTTTATTTCTCTTTTCAATATCCTTTTCTACCCTTTTTAATTCCATTGAGAACCTGTAGAATGCCTCTAAGATGTCAGGGTCACTAGACCATTGCAAAAGATCCTTCCTCTCTCCCAAATACTCTTCCTCTGTAGAGTGTTGTGAAAGAATGTTGACCACAGCCAAAAACTTCGTGGTCTGAAATAAGTCAGGCATTGAGCTCAAAAGGTACCCTTCTGGGTCTTTCATGAACTCTTCATACTCTTTGTCATCTTCTTTAGGTAATAGCCTTTTCATCAACGGGGGACGCATTGGGACATACCCTCCATAAGGGTATTGCCCAAAGTTAACTGCAGAATGTTGGACTGATGCAATCCAAATCAGAGTTGTGAGTATAGAAATGAGGTCACTAGGAGTTGATAGTTTTGGCCACCAACTTGCTTCTTTGTGATCTGCATGGCCCACATTGATGACCTCACTATACCAAGCTTGAAGCTCATTATCTGATTGAACCATGAGCCCATCTCTATAATAGTAAGTCACATAGTTCCTAACCAAATTCTCTATCGCAAACCAAATGGGAAGGCCATCATTTGCATAAGGATAGTCTTCAAGGAGCAATTTCAGTCCATAGGGTTTGGTTTGGTCAGGTTCAGCCAATCCTCTGCATTATCAAGAGCTCATTAATACTTACTTTTAGTGAAACATCGCCAATGAATACAAGAAAATGTGAGTCTAGAATTCAAACCTTCTGATAAGATCCTTAGGAAGAGCTTCCATGTCGAAACGCCACCAATCTTTGTATGCAGCCGAGACAATGTGGTTACAATATTTCCCACAAGTGAAGTCAGATTCAATAATTCCTTCAGCATTGATGAGAGCTTCACGAGCTAAGGCATTTATTTGCATGGTGTCTTTCATATGAGGCTTTAAAAGTTTGAAAATTGGGTGCATCACACTCAAATGCCTATGAGCTGCAATAATAAATGGTTCCATGCATGCATGTGTCCTCAACCTGTGTGTTCAAAGATGAATTCAAGGTTAGACATCAAATTTTGAATCGCCCATTAAGTTGAACAGTAAGTACCCCAAGCAAAATTAAGTTTATTGAATTACTTACCAGTGCTGGACAAGTTGGTGGACCCCAGAATCATTGGAACAAACATGTGCTTTTCCAAGTTGCCATAACCAATAAGAGTTGGAATCCTCAGGAGGAGTTAGGACTTGTTTGGACAAACGATTTGGATATCCTTGTGGAAGGCTGAGCTCAATTGCAATAGGCTTCAATGTTCCTAGTCGGGTCGAGAAGAAGATGGTACGGGTGGCATAAGCCTTCCGATCTTCTTGAGCATTTATGCCTTCGAGAAATGGGATATAAGCATCATGATAATCCAACATGAATAACTTTTTCTCTTGTAATGCCTGTGGCATAGAAAAATAAAACAATATTTAGACTATTTACTATACCAAAAAGTAAATTTTCACAATCACTGGAAATTATTTTCAAAAATAAGAATTGTCAACATGATACCTGTTTTATAGACATTCCGTGGAGGTGGGGCAAAATATGTTCTTCCTTGAGAGCAGACTCTTGTGGACCATATATGGATGGATCCAAATTGCTCTTGGGAGGAAAGGTCTACAAATTTTACAGATAAGAAGTTAGAACACATCTTTAATTTGTAGTCAGGTTTGTTTTATTTCTTTTTTAAAAAGAAAAATTTTGGATTTTTAAGATATATTTTCTATAGACCATTCTACTTACTTCAAGCCTTTTTATGCTTAAAGGGTTGATTCCAGCCAATGTCTGACGGCCAAGTTCCTCATCTCTTATAAAAAAGCCACTGTTATTTCCTGCAATTGTTTATAATTGTGTACTTTAGACATTTTACAAATCAAAAGTTTAAATAGAATTAAAATATAACAGAACTAAATTTGCAGAAATAACTATACATACCTCGGATAATGTTTGGAGTGTCAAATTTGAAGTACTCGTCCAAATAAGACTGAATCTTATTACTCACATCCTCACACTTCGATTCATGCAAAGTCTTCCCATTGTAAATGCTGGTAACATCTGCAAGCTGTTTGAAAGCTCCACATTTGGTAACACAAGTTTTGAAGAAAGGAAGAAGATTCCGAGTAATTCCTTTTGTCCTTTCCACATCAAGAGCTTCCATTCTGACCCCATCAAATACTTCATCTCTTGGCACATACGTTTCATTGGATGCACTTACCGGCGTCTCAATTTTCTGGTCTGTTGTATGTATGAATTAAGAAAAATATAAATTTATCTATAGAACTTGATTTTTTTGAAGTGAAAGTACTTGTGGGGTAGGATTGAGTACTGACCATGAATAGATGTAGGACGACCAGTTCGGCATCGTCTAGGATAAGGGTATTGTTGGCCACCAAAGACAGGCCTTGCATCTTGTCTTTTTTTGTTTGGATTATTCCATAAATCATTGTACACATCATAGTCATAGATCCTATCACCATGTTTTCTCACCCCTTTTCCATCTCCTCTTGCCTGCCTTAACTCTTCATTTCTTAGCCCTCTTAGGCCCGCCGGAGTCTCCCAAGGTAAATGAATCTGTTCAAGACGTTAAATTAAGAACTATACTCACCGTTGTCGTTAATATAAGATTTAGTTTATATTACAATTTGTTCTTACCTTGTTAGAGAAAAAAGTTCTCTTCTCTCGATGAAGCTTCTCAGGTTGAACCCAAGAGTTGCAAGAAAAATGGAAAATGCCTTCAATGACTATGTCCTCCAAAAAGACCTCCTTCTCATATTTATTTACCACAGTGATTGCTCCTGGTAACCCAAAATCTGAATCAATCTCAAATTCTACTGTGTAAGTGGTCCTGGGTGCTCCCACCTTCATGTCCTTCACCCACTCGAATACAACATTTTTGCTCACCTTTGGCTCCATTGTTCCTTCATTTTCACAATGTACAAATTGAGATCACATGCATTCATAGGTTTTGTAACTTTGTACTAGAAGGTAATTGAATAGAACAAAAGGTAGAAAACTTACTTGGGTCAACTTCAGTACTCACTAATTGCATAACCAAGCCCTTTTCAATCACGGTTTTGTTGAAAGCTTCAAAATGTTGAAGCATTTTGGACATCATCTCATTCTCTAAGTTTTTACTGTTCTTTAAAGTTACGGTGGCGGTTACCGTGACCATCGCAGTCTCTGGCACTGGCTCTGGCTTCCAAGCTTGGGCTCTCCTAGACTTAGCCTCAATAAAAGTTGGGGTTGATGAGATACTTTGATTCATAACCTCCTTCTTCTTCTCCTTCGTTGTGTTATCTGAACAAATTCTCAGTTGCTGCTTGTTGCAGCCTTTCAAATAAAATGACCCTTTTGAAGCATTCATACGAAATGGTTTAGCCATTGATTGACCCAAAATCTCTTTTGTCAAGGAGGCCATCTTGGATAAAATAGTATTTGCGTATATTTCTCTTCTATGTGATTGAACTGTGAATTTATTGTTGAGACCTTGAAATCTCCAGCTAGATTTGTTAATGCTGGAAATAATCTAGACTTGCACGCATTTATAGCTTGCAAAACAAAGAGAGAAAGAAGCTTCCACGTAAGAGTCAGACACGTTCCAGTGTGTTAATAGATTTTTTGTTTGTGGATTGTCAGATTGTGAATAACGTGATGAATATGGGGTAAACTTGGTCTGTACTTTGCTTTCTATAAATGGTACAAAGTAGAATAGTCAAGCAAAGAGTCCCACACAACTTTCTCAGTAACGCGGTTGGTGTTCCTTTTCATTTTCACTCACACTAGCTCACGTACGGTTCTACTATATAACGTTTAATGCTGATTACTTTTGTTTACTTCGGAATATCTCAATCTCTTTCCCAGTTAATCGTATCAATTTAAAAAAAAAAAAGATTATGTAGGCATAAAGTGTGTCAAACCCCAAAAATTAGCACTTCCTTATGTATCTAATATATATAAGACATATTTGTGAAGTTAGTCTATGCCTTAAATATATGACCTATATATATTTTTATTAATATTTTTCAAACTACCACTATTTATGTTAATCTAAACAATATTCAAGTAAGAGAGGTGGTGAAAATTAAAAAAGATGATTATAGTGTTTAAGAAAAAAAATATCATATTAACTACATTAACATTCCTAATTTCATCACATTTTTTAGTTATGTTCCATTTTTATTTTGGTTGAGAACTAGGAGTGCCCTAGTTCATTGGCCCATACTGCAAGTCTAGGCTGTCGAACCCTAATCTATTAGCTTATGATACCAACCCATCCCTCCAATAATTGATTAAGTTGATGAATATATTTAATTTTAAAAATTTTTAGAGTAAAATATACTAACTTCCCTTCTGTTTTGCCTTAATTACACATACCTTCTGAAAATATGTACAGCCATGGAGAAATTTCAGAGAAGAACAAGAAAAACTAAGGGAAATGATGTTCAATCTCTTCAAATCTTCAATCTCCACTTGAATCTCCTTGAAAATCCTCAAGCTCTAGCTTACAAATGCTCCCAAATAGCCCCCAAAGAAATCCCAAGTTGAAAGAATATGTTTTAATTCTGTGCGTTTTGGGGTGTTTTATAACCCTATTTTCAAGTTGAAACTGTCCACTGTGCACTCTGTCAGCATTTTGGCCGCTGCCAAAATTTTTGTCTGCACTGGTTGGCCGCGGCCAATAACTCTTTGCCTGGAATTTTTCTGGATTTAGCTGCGGCCAAGAATTTTGCATGTGCTTTTCGCTGCGGCCAATAACTTGCTGCATATTCATTTTTTGATTTCTTAATTGCTTTAAATATTCTTTTCCACTTCTTGTTCCTTGATTTTAGCTTCAAATACAACTCAAATGAGGCTTAATTGATTGGCTTCACCCACCTAACAAGCAATGAAATTTACAAAAGCCAACATTGATAAAAAGAGGGTAACATATTCACATTTAAATAAAAAATTCAATGACTTTAACCCAATTATCAACTTGGCACATTTTCCTATCATATCTATATCAAAATACGTATAATTCCACCAAAAAAGTGTATAATCTATAGGAAAATGTGCTAAAATAGCATGAATTTCAAGAGGTTATGACAAATCTCTTATTTGTAATGCTTTTATATGCTTAATTTGAGGCAATTAACATGATTAAGATGCAAGTTTAGTCCAATAATGTCTAATTGAATGTCTCAAACTTTCAAATGAAATGTGTGTAAAATTAGGATTAATTAGCCATAATTGTATATTAATTGCATTGATTAATTTATAGGGCTATTTGATCTTGGTTTTGTCTTATTTTTTTACTTACAGGGTCGAGCAAGGATCAAAGATCGGATTCCGGGCGAAGAAGAAAGGCTTTTCCAAGGGGCAGAAACATCTGAAGCTCGCCATGCCCTCGCCACGGCGAGCCGACAGTGAAAAAAACCCCCAAGAGGAAGAGAATAATGTAGCTCGACGTGGCTCTCGCCGCGGCGAGCCCACGGCAAGCCAAGCCAGAAAGAACCAGAAGCATCGTTACCTCGCCGCGGCGAAGTAGACGGCAAACTACGCGTTCTGCAGAATTTCAGTTCGCGTTTTTTGGGCCAAATCCGGATCTAACCCAATACCCACACACTTGACCCGACTTGGGGGACATAAAACTCGAAATTTACACCCCATTAGGGCAGATTTGGAGCCACCACACACTTCCAAACCCTAGCTCTCTCTCTTCTCCATCTCCATCTTCATCTTTCTCACTTCCTTCCACCCAAATCCATGCCTCTCTCCTTCCCACCTTGGTTGCTGTTCTTCCCATGGAGTAGCAGCTAGGCTCCACCATTCTTGGTGGTGGGAGCCAAGGGATGAGCTTGAAGCTTGAATAGGGGAGTTCTAGTTCTAATCCTTCTTCCTCTTGTTGTATTTATGCTTTTCTAGGGTTCTAGGAGTATATTTATGACATTTGGTTGTTTTCTTCATTTCTACATGTTGTATAAGGGTTAGAAACTATTTTATGTTGTTTCTTTCTTGTTGAATACTTGACATTGTGCTATATTAACTTTGAGTTTGATGAAATTTATGGGTTCATGATTTTGTTATTCTCTTTGTGAAAATTATGTGCTAATGCAAGGTGGCTTGGTTAGTGGATGAAAAATGTTAAGTGGTTTTGCATGAATGAAATGGAATAGGAATTAATTAATTGTGTTTAGACATTGGATAATCACTCTTTTAACCTTAATCTTTGTTTGGGTGGCCATCAGTGAGTTAGGGTTAATTGAGAAATTAAGTGCAATTGTGGGGTGGCCCAAGTTGTGGATCATAAGTCTTGCATAATTAATTAGTTCTTGAGTTTGCCAAATTGCATGAGTGGCATTGGGCTTCAATCCTAGAGTCTTGATTTATTATGTGGGGTTCCAATAATCGATTAAACTCTAGGATTAATTAAGTGGATATTCGGGGTTCCGGTTGTTGGATTAAGAGCCCCTTACGATTAGCAAATTCACTTTGATTTTGAGCTTAATTAACTTAGGTTAAATTACGTAATGTGCGGCGTTCCGGTATTGATTAAGTTAATCTAAGCCTAGCCTAGAGGGGTTCCTCTAGGGTTCTTTTGAAAATCAACAATTAACTCCCTGAAAATCTTTTGAAGCAATGAATCCTAAGGTTGTCATTCATCAACAATGATTCCATCTCCATTTCCGTCCAAATCTCACTTTTATCTTATTTTTGTTTTACTTTTGAACATATCACACCTTTTGCATCTATTCTATACCAAAAACCAAAATACAATAATACTTTTTACCCGTGTTTAATAGTTTGCATACTAGTTACTAGGTCATCTTTTGCATTTAGGCTCCTCAAGCGAACGACACCCGGGGGTTAGCTTCCACTATCCCCTTGGTTCTTATTTTCTTGAAGGGCAGACCCAAGGACGCACTACACGCACACACACTCGAAAGAGTGGTGCTCTTCAGGTTAATACCTTCCTTCTATTTTGAAAATATACAGTTTAGTCCAATTTTTTAACACCGTTAGGAATATTCTGGAAAGATTCTAAAAATATGATTTTTAACTTTAATTAATATTTAATTTACAATTTTACCCTCCATTCTAATAAATCCCTAAGTTATAGGAGTATTAAAGATTCTTTGGTTACAAAAATTTTATTCCTCATAGATAATGCAAAATTAAATAACTATACTTAATTACAAACTCAATTTTCTTCTTTTAACAATTCTTCCTTGATTAATTGTATTTACACTTTGTAACAAAAATTATGTTTTATATCGGTTGAAAAAATATTTTTAAGAATTTTGAATAATTTTAAAAAAGGAATTTTGAATTATAAATTTAAATGAACTACGTAACTTTAAAACTTTTATAATTTTTACTATACTATGAATAAAAATAATAACTGAAAATTGTTTTAGAAATTCGTAATACATTAAACAAATATTTTTTTGATGAATCTATTTAAAAATTTATATTATGAAAGTTCATTATTTAAATAAAAATTAATAAATTGATTAGATATTTTGAAAATATTTATGTGTGCCGTGGAAAAAAATGTGTGTGCATGAATTATTTTTAACATAAATGTGTTAAAAGGGTATGTTGGTCCACAAAAATTTTGAAAGTCAAACTTGATGGACCTAATAGTTTGGGTGGATAAAAATAAAATCTCAAATATAGAAGTGATACGGAGACATGCTTAAATGATGTCCTCTTTTTTTCTCTCTCTCTTCTTTTTTTTTTTCTTTCTATCAAACTCTTAAATGATGATCTCACACGCTTGTGTACGTAAAATTGACAAACACATCATGTTCACTTCTCCGAAGGTATAGCTACAGAGTGAAATAAAATTCTTGATCCCTCACTCAAATACAAATGATAATATGCCATGAAAAGGCTAGGTCAAGTAAAAAACACAGTAAGTGAGAAAGGTAAAGTTTTGATCATACCCCACAAGAATCCCGAATCAGAGGAACAATTTGAAGTCTTTGCATTTCCCCATACTGAACAGAACAGTATAGCACATATGATGATGATGTAGGAAACTCCGGAAATCACACACAATACCAACCATTGAAACGGAAGAATTGGGAAGAATCACAAGGAGAAGCAACGAAAATGGAATTAACACCAAAGCTCTTGCACCCATAGGCGACGACATGGGCAAAGAAGAACGACGGCTCTGACATAAGAAGAAAATTGAATCACGCCTAAGGACACTCTAGAAATCTCATCCTTCTCTCTCACATTGCTCTCCCTTCAGAACAAATATACGGAAGTGAGGTTTCTTGAAGCTTCTTCCTTCATTAGAAATCAAAGGTGAAAGAAAATATCTAAGGGTGGTTTTTTTTTTACTTTGCTTTATTTTGTTTGAGATGTAGGGCATTAGTGCCATTCTAGGGTGTTAAAACAACATAAAATACTCTTTTTAGCATAAAAACCTTTGTTGGAAATTTACAACAACTAATGTGAAATATTAATTGAGAAAATAATTATCTCAAAATTTTCTATGCCATTATAAGAAAGGGTTTGAACCTAGGCTATGTCCCAGAGAAAAACAACCCAAGTTCCGTTAAACTACCATTATTATTTGACATCTATGAAAAAAATTGAAAATATCAATGAAAAGTGAAATAAATATATTATTCTAATTTTAGGGCAATGACAATTGTATTCACTAATCTCCTTTGATTAAATTTTTGAAGAGTAAATCCCAAGGCCCGTACAATGTTCTCGTAACAAAGAATTTCAATCCTCTTCAGACTCAATTATATATGTCAAGATCACATCATGTATTTTCGTAGCTTATATAATCGTCTATACACTTTCCCACTTCTAGCAAAATAATATCCATTTCTTCTTTCTACCCTGCCTTACCATTGCCTCCTGCTTTAGTTTTTGCTTTATTAAATGCTTCTAACCTATAATGGTTAGTCTAAAGTTTATTACACAAAAAAAATTAAAAAAAAAACATGCACATGATGAAATCATAAAATCGTCAACCCTGATGATGACAAAATTCAAGATACACTAGTTCTATTACTCATAGCAAGCTATGAATTATAACAAAAACATAAACACATGCATTCTATAAGCTCATTATGATCATTTTCCTGTATTACTTGAACTTGTGAAATTTTGTAGAATCATTGGATAAAAAAATTATAATAACATGTGACAGAAATTTGTTAAAAAAAAAAACAAATTACAATTTTTCCCTTTGTATACCTTTAAATTAATGTAATCCTTAGTATAACTTGAAATTAATATAATCCCCTTCAATATTTATTGAGGCTCTTAATGAAATAGCTTGTATGCTTTTTTTAAGCTTAAAATATTCTTTGGAACACTTTCCAGTTCCAGAAATTATTTAATAACTTTATAATCACTCTTACTAGAGTATGTTTATCTTTTAATAATTAAAACTTAGTCGCTATATATTTTTTTATTATTCTCTTCTCTTGGATAAATCCAAGAAAACTTTGATGGAAGTGTTTAATAACGTAGGAAAGAGATATACTTGAACATTTATTTGATATTACTTCCATCTAAATCTTATAAGAAGTTTAATGTAGATTGGGCATTGTTTATTTTGCTTAAAGATAAGTTGTCCAGGGAAAGTTAAGTTGGCTACATTAGTGCTGTCTTCTTTGGACACTACTGTACAATAGCAGCGCTTACAAAATGCAAGTGATGGGATAGGTATAATATGACCTATACCAGCGCTTATAAATAAAAGTGATGGTATAGGTACAAGCATATTCCAGTGCTTAAGCGCTACTATAGGTCCCCTAGATTTAACTTTTATATTGAAAAATATGTAAAGCAATTTAAAAAAAAACATTAGCAAATTAAGAAAGGGCAAATATATTAAAATATACTTATTTAGCCCCCTGGGATTTAGAAATTAGTTAGATAAAAATATTTAGATAAAATTTTAAAAATATGAAAAAATTAAAAAAAAATAATGCATTTAAATTGTTTTTATTAAATTGGGTTACATACCCCCTGGGATATAATTTTATTTTGAAAAATAAGTAAAAAAATTTAATAAAATCATTGAAAAATTAAGAAATGGCAAATATATTAAAAAAATACTTATTTAGCCCCCAGGAATTTAAATATTAGATAAAAACAATTTGATATAATTTTAAAAATATGAAACAATTAAAAAGAAACAAAAGCATTTAAATTGTTTTTATTAAATTAGGTTACATATAAAAATTAAATCCTAGTTGGCCTATAGCAGCGCTTACCTATAGGCCACCTGGGACTTAATTTTTATATTGAAAAATATGTAAAACAATTTAAAATTTTTTTTTGGCAAATTAAGAAAGGGAAAATATGTTAAAAAAAATACTTATTTAGCCCCATGGGATTTAGAAATTAGTTAGATAAAAATATTTTGATAAAATTATAAATATCTGAAACAATTAAAAAAAATCATTTAAATTGTTTTTATTAAATTGTGTTCCAAAAAATCATTTAAATTGTTTTATTTTGAAAAATAAGTAAAACAATTTAATAAAATCATTGGAAAATTAAGAAATGGCAAATATATTAAAAAAATACTTATTTAGCCCCCAAGAATTTAAAAATTAGATAAAAACAATTTGATACAATTTTAAAAATCTGAAACAATTAAAAAGAAACAAAAGCATTTAAATTGTTTTTATTAAATTGGGTTACATATAAAGCGCTGCTATAGGCCCCCTGGGATTTAATTTTATTTTGAAAAATAAGTAAAAAAATTTAATAAAATCATTGGAAAATTAAGAAATGGCAAATATATTAAAAAAATACTTATTTAGCCCCCCGGGATTTAGAAATTAGTTAGATAAAAATATTTTGATAACATTTTAATAATCTGAAACAATTAAAAAAATCATTTAAATTGTTTTTATTAAATTGTGTTCCAAAATAAAAAAAATCCCAGGGGGCCTATAGCAGCGCTTAAGCGCTGCTATAGGCCCCCTGGGATTTAATTTTATTTTGAAAAATAAATAAATCAATTTAATAAAATCATTGAAAAATTAAGAAATGGCAAATATATTAAAAAAATACTTATTTAGCCCCCTGGGATTTAGAAATTAGTTAGATAAAAATATTTTGATAAAATTTTAAATATTTGAAACAATTAAAAAAAATCATTTAAATTGTCACGTCCTGATGCAAAATTTCTTACCGGTCGGCATACGCAACATTTTACCCAAGAAACTGCGTAGGACGATCACTAGACTGTGTATTTTCTTCAGGCTCATTTGTAGTAAAGTGGTTGATATAGGACAGTTGCAAGATTTGCAGAGGCAGATCATTCGTATCCTGTGCGAACTTGAAATGTATTTCCCCCCATCCTTCTTTGACATCATGGTTCACCTTACTGTACACTTGGTCAAAGAGGTTCAACTGTGCGACCCAGTCTATTTGAGATGGATGTACCCGATTGAGCGGTTCATGAAAGTTTTAAAGGGGTATGTCAAAAACAGATATCGACCAGAGGGGTGTATTGCTGAAAGATACATCGTTGAAGAAGCGAGTGATTTGTGTGCCGATTACTTATCAAGTGTTGCACATGTTGGTTTGCCGAAGTCTCATCACGATGGGCGATTATTGGGGAAAGGAATAAGTGGGTTCAACTTAATACGCATTTCGAATGCTGAAAGGGAGCTTGCTCACTTGTATATTCTTCATAACACTCCTGAGGTTGAACCATTCGTTGAAGAACACAAAAAAACTCCTGCGGGAAATACACGTACGGTGATAGAAATGAGAGTTTGATTACAAGGGAGCACAACAAAAAATTCATTAGATGGTTCAATGCTCGCATTTGTCAGCAGTTTGATCTTAATGCTGGATCAGTTTCTGAAAGATTGTTTTGGCTATCGAAAGGACTGGGTTTACACGCATTTTCCTACACCGCCTATGCAATCAACGGTTACACATTCTATACAAAAGACCAGGATGAAAAAAGCACAATGCAGAATAGTGGAGTGACACTTGTTGCCGAGGCATTACATATATCCAGTGCGAGAGATACAAATCCTATATATGCGAAGATGGCATACTTTGGTGTGATTGATTGCATTTGGGAGTTAGATTACACCATGTTCAGAGTTTCTGTGTTCCGATGTCAGTGGGTTAACAACCATAGTGGACGGCGGTTAGATGAATTTGGGTTTATATCGGTCGACCTTTCTAAAGTTGCATATAAGGATGATCCTTACATTCTACTGTCCCAAGCATCACAAGTGTTTTACATTGCCGATCCTTCTAAGAAGAATTGGTCATTTGTCATGTAGTCGAACAAAAATTATGCCGAACAAGTTGATGATGAAAGTAGTGATGATGATATGAATATGATAGAAAAGGATCCTTCATTTGAGACGTTACTGGCAGAAGAGATTGATGCAGACGGATATGATGATGAAGATGAGCCTGTTTATGCAAGCAGTGATCATGAAGAAGTCATTTGGCTCAACACAACCCTAAATCCAACAAAAAAGAGGAAGCAAACAATTTTAGATAATATAACACAGAGGAAAAAGAGACGAAAGCCCTCATATTGATTTAAGTTTGTATGTATTTCTGTTTTACATTGTGAACTACTTCATTTAATTATTTTGCACTAAAATCATGTCTTGTTTAATTATTTTAATTTGCAGGAAAATGGATCCCCCCCTGAATGACGAGGAAGAAGAACAACCGATTGTGGAGCCAGATATCGATGCGGGTAGAGAGGCTGTCGAGGCGGATGCTACCAGTGGCATCACCCTTATGCGTAAACTACTCAGGCGCAGATCTCTGGGAAAAAAGACCAGACTTAAATGGAACGCAAATGACCAACCAATCGGGGAGACTGCGAAAGACCTCTCTGGTTTTATTGGGTGCACTGTTCGGCAGAAAGTGCCTATTACTATCACAGATTGGAG
Source organism: Mimosa bimucronata (assembly GCA_037074515.1). Taxonomy (NCBI): domain Eukaryota; kingdom Viridiplantae; phylum Streptophyta; class Magnoliopsida; order Fabales; family Fabaceae; genus Mimosa; species Mimosa bimucronata. The sequence continues at coordinate 30,439,198 of CM073438.1, read as the reverse complement.
AACTGTGGGGAGCAGCAAGGACGCGGTTTGGTCAGAGATTCAGGTTAGGTGCCTTTTTACAATTTAGTTTTATTATGACAACATTGTAACTAACAAATCTAATATGATTTCTATTGTTACAGACCATGTTTCATATTGATGATTCTCATAGGGAGTATGTCATGAAGAAAGCTTCCAGAATGCATCGCGCTGTCAGCACAAATTTGACCAAGTACTTCCTGAGAGATGCAGACGGGGAGATCGTTCCAACACCCACAGAGGCATTCGCAGGGTCAATTACCTAGGAACATTGGAATGAATTTGTGCAATCACGTTTGACACCGGAGTTTGAGGAAGTAAGTCAAAGAAATAGATAGGCGGCTAAAAGCTGCGAATATCCGTATATGGGCGGACGAAAGACCTTTCCTGAATTGGAGCAAGATATGGTATGTTAGTAACGCTTCTAAATACAAAATTATGAATAAATGTTTACGTGATTAATTATGTGTTCACCTGGCTTGCTTGATGTAACACCTAAATTTTTACTACTATATTATAGCATTTTAATTGATTTATAATCACTTTTTAATTGTCAAAAGCCCGAAAATATGAAAAATTTAAAACTTTTTCTTTTCAAACAGTATTCCAACTTTATTAAAGTTGGAATGGGCTTTTCAGATAAATTGAATAAATTAAAATTTCTAACTAAGGTAGAGTGGTTATTAACCAATTAAAAATGACTAAGATCCTATTATAGTTTTTAAATTTATTACTTAGTATATCAAGATAACTTGTTTTACGTATTCTACTTATACTTCTATTATCTTAAGCTTGGGTTGATATCTAACCATATCTATCCGGCCTACAATCAAAATATTGGGGTCGTCTCGGTTGATAACCCTATTACCTGTTTATGTTGTTGTTATGGTTTAGGGATACATAGATACAGAGAGTTATATACTCTACAAGCTTCCAGCTTGTGCTTCCCTATTCTATATATAATATATACAAATACTAACCAGATAGATACTTAAATATGGTACAAAATATAGCAGGCATTCTTGCTTCTTCATAACTACCTTATCCCAAGAAACAGTTTTGTCCTAAAATTATTCATAATACATAAATAATATAAATATCCGTGCTTATTCATGAAACTTCAGCGTCTCTCTCGGGTCCTAATATGCTTGTGACTACCCCACTATTTATATCTAGGAATCATTATAATTCACTATAACTATCTTGACTATTCAATATTAAAAAGATCACTTGTAATTACTTTACTCCAATTAGTATTTTTTTATTCTCAATGTTTGACTAATAATTTAGTCAATTCTTTCTAACAATTTAAGAAATCCAAAACAACTCTATAATTAGCTTTCGAACTTGCACTATTATAATCTTAAACTAGTCAACAAAAATACAATATATATATATCAACCCTTATATCCATTACAAACATACTAAGTACAAAAATTGCAGCCTCCATAACAAGATTTATATCAGTATTGATTTTCAATAAAAATCCAGTGTCCATCTAACACAACATTACATCCTTCCAATCTACATCATTATCCACAGTCATTAAGTCATCATCAAGAAACATCCTTTTAAGAGTTTAGAACTCTTTTAAAGCTGTCACATACAAAACAAATCTTCCCGAACCATAAACTTTTCCATTAATTCAAACCACTTCCTAAGGGCCAGCTAGCAATCATGAAAATCCATCCTCAATATGACAGTTTATACTTTAAAATCTCAACTCTTTGCCTCTAATTTAGAACTCATAATTAATACCATTTGAAACTCTCATATTTAATTTCTCCTTTGATCTTCCAACTCAAACCTTTTAAAGTTCCAAACATAAGCAAATTATTCGTCTCTTCCAAACTTGTTACTACTATCTCAGCTATATAAATTGAACAATTCCACTTAATCCTTTAATGCAAATAAAACTCTTTTCTACTAATCATCAAAACAAACTTCAGCACTTTAAACACCATAAATCAAAATTGAGCCTAACTCAGATTTCTACATTCTAATCCACAAGATATACTGAATTTTTCTTATCTTGATACTTCCCTTTTCTTACTTATAACACCTAGTGATTTAGTTATGCTTTCCCAACTTTCTAATAATCCATACATCCGTATAAATCACTTATTACAATATACTTCACTTGATTAATTTTTCTCAAACTTGAGCTCCAATCTTTTTTTTTAACATCAATTCAACCAAGCATTTGTTAGTAAACTAGAAACTACTTTATTCATTTACCGTACAACTTAACCGATTTTATTTCCCAAAATCAATTTCTTTTCACCTTGAAACATAGCCCATCAGCTCAAAACTTTAACCATTAAATCCCAAACAGAACCTACATTCCTCTATTAAATCCTAGAGTATAAAGAACAAATTTTCAATCAGATTTACAAAGTGCCTATCTTCTCCAATAATTCAAATTCAGATCTGCACATATTCATTCAAGGAAGATTCAGAACATCTACCAAGGTAGATATGTGCATTTATCCAAACAATTTTCATTTCATTCAACCCACCAATGCTAACTACCCAGATACTTGATTTACATTACTACATAATACATACTTATACAGCCAAAATCTGCAGACATTTAGATCATTCCATATGTAAGAAGTAAAGTAAATTTCATCCTTTAAAACCCCATAATTTCACGGCAGAAATAAACACCCAAACAGAACATATTACTCCATCCTTCAAAATTCCAATCTCCAAAGTCAAAATTACTTCAAATAAAAGCCAACATGCAAGGTCATAAATTAATTTCCTTGTATCCCTATCATCACTTATTTACTATCAAAAGGACAGAGCAATTCGGTCATAGACCCAAACAGAGCAAGCACCAAAATTTCAGAAAATCCTAAACTCAACATGCAACAACAAATATATGGTCTATCATATTTTTATCATAGACCATTTAAACTCCCTGGCCGAAACAGAAAGAACGGAGGAAACAGAGGAGGAACGAAGGATTTGAACTTTCAATTTCTTCCAAAAGTTCAACATGCAAAACCCTCTATAATCTTAAACTTACTTATAATCACAGTTAATTTAAGTTTCCTTCGAATCTCGCCCAGAAATCGTCAAGAACGAGCTCGGATGAACAGTAACCCCGACTGAAAAATTCCAAATAAGGCCAAGAAGTTTCACAAGAACACAAATCTCTTTAGTGAAACTCGAATTCTAGTCTTAAGCTTCAATTCAATCGGTTCAAAACACCCAAAACCCCAACCTAATCGAATACCCTCATTCTCAAATCGGCCCTAATCAGAGAAACAAAGAGTAGAAATGGAAAGAAGAGGCTCACCTGAGGTCGAATCAGGAGTTGCATGCTTCGTGGAAGCTCGCCGTCGCCGAAAATGGCTTCCACCGTCGCTGGGGATGGCTGACCGAGAGAGAGAGCACGAAGAACAGAGGGAGATGGACGAGAGAGAGAGGAACTCGGGAAATGAGGAAAAAATGAAGGAAATTTGGTTTTATAAGGGTGAGAGGGAAAATTACGTTTTTAGCCCTTTTAACTTTTGTTCCTTCTAATTTAGTCCCTATCCTTAAGTTTCCATTATTTTCATTTTGGTTCTTATCTTAAAAATTAATTTCCTAAAATTAATTCTCATATCAGATTAAATATTTTCTTACTCAAATTTATTTGGCCTCAAAATAGTTTATCCTTAAATTTTCCAAATTAAAATTTATCTTTTAATTATTTTTCCCTCAATTAATAAAGAAAATAACCCTTGAAATTATTAAAAATACGCCTGGCCTCATAAATTATTTATAAGGCTTTTTAATTTCTAAATGATACTCCAAGACCTTAAATAAATCCTTATTTTTTATTTCCTAAAATTTGGGATGTTACACTTGACAGATTAAGGAACAGGGCCTAGAAGGGAAGCCACCACGGCATGGCCTCTGGTTTCGGGGACACTCTCAAAAGGACGGTACCATCATTCACGACGAGGTCAGAAGAGTCCGTGAACGATGCGTAAGTCATTCTCTTGGATTTTGTAATATCTTTTTAACTGGTGACTTTGCTAAGTTAATATCTAACAACCATTTCTTCTTGTTATAGGATATGTTGTCACAAGAATACCCTGACGAGGTCAACAAATTTGGCCCCGGTGATTTCCTGAGCAGAGCGCTCGATAGCCCTTAGTATTCGGGCCGTGTTCGGGGCACAGGTCTAGGGGTCACGCCCTCTTCTTACTTTGGCCGCCAACATAGGGCATCAAAAGGCGAAGTAAGAGCGTTACAAGAAGAAGTTCAAACTCTGAGGGAGGAGATGCAACGACGGGACGAGGAGATGCAATGACAGAACGAGGAACTGCATCGGAAGTACGAGCAGATGTTCGAATTTTACTAGCCATATAATGTTGCATCACAAACGTCGAACTTCGTGCAACAAGGTAACGTTCCTCCCGTCGAAAGTCCAAGCATAAGGGAGAGTTGTACGATGCCGCGGGCCCAAATTCCTTAGGTAGTTCATACATTCTCTACTTACAAACTTGCAGCGACATTGTTATATTATCGATTGTGAGCTAATGTTGTCAACTCTTTCGTAGGGCGATTCAGACTGCAGGCTGTATATCAATCACTCTTTCAGTGAAGTAGTTGCTAGAGGGAAGGTCTACAACACTTCCAACACGACCCTGCACAACTCATCGTTGCCTAAAAATGCACTGAGAGTAATGATTGAATCCTCCTACAACAACGGGGCACCAATATCGTTCCCTACTGATGAGATGACTAGGGTCCAAGATGCTATCTGTGCTTTCGTTGCTTGGCCCATTGGTTTGATTGAGCCAACACCACAGGTGGTTATTTACTAATAGCATTTACACTAGCACTCATTGTGTTGGAAGAATGCTCTTTTATTTACATATTTTTTCAAGGTATACGTTCTATCGGAAAGAAAGCACAAAGGCCTAATGTCCAAGGTACCGGTGGTTCAGCCGCTCAAGTGATGAAGAAAAAGAGTTCACATACTGATCCATCGTCACAGGTGATTATTTACTAATCAATTAAACTAGCATTTTTTTTTATTGGAATAAAATTTCAGACTTTCTATTTACATGGTTTGTAGGCAACAAAAGCCAAGGGCAAGAAGAAAGTACAAGCGCCTCCTGTTATTGAACATACAAGCGCCGAGATGCCAAATCATGCTCGATTGTGAGCATTTGCAGCCACCCTATCTCCCGAATTTATTTCCAAGATTCCATTCGACAAGCGTATATTTGGGGTGTCAAATATGGTTGAGCTTGCTTTAAGGATCAGATCATGGACGTGCTTGATCAAGGATGGCTCGGTGGTACGGCTATCAATTTATGGATCAGGTATATATGTGTTTCCATTGGGGTTTCGTTTAATGTCATAAGTTTTACACTAATTGGGAGTTTGTATGGTTTCTTTGAAGGCACCTGCACAAACATGTCATGATTGCCGGGGATTATGTCTCGTTCGAATTCATAAGCCCCTATGAGATAGCACATATTGCGGGCGTGAACTATGACGAGCAGTCCGCGAAGCTTAAAAGGCGCTTTTCTTTAAAGGCAATAGGCGTGACTTTATTCTTAGCTCCAATTAATACAGGCTAAGTCGATATGCATTATAGGTTTCATCGTATTCTTAGCTCCAAGAATCATTTATATATACTAACATAACGTTCTAAAAAATTTTAGGCAGCACTGGCTTTTGCTTGTCATCTATCCGTAAGCACAAGCGAATCCCTTGATTTACTATTTGGATCCTGTGTATGGTGCTGAACCAGAAAGTCGCCCAGCTTTGATGCGCCTCGTCAATAGGTACGTGAATGTCAGCATTCTTTGAATCCGTTGCATCATTTGTCATTTTATGACCCTAGCTAATAAAATTAATTTACTTTGTTTCATTTCCAGCGCATTGACCATTTTTCGGTCCTTCGTTAACTTGAGTTATTCCAAAGCCCTTGACCAGAAAGATGCTTATAAGTGGCTCACAGTCTAGGTTCTACAAGTTATTCAATTTTTTAAACAATCTACTCAAACATAAAGTAAATGTTTCTCATATGATATATGGTATTTTTTGTTACAGTACCCCTTCCAACCCAATAACAACGATTGTGGATACTATGTGATGCAATTTATGAGGGATGTCGTTACACATGATTGATGTAACATTCCATTGATAGTAGGTTTTATATTTTGCCAACTCTAATTGTATTTGAACTTGTTATTAGATTTCAAGTAGATTTGATTGCCATTCAAATTTATCTCTCTGTGCAATATTACCTAGACGCACGTTGCCCCTCAAGTAGAAATGGAAAGAAGAGGCTCACCTAGGGTCAAATCAGGAGTTGCATGCTTCGTGGAAGCTCGCCGTCGCCGGAAATGGCTTCCACCGTCGCTGGGGATGGCTGACCGAGAGAGAGAGCACGAAGAATAGAGGGAGATGGACGAGAGAGAGAGAGGAACTCGGGAAATGAGGAAAAAATGAAGGAAATTTGGTTTTATAAGGGTGAGAGGGAAAATTATGTTTTTAGCCCTTTTAACTTTTGTTCCTTCTAATTTAGTCCCTATCCTTAAGTTTCCATTATTTTCATTTTGGTTCTTATCTTAAAAATTAATTTCCTAAAATTAATTCTCATATCAGATTAAATATTTTCTTACTCATAAATTTATTTGGCCTCAAAATAGTTTATCCTCAAATTTTCCAAATTAAAATTTATCTTTTAATTATTTTTCCCTCAATTAATAAAGAAAATAACCCTTGAAATTATTAAAAATACGCCTGGCCTCATAAATTATTTATAAGGCTTTTTAATTTCTAAATGATACTCCAAGACCTTAAATAAATCCTTATTTTCTATTTCCTAAAATTTGGGATGTTACACTTGACAGATTAAGGAACAAGGCCTAGAAGGGAAGCCACCACGGCATGGCCTTTGATTTCGGGGACACTCTCAAAAGGACAGTACCATCATTCACGACGAGGTATAGCTAGTAGCGTGCTGTTTCTCAATTAGAATGGTTGGTTCATTTGTACATTTCTCTCTGGAAGAGTTATTGGTGTATTTTCGTTGCCTGGAACTGTATAGAATTGCTGGTATTTTAGCACTGATGCAGGTGGGGTATATAAAATCAAATATTTAAAAAAAAAATTCAATACCAGCGCTTATTTAGTTAAGCGCTGCTATAGGTAAATTTTAGGTGACCTATAGCAGCGCTTAAGCGCTGTAATAGGTAAATTTTAGGTCCCTATAGCAGCGCTTAAACGCTGCTTTAGGCCACCTATTGCAGCGCTTAACAAGCGCTGCGTTAGGCCTAATAGCCTATAGCATCACTGGCTATTGCAGCCCTTATAAGCGCTGCTATAGGGCCAAAATAAGTGATGCTATAGACATTTTCTGTAGTAGTGGGAGCTTATAGTTGGAACTTTTATGAAATAAGTAATGTTTATAGTATAATTTTTGAATACACACAAGGTGTTCGAATGGACGGTAGGTGAATTTGGGATCCAATTTCGGTACTAAGCTCCTTGATGAGCTCATGGTACTAAGCATGATGTCCACCATTCATTCAATAGAAAGATCATCATGACCGTTCATTGACATTTAATTTCAGTCCTCAAACCTTCTTTTACTATATCTTATTATTAATACAAGGTTCAATTGATTAATGTAGGGATATTAATAAAGCTAAATGAACTATTTACTTATATATTAGTTCACAACTCATACAAATTAGATGAAAAATTAATAAATATAAGTTACAAAATAAGAAATATCTTGGATTTTATAACTGTTTGGTATGAGTGATTTGTAAGGAGAGGGGAAAAATTTGTGACTTGGGTTTTGAAAATTGAAGAAGTGGGGATATGAAAAAATTTTCAAAGATAATATGTAAGAAAAATTAAGTAAAAATTTTGTGAACCCCAATTATATAATCTATATGTCTTATTATAATTTTATTATCAAAAAGGATATGAAAAACTAGATGGACAACCTGAAAGATAGATATAGTAGCATATATTGTGAAAGAAATCATGATTAGAGCCATGTGTCCATCAAGGAGCTTAGCACCAAAATGGGATCCGGTAAATTTGTTATTCTATGGTAGCATAGGAGAATGATATGGTAATTATTGTTGATTAAGTTACTGTATAAGAGGAAATTACTCTATATAATGAATTTTGTCAATGCAATTAGCTAGGAATTATCGAAGAGGTAATTGGTTCCTGGTTTAAGGATCAAATTTATATGTTTTATGCTATCTGGCCTTTAGGAAGTGTTAAGTGTCTAGTGGAGTGTTTGAGAAAGGAACTTATTGAATTGAGCTAATGGCACTACTACAAAATACCCTTTTCATGTCACCAATTAACGTCACTTAGTTGTAAACATGACATGAAAAAAAACGCGTTGGCATTTTTGTAATTAAGTTGGAGGCGGAGGGAGAAACAACGTCACATAATTTGTCAATATGTGACTTTGGAAGAAACAACGTCACACAAAACTTAAGTGTGACATGGTTTCTAGAAACAATGTCACACATAATTTTGGTGTGACGTGGTTTCTCAAGAAACAACGTCACACTTAGTTAGTAACTAAGTGTGAAGAAACAATGTCACACTTTATTAAAGTGTGACATTGTTTCTTGAGAAACCATGTAACACTTACTTAAGTGTGACGTGGTTTCTTTTCAAAATTTTGGCCCGGGATATTTTTCATTATGAGCTCCAAAAACACCTGAAACCACGTCACACTTAAGTAAGTGTGACATGGTTTCTCAAGAAACAATGTCACACTTTAATAAAGTGTGACATTGTTTCTTGAGAAACCATGTTACATTTAAGTAAGTGTGACGTGGTTTCTTTTCAAATTTCTGGCCGCGGGATATTTTTCATTCTAAGTGCCAAAAACACTCGAAACCACGTCACACTTACTTAAGTGTGACATGGTTTCTCAAGAAACAATGTCACACTTTAATAAAGTGTGACATTGTTTCTTGAGAAACCATATCACACTTACTTAAGTGTGACGTGGTTTCTTTTCAAATTTCTGGCCCCGAGATATTTTTCATTTTGAGCGCCAAAAACACCCGAAACCATGTCACACTTACTTAAGTGTGACGTGGTTTCTTTTCAAATTTTTGGCCTCGGGATATTTTTCATTCTAAGCGCCAAAAACACCCGAAACCACGTCACACTTACTTAAGTGTGACATGGTTTCTCAAGAAACAATGTCACACTTTAATAAAGTGTGACATTGTTTCTTGTGAAACCATGTCACACTTACTTAAGTGTGACGTGGTTTCTTTTCAAATTTCTGGCCTCGGGATATTTTTCATTCTGAGCGCCAAAAACACCTCTCAACTCCCCCCATTAAACCCAACTCCCTCCTCCCTCACAGCTCCCTCCTCCTCCCCTAGCATTCATAACACCCACAATCTCACACCCCCCAAAGGCCCCCGGCGAAGAACCCACCCTAAGACCCCCCGGCGAAGAACCGTACCCTACCCCAAAACCCCCAACCCCCGTGGGAACCCCACCCGTCCCTCTCATACAAATACAAAGTCCTCACCTTTCAACCTTTCTTAGGGTTCCTCTATTCTTCTTCTTCTTCTTGCCAAAACCTTAGGGCTTACAATTCATACATTTCCAATCTTTTGGCGAAAACTAGACCAGGCAGAAAGGACTTGGACTCTTATACCATCAAGGGTACAACCAAAGTCATCAGAGGTATAAATCGCTATCCATTTCTTCTCATGAAAAAAATATACCCAGTTCTGTTTCTCTGTTAAAAATCATTCCTTTATGTGATTTTCTGAGTTTCGATTTCCAAAGATGTGATTTTTATGCTTTTGTTGTTGGTGGAATTATGGCGTTTTGGAGAATTGGATTCCAATAACAAATGGGTTTCTGTATATTTGGTTTTACATATTGAAGGTATTGCAAATGCGAGATGCCTTATAACCCGGACGACCTCCTAGTGCAATGTGAAGGGTCCAAAGATTGGTAAAATCATTGTATTCTGCTTCACTTTGCTCACTATGAAATTCCTATATAATGTATATATATCTGTTGATCTGCATTTGTAGAGTTTCTGTTTCTGTGTATAATGTATATGGAGAAAAGCAAAGGCAAAATATGGGATTTTTTTTAAAAAAAGAAACCATGTCACACATTGATAATGTGTGACGTGGTTTCTGGGAAACCACTTCACACTCCAGAAACCACGTCACACATTATGTAATGTGTGACGTGGTTTCTTAGCCGAGAGAAACAACGTCACACATTACATAATGTGTGACGTTGTTTCTCTGAAAAATTTAAAAAAATTATTCTTCTTCATACTTATCCACGTCACATACTGGTTAAATTGTGACGTTGAAACTCCAAAACAACATCACTTTATTTATATTGTGTGACGTAGAAACTCTGACTTTCCACGTCACATATTTTTATGACGTGAAAAGTCCAGTTTTCCACGTCACTTGATTCAATGTCCCCTGGAAAAGTGACGTGGAAACCCCAAAATTTGTGACGTGGAAGCCCTGTTCTGCAGTAGTGTGGGTTATATCAGGGAGTAAGTTATAGTGTATAAATTTAGTTTATCTTCGTCTTGGTAAGGGAAGTGGAGTTTATTTTTTAACTCATGGGAAATATGGGTATGAGAGGAAGGTAGAGGTTATTTGCTTGTGCTAAGAGAAAAGTGGACAGGTTTTAGTAAAATAAATGAATTGGATATGAAAGTATCTATATGGGATAGTGAATGAATTGAAAGTAGAAATTATGATTATGCGTTTGGTAAAACTTTGAAGCATATAGGATGTCATTTTACAGTCTTGAAATGCTATCATTGAATTAATTTTTGGAAGGGAAATACAAAGCCTATAAATAATTATTATAACTCATTCTATATATTTATATAGGGTGTGCGGAGATAGAAAGTCTAGATAATAGATGTAAGGAATAAACTATAGAACTGGAGAACTCATCAGGTAAGTGAATACCATCCCATTCCAATTTATACAAATTATTATAAATATTACAACATTGTGGATGTCCAAAACCTTTCAAGAGTGTCTTTTGGAGTTCTTCACTTAAAGCCATATAACTTACAAATGAATGACAAATTGGGAGTTTCTTATGATAAACGTAACCTCCCATTGTCATATTTCACCATTATGTGGATTTATTCTTTTGTTGTAACTCTTGTAAAGGAATTTAAGGACTTGCGGCCTATAAATACTATGCATGTAGCAAATGATGGTAAGCTTGAAAGCAATAAGAATTCTCCCTCTTTCTATCCTCTTCTCTATTGTCTTTCTCTCCATCTCCCTCATCTATATGTCTCTAACATTTTTCTTTGTTTTTATAACACGTTATCAGCACGAGTTTGCTCTGAAGTTTCTTCTTCTTCTTCTTATATTATATATACATATAATATATTGCATCATATCCTTACTTCTTCTGATGAATTAGAGAGGCTGTCACAATGAACTAGATTGGCAGGTTCTACCGCCGTTAGTTCATACGTCCTTTACTACTCGTTTGGTATAATGGAAGAGTTTTTAGTGGAAGTGGAAGTGGAATTGGAATTGGAATTGGAAGTGAAGGTGGAAATAGAAATGAAAGTGAGTTTTAAAGTTTGTTTGGTATGTCAACGGAAGTGTAGTATTATTTTTAATTTATATATGTATATATAATAGAAAAGGACCAAAATAACCCCATTCAAAAAAAATCCTTCCTATAGATTCTTCTTCTTCATGTTTCATCTCAGAAATTCAACCACATAAATCTAACATCCATCATCATGAACCAGAAATTAAACTAATAAAGAATCAAAATCAACCACTTTCACTAGAAGCAATCAACCATAAATTTGAAGATCGCATCAAACTACTCCAAGAAGAAGCTATGTGACTTCACAAAGAAGTCTTATGCGACAGATTTGGAAGAAGAAATTGGAATAAAAATAGAATCATAAAGCAATGGATGATAGAAGATGAACCCAGCCCATATTGGAAATAAGAGGCACAATCCAAAATCCTACACACAACACAATGAGATAATTAAAATCAAAGAGCAAAGATGATGAGTAAATTACAGAAATTGAAAGTATGTTCTTGAATGTGCAGAAGAAAGATTGAATGTGCTATTTCATATTGAAGAGGAGAAGGAGACGATGATGAAAAACTTGCAGATTGAAGTGGGAGACGAAGTTGGCCACTGCCCGCAATCCTCCTGCGCCTTCGAAAGCAACAAAATCAAAGAGGGATAAAATGCTATCACTTTTCACAGATCAAAGAAGGAGAAGACGTTGTATCGTCACAAAAAAAGTAGATTGGAAATGATGGTGGAGACAAAAAGGGTTTGAAACAGGGAGACTCATGAACCCAGAAATGTAGAAGAGAAATAAAAAGAGCAAACATATCAGAAACAAAGATCTTGAGGACGACTTCGATAGTCTCACTGATGGTGGAGTGATTGTTGAATATGAGGAAGGTGGGTGGAGTTAAGATGACGGCGGTGGTGCAGAATGGGTCGCAATCGCTGCTGAGGGATGTGTCTAGACTGAGGGGAAAATGAGTCCTTCAAACCCCGGTTCTCTAGAACTCTCACCAGTTTCATGGGTCTGACTATGGAACCCAATTCCATCATTCTTGATGGAAGTGGCTTCCACATGGAAGCGGTTTGAACCATAACAAAGGCTCAAAAAATGACTTCCGCCCCCGATTCCACTTCCACCCTCGCCAGTTCATGCATGCCAAAGCAACATTAGTTCTTATGGAACACCCCATCTACATATTTAATTTGATACTTTAAGAATATATACATATATAAATCATATTATAATACACACACTGACATATATATATTTATTTATATTTGTGCATGCTGTTTATATTTATGTTTTATTTGTTTTTATATTCTTTTTTACATTCGCATCTCATATTGTTATTTTCTTCCTCTCATTTTCTTAGATATACATAAATTCTATATGTAATTAGTAATAGTATATATGATAATATATATTGTCCATTTGATTATATGAGTTTATCTATTATTTATATTTGAATATAAATTTTAACTTAATTTAATTTATTATAGTTTTTTTTATTTTTTTATAAAATGGCGTGCAACCATAATACTTTATATTTTGTGATTAAATGACCAGAAGTCATATCACATTATCTAATAATTTTTATGTAATTGTGATTGAATGACCTGAAGTCATATCACCTTTATGATGGTTCTTTTGTAAAAGAATACCGTGAGTTCCACTAAATGGCAAATAAAAAAATGTCACACTTCGATTATCTTACTTTTATAAATATTAAAGCCCTGAAGGCTTATTGTTATGTATCAAATGACAAAAATGCTTTATAGCCACATTAAAGCCCTGAAGGCTTATTGATATGAATCAAATGACGAAAATGAGCTTTATAGCCTTTAAAAAAATACATTGTCCTGAAGACAAATAATTTATAGAGAATCAGGATACTCAAAAGCAATGGTCATAAAGACTAATCAACATATTTTGCTATGATCATATATTATAGTACTCAAAAGCAATAGTCCTGGAGACTAATCAACAATGTTTGGTAATATTAAAATAATTATATTTTGATATAAAATTATGAGCAAGTATTTATATATGGCTAGAAGCCATAGGAAAATATATATCTATTAAGTGAATATAAAAATGGCTGTTAAGTTGAAAAAAAAACATGAGATGAGGCAATGAATTGTAAAAAAGACAAGAAAAGAAAAGATATCAAGATTTATTGTAATGTAAATGAAATAATAAGAAGCCTCGAAGGCTCTTTGATGTTCATTTTATTATAAAGGGGGCTTATGCTTCACTGCCAGTCTTTAAGGTAAAGCAGTTGCATGGCATCAATCGGACAAAGTCGTTAAGGAGATCGAGGTAATATTAGGAGAAAACATGCTTAAATGAGATAAGTATATCCCATTCCATTAATTGTTTTTCACATGTTTGGAAATAATATTATAATATGTGAAGTTTATGCTCTACGTATGTTCCTGTAACATACTTAATATAAGGCATCATTATATTTTATTGTTTGGAAACCGAAAATACAGTCTGGTTAAATGTAATGAATCTTCACTAAATTATTGAAAACTGATCACATGATAAAGTGTTTGCAGCTTTTGAGCCAAAAATGAACTAGCATTTATGAATTGCTAACATAATGTTTGTGGTCATTAATACATTAATGTCTTTTTAATTGTTAATTTCAGTTGAAATTGGTTTTTCTCTTGGAAAACCGAAAAATTATATATTAAATCAAGTTTGTATATTAATTATTTGGCAGCCTATATTATGGTCTTGTAATAGAAATATAGCATAAGCTATATCTCAAGGTTGTTAGAATTTGTTACATAGAAATAATTGTTCATTATTATGATTTACCTTACTGTATTACTTTACGTTGCTTGTCTAATTACTTTCCATTAATTTGTTTTAATTCCCTGAGAAAATTGCATCGGGTTATTCCTTATTGAATCATTAATTTTAATGTGCCAAGTGAACCAACAATTATTGTCTATACATTAGGATATTTTCCATATAATTTGGAGTTATCAGTTCTAACATTTAATATATTAATTTGTTCTTAACTTATTATGATGAAGTTATTATGTTTGTGATTGTGAGTTATACATATTTTGTGAGTCATCCATTTAGACTCAATCTAAAGTATATGGTTTTGAAGGGGTTTATAGCTTAATTTGGGTGTGCAGAATGTGTTTTTTTGTTACATCCTTGAGATATAGCTTATGCTATATTAAAAGCATATACATAGTGTGTGAATTAATTTTTCATTGTGCCAATTATTCACAATTTAATTGTATATAAGGTTTTGAATATTACTAATGTAACCTTCATTAATTTAAAGAATAAAATCATGATATAGATTGGAATCAAATTAATTCTATGCGACATTTGTAGGGAAAATGTCACATTTATCTCATTTTTCTTTGTCAAAGTAATTATCTCATTTGAATTGGGAAGATGAGAAGTTATTTGATTTTATGAAAAATAATTCATTACGAATGGTTTTTGTTGATTTTGATTTGTTAGACAAAATCACTTTTATGTGTTAAATGTACATATATTGTAAGTCAAATTTATGGATGACATGGTATATATATTCTTGATTTAGTTTAAGCCCCTAAATATTACAAATCAATGCAATGACATCTTTTGATTATCTTGACTTGATGAAGGAATCCTTTGATATTTATCTATGTTGTTGAAAACTCCAAATAGTTTATACTTTGAATATGCTTCAAAAGAAACAAATTATGATAAATGAGTAATAAAATTATATAGAAATACATATTATATGTTAGTTCTTGAAGAACTTATATGAAAAAAATTGATATAGTTCTTGAAGAATTAATAAATGTTTTTTTATGAGCGAAAGAAGAATTGATCATGAAAATTATGGCCCCATAGATTGATATTAGAGTTTCAATTTGTTAATGGGAATAAAAAGATAGCCCAATTGATTAAAATCCATTCTGCCAATAATTGGGCTAATAGCCTATTATAAATATTGTCTTGAAATACATGAATGGGGACGTTTATTTTTGACTCACACCTAAGGTGGAGATTATTAGAATACAAGTGTGAGTTAATGTTTAATGTTGAATGATGTTATGCTCATATTCTTCCTCACAAAACCTTTTGATCTCCCAAAAATGGATGTCATATTATGATTTTAAATATGAAAATTCAAAAGTTTAGTTGGTTAACAAAAATGATACAGTAAACCAGAAGTTTACTAATCCAAATAACTTTATTGTTAGCATGACTTGTTTGATCATCCAAGTCATATATATATATATATATGAAACACCAAATTATTGATATTAAACATTGACATCCATTGAAGAACCAGAAGATTCTTCTTGAATAGCCAACATAATTTAAGAATTATTATGTGCTGCTTGTTCTCAAATAAAATTTACAATGAAATAATCACTAGTTGTGATTTAAAATGGATCTCTATATTTATGGAAATATTGTAACTCATGGGCCCATTCAAATAGCATGTAAACCATACAAGTATTCAATAAATTTGATAGATGCATCTATAAGATGGTTACATGTACTATTAGTTTGCAACCTGAAGTTTGCAAGATTGTTTGAATAAACTATTATGTTTAGTGCACAATTTCTATATTATTTGATCCAAAAATCATACATCAAAGGCTCAATGAATAGCTAGATCAATACTTATGAGAACAAAGTTTCTATTTTATTTTTAATATGTTGTAGCACTTATTGACGTTAAGCCAACAATATTCTCATGATAAAATTGGCTTTTGGTCAGGAGCCAGATAATTTACATCTCAATTTTTTTTTAATATACAATGCATATGCCTATCAATTCACCATGTGTACAAATCGATATTTAAAACAAAATTGAGATAAATGTTGGGTAAGGAACTCCTTCTTCTAGTTTCTAAATGAAACAAAATGATGTTTCAAAAATGGATTGAGGAGACTTATACTGCATGATTATTTGATTGTCATTCAACAGAGTTATCCAAACATGAGAGGGAGAAATCGAGTAGCTGGAAAAGAAAACATATTGAATGCACTATAACTATCAATTGTAGATCCTCAAATATAGTAGTATGAACCAGAACTTCATTAGACTTTGCATTCATGAAATATTACAAAATATCTACCAGATATAACTATTAACCTAAATGAGAATTATCAAATATCATATTCCAGCTGAAAATGCTCCAACAAATTCGACATGCCTGAAGCATGAGAAGTCAATCAATTCCAAATGTAAATAGGAGCTTATAATGAAGATGGTCATAATGAGGAGGCAGGTCCTCCAGAAGAGTGCCAAGACATAACTAATTAAAAACCTCAAAGGAGGTATAGATACTTGAAAAATAATAAAGAGATCTCAATAAGTTATGTCAGAACAAGAAAAATGGAATTGAAAAGAATAATTGTTGTCGACAACAATTATGAAAATTATATCACGTGATCAAATGAGGATCTTATGTGGAGACATGTCATGAAAAATATACATAAAGATAGGCCAAAAACAAAAGGGAAAGATGAAAAAAAAATTATATTATGTTTTTAGTACGTGAAAATTTTGGACATACAGTCCAAATACCTGAAATATAAAATTATAAATATTTATGTGAAATATATATTTTCACAAAGGCAATGAAGATTATGATAAGGATTATTATTTTTGTGGTAGATGCAATTATTTTGCATACAATTCTAGCAATATATGAAAAGAATGTTTACGTCAATAATTAAATATTGTGAAATTTAAATGAAAATCCTTGAAGGATCTTAAATGCCAGAAACATATATAAGAAAATCATTCAAAATTTATTGCCACTAAGAAAATATATAAGTTTGCATATTACTTGACCAGTAGATAAAGTTATTAAATTCCTCAATGATTTTAAAATCATGAATGGAGGTCCTATATATATATATTCTAATTTTGTTGATATTACATATTACAATTTTGTGGATGAATTAAGTTTTTGCAGGTACACAATGGATGATTTATTTGAATAAATACATAGATGCGAGATATATCTTAGCTTGGAGATATGTTAGAGGAACACATTTTAGCAGAACATTTGATGATAATGCGTCAAGTATAATTTGACCAAAATGAAGATACACTTAAATAGCATTGAAAAGAATATACTTGGGAAAACAAAAGGACAAAAGTGATGTAGTCACCAGGGGGAGTAAAATGATTCTTTTTAGGGGGAGAAAATGTCATGTTGTACTCTTTTTCCCTTAACCAAGGTTTTGTCCCACTGGGTTTTCCTGGTAAGGCTTTTAACGAGGCAGCTTTGATAAGTATTGTGTACTCTTTTTCCTTCACTGTGTTTTTGTCCCATTGGGTTTTTCCTAGTAAGGTTTTAATGAGGCACAATATTTGTTCATGGACATCCAAGGGGGAGTGTTATAAATATTCCAACATTGTGGATGTCCATAACCTTTCAAGAGTGTCTTTTGGAGTTCTT
Organism: Mimosa bimucronata; assembly: GCA_037074515.1. Classification (NCBI taxonomy): domain Eukaryota; kingdom Viridiplantae; phylum Streptophyta; class Magnoliopsida; order Fabales; family Fabaceae; genus Mimosa; species Mimosa bimucronata. The sequence continues at coordinate 30,421,147 of CM073438.1, read as the reverse complement.
CACTTAAAGCCATATAACTTACAAATGAACGACCAATTGGGAGTTTCTTATTATTAATACAAATAACCTCCCATTGTCATATTTCACCATTATGTGGATTTATTCTTTTGTTGTAACTCTTGTAAAGGAATTTAAGGACTTGCGGCCTATAAATACTATGCATGTAGCAAATGATGGTAAGCTTGAAAGCAATAAGAATTCTCCCTCTTTCTATCCTCATCTCCATTGTCTTTCTCCATATCCCTCATCTATGTGTCTCTAACATTTTTCTTTGTTTTTATAACACAAATAACATTTTTGTACCTATCATATTTTTATTTGACTATCACATTTCATAAGCATGGTTTTAATATGGAAAAGTATTTGGATTATTTCAATTTCTTCTTGACATTAGGATTGAGCCAATGAGGAGCATAATGTTTATAGAAGGTAGTTGTTTGTTAAAGAAAAAGAAAGTTGACCCCAAGCATTTTTGAAAACTTTTTTTGTGAGAGGACTGAATACAGAATACTAGATATTAACAATAGCACAGTTAGTCCTTGGTGCACTATGGTTAATCCTGAGCTCATTTGACATACATGGGTACGGTACTCAAGCATCATAATCATGGGATTCATTCTGATGCTTGTTATTCATGGGTCATGTACATGAGCTTGTTTCGTGACCTCGTGCTACACTTGCTTGGTTACATACTTTTGTGGGCTGTGTGCCCACACTTGTGTTTGTAGCCTCATGATGCACATGACTAGTTACCCTCATGGACTGTGTGTCCACACTTGTTACCTATTTTTTTGAAGTCCTAAGAACATATAAGATTCGAGAATTATAGTTTTAAATTGATTATGTTTAACTGATTGTTCTATCATGCACTGAAGTTATTGAAATAATGATATTTTATAGTGTTATTTATGCTTATGATTTTTTGGCATTATTTATGCTTATGATTGTGCACTATAGAAATAAAATTTATATTTATGTTGTTGTTATTCATAGTTATATATGTTCACATGATTTTCTTTGGTGTTTCATTGAATTTTATAAATGGGACGTTATCCATCGGAACATATTTTTTGCCTAAGATAGTTTAGCTACCTCTGTATCTCCTGCCATTTGTGCAAGGGCTATTAAAGGGCTAAAGTTGGTGTATTGTGTGAAGGAGGCAGGAATGCAATAGAGGGGGGTGAATTGTGCTTTTAAAATCAAAACTGAGTGAAACAATATTTATACTGGTTCAGCCCAATCCTGGCCTATGTCCAGTTCTCTAACCTTCAGTTCGGTTCTACTAAAGCTTTCAAGATTAACTCAGGCTCTTGAATGCCCTTACAAGTGTCAGCAAGAAATCTCTCTCTCTCTCCACAAATCACTCCCCCTTATAACTTGTAAGATTACATCCTGCTTTTAAGATCCCACTATCTCAAGAGTAAACCTCACTTGATTGTAAATACAGAATACTAGTTCACTCTATTGAACTGATTGTGTTACACATTGAAGAATATCAATCAATGAACTTTCTAAAGATTGGTGAGTATTGAATGTAATAGTTACAGATATTCAATATGGCAATCAATATTTTTAACCAACTTCTTTTCAATGGCTTTTATACTTTCTTCTGGAAATTTGCCCGTTGTGAAGATATATCCGTTGCATGTCTAGAGGGTAGGTTAATCTGATATAGAGTGTTGGGATTGTATTCAGGAAAGCATTAACTCTATTTTACTTCAGTTCATCTCTCTTCATTAATTGCTGGAAGTAGTTAGTGTGTCTAACGGCTTTAATGGCAGTTTGCGTGCCAACGTTAACTTCCTGAAATGGGTCCGTGCACTTTCTGTACTTGATGGCTTAAAATAGTCTAAACCATTGAATTTTGAATAAGTCCTATCGCCACTTCGATCATAGCCTCTGATCGATCACATGGGATGGTTTCTGATCGATCACACATCGATTACACATAGATCAAAGCCTCCATCACTAAATATAAAGCCAGAAAACTTAATCGTCTGATTGATTACAAGGGACCCCTGATCGATTAGGCATGTCCAATTGATTGCAAATAGATTATACTCAGATTGCATGCTTTCTCTGATCGATCACTCAATATACTCTAATCGATCAATACTCTCTGATCGATTATTCTAATCGATTAATGCTCTCTGATCGATTAGACTTAGATTATCTTTGTTTCCTCTGATCGATTAGGCTTACTTCTCTTATCGATCACAGGGCCTATGATCGATTGGGCGACTACAATTCTAACTTCTAATCTGAACCTGATCCGATCCTGATGATTAAGCTTTAAGTTTGTTAACTTTTAATCTGGACCTGATTGATTGGGCATCACTTAGGATTTTCTATCAGATTATTTCTAAGTTATCCCTGATTTTTACTTAGCCTTATTTCATGCCTAAGTTATGTTTAGTTATCATCAAAAACTTATTATTCTAACATTCTCCCCCTTTTTGATGATGACAAAACATTAGAAAAAATTTGAAGGATGACAAGGCAAATGAAGATTAAACAGGAATTGAGTACTGATAACATAGATATTATAAAATCATAGTTTATACATTACAAACGAAAATATAGTATCAGAATAGGATAAATGAACTAGTAAATAGATAAGCATGTGAAGTATGAATGATGTATATGAAAGGGTTGACGCAAGTGAAGATGAGGTTTGGACTAGATTAATTTGATTCTGAACCACTTGACTAGTTCTTGGTATCTAGGTCATAGTCACCAGACTCACTGCTAATTCTTCCAGAATCAGTTGAAGGTTCTTCCAGGAACTCAGTCTCAATTTCAACCTCCTCCTTCTTAGCAGGTGCCTTTTTCTTCTTTGCTGGAGCTTTCTTCTTAGGAGGAGATGGAGGAGGAAAATATGATAGCATTTTGTCCAGGCGGGACTGTTGCTTCTGCTTCTTTGGAGGAGGCTTGGTGGATTTGCCTTTAGGAGCAGCCTTCCTCTTAGGTGCTGGCTTGGAAGCAGGCTTAGGCTCTTCTATTATAATGCCTTTAGTTCCCCTGGTGCTTTTCCTTGTTGTAACTGCCTTAGGTTGAGGCTTGGGAGCAGTTCACTCCACAAGTGCACGGGTCGCGCTAAATAATAAAGTTATGAGAAAGTATTGTTCCCACAGGGATTGGGTTACAAATGCGATCAAACAGAAGGCTTAGTGAATTCAATTAAGTTGAGCTAAAGCAAAGTTTGGAGTGAAGATTTAACATTTTCAAAGACTAACAACTAAAAGTCTATTTATAGTTTATATTTTTAATCACAAAGATTATAAAGTAAAGAGGTGATTTAGAAACACTTGTTAAGGCAAATAACACAACCTAGGGTTACTTATCCCCATTTGACTTTATGAACTAGTAAATTCCTTCCTTTAGGCATCATAATGAATCAATGTGTGAGTTCAAGGTTCAATTTTATTTGAAGAAGCTTTCTCAAGTCAAAATCAAATTTATACTTGCATTAATTGCTCAATCTCTTGCCACAATTAATGCAAGTCTTAATTACTTCACCAACCTTATATGAACAAAGTTAGGTCAATAATTATATCTCTAATTACCAACTAACCATCCATTTAACACTATAAACTTCAAGTCTAACATGATTTCACCCAAGTTCTAAAACAAAATACTCTCCCTCGAGTCATATTCCATTTAACAAATTAAGTGGTGATCAAGCACTTTTATCAATAATAGCAAGATGAAAGTCCACACATAAAAATTCATTTAATGCATTAAAGAAAGGAACTACAATGTTCAATCCATTAAATGGTTCAAAGTAACCCTAAAACAGGGATTTAGTTACACATGATGAAAGTAGAAATGAAAATAAAAATTAAGGAAGAACACATGACAGCAAATTTGAGAAGAGGGAAGAAGAAAGGAACCCAAGAACAATGAACTTGAATCTCTCCAAGATCCTCTAAGCTTCCAAGCTCTTCCCTACTCTCCCTTCAAGCTCCAAAATGTGCCCTAAATGTGTTCTCCCCGAAATCCCTTGAATTAATTTCTTTTATCCCCTTTTAGACAGTTCATTTACACAAAACGCGCAGTATTGGGCCAGTTCGTCGTGGGTTTCACCGCGGCAAAGTCCACGGCGAACTCTGTAAATAAAAACAAAGATGAACCACACTCGCCGTGACTTTCGCCGTGGCGAAAGTCACAGTGAAGTCATGTTGCTTCTAGTTCTTAGGCTTCTTCTCAGCTGGTCTTCACTTGAGCACCTCTTCCTATGCAAGAAGGAAAGAGGGTTGATGAGTTTTACAATTACTACATTATAAAATTCATTAAACTCCAAATTTCATACAATTTGCAACTCTTTCTTTGCCCCATTTTCTCATTAAGCTTTTGGTTCCATTTTGCCATGTTAATCACCAAATTATTCATAGGTACAGGGTAAAATATGATGATTTTGTAATGAAATTTAGGAGCTTATCAGGAGTAGTCATCTTTACCTTCTTTTTCTTAGCTTCTGACTAAACCTCTGGCCCTTCTTCTTCTTTATCAGACTTTAGGAACTCTAAAGTAGTCTGGATGGGATCTACTACATTCTTCTGGGCAGTCTTGTTGAGTTTTACCTGCCTCCGGACACCCCAACTTGGAAACACAGGTTGAGGCATATCGCATTTAGGCAGATCGGTCTTTTCAACTGGAACCTCTTTCTCAGCTTCTGCCTTTGTAGTGTCCTTGGCTTCCCTTTCTTGTTGGCTTTTGGTCAACCTTTCAGTCAATTCTTCAACCTAAGAGTGAAGCTCTTCTACTTGGTGATGAAGGTAGGGCAATAGATGTACAACAATCGGTTAAGGCTCTCTTTCATACACAACCATGGCCATGCTCATATCTTCTTCCAAAACAACATCATCATCTGTTGGGGGAACATTGGTGACCTCAACTTCTGAATCTAATGCCTCTTCCACCACACCCTCTTCTTCTGCCATTCTTAACTTGATTGCCTCTGCCAGTTTATGAATTTCCCCAAGAGTCTGATCCATAGAGACATCCTTAGGAATGTGAGAGGCTTTAGAAGCAATAGTAGACAAGATAGCAGCAGCTTCCACAGCCTTTTCTTGAACATGGTGCTTTCTCCCTCAGTTGTTACACTGAATCTCTTCTCCCCCTTTTTGGTATCATCAAAAAGAGCAGAGAGAAAAGTAGGAGTAGTATCAACTACCACAACTTTCCCCTTTCTGGAATAGGTCTGAGAGGGCTCTAGTCGAGGGGTATATGGGGGAGGATATGGGTGGATTTGAGAAGGATGAGGTGGTGGTGGTGGAGTGAGATGCGATGGTGGAGAGGGGGCTTGTGTTTGGGGGGATTTGGAATGAACAAGTGGAGTGGTGGTGAATTGCATAGGAGAGGAAGGAGGGTCTTGGTTGTCTGAATCGGAGGAGGTATGTCTGGAGGGAGAGGATGAAGAAGTATGTTTAGCTGAAGAAGGGGTGTGTTTGGGAGAGGCTTGTGTTTTGGGAAGTGGAGATGAAGGATGGGAATGTGTGGGAGAGGGATGTGGAGAATAATGAGTGGGAGATACCTGATGGGCTTCATGCCCAGGGAATGGTGATGATGGTGGTCCAGGGATAGCAACTTGAACTTTCTGTCTGAGTAGATCTTCCAGGCCGGCAAGTTTGTTGTGGAGGAATTTGTGTATGTCCACAACTGCGTTATAGCCTTTGAAGATTGTCATTGTACTTTCCTTGACAGACTGAACCACAGAACTGTTCAGGGCAGCCACGAATCTGCTTAAAATCTATCGTTCAATGCTTGGTGCTCCAAGGATATTTCTTCCACAACTCTGGCTCACACTCTGTCAACAAAAGGATCGATCACATTGGCAGGGAGTGAGGCACCTTCTTCTGGCACAGGTGCTGCAGGTTCAGGTTCTACTGGTGCAGGTGCCACTGGTTCAGAGGAGTGGGAGGCAGAAGAATGTACTTCTTCTTCATGAGCCTTTACCTCAGGTGCCTCCAGAAGGTGACCTTCTTGACCCTGAACATCTGATTCAGGAGGAGGAGGGATAAATCCCTGACCAAAAGGAGGCAGCCCCATCTTCTTCAGAGTAGTCAGATTACATCTTGGGGGCTCAATGTTCTGATCACTATCAAGCCAGAAAATCTTATTACTACAGAGGATGAATGAGATCAATGGAACAAAGGGGAGAGGAGTCTTGACAGTCTTTATCTTGTGGAATCTCAGAAACTCTTCACATATGAGTTGCCCGGGATTAACAATGACTTTGTTGATGATCATGGCTAGGACTGGGTTGTCTATCTCAAGGATCTAAGAGAAATTGCCTGCCTTGTTCACCATGCATCTTGAATATGCATAATGAATTACTTGATAGGGTGAAGATAATTGTGCAGGCTTGAGAGTTCCCTGAACTGGACTGATGGGTTGATAAATTTACAACAGGTCACTGTCAGTGAATTTCTCCTTATGCTACCAAGAATTATATGCCTCCATTCCAGGCATGTCCATGTTGAGCCATTTGTTCAAGTCTGACTAACCAAAAGAAAATTTCTTCCCTCTGACTTGAGACGAGATTGTGATTTCTGAAATCTTTCCTTCAGATTCAGTGGTAGTGATCTTCAAGTTGGAGTAGAATGCCTTTACAACTTTCTCATTATAGTGGTTTTTTATCCCTATCCATTGCTTGTAAGGCTCCAGCCATTCAACACAGGGTATCCATTTTTCTCCAGATATTCAATATCCATGTACCCACATCTTTGCTACAAAGATCTCCTCTGATTGTCTTCTGATACGTCTTCAATAGGACCCTGAGCATAGGATGAATCAATGGGAACTTCTATGTCCCCTTGTAACAGGCAAGAATGCACAAGAGGGGGGGTGAATTGTGCTTTTAAAATCTAATTCTGAGAAAACAAAAACAATTTATACTGGTTCAGCCCAAACTTGGCCTACGTCCAGTTCTCCAACCTTCAGTTGGGTTCCACTATTCCTCAAGATTAAATCAGGCTCTTGATGGCCTTTACAAGTGACAGCAAGAACTCTCCTCTTTACTGATCACTCCCCCTTACACTTTGTAAGTTTACACCCTACTCTTAAGATCCCACTATCTTAAGAGTAATTCTCACTTTGATAATGAATACAGAATAATTGTTCACTCAATTGAACAGATTATGTTACACACTGAAGATTATGAGAACAGTAAGTGTTGAGAGTTTTGAATGCAGTAGATACAGATAATCAATGTGGCAATCAATTCTTACAACTAACTTCTCTTCTGAAGCATTTATAGTTTCTCTTAGAAATATATCCATTGATAATATGGCCGTTGAACATGTCAAGAGAGTTGAGTGATCTGGTGAAGTATGGAAGATGTAATCTGCTATGCATTTACTCCATTGTACTTGATTTTGCTTTAGCTCATCTCTCTTCTTCTATCGCTGACAGAGTATGTGAGTTCCAACGGCTCTTTTGATCAAATTGTGTCTTAACGTAAACTTCCTTAAGTAGGTCTGAACAACTCTGTACTTGGAAAGCGAAAAATAGGCTTGTCATTGATTTTGAATATTTATCATCGCCACTCTGATTACATGCCTCTGATCGATCACAGGGTCTGATGTCAGATTGATTACATATCGATTACCTATAGATTATAGCCTGCATAACTGAACATCAGATTAGAAATTCATGCGCCTCATCGATTACAGGGGAAGCCTGATCGATTAGGCAGGTTCAATCGATTACAAACAGATTACATGATTACTCTAATCGATTACTAAATTTTCTATAATCGATTAATGCTCTCTAATCGATTGGGCTTAGAATATGTTTTGATCGATTAATACTCTCTAATCGATTGGGCAATTTTCTCTCAATCGATTACTGGACTCTGATCGATTAGGCTATGGCTTCTTTAATCGATTAGACGACTCTAATCGATTACTCCAATTTCTCCTAATCGAATGGACTAATTTCTCTCATCGATTACAGGGGCCTCTAATCGATTAGACGCTATGTGATCTGAACTTGATTCATCTCTAATCGATTAGGCTTGAGTTCTTTGACTTGTAATCTATTCCTGATCGATTGGACAAGACTTAGGATTTTCTATCAGATTATCCCTAAGATATTTCTGTTCTTATCATAGCCCTTCTTTATGCCTAAGTTATGTTTAGTTATCATCAAAACTTATTATTCTAACACCCCTAAGATGAGTTCTCTGACTTTCATTGTTGAAGGACTTTTGCTCTTGGACTGGGAGGCATTGGCACAAGTTTTGGCCATTGGTGGTGATGGTTGAGAAGTGGAGGGTGTAGGGTTTGAAGGTGGTGAAGGGTATCTATAGGTGAGTGTAGGATCTCTTGGGGGCAAGGGAACTGTATCTAGAACAACTTGTGCTCTATAATTTTTGGGTATTCACATCTTGGGTGCCATCTGAGAGGTTTATATAGAGGGCTAAAGATTATGACTGGTGATTCGAAAGGGTGTAACTGGGTCTAGGGGGTTATGACGAATGATGATTTGAATAATGGCTTCAGATACGACTGTTACGAGGGGTTTTGATGATTCGAGCCATTAGGGTTTGATGAGAAGAGGAGAAATGATGCTAAGAGTGAATGCAAATGAAGCGAAATGATGCAACAGTTACATGTGTCATGTATATATGAGAGTGTAAGTGCAAAAAGGTATGCAACTTTCAGAAAAAGTGTACGTTACAAATGTTACTGTTAGCGCCTGATCGATCACAAGTGCCCTATGATCGATCACAGAGTGTAGTCTCTGATCGATTGGATGCGTCTGATCGATTAGGGATTGTTGTGATCGATAGGTCCACGCTGAGTAATCGATGCTTGGTCGATTACCCCTTCCTTGTGATCGATTAGACAGCTCTAATCGATGGCAGCTTCTCCTTAATCGATGCTCTTAGTCTTCTCTAATCGAAGCCTAATCCATCACAGAACATGTTCTGTGATCGATCAGGGTTACCTGATCGATTGGACGATGGATTTTCCACTTGATGACTGAACCTTCAAAATTTTAATTTGACACTCCGATGCCTAAGTTAGTACTTTATCATCAATTATATATGAACAATTTAGAAGAGTTAAGGATTTGATATAGTTTTACAACTCATTGGGATTTGCCATTCCCAATTCTCTTCTAATAAACATGAATTGTTTAGCAGCCAGAGGTTTGGTCAAGATATCTGCTAACTGCAAGTGAGTGGGAATAAATTCCACCTTAACATCCTTCTTTTATACATGATCCCTGATGAAGTGGTGTCTGACATCAATATGCTTAGTCCTTAAGTAATGCACCGGATTTTTGGCCAAGCTGATTGTGTTAGTATTGTCACAGAGGATTGGGACTTTTGAAAATTCCATTCCCAGATCCTTCAATTGATGCTTGAGCCATAGGACTTGAGCACAGCAACTTGCAACAACAATGTATTCAACTTTCTGTAGAGGACAAGGAGACACAGTTCTGCTTCTTGCTAGCCTAAGAGATTAATGATCCTCCAAGAAATTCACATTGACCACTGGTACTTTTCCATCAGTTTTGTACCCAGCATGATCTGAATCTGAGTATGCCATGAGGTACTCCTGAGTTCCTTTGGGGTACCATAATCCCAGATCTTGAGTTCCAACCAAGTACCTCAATATTCTCTTAACACATGTGTGGTGGGATTCCTTTGGATTAGCTTGATATCTGGCACATATTCCCACACTAAACTGAATGTCTGGTCTGCTTGAAGTTAAATATAGGAGGGAACCAATCAGACCTCCGTATGTGGACTGATTAAAGTCCTTTCCCTTTACATCAGCATCCAGTAAAGCTGTGGAACTCATAGGAGTCTCTTCATCCTTTGATAGATCCATCCCAAACTTCTTCAAGATCTCCTTCACATACTGGATTGTGAGATGAATATCCCATATTTTCTCTATTTAATTTGAAGACCTAGGAAAGAGTTCAGTTCTCCCATCATGGACATCTCAAACTCTCCCTGCATAATCTTAGAGAATTCTTCACAAAGAGATTCATCAGTAGCATAAAAAATGATATCATCAACATAAATCTATACTACAAGCATGCTTTTCTTTCTATGTAAAATAAATAGAGTGGTGTCTACTTTTCCTCTTGTAAATCCTTTATCTAATAGAAAATTACTTAATCTTTCATACCAGGCCCTTGGTGCATGTTTTAGTCCATATAAGGCCTTTTTAAGTTTGAAGACATGATCAAGCTTAGAAGAATTTTCAAACCCAGAGGGTTGTTCAACATATACTTCCTCCATAATATAACCATTAAGAAAGGCACTCTTTACATCCATTTGATATAATTTGAAATTTTTGAGTGATGCAAAAGCTAACAAGAGCCTTATTGCCTTTAGTCTAGAAACAGGGGCAAAAGTCTCCTCATAATCTATGCCTTCTTCTTGGTTATAACCTTTAGCCACAAGTCTTGCCTTGTTTCTAACCACAGTTCCAGATTCATCAAGTTTGTTTTTAAAAACCCACTTGGTACCTATTATAGGATAGTTCGAAGGTCTTGGAACAAAGTCCCAAACTTGATTTCTTTCTGTTAGAATCTTAAGTTTTGATGAAGACTGACCCCATATATAACATAAGTAAATAAGCGCAAGTTACCTTTGGATTAAAACAAGTAAAATCTGATAGGTAACAGATTTTTATCGCTAGAGCTAAAGACTATCACTATTGAAAGGATCAACTATAACAGATGGAAACTTAGCAGAACAATAAGAATAAATATCTCTATCGCTAAAGTGTATCTCTATAGCTAATAGACAGAGCCATAGCAAATGAAGACTTAGTAATAACAAAGTTAATATCTATCGCTAAGAAAGACCCTATCGCTAAAGGCTCATTAAGAACATGGATAAATAAAAGGAAGAATAACTAGCTGAACAATAAACCATGTCCTTGAGCAAATGGAATCAGCTAGCGATAACAGATTAAGCTATCGATAACAAAGTGCTTTGGTTAATAGACATTCAGATAGCTAGTGCCTGAGAGGAAGAATTATCTAGTGATAACATAGTTGCTAGCGCTAACACGGTTAGCTATCGATAGTAGGATACCTTGAAATACCTTTGAATGACCAAATGACTCAGTATCCTAAAAGCTAATGAGCAATCAAGTAACTAGAGATAATGAGATTAGCTATCGATAGAAGAGTGCTTATTAAGATGACATGGCTAGAACACTGAACATTGAACTAAAAGAATACGCTAGCGATAATACTCATGACAATTGATATAAAATGCCTTGAAATTCCTTAAATATTGTCTCTATCTCATTGAGCTAATAGACTAAGCTTGCGATAGCATCTTCTAGGTATTAAATGATTATTTGTTCAACTAACAGCTTAAGTGCAGAACTTACTCTATGAAGTTAGCGATAGCAGATCATGCTAGCGCTACTGAAAAAGCTGCCATAACAGTACAGTTTATACGGATGCTCAGAACGCTAAGTCTATCTCTCTCTTAGCTCACCCTACACAAGAGTAGTTGAAGCTAGAGTAGAAAGTTAAGCCCGATGAAGAAACTGCATTTAATGCCAACGGCTATGAGCTCCCAACGACTAAATTCAAACGGTTTTTTGAAGTTGAACGCTAGGGCAAAATCTGAGAGGAGATATAAATATAGAACTCAAGCATTTATTGAAAAGTGACGAAAAACAAGAATATTCACGAACTCATTCATTGCTCTCTGTTTTCTGTATTTATTGTTTTAGAGATTTTATCTGTACTTAAGTGTTTATCACAATCAGTTCATTAAGTGAACGTATTTATTGAAATCCTCTACTGTTTGAGGTTGTTCTAAAAGCTTGGTACTTTAGAACAGGGATATTACCTTACAGGTAGTAAGGGGGAGTGTTTAGAGGGATTCTAAAACTCTGTAAAGGTTGACAGGTGAACCCGTGTTGTAAAACCTGTGGTTAGTGAAACCCAACAAAGTGTTGGAGAACTGGACGTAGGCAGTGTTGGCCGAACCAATATAAAGATTCTGAGTTGTATTTATTTGTTATCATTTTAATTTTCGAAAGCACAATTCACCCCCCCTCTTGTGCGATTGCCACCTTCACTTTCAAATTAATTGAGCTCTTCTTGCATAGCAACTATCCAGTCACAGTCTATCAATGCTTCTTCAATGCAAGAAGGTTCAATTTTAGAAATAAATGCAAAAAAATGCATTTCATTTTGAATCTGGCTTCTGGTTTTGACACCTCCACTAACATCACCAATTATTTGCTCAGGAGGATGATCCCTATGATGTCTCCAGGCTAAAGGACCTATTGGTTCATCATGGGAATCATTCTCTGAGTCTTCTTCATCCGATGATGATATTGGTTGTGTTTTGGCTTTAACTTTGATTGAAAAATGAGATTCTTCTTCTATTAATGGCCTCTATTCAGAGTCAGTTTTATCAAATACTACATGGACTGACTCTTCAACACTAGAAGTTATTTTGTTAAATACTTTATAGGCCTTGCTTTTGTTAGAGTACCTAATGAAAATTCCAGAATCAGCTTTAGGGTCAAATTTACCTTTCCATTGTTGTGGATGAAGCATTTAGAACTAAAGACTTTGAGATGGCTTACATTGGACTTTCTTCCTTTGTAAAGCCCTATTGGATATGTAGCAAGCTGTACTCATTGCATCTGCCCAGAACACTTGAGATATTTCCTTTTTATTAAGCATTGTTCTTGCCATTTCTGTGAGGACTCGATTCTTTCTCTCCACCACTCCATTTTGCTGTGGTGTTCTAGGAGCTGAGAAGTTGTGATTTATACCATTTTCTTCACACAGCTCTAGGAAGTCTTGGTTCTCAAATTCTCCTCCATGATCTATTTTAATTGAGCTGATTTTCTTGCCCTTTTCATTCTGCTCTTTCTTAGCAAACAGATAAAAAGCATCAAAGGTATCATGTTTAGAGGAAATAAACATAGTCCAAGTGAATCTAGAATAGTCATCCACAATCACAAGAGTGTATAGACTTCCTCCTAGACTTTTTACTCTTGCTAGACTAACTAAATCCATATGGATCAGTTCTAAGGTCTAGTAGTGGAGACTCCCTTCTTTGGTTTAAAAGAGGATTTTGTTTGTTTCTCTTTTTGGCATGCTTCACATAGTAATTCAGTCTTTACTTTCATATTAGGTATGCCAATGGCAAGATCCTTCTTGATTAGATTATCTAGCTGAGTCATGTTTATGTGAGCTAATCTTTTATGCCACAGCCAATAGTTATCAGTATTGCTTATAAAGCATTTTTCAGAAAATTGCTGATTTAGATCAACTATATACAAGTTTCCATTTCTGTTTGCCTTCAATCTACATTTAAGGTTTGATTTATCTATAGCTAATTCTTTCTTATCTAATATGAGACATTCATTTGAGTCAAAGATTACCCAGTTACCTCTGTCAGTGCTCTGACTGACACTTAGCAATTTGTGGCAGAGTCCTTCCACAAGGTAGATGTCTTTGATTGCTCTAATGTCTCCTCTTCCTGCAATTTTTCCATACTGATTTCCACCAAAGCTAACTTTAGCTCCATCCTTCATGATTAGATTGTCCAATTTCTCTTTATCTCCATTCATGTGTCTTGAGCATCCACTATCTATATACCATTTGTTATTGTTGGATGCCTTGAGACAAACCTGCACAAACTATACAGATTTAGGTACCCAAACTTTCTTGGGTCCTTTGGGATTAGTATGTTGCCTTTTATCCTAATGGACTTGAGGCTGATGTGTCCCTTTAGGGATCCATTTGTATCACCCAGATATTCCATATTTCTTAGGATAGTAGGTTGATTCAGTATGCCCCTTTTTGTTATAGAAATTACAAAAACTGAATGATGATGAGTATTCTGAAGCTTTTCTGAAAAACTTCAAGTAGGATTTCTCTTCAGGTGCAGTATTTTTCTCTTTCAGGGATTTGGGAGTTGGATCATAGCCTATCCCAGTTTTGTCTCTATAAGCCTTTTGATTCATTAGCATGATATCAAGTGTTTCAGTGCTCTTAGTGAATTTCTTCAAGATCCCAGAAATCTTTTCAATTTCTTTCAAAAGTTTTTCACAGTTTGTACATTCAAATTTTTCTTTCTTTTGAAGAACTTCTTCAGAAATTTGTTTACATTTCATGCAATCTAATTCCTCAGTTTTCTTTTCAAGATCTTTGTTTTTCTTTCTCAAAACAGACACCTCTTTTGCTAGTTTCACAAATTCAACATGTATATCATTATGTGCATCTTGAAGTTCTTGAAAAGATGAGTCAGTATGATATACCTCACTGTCAGATGATTCCTCTTGGGCTACCAGACAGAGGTGGCTACTTCCTCAGCATCACTAGGTTTTTCATCTGAGCTATCTCCCCATATAGAGGAAACGTAGGCTTTCTTTTTGCCCTGGATTATTTTTCTCATTCTCCTTAAATCTTTGAAGACTTCAACACTGTGATTTAAAGTGTCCAGGCTTCTTGCATTCATAACATACAGGAGCATTTTTCTGGAAGTCCCTTCTAGTGTTACTTGAGCTACCTCTCTGGAATTTTCCTCTATTTCTAAAGAACTTCCTAAATTTTCTGACCATGAAGGCCATCTTATTGTCATCCATATAGTTCTTTTTGTGGCTTGATGGTTGATTCATATTCAGCCAAACTTCCAAATAAGGACGTGATGGAGCTCATGGATTTTCCTCTCATTTCTTGGATTGCAGTAGCCTTCATTTGCCATTCAGGAGTCAGTATCTTCAAGATTTTAGAGCCTTGTTCTGTCTCTGAAATTCTCCTTCCAAGGGCAGTAAGGTTATTTATCAGATGAGTGAACCTAATTTCCAGCTCCCTGATTGGTTCTCCTTCTTCCATTTTGAATAGGTGGAAGTCAGAGATCAATTGCTCAATTCTTCTGGCTTTTACTTCACTGGTTCCTTTGTGAGCAACTGCTAGAGCATCCCACATTTCTTTTGCTGTTTCCAGATGACATACTCTAAAGTATTCCTTCTGACTTAGGGCATTCTGGGGAATCAAAACTGCCTTGCTATTTAGTTCCAGATTTTCTTTATCATCTTCTGTGAATTCCTGTGGTAATTTTGGCACTTGAACTCCATTTTCTATCTTCATATGAATGATGTCTCCTTCTTCCACTATCTTCTAGAGTTGATATCCGGATGATTTGATAAAGAGTTTCATCTTCTTCTTCCAAAAGGAGTAGTGTTCACCATTAAATCCAGGTGGTTTGGAAATTGAACTGCCTTCAGGGAGTACATTGTCATATCCTGCCATTATGGATCTTTGCTTCTCTTGATCATTGGATCAATAGATTTTGAGAAGACCTACTCTGATACCAAATGAAGGAGGCAGGAATGCAATAGAGGGGGGTGAATTGTGCTTTTAAAATCAAAACTGAGTGAAACAATATTTATACTGGTTCAGCCCAATCCTGGCCTATGTCCAGTTCTCTAACCTTCAGTTCGGTTCTACTAAAGCTTTCAAGATTAACTCAGGCTCTTGAATGCCCTTACAAGTGTCAGCAAGAAATCTCTCTCTCTCTCCACAAATCACTCCCCCTTATAACTTGTAAGATTACATCCTGCTTTTAAGATCCCACTATCTCAAGAGTAAACCTCACTTGATTGTAAATACAGAATACTAGTTCACTCTATTGAACTGATTGTGTTACACATTGAAGAATATCAATCAATGAACTTTCTAAAGATTGGTGAGTATTGAATGTAATAGTTACAGATATTCAATATGGCAATCAATATTTTTAACCAACTTCTTTTCAATGGCTTTTATACTTTCTTCTGGAAATTTGCCCGTTGTGAAGATATATCCGTTGCATGTCTAGAGGGTAGGTTAATCTGATATAGAGTGTTGGGATTGTATTCAGGAAAGCATTAATTCTATTTTACTTGTTTTACTTCAGTTCATCTCTCTTCATTAATTGCTGGAAGTAGTTGGTGTGTCCAACGGCTTTAATGGCAGTTTGCGTGCCAACATTAACTTCCTGAAATGGGTATGTGCACTTTCTGTACTTGAAGGCTTAAAACAATTTGAACCATTGAATTTTGAATAAATCCTATCGCCACTTCAACCATAGCCTCTGATCGATCACAGGGGATGGTTTCTGATCGATCACTCATCGATTACACATAGATCACAGCCTACATCACTAAATATCAAGTCAGAAAACTTACTTGCCTGATCGATTACAGGGGACCCCTGATCGATTAGGCATGTCGAATCGATTGCAAATAGATTATACTCAGATTACATTCTTTCTCTGATCAATCACTCAACATACTCTAATCGATCAATGCTCTCTCATTGATTAGACTTAGATTATCTTGTTTCCTCTTATCGATTAATGCTCTCTAATCGATTAGACTTAGATTATCTTTGTTTCCTCTGATCGATTAGGCTTACTTCTCTTATCGATCACAGGGCCTCTGATTGATTGGGCAACTACAATTCTAACTTCTAATCTGAACCTGATCTATTAGGCTTTAAGTTTCATAACTTGTAATCTGAACCTGATCGATTTGGCATCACTTAGGATTTTCTATCAGATTATTTCTAAGTCATCCCTGATTTTTACTTAGCCTTATTTCATGCCTAAGTTATGTTTAGTTATGATCATAAACTTATTATTCTAACATTGCGTTCATCATTCTCTATCCAAATCTAAATTTCAACTTAACTTGCATAATACATTTAGAGAATCAAGTCATAGGAGCTCCATGTAATCTATAGAAAATATATTTGCCTTATTTACGTGCTAGGTAGTTTTGGTATGAAGTAGAGCCCTACTTGTATGTATAAGGTATTTTCTAGAATTTTCACAAAGACCCAATTTTAGGGAATATTCTATAGGAAGTTTATACATTTATTATTATGTGAAATATAATTATTGACTTTATATTCTATATTGTATAATTACTCAAAATTCTAATATATATATCAAATGCTTGAAGGATGTGGGTTGTCTTACATTCTGGACCGGTCATGTCTCAGTTTTGAGGGTGTGGCAACAATACTGTTGAATCTCAGAGTTTTGATGATAACCAAACATGACTTAGGCTAAGAAAATTATAGAACATTTGTCATGGTTCAAATAGAACATTTGTCATTGTTAAAACCGTGACAAACATGTTTTGTCACTGTTTTGAAAACCGTGACAAAAGCATCCGTGGCAAGCGGATTTGTCACGGTTTTTTAAAACTGTGACAAAGACAAAAACAACCGTGACAAGAGGAAACAATTGTCACGGTTCAAATCATTTTGCCACGGTTCAAGTGGGAAAACCGTGACAAAGGGCCACAGTTTATAACCAAAAACCTGTGACACTTTGTCACGGTTATCGCCACAAAAACCGTGACAAAGTGTCACGGTTTCGGGCACCGTGACAAGTTTGTCACGGTTCTCTCCAGAACCGTGACAAAAGATTTTTTTAAATTTTTTTTTTACAATTCTATTTTTTTTAAAATAATGTTTATTTTCTTTACAATTCTATTTTATATATATTATACAATAATTCTTCAATTTTAGTTGATTACAAATTTTCAACTAGATAATTATGAGTTATGAAAAATAATACAAATATTACTAGAAGAGTAATTACTATTTACACAAAATTTAGAGACCTACAAGAAAAAAAACATAAACTATAATTAGAAACTTTCAGAGATTATATTTCAATTAAATGCATATAATACAAAAAATAAACAAACTAAATAAAAACCCAAACAAAGAGAACAAAGGGCTGCAGAGAACATACCCAAGATGAGAGAAGAAATGAGGAGAGAAGGGATGAGTCCGAATGAATGAGTAGGAGGAGTTTATATACTAAAATCGGTCTGCATTTTGTCACGGTTTTTTAATAGAAAACCGTGACAATGCTTGTATGGTTAAATTAATTCCGTACATATTTTGTCATGGTTTTTACAACCAAACCGTGACAAATAATAGAGTATATCACGGTTCAGTAAAAAACCGTGACAAACATCACGGTTGTCGATGGAACCGTGACAAAAGTCACAATTTCCATTGGGAACCATGACAAACCGTGACGTTTGTCACGGTTCCATCGACAACCGTGATGTTTGTCACGATTTTTTACTGAACCGTGACAGACTCTATTATTTGTTTGGAAACCATGACAAACCGTGACGTTTGTCACGATTCAAGTGGGGAACCGTGACAAACGCCACGGTTTTTTAAAAAATGTGACGTTTGTCACGATTTTTTACTGAACCGTGACAAATGTCACGGTTTTCTTTTGCTACCCGTGTTACGGTTTTCATAGACAACCGTGGCAAAGATAATTTCCAACGGTCATATTTGTAATTTGTCACGGTTTTTTAAATCAAACCATGACAAATGATAAAAATTTGTCACGGTTCTAAGAAAAAACCGTGACAAATATTCACTAATAACGGTCATATTTTTGTGACGGTTCCTAACGGTCATATTTTCGGTGATCAACACACTATATATAGAGCACTGGTAATGAGGACATTGCAAAAACGTAAATTCCATCTTTTCTTATTTGTTTTTTTCTTTACAACATTAGCTAAAACCGTGGATAAATCATGGATAAAGTTTCCTCAAACGAGTTCGACCTATTTGGATGGATTGAATGTTTTCTTAGATTTTGCTACAACTCATGCTTGTTGTAACGGGAAGATCCTCTGTCCATGTCCCAAATGCAAGTGTAAGAAGTGGCATCCATGGAAAATTGTTAAGGAACATTTAATTGTGAAGTCTTTCCCACAAGGATATACATTTTGGTGTCTACATGGAGAAAAACCCGACATGATATATGATCTGTTTGTTGAAAGTTCGCAAGTAGAGTTCAATTAGGTGCTGAACACGACCCAATTGATGATGTTGTTCGTGATGCTTTTGGTGTTCCTGATGACAACATATGCGATGAAGCTGAAGGATCTGATCCTAGTGTTTTTTAGGAACGACGTAGCTCGTGAGTTTTACCAATTAATGGATGAAACAGTTAAGTCTTTATATCCTAATTGTAAGAAATACTCTAAATTATCCTTTCTAGTTAAATTATATCTTATAAAGTGCATATGCAGAATATATGATAAGGGTATATCTATGATACTTGAATTATTGCATGATGCATTCCCCGAAGCGGAGATCTCTCCGTCGTTTTATGATGCAAAAAAGATTATAAATAGGCTTGGGTTGAACTATCAAAAAATTGATGCATGCCCGAATGATTGTATGTTGTATTGGGGAGATGATGCTAAAAGGGAGGCATGTAAGCGGTGTAACGCTTCCAAATACCAACCAGTGCGAAAGGGGAAAAGGCAAAAGAAGAAGGCGGCAAAGATTCTCAGATATTTTCCGCTGAAATCTTGATTGCAAAGGTTGTTCATGTCTTCTAAGAAGGCTGAGCACATGAGGTGGCATAGTGTTGACAAGAATCCCGATGGCAATTTAAGACAGCCATGTGACGCAGAAGCATGGAAAGCAGTGAGTTTCCCTTATTTTCTGCTTATCTAAGAAATGTGCGTCTTGCTCTAGCAACTGATGGGTTCAATCCTTTTGGGAACCTAAGCACAAGTTATAGTAATTGGCCGGTTGTTCTTGTGTTGTACAACTTGCCACCATGGATGTGCATGAAGCAGAGCTCCTTTATTTTGTCCATGATCATTCCGGGGAAAAAAACACTCGCTAATGATATTGATATCTACCTCCAACCGCTTATGCATGAGCTGATAGACCTGTGGAACGATGGCATAGAAACATATGAAGCGTTCGACAAGACTCTGTTCAATTTGTGTGCAGCCTTGAGTGGTTGATCAGTGACTTTCCAGGCTTAGGGACATTATCTGGATGGAATGTTCACACTGGCCTTGCATGCCCAACTTGCAATTTTGACTCTGACTCAGTCCGCCTCCCACACAGTCGGAAGTGGTGTTTCATGGGTCATCGACGTTTTTTAGATGGAGGACACAAGTTCAAATTGCAACGGAAGCATTTTAATGGGAAATAGGAGAAAAGAGCGGCCCCAAAAATATTATCTGGTTTAGAGATTTTAGAGCAGCTTGCAGATGTTGAGTTCGAATTAGGAAAGCATGTTCATTCTGCTAATGTGGGTGATGACTCCCCATTTAACATTGATTTAGGGCTTATTTAGAAGATATTTGGGGAGTCATCAATTCTAATTAAAGGAATTTTGAGTGCTTTTAAGAGAAGATTATGGAAATTTGTCATATAAGCTTAATTTAATTATTTTTTAAATAAATATGACAATTTATTAGAAAATTTGATTGGCATTATTCCCTTACATTTATGCATGATTTTGATAGGTACAAATGGATATTCTAAGCTAGGAAGGAGAAGAAAAGCAAAGGAAAAGAGTGGAGAAAGTTGGAGCTTAATTGCTGAAAATTGCCTCTGATGCCATGGCACTACGCGAAAATCCCTAAAAATCCTGATTTCGCACAGATTTGTTTTTTATCCTTTTAAAACACCTAGGGCACGAAAATACACAAATAATCATCCCCCTTTGAACCCTAGAACCCATAGGAACCATTAGACTCATCGGTGCATATATCTTTGGAGCTAGGGTTTGCAAAATTGGAGGTTGAGAAGCAAAATTGGAGGAGTTTCTTGACCTACAGTGATAGATTCTTCTTGTTTTCTTCCATTCTTTCTTACATTGGCTATGAGCTCATCCTCGGTTTTTGTGCCATCCCCTTTCATTTTTTCATAGAGGCATGCCTCTTGCTCTTCCACACTTCATTCATCTTCATAAATCAATACTCCATCATCAATGCTTCTTCTTCGATTAAAAACTTTTCCTGTAAATTTCAATTTACCAGATGCATTATATAAGACTATGATGAATTTAACATATTCACATATTTTTCTAATTCAAATTATTACCTTCACGATCTCATTACACACTGCCTCCTTATTTTCTTTTGGCACCTACTTCCAAGTCTTGTTGTAGAGTGAAAAATGCAGCCACTTCCCGCCTAGATTAGAACAAAATTTGTTGAATAAATTGCCTCCCTGACATTTAGTTGCCTTGTTCCATCATTGCAGGGGACTAGAAATCGTAGGCCCTCTTCCAGCTGGTATGTTGCTGTCACATCCAACCTCCTCCTGGTGACCATGCCTTCTTAATCTACAAAATGTCACAAATTTAATAATTAAATTAACATTAATTTAATAAATTAACAAAATTTCAACAAATAACAATATATTATTTTATTTTTTACCTATAACATCAACCCAATATCAGTTTCCTAGTCAAGACGTTCGCGGGGGCCGGTTTGGCTGGCTGTTCGCCTGGTTGTTCACCTCATTATTCATCGCGTCTCCTTCTGGTGCTGCTCCCCCTGAGACATGAAAATCTTTAAACAATTCTTCCTCAAAATCAAAATCGTCTAAACTAAAGTTTCCTATATTTGGCGGAATATCAGGAAATTGTGGATGAGCTTGTCGGTCACTCGGTTCACTTTGGTCGTATTGGGATTGTAGATAGATTGGTATTCTTCCCCCTCCTCTTCCTCTGTGGCTACCACCTCTACTAGAACCCTCCCAAAACAATTGTCTAGGTTGCTCGATTCGTTTACCCTTATCTCTACTAGACGGCATTTCTATAAATAATCCTAATAAAAAGAAAACGTCAAAGTAAGTGTGATGATTTGTAGATTTGTAACGGTTCCGTGCTGCAACTTATGGTCACGGTTCAGGAAAATTTATTGAGGCAGAGTTTGTCATGGTTTTCAGTAAACTGTGACAACATTTTTGTCACGGTTAAGAAGGGAAACCGTGACAATTTCAGTTTGTCACGGTTTCCCATAGTGAAATTGTGACAAAGTGTCACGGTCCGTGGGACCCGTGACAACATTGTCACTGTAACACCCCAAATTTTAAAAAATAGAAAATAGGGAATTATTTAAGATTTTAATAATGTAACTAAAATATTAAGAAATATTGAAAATAAATTTATGATGTTTTAGGTATTTTAAATAATTTTAAGGCTTATTTTCTTTAAGAAATAAAGAGAAATAATTTGGAGATAGAACTCAATTTGGAGAAAAGAAATAATAAAGGTTTATTTAAAATCTTGGGATGGCATATAGAAATTAAATAGTCTTATAAATAAATTTATGAGGTCAGGTATATTTTTAATAATTTTTAAGGTTTATTTTCTTTATTAGTTAAGGAAAAATATTTAGGAGATAAATTTAAATAAGGGAATATTTAGAATCGTAGGATATTGGTTATTAATTAAAAAGTCTTATAAATAAATTTAGAAATTAAAGTATATCTAGAGAAATTAATTTGGGAACAGATTTAGGTCTATTTTTAAATGATAATGATAAATAAAATTATGATTTAAGAGAAAAATAGGAAATAGGAAATGAAAAAGGCAATATCTGCCCCTAGTTAGAAAATATCTTTAATAAAAAGAAGGGGTAAAATAGTAAAACACCTGTTTAAAAATATCAACCCCTTTCTCCTTAATATACAAACCGCATGTTCCATTTCTTTTTCTCTCCCTCAGGCCCGATTTCCCTCTGTTCTTTGTCTTCCTCGTTTTCTCTTCTTCCTCTCTCGATTCCTCCGTCCTCCGAAGCTGGTAACGGCGGAAATCAACGGCGACGGCGATGGAACAAGGTGGAAAAACGCCTAAGGAGCTCAGGTCATCACTGGGTAAGCTCCTTTCCATATTTTCCTTTCATTTCGGGACTGATTTGCGAGAATTTGGGGAGGGATTAACTCGAATTTTTGGAAGTTTTGGAAGCTACAAATCAGTGAAATTGAAGCTCATGGTCCGATTAGCAAACCCCAAGGATGAATTTGAGAAGTGAAGTAGCTTGGTTCAAGTTTCATTCAAATTTCTTCCTCCGTGTACTGTTCACCCGAGTTTGCTCTTGTTAATTTCTGAATGAAATTCGAACGGAAGCTTAAATTAAAAGATGATTAGGAGTAAGATTAAGCCTATAAGTGTGTCTTACATTTCGATTTGTGAAATTGGGATTTTGGATTTTTCTTTCTTCCTCCCCTGTTTTCATTCAAAGCCGACGGGTTCAAGGGGGCAAAATTTTGAAGCAATGTATTCAAGAACAGGAAGTCATGATGAATAGTTTTGGTGTGGAATTGTTGTGTTTCTTGATGATTTAACTTTTCCTTGTTAAGCTGAAATTCGATTCTGTTGAAGCCGAATTCCTGTTCCTTTGTACTTTGGATTTCTAATATTAATTTGGGTGAAATTCTGTTCTTTCTTGTTTCTTTGTTGGCCGAATCTCTGCTTCTCCAATTCTTCCCTGTGTTGGTCGAAAATATGGTGCTCCTTCTCTGTGAGTTTCGTTTCTGATTTTGGATTAGGAAGAAATTTATGATGTCTGATTGTTGATTTTCCCTTGCTCTATGTATGATTGGATTAGGTGTTAGCCATTTAATTTTCTTCCCTGTTGGTTGCTCAGGCCTCTGGCTTCAGTGGGTAGGAAAAAAAAAAGAAATCTATGACTTTAATGATAATTTGGTTGTAGTATGAATGTTTAAGGTTAGAAGCTGGATTTTTTGTAATGGGGTGCAGAATTTGCGTTGGGAATCTATTGTTGTTTTACTATGGTTATGCACTTGAAAATTCTGTTCTTTATGGTGTTTTGTTAGTCTATGATTTTGTCATATAAGGAATGGATAATCTTGAAATAATTAGTGAAGAATTGTTGAAGGAAGCATATGGAATTTAGGAAAATTAAAGAGGAAGGAGTAAGTATTTAGAAGGAGAAATTGAGCTTTGAATTGATGGTGGTTGTTACTCATATGGAATTGTAAGGTAGTTAAGTCTTGTGGAATTGTTGGGAACAATTCTAGATATGAATGGAAGAGGTATTCTAAGAAGTTAAAATGGTTTATCAAAGGACTGATTTGTAAGTTGTCAAGTGGTTCTATAATTTATTTAAAGTGGTTTGAGGATTAGAGAAGTGTAGGTTCTTTGGGGAATTACATCATTTTAATCATCAAAGTCTCTAGGAATGTTAAGAAACTAGGAAAAGGATCAATTGATGTTGAAGTCTTTAGAGAAGCTAAGTAAGGAAATTATGAGAGTATGAAATGTTTTAGGTTTGGAAGGTGTTGATTGTGGAGTATAAAGTTTTAAGTTGGAATTTGTCATGGAGGAGGGTTGATGTATTGAATTATTTAAGGGAAGTGTAAATTATCATGCACTTCGGGTTTATTTACTAGACAAGAATTTGTATATGTTTAATTGATGTTTTGTTTAGTACTTGGAGTAGAGGCATAAAAGTTACGTTGAGAAGAAAGAACAATGTTTAAGTTTGTGATTAGATGATTGTAGGGGAAAACTTGCTATCCATGGTGTCAAGGTTACAAGTCTTAGTGATAATTAGGAGAGATTGAATTTTATAATATGACAATGGTGAGTTTGGAGTTTAAGGTTTAATTTGTATTCTGTTTTATCTTAAGATTGTTAATTAAGTGATTGAACAAGTTGGAATGATGATTCATGTGGATTTACTTGGGGTTGATGATTGTAAAGCCTAGCTATTTATTATTGGAAATGTTGGCATATGTAATTAAGAAGTTTAAACAAGAAAATTTCATTTTACACTTATGATACTTAAGAAAGAGAATTTGAGGTTTTAAGTTAGAATTTAAGTAGGAAATTGGATTATAAGGTGCGATATAAATTGGGAAGTGTTTTAGGCTCTAAAGGATTTTAAGGGATTTTAGGAATTAATTGTTATTTTATTTCCTGTTTTGGATGAATTGTATCGGTGACAGGAATGAGTATCTTGGAATGGTTGAATTTAAGAGTTTTAAAGGAGTAGGAAGTGTTGATATTTGGTTGATGGTTAATCATTGGTTCTAGAGATAGGAAAAGGATAAATGTTAATGATAGTTTGATAGAAATGAAGTGAATAAAGGTAGGAAGTTGGGTTAATTATTCATACTTGATTAGGCAAGATAAAGAGGGTTTATGTACTTTGATTTTCACCTGATTAATTTCAGTTTAGATTTTAATTGAAGTTTAGTACATCTAGAGGATATTATAGTGTGAATGGAGGATTATAAATTTCTAAAAGTCGGGGTTTATTTCTGTGATTGATTCCATGATCCAATGCTCTGTGTTTTACATATGATAGGAAATAATGATAGGAATAGAAACTAAATTTATCTATGGTTTATTGGTTAGGTTAAAAATAATAAGTTGAAACCTCTGTTTTAGTTCTGTTTTCTTAAACAACATTTTTAGTGACAACAGTGAATCAATAGTAAAATATAATTCTGATCAGATTAAAGTTATACGGTACAAAAATAAATAATTAACATATATAATAGAAGATGATAATGTTTAATCAGTTAATTATGGTTAAGTCATTGTGGTTTTTATATTTAATTTCGGAAAAGATAATAATAAGAATTAGAATAATTAAATTGAAAGGGATTATTTTAAGTGGCCTTTTAATTTTTTTAAAAAAAGGGGGTCAATATATATAAAGTAAAACCTACCTATATGAGATATAAGAATGGGGTAGTATTAAGTACATTAGGACCGGGAGAGAGACGCTAAATAATTATATAGAAGTTTAGGTGTTAATTCACTATTTATATCAAATGTTAATAGGTCTGGATAGTAACGTAAGTTGAGAAGGTCAATGGAAAGGAAAGGAGCAGATAAGGACTAAGCTTGGAGTTCAGGTAGCAGTTTATTTCAGTAACAATTAAATTGCATGTATTATTTTGTAATAACTGTTGCATTTAGTTGGTAAGTTGTTATTCCTCAGTTGGAGTACTCCAGGCTTAGGTGGTTCGCTACCCCTTTGCCAAACCA
Source organism: Mimosa bimucronata (assembly GCA_037074515.1). NCBI lineage: Eukaryota > Viridiplantae > Streptophyta > Magnoliopsida > Fabales > Fabaceae > Mimosa > Mimosa bimucronata. The sequence goes on along the minus strand of CM073438.1, from coordinate 30,395,313 downwards.
GTTTAGTTATAACGGGATTGTTATAACGAGAAGTCCTGCAGGTAGAGCCTCCACTAGTTAACGAAAGTATCGTTATCAGTGGTTGGTAGGTGCGGATCGCACACAGATTAATAGGAGTAAGACTATCATTATTTGAGCAGTTTTATGAAATATATACATGACAATACTAGTATGATCATATATGTTAATGAAAGAAACTGCTATTGGGATTTCCAATCTCACTCTTTCCCCAAATATTTTCAGTACGCAGGATGTGGGAAGCTAGCTGGGAAGGAAGAGTAGAAGAAGAAATTAGGATTATAGTTGAGTAAGAAAAAGGTAGTTAAATAATTTAGTAATCTTATTTGTATATGTTGTAAGAATTAAATTATTGAATTAATAATAGAAAGCATAGAAAAATATAATTGCATAAATTTATTAAGGGATTTAAATTCCCTAAGGGTTATGAATTATTAATAGACACCGAAAAATGGTTAGCATACTTTTAATTGTTTTATTAACCACTTTATTTTACAAAAAGTTTTAAGTGGTTCCAATTTGTCTGAAAAGCCCATTCCAACTGAAAGGAAGTTGGTTAAACGTTTTAAAGAAAAAGTTTTAAATTTTTACGTATTTTTGGGCTTTTGACATTAAAAAGTGGTTATAATTCAATTAAAATGTTATATTATAGTAGTAAAATTCTAGACGTTACAGTCACGGTTTCCGAGAAAACCGTGACTACAAGTCACGGTTTCCCCTTAGGAAACTGTGACAACCGGTCACGGGTCCTTGGGACCTGTGACAAATAGTCACGGTTTCCTGTGACATGTTGTCACGGTTTCCAGAGGTCACGGGTCAAAGGGACCCATGACCTTCTATCACGGTTTCCCACCGGAAACCATGACAAGTAATTTTAAATTAAAAAAATATAAAGTTTTTATTTCTTTTAAAAAAAATTAAAATTTGTCACGGTTTTTTGGGTCTTAAACCTTGACAAATTGTTTACCTCTATCTGGTGGGGGCTTGGTGCCAAATTTGTCACGGTTTTTTTGTGAAAACTGTGACAAATTTGGCGCATTTTTTCCCCATTTTTGTCACCGTGTTGTCACAGTTTTAATATTAAAACTGTGACAAAATGCAAACCTTTGTCACTGTTTTATAAACCGTGACATGACCTTTTTTTTGTAGTGGACTGTCACTTTTGGCGGCGACTTTTTTTGTCGCCGCCAAACGGCATACCTTCTGCGGCGACACGATATGACCTTTCAAAGTGACTTTATATAGTCGACGCTAAAAGTCATGCAGTTTATTTGTTGAATAACACTAATATTTTTTTTTATTTTTATATAAAATATTTAAAATTTTAAAATGTTAAATAAGCTATTTTATATTGAAAAATAAAATAAGATAATATATTTTCATTTTTATTGGTTTTTAAATGTATAGTGAATACTTTAATTTGAAATCAATGATATATTAAATAAGCTTATACATGAATAAAGAATAATAATTTTTAAATTAATAAAATTATATCAACATTCTAATATATTAAAAAGTAATATTATGAATATTATATTAATAAGAAACATTTATATTATATTTTATCTTTAGAAATTAAATGAAAAAATAATATATATAGTATATAAAAATAAATACTAAACGTAGGTAATATGATAATATATTTATATAATAATATCATATGTATTTAAATTGATATATTAAATATATGCATATAATATTAGTGTGTGTGTGTGTATTTAATTTTGTATTAATATGATGGGAGTTCATCATAGCTCAACTGGCCAAAGCTTCAAACAAGAACAAAGTCTTCATGGATTTGAATCTTGGGAGGCACATTTGAAGGTGAAATTAAAGGTGATGAAGTGGGGCGATGTGGCATAGAGTGATGATGTGGCGCAACGTGACACATGACAAGTGGCAGGAGGGTAGACGATATGGCACGTGGGTGGGGTCTCCACATCATCAGCCACGTGGCCATAGAGTGCTGATGTAGCTTTAATTATTTAATTTTGTTTACCACTTTCAGCGGCAACATTTGTCTCTGCCAATAACCCTTTTTGACGGCGACATTCAAGTTGCCACCAAACATACCTTTTGGAGGTGACAATTGTCGCCATCAAAGGTTGACTTTCAGTGGCAACATAAAAAGTCGCCGCCAATACTTTTAGCGACGGTCACATAAGTGGCGACAATAAAGCCACTGAAGAGCACCACTTTCGAGTGTGTGTGCGTGTAGTGTGCCCTTGGGTCCGCCCTTTAAGAAAATAAGAACCAAGGGGATAGTGGAAGCTAACCCCCGGTGTCGTTCGCTTGAGGAGCCTAACGTAAAAGATGTCCTAGTAGCTAATATGCAAACTAACAAAAGCCGATAAAAAGTATTGTATTTTGTTTTTGTAATTAATAGGTGCAAAAGATGTTATATGTTCAAGGGTAAAAAATAAAAATAAGACAAAAGTGAGATTTGGAGGGGAAAGGAAATGGAATCACTCTTGATAAATGGAAGCCTTGGGATTTATTGCTTCTAAATATTTTCAGGGAGTTTTTGTTGATTTTCGAAAGACCCCTAGAGGAACCCCTCTAGGCTAAGCTTAGGTTAACTTAATTAATGCCGGAACCTCGCACATTACTTAATTTAACCTAATTTGATTAAGTTCAAAATCAATGTGAATTTGCTAATCGTAAGGGGCTCCTAATCCAACAACCGGGACCCCAAATTGCCACTTAATTAATCCTAGAGTTTAATCAATTATTGGAACCCCACATAATAAATCAAGACTCTAGGATTGAAGCCCAATGACACTCATGCAATTTAACAAATTCAAGAACTAACTAATCATGCAAGACTTTAAATCCACAACTTGGGCCACCCCACAATTGCACTTAATTTCTCAATTAACTCTAACTCATTGATGGCCACCCAAACAAAGATTAAGGTTGAAAAGAGTAATTACCCAATGTCTAAACACAATTAATTAATTCCTATGACATTCCATTCATGCAAAACCACTTAACATTTTTAATCCACTAACCAAGCCACCTTGCATTAGCACATAATATTCACAAAGAGAATAACAAAATCATGAACCCATAAATTTCATCAAACTCAAAGTTAATATAGCACAATGTCAAGTATTCAATAAGAAAGAAACAACATAAAATAGTTTCTAACCCTTATACAATATATAGAAATGAAGAACATAACCAAATGTCATAAATATACCCCTAGAAACCTAGAAAAGCATAAATACAACAAGAGGAAGAAGGATTAGAACTAAAACTCCCCTATTCAAGCTTCAAGCTTCAAGCTCATCCCTTGGCTCCCACCACCAAGAGTGGTGGAGCCTAGCTGCTACTCTCCATGGGAAAAACAACAACCAAGGTGGGAAGGAAAGAGGCCATGGATTTGGGTGGAACGAAGTGAGAAAGATGAAGATGGAGATGAGAAATGAGAGAGTTAGGGTTAGGAAGTGAGTGGTGGCTCCAAATCTGCCCTAATGGGGTGTGTCTTTCGAGTTTTATGTCCCTCAAGTCGGGTCAAGTAAGTGGGTATTCAAGTTGGACCCAAATCAGGCCCAAAATGTGAACTGATATTTCTGCAGAATGCAGGCTCGCCGTCCGCTCGCCGCGGCCAGCTGATGTTGCTTCTGGAACTTTTGGGGCCTTTTCGCGCCACGGCGAGCTACATTCTTCTCTGCCAAAATTGAAGCTTGTTCGCCGTCTGCTCGCCGCGGCGAGGAGACTTCATTTCTACCTCTTTTGTTTGGCCTTCTTCGTCCCGGGTCCAATCTTTTGGTCCTGAGCGACCCTACAAGTGAGAATAAGATAAAACCAAGATCAAATAGCCCTATAAATTAATTAATGCAATTAATCTACAATTATGGCTAATTACTCCTAATTTTACACTCATTTCCCTTGAGAGTTTGGGACATTCAATTGGACATTATTAGACAAAACTTGCATCTTAATCATGTTAATTGTCTCAATTTAAGCATATAAAAGCATTACAAATCAGAGATTTGTCAGTCACCGCCAAAGACCTTCAGCGGCAAATGTCACCACCGAAAGCGAAATTTTTTGTAGTGTGTTCAGATGATGTGTAAGTAAACTTTCCATATACAAGCGTGTTGGAACATAACTTAAGCATGTCCACATGATGAGTGAGGAAACGACAAACTCTATTATTCATGACGCAATTAAATTCTTGTCAGCAATATGATACGTAACCAACAAACAAACGAAGGCCACACACCTATTATCTGTAGCTCAAAACACATTCATAACGGTTTCTACAAGTAAAACATGGAAAATAGAGAGAACTGATGAGCTATACATGCAAACAAAGAAATGGTAAGCGGGTTATATTAATCACATGAAAGTTTGCATTAAACTAGTTTCTGGGGGACAGTATCTGAACCTAAGATTTTTTGGAGACTGAACCCTTCACCATGAATTGAAACTAGAATCCTAATACCCTATTGAGTGAATATTAAATTTTTTTTAAAATCAAACGTATTCATCAACTTAATTAATTATTGGAGGGGTGGGTTTGTGTAATAAGCGGCTAATAGTTTAGGGTTCGACTACCTAGCCTTTTAATATGGGCCAACGAAAGTAGGACACTACTACTGGTTCTCAACCAAAATAAAAATGGTTTATAACCTGTTCCGATCCTAAATATAGGACTTAATTATTGAATTTTATGAGATTAAGAATGTTAGCAAAGTTACTTAATATCACATGTTTTTTCTATAACATTGTAACTACCTTCTTTAATTCTCATCCCTTCCCTTGCTTAATTATTGTTGATAGAGTATGAATATTGGTAGTTTGGGAAGTACCAAACAATTTTTGGGGTTTGACACACTTTATGCTTACATAATTTGTTTTTTAATAACTGATACTACTAACTGGGAAAGAGATTGAGATATTCCGGAGTAAACAAAAGTAATCAGCATTAAACGTTATATAGCATAACCGTATGTGAACTAGCGTGAGTGGAAATGAAAAGGAACAGCAACCGCGTTACTGAGAAAATTGCGTGGGACTCTTTGCTTGACTATTCTACTTTGTACCATTTTGTAGAGAGCAAAGTACAGACCATGTTTACCCCATATTCATCACGTTATTCACAATCTGACAACCCACACACAAGAAATCTATTAACACACTGAAACGCGTCCGACTCTTACGTGGAAACTTCTTTCTCTCTTTGTTTTGCAAGCTATAAATGCAAGTCTAGTTGATTTCCAGCAATAAAAAATCTAGCTGGAGAGTTCAAGGTCTCCACAATAAATTTACAGTTCAATCATATAGAAGAGAAATATACACAAACACTATTTTAACCAAGATGGCCTCATTGACAAAAGAGATTTTGGGTCAATCTATGGCTAAACCATTTCGTTTGAATGCTTCAAAAGGATCATTTTATTTGAAAGGCTGCAACAAGCAGCAACTGAGAATTTGTTCAGATAACACAACGAAGGAGAAGAAGAAGGAGTTGATGAATCAAAGTGTCTCATCAACCCCAACTTTTATTGAGGCTAAGTCTAGGAGAGCCCTAGCTTGGATGCCAGAGCCAGTGCCAAAGACTGCGATGGTCACGGTAACCGCCACCGTAACTTTAAAGAACAGTAAAAACTTAGAGAATGAGATGATGTCCAAAATGCTTCAACATTTTGAAGCTTTCAACAAAACCGTGATTGAAAAGGGCTTGGTTATGCAATTAGTGAGTACTGAAGTTGACCCAAGTAAGTTTTCTACCTTTTGCTCTATTCAATTGCCTTTTAGTACAAAGTTACAAAACCTATGAATGCATGTGATCTCAATTTGTACATTGTGAAAATGAAGGAACAATGGAGCCAAAGGTGAGCAAAAATGTTGTATTCGAGTGGGTGAAGGACATGAAGGTGGGAGCACCCAGGACCACTTACACAGTAGAATTTGAAATTGATTCAGATTTTGGGTTACCAGGAGCAATCACTGTGGTAAATAAATATGAGAAGGAGGTCTTTTTGGAAGACATAGTCATTGAAGGCATTTTCCATTTTTCGTGCAACTCTTGGGTTCAACCTGAGAAGCTTCATCCAGAGAAGAGAATTTTCTTCTCTAACAAGGTAAGAACAAATTGCACTATAAATTGAATCTTATATTAACGACCACAGTGAGTATAGTTCTTAATTTACCCTCTTCAACAGATTCATTTACCTTGGGAGACTCCGGCGGGGTTAAGAGGACTAAGGAATGAAGAGTTAAGGCAGGCAAGAGGAGATGGAAAAGGTGTGAGAAAACATGGCGATCGGATCTATGACTATGATGTGTACAATGATTTAGGGAGTCCAAGCAAAACAAGACAAGATTCAAGGCCTATCTTTGGTGGCCAACAATACCCTTATCCTAGACGATGCCGAACTGGTCGTCCTACATCTATTCATGGTCAGAACTCAATCCTACCCCACTAGTACCTTCACTTCAAAAAAATCAAGTTCTATAGATAAATTTATATTTTTCTTAATTCATACATACAACAGACCAGAAAATTGAGACGCCGGTAAATGCATCCAATGAAACGTATGTGCCAAGAGATGAAGTATTTGATGGGGTCAGAATGGAAGCTCTTGATGTGGAAAGGACAAAAGGAATAACTCGGAATCTTCTTCCTTTCTTCAAAACTTGTTTCACCAAATGTGGAGCTTTCAAACAGCTTGCAGATGTTACCAGCATTTACAATGGGAAGACTTTGCATGAATCGAAGTGTGAGGTTGTAAGCAATAAGATCCAGTCTTATTTGGACGAGTACTTCAAATTTGACACTCCAAACATTATCCGAGGTATGTATAGTTATTTCTGCAAATTTCGTTCTGTTATATTTTAATTATAATTTAACTTTTGATTTGTAAAATGTCTAAAGTACACAATTATCAACAATTGCAGGAAATAACAGTGGCTTTTGTGTAAGAGATGAGGAACTTGGCCGTCAGACATTAGCTGGAATCAACCCTTTAAGCATAAAAAGGCTTGAAGTAAGTAAAATAGTGTAAAGAAAAAATATCTTAAAAATTTAAATTTTTCTTTAAAAAAAAAAAGTAAAACAAACCTGACCACTAAAGATGTGACCTAACTTCTTACCTGTAAAATTTTTAGACTTTTCCTCCCAAGAGTGATTTGGATCCATCCATATATGGTCCACAAGAGTCTGCTCTCAAAGACGAACATGTTTTGCCCCACCTCCACGGAATGTCTATAAAACAGGTACCATATTTTATCTGAAAAGCCTTATTATTCTTACAGATTATTGTGGGTAATTTTGAAAATTTAAGTTTTGGTATATTAAATAGTCTAAATGATGTTTTATTTTTCTATGCCGCAGGCTATACAAGAGAAAAAGTTATTCATATTGGATTATCATGATGCTTATATCCCATTTCTCAAAGGCATAAATGCTCAAGAAGATCGGAAGGCTTATGCCACCCGTACCATCTTCTTCTTGACCCGACTAGGAACTTTGAAGCCTATTGCAATTGAGCTCAGTCTTCCACAAGGATATCCAAATCATTTGTCGAAACAAGTCCTAACTCCTCCTGAGGATTCCAACTCTTATTGGTTATGGCAACTTGGAAAAGCACATGTTTGTTCCAATGATTCTGGGGTCCACCAACTTGTCCAGCACTGGTAAGTAGTACTTTAAATTTACTCTTGCTTGATATTTATTGTTCAAATTGATGAGTGAATCAAAATTTGATGTCTAAACTTGAATTCATCTTTGAACACACAGGTTGAGGACACATGCATGCATGGAACCATTTATAATTGCAGCGCATAGGCATTTGAGTGTGATGCACCCAATTTTCAAACTTCTAAAGCCTCATATGAAAGACACCATGCAAATAAATGCCTTAGCTCGTGAAGCTCTCATCAATGCTGAAGGAATTATTGAATCTGACTTCACTTGTGGGAAATATTGTAACCACATTGTCTCTGCTGCATACAAAGATTGGTGGCGTTTCGACATGGAAGCTCTTCCTAAGGATCTTATCAGAAGGTTTGAATTCTAGACTCACATTTTCTTGTATTCGTTGGCGATGTTTCACAAAAGTAAGTATTAATGAGCTCTTTATAATGCAGAGGATTGGCTGAACCTGACCAAACCAAACCCTATGGACTGAAATTGCTCATTGAAGACTATCCTTATGCAAATGATGGCCTTCCCATTTGGTTTGCGATAGAGAATTTGGTTAGGAACTATGTGACTTACTATTATCGAGATGGGCTCAAGGTTCAATCAGATAATGAGCTTCAAGCTTGGTATAGTGAGGTCATCAATGTGGGCCATGCAGATCACAGAGAAGCAAGTTGGTGGCCAAAACTATCAACTCCTAGTGACCTCATTTCTATACTCACAACTCTGATTTGGATTGCATCGGTTCAACATTCTGCAGTAAACTTTGGGCAATACCCTTATGGAGGGTATGTCCCAATGCGTCCCCCTTTGATGAAAAGGCTACTACCTAAAGAAGATGACATAGAGTACGAAGAGTTCATGAAGGACCCAGAAGGGTACCTTTTGAGTTCAATGCCTGACTTATTTCAGACCACGAAGTTTTTGGCTGTGGTCAACATTCTTTCACAACACTCTACAGAGGAAGAGTATTTGGGAGAGAGGAAGGATCTTTCACAATGGTCTAGTGACCCTGAAATCTTAGAGGCATTCTATAGGTTTTCAATCGAATTAAAAAGAATAGAAAAGGATATTGAAAAGAGAAATAAAGACCCAAATTTGAGAAATAGATGTGGGGCTGGAACTCCGCCATATGAGTTGCTCATGGCTAGTTCTGGTCCCGGAGCCACTTGTAGAGGTTTGTCTAATAGTATAACTATATAAATGTAGAACAGTTTGCATTTAGTTAGGAAAATATTTTTTCTTCACCTTCTATGTAATCAATTACTCGTTCACTATTTTGGTTAGAGAAGAGCAAAGCCCTATGCTTGCTTAAGCAATTGTAACTAGATATATGTGTGAATGACATACTGTACAGGAAAGAATGAGTTTATGTGAGACACAATTGTTGTAACTGCAATGATAGCTAAATAAAATCATTTATTTTTTCAGTTTTAAGTCAGTTCAGAAAAAAAAAATGTTTAGTTTTAAGTAGACGAAAATTAATAAATACGCCAGAATTTTCATTGACAAAAGTGTTGTAAAACAAAATTCTCAATTCTTAGAATGAAACAATTTAATCCCTTCAAATCTCATTAGTGATGGATTAAGTTACTCAACTCAAACTCAAACAATAAAGAACAAAAGATAATTGAATGATGAGTAAATAAAAAATGAAATTATGAATAAGATAAAAACTACTAACACTAGTGCAAAGTACAGTTTAATTACATTGGCCATTCTCTGCAATGTGGGAACTATGCAAAAAGTGTGACGTGTGACAATTTCGTGAATAAGAAAGTGGGATTGTTGACACTTATTCCACTTCTTTCCTTGTGAATATATCATAAACTTCTTTCAAATTGAAATCTTTGTACATCAAGTCTTATTGAGATACTTGAACTACATTATTTTTCTTTTTCTTTTTCCCATTATTTTTTTTCCATTTTTCTTGACTTTGAAGTACAAACTATTGAGAATACCATGCACCATTTATGTTTTCCACACCAATTTTATACCATCATGCACAATTAACAACCATCCAATCCTTTCTACCAATGATTCATCAATTATCTCAAGATTTGGGTAGTTCATGGTTTTTCAAGTCACTGCCAAAAAACATAGAATTACCAATGGAATCTCCATTGGTAAATTTACCGACAGAACTTTTTCCTTAGCTAATTACCGACGGATTTCTAAGGGAAATTCCGTCGCTAAATTATTAGCGACAGAAATTAATATTTCCATCAGTAATTTCCGATTGAAATTCCGTTGGTAAATTTACTGATAGCATTTTTTCCCTGGCTAATTACCAACAGATTTTTGATAGAAATTCCGTCACTAAATTTACAGACGGAATTTCTGTCGGTAAATAGTAACAAATTAGCGATGGAAATTCATATATATAGCATATTATTTGAATTTATATTAAAAAATATTTTATAAATAAATTAATTAATAAATCATAATAATAAAATAATAATAAAAATTAATAGATACATATATAGATATAAATTTATTACTAATTTCATTTTAAATATTTTATTAAATAATATGTTATTTACTAATAAATATTAGTACAAACAACAACACAACAACAACAAAGCCTTATCCCACTAAGTGGGGTCGGCTACATGGATCGCACGACGCCATTGTGCTCTATCGGAAACCAAATCTTTAGATATATTATTTATTAAAAGATCTCGCTCTACAACTTCATTAAGTGTAAGCCTCGGTCTCCCCCTTCCTCTCTTAATCGGACTCCAGACTGTTTGATCTACCCTCCTCACTGGCGCATCTAATGGCCTTCTTTGTACATGTCCAAACCACCTCAAACGATTTTCTATCATTTTCTCACTGATAGGTGCCACTCCAACTCGTTCGCGTATATGATCATTCTGAATCTTATCCTTTCTTGTGTGACCACACATCCATCTCAACATCCTCATTTCAGCTACCCCCATTTTATGTTCATGTTGACCCTTCAAAGCCCAACATTCACTACCATATAATACTGCTGGTCTTATAGAAGTGCGATAAAACTTCCCTTTTACCTTATTGGGTACTTTTCTATCGCAGAGAACTCCAGTAGCTTTCCTCCACTTACACCACCCAGCTTGAATTCTATGATTGACATCGTCATCAATCTCACCATCTTGTCTTATAATTGATCCCAAATACCTAAACTTTGTCACTTGAGGGATTGTTTGCTCTCCCAGTTTAACCTCCAAATCACCTCTAAGTTGTTTATTTGCAAAATTGCATTGCATATATTCTGTCTTACTCCTACTTAAACGGAAACCCTTCGACTCCAACGTGTTTCTCCATATCTCTAATTTATCATTAATCTCCTCTCTTGATTCGGCCAAAAGGACTATATCATCAGCAAAAAGCATGCACTTAGGGACCTCTTCTTCTATAGGCTCAGTTAGAGCATCTACCACTAAGTTAAACAAATATGGGCTCAAAGCTGATCCCTGATGTAAGCCAATTCTTATAGGGAAGTCTTTTGTCTCACCTCCCGGCATTCTAACCTTAGTCAATACCCCATCATACATATCCTGTATAACTTTAATATAAGCAACACATACTCCTTTCTTTTCCAAAGCTTTCCAAAGTAAATCTCTCGGCACGCGATCATACGCCTTTTCTAAGTCAATAAAAACCATATGTAAGTCTCTTTTTCTACTTCGATACTTTTCCATTATCCCCCTTAGTAGATATATCGCCTCAGTTGTGGATCTCCCTGGCATGAACCCAAACTGTCTCTCAGAAATACTAGTTTCTAGTCTTAACCTATGCTCAATCACCTTTTCCCATAGTTTCATTGTATGACTCATAAGCTTAATTCCCCTATAATTTGCACAATTTTGTATATCGCCTTTGTTTTTATAAATCGGAACTAAAGTACTTTTTCTCCAGTCATCAGGCATCTTCTTGGACCGTAAAATCTCGTTGAACAATTCAGATAACCATAACACACCCTCCTCCCCTAAACATTTCCAAACTTCAATCGGTATACCATCAGGTCCAACTGCTTTACCATTTTCCATTTTCTTAAGAGCTTCTCTAACCTCCCAAACTCTAATTCTACGATAAAACGACCTATTAAGTCCATCTTCACTAATTGTCAAATCTCCCAACTCACAAGATAGACCTTCACCTCCATCATTGAATAACTTAGAAAAGTAGGCCTCCCATCTATCCTTAATATCTTCGTCAGTAATCAAAACTTTACCTTCTTCATCCTTTACACATCTTACTTGATCCAAATCTCTCGAGTTTCTCTCCCTACTCTTTGCGATCTTGTAAATCTTTTGTTTCCCAGCTTTTGTCCCTAACTCCTTATAAAACCCCTCGTATGCTTTAGCACGAGCTTCACTCACTGCCTTCTTAGTCTCCTTTTTAGCTAAGCGGTACTTTTCCCAATTTTCAGTAGTATGACACAAGTGTATAGCCTTAAAACAATTCCTTTTATTCCGCACCTTTTCTTGGACATCCTTGTCCCACCACCAAGTCTCCTTATCTCGCGGTCCAAAACCTTTTGATTCTCCTAAAGTAGCTTTAGCAACCATTTCAATCTTCGTAGCCATATTCTTCCACATGCTGTTAGCATTTCCTTGTGGCTCCCATACCCCTTCATCCAATAGATTTCTCTTAAAAATCTCTCGCTTCTCCCCCTTTAACTGCCACCACTTGATCTTTAGGTTCAAAACTACCCGGCGCCTTTGTCTTATACATTTAATTCTCACATCAAGAACTAGAAGTCTATGCTGAGCGGTCTCCCCATGCCCAGGAATCACTTTGCAATTAGTACATAACCTTCTATCAGGGTTTCTTACCAAAAAGAAGTCAATTTGTGACTTGTGAGTTCCACTTTTGTATGTAATTAAATGTTCTTCCCGCTTCTTAAAGCATGTGTTAACAATCTTAAGATTGTATGCTAAGGAAAAATCGATAATTGTTTGCCCTTCATTATTCAACTCCCCATAACCAAAACCACCATGCGCCCTTGCATATGATCCCGCCTCTTTCCCAACATGTCCATTAAGATCCCCTCCAATAAAAATTTTCTCGGTTGCCGGTATACCTTGAATCAACCCTTCAATATCTGCCCAAAACTTCTCCTTAAGATGTGCTTCTGCCCCTACTTGGGGTGCATATGCACTAATAATATTTATTGTATCATTTCCCACAATTACTCTCACAGATATGATTCGGTCCTCAATCCGCTTAACTTCCACTACATTCTTCCGCCATTCTTTATCTGCAATGATACCAACACCATTCCTCCCATTTACCTTTCCTGTGTACCAAAGTTTAGAATCATTAACTCTGATTTCTTTAGATCTCTCTCCAGCCCATCTGGTTTCTTGTAAGCATAATATATTAATCTTACGATCCTTCATAACTTGTGCAACCTCAAAAAGCTTCCCATTCAGCGTCCCAATATTCCAAGAACCAAATCTGATCTTACTCTCATGAACTAGCTTCTTTAGCCGCCTCCGTCCATTAGAGTGCGGTAGCCCTTGCTCATTTAACACTGCATTCAGGCGAGGATGCAGTGGCTCTTGCTCTCTTATCACTGTACTCGAGCCATACAGCGCGTTACAACCAGGCAACGACCTATCCTTTAGCCCTTGCTCTCTTAACACTGCATTCAGGCTAGGATGCAGCGGCTCTCGCTCTCTTCTCACTGTACTCGAGCCATACAGCGCGTTGCTTACGGGCAACGACCTAACATTTACACAATTTCTTCGTTGATCCATGTTCATGAGATTCAACGGGGTCTTTACGCTGGCTGTCGGGGCCTAACACAACCCTCCTCCTTCACCCGGGCTTGGGACCGGCTATAAACATAGGCGGAGTTAAATATTAGTACAAAAAATGAAAAAATTTATAACACAATAATGTATACAACAAAATAATATTTATTATAAATATAAAATGGAAATACTAAATATAATATTATTAGGTAAAAAATACTTAATATAATGTGATGTATATGAATATAAAATATTATTTATATAAAAATAATATAATTATTAATATGTAAATTATATATTAGCAATTAACATGGTCTTTATGCCACAATTGGTTAAGGCATCAGCACGCAAACAAGATACGTGGTAAATAATTTTAAAATATTTTAAAAAATTTACCGACAGTAAAATTTTGTCACTAATTTAGTGAAGGAATTCTGTCGGTAGATTCTGTTGGTAATTGTCAGTTTTTTTGTAGTGAGTTGCTAAGGTTAAGTTCTATTGTGGGTTTTAACAAGAAAATTCATATGGTTTTTCATTTTAAGGCTCAAAGAGAGTGCAAAAGGATTTGTGTTATAAGTTGGCTAGAAAGGCTCAATCTCATTGAAAAGAATGCCCAAAGCATTTTTCAAAAATGTGTGAAATAGATCAAACTATTTCAAGAGATTCAAAGATGAGTTTTAAAACATTTCAATTGAGAAAGAAAATATATGCCAAGTTGCTACAAGGTCTCTCAACAAAAGTATTCAAATCATTCCATAATCTATTGTGCATAAATTTTCATTACCACAGAAATAGTTTATAGCGGCGCTTATGAAGTGCCGCTATAGCCAGCACCGCGATAGGTCAAATGGCCTATCCCGGCGCTTTAAAAGCGATGCTATAGGTGACTTATTGCGGCGCTTTTAAATAAATAAGCGCCGCAATAGGAGACCAATAGCGGTGCTTATTTATTAAAAAGCACCGCTTTAGGCCATCAATTTAATTTTTTTTAAAATTTAGAGGGCCTATAGCGGCGCATTTTTTAAAAAGTGCCACTATAGGTTTTATTTTTTGAAATAAATAAATCTATATTTTTTTTTCACACCCACCTATATCAGTGCGAAAATTCCAACACTGGAACTCAGTAAAAAGCAAAATACTCCTAATTCAGAATGGTTTTTCATATGCTCAGTGTTGTAACTTAATACAATGAGCAGAAACAAGAAATCCAAATTATTTTTTCGTTTTTCCATTTCATGTGCTTAGTGTTGTAACTTAATACAACAAGTAGAAACAAGAAATCCAAATTATTTTTCCCTTTTCCCATTTCTATACAACGAGTAGAAACAAAAAAACCCAGGTACCGAAGAAAAAAGAAAAAAAAGTGAGATATGCCAAAAAAAGAGAGGTAAACGGTAAGAAGCTAAGAGAGAAGAGAGAATATTTGAGGAAAGGAATAGAGACTTACAAGTTGTCGATCAAATCCCTTAGAAAGAGAGCAGAGAGAGTGGGATGGGAAGAGAAAGAAAGAGAGAAGAAAAAATGGGAGTGTGATGTGTTAAGAGAGAAGAAATAAGAGGGACTCACGTGCAGAACAAATCCATTTATTTGGCATACAAAAAGTGCTGGTATAAAGTAAAAAAAAGGAGGGAAAAATCCCTCAATTTTTTTAGCCTATCAAAAGCACCGGGATAGGAGTGTTAAGAGCGAAGAGAGAAGAAGGAGCCATGTGCAGGAAAATTGGGGAAAAGTTTCCCTCCATTTATTTGGCCTATATCGGCGCTTTTTGTAAAAAGCGCCGGTATAGAGTAAAAAAATTCAAAATATACAAAAAAATGGAGGGAAAGTTTCCCTCCATTTTTTCGTCTACAATAGGTAACCAAACTAAAAAAATTAAAAATACACGAAAATATGGAGGGAAAGTTTCCCTCCATTTTTTGGCCTATACCGGCTCTTTTGACCAAAAGAGCCGGTATAGTTAACCAAATTAAAAAATTTAAAATACAAATTAATATTTAATTATTAATTAATTATTTAATATTTAATATTAAATTCTTATATTAATTATTTATTAATTATTATTTTCTGTTTTAAAATTGAAAAATTATAAATTTTTATTAAAAATGAATAGGAATATTTTATTTAATATTTAAATAATTATATTAATATTTAAATAGTTATAAAATTCTAAAATAATTATTTTTTCGCCTATACCGGCACTTTTGAACAAAAGTGCCGATATAGGTAGCCAAATTAAAAAAATTAAAAATACACGAATAAAAATTAATGTTTAATATTTAATTAATTATTTAATATTTAATATTAAATTCTTATATGAATAACCTATCCCGGCGCTTACAGACACAAGCGCTGGGATAGGTTTTGGACGTCCAAAAAAAATAAAAATATTTAAAATGTAAACTCTATAGCGGTACTTAGTTGTATAAGTGTCGTGATAGTGAAGACCTATAGCCGCGCTTATTTACGTAAGCGCCAGTATAGGTTTTTTTACACTATAGAGGCACTTATATGTGTAAGCGCCGCTATTGCTGCGCTGCAATAGCACCATTCTGTAGTAGTGTTTGTTTCCAAAAATTGCTAGGAATTATGCTTTAAAATGCAAATCAATCCTCCACAAATATTGACCACAACTTCCTATCAAACATATCGCCAAAGCAACTTTTCTATCATTGGATCACACATTCACCATATGAGATAATTAATCAATGTAACTCAACTTCAAACGTTCAAAACCACAAAATAGTCCAAGTTTTTAAAATTGAATTCCATGTCAAATTTGACAAAATGTTCAAAAATACCCTCACCCCCAAACTTAAAATGGGCAGTGTCCTCACTGTCGCAAGGGAAAACTGAGGGTTTTCTCTCATGGAAGAGTATCTCCCAAAAGTGATCATAAGATTGCATGAGAGGCTCAAAAATCAACTAGAATCAATGCAGCATATATCAATCATATCCACAAGCAACAAAGTCACAATGAACTTGGTCATATACAAAATGCGCTAACTATAATAACAGTTCACAATGTTGAGCAAGTATATTCCAACAAGGTATCAACACAAGATGAGAGCAGAGTAGTGCAAAAGTCAGAGTTTACCCAAAGGTATTGCACTACGAAGGGTTGCCAAGAAGTCTCAGAGGTTCTAACACCCAAACAGTAAGTTGGAGCTAACAATCAAAAGATATCTATTCCCTATGACTATCATCACAACAAAACAATTATCCAGATCCACATGTTCATCTGCAATGTCAACATCAATATTGGTCTCCTCATTAAAAATATGCAGCATCAAACTTTATCCTCACATTTCTTGTAAGCGAAAACAAAACAAGTAGACAACCAAAACATATACAAACCATTAATCAATGGGAAAAATAAGCATACTCCTATAAACATCCTAAAAACAAAATCCTAATCGAAAGCAAAAGAGAGATTCCCCAAACATAAGCACCATTTAAGCCTCAAAATATATTGCAACCAATAAATCAAATTCAATCCAAACTTCCAATGATAAGATCAGCCAAAAGTGCCAGGAAAAGTGTTTTTATTTCAAAACCTAGGTGTTCGCTGTCAAGCGTTAACCACAAGCGCGTGGATCGCAAGTAGTATAAAATATCGTTCCCACAGAGATTTGGATTCAAATCTTTGACCAAGCAAAAGACTAAGTGAATTCAATCAAGTTGAACCAAGAAAATATTTTTGGTTGTGTAAAAAAATGTTGAAATCTATTTCTAAAAACTAGAAAGTAATAAAAACAATTGTTTTTTTGACATCAAGGATTAATTGGGGTCTATGATTATTTATCTCCTTTGCATTTCATAAGACATGAAGAACTCTCTCAAATGGTATTTTTAATGAATATATGTGTTTGTTTAAGGTTCATATGCAGTTGACTAAGCTCTCTCAAGTCAAAATCAAGTTTATCTTTTGATTAAAATGGACAATCTCTTGCTACAAATAATGAAAATCCCCTTTGAAAACCAACCCTAATGTGACAATGCAAGGTTAGTAAAGATATCTCTATTTTACTAACAATCTTTCCATTTAACATGTAAATTTTAAGTCAAACATGATTTTAACCAAGTTCTACACATGGATTAACTCTCTCAAGTCAAACCTGTTAGAATCTTAAGTTTTGATGAAGACTGATCTATGAAAAATATCGCTAATAAGAAATGATAACTTAGCAGATCAATAAGAATGAAAATCTCTATCGCTAAGTAAATTTCCATAACAAGTTGATTGAAAGGAATAGCAAGTGAAGACTCAGAAATATCAAAGTCATTATCTATCGCTAAGAAAGAATCCATCGCTAGAAGCTCATTGATAACTCAGCTAGCAGAAAGATAACCCAAGTCCTTAATCTAATGAAATCAGCTAGCGATAACAGGTTAAGCTATCGATAACAAAAGTGCTTCAGATAATAAATCATTCAGATAGCCAGTGCCTGAGCAAGTGTCAAATGAGCTAAAGTAGTTGCTAGCGATAATGGATTGAGCTATCGATAATAGGATACCTGAAAATATCTGAATACTTGGATGGTAGTATCCTGAAGGATAATAGCGATAATGAATTTAGAGATAATCTATGCTGATGAAATGCTTTCTAATCCAAGAGAATAATGCTATCAATAAAAAGCTCTGATATTCCTTATATTGTCTTCATCTCATTGAGCTAATGGATTAAGCTTGCGATAGTAACCTCTGTGCAATATATGACTATTTGGTTAGCTAACAGTTTAAGTGCAGATCACTCTATGAGATTAGCGATAACAGATCAAGCTAGCGCTAATAGAAAGCTGCCAGAAAGTACTATTTGTACGGATGCTCAGAGCGCTGAGTCTGTCTCTCTCTTAGCTCACCCTATGCAAGAAGTAGTTGAAGCTAGAGCAGAGAGTTAAGCCCGATAAAGAAGCTGTATTTAATGCCAACGGCTATGAGCTCCCAACGACTAAATTCAAACGGCTTCTTGAATGATGAATCAAAAGGGCAAAATCTGAAGAAGAAGATATAAATACAGAACTCAAGCATTTATTGAGTAGAGACAAACAACGAGAATATTCACAAGCTCATTCATTACTCTGTATTTATTGTCTTAGAGATTTCATCTGTACTTAAGTGTTTATCAAAATCAGTTCATTAAGTGAACGTATTTATTGAAATCCTCTACTGTTTGAGGTTGTTCTGAAAGCTTGGTGCTTTAGAACAGGGATATTTCCTTACAGGTAGTAAGGGGGAGTGTTTAGAGATTCTAAAACTCTGTAAAGGTTGACAGGTGAACTTGTGCTCGTAAAACCTGTGGTTAGTGGAACCCAACAGAGTGTTGGAGAACTGGACGTAGGCAGTGTTGGCCGAACCAGTATAAATTTTGTATTGAGTTAATTTCTCCTAGATTTTTTTTAATAGCACAATTCACCCCCCCTCTTGTGCGATTGCCACTTTCAAAACCCACATGAACAAATCAAACTAAACAGTGGCCAAACACTTATAAGCATGAAGAGAAGGACAAAATCAATACATATATATCATTTACTACCAAAAGAGAGGAAGAATCAAGTCTTAATCCATATAAAGGTTCAAAATAATCCTAGAATAGAAGTTTAGCCACTCATAGAGTGAAAAACACAAATATAGAAAATGAAGACAGCCATAGCAGAAATTTCATAGAAGAAAGTGAGAAGAACAAGAAAAACCAAGGGAAATGGGTTTGAATCTCTTTAAATCTTTAATCTCCACTTGAATCTCCTTGAAAATCCTCAAGCCTTAGCTTAGAAATGCTCCCAAGTAGCCCCTAAAGAAGTCCCAAGTTGAAAGAACGTGTTTCTATATGAATTTAGGGTGTTTTAAAACCTTATTTTCGAGCTAAGGTATTCATTGTGCAGTCTGTCTGAATTTTGGCCTCGGCCAAAAAATTTTGCCTGCATTGGTGGCTATGGCCAATAACTCTCTGCTTGGAACTTTCTGTTTTTGGCTGTAGCAAGGTATTTTGCCTGCGCTTTTTGGCTGCGACCAATAACTTTCTGCAGGCTCTTTTTTCAGCTTTCTTGGTTGTGCTAAATATCTTCTTTTCTACTTCTTACCCCTTGACTTTAGTTTCAAATGCAACTCAAATGTGGCTTATTTGATTGGCTTCAACAACCTAACAAGCATTGGAATCTACACAAGACAAAGTTGATAAAAAAGAGGGTAAAACATTCACATTTAAATTAAGAATTCAATGACTTCAACCCAACTATCAATATGGCACATTTTCCTATCATGTGTACATCAAAATATGTGTAAATCCACCCCAAAATGTATAAGAACTATAGGAAAATGTGCTAAAATGGCATGAATTTCATGATGTTAACACTAGGCACATTTTATTTCCATTGATCTTTAACTTGTTCAAGCATAGTTGCCGCCATTAGACAATTTTTCAATGCTTGAGAGTCTTAGTGAAATCAAATTCGGCTTCTAGTCCCAAACATTTCTAATCAACAAGTTTCAGCTTCACAAAAGCTAGCATATATAATCTCAGTATTGTCTAAGAAAAAATTAGGCGTTATCATGCTAGATTTACCACATAAACCATCTCTAATCTTGAAAAACAACTTCAACCCAACTACAATAGTTCACCCAATTTCAGAGCTAATCAAAACAGATCCAAAATAAATGATAGCCAAAAAAATAATCACCCTAAGCAAACCCGAAATCAACTAATTGCTCTGAAATTTTTTTATAGTCTAATCCTAATGCAAAACCCAAACTAAAACTACCAAGAGTTTTAGGAGTCAATTACCTGAAGTTAAATTATTATGGATGTGAAAACAGAAATGCTTGAGCACAAGGGAAGAATATAGCGAGAATATAGCGAATTTAACAGCTAGTAGTGCCCAAGTAAACCCCAACGACTAGAGAAGAGAGAATCATGCTTGAGAAAAAAATGAACAAAATCTCTCGGTCAAAATCAATGACCACAGATTCTTCTTGGACTCAAATGTAATAGGGGCTGGAAAGCTCGAACAACGGCGAATGGCTGAGAGAAGCTCGAATGATGGTGAGCTTTGTGTAGGGAGTAACGATGAAGTCGAACTGAACAAGTAATGAAGTGTAACAAGAGATGAACTGTGGTAAAAGAGAGAGGTAAAGAAGAATGGAAGGTCTCTCCAAAGGTCCCGACGGTGATGCAGTAGCTGGTGGGAATCACGCCATTACATCTTAGGGTGTCAAGGAGATGGGAGGGACAGGGCCGTGGTCTAAGAGTCGAAATCAAAGTGAAAGGTAAAGAAAGAAAGAGGAGATTAAGTGTGGTGGGAGAGATATGAAGGAGAAGGAAGTGTCTCACTGGAGGCCTCGGCGGAGACAAAGGTAGCTGGTGTGGCAGCCACCGTGAGGGTTGTGGCTAGAAGGAGATGGCTGAAAGGGGAAAGGTATGGTATGGTGAAGGTGGGAAGAGATTAGGTTAAAGTAAAAAGTGATTTTTTTTATTAATTAAAGGTGCATAGAGAACCCTAACATTTTTTTTATTAAGGTGCATGGAGCTCCCTCAGTTATTTTTTATTATTATTATGTCTTGGCTGCAGCCAATACTCACTGGCCTTTGGCCTAGCCGCAACTAATAACTCTCTGTCCAAAACCAAAAGACAGCAACCAAAAACAGCAATGCAGAGTGCTAAAAACACAGCAATTCAGATTGATTTTTCAACTTTCCATTAAGAACAAAACTTCCTCCAACACACTAAAAATATCATCTAGCACCACAAATCATTCCAAAATCACACTAACTCAATCTCCAAACACAATTTTTCACCGGAATCAATCATCCCCTTACATGAATTCTATGTAACATGAGCAAAAGTTCTGCTAAATTTTGACAGCAATTTTTTTATCATCATAAACTCTACACATTAAGAACATGATAGTTTCCTCAAAATTCTCAAAACACAATTTTTCACCAGGAATCAATCATCCCCATACATGAATTCAATATAACATGAGCAAAAGTTTTGCTAAATCTTGACAACAATTTTTTTTATCAGCATGAACTCCACATATTAAGAACATGATAGTACCCTCAAAATTCTCAAGCATCTCACAACCAAACAAACAAGTTAATATAGGTTCAAAACATCAAGAAATTGTTTGTATAAGATCAGATTAAACTAGATTATTCCCATGACAGATTTAAACCAGAAAAATCATGATGGATGAATTACTTCCCTGAAAATAGCCCATATATCAACTGTAAATCCTCCATATATTCAGAACATCACAGTGCATTCACAATATCATCCAACATCATAGACTATTCCAAAACCACATCAAATCAATTCCCAAATGAAACGTGGTCAGAATTTTTGCCTCAACTCTTGGCAGCATTTTTCAGTAGTATACTTTCCAAACATCCAGAATTTGACAGTACACTCAAAGTAGCATCCAACATCACAGCCCATTCTAAAATCACATGAAATCAATTTCCAACTACAATTTTTCACAAGAGATCAATCATTCACAAGTATGAGCCTATTGAACACTAATTCTTGACAGAATTTTCCATCAATAACAACCCTAAATATGCAGAATATGACAGCATATTCAACAACCAGAAAAATTCCAAACACCAAGAAATGGCTTACACAAACCCAGATCAAGAAAAACGATTTCCATGACAGATTTAAACTAAAAAAATCTTGATGAATGGAATTCTTCCCTAAAAATGGCCTACATATCCGCTACAAGTGCTCCATTTTCCTCCAAGTATTAGGGTACCACTTTCACCTACAAAAAGGAAAAGAACAAACATAAAACCACTAAAACACCTAAAACACTACTTAAACATAAAAACAAGTTTTTGAGCTTAAGTTGCCTCTCAAGAAGCGCTTGGTTTAGAATCCTCTAGCCGGCTATTCATTCTTTCATATTTGGGGAGACAAGTAGAGAGTGGCCATTTGAAGTTCAACATGTCCGCCCCAATAATGCTCCAATCGGTGGCCATTCACTTTGAATCTTTCACCCTTTTCATTTTCTAGCTCCACAACACCAAAATTTGAGAATTATACAATGGTGAACGGTCCAGACCAACAGAATTTCAGCTTTCTTGAAAATAATGTAGCTTGGAGTTGTACAAGAGCACTCTTTGACCATGTCAAGACGTCTTTGGAAGAATTTTCTTGTTATTGCACCGCTTGGTCTTCTCTTTAAAAAGCCTTGCATTCTCATAGGCATTAAGACAAAATTCCTCCAGTTCATTGAGTTGAGGAAGTGATAGTTTTGACTCCAAGATTGGAGGTTCTTTAATATATGGCTTCAAAGAAGAGCTTAATGCATTAGACACATCTAATGGTTGAAAAGGCTTGAATCTTGTATGACCATAAGTATCCATAGCACACACTTCCATTAATTATTCATCATGAACGTCTTCAACACCTTTCTCTCCCACTGACAAGGCTTCCAAGGGATCTTTAATCAATGAAGCATAAAACTCTTCTTCATAAACAGAATCAAGTACATCCACAAATTTTGGTGAATGTTGAGGAACTCCTTCTCAAATGGTATTTCCCATGAATATATGTGTTTATCTAAGGTTCATATGGACCTGATTAAGCTCTCTCAAGTCAAAATCAACTTTATCTTTTCATTAAATGCATAATCTTTTGTTACAAATATTGAAGATCCCCTTTAAAAAGCAACCCCAATGTGACAATGCAAGGTTAATAAAGATATCTTTATTTTAAGTCAAACATGATTTTAACCAAGTTCTACATATGGATTAGCTCTCTCAAGTCAAACCCACATGAACAAATCAAACTAAATGATGGCCAAACACTTAGAAGCATGAAGAGAAGGATAAAATCCACACACACACACACACACATATATATCATTAACTACCAAAAGAGAGGAATAATCAAGTCTTAAACCATACAAATGTTCAAAATAATCATAGAATGGAAGTTTAGCCACTCATGGAGAGAAAACCACAAATTTGGAAAATATGGACAGCCATGGCAGAAATTTCAAAGAAGAAAGAGAGAATAACAATAAAACCAAGAGAAATGAGGTTGAATTTCTTCAAATCTTCAATTTTCACTTGAATCTCATTGGAAATCTCCAAACCCTATCTTAGAATTGGTCCCAAGTAGCCCCTAAAGAAGTCCCCAGTGGAAAGATTATGTTTCTGTACGAGTTGGGGGGTGTTTTAAAACCCTATTTTCGAGCTGAGGTGTCCAATGTTCACAGTCTGTCAGCACTTTGGCTGCGCCCAAAACTTTTGCCTGCAATTTTTGGCTGCAGCCAATGACATTTTGCCAGGATATTTTTGAGTTTGGCTACAACCAATTATTTTGCCTGCACATTTGGCTGCGGCCAATAACTCTCTACAGACTCTTCTTTTCAACTTTCTTGGTTGCTCTAAATCTTCTTTTCCACTTCTAGCTCCTTGACTTTAGCTTCAAATACAACTCAAATGTGGCTTAATTGATTGGCTTCAACCACCTAACAAGCAATGAAACTACAAAAGATAAAGTTGATAAAAAGAAGGTACAATATTCACAGTTAAATCAAGAATTCAATGATTTTAACCCAACTATCAACTTGGCATATTTTTTCTATCATGTCTACATCAAAATATGTATAAATCCACCAAAGAAGTGTAAGATCTATAGAAAAATGTGCTAAAATGGCATGAATTTCGTGAGGTTAACAACACCATATTAGTTGGCAGTGTAACCAGTGTAGAGAGCATTTTTGCACTGGTTAAATCAAAAACGAAAACAAAAGTTAATTAGTATTTTTAAGAAAAAAATATTTTTTATCTTTCTACACCGGTTGTTCTTATTTATTTGTGTAATGAGTGCTTTCTCAACTCAAAATGACGCATACCCACAACGTCTCCCCCGCCCACTTCAAAACGAAGTTTCCACTCTCCTTTTAATTTGTTCTGAAATCATTCCCAGTGTAATGTATGTCTTCATTCACCTTTAACCTCTGTATTCATGTTAGCTTCTAGTATTTGGTTCACTGTCGTATAGGAAGACGATGTGTTGGTGATTGTGTGAAGGAGAGACCATTCGTAATTGTGTTTGGCTTCAATGCAAATTTTTTAACCATTTTAATTTGTCTTTTTCAAAAAAGGGTTTGTGCTTGGCTGCTTGCCTTCTTGCCTTGTTTCGTTATTTTGTTTATATGGGACTGGTCATATTAAATTGATATTTATATAACATCTTTGTTTATTATTAGGACCTAAGACTTAGTGGTATGTTACTTCTTAGCAAGGGAATCAGTCTTAGAAACTCATATTCCAGTTAAAGCGGCAAAATGGCATAGTTTGGGCCTCTTTCCAGCACATTTTCCTACTCTTGCATGGCTTTAGGGTTAAACTGTGCTTAATCTAGTCTCAAATAGATAGACAAATGTGTATTTGACTCAAGCTCAACTTATAGGATTTATTAGCTAAAAATGTTTACATCTTGCTTTGCTTTGAGAAGCCATACTTATGAATTTCCAATTGGATTAGGTGATTTGGACTTAAGATTGGAAGCTGAGGACTGCCCATTTTTAATAGATTTGATACATATTTTTTTTTATATTTAGAGAGTAATTGATGCTAAATTAAAGGGATTTAATAAATATTTTGATAAGATATCAATTAGGTGCATGATACAGGGATTTGATGAAAAATATCTTATTTTCTTTTAAGTTAAAAAAATATTTTAGCAAAGAAAAAGAAAAGATCAATAATAATTATAATAATAATAATTATATTGTGTTACAACTTACAATTTCATTTTATCTCTTCTGCCCTTCCTTCATCAGATGCAACGTGGGCTGCGCTTGATTTGATTAAAAAAAATGGGCCCAGTAAGGTTTCACGCACGGTTTTGCAGAAAGAAAAGCTGAAAGCAAAATAAAAAAGAAAAAGAAGAAAGAGGGCATTCACGGGATAAGCACAGAGAGGCTGATGCACAGTGAAAAATGTGCATGTTCATTGATCGTTTTGGGCAGTAGGAACGCATGTGAGGGAGAAGGAGGAAGCAGCGGCTAATGTTCAGTGTTCAATCATCGATCTTCCTCATCTCCTTCATAGTGTGAGCGACAACTAGCAAGGGAAGGGCCGACACTGTGGACAGAGAGAACATCTTCTTCAACGTTTTCTTGAGTTGGGAGCGAAAAAATAGACTGAGGGAGAGTGAGAAGGAGATTAATAGAGAGCTTGGGAGAAATATTGAGGTTTGAAAAAGAGAGGTGCTTGGAGCTTTCAAGATATGTCGGTGGTTTTCCCTCTTTCCTCCTCATTTCCTTTTCAAATCTCTTTCATTCTTCTATGATCTCTGAGTTTTGGTGTTGTTGAGATAAATGAGTAAATAATTAATTTGTTTTAGGTTTATTTTAAAGTTTTGTATGGATTGATGTTTGAACCTCTTTTTCTTTTACTGATTAATGACTATTATGTTGTGTGTTAAATTTGTGCTTAATATTGTCTAAATAGATAGCCAACATTTAGATTGTTAACTTAATTAGTGGCTTAAAAGTGTATTAATTAGGTAAAAAATTCAAGCTTGTCTTGCAATTCTATATATTTTAGGATTGAGAGTGTGTTAGTGAGATAAATGTATTCACTAACTAAGCTCTGTGAAATTGAAGTGGCTCTTTTATTAAAAACAAATTGATAATAATATACAGTAAGAGATTATACATATTAATGTTAATTAAGGTTTAAGGTTTGGATAGTCTTGAGAGAGCCATTCAAATGAGTAAGACTTCAAACAACAACATATATAATGGTCATTAATGATCATAAGAGGTGGTTAATTATGCATCATGAAATATAAGGTGGATAAATAATTCTGGACTCCTATTGCCTTGAATTAAAATTTTAATTTAGTTTTTATCAAGTTATTTTCATTTTAGATATATTTGAATTTCAAAATACAAAAATTTTCACTCAATCTAATTGATATCATAATTGTAATTATTAATTGTCTGTTGTTTTAGTTTCTGTTGGAACAACAACCTTTTCTATTATACTTTTGATGACCCGTATACTTACGGATATGCTAAACGGAGGATAGAAGCATTTCAGGAGTTATTCAAAGTTTAATCACAATCATATAAGATTTGAAAGCATAGGGAACAATCTTGATACCCAAAGATTGAAGAGAAGGGTGTACTATGTCATAGGAAGCATGATATATCTTTATATATTATTATATATATTTTCACATCTAATTGGTAGGTATTATCATGTTTATTATGCTCAAATGAAATAGTTATGATTGTTTTGGATTCGAAAATATTCAAAAAAAAATTAGAAATTATTTAAAATAATATTTGAATTGTATGTTTATAAAATAAATAGCATAACTAATTTAATGAAAAATTACTAAGAAAAGATGGAGTAGCAGAAACATGCAAGGTGGAGAAGGAGAGGAGAGGAGAGGAGTGTGTGTAAAATGAGGGGAGGACAGGGTTTATTTAGGAGTCAATATGCAATTTGTCACGGTGTTTTTGTCACGGTTTTGCTCCCAAAAACAGTGACAAATGTTGCCTGAATTTTTAATAATTTTGGACAACATTTGTCATGGTTTTTGGGAGCAAAACCCGCAACAAATTGTGCCCCATTTATCATAGTCTTGCTCACAAAAACCCTGACAAAAGTGGGAAATTTTTTTAATAATTTCTAGCAACATTTATCACGAATTTGGGACCAAAACCGTGACAAATATGGCTCCACTTGTCATGATTTTGCTCCCAAAAACCGTGACAAATGTGTAAGAATTTATTAAAAAAATTAGGACAATGTTCGTCACGGTTTTGAGACCCAAAATAGTAACAAATGTTGTACGCTAATGGCTAGATTGGCCAACGGTCATAGTTTAGTAACGGTTTGAACTGTTACAAAATGTAGAATGCTGAAATTTTCAGTATATTAACCATATATAGACGGTGTGGAAGTTGCAAAAACACAAATTACTACTTTTCTCACATATTTTTCACTATAACATTATCATCAAACATTGATAAGTCATGGACAAATTAAAATTTCCCTGAACAAGTTCGACCTATTTGGATGGATTTAATGTTTTCTTAGATTTTGCTATAATTCACGCTTGTTGTAATGGGAAGATCCTATGTCCGTGTTGCAAATGCAAATGTAAGAAGTGGCATCCATGGCAAATTCTTCGAGAACATTTAATTGTGAAGCCAATTGCCCGAGAACATTTAATTCTAAAGCCTTTCCCGGAAGGATATACGTTTTGGTGTCTATATGGAGAAACAACCAGCATGGTTTATGATCCATTTGCTGAAAGTTCTCAAGTAGCAGTTGAATTAGGTGATGATGATGACTCGATGAATGATGTTGTTCATGATGCTTTTGGTGTTCATCATGACAACATCAACCAAGAAGTAGAAGGCAAAAAAGATTATAAATAAACTTGGGTTGAACTACAAAAAAATTGACGCATGACCAAACAATTGTATGTTGTATTGGGGAGATGATGCTGAAAGGGAGACCTGAAAGAGGTGTAACGCTTCCAGATACATGCCAGTGCATAAGGAGAAAGGTAAAAAGAAGAAGCCAGCAAAGATTCTTAAGTATTTTCCTTTGAAGCCTCAATTGCAAAGGTTGTTCATGTCTTCTAAGACGGCTGCGCACATGAGGTGACATAGCGGTGACAAGAATCTGGATGGCAAGTTAAGACATCCATGTGAGCGCAAGTATGGAAAGCATTCAATAGTGAATTCCCTTCATTTTCTGCTGATCCAAAAAATGTGCGTCTGGCTCTCGCAACTGATGGGTCAATCCTTTTGGGAACTTAAGCAGGAGTTATAGTATTTGGCCAGTTGTCCTAGTGCCTTACAACTTGCCTCCATGGATGTGTATGAAGCAGAGCTCCTTTATTTTGTCCATGATCATTCCAAGGAAAAAGGCACCAAGTAATGATGTAGTTATCTACCTCCAACTGCTAATGCGTGAGCTGATAGATTTATGGAATGACGGCATAGAAACATATGATACATTCGGCAAGACTCTTTTCAATTTCGTGCCGCCAGTGTTCATCAGGAGCTCATGTTACTTGGGAAGAATCAATTGATGAAAGACCATGGAAAAGAGCACGTTCCATGTAAACTACAACCATCTGTTCCTGTTTTGCTACTATTATATTTTTGGCTATTGTGTTAAGCCTCTTGTATACTAATCTGCAGTTATACCTATAGCTATTTCTCTCTAAATCTATCTCTTATCTTGCTTAACACATGGCTATAGTTCATGCTAGTTCATTGTTCAGTCATATGCTTTTCTTTTTTGTAGGATGTTTTAGCTCTTTTAAAAGGCTATTATTGACATTTTTGTACTATTCGTTTAGATATAAATAATAAAATTAGTTCATTTTTTTTTCATTTTAAGTGTTGTATTTCTATTATTCCAATGAAATATTGGGGGTTTTTTTTGGATTGGGGCTAATCATCCTAATTAAAAAAATCTTTTTTTTTAACAAAAAAGACTTTCCACGTCTCTTATTTGAATAAAAGACGTGGAAAATCTCACTTTCCATATCTCATTTTTGAAAAAGAGATGGCACTGGTCACTTTCCACGTCTCACAACGTCTCTTTTTCAAAAATAAGACGTGGAAAATTTTGCCACTTTCCATGTTTCACATTTAAAATGAGACGTGGAAAATTCCGATTTCTATGTTTCCTCTATCCACATCCCATCATAAAGAGACTTGAAAAGTGTTTTCTGTAGTAGTGACGGGGGGAGATATTTCATGACTTCTAAGTTCTAATACTACCATATAGGCATACATCCCTGAACATCATCACCCTATATTCATTCCCAAACATAGTAACTCTTGGATAATCATTCAAACACACACATAAGCGTCTTTTACATGAAAAATCACAGCAATTAATTCATGAAGGCAACTTGCGTCAGTACAAGTGACAATTTAGGCCAATGAAATGCACAAGTCTTTTTCTCATTAGTATCATATAAGTGAGAAAACATCCAACCAGGTTTAAACAAAACATTTGCAAGAGCTTCCATCAATCCTAATTATTCCATCATCATATTAAGGTAAGAAAAGTCATGGTATGTGAGTTACAATTCCCTGAAAATGCTTATGCTTCTCGGACAAATTCCTCAATATACCTTTAGCCCAAGTTGATGCACTTCCTATTCTCCTCTTGGGGTGCCTCTTTCACCTCAAATAATTTACCTGCTAAAAAACAAAATAATCACAAAAACAAAAGTTAAAGAAAACATGGGCTGCCTCTCAGTAGTGCTTAGTTTATAGTCCTCTAGCCTAACCCTTCAATACAATTTATTAGTCATAAGTATCAAAGACCACAACCATATTTTCTTTATTCCTCTTGTGACAAAAAGACTTCAACAAATACAGGAGTTCATTAAGACATGAAAGAAGCGAATCCTTAGTTAAAAATAACTTTGGAATGCATAGCTTAACTAAACTAATGGAAGACTATAATTTAAAATTTCACACAATTATTGTCCAAGCCTCCTAAATAATTTGAAAAGCCTATAAAATCTACTGACTCTCATGAGTAAAAGTCAAAATATAAGTAGCATGATCTTGAACATAGATTGCAGAGATTTGTACTCTATTATTTTGTCCACAACAAGGATTAGGCTTCAAACTCTAAAACTCAGTTGGACACTTGATATTGTTCACTCCCACTTTGATTTCCAACTCATAATCACCCACAAAATTATCACAAATCATTGGTGACACCTCATCACTTCCCATGTTCAATTGCTCACATGAGACCTCATCATTTGTAGACAAAACCATTTGATATATATTATTCAAAAAAAGTTTCTTGGTTTAATGACTTAAATGCAGAGGCCATTTCACTTGCTTGCAAAGTTAAATTTTGAAGAGCTAATACATGTTCATTCAATTTCTTTTCTTCCCAAGCTCTCATTTCATTTTCATTATCCAGAAAATGCTGAAGCATATACTCTCATATGGCTTCTTCATAAAATGGGGGCTATTTCATCTACATGAGTTTTAGGTGATATAGGAGAATGCGATGTAAATTAAGGAAGAGAATAATATGGATCCCAAGACAATGTTTGCTCATGATTCCAACTAAGGTTAAAAGAATTTTCATGAGAATTAGTTTGAACATTAGTAAAATCATCCTCTACATAATCTAAGGTTGATACATGAGAATATTGCTCAATATAATGGTTATCTCCACAATAGTTGCAACAAATGTCCTTATATTAAGTTTCACAAACATTGGGGCTGTAAACACCCTATTTCGTCCGGGCTCATAAAAAAATAGTCATCATGGTAAAATAATAAAAAATCAATAATATAAGAATAGTTGAATGATTTTAGGATAAAATTTGAAAATTGGTTTTAAAAATGAGATTTTTTAGGAGGAGATTGCTTTAAACTACAAACAAAGATAATTTAGAAGATGGTTAAAACATGAGATATTTTAGGTGAAAACATAAAAAAAAAAATAAATGATATAATTTGAAAAATGGTCAAATATTTTAAGAATGAATTAAACTACAAACAAAGATAATTTGAGAGATGGCTTTCAAAATGAGATATTTTAGGTGAAAAGAAAATAATAATAATAAATAAAAGATATCATTGAAAAAGTGGTTAACAGATAATAGTGAAGAGATTATTAAACTAAGATAGGAGAGTTCTGGGAGAGGTGAGCCCTATTTAAAGAGCATAAGAGAGCTCTCTAATAGTCTAATGGGATTTTTGGGGCAACTTGATTATCCTCTCTCTCGCACAAAACTTTAACCTTCTCTCGTTTAGCGTGCATCTCTCTCTCTCTCTCTTCTGTTTTCCTTCCTTTCATCTCACCCCTTTCACGCCTTGATCACATCATTCATCAGCCGCCACACGTCGAAACCTCTTGAAAATCTCTTGCTTTTGTCTTATTCCCATAAGGCTACTCATAAGCTCACGTATCATTATCTCTCCACGGGCCCACACTTTTTACATTAATTCTCATGCCACCTATTAGGATAATTATGTGTTTTCTTTAGGGAAAATCACATTGAGGTCCCTCATAAGTCATTTAATAATAACAAGGTCCCAAACAATCACTAAATTACATTGAAGTCTCAAGGGACCTGTGTATAATAAAATAGTTTGTCATTGTGAGTTGTCAATACCAGTCCATTAAGTTATCATTACACACAAGTGAGCTGGTATTGACAACTCAATGGGTTGTCAATGAAAGAGGTGCATTGACAACTCAATGGGCTGGTATTGACAATTATTTTGTGTGCAGTGACAACTCATCAATGGGCTGGTATTGATAACTCTTGATTTGAGTTGTCAATACCAGCTTACTTGTATGCAGTAACAACTCAATGAGCTAATATTGACAACTCAATTTAATTACACCCAGGTTCCTTGGGATTTCAATCTAATTTGATGATTGTTTGGGACTTTATTGTGATTAAATGCCTTATGATGGACCTCAATTTAATTTCCCCCCTTCTTTATGAGATCAAATTTTGGGATGCCTTTACTGACCCATAAGAAGATTGTTTCTATGATCATACATTCCCCCATCTTCTTTGTTTGTTTTATTTCCTGCTTCATTCGCGCGATTACAAGCTCAATAGGAAAGGTATGTACTTGTTATTTTTTTTTGTTCACTCCTATAACCAAAACATTGTGAAACAAAAAACGAAAGGGGAAAATATAGCTTTCTCGAATAAAACTTGCTTTCAAAGGGTTATTTTTATGCCGTGTGTGGTTTTAAGAACCACTTCAGAAAAACTTACTACTTTTATGTATGAGGTTATGGGACCTCCTTAGGTAGTTTAGTCTAAAATTCTTTTGAAACTATTTTCTAAAATAAACATAAACAAAAACCTACTTTCATAAATGAAAAATACTCTCTCCCAGTCCTAAATAAAGGACCTATTTGGGGAGGTGAGCTTGGCCCTAAATATAAAATCTCTTTCTAATTTTTCTCAACATTTTTCCCAAATTATCTATATTGATGCTCCTCAATACAAACAATAGAGGAAGGGTAAGAGTAAATCAAATTTTGTAATTAGATCTTATATTTAGGATCGAATGGAGTACCAACCAATTTGCAAATCAATTTTCCTTAATAAACTAATCAAAGATTTTTCCTAAAAGACACTAAACCAAGTGACACACATTTTTATCCTAAACTACGTGGGCTTTGATCCCTTTAAAGAGTAGGTAGGCTCTAGGTTTTCATCTTAGATCAAATTCAGCTTTAAATATATATATATATCTATATGTTTAGTTGTGTCCATTTTCTTATAAATAAAAGATATATTTGCATTCTTTCTTTTTCGTAATTTAGGATAATTAAAATATAATTTCAAGCCTCATTATTTTTACATAATCAATTTAAGGGTAATCGTTCTCATGAATGGGTGTCGTGGGGTGCCTAACACCTTCCCCACACACAATCGACTCCCAAACCCTATTTTTGGTTTTCAAAGACTAGTTGTATTTTATTAAGAAAAATGGTTTTCCAAAATTATCCCTTTTAAAATTTTTGGTTCAGCTCCAATGTTTTTCCTCCCTCCATGGGAAAGCGGATTTTCAGGCGTTACAAGAGTCATAACAAGAATTTAGATAATCATTATCATATTCAAATCTACAAATTGCCCCATTAGTCCACCAAGGATAATTCATTTGCAAATTTTAAAAGAAAATATATAACAAATACAAAGAAATGCATAGGGAACAAATGTACACATGAACAAATGAAAATAAGTCAAAAGAGAAAAATAAGCGTACAAGAACAAATATATACAATACTCAAGTTTAAGATAATAGTGCTTTAATCAGGATTGGCTAATGATGGTTTTGGGACACAAATCCCCGATAACGATGACAAAAACTTATTTACACCGCAAGTACTCCGATCGCGCCAAATAATAAAGTAATAAGTAGAGTATCATTCCCATAAGGATTTGGTTCCAAAAACCGATCAAATAATGATTATCACACTTTCACCTAATTTAACACAATGATGAAGAGTGATGGAAAACTATGAAATAAATATATGATAGGCAAAAAATTAATATATACAAGTAATTATTTGACTTCAAGGCTGAAATAGGACAAATGATTATTTATCCCTCTTATATTTCCGAACAAATATTTATCTCCTCTCATGAATGCTCTTAATGAAAATATGTGCTAGTCTAAGATTCAAAACATACTTGTAAAAGCTCTCTTAAGCCAAGAACAAGTGTTTAATTCCATTAATCACTCAATCTCTTGCAACAATTGATAAAATACAAGTTGATGCTTCAATTCTATTGGGCCTATGTAAGGTTAACATGTATATCTCTATTTGGCCAACAAAACCATCCAATCAACATGCAAACTTTAGGTTCTTCCACAATTTTACCCAAGTTCTACACTTAAGCTAGCCCTCTCGAGTATGCTAAAATGAACAAACATGTAACACCCCAAAATTTTCAAAAGAGATAATAAAGAAATATTTAGAGTCCAGGGATGTTATTTAAAAATTAAAAATCTTACAAATAAATTTATGAAACTAAACATATCTTGAGGATTTATTTTAGAGATTAAATTCAGATCAAGATTCAATGGAAAAGTAATTAAAATGTTAGTGTAAGGGCAAAATGGGAAAGAAGAAAAATTGAGGAAGATAAAAGGACAATACTGCCCTTGGTGGAAAATTTCCTTTAGTTACAATTATAAGGCAAAATGGTAATCTAACATATATAATATTTTTTACCTCCTACTTTCCTTCCTCCCGACCTTTCCTTTCATTTCCTCACTCTTATTCTCCCGTCACCCTGTCTCTTTCATTCTCCCATTTCTCTTCTTCTCTCTCAGCAAATCCAGCAACCGTTGGCATCAACAAAGGCCATTTTCTAGCGACAGAGATCTGAATGGACATGCAACACCTCATCCTTGTTCAGGTGAGTTTTCTCTTCCTATTGCTACCTTCCATTTCTCCTAGTCGAGTGATTTTGTGGTAGGTCCGGTTTGGGATATGGGAATTTAAAAAAATTCTAAACCAAATTAAAAGGAAGTTTAAGTTTTCATTTAAAGGTTTCGTGAAAACATTTGAGTTTGTAGGAAAGATTTTGGTCGAAACCCTAACCTTCCATTATTGCTATTGTTCACTGATGAAGTTTTGGCAATTTTGACCCAAACGAAAGTCAAAAGGTGTTTAAACTATTCTAGGAATATATTGGAGTTGAATTTTGAAGCTGTACGCTTGATTTTGCTCAGAATAGGAAGTCTTGGGTCAATTCTTCTTGTTTTTTTGGATATATAAACTGGCAATTAGTGCCTTTTCTGAAACTTATTACCAGGTATTTGAGCAACTGAATGCTCAAATTTCAAGGTTCATGGTTTCCCCTCCCAACACAAGTATCTCCTCCAAAACTTGAATTCAAGACCTCAAGGGATCTAGCAATGCCTTAAACTGCTAGACCAACTATGTGTTAGTGATTGCACCATATTTTTATACACTTTTCATTGATAAAATCATTGGATTATTGCATGTTTTTGGGGCAATTGTGCCTAATTAGGATAATTTCTGACTTTTGCACACTTTGTTAGAATTTATATTTATCAAGGGCAATTTGGTCATAATCAACATGATTTATTGATTAACCAATTTTCATGGACAGTTGATGCTACCTTGGGCCTATTTCATTTATAGGTCATGGGAGAATTGAAGAAAGAGGTTGAAAATGTCAAAAACAAGCCCAAAAAGTGAATCTGACAAATTTGGAGAAAATTAAGAAAATGTCACTCCTCGCCGTGGCATCCCAAGACGAGGGCTAAGGTGAGGGCCTGAAACTTAGCACCTTTTCTGCCCTTCGCCGTGGCACCCCAAGGCGAGGGCTAAGGCGAGACCCCGAAACCAGCATTCTGCAGACTCTTTTTTTAGGGTTTCAAGGGATATAAATAGACCCCAAACACCCCTACTTCAGGTCTTAAGCCCTCTTGCATGAAAGAAACAGCTCCCATAGGGTTTTCTTGCACTTCCCTTCATTCCTCACTCAAATGTTCATCTTCCCACTCAATCTCACCTACATTCTTGCTAATTTTCTTGTTCTTCCTTATTTCACCTTCCATTTCCACCATACTTCTTCTTCTACCTTCTTCATCCATGGAGGCTGTGGTCATGGGATATCTTTGGCTCGATTTTAAAGACATGAGAGGCTAGGTTCAAGGTGCTTTGGTGGTTTGAAGGTGGCTCTTGCTTCAATAGGCAAAATAAGGGAGTTATATGCTTTCTCATGCTCTTTTCCTTATGTATTGAGTTATGTGGCTGCATTTCTCTTGTATATTTGGATTGGAGACTTGATTTTCCTTTCTCATTGTTTATGAATTGGAATGTTTGTGTTGGATATTGAGTTATGTTAATTGAATGATATTTATGTTCAAATTTCCTATTGGATTTGTGATGCTATATGATTTTTAGTGGTTGTTAGATTGTGTAACTTAATTTATCCAATTGAATATTGTGGTTGCACATTCTTGAGAGGAATCGGTTTTCAAGACTCAAGTTCCAACACAAACCAAGTGGAGCTTAGCACTAACCCTAAGTAATGGCTATGAAAGTGGTTGCTAGATTAGTCATTAATTAGGGCTAGCAGAGCCCTAGTGGTTGCTTGGGGAATTTGCAATTAGACTTGGTGAATCTTTTAACTCCTAATACAATTTTAATGAAGCGTGAGAGCCACCATAACACTACCAAAGCCCACTTTATAAAATCACCCTTAATCCAAACACCTTTTTACTCTTTAATACAAAATTACCAAAAACAAGCATTTACATTTTCACTACTTTCATCAAATGACTTTTCAACCCAAAACCCCTTATCTTTTATTGTTTTAATTACATTTAGTTAGTTTAGGTAGGTTAGAAAGACTCCTCAAGTGAAACGACCCAGGGTTGCAACCTATATTGCAATCCTTTGATTAAATTTTGATCTTAACCCCCAAGGTGCATTAGGCGAAAGGTTAAATCAATGGTGCTGTTGCCAGGGATCGAACCCGGGTCGCCCGCGTGACAGGCGGGAATACTCACCACTATACTACAACGACATTTACATATGCTCTGTTTACGAATTTTCTATGCATCGACATTCTTTAGTGAATTTTACTCAAAACAAATTCAATTTGTTATTGAGACTGAGAATGAGTGGATTAAAGTTGATTTTTGAGCTTGCATGTTGAAATTAGTAAAGCTTTGGGATTTTAGGAATCCTTAATTCCTTCCTCTATTTGGTCTGACTCTTTGTTCGCACCACAAGTGCACGGGTCGTGCCAAGTAATAAAGTGATAAGAAAGTATCGTTCATACGGAGATTTGGTTACAAATATGATCAAACAAAAGTCTTGGTGAATTTAATTAAGTTGAGCTAAAGCAAATTTTGGTTGAATGAATAGACTTTTAGAAAACTACCTTTAAAAGTAGAAGTTGATAACCACAAATAATTCTTTGACTATAAGGATAAAATGGAGCCTAGGATTATTTATCTCCCTTGTATTTTATAACCTTTAAATACCCTCCTCTCACAAATGCTTTTAATGAATATATATATGCATTAACCCAGGGTTCAAAATGTACTTGCAAAAGCTCTCTCAAGTCAAGAACAAGTGTTTCATTTCATCAATTGCTCAATCTCTTGTTACAATTAATAAAACCCAATTTCCAATCTCCAACCCTACTATGACTATGCAAGGTTAATAAGTATATTTCTACCTTACCTACAAAACCATCCATTCATCAAGTAAATTTCAAGTTCTTGCACAATTTCACCCAAGTTCCATATTCAACCTAACTCTCTCAAGCTTCAATTAAATGAACAAAACATCTAAATGGTGATCAAGCCTTTAGAAGCATTAATCAAAGAGTAAAACACACACACATATATCATTAGTCACAAAAGGAGAGGATTATTAAAGAGTTAATCTATACAAGGGTTCAAAATAATCCTAGATAACAAGTTTAGCTAATCATAATCAGCCAAAAGCCATAAATCCAAGGAGAGTATACCACCATAACTGAAATTAAAAGAGGAATTGAAGATGAGGAAGAAAAACCAAGAAAATGGAGCTCCAAATCTCTTCTAAAGATCAATCCTTGCTTCCCACTCTTCAAGAATCAAGCCCTGACACCCCAAAATGCTCCAAGAATGTCTAGAAAGTCGATGCCGAAAGCTTATTCACACCGCAAATGAACAAATCATGCTAAGTAATAAAGTGATGAGTAGAGTATCTTTCCCATGAGGATTTGGTTCCGAAACTCGATCAAATAATGACTATCACACTTTCGCCCAATTTGAGCAACACAATATCAAGATTGAACAGTAATTATGAGATAAACCTATGCTAAATGAAAATAATATTATCAACAAGTGATTCTTCAACTTCAAGGATAAAATAGGACCTAAGATCATTTATTCCTCTTGTATTTCTTGAAATCCAATTAACCTCCTCTCAAAGATGTTCTCAATGAAATTATATGTTAGTCTATGATTCACAAAGTACTTGTAAAAGTTTTCTCAATTCAGGAACAAGTGTTTGATCTCATCAGTTGCTCAATCTCTTGTTACAATTAATAAAAAAACAATTTTCAAGCTCTAATCCTAATATGACTATGCAAGGTTGACAGATATATCTCTATCTTACCAACAAAATCATTCATTCATCATGCAAGTTTCAAGTTCTTACACTAGTTTACCCATGTTCTATGCTCAATCTAGCCCTCCCAAGCATCAATCAAGTGAGCACAACATCTAAATTGAGATCAATCACTTCGAAGCATAAGGAAAAGAGTAAAATAACATATATATCTCATTAATCACAAAATAAGAGGAGTAATCAAGAGTAATCCATACAAGGGTTCAAAATAATCCTAGAATCAAAGCTTTAGCTCCCCATGTTCAGTAAATCCAAGAGAATATATACATATATTAGCACAACCATAGAACAAGAGAGAGGGAAAGGAAAATGGAGAAGAAAAACCAAGATTTGAAGCCAAAATCTCTTCCAAACTTCGATCCCTTGCTCCAAGCTCCTCTAAGACCCAAACCCTAGCACACAAAGCTCCCAAGAATGCCCAAGAAGTGAAGAATGTCAGCCTCCTTTGATATCTTCCCTTAAAACCCTAAATTTCCTCTCATATTAGTGCTATGCGTTTTGCCGTCGCAACTAAGCCACGGCCCGGAAATTTGAGCTGTAGCTCAGTTTGCTTCTGTGCTGAAATGAGCTGCAGCCTAGTTTGGTTCTGTACAAAAGTAAGTTACAGCCCAGGTTTTAAACTACGACCTAGTTTGGTTCTGTACAAAAGTGAGTTATAGCCTAGTTTTTGAACTATGACCTAGTTTGGTTCTGTACAAAGATGAGCTATGACCCAGTTTTTTAGCTACAGCTCAGTTTGATTATGGAAAATTTGAGTTCTTTTATTGCAAATGAAGTGTTCCATCCATGATTTGCCATCACTTTTAGCATGTTTGGTTTCCCAAATGGCTTGACTCTAATTCTCTTGCCAAAATAATAAATTTGATAAGCTCATAATAAATAAGGAGGAAAGCCTAAAATATGCACAATTGAGCAACAATGTGCAACTAAAATATCATGCATATTTTCTTATCTTTGAGTATCCAAAAGATGTACAAATGCTCCAAAATAATGTATAAAAACCGAGGAAAATGTGCCAAAAGACATGAATTCCAGGAGGTTAACACTCTTACTGGGTTAATGATGAGACTTATATATATATGAGAATTTTAATTGATTGAAATAAATATATAAGAT
The DNA here is from genome assembly GCA_037074515.1 of Mimosa bimucronata. Taxonomy (NCBI): domain Eukaryota; kingdom Viridiplantae; phylum Streptophyta; class Magnoliopsida; order Fabales; family Fabaceae; genus Mimosa; species Mimosa bimucronata. Next base: position 30,356,099 of record CM073438.1, on the reverse strand, counting down.
TGATTTTATGCTCTGTTTTGGGTTGTGCCAATGCATTTGGGATTTATTTTCTTAAAGTTGGATGGTAGTGCTGATTTTTTGAAGTTAGATAGGCAAGAAAGATTTGATGAAACTGTTGGGATTAGGAAATTATTGATCTCTTTTAGTTCTTTGTTCTAACTATTTATTGCTTTGGTGTCTTTGGGATTAGGCCTGGAGAAAATTAAAGTTTCTAAATAATTTGTATTCAGAAGAATCTAAAACTTTAGAACCTTAATGAATCACTGCATATAAATTTATTTTGGTTTAAAGACTGTTTGAAATAGAAGCTTGGTGTTTCCATGTATGTGGTTTAGGTGAGGTAATATTAAGTGTCTATTAAGTTACTACACATCGAAATAATGAAGAATAGTTTCAATTTATGGAGGATTAAGGTTAAATAAAGCAAAGCTATCTAAAAGATGGTGGAAGTGGTGTTATATAAATTGGGAAGGTGTATTTGAGTGTCTAGTGGTTTTTATGAAGTGATTAGTAGTGAAGAGTTAAGTTTAGAGAGAGACAAGGGATTGCTTTGAGCAGGAAAGCTTCATGTTGTTAATAGATGGAGTTTAAGGTTTCAAGTTATAATTTAATTTGAAAGGTTGATTGTATAATAAGTGAATTTAGCAAGAGGCATAATAAATTATGGTAATTATAGTTTGAAGAATTGGAATAAATGAACCTGAGGTTTTAATATATTTATAGGTGCATGTTTGATGTTTGAAGTTTTACTGAATATGGGATTTTTGGAAATTTTGATAGAGTGGTACTTTGATTTAGTTTGAAATCTATGATGGAATAGATAAGAAATTCTGATGTTTAAGTTTTTGTTCAAGACTTTAAGGTTAAGTTTTTAGAAGTTTAAAGTGGAAATTTAAAAAGACAGATTGGAAGTAATTGTCATGGATTTGGTAGGAAAGGTGTGAATATTGAAAATTTATTTGAATTGATTGAAGTTTATAGTTGTTAAGGAGAAGTGATTAGGTGGAGCAGGTTATTATACTTTATAGGTGGCAGTGTTGTTGCTGAGAATTTGAGGTTGAAATCATAGTTGTCATTTCAAAAGATCTCTAGAGATAAAATGAATGATTAAGTGTTGTTTGATTTTGTTGAAGATATTGAAGATTTTGTTATTTTTAGTTAAATCTGGAACGTAATTGTAGGAAGTAAATTAAGTAATGTGCAGTAGTTGTTGAGGATAAGAAAGAGTATTGACTTGTGTTATAGTTTTGGGGTTGAAGGTGTGTTGTTATTGATCTGAACCGTTCCTAATACGCCTTGGGGTTCAAATGAAAAATATTTTTTTGCCAAGGATTGCATTATAGTGGTGCGATCCCGGATCGTCTATCAAGGAGTCTAATGAACTAACCTAGAAAACTAAATGCATGAAAAGCTATAAAGTCGGGGTTTTTGAGATTTTAAATAAGGAAACTAAGCTAGATTCTTTTTGGGATTTTTTTTTTCTTATCAAAGAAAGCAACTAAAACAAGGTTGTGAAAACTATATGGGAAACATGGGTCTCTTGATGAATTAGGCAACCTTTCCAGCTTCTAAATGATGTAGGAGTTTAAACCAAGTTCTAATGCAAAACCTAAGGCAATCGCTTAGTCCAATTAACTTAATTAATTAACTAACGTGGCGCATCGCTCATTTAATTAATCAAATAGGAAATTGTTAAGGTTCAACTTGGTAGTGAGGACTCATGATAAACACACAACGAGGCTCTCGTTAGAAGTAGATCGAAACATCTAACGTTGGACCTAGTGTCTAAACACACATACAATCGCACATGCATTCAACATATACTAGAAATCCAAAGGAGATAAAATTGAAACACGTCTATTGCATGATATCATGAAATCAGCACTTAGGTTCATACACATAAAAGAACATCGCTTAATTACATGCATGACCTTTGAACAAAGGATTAAACATTAAAGCACAATTGTTCTAAGATCAAATACATATGACAAAGCACAAGGAATTGAAATACATAAATGGAACTAGACAAGAGAAACTAAATAACTCCCCATTAAGAATGTTGAAGCTCCGGTTGCCTTCCTCCATTAAGATCCCCACAAGGAATTTAGCCGCTCATGCTCTCGAATACGATTGAATGAAATTTGGTTGTGGAAGCCATGGGATTGATGTAGAATGAGTGAAATTGATGTAGATGGATGGATGAGAGGGTGGATTTTCGTGCAGAGGTAGAGGGCTAAGGAATGGAAGGGAAGAGAGTGAGTGAATGGTGAATTGTGATCTGAATTGGTGGTGGAATGGTGGTGTGGAAGAGGAAATTCAGGTATAAATTTATAGAACAAGATAGGAAACCCAAAAACCTTCCTAATTCCCTCTAGATTGCTTAGGAAGGTCGAATTCATTCTTTAGGAAACAATGAAAGAGTACCCAATCACCCAAAATTTGAAAATAAACTGAAAACTTCCGTTTCAGACTTTTTATCGGGCCCTTGCTGTAGCCCTCGCCGTGGCTTGCAACGGCGAGGCAACTTCCTTGTTGTGTTCTTCTCTGTCCTTCACCGTAGCCCTCGCTGTAGCTAGCTAAGGCGAGGCACATAAACTTCTTCTTTGCTTTTCTCACCATTTCTTCATTTAGGGCCTCATCCTTTGCACCTATAATGGGAAATTAAAGTATATGTGAGGTATTTTAAATCCATAATCATGAAATACATGAGTTAAAAGCCTAATATGCTCAAATTACCATAGAAATGCAACTAATTCCTTAAGTATGGACCATACATGCAATTGTACTTAATTCCCATTGAATTCTCCTAAATTGAATGCTAATTTCCCATTATTAGCGGTTAAAATAGTAAAATAATCATGCACAATCAGTTATGAATTATAAGGTTTCAATTTTTTGCCTAAGGAGGTAAGTACAAGGGTAGATTTATGAGTGTTTAATTGTAAAGGAATATATTGTGGTTCATGATTTGTTATGTCCTTTAATGAATTGAATAATTTAGACTTGAAATTGAATTACATTGTTGATTGAGGTAATTTTTTAGGAGAAATTAAATATAAGATTATAGATAGGAGAAAGTTTCAATATGTATTATGTTGTTGATATTAATGGTGGTGATGAACCAATTTATTCTTGAGATTTTGGAGTTAATAGAAAGTGAAGATATATATAATATTTGTGTGTGTGTGTGTGTGTGTGTGTGTGTGATAGCGGGTGATTTGATGATTGTCAACTAGGTAGATGAGTTTGGAAATATTGATTGAAACATACAATAGAAAAGGGAATGGTAGAAATATATAATGTTATAGGAACGTGAGAGACTAAATAATTATATACGAGTATAAGTATTAATTTAATATTTACATATTATGTGTAAACACAGGAATTGAGAGTGGCATAAGTTATTCGAATTGAAGCATTGGGAGGGTAAAGAGCCAGCTCATAATTGAGTTATAAAATGCAGGTAGCAATAGTTTCATTCCATATCATTGATCATGTATGAATAATTGCATAACATTTGTCATAGATTTATAGTACAGGGTCGAAAGACTACTCTAACCTTATAAAAAAATATCGAGTATATTGGAGTACTCTAAAACTATGTGGTTAGCTACCCTTAGTACAAATTTTTACTGGTATAACTGAAAAATTATACTCAGGAGGTTGAGCCTCATAGTCCACACAATTAGAGCAATATAAATTTACAATAATTGTGTGCTAGTGCCTTGAGTACACTAACTTGCATGGTAAATGTTTATTTGTAGTGTTTATACAAGTTTTTGAATTGTTATGTATGATAATGAATGAAATAAACTGCTACCAGGATTCTTTGAATCTCACTCTTTTTGATATTTGTTCATAGGAGCAGGGAGACCGACATGCTTTTTTGTTGAGGAAGTAAGATGAAGGGCAAGAAGCCTGCATTATTTTGTACCAATGTACATATGTATATTTTGAAATCTTTACTTGTGTATATTATGAAGTAGTTATGATAGGTTAAGTAAGCAAGGTGCTTGCATATATATATGATTTTATATGTATATATATAGTTCCTAAAGGAGAGGAACTATAACATATATAAGTAAGGGGTATCGACTGAGATAACCCCAAAATTTAGTTATTATAAGTAGTAGTATGTGATGTATGATAGGTATAATAGGAGTATTATAAAGTTTTAACTTCCCAATCCCAATGAGATAGAACTGGATATAAATTAAAGGATCAAACCTGGCCATTAAATTGGTTTATGTACCACTTGAGTTTTAATAAGAATGTAAAATGCATTAAATTTGTAAGAACAGCCCACTGTTTTGAACTGTCATTGTTACTTAGGCATTTGAAAGAAAAATTTTGATTTTTTCACATTTTTGGGCTTCTGATAAAGATAAAGTGGTTATAAAATGGTTAAATTGCCTTAGTATAGTCCTATAAAAATAAGCGTTACAAAAACAGCTAAATGGGGATCAAGCACACAGAAGCATTAGAAAAGAGTAAAGTAAAGACATATATATATATCATTAATTACAAAATGAAAGGAGTAATCAAGAGTTAATCCAAATAAGATTTCAAAAAATAATTTTAGAGTCAAAGTGTATAGCTATACTCATTGTCAACCACACACTGCAAATATACAATAAACTACTAGTCATGGCAAAAAAATAGGTAGGGAAGAGGGGGGGAAAACAGGTGAAAGAAGCTGGAATCTTTTAAAATCTTCAATCTTTAGCTTCCCAATCTTCAAGAGCCTCAAAGCCTAGCACACCAGCCTCCATACTTGGCCTCCAAGTCACAAAATGTCCAAAAATGATGAAGGAGATGGAGTAAATACTAACCCTTAGCATCATATAGCAAAACACAAGGATCATATGGCAAAACACAAGGTTTTTGTAAAATGAGCTTCGATATCGTGGTTCTAGTTTCCTCATATCGTGATATGAGGCAGTAATGTCCAATATCGAGATTTCATCTTCTCTGTTGTATCACAATTTTGACTTCTTTAGTATCGCGATTGCAACTGCCTTCATATCATGGTACGATGAGTTTATCCTTTCAATGATCATAATTGTGTCTTCAAAGCATGATTTCATTGTAGCTTGTAATTTCTTCTACTTGACACTTCCTTGGACCAAGTTTTCCTTAGAGCTATCTTCCCTTCTCACTTGAAAATCAATACATACCCAAGTAGGCTCAATTTTATGATAAATCATATCATATTGACAACATTTTCTCTCAGTCACCTCATATACACTACTACAAAAAGCCCATTTTTTGTCCCTAATTCACGTCACTTAATTATAAAACGGACATTGAAAAGAGTTTGGTGGCATTTTTGTAATTAAATATCATGCTGAAGAAGAAACCACGACACAATAATGGCAGAAATGTGACGTGGATTATGGGTGTGAGTAACCACGTCACATATTATAATTATGTGACGTGGTTTTCCTCAAGTTTTTAATTTTTTTTATAATAAACCACGTCACATATAGAAAATATGTTACGTGATTTGTAGTAAATAATCAGGTTTTCGATTTTTTTTTTAATTTTTAATAAACCACGTCAAATATATAAAATATGTGACGTGGTTTCATAGATAATCAGGGAATTGTTTTTTAATTTTTAAGAAACCACGTCACATATATAAAATATGTGACGTGGTTTGTGGTTTTTCTTTTTTTTTTTTTTTTTAGAAACCACGTCACATATAGAAAATATGTGACGTGGTTTCTCCAAAATGACGTCACATCGTTTAGGAGAAACCACGTCACATATTTTCTATATGTGACGTGGTTTCTTTAAAATTAAAAAAAAATACAAAACCTGATTTAAGCTAAGCCTCATCTTCTTCATCGCCCAAATTTCGCTCGCGCCAGAAACCTTAAGTGTAACACCTGGACTTTTACTACTATATTATAACAATTTAATTGAATTATAACCACTTTTACGAATATTCGAAGCCCAAAAATACGGAAAATTTAAAACTTTTCCTTTTAAAACATTTAACCAACCTTCTGTTGGTTGGAATGGGCTTTTCGAACAAATTGAAATATCTTAAAACTCTTATGAAATAAAGTGGTTAATAAAACAATTAAAAGTACAATAACCCTCTTAGGGTTATTCCTAATTCATAATAATTAGGTAATTTAATTTCCTTACTAAAATTTATACAATTCTAGTGTCTATACTTTCTATTATTAATTTAATAATTTAATTTACAACTAATACAAATAACCTCCCTTTTCAAAACATAATCTCAAAATCTTTATCTAATTTTCTTCAGTACTCTTGCCTTATCTCAGTCATCACACTATCTTCCAGCTTATTTCTTCTAACCTGCATTACTGAAAAATGTTTGGGGATGGGGGTGAGATTGGTAATCCCAATAGCAGTTTCTTTCATATGAGTTCATGCATAATAAATCATAAATCTTCACAATATGAATAATCTTTATCCTTATAACCTCTACCAACCACTATTAACGATATATTCATTAAATAGTGGTGGTACCTCTACCTGTAACAGGATTTCATAACTTCTGGCAAAGGGGGAGCGACCCACCTAAGCCTTGGAGTACTCCCCTCATAACCTCTAAGGAATAAAATTACCATTGCTACAGATATTATGAAATTTATGCATGTAATGCGCTGTAATTAAATATTATATGAAATAAACTGCTACCTGATTCTTGAGCTTACTCTTCGCTGTATTCGTCCTCTTCTTTGTACTCTGGGGATTCAACCCCACTAACTTGTCCTATAATTGTTTGTAATAAAATAATATATTAATATCTAACTTAAACACAATAAGTAAACGTCTCTCTCGTTCCTATCATACTACCCCCTTTTCTTCAAATACAATTACATCTTGATTCCTAACTTACGGTTTAATCAATATTATAAATCAGCATTGCACAAATAGCAATTAATATTCACACAACACAAACATTAAATATAAAAATATGCTTACTATTCTAAATTAACTAACATCTATTATCAATCAATAATTAAATGATTTACATTCACTATAACTTATTAATTTTTAAATTCAACTTCAAACTTTATCTTAATCCTTGGAAATTCTTAAGCAATGAATTAACTTCCAAATTAAACTTCTTAACCTATCTCCCACCGTTGACTTGGAATTTAAATTAATGAATCACCAATAAATGTCCTTTTACATCAATAATCCTATCTTAATTCAAAACCTTTGAAATAATAATCCAAAAGAACTCAACTCACATTACACTTTAAACCAAGTCTAATAAATCCAAGAACAACCAATCAAGTTCCCAACTTCTCTTAAATCAATTCCCATTAACTAACACCATTATTTCCCTTCCTTTGCCCATAAGCCAGCAACCAAGACAGCCAGAAATCATAGCTTTAACACCTAAAACCCTCAAGCAAACAACAATAACTACTCCCTCTTGTGTCCTCCAATTAATCACCATAACCTCCTTTGTCTTTGCTCATAAACCAACAGCCACTCGCATTTACAAGATCATAAAATCCCTATTTCCTTTACTTTGATTTGATCAAACTAATAATTAGAATTCTAGAACCTATTACCACAACAAACCATATTTCCTTTTCTTTGTCACTTAATTGGTAACCCAAAACAATTAAACTTCTAAATTTCAGCACCTAAACCTTTAATCAACAACAATAGCAATTTCTTCTTATATCATTCATAATCCTTTCCTTTTCCTTGCTCAACTTAACCATCACAGCATTTTTCTTCTTTCCCTAATCAATTCCAAATCATCCAGGTATCAAATAAACAAAAATTGTACCTTTAAGAACCTAATATTAATCAATCATATATAACCAAAACTTCAAGCCATCTCCCAACACAAACAAACATCAATGGCCATTTCTTTCTCTTTGGCCGAAACAGAACAGAAAATTGAAGGACAAAATTAAGCTACTACAACTCAAACTACTAGCACATATAGCAGAGACAGAAATCAGCAACCACACATAAAAAATGATAGCTCCAAAATTCCCTTCTTTCTCTTCTCTGCCGAAACAGAACAAGATCAGAAACAAGGAAAATAAGACCAACAATTAACCACTCAAAAATTCATCACACTGCACCTTCAAAATGCTTATCAAAAGTTTCTAATTACAAGTATAATAAATTCAAAAATTTTCCCTCATGAGCCCGTTCACTGCGCAGAGAACAAGGAAGAACATATATCAATCCAAACTTCAAAATCCCTTCAATCAACCCCAATATCCTATTCCATAACCATAGAATTGCAAGAAATCATGAGGATTTAAGCTTTAATTCCACGATTTTCCAGAAATCTCGAATTCTTGCCGTCGGTGAACAGTACCCGACGAAGCAATTGGGGCAAATCCAAGCCTATTTCAATTTCCTTACCAAAATCAACACTCTAGCAACCAAGAACAAGCTTTAAGGATCATCTTTATGATTTCAGAGGCCCCAAAAACCATTCAAAATTCGGATCACTCTCCCCCCATTTCGCAAAATCCCGACGGAAAAGAAGAAAAGATGAAGGGAAATAACTTACTTAAGTTCACTCTAGCCTTCTTGTTCGCCTTTCCCTGAACGTGGCCGCCGGTTGCAGCCGTCGACGTTGCTGCCCGACGAAAAACGGAGGGAGGAAGATGAGAGTGAGATCGGGCTGAGGGAGGAAGTGTGAGTTGGTGTGTGTATGTGTGTGTTTCTGACGGAGAGAGAGGGAGTATATAATTTTAATGTTTTTTTTTTCAAATATGTGTGTATCCACGTGGTGAGAGGGAAATAAAAGAAGTGAGAGGTAATAAAAATAGGACACATGTGTGGTGCAGGTTTAAAGGAATCTGATATTTATTTTTATCAGGTATTTTACTATCCTGTCCTTCCCTTTATAATTGAAGATATTTTTAACTAGAGGCATATATTGTCTCTTTCATTTTCTATTTTATATTTTCCTCTTAAATCATAATTTTATTTATCATTATTATTTAGAAATAGACCTAAATCTGTCCTTAAAATAATTTCTCTATATATACTTTAATTTCTAAATTTATTTATGAGACTTTTAAATTAACAACCAATACCCCAAGATTCTAAATATTCCCTTATTTAAATTTATCCTCTAACTATTTTCCCTGAGCTACTAAAGAAAATAAACTTTAAAAATTATTAAAAATATACCTGGCCTCATAAATTTATTTATAAGGCTTTTTAATTTCTAAATACATTTCTAAAATCTCGATTATATCCTTGTTATCCATTTTCCCTCAAAATTACGTTTTATCTTCTAATTAATTCTTCTTTGTTTCTTAAATAAAATAAGCCTTAAAATTATTAAAAATACCTAAAACATCATAGATTTATTTGTAGTGCTTTTTAATATTTTACTAATATTTCCTAAATCTTAAATAATTCATTATTTTCTCTTTTCTAAAATTTGGGGTGTTACATTAAGCTCCCTCCAAATCCCTCAGCTCTCTCCTCTCTCCCTCACCCCTCACCCCTCAGCTCTCTCCCTTAGCTTCGGTTGAAGAAGAAGCTCTCAGCTCTCTCCCTCAGCTCTCTGCAATCAGGTGCAAAATCTTCCCCATTTTTGTCCAAATCCTGTGTTCTTGGTTTCTTTTCCCTTGCATTTTCGTTTCTGTGTTCTTGGTTTTCTTTTCCCTTGCATTTTCGTTTTCTGGGTTCTGGTGGGTGTTGGTTTCCTGGCATTATGTTGAAATTTCTGTGAACTCATTTTCCCCTGCATTTTCGTTTTCATTTTATTGTGTTTATTTCTAGGTTTGATTGCTCTGTTTTGATTAATTTGTTTAGTTGATTAGTGCCCAGTTCGTCTCTGATTTCTTGTTGATTTTGGAATGCTGCCCAGTTCGTCTAATTAATTTGTTAATTTGTTTAATTTATTTTCATTAGTTCCTAGTTCGTCTCTAATTTGTTTAGTTTTCATTTCTTGTTGATTTTCGTGCAATTCTTTGAATTGCTAGTTGTGATTTTCTGGGTTTAATCTAACAAGGGGGAAAACAAATAGTACAAGTGTATAATGGTGTTTAGAAATGCTTTTTGATTGATATGTTTCTATATACATTATTTGGGTGATTATGCTGCAATATATTGATAAGAGGTGATGATGTTTAAATGTTAATTAGTGAAGTGTAAATCATTGATTAAATAATTAAGGACTAGTAAGAGAATGGTATGGCTTATGTTTTTAATTAGGCTGAAAAGGGAATTAAAGAATTGCTAATTTGATTTTGTGTAGAACTTTGGGTGATCAAGGTTTTATTGAGCTAAAACAAATATGGAGGTTAATGTGCTAAGAGATTAATTCAAAAGACATTGTTATTGGTAACTAAAATTGGATTAAAAAGTAATAGGCTTAAGTTTGAGAAATGATGTACATTTTGATTAGTGGAAATTTAGTGTTTGATTTGTGTTTTGTGAATTATGCTTGGAAATTTAGTCTTGATCAATGGTTTTGTAAAGAAAGGAGGTTGTGTTTCTAACTATTAATTAGTTGTCTGAAATATGGAAGTAATTGATTTAATATTTCTAAGTGTTCACTACCTTATTCTTCTTAAACATTGATTCCGTGGTTTTGCATGCATGGTTTTAAATGTATTATTTTGAAGTCTAATTCTTTGGTTTGTTGATTATTGGTTGTGTCAAGTGAAGTGTATGTAGAGAGGAGTATCAAAACCATTTAGCTCTTCTGTTGAATCTTGTTGGAGATTTTATTTTTAACCTTTTCCAATATATACAGGTAACTGGTCCAAATCAGAAATCGATTCTTCTAACCCATATCACCATAAGGGTAATCTTTGTCTTGCTAAGCCACCTAGAGGTATGTTATTGATTTTATCTCCTCCATTGAACAATAAGGAATATGACTATGCTCTTATATTCTTGTGACTACTATGATAATTTCCATTGACAACTTGTGTTTCTCTAATTTTACTTGGCTTGTTTGTGCTTTGTGTAAGCCATTGATCTTATTGTTGGTTTGCTCTATTCCCCTGAATTAATATGTGATTTCATTGGGATTTCTAGTTTCATTTTGGATTATCTTAGATTGTAAATGTAATTTTTGGATATCACACTTACAAGGGGAAACTCTGCGAAATTTTTTAAAAAATTTGCATGAATTGAAGTTAAGTGTATGGCATGCCCATTTCTTCACAAGGTAGTGAGCTAAAATTGACTAATTTGTTGGACATATGGCATAGGTTTAATAGAATGGATCGTAGTTGGATGCATGCATTGAGAACCACTAAAGAGTATCAAATGGGGGTGGAAGAATTTATTAAATTTTCCAAAAGAAACGTGGCTAGTAAGAATGGCATGTATCGTTGCCCTTGTGTGAAGTGTGCAAATGCTTATTGTAAGAGCGTTGATGATATAAGGGATCACCTTCTTTGTGATGGGATCAATCTCCGTTATAAGAAGTGGCTTTGGCATGGGGAATTGGGAAGTACCGTAGATGAGTGCACGTCACAAAATATAGAAGCAGTGATGGATGATGTTTGTGATGATGGAATGGACGAGATGATCAATGACATTAGGGCTGAGTCATTTTCTGTGGTAGATGAGTTTGAGAAGTTGCGGAGTGATGCAGAGACACCGTTGTTCCCGGGGTGTACTAAGTATACTCGGTTGACTGGCGTCCTGAAATTGTTGAAAATAAAGACAGAAAATGGGTGGGCGGACACGAGTTTCTCGCAGTTGCTTGAAGCTTTGAGTGATATGTTCCCTACCGGCAATGTGCTTTCGAAGCGTATGTATGAGGCTAAAAAAGTTTTAAGCAAGATGGCAGTGGAGTATAAGAAGATACACGCTTGTCCTAATGATTGCGTGTTGTACAAGAATGAGTATGCCTTCCTGAAAGAGTGTCCTAAATGTGATACTCCAAGGTATAAGCCGAGAAAGGATGCCGTTGGTGATGATGATGGATCAAAGAAAGGGGTACCTTTGAAGGTAATGTGGTACCTTCCAATTGTACCACGGTTTAAACGCTTGTTTGCAAATGAGGCAGAAGCAAAGAAACTGAGATGGCATTGTGATGAGAGAATCTCCGATGAAAGATATCTCCGGCACCCTGCTGACTCTCCTCAATGGAAGAAAATTGATTCAATGTTTCCTGAATTTGGTGGTGAGCTGAGGAATCTTCGTCTTAGACTGTGTACAAATGGATTCAATCCTTTCGGGAGTCTCAGTAGCACACATAGTGCTTGGCCAGTTTTGCTGGTCATTTACAACCTGCCTCCTTGGTTGTGCACGAAACGCAAATATGTGATGATGTCTATGATGATTTCTGGGCCGAAACAGCCTGGGAACGATATCGATGTCTATCTTGCACCTTTGATTGAGGACTTGAAGATGTTGTGGGAGGAAGGCGTCGATGTGTTTGATGCGTACAGGCAGGAGACATTCAAGTTGCGAGCTATGCTGTTTACCACAATAAATGACTTCCCTGCATATGGCAATCTTTCTGGTTACAGTGTGAAGGGTTATATGGCATGTCCTATATGTGAGTTGGACACAAACTGCCACCAGCTTAAACATGGAAGAAAGACCATTTACCTCGGTCACAGGAGATTTCTTGATCGATTTCATCCTTATCGTAGACTAAAGAAGTGTTTTAATGGTTCATCTGAATATAGATCTGCTCCGACCCCCTTAACAACCGAGGAGGAAGTTTTCAGCCGTGTTAAGAATGTTAATGTGGTATTCGGTAAGAAACAGAAGAAGAAGACCGTTTCTGAGAAGATCATTTGGAAGAAGAGGTCAATCTTCTTTGATCTACCTTATTGGCGATTTCTGGATGTGAGGCACAGTATAGACGTGATGCATGTGGAGAAAAACGTCGGTGATAGTCTTGTTGGAACGTTGTTGCATATACAAGGGAAGACTAAGGACGGACTCAGTGCACGGTTAGACTTGGTTGAAATGGGTATAAGACAACGGTTGCATCCTATAGTCAGTGAAAATGGAAAGAGGGCTTATATGAAACCTGCTGCTCATACACTCTCTAAACAGGAGAAAAAAAGTCTTTGTGAGTGTTTACGTGGGATCAAGGTGCCGCAGGGTTATTCTTCTAATGTTAGTAGACTTGTGTCTATGAACGAGTTGAAGTTGGTTGAAATGAAGTCGCATGATTACCATGTATTGATGCAACAATTCTTACCAATTGCTATAAGAGGCATTATGCAAGATGATGTGAGGATGACTATAACAAGACTGTGTATGTTTTTCAATGCGATTTGCAGCAAAGTCATCGACACTGAAAAGCTCGACGAGTTGGAAAATGAGGGTTACATTACATTGTGCCGATTAGAGATGTACTTTGCTCCAGCCTTTTTCGATATTATGGTGCCCTTGATTGTTCATTTGGTAAGGGAGATATGGCTATGTGGCCCTATTTATCTGAGGTGGATGTACCCTTTCGAGCAATTCATGAAAGTTTTGAAAGGGTATTCCAAGAACCCACATCGACCTGAGGCATCAATTGTTGAAAGATACTTAGTTGAGGAGGCAATGGATTTTTGCAAATCGTATCTTAGTGGTTGAGGAAATCCCCCGACATGAAGATGGGATCGGTAAGGGGGTACGGGGCGTTAAAGTGAAGACTATGTGCCGTGAAGAGGTGTTACAAGCACACCTGTACATATTGAATAATATGGAAGAAGTGCAGCCTTATTTGGACGAGCATAAGAGGATCCTGAAAGAAAAGAATCCGAAAAAGAGTGACATGCAGATTTCTAACGAGCATAATAGGACATTTGTTGGGTGGTTCAAGGAGTATGTTGAAAAGGAGACTGGTGCGCCGGATACAATAAGATGGTTAGCCGGAGGGCCTCGTTTTGAGGTTGTCACTTGGTGCTCTTTTGACATAAATGGTTATTCCTTCTACACTAAGGCCCAGGACAATAATAGCACCATGCAAAACAGTGGCGTGATGGTGGTAGCCGAAGCGATGCACTTCTCCAGTTCGAAAGATAAAAACCCAAGATTGGCTTCCATGGCATATTATGGCGTAATTGAAGAAATTTGGGAAGTTAGTTACACAAAGTTTAAAATTCCAATCTTCAAATGCAAGTGGGTTAACAATAGCGCAGTTGTGATTGATCCCATACTGGTATGATCTCAATTGATCTTCAGAAGGTTGGGTACAGAGATGAGCCTTTTATTTTAGTAAGTCACGTGAAACAGGTGTTCTATGTAACAGATCCCGCAAATAAGCAATTGTCCATAGTCTTGCAAGGTAAAAAGCAAAAGGACCGTGCTCCCAATTTAGATCTAGATGATATACAACCTTTAGGCGCAGGACCACCTGAACCAAGTGAATTTGAATTGGTAGATGATGATGACCAATTTGCCTCTAGAAATGATCATTGTGAGGGGATATGGGATAACATATAAAGTGAGAACCTTTTTGAATTATCATGTATTAATTCTTGTTAATGTTTTTGTTTTGGTTTTGTGAAGGTTGTGGAATTGTGATTCATCACATCTTTGATATGTTAACAGGTACATGGCAGACGGTGATAACAATCAGCAACGGAAAGATCCCCCTCGGAGAAAGGGAAGAGGTCCGACGAAGCTCAATGAAGTTGTTGTCCGTCAGGGGACAAATGTGCAGCCTATCCGTGTGGAATTTGACGATGACATGAATCCTATCAGGGAAGTTGGTGCGAATTTCATCAGCTACATAGGTTTTATGGTGAGGAACCGGATAAGCATCTTGGTTAACGATTGCCGGAGAGTCAACAAAGACGTTAAGGATCAATGTTGGTCAGATATTTTGGTATGTTTTATCATTATACTTCTGTTTGTTCCTAATATGTATGTATTCTTATTTCCACTTAATTCAACTAATGTGTTCGTCATTATTTTCAGCAAAATTTTGATGTCCCAAACACACAATTTTTCAAGGATTTTTGGTTGGGAGAAGGGCGCAAGATGTGGAAGAATTTCAAGAATCTCCTGACCAGAGAATACGTCTTTGGAGACAAGCAGGGTCAAGATCCGGGTCAGAGCTATCCCAATATTGACCCAGACACTTGGAAGCAGTTTGTTGCATCACGGCTAGACGAAAAGTTCAAGGTCTGTATATTTCATAAATAGCTTTTTAACTTTGGTTAAAAATTGCACTGTTAACACATTATATTAGTTAACTAACTTAGTCTTAGTTTCATAGGAGGAGAGCGAAAAACAAAAGAAGCGACAAGCGAAGAATATCTATAAGCACACGATGTCTCGGGGTGGTTACAAGTGGCTAGAGAAAAAGTTGACCCAGAAACAAATTGCAGAAATGAAGGAAGCTGCACGGTCCGATCCTACCTTTGTTGTAGAGCCTCTGCCGGCCTTCCCACTTCATACGAAATGGGCTGAGGGAAGGAAGAATAAAGAAGGAAAATTTGTGACTCCAGAGGTTGAGAAAGTTGCACAGAGGATTGTAAGTATTTTATTTGGTGTTTATGCATTTACCTTGTGGTTTTGTAGCACATTGCTTATTATGATTTTGTTGGGTCATTACAGGAAGAACTTGAGGAGCAAGCCACCCAAGGGTCCTTCACACCTTCTGGGAGGATGGACATCCTTGCCACGGCAATTGGGAAGCTCGACCACCATGGTCGAGTTATCGGGGAGCCAAGGAATGTAGGGCTGACCAAGTATTTCAGTCGGAAACCCCGATCTCACGCCCGTAGAGAATCCACTGAGGAGATTATGGCCAGGGCTCGGGCGGAGATGAAGGTCGAGTTCCAGGAACAGTTGGATGCACATATCCAGCAGCTTAATGAGCAGATCCGGATACAGGTTGAGGCACAGGTCCGAGCATCTACCGTACAGCTCGGACTCATGACGAATTCTTCTGGACAAAATAATCAGGTTTGATCATCTACTAAATATGTTGATTTCCATATTCCGGGTTCATCAATTATAGTCTTACTCTGTATATTTTCATCCCTTACAGGAGTCTCTCGGTACCGTCTGTCCAAGCGGCAAAGACAGCTGCAATCAGCCTGGACAGTTAGGATCAATTCATGAGGGCGACTCAGATCCCACACCAGAAAACAACCCTGACTATGAAGAGGAGTGTTATCTCCATCTTGATTTCCCTCGCCTGCGTGCGGTAGCCAAAGCTCTCCAGTTCCCGAACGCCTCCCTCATACATAATTTTCCTATTGATGAGGACCAAGTGAAGGTGTCCGTTAGAGCTGTCCTGAGCAATGAGGCGGGGGTAGATGTACCCTTCCCGATCATGAAGTCACCAAATTAGCCGAGGCGGTCAGGGCATTCATCTTGTGGCCTAGATATCTTGTACACAAGAGCCCGCAAAAGGGGCCGGACCCGCCAGTTGATGTGGTATGTACACTTAAGTTTTGAGACTGCTTGTTTGATATTTTTCTGGTTTAGGCATAACATAACAATGATTTTTTCCATCTCCCTGCAGACCTTTTCAGACGAATATCCTTCTCTCCAGCTCTCACAGGAGATGCAGCCAAATTTAGAGTCTGTGCCCTTTACGATGCCTCCAGGAGTAGTCAGTCCTGACCGTACATACAAATTTTTGCTTCAGAGTTCTGAAGATATCAGGGACTTTTTGCTGCTGCAGGAAATTGACCTTGGATAGCTTGAGTTAGCGACTATGTAATAAATGACCGTTACTTTTTATGTCTCAGCAGTATTTCTTATTAAATCCCTTTTTGATTTCAACTTGTCTATGATATATAGGTACTTCCACAGCTTGTGTAACAAATTAGGCAGGGGACAATACAGATTCTTCAGTCCAATGGCATTGGTGATGAGGGATAATTCCAATACCCCGGCGGAGCAGAGGAATTATGATGACAACATGCAGGCATACGTCAACCATCAAATGTTAGTGAACCGGGGAATTATCTATTTTGCACCTATTCTTGAAGAGTAAGTTTGATTGTTTCCTTTTGCCAACTTTTCATCATTATACACATTTGTAAATGTTATGATTATTTTTAATGTCTTTCAGTAAGCACTGGGCACTAGCTGTCGTTTGCCCTAGGGATCATTGTCTGGTTTGGTTTGACTCGTTGAGGCGTAATATAACCCCATATCATAGAACTCTCCTATCGATGTGAGTAGTGTTAATATTTTTATTATATACTAGTGTCCCAAATAAATTAGTCACATATATATGTACTCATTTTGGTTCCATTTTAGGGGTATATCTCAGTGGCATTCAATGGAAAAAACTGGTCAAGAACATCAAGACGTCGTGCTACAAAGACCTAGAGTAAGTACTTTTGATTTAAATTCTTTCAATGTTAGTCAATTGAGATTTATTAAATTGATTGCTATTAATTTATACCGTTTCTTGTGATTGAAGTGCCCTAAGCAACCGACCAATAAGGAGTGCGGATATTACGTCATGAAATATATTTTTGACATTATTATTAGTGAACGAACCGGATCATTCTCACAGGTATAAGTTAAATTCTTGTATGATTGATACAGTTAATACATAAATATATAATGTTTTATATAATTTCTTTGCATTGATAATCACATCTTTATTGTTGCAGTTTTATGATACCAACGCATTTACAGATGATGATCTTGATTCAATTCATGAGAATGTTGCTGAATTTTTGCTTTCGGAATTGGTTAGTCTTGGTTAGTAGAGATGATTGATCATTGTATAAAATACTAAATTGTGTAACACTAATGGTTAATTTGTGAAGTAGTAGTAAACACAAGTTATATATGGTTAGTATGATTGATTACTTATGTTAGCTTGGTTGATTGCTATTTGTGGTGAATCTGTTTTCTGAGACAGCAAAAACAAGAAAAAGAAAATGGGATCAAACGAAAATATTAAAATTTAATTTTAAAAAAATAATAATCCATGTCACATGTTTCTAAACATGTGACGTGAAATGTTCTGGCAAGAAACCACGTCACTTATTAGCCAAATAAGTGACGTGGTTTCTCCAAAACCACGTCACATATAACTAAAAATGTGACATGGTTTATGAGAAACCACGTCACTTATTTGGCTAATAAGTGACGTGGTTTCTCCACGCCACATTCCACGTCACATGTTTTCTAAACATGTGACGTGAAATCTCAGCCATTTAATAAAAAAAAATTTATTCAGGGACTTATCTACGTCGCTTATTTCATAAGTTGTGACGTGGAAAATATGACTTTCCACGTCTCCTATTTTAAGTGACATAAAATCTCCATATTTTCTAAGTCACTATTTTTTATGTCACATAAAAAAGTGACATGAAAACCCCTAAATAACAGACATGGAAACTCCTTTCTGTAGTAGTGATAAGACCTCAAAGCACTTTTTCTTATAATATTCAATAAAATCCTCACAATAAAGCTCTCAATTGAAAGGAAAATGCGCTAAACGTCACGAATTTCCTAGAGTTATCAGCTATTATGAATTAGTTGCATAAATGACTCCTTAAAGAGAATGACCCGTGTTGCAATATATTGCATCCCTTTGATATAAATTCTTTCAAGACGACCCATGGCACACAATAAAGGCAACTATTCAGTCAATAAAGCTCTTGTTTATCCTTTGAAGTGATGATTGCCAAAGTCTTTGTTTACCAAGAAATCCATCTGATATATTTCGCTTTTATTTATAAAAATCCCAAAATGGTTCTTTTTCACATGTTTAAAATCAATTTTGAAAACTAAGTACAATATGTTCTTCCCAATTCAATTTACATTTAGGCATTTAATTCACTATATAGTCATTTAAACATTGGCTCCTTGAGAGATGACACAGATTGCTCCATTGTGCTACATCTTTAACATTCCAATTATTAATCTCTTCCATTTGCCCCAAAGGCAACAAGACGATGGTCAAAACAATACACATGACTTTATTATGTTTCAATGAATTTCAAACAAAGCGTTTGAGTTCTTTTTCAAACTATATGTTATATAAATACTGTTGTTGATAAGATTATGTTTTGATGCGGTGAAATTGTGATGAGCCCGTGGATGGGGTAGTGTCACCCTTCGTTAAGTTGTACCCCAAGCTACGTTTGGTGGTTATTGTTTTGCTATATCTTGAATCTAATTAACCACGATAGACCTTTTATTTTTGTTGTGGTTCTTTTATATCAAAGTTAGTTTTGTACGTAAACATTTTGGAACATTCTAAACTCTGGGTATTTCCCTTTCCTACTATGATAGACCAAATGTTCGGGTCTTAGTTTTACCATAGTATTTTTTAAAATTTTTTCAAAATATCCAAGTGTCCGGTCTTATGGTGAGAATTGTTCAAAGTCGTATTTCCTATGTTTATCCAGGTTACAAGTGGCTAATTTTAATGCCCAATAACGAGCTGCTGCTTCAGTTAGATCCTCTAGAACTTTTTTTTATTTATGTCATGATCAAATCATTTTGTGTAGTTGCTCACTGCTATTTGCAAGGGGATAGGATTTATATTTCTTACAATGTTGTAGACATATAATGGCTATAATGTTTATTTTTTTATAGTTATAAAGGCTCAAGCTTATGTTGATTATTCTGCTTTGCTCACTTTATTAGAATTTGTTCAAGTTTATACCTATTATACTTTTTATTTAATGTGACTGATTATACTCTTATGTGCCATTTCATTGTAAAAATAGTTCAGTCACTATAGTTTATGAAATATCTCTCTCGGAAGCGTAATTTTTATTTGCTCTTCACTGCAAAATTAATATTTTTTTCTCAATGAGGGGTTAAACTTCATGAGCTTACAAGTGGATTACAAATATACTGTTTTTTTACCGCTTCTACATGCCGTCTTAAAAATATTGGACTTTTTAAATCACCCTTATTTAGACCGTTTCTAGATGTGATCTAAAAAATCATTTTTAAGAGGTTTAAAAAGCCTTTTTTACTATTGAATATGTTCATTTGATTCCAATTGTCACGGAATGACTTCTGGTAAAAGTGTGTTATAGTAGTTTACTAATTGTGGATTTGTTTAAATTATTTCAGTATTTTATAATACTTCCTTGTGTATTATCATGTTCATTTGATTCCAATTGCTATGGAATGACTAGTATTTGAAATAATTGATGTCAAATATTTCGATCCATGAAAGCTTTAGGTGTTATCCTATTCTTGAAAGACATAGAGTATTGTATAATACTCCATGAAAGCTTTAGGTGTTATCCTATTCTTCTTGAAAGACATAGAGTATTGTATAATACTCGTTCTGTTCCTGAATATAAGACCTAATTATCCAATTTGATTAAATTAAGGAAATTAGTTAAATTAGTTAAAATCACATGATTGATATTACTAAAACACCCTAACCATCTACCTTTATTCCCTCCTTCTTATTACTTGTTTATTATTGAAGAGCATTAATAGGGTTAATTTGTAAAAAAGTTGATATAAATTAGAAAGAGAACTTATATTTAGGAACAAGCTCACCTTCCTAAATTGGTCATATATTTAGGAACAATGGATTACTAGAAAATAATCACATCATAAATGGAATCAACGAAATGATTTGTTAAATTTACACTAAAGATTATCGACACTACTGTTCAAATAATTCGACCCTGAATGGTTTTTTTAATATACATGAGATTTACAGCTAGTGCTGCATATATTTATCAATCGAAATATAATAACCATTTTAATTAACTGGCTGCTAGATGTCTCGGTAGATTTATAATAACCACTTACACACACACACACACATGAACGGCTAACAAGTAAACGAAAGCGACACATCAATAATGTCAAAATCAAAACGTCTATCAATTTTCAGGGGCTTCTATCCGTTAAACATGGGAGATAGAAAGAAAATAGACGTGTCCATAAAAAATACAAAATCTTTTCACATTAACCTGAAACCAAACGCCACAGATGAACCAGATGAAGAAGTTTTCTATCGATCAATATCTACTCTAAATCCTGTAAAATTGGTGTTAGATCTGTTTGCAATTGGAGGATAAAAAATACACTCCGTTAACAATTCCCTACATTCATGCGTTGATGCCGTTATGGGTTAAAATTCAATTGTGCTGGCAATAAATTATATACATATATACGTTAAAATATCGCTTATGGGCCACTATTGTTTGCTTTTAAACTGTACATTATGGGCCATTATGCGTTAAAATTCAAATGTGCTGGCAATAAATAATGTACATAATATTTTTTTTTTAATGTAAATTTGTGTGTTTTTATAAATTTTGCGTTAAAATTCAAATGTGCTGGCAATTAATATTAATAGTATACATATATGTTAAAATTTCCCTACATTAATGCTGATGCGGTTATGCAAACTTGGATCATTATTTTATATAAATTATTTCTATTAATAATATTAGAAATTTCCCTACATTCATGTTGATGGATTTATTGGGTATTGACTCTGTGGAATAGGAAATTATGGGTGGATTTATTGGGTATGATTCATCAGTGAAAAAAGAAAAAAACTATGGTTGATTAAAATTAATAATATTAATTAATAATTATTAATTTATAATAATAATTAGGGTAATGATAATGATTTAGACTCTTCTAATTCATCTGGCTTTTTTCCTTTTTTCCTTCTGAACGTTCTAGCCATGCTTTTCTAGTTCTTGTTGCAGGTAAATGCTTCCCTTCCCAATGGTTGAATCCATTCCCTTTCTCTTAGCTTCTTCCTTCATGGTGTCTTCTAATTCATCTGGCCTTCTTCATTTTCTCCTTTTCAACGTTTCAGCCATGCCTTTCCAATTCTTCTTGCAGGTAAATGCTTCCCCTTCCCAATAGTGGAATCTGTTCCCTTTCCCTTGACTTCTTCATTCATGGTGTTGGTTATAAATATTTGTGCATGCAAAAGCTATCAAGTGTCCTTCATGCAGCTTCTTCCTTGCTAATTTCTGATTCTCAAGCACATTGTTGATTCTTCATTTGAAGCCAAAATGTCTAAATCTCATCATGATATGATTGGGGATGTCAATGATGACAAAGATACGTTGGTGATTGTTACTCGTGTGTTCAGAAAGTGGGTTGTTCAGAGAAAAGCCCCCTCATTTGATATGGAAGATTGTCATGATTTTGGTTCATGAAAATGTTTGTAGTTGTTTCAGAGCAATCAATATAGTTGTGTCCCTTTGAAAAAATTTATTTATTTGGCAAGCTAATTGTATTTCACCTCTCTAATATAATTTGCTAATTATAGTTTAATTTCCCTTTTCAGTGTTCTAGGATTGCGGCATTTGTGATTAACAAGAATCTGATTAATCGCTATAAGATTGGCATGATTTTGATTGATGAAAATATTTGTAATTTTTTCAGAGCAATCAATATAGTTGTGTCTCGTTGAAAAAATTTAGTTATTTGGCAAACTAAGTTGTATTTCACCTTTCCCTATTTTACCCAATTTATTATTATAATGTTATTATAAATTATAATTATAATAAAATAATTTAAATTATAATTATAATATCTCTAATTATTTTCCTTGAATATCTCAAGAAATTAGGCCTTATATGCTTAAAAATACCTCTAATTCCAATAATTTTTTATGAGGTTTGTTTTAATTTTAAAATAACAACTTAAAATCTTAAATAAATCAATTCTATCTCTTTCAAAAATGTTAATTCCATCAGAAAAAAGGAAGGTAATGAATCAGTGGAGTTTTTGGGTTTAAAATAAATAGGAGGACTCTCTAGTCATTTTCATTTTCAATTTATGTTTAAAATCTATCAACCACTCGTGTATGAAATATTAATTCAAACATTTTTTATTATCTAATATAAACATTTTATTGATTGTGTATTTATATTTTTCATTTTTTTATCAGAATCAGATTATATATTTATATTTATTTTTTCATGCAAAATATCATTGAACCAATTAATTTTAAAATAAATAATTATTTTTAAAAGCTCAAATTATAAACCAATTACATTATATTATACTAAATAATAAATAAAGAACAAATATTGATACACTCATTACAAAACTGATGTGCCTTTCATAATGATTGTTAAGCATTCAAATTATAAACCAATACATGATATTATACCAAAGAATAAATAAAGAACAAATATTATTTCAATAAAATATTTTATTTGGATAGAGCTTATATTCTGTCATCATATATTTATCAAATGCAATGATTATCATGTGTACTATTGTGTTGAGGTAAAAACAAAAAAACAAAAACATTTAACGAACGTTCATTTCATATATAACTTCTTAACAAACATAATTAAAATACATTATTTAAATTTAAATTTAAATTTCTAAAATATTTTGTATAATTTAATTATCTTCAGTCGTATACATAAAAGTAATTGTTTTTTATCAAGAGTATAAGTAATTGTTGAATTTCTTAGAATAAAAAAATAACAACAAAAAAATAAGATGTAAAATTTATAACGATCAACACGAGCTATACAATGAGATAGAAAAACCTAGAATAAATAGTACAATTTGTGTAACGCAGGAGGTTGCATCTTGTTATTAGAGAAACTTGTTAGTGAAGACAATATCAGAACCAAAATTCTAAAAACTAAGACAAGTGTGGGATCGATCCTATGAGAGGCGAAATAGTGGGCAATCCTATCAGTCTATCACTTTATATGATATCCCGGTACAGGTCAAATGAGAAAAGAAAAATAAAAGAGATTCATATACAAAAGGCTACAATATGTATTTAGAGCCCAAGTACAATATGCATTTAGATTTAGAGCCTACTCAACATATTGGAGACCCAAAACACAAATAAATGCCTGGAGGAAGAAAATGGGGCTATAATCATATTGATGGGCTTAAAAGTGACCAGCTAGGCGCTACAAGAGGCCTTACTTGAAGTCAATTTCAGTTTATTGGTTCATTTCTTTTGAGTTCTATTTTTTATTTAGGATGTGACACATCTCATTCAATTAATTGAAAAAAAAAAGAAAAAAAAGTGCTATAATATGGATCCTCTAACTAGAACCTTGTCTAAAGACTCCAGGAAACATGAAGTAGCTGTAAGAGTAAAAGACTTGAAGGTCATTGCAAGATTTTAACCAACTAATTGTGGCGCATTTTCTTTGTCAAGGATTTATAAACAAGTTCTTTTACAATCTGAACTTCTAATATTTTTTGCATTTTCTTTTATGAGTATACCTCTTCCAACATGATAAAAGTGAACACAGCGACCTTAATTAATGTGCATTTATAACCCGTGATATCTTTTCTTCATTATGTTTATTTTATTTATTTTTTGGTGCCAATTAGTAATAATTATACATACAATTTGTTGGCCAACAACTGTCTACGATCCTCCAGCAGTGCATTGAACCAGGACCATGTTTAACTGTTGTTTCTTCAACAATTGTAGAATAAATTCGCCCAATAAATTCCTACATAGAAGGGTGAATAAATGAGAATACATAAAATGCAATCAAATATTCACATTATACATGCATGCAGATTATCTGAACTATAATTAAAAAGTCATAATGATTTAGTTTCAATATATTACGCGCTTGTCATCATAACTCCTATACTTTTGGAAATGAAACATAACTTTTAATTTTAAATCAGTGTATTTGGATAAGTGTTAACTCCTATATAACTCAATTTTATAATTTTTATTCGACTGAAACATAATCTTTCAAACTTTGATTCAGTGAATGTTAATATCTATAGTTTAAATTATTTATAATATTAGTCTTTAAGTTTCAACAAAATAACTTTAGTATTCATAATTTTCTTTTTTTAAATGTAATAATAAACATTTTAAATGACTTAAATTATGAAGATTGAGCAATATCAAATTAAAATTTCAGGAATTAAGTTTTAACTGAGCTAACAATAAAAATTAAGTTCCACCGATTTAACTAAAATGGACTGGTAACACTCACGTTAAAATTATAAAAATAGCAAAATATTGGTAAAGTTCAATTGTCATTCTTTGATGAGCAATGAAAAGACAAAGCTAACCTCACCAGAGAATTGATGTGACACTGAATAACGCCACCCGTGACCTCCATCACACTTATCAATGTTCTGACTAATCAGTACACAAGGGCAATTTTTATCAGAGGTCAGACCAAAAAATAAATAGAATTAATAAAATGGGAAAATCACGTAAGGTAAACAATAAAATACCTTTGAATATAGTAAAGAACAAATCAATTCTAAACATTTCAAAATCTCATTTCAGACCTTAAGGATCAATTTGGGATTTCAATATATTGGTGAAAGATGAATATGCCCCTCTTTTATGAAATATAGGAAAGTCACACTCTTCTGAAAACACAATATCTCCCTCCCTCCACACAAAACACTGATGGCCGATGGGGAGTTGACGGAGCTGACATCACAGTCAACGGATGTGACGGCAAACAGAGATGAGGGCAAAATGGAGTAAATCATATGGGTTGATCATTCTTGAAGAGATTTAGTAAATAAAAGCCTTTTTTTAAAAAAAATCAAATGGAAAAATAACGCAGTATGGGATGATAAGGGTTGATAATTGAAGAGCTCACAGAATGGGGTTATATCGAAGGAGGCTGACATTCTTCACTTCTTGGTATAAAAGTGTGATATGTTCAAAGTGTAAGTAAAAAGATTGGATTTAAATGGGAGAGTTGGATCAATAGGAGTAAGTAACCCTTGGTGATAAGAGGCTTAAGACAATTATTGCTTCAATTTGTTTTTAGGGAGCTCTTTGGTTAATTAAAAAGGCCCCTAGAAGAATCCCTTTAGGCTAGACTTCGGTTGGGTGGGTTAGTACCGAAATCCCGCGTACTAATCCCTCCAACACCAAGTTGAGCAAGCTTGAAAACCAAAGTGAATTTGTTAGTTGTAAGGGGTTATTAATCTGACAATCGGGATCCCGAATTGCCACTTAATTAATCCTAGGGTTCAATTAATTATTGGAATCCCACATAATAAATTAAAACACTAAGATTGAAGTCCAATGCCACTCATGCAACTTAACAAACTCAATAGCCAATTCACAAATGCAAATGCTTAACAAAATAATTTACTAAATGAGAATCCTCAAATAGTATAAATATTAACTAAAACATACATTCAAACAAAGTTTAAGTAAATGAAGAACAAATGTCAAGCATTCACAAATGGAAACAAGCTACAAGTATTTCAACCACTCTCTAACAAAAGATGATTCATAGAAATTACATCCAAATGAAGAAACAAGCCCTAGAATCTTAGAAACATGCTTAAACATAAGGAAGAGAGAGTGGGAGAACAAGAACTCCGCTAATGAAGCTCCAAGCTCAAGCCATTAGCCTCCATTACCAAAGAT
The DNA here is from genome assembly GCA_037074515.1 of Mimosa bimucronata. Lineage (NCBI taxonomy): Eukaryota > Viridiplantae > Streptophyta > Magnoliopsida > Fabales > Fabaceae > Mimosa > Mimosa bimucronata. Next base: position 30,329,845 of record CM073438.1, on the reverse strand, counting down.
TTATGCCCTCTAGCTGCTGTCTTCCATGGAGAAGTCACCAACAAGAGAAATGAGAGTGAAAGCTATGGAGATGTGGGGTGGAAAAAGGTAGAAGATGAAGATGGAGATAAAAGAGTTTAGAAAGAATGATGAACTAGGGTTTTTGGTGGCTTCCAATCTGACCTAGGGTTCCCAAATTTTGTGTATAATACCCCCAAGTCAGGTCAAGAAATAGGTAAGTGAATTAGATCTGATTTTGCCCAAAATTCACAAGTGATTTTCTGCAGAATCAGGGCCTCGCCATGGGCCTCACTAGGGGTCCCATTGAGAGGGAACTTTTCTGTAATTTTTAAATTTTAGGGTCATTTTCTATAATTTCTAAATTTCAGGGTCCTTCTCTGTAATTTACACAATTTATCCAAAAGCTTGTATTTTAACTTTTTCTTGAAATTTCAGCTTCTAACCCCAATTTCTCCCTTTTTCAAGTGTTCTACAATATAAATTAACATCAAGAAATATGAATAGCTCCCAATAAATATTTAAATCAAGAGTAATCACAAAAACATTCCAAAAATAACATTTTTACCACTAAGTGCATGTAATTACTCTAAAACCTAATTTCTTCACAAGATATTCACTAATACCCAAATAATATGATAAAATACCTCCAAAATGATATGAAATATGTGCAAATCTTGGTATTTGTCAATTATTTTGATCGAACTACTTCCCTCATTGTTGCACAGTACGTCAAGGAGGAAAAGATTCCAATTTTGGGAGTTAAAACAAAGCACCATTAATGCCCTCACATGTTTCTACTACACGTGCAGTAAACGAGGAAAATATTCCTTCATTGGCTATTGGCTACTTTTTGTTCTACACATGCATTAAAAGCTAGCATAGGCCCTCACAATTTTGGGAGTTAAAAACAAACCACCATTAATGCTTTCTTTCTTTCTTTCTTTTTCGCCAACCATGAAAGCTTGTTTGTGAATTATTAGTTGTAGGAGTAAAAAACTTTTAAATGATCTCTTAAGCATGTTAATGTTGATAGAGTTGTAGCCTACGTTTAGAAAAAAATTTTGTGAAAATGTGGGAATTGAAGTGATATTTTTCTGAATTTTTCCTTTTGTATTTAGGCTGAAGACACAGTTGGTGTTGACATTAACATTATGTTGTAAACTGTTACAGAGTGATTCATCTCTGTGTTGTCAATATGCTGTAAAATAAGATATTGTGTTGTTAATAGCTATGTTATAAATGTTAAAACCTACTATGCAGTTGTTAATAGAGGGTCTAGCTATTATTTTTCACAAACTATGTAATGACATTGAACATGGAATGGAAAGTGCTATATTTAAAATTAATTGTTTTTTGTAGGGAGGAATGAAAAAATGGCACTTATAGTGGATCAAGAGAATTATAAAGAATTATGTTGTTATTATCATTGATTAACCTTGCCGTTAGGCTATCAAAACAACTAGATTAATTCCTATAGGATAGGGAAGAACCTAGGTCGAATTCCTCGCTCTCTTGGCTAGATATGTGATTAAATTGCAAAGTTAGCACAAATTAAAACCAAACTCCAGATTCAAAGCTATCTATTTCTATCTAATTCTTTTTATTATTTTCTTTTAGTGAATGGAATTATGAATAATGAGAATAAAGATGAAAGAAATATCAATTATGATGAAGAATTTCTCCTTTTTGTATCCACTAGATCTTCATTGCCTCTTAAATTGACTTAGAGTTCTCTAGGTTTGCAAAATTGGTGCCTCTTCACTATGAACATGAATTCACTAACTAAGCAACTCAAATTCATCATGTAGAAACACAAGAATTGATTCAAATTGCATGCATCAAGCAAATAGTCTCCAACTCGGATCCTATGAATCATTCATCCTAATTTCACGACCTAAACAACTAGATAGGTTTATGAAATCAAAGATTACAAGGTATTAAGCATTGACATAGGCAACTATCAATTTGAAATCAATTCACAAGTCATCTTTCAAATCTGGAAAATTCAGAACAATACTCATGTTCTAACAATTTCTACATGAAATCCACTAGATATACATATAGAAACTAAGAATCAAATAAAAGATGATTGAGAACTCCCTTGGCAACAAATAAAGGCTTGGACCTTGCTTCAACTCAAGGAGAAATCGATGGAATCAGCCTTGCATCTTTGAATTTACAGCTCCAACGTAATACGAATGTGAATCGAACATGGCTGCAAAATCAGTAATGAAAGACGGTGGAATGCAGACCAGAATCGGTGATGAAAGGCGAGAGATGGTGAAGACGATGGAACGGTGAAGGAGATGGGAGAAAAGAAATGGAAAATGAGATGAAGTGAAGGAATAGAATTTCCTCTCTCAATCAGTGTATATATATATACTTCCCAGAAGAAACCCATCGTCCCTCTAGTTCTCCGCCTTCCTTCTTCATTTCAGCTTTCATTCTAATCCTCTGCCACGTTGGCACTTATCTAACGGAATTCAGTTTAATCCTCTCCTTTCTTGCTCATGTCACCAGCACCAAGAACTTCCCTCAGCCCTAAATGTCGAACAGCTCTCAGCCAAGTCCTGCTTCCTCTGTGATTGGAGCTGATTGCATCTCCCTCTGTTTCATGCTTCACTGATTGCAAATATTAAATTCTCACTTATTTGGATAAAATCCCAATTATGCTCCTGCACAAAGAGTAAAAGCAAGAAATGAAATGGGCAAATATGAAACATAATTAACACCATTAAAACCATATTTAATTCTCAATTTACCAACCAAGTGCATATTTAAATTAACTAGACTATAATGCAAATTTTACCATTTAATCCACTAGTTTAAGCTCAAATATGCACACTTTGATAAGACAACTCTGAAGGTAAAATTGAATATAATGGAGGTGGTGTAAAGATGAAAATCATAAATGAGGGGATAAGATTTGAAGCTTTGAGGTTGATGATATCATCATGGCTTGAGATGGAATCTAATGTGTGTGAGATGAAATATACTGTGAGCTTTGATGAGAAGATGTTGATAGATCTAAATGATGATGGTGAGGTTGGGAACTTGTTAGATTATAATGATAGGATTGGGCATATCTATATAGCATCAAAAGGGAATAATAATTCATCAGACATAATGGATGATGTAGACATGTAAGTAAGAATTATTTCTGTATATTAATTGTTATTTGTTATACTATTGTTGTTAATTTGGTAACTAAAGTTGTTAATGCATCATTGACAAATGTTTGGCACTATCACAACCAAGGTCAAATTTGGTTCAAAAGGTTATTATAAGTGATTATGAACAAAATTTGGAGGGTTATGGAAAGTGATTATGAACATGTGTCAATTGAACATGCTAGAGAAGGCATGATACTTGAAGTTAGTGGCAACCTTAATAGGTTGATATGTGGAGTTGACATTGCACGACACCTACTCCGGAGCTGAACTCAATGAAATGGAGGGAGTTATTTTTAGGTTCATCGCAGATGTTTGCACATGCAGAGGCTTTCAAGAATGCATTGTACAAGTATAATGTTGCAAAAAATTTTGAGTACATATATTTGAAAAATAGAAAGGACAAGATGTTGGTGAAATGTAAAGTAGATGGTTGTCCTTGGAAGATAACGGCAAATGTGATGGGAAAGACAACTTCATTGCTACATGTGACAACATTTCAAGATGAATACATTCATAGTGCCCAAGACCATCTTCAAGTGACAAATTGTGGGAAATCTAACTTGACCTCATCACTTGTAAATTGATGAGGTTAGGAATCACATTGACAAGAGGCCAAATGAAATTAGAAAGACTTTGCTTATAGACTATGGTGTGCAGCTGACATAAAAGCAAGCTTATCGTGCAAAGGAAAAAGCAATGGAACACATACAAGGTAGACCAAAAGACTCTTATAAGTTAATACCTTGGATATGTGAAAGGTTAAAGGAAACTGATGATAAAACTGTGGCTGAGTGGATTCATAGTACGAATGAAGAAGGAAAACACATATTTGAGAAAGTATTTATCGCATATGAATGTTGTATAGAGGGCTTCTTGGCTGGTGCTAGATATGTATTGTATATAGATGGAACACACATAAGTGGACCCTATAAGGGAACGTTGTTGTCAGCCTCTGCTTATGATGCAAACAATGATTTGATGCCATTTGCAATAGCAATTGTGAAAGGGGAGACATATGATGATTGGGTTTGGTTTTTGGACATGATAAAAAGGATAGTTAGGTCAATTAAACTGACAATTGTGTCAGACCGTCACCAAGCAATCAAAGGAGCTGTCCGAGACATTTTTGGAAGCGAGAGGCATGCATATTGTTATAGGCATGTACCAGAATACTCCCCTTCCTATAAATCAAGTCTAACTATCAATCATATGCAAATATGAACCAAAATCAGTACTCATTCCCATTAACAATATTGAGATAAAGAAAATCAAAGAAAAGTTGAAGAATACTCCCCTTCCTCTTCTTGATCGCCACTCTCATCTCATAATCCATTGCTACCAAGTTGAAACATCATCTAGGGCTATGGAAATCCTACAAAATCAAAACAAAAAGTCAAACCTAAGAACCTTTGGTTGCCTCCCAAGAAGTGCTAAGTTTATAGTCTTCAGCCAGATTATGTCAGAAAGTTATGGAGGCTAAGATAAACAATGCCAATGTCCCTTAGAAAGCAATGTAAAAGTGTTCAGAACTTGCCTAGTCTGCACATAATAGACTTTCTTCTTGCTATTCTTCTCAAGCAATCACTTCATGAGGTTTTTCAAGAACATAATCAAATTTAGCTTGAGTGGGCTTTTGCTTCAAAACAACCTTTGCACATTGTTTCTCTTCGTTAGGGGGTTTCATCACTTTGTCCATACTGAATGTAATCAGCTCATCACCAAGTCGAAGGACTACCTCTCCTTTTTCAACATCCACCAGTGCTCTCGTAGTAGCTAGAAACGGCCTCCCAAAAATTAGTGGGATCTTTTATCTTCTTCAATGTCAAGGACAATGAAATCAGCATAGTAGATAAAAGACCCAACTTTCACTAGAGCATCCTTAATTATTCCATAAGGATAACATAGACAGAGGCATAATATTCATAGCAGAACCCAAATCACATAAAGCATGATATTCAAATTTTGTACGAATCAAACAAGGCATGGTGAAAGATTCAGGATCTTTACATTTGAAAGGGGCATTAGGCTTAATAATCACTACAACAGAATTGACCTATAGTGGCACTTTTTTTCTCATTAGCAGCACCATTATAGACAGCGCCGCGATAGGTCAATAAGCCTGACGCGACAGCGCTTGTTAAGCGCCGCTATAGGCATACCTATAGCGGCGCTAACTATTCAGAAGTGCCAGTATAAACATAATAAAAAATAAAAGAGAAGGCCTATACCGGTGCTTATTAAATAAAAGCGCCGATATAGGCATGTTATTTTAAAAATAATAATAGAAAAATCCTATAGCAGCGTTTACGCGATAAAAGTGTTAGAATCTTAAGTTTTGATGAGGACTGGACCCATAAATAACATAAGTAAAATAAAAAATTAGCATATAACTTAGTCTGGAATAAATTGAGATAAGAATCATGATAAATGACTAAGTAAAAGAGTGTAGGTTACCTTGACATTGAATAAGTAAAATCCTTCAGGTAACAGATGCACTATCGCTAAGCTAGAATCTATCGCTAACAAATGGAAAGCTTAGGATAACAATAGCTAATGAAGACTTAGCAATAATCTGAAGATAAGTCATATCTCTATCGTTAAGACCTTCACTATCGCTAATACAATGAGTTGAGCTAGGATAAGGAAGCAAAGAACAATAGATCACTATCGCTAAGCTCTATCTCTATCGCTAAGGCCCCATAGATAACAAGGATAACACAAAGGGGGAAATGTTAGAACAGCTAGCAGTAATAAACTAAGTTAGCTAGCGATAACAGAATAGATAGAATAACTTAGAGATAGCTAATACTCTAGCAATAAGATAGTTACTAGCGATAACGTGATTAGCTATCGATAGAAGAATGCTTGCTGATATAACTGTCCTTTAGCTAATGAAATACACCAGCGATAACACCTATTGTGCTTCACTTGAATACTTGTTTAGCTAACAGCTAAGTGCAGGACTTACACTGATGAACTAGCGATAGCCAAGGGAGCTAGCGCTACTGAAAAAGCTACTATGCAAGTACAATGTTGCAGGTGATCATTACTCACAGACTCTATCTCTCATAGCTCATGTTCTGCAAGAATTAATTGAAGTAAGAGAAGATAGTTGACTAAGATGAAGAACATCATTAATTGCCAACGGCTAAGAGCTTCCAACGACCATTTTCAAACGGCCTCCTGAAGCTGAAAGAAAAGGCAAAGCTGTGAAGAGCTATAAAAGAAAAGACGTGATCATTTATGAGAAGAATGATGAACAAGTGACTCACACACACTCAGAGACGAACTAGCTTTTATTATTCTTATATACTCTCTTCTCACTAAAGCTCAAAAGTATTTATTACTCTTAGTGAGATTTTTTTCTGTACTTAAGTGTTTATCAAAATCTGTTCATTGAGTGAACTCATTATTTGAAATCCTCTACTATTTGAGGTTGTTCTAAAGTTTGGGACTTTAGAACAGGGCTGTGTACTTACAAGTTGTAAGGGGGAGCGTTTAGAGGAAAGTCTAAAGCTCGTTTGTAAAGGTTGGCAGGTGAACCCGTGATTGTAAAACCTGTGGTATAGTGGAACCCAACGAGGTGTTGGAGAACTGGACGTAGGCATTGTGTTGGCCGAACCAGTATAAAGATTTGTTTTTATATTGTTAAAGTTTATTCAATTTTCAAAGCACAATTCACCCCCCTCTCGTGCGTTTAGCCATTCACAAAAAGCACCGCTATAGGCCATCTAATTTAAAAAAAAATATATTAAAGCAAAGGCCTAAAGCGGTGCTTTTGATGTATAAGCACCGCTATTGGTTGCCTATCTCGGCGCTTACACCTTAGTAAGCGCCGGGATAGGCCATTTAAGTTTAACAAAAAAAATTAAATGTGGAGCCTATAACGGCGCGCTTATAAATAAAAAGCGCCGATATAGCTTTTATTTTTTAAAAAATTAATTTTTATCCCTGCATCAAGTCAAAAATTACATACATTTCCAAAACATATATACATCAAAAACCATTTATTCACAGATCAAATACATTTAAAACAAACATTCTAATTAATTAACTCCTATATATTATAAGGTAATATACTTAAAGAAAAATAAACAACTAAATAAATTAGAAAGAACAATGGACAACTAAATAAATTAGAACATGTAAATTTACTAAACATTTTAGAAATCAACTAGTCTCTCTCAAATATATTTACTATATACTCAACATATTTGAAATGACATAATCAAAATCACTTACTCATGCTTAAGGTTCCATTTACAGAGTTAGAATGCCCACTGTTAAAATGGCAAAAATTGCAAGCATACTGTATGTTTATAAAGAGAACCTAAATGTCTGTACTTTTATTTTTTTCATTCAAAGACACCAGAACCAATTTAAAAACAATCATTAGAACAAATAACACACTCACCATATGCAGTATATCTTTCTGCAGGCTCACTTTAGACAATCCAATAAAAGGATCAGATTGTTTGAGATTTGGAAAAAGAAGTTTGGCCAGCTCAGCCTTGTTCACTTCAACAAACTGGGTCTCATTATCAAACTTTGCAACTTTCACAAATTCTTCATAGTCAGATCCCTGAAATTTTTAATAGAAAAGAATTACTTACTGCCCTGCTGTAATTTGTTTTCTAGGGAGAATAACAGATTCTTATGATCAACATACAAAGCCAACAATAAAATAATATGTGGCACCACATGATATGCAAAATCCATGAAATGACTAAGGATTTACTATATACAGCTAGTTCTTTATTTACATGAACAAAACAATAATCAATTAGGCTAGAAATCCCCCAAAGCCTAATCCCATTCAAATCCAATTTGTTTTGGATTAACTATAATCTCTAATAAGCAACAAGAACAAAAGAACAATTGAATGCAGATCATGAAAATGCATAAATAAAACATATTAGCTCAATCAAAGTTATTTCACCTGGATGGGGACAGGTACAAAGGTATGTAGAGATAATATCCTGAGATGGTGTTGACATCACAAAGCCTCTTCTAAGTTTTACATTCTTTCCTATTACTGCAGCCACTTCTGTGATTGCACTATAAACAGTTGTTACTCTATTGATCTTGGGATGCTCAAGACTCAAAACCATGTCTTGATGAAAGCATGGCTCAAATACAGATTTCCAACAAATTCATTTTGCTAGAGATGTAGAAAGACGTTAATGTAAAAATGTCATCTCACAATAAACTAATTTACTTTTTCAAATGAAGCTGATCAAAATAACTATTTATAAAATTAATGTACTGCAAAAGCCACATTAAACTAATTGTTCTTCTCAAAAAATTTGATATTTATCCAAAATTGTTATATAAGCCATCAGTTATAATCTGGATATTAATATCAATGATATATTTTAAATGCTAAAGCTTCAAACTATTTGTTTATAAGCTTATACTATAACATTTCAATAAAATTTGACAAGAAATATTGACACACAAAATAATTACTGCAACTTTGTCTCTCCCTACCATCAGTTCATTCAGAGGTTGATTGGATAAATGTTTTTAGCAAATTTCTGCTAATTATAATAGAACTTAATATGTTACAATAAAAGAGGACATGTTATGACTCAATTGATACTAGAATGTTTGCATCAAGGCAATAACTCTGGCTGCAATTTCTAACTACATTTTCCCTCAGATGGTGACCTCATATAATCAATTTGGAATCACCAATATGACCAAATGCGTCATATAGATGACAACCAAGTCAAAACAAATGTGAAACTGAAGTCATATACATGATATCAACAACAAATATTACACATTTGCCATGCTTCTGATTATTAAACATAAAAAGTTCTTCCCTATTTTATAATTACCTTGACATTCACATAGCATTAATACTCCGCATTAGAAAACAGGCAATTAGTCCATATAAAATTAAAATGGATTCTATAAAGCAATGCAAAATGGTATACATACTGGAGACCAGTTGCAGCAATAAATTTTGGTGAGCCTAACATATCCTAAGACTTATACAGCAATCAAATTCATCCAAATCCAACTCATTCTAAGCAAAAAAACAAATCATGTTCACGTGAGCAGGTGCTTTTTTGCGATACATTTTCAAACACAAAGGAATAGGATACTCACCAATATTTTGACTTTTCTCATCTTTTATTTCATCCAAGTAAACCTACAAAAGGACATCACTTGAGTAAAGAAGTATACAAAAAATGCCTCCAGCCAATGAAGTATATAAAAAATGACTCCAGCCAAAAATTAAAGAGTGTGAATTAGTTTTCTCTTCACTTCACAATTATTTTGCAGAACAATCGTGTCAAGATTCCAAACACAAAAATTGCTCTCCAATCCCAAATTTACCAGCATTAAAATCCAAAATTGCAGAACAATCAAAGACAAGTTAAGAAAACAGCTAAAAATTGAATCGAACTATTCATGATGGAATTTTTTGCATTCATTCATTCATTCAATTGCAAACACATATTTTCTTGTTCTTGTAGGTCCAGAAGTTCAGAAATCCCATACCTGATTGTGAAGAGAAGAACATAAAAAAAAATAGCTGTTGGAGTTCACTTAAAAAAGCACAGTCTCAAAGAGCATCAACTGTAAACACTCTATGAGATCACATTTTGAACAGGAATGACCCTAAGCTAACTTTCACTGAGAATACCTTACCTTAGGATCGATGAAGTTTGAACCAAATTCATAATGAGCAGTGAGGATTTTGATGGTCTCCGTGGATTGGGAACTTGTTCCCAAATCTGTGACCTAACTGTGAAGTGAAAGAGATTGATCCTCTTCCTAATCCAAAAACACCATTTGCACCACTGAAGCCATTACCCGTAATACTCAGATAATAGACCCGAAATCCACAACCAAGGCATACATGTAACACCTTACTCTAGGGACATTCTTTAGAGCCCTTTGATTAAGTTTGAACCAGTAAAGCTATTTAGAAAAACCAAGAATGCCAAAAACTTAAAACTTTTCTTAAATATCTTACTTGGGCTTCTAACTTTGAAAATTCATATAAACTCAAAAATAGTGGTTCAAAGGTCAAAATTTAGCTCTTTAAATATTATTTATAATTATGATATAATCTTGGCTCAATTTGGTCCCATTATCCTTGAATAACCTTCTTATATTTTCCAAACTTATTAGAATTTCGCAGTAAATTACAGTTTTTACTCCTAACTTGTAAAATTAATATCTCCTAATCTACACGTCCAAAAATTATGCATGAGTACTTTATTTAAAGCTTATGATGTATACTATCTATCTGGAAAATATCACGGCCTAACTCATATTATAACCTGAAGAAATATCTACCATAATAAAACATGTTCACATGCACTCATATTTTTCTAAGTGTAGATATTGTTTTCTACTTGAAGTAGAGTTCATGTTCTTGGTTTCTTTAAAGGACTTTAAGCTAATTAGGCTCCTTATGGATTTTATACATACAAACCAAAATATGATAATTAAACTATAAAATCCAAAATATTCTAGGTCCTCCTTGCCTTAGCTAGTGAACTGCCTGCTTCTCCTTTCCTCTAGAAGTGCTCGGTCCTATGGGTAGGATATAGAAAGAGGGGTGTGAGATTTGGGGAAATCTCAGTAGCAATAATCACAATTAGTATATAATGCATGGTAAAAATTGTGCATGCAAAACAAGCCAATGAGAATAATACCTTACAAAACTGATTAACTGTAAACTATAAGCTGTAATTATTTCACATATGATCATGGCAAAATAACTGAGTAAGGATATTACATATTCTCATGCCTAACTGCAGCATAAATGGCATAAACATACATGCAACCAAACAAAATATACAAAATTGCATATTAAAGCTACCTCTTGTAGAGTCTCTTTCTAAAGCACTTTCTCTCTGATTTCCTTCTGGTAGAACTAATTACAGATCAATTCCTAAAATTAATAGGTACAAGTAAGAAGATTAATTTTTGGTGTATATGACCAAATTTTTCCTTCACTGTCACTTAAAAATTTCATCCATACCCATTAAAATTTAACTCTTAATTTTTTGTAACCTCAAATCAAAACTTCTTCTATCTATTACATGCTATAACTTGAGGCCTTTATTCTTAGTAAGCATGTGAACACTTTCTTCTCCCATTTAGAATTACTTATATACAATTCTACTCTTAGTCTAACTATAGCATTGTACAAACTTGAAAATAGGGAGATAAAAAATATACTTACCAGCCAAGAGCTTAAAGACAACTTCCTACTATGACTCCTCCTAACTAGGCCTCCTTCTTTCTCTATTTTTTCTTCCTCTTTCTTCTCTCTTTTCTCTTTACTGTTCTCTCTCTCTCTCTCCCCCCATTATTCTCTCTGCCACATGACTACTCACTCAGCTCCCTCACTCCCTTAGCTTCCTTGATCACAAGACTATTTATAGGCCTAGAGTTCTTGTTGGCCAAGCATATATCAAGTTGGAGGAGAAGCCACACGTAAACTTGGAGGGCAAGACTTGTCTTACATGAGATGCCACATGCCATTGCTTCAAGATGAGTGGCATCATAAGCATGCAAAGGCCACGTCCAAAAGAAGCTTAGGTGGTAAGATGGCCCAAAATTAACTATTGTAGCAAGAAAATGCCATGTGTCCAAGGTACCCTTATAGATGAAGATTTGTTGGAAACTTACTAAATAAAATTGTCTTTATTTGTAACAAGATGGCTAATTATTTTGGGACTATTTTACACGTCATAGACATGTAAATTAAGCTCCTTTATGATCCCAAGGATAAACTCCCAAATGAAACTTGCCACATATAAACTTTTGGAACATATAATTTACTTAATTCACAAGCTTATATAACTATTTTGGGCTCGACATCTAAAATTTCAAATAACTCTATTTTCTTAAAGCCCTAATTATCTTTCTTAATATTCAGTAACTAGCTACTTTAAAGCTTCTTATATTTTTGGGATATAACAATTTTCCCCCCGTAAAATAAATTTCGTCCTCGAAATTTAAAACGTACCTTATAACATAAAATCTGGATATTTTTGCTTCATGTTTTTCTCTAGCTCCCAAGTTGCTTCTCTATGGGAAAATCCTTTCCAGACCACCTTCACAAATAAAATGCTTTTATTTCTAATCTCTTTTTCTGTCTATCGATGATCCTTTCCAGCTGTGCTTCATATGTCAGATCAGCTTCTAGATCAACTTTATCATGTTTAAATTGTGCTCTAGGTCTGGTTGATACTTTAATTGACAAACATGAAAGGCATTGTGCAATTTGCTTAAATTCGGGGGTAAAGCTATCTGATATGCCACTGGTGCAACTCTTGTAAGAATCCCAAAAGGGCCAATATACTTAGGGCTCATTTTCTTAGATTTTATTGAACGCCCTATACCTATGGTTGGTGATATTTTAAGAAACACATGGTCTCTTCTTTTATCTACGTAACTTTTCTATATGCTTTAAGCCGCTAATAGCCTCTTTCTTATAATCTTAATCTGTTCTACAGTTTGATCCACCAACTCTGGTTCGTACAAGCTTCTCTCCTGTAGTTGAGTCCAACAAAATGGAGACCTACATCTTCTTCTATATAATGCTTCATATGGAGCCATTTGAATGCTCGTATGATAACTGTTATTATATGCAAATTATGTGAGTGGAAGAAAATTATCCCAACTCTTCTTGAAATCCATAACACAAACTCTTAACATATCTTCAAGTTTATGGAATGTTCTTTCTATCTGACCATCAGTCTGGGGATGGTAGGTTGTGCTAAATTTCAACTGAGTGCCCATTGCATCTTGCAAAGATCTCCAAAATGTTGAAGTAAATATGGGATCTCTATCGAATATAATACTACTTGGCACACCATGAAGTTTGACAATTTCTTTATATAGACTTTGGCTAACCCTTCTAGACTATAATTAGCTCTTATTTCTATGAAATGGGTAGATTTGGTTAGCCTGTCCATAATCACCCATACGGCGCTATGCTTAGCCAATGTTGATGGTAAACCCATAACAAAATCCATCGTAATACTTTCTTATTTCCATTTTGGAATTTCGGGATTCTGTAACAACCCTGAAGGTTTTTGATGTTCAACTTTTATTTTCTAGAACATTAGACATCAGGCTACATACTTTGTTACATCACTCTTCATTCCTGGCCACCAGAAATAAGAATTGAGATCATGATACATCTTGGTCATACCAGGATGAATAGTGTACTTACTCTTTTGTGCCTCATCTAGGATCCTTTTTCTAAGTTCTGCATTCATCGGGGCATAAACCCTTTTCTAATACATGACTAATCCATCAGGGGACAATTTGTACTCTTGAGTTTCTTGACAACTTCCAGGAATTCATATAATTTCAGCACATTTTCCTTGATGTTTTATTCAATCATTGATAAATTTTGGATACTCAAGATAGGAAAATGCTCATTTGATTTTTGGTTGCACATCATTGTTTATTTATGTAGATTTTGATCATATTTTTAGTTAGTTTCTTAGGTTGTTTTATGTAACTCTTGTAGGAATATTTTGATGCAATAACCAAGTGATTATAGCCCCTTCACCAAGCTGACAAGTGAACAAAGCTAAGAGGAAACCAGAGCAGCCAAAGGAACAAAAGAACCAGAAAAGAGGCCATGGCGAGGACACGACCAATAACATTTGTCTCTGCCCCTGTTTTTGCTTGCTCGCCGTAAGCTTACCGCGGCAAAACCCACGGTGAGAAGCACTCATTTTTGGAATTCTTGATGGTTCATCGTGGGATCGCCACGATGAACTCATGGCGAGCAGCTTGTGATGCTGTGCGTTTTGACAGAAAAGGAGGACTGAAATGAAATAAAAGCTAGAGTTTCGAGTTTAGCGGACATTCTTCGACTTCTAGGGCATTTTGGGAGTGTTTTGTTCTACTAGGGCTTGGAGCTTGGTGGGGATTGAGCTAGGGCTTGAAGCTTTAAAGAGATTTGGGCTTCTCCTCTTAGTTTATCTTTTCCATCTTCATTTTCTACTCTTGTTCTATGTTTGTGATGATGTATATGTATGCTCTCATGGAGTTGTTGAACATGAGTGGCTAAATACTTTGATTCTAAGATTATTTTGAACCCTTGTATGGATAAACTCTTGATTCCTCCACTTATTTTATGATTAATGAGATGTACGTGTTTATTTTACTCTTCTCATAATGCTTCTAAGTGATTGATCACCATTTAGATGTTGGGTTCACTTGATTGATGATTGAGAGGGCTAGATTGAGTGTAGAATTTGGGTAAAATAGTGTAAGAACTTGAAGTTTGCATGATGAATGGATGGTTTTGTTGGTAAGATAGAGATATACTTGCTAACCTTGCATAGTCACATTAAGATTGGAGCTTGAAAATTGGGTTTTATTAATTATAACAAGAGATTATGCAATTAATGAGATCAAACACTTGTTCTTGACTTGAGAGAGCTTTTACAAGTACTCTGTGAATCCTATATTAGCACATGGTTTCATTGAGAACATCTTTGAGAGGAGGTTGAGTTTTAAGAAGTACAAGGGGGATACATAATCTTAGGACCCATTTTATACTTGAAGTTAAAGAATCACTTGTTTATAATTTTACTTTCATTTAGCATATGTTTATTTTCATAGTTAATCTCAATCTCAAAATTTGAATCACTCAAATTGGGTGAGAGTGTAACAATCATTGTTTGACCGGGTTTTGGAACCAAATCCTCGTGGGAACGATACTCTACTTATCACTTTATTACTTGGTGTGACCCGTGCACTTGTAGTACGAACATTTCTCTTTGAATTTTGTCTCTTATAAGACCAACTAATTGATCTTGTCTTTATGCCTCATGAATCTCTTTACATAAGTCCCTCTGAATCCGAATTATGGTCAGATTCCCAAGTGCAATTGCCGATGTTAGGGTAAAATCCCTAACACTCTCTATTAACTCTTGCTCTTTGATCATCATAGATGCTACTTGAGCTACCTTTTGACTTAAAGCATCAGCGACCACATTAGCTTTGCCTGGATGGTACTTGATCTCATAATCATAATCTTTTATCAATTCCATCCATCGCCTTTGCCTCATATTCAACTCCTTTTGATCTTGTAAATACTTGAGGCTTTTATGATCGCAATATAACTCTATTGTTGCTCCATAGAGATAGTGTCTCCATATCTTTAAAGTATAAACTATCACTGCTAGCTCAAGATCATGTGTAGGATAATTCTCTTTGTGAGACTTCAACTATCTAGAGGCATACACTACCACTCTGCCCTGCTGCAATAGGACACATCCCAATCCATTCTTGCTAGCATCACTATAGACCACATAGGTCTACTTAGGATCAGGGATGATGAGAACTGGTGTGGATGTAAGCCTCCTTTTTAACTCTTGGAAACGACCCTCACACTTGCCATCCCACACGAATGCTTCATTCTTTTTGGTGAGCTTAGTCAGCGGCAACACAATTCAATAAAAGTTTGGAATAAACCTTATGTAGTAGCCAGCTAAACCCAGACAACTTCAAATCTCTATAACTGTCTCAGGCCTCTTCCATCTCAGCACTGCTTCAACAATGCTAGGATCAACTGTGACCCCATCTAGCGAGATGACATGGCCTAAGAATCTGACTTCTGATAGCCGAAAATCACATTTATTGAGTTTAGCATATAGCTGCTTCTCTTTAAGGATTTCCAAAACTATTCTCAAATGCTTCTCATGCTCAACTCTGCTTTTGGAGTATATCAGGATATCATCAAAGAACACTACCACGAACTTGTCAAGGTATTGCCTGAAAATTCTGTTCATATAGTCCATGAAAACTACTGGTGCATTGGTTAACCCGAATGGCATTACCAAAAACTCATAATGCCCATATCGAGTTCTGAATGCAGTCTTCGAGACATCTTCTGCCTTTACTTGCAATTGATGATAACCTGAATGCAAATATATCTTAGAAAAGATAGAGGAGCTTGCTAACTGATCTAATAAATCATCTATTCTTGGGAGTAGGTACCTGTTCTTTATCATAACTTTGTTCAATTCTCTATAATCCATACATAGTCTAAGACTCCCATCTTTCTTCTTTACAAACAACACTAGACCACCCCATGGAGAAACACTAGGTCTTATGAATCCTTTTTCTAATAGCTCCTCAATTCGCTTCTTTCACTCTGACATCTCATTTGGAGCATTTTGTATAAGGTCTTGGAAACTGGTCCTGCTCCAGGTTTTACATTGATTACAAACTCAACTTCCCTTTCTGGAGGCAACCCACTGATTTCTTCAGGAAATACCTCTAGAAACTCATTAACTACATGAATATCCTCAACTTTTAGTTCTTCCTCTACTTGCATAGAGAAAAATATCATATAGCCTTGGCATCCCTTTCGTAGATACTTCTCAGCTTGAGCTACTAATATGAAATTCATGGTCACTTCTGCTCCTATGCTTCCCTTAGAAACTTGAATAGCTTTCTTGTTTTTACGATAAAGGAAAACATTGTTTGCAGACAGCCAATTAAGGCCTATAATTACATCTATATCTAAGAATGGCATACATATAAGATCTATTACTGTGCTATGATGCTCATATTGAATTATGCAATTTAAACAAACATTGGCAGTAACTACTTGTACTTCAGATGGAGTGGATACAACTATGTCATATGGTAACCTATCCTCATGCAAGTTCAAGCGTCTAGAACATTGATAAGATATAAATGAATGACTTGCACCAGAATCAAACATAGCTTGAATATTTTCTCAGGTCACTGGCGAATTCCGAGAATTGTGCATCAAATGATTTTTAAGCCTCAGCATCCCTAGGATGTCTCAACTTCCCATCGATGTTAGGCTCTGATGAATGCCACCGCATGTGCTCAGCCGTTATGGGTGACATATCCAACCTCTGAAATCGTGGAGTCAGGGGGAAATATCTAAGAATCTTTGTAGGCTTCTTTGTTTCCCTTCGAACCCTCTTTGCCTGTTCATACCGAGACATATTACAATGCATACATCTCTCCAACTCGGCGTCATCTCCCCAATACAACATATCATCATTTGGGCAGGCATGGATTTTAGTGTAGTTCAACGCCAGCTTGTTGATAGTCTTCTTTGCTTCATAGAAGGAAGGTGTGATTTCTGCCTGAGAGAATGCATCTCCCAATAATTCTAACACCATCGACATCCCATTATCGCTAAAGCCACACAAGCACTTGATATGATAGAGCTTGACAAGAAATGATAGTTTCGAATATTTACTGCACCCTAAATAAACAATATTCTTAGTCTAAAACGAACGTTTATGTGACAAAACTAGAAATGAAATGAGGCAGTTTTTAGTAGAACCTGGAAACAATGGCTTATCTGTTTCCATCATAAGGTCGAAAAAATTCTTTGAAGATTCATTTATGAAAAACTTCGGGAGTGGTCCTTTAACGCCTTCCTGACTACCGATGCCATCACCTGGCACCCCAAAAGCATCACGCACAACATCGTTAAATGGATCCACATGATCGTCGTCATCGTCATCGTCTATCTGCATTCCAACCTGAGACGTTGCAACAACGGCTTCACAACCATCATCATCATTCTCGCTATGAATCCCCCAAAAGGTGTAATTAGATAGGAATTGTTTCACTATTAGATGCTCAAGCACTACATTTTTGGGATGCCACTTCTTAAATTTATATTTTAGACAAGGACACAGTATCTGATTGTTAACACCAGAGCGGTTGAAAGCAAAATCTAAGAAGTGGTCCACACCAATCACAAGCGGGGGGACGTCCGTGGTAAATTAATCCAAGATTTATCCATCATATGAGTGAAGATATTATCAGAGAAGGGAAGAGTTTATATAAGTTGAATGAAATGTGAAAATGAAATGGAAATGATCAAAGGTTTATAAATGGAAATTTTGAAGTTAGTAGCGGTTACAAACCACTACTAAATACGTCATGAACACATTTTTTAGACTGTTGGGAGCGTGTGGGAGTGGAGAATATAGTTTATTTAATTAGTAGTGGTTGTGTAACTACTACTAAACTGCCACTAACGCAATTAGACCGTTGGAATAGGAACAAGTGGCATTTACTGAGTAATCACTAAGTTAATTTTTTTAAATTTTTGTAACATATTAACATATACCTTTTTTTATATACCGTATGAAATAATAACAAATAACAAAGGTTTATTTATTAGTCACAAAGAAATGTCTTTTTTTTTTACTTTTAAAAAAATTATTACGATATCCTAACTTTAAGTAATTATAGTGTAGAGTAAAAATTAAATAAGATCATAACAACTAATGAAATTATGCAATATTGAAATTAAAAAATCTTCAAACAACAAATATTCTAAGTAGCAAATATTCAAATATAAAAATGTTCATTTAACAATCCTGAAATTAACAAGCATTATAATAAAAAAAGACCTTAGAAATACGCAGGAAGCTGATCGTCGTCTTGATGCTCTGGAGAACGGTTGTGAGGCTGCTTCGGTGGACTTGGAGGTAGTGGTACTCGCATAGGAGGTCCATCTGGGTCGAGCCTCTCCTGTATCCGTTCGAGCGTGTTGTTGGCGCTTTCCACCTAATACTCCAATCTGTCATATACTTGATCCGTCACCCGTTCCGTAATCTCATGAGTCAGCCTCTCCCTCATTTGAGCCTCAGACTAAAATTCGCTCCTCATCGGGCCATTGGTGGATGGTTGGCTCGAAGCTGTAGGCTGGGTACTACCTGGGTCACTTGACTTGCCGTACACCACCGAAGGTCGGGCTCCGAATCCCATCCTGCGCACCTGGCCAGGGTGCTCATGAGGCCCTGGGGAAGCCCTGAACAGGGCAGTAGGGTCTCCATTGTTCCCCTGCAACTCGGTGATCTCTCTCTGCTTGTTCAATCCTAGCCTGCACGTACAAATATATTTACACTTTTAATTTAATGTCATTGTTATTAACAATATAATAATAAAAAATAAATAAATTAAAATTTTACAATTTTCTCCTCAACCTCCCTAGATGTTGGGCTCCCGTCGGCGTGTCTGTGCTTTATTTGGTAGAAACGACCATATGTAGCCTTCGTCCCTTTCTTCGTAGCTTTAACCGCCTGAAAAATTATGACACAACTAAATAATAATATATAAAATGAAATTATTTTTAAATTAAACAACAAATCTTCATTCCTTCATACCATCTCTTTGTACCCAACTGAAAATGGCTTCGTCCTAGCCATATGATGAACCTTCTGATGCGACCAGGCAGCAACAACTTGCTGCGACCTCTTCTGTTAACGTGAAATAAAATTGAATTACTGTGACCTCTTCTGTTAACGTAAAATAAAATTGAATCATCATTAGTAATACAAAAATATTTCTTCAATATTTCAATAACATAATTGATTATACCTTCCCTATGTCTCCCCTCCTCCAACGCACGTATCTCTCCCACGCATCCGGAGGAATGCCACCAGGGACATCTTCGATAAACTCTTGAAGCGGCCTACCGCCACCCTGATCCCTTTTGTTGAACAGCTCCAACCTCTTGTTCTTCCAACCGTCCCCCATCTTTGATTCTGACCAATTCTTGCAAATGTCACTCACATCAAACTTCCTCTGTAAAATAAAATTTAAGTATGGTTAGATAGTATTATGATGATAATAATTAAAATCATATTCCAAACATAATAAATAACAAATAACAAATAATAAATACATTTCCTACAATATGTATTAAAATAAAATTCCAATAATAATAAATAAGAAATAACAAATAATAAATACATTTCCTATAGTATTAATTAAAATCACACTCTAATAATAATAAATAATAAACAATAAATAAGGTTAAAGATTGTTCAACCAACCTTCACAATTTCATTCCACGCAACTTCTTTGATTCCTTATCAATCTTTCTCCAGTCCAAAGCGTCAATCGGGAATCGCTGGTAATTCTGGCCTACAGTCCCGCAAAACCCGTCATACAATTGACCCCATTTCCTACCGGTGTTTTGGTCAACTCGTCATCCCAATCAACCTTTGTAACAGGCAGGAATGCACAAGAGGGGGTGAATTGTGCTTCTAAATTTTAACTTGAGAGACAATACAGTTTATACTGGTTCAGTCCAAACTTGGCCTATGTCCAGTTCTCTAACCTTCAGTTGGGTTCCACTAATATCTCAAGATTAAATCAGGCTCTTGACAGCCTTTACAAGTGACAGCTAGAACTTCTCTCTTTACTGATCACCCCCCCTTACACTTTGTAAGTTAACACCCTACTCTTAAGATCCCACTATCTTAAAAGTAATTCTCACTTGATAATGAATACAGAAATAGATTGTTCACTCTATTGAACAGATGAACAGATTGTGTTACACACTTAAGAATATTAGAACATTAAGCTTTCTGAGTATTGAATGCAGTAGATACAGATAATCAATGTGGCAATCAATTCTCTCAACTAACTTCTTCACTGAAGTATTTATAGTCTCTTCTAGAAATTTATCCGTTGAAGATATAACCGTTGTTAAGTTCAGAGAGTTGGATAATCTGGTGTGGAGTGTTGAAGATGTATTATGTGATGCATTTACTCCATTGTACTTGTCTTTGCTTTAGCTCATCTAAAAGCACCGATTACTCCAGAGTTGGATAATCTGTGATGTATTCTGATGTCTAATAGATTACATATCGATTACTCATAGATTATAGCCTGCATCACTGAGCATCAGATTAGAAAATCATGCACCTAATCGATTGCAGGAGAAGCCTGATCGAATAGGTATGTCTAATTGATTACAAACATATTACATTCAAATTACATGCTTTCTCTGATCGATTACTTAATTTCCTTTAATCGATTAATGCTCTCCAATCGATTATGCTTGAAATATGATATGATCGATCAAGGCTCTCTGATCGATTAGGCAAATATCCTTTAATCGATTACGGATCTCTGATCGGTTAGGCTAAAGACTCTTAATCGATTACATGACTCTAATCGATTACTGTAATTCCTCCTAATAGATTATATGGCATTAATCGATTGGGCTAAAATTCTCTCATCGATTACAGGACCCTCTTATCGATTAGACGACCATATTCTTAACATCTAATCTGAACTCTAATCGATTAGGCTCATAATTCTTTGTCTTGTAATCTATCCCTGATCGATTATGCAGCACTTAGGATTTTATCAGATTATCTCTAAGTTGATTCAGATCTTATCATAGCCTTTCCTTATGCCTAAGATATGTTTAGTTATCATCAAAACTTAGCATTCTAATATTCTCCCCCTTTTTGATGATGACAAAACAATAGAAGTGATTAAAATGATAATCAAGGTAGATGGAGACAGAAGTAGAGAACTGATAGCATATATCTTATATGGTCAGAGAGCAATGAATGTATTCGTGAATATTCTTTGTTTTTTGTCAGTTCTTCATAAATGCTCAAGTCTTGTATTTATATCTGTTCTCAGATTTGCCATAGCGTTCAAATTCATGAGGCCGTTTGAATATGGTCGTTGAGAGCTCATAGCAGTTGGCAATTAATGCAGTTTCTTCATCGAGGTTAACTTTCTGCTCTAACTTCAATTGCTCTTGCGTAGGGTGACCTAAGAGAGATGTAGACTGAGCGTTCTGAGCATCTGTACGAACTGTACTTGCATAGCAGCTTTTTCAGTAGCGCTAGCATGTTTTGCTATCGCTAACTGCAAAGAGTAATTCCTGCACTAGAGCTGTTAGCTAAACAAGTATTCATGTAATGCACAACAGATGTTATCGCTAGCTTAGTCTATTAGCTCAATGTATCAGCTTATCAGATTGTCTAAGTTATCTCAATGAGTATTCTCCTATCGATAGCTAGATGCTTTATCGCTAGTGACCTTTTGTTATCGCAAGTTTGTTCAGCTATCTGAGTAACTTATTTCCTCAAGTATTAGATATCGATAGCTAATCCTGTTATCGATAGCAGCTTATGATATCGCTAACTGTTTCCACTAGCTCAAGGACTTGGTTCATTTTTCTGCTAGTTGTTCTTCCTTTCATTTATCCATGTTCTCAATGAACTTCTAGCGATAGGATATTTAATAGCGATAGTGAAGGACTTAGCGATAGATATAAACTTTGTTATTTCTAAGTCTTCATTTGCTATGGCTCTTTGTCTATTAGCGATAGGGATACACTTAGCGATAGAGATATTTATTCTAGTGTTCTGCTAAGTTTCCATCTGTTTATAGTTGAACCTTTCATTAGCGATAGTCTTTAGCTCTAGCGATAGTGATTTGTTACCTATCAGATTTTACTTGTTTAATTCAATAGTAACTTATACTCTATTTACTTATGTTATCTATGGGGTCAGTCCTCATCAAAACTTAAGATTCTAACACACTGGACTCCAGATACTGTGATGTAGTCTGGATGGGGTCCTTCTTGACTGGCTCGGATGGCTTGTCGTAGATGTAGATCCTCTAAACTCCCCAACTGGGAATTACAGGCTGAGGAACTTGATTTTTCTGTTCTGATTCTGCCATCTCAGCCTTTGCTGCATATCTATCCTCCCTTTCCTTCTGACTTTGAGCCATCTTTTGACTAAATTCTTGCACCTGCTAATGAAGCTCTTCTACCTGTTGAAGGTAGTGAGGCAGAAGATCTATGGCAACAGGCTTAGGCTTTTCTTCATAAACCACCATGGCCGTGCTTAGGTCTTCTTCCAGAACATTATCATCATTTTCTTGGGGAACATTGGTGATGACTTAATTTTCAGATACTGAGGCCTCTTCTACCACAACTTCCTCTTCGGCCATGCTCAACTTGATTGCTTCTGCAAGCTCATGAATTTCTTCAAGTGTCTGGCTCATGGTGACATCCTCAGGAACTTGAGGCATCTAAGGAATGTCAGAGGCAATGGTTGAGAGAATGGTGGCAGCCTCCACAGCTTTTTCTTGGACTTGGCTACTTTCTCCAGGGGTTGTCACACTGAATATCTTATCCCCATTTTTGGCATCATCAAAAGGGGCAGAGGGAGGAACTGGAGTAGTATCAACTACCACAACTTTTCCCTTCCTAGTGTAGGTCTGGGTAGGGTCAGGTTTAGGGGAATAGGCTATGGCAGATGGATGGATATTTAAAGGCATAGTTGGAGAAAGAGAGGAGATTTGAGGAGCTGTGGGTGGCTGAGTTGGTGGAGGATGAGAGGCAGGTGTTAGAATGTGTATAGGAGAGGGGGGAGGATCTGGGTTGTCTGAGGAACTAGATGAGGTTGGGAGAGGAAGGTTTGGATGGTGGTGGAGTGGTTTTGGGAGAGGATTGTGTTTTGGTGGTTGGAGAGGAGGGATGTGTTTGAGTGGGAGAGTGACGCATGGGAGATACCTGGTGAGCCTCGTACCCAGCAAATGGTGACAGAGGAGTTCCAGGAAGATTGACATGATATTGCTGCCTCAGAAGGTCATCAAGTCCAGCCAGTCGATTATGGAGAAACTTGTGCATGTTGACCACTGCATTATACCCATGAAAGATGGTCATGGTGCTTTCCTTGACAGACTTGACCACATAATTATTGAGAGCAGCCACCAAGCGATTCATGTAGCCTATCTTCCATAGCCTGGTGCTCTAGAGCCATTTCTTCCACAACTCTAGCAGATACCCTCTCCACTAGGTGATTAAGCATGTTGGCAGGGATTGGTGTACCTTCCTCTAGTACAGGGGCAGCAGGTGCAGGACCTGGTGGAGCAGGGGCTACTGGTTCCTGTTCTATAGGGTCCTAAATAGATTCTTGTGCAGGACCTTGCTCTTCCTAGATAGGTTCTTCTCCTGGTTCAAGACCCTCTCGAGGTTGTTCCTCTTCAGTGTGAATTGTTGGTTGAGAAATGGGAGGGGTGTGACTTCTTCCAAAAGGAGGCAACCCCATTTTCTTCAGGGTAGTTAAATAACATTTATGGGGCTCCTTATTCTGCTCTTCTTCAAGCCAGAAAATCTTGTTGCTGCATAGGATGAGGGAGATAAGCTGAGCAAAGGGGAGAGGGGTCTTCACTGTCTTGGACTTTTGGAACCTCAAAAATTCCTCACAGATAACTTGCCCCGGATTGATAGGAATTTTGTTGATAAGCATTGGTAGAATAGGATTGTCAATGTCAAGGATGAGGGTGAAATTTCCTGCCTTATTTCCATGCATCTGGAGTATGCATAATGAATGACTCTGAAGGTAGGGGAGGGTTGAGCAGGCTTGAGATTTCCCTCAATAGGACTGATAGGATTATAAATCCTCTTGAGATCTTCATCAGAGAATTTTTCTTTTTCTTGCCATGTATTGTATTCCTCCATACCAGGTTGGTCCATGTGCAACCATCTGTTCAAATCTTTCCAATCAAATGAAAACTTTTTCCCCCTGACATGAGATGAAACTAAGATCCCAGATACCTTTCCTTCATATTCAACAGTAGAGATCTTCAAGTTTGGATAAAGTGCCTTGAGGACCTTCTCATTGTAGTGATTTTTGATGCCTATCCAATGCTTATAAGGTTCCAACCACTCAGACACAGGATAGCCATTTTTCTCCAGATAGGCTATATCCACAAACCCATACCTCTGCTACAAGGATCTCCTCTGGATATCTTCTGATGCTTCTTCAATAGGACCCTGAGCAAAGGATGAATCAATAGGGACTTAAGTATCCCCTGAGATGAGTTCTCTGACTCGGACTTTAGAGGGGCTTTTTGCTTGGGACTTGGATGCACTACCATGGGTTTTGGCCATTGTTGGTGATGGTTGAGAGGTTGAGGGAATGGGATTTGATGGATGGGAAGGATGTCTGTATGTTGAGGCTGGGTCGTTTGGTGGTAATGGCACTGTATCAGGAATGACTTGGGCTCTGTAGTTCTTTGGTATGCGCATTTTGGGTGCCATGGAAGGTTTATATATGGGGCTTTAAGTGATATGGCTTATAATTCGTGGGATGTAACCGGTTTGGAAGAGTTATGACTGATGATGAGTCGAATAATGGCTTCGGTTACGATGGTTACGAGAGGATTTGATGATTCGAACATTAGGGTTTGCTGAGAAGTGAAGAGACGAAGTTGGGAATGAATGCAATAAGGTGCGAAATGATGCTACAGTTACATATATCATGTATATATGAGAGAAAGTGCACAGAAAAGCATGCAACTGACAGAAAAGGTGTACGTTACCAATGTTACCGTTGACGCCTCATCGATTACGTGTCCCTTGTAATCGATTATATGGTGTAGTCTTTGATTGATTAGATGCTTCTAATCGATTAGGGATTGTTGTGATCGATAGGTCCATGCTGAGTAATCGATACCCAATCGATTACTCCTTCCTTGTAATCGATTAGAGAGCTCTGATCGATGAGAATCTTTTCCCTAATCGATGTTGGTTTCTCCTCTAATCGAAGCATAATCGATTACAGAACGTGTTATGTTATTGATTAGGTCTGTGTAATCGATTGGACGATGGATTTTTCACTTTGATCACTGAGACCTGCAAAATTTTGATTTGATACTCCGATGCCTAAGTTAGTATTTTATCATCAAAGCATAGCATAATTTAAATAAAATCAGAAGAGTTGAGAATTAGATATAGTTTTACAATTCATTGGGATTTACCATTCCCAAATCTCTTCTAATGAACATGAATTGTTCAGCTGCCAGAGATTTGGTGAAGATATCTGCTAGCTGCAAGTGAGTGGATATAAACTCCACTTTGACATCCTTCATTTGAACATGATCTCTGATAAAATAATGTCTAACATCTATATGCTTAGTCCTTGAGTGATGAACTGGATTTTTGGCTAGGCTGATTGTACTAGTGTTGTCACAGAGGATGGGAACTTCTGAAAATTCCATTCCCAAATCCTTCAATTGATGCTTGAGCCATAGGACTTGTGCACAGCAGCTTGCAACAGCAATATATTCAACTTCTGTAGAAGATAAAGAAACACAGTTCTGCTTTTTGCTAGCCCAAGAAATTAAAGATCCTCTGAGAAATTCACATTGGCCACTGGTACTTTTTCTATCAGTTTTATACCCAACATGATCAGAATCTGAGTAGGCCATGAGGTATTCCTGAGTTCCTTTGGGATACCATAAACCCAGATTCTGAGTTCCAACCAAGTACCTCAGGATTCTCTTTACACATGTGTGGTGGGATTCCTTTGGTTTAGCTTGATATCCGGCACATATCCCCACACTAAATTGAATGTCTGGTCTACTGGCAGTTAAGTATAAGAGTGAACCAATCAGGCCTCTGTATGTGGACTGATTGAAATCCTTTCCTTTCACATCAGCATTAGTAATGCTTTAGAACTCATAGGAGTCTCTTCTTCCTTGGATAGATCCATCCCAAACTTCTTCAAAATTTCCTTTACATACTTGGTTTGTGAAATGAATATCCCATCTTTTCTTTGTTTAATTTGAAGACCTAGGAAGAAGTTCAGCTCTCCCATCATGGACATTTCAAATTCTCTCTGCATAGTCTTAGAAAATTCCTCACAAAGAGATTTATCAGTAGCACCAAAAATAATATCATCTACATAAATTTGTACAACAAGAATGTTTTTCTTTTTATGTAGAATAAACAGAGTAGTGTCTACTTTTCCTCTTGTAAAACCCTTTTCTAGTAAAAAGTTGCTTAATCTTTCATACCAAGCCCTTGGTGCTTGTTTAAGTCCATATAAAGCCTTTTTGAGTTTATAAACATGATCTGGTTTAGAGGAATCTTCAAAACCAGAGGGTTGTTCTACATAAACTTCTTCCTTGATATAACCATTAAGAAAAGCACTTTTTACATCCATTTGATAAAGTTTGAAGTTTTTGAGAGACGCAAAAGCCAACAGGAGTCTTATTGCTTTCAGTCTTGCAACTGGGGCAAAAGTCTCTTCATAATCTATGCCTTCTTCTTGGTTATATCCTTTGGCCACAAGTCTTGCTTTGTTTCTAACCACAGATCCAGATTCATCAAGTTTGTTTTTGAAAACCCACTTTGTAACACTTGGACTTTTCTACTATATTATAGCAATTTTAATTGAATTATAACCACTTTTCCATGTCAGAAGCCCAAAAATACGAATAAATTTAAAACTTTTCTTTTAAAGCATTAGACCAACCTTCTGTTGGTTGGAATGGGCTTTTCAGACAAATTGAAATAACTTAAATCTCTTTATGAAATAAAGTGGTTAATAAAACAATTAAAAGTACACTAACTCTCTTAAGGGAGTTTATTCATAATTCATAATATTTAGGAAATTTAAATCTCTAAATAATTTATACAATTCTAATTTCTATACTTTCTACTATTAATTTAATAATTTAAATTTTACAACATATACAAATAACCCTATTAAAATATTTACTGCCTCTTGCTTTCCAAATTAAAATCCTAATTTCTCCGTCTACTCTTCTTCCCCAGCTAGCTTCTTTCAACCTGCTAAACTGAAAAATGTTTGGGGAAGGGGGTGAGATTGGAAATCCCAATAGCAGTTTCTTTCATTAACTTATATTATCATGCTAGCATTGACATGTATTAATTTCATAAACCTGAACAAATAAAACAATTATACATACTTCCTGCGCTCAATGCTCTACCAGCCACTATTAACAATATATTCGTTAACTAGTGGAGGCCTCACCTGCAGGATTTCTCGTTATAACATTTAAAGTTATAACTAACTGATCTGGCAAAGGGGGAGCGACCCACCTAAGCCTGGAATATTCCATAAACTCTATGCAGGAATTAACAAGGTATTCCACCTTCATGCATAATGTAATCTTGCAACAGATTTTACAAAATAATACATGCAATTATTAATGTAATGAAATAAACTGCTACCTGGCTTCTTTAGACTTTAGTCCTGTACCAGCTCCTTTCCGTTATATTATTTCGATGAACTCCAATCACTACTCATAACCTATATACATATAAAAGCTTATTAAAATCCTATTAATAAATTATTCTACGCGTCTCTCTCGAATCCTAAATACTTGATGCTACCCCATTCTTTATATCGTATATAAGTAGGTTTTACTTTAAATATTCTGACCCTTTCAGAATTAAAGGACCACTTAAAATAATTCATTTCGATTAATTATTCTAATTCTCATTATCATCCTTTACCATATATTAATTCCTTATTTTTATACATTATAACTTTAAGCTTATCAGAATCATAGCTTACTATTAATTCACTGTTGTCACTGAAAATGTTGTTTAAGGGAAAAGAACTAAAACAGAGATTTCAATCTCAAATTTACCTAAACTCTGAATATTAGAACACGACAAACAACCATAACATAAATACTTAGAAATCTTGATTTCCTTATTTAATCAGGTTGAATCCTTTTAAAATCCCTTACCTAACATTTATATTATTCAAAACAGAATTCTAACTTCTATAACTATAAGCTAATCTTCAAAACTATAAATAACTAGTTTTATTTCTAGATTCATCCCTAAACCTTCATGACAAGATCTCTAAATCAATTCATATTCAATTAAGAACCATAGAATCTTCAAACACTAACGTTGCTCCTATTAAATCATCCACAATATAAAAACCTCATATTTTGATATTCATATCAGCCATTGGCTATTCCATTCCTATTGGTTAAATACCAAGTTATCTTACCACTAAGAATTTCTAAGCAACCATTATACTTGATATCCCAAATGCTTATCAATCTCATCAAGCTAATCACTTCTCACATGTTATAAAACATACTTCTATCTTCCAACATTACCAAACTTAAGCACAACCAATAATTTAAGGATTCAACTTTCATTACATCTTAATAACAATTGCCCACAATCTGTATTGTCCAACTTATTCAAATACCTATTATTAGATTCCTCACAATCATAAACCTCTAATCATATGCCTTTATCAAAACAATCAACACTCTGCATAATGGAAATTCCTAATAATTATATCTTCGTATTAACAAATCAAACCTCACTTCATGAACTTGTTTAATTTAATAAAACCTCAATCATTGGATCCCTTGAACTTTTCTACTTTGTCCTTGATATAATATTAATCATCCTTAATTTGAAACAAAGGAACCCAAATCCCTCTTTGCATTTACCTCTAATTAAATCCTCAAGCCCTCTTTATCATTACAATCCTTGATTTCTTTCTTACCTCACAATCAAACACTAACTAATTTACACAAATCCAATAAACCTCCACATCATCGCGCACATATACCTACTTATTTCCCTCATTTGCTAGACAGCTACAACAAAACATATCCTAAGTAAGAATTCAAATCCCTTTTAAATTCTATATCAAATAAGCACCTCCCCAATATTTAATTACTGCATTCATAATCAAATTAGCAACATAAATCCTTATTTAGCTCTTACTATATATTTTCATAATAGTCACACAGAACAGAAGAAATTAAATTCATAGGGCACGCCCCAAATTGCCCAAAACAGAGCAGAAAATCAGTTAAAACAAAACAATCCCCATAATTCCAGAAATCCAGAATCCAACATGATTAATTCCCCTTTATCAAACTAAACCTCAGATTAGAACATCCATCCTAATGATTCAGTCCAAAGACCACAACAACACCCAATCATGAACTTTCCCTTATTCACTTTAAGCTCAAACTTTTAAGAAACATATGCAACAATTATACAAAATATACATTCACATGCATTCTCATATGAATCAGAAATTCAAGCATAGACATTCTCAATTATATAAACCAGACATCATAAAAACACAGCCAAATTGATAGAGCTCAGAATTCCAATACAAGGCAGAAATCCATCATGCAACGAAAGTTAATCACTCTAAATTAATTCTTCTGGAATTTAAGCTCCCATTTTCCCAGAAATCGAACCAGAAACAAGAAGGCAATGAAGACCCAGATCAACATTCATTCCACCTTCATCACGCCCAGAACAATTACAAAGGGAAAGAGGTCCGAACAATCAAAGAAATCAGGAAAGGAAGAACAATCGAGCAAACCAGAAAACATTCCGAAATTCAACATACATCTTGATTTCTTAGTTTAATCTTACTCCTAATTGAGTTTAATTAAGCTTCCAATTGACTTTTGCTCAGAATCACGAAGAACGAACTCACATGAACAGTACCCGTGGCCTAAATGAGAGAAATCGGACCCCAAAACCCCATTCAAACGCAAAATCACTTCAAGAATACCTTGAATCGCATCTTAAGCTTTATTTCTATGAATTCAGAAGCTCCAGAAACCCCCCAAAAATTCGAACCACACTTCCCTTACTTCGCTCAGAATCGAACCGCAGAAGAAGAAGTCAGAGGAAAATAAGCTTACCCACAACTGCTCCAAGCCTCCCTTGAATGTCCGCCACATTTCGCCACCGTTCTTCACCAGTTTGGCGGTCGATCATCGCCGGCGAGCTCGGAGGAAAGCAGAGCAAGGTGAGGGCGAAGGAAATATCGGGGAGAGAGAGAACGAGAGAGTGAGGAATGAGAGGAAAGAACCGGGTGAGGGAGTATTATATATAGGATTAGGGGAAAATTAAAGTTCTGACCCCTAAAACTTTCTTCTTTCCGTTTTAATCCCTAGAATCAACTTTTTACTATTTTCAGTTTAGTCCCTTCCTGAAAAATAATTTCCTAGAATAAATTCTTATATCATATTAGAGATTTTTCTTAGTCATAAATTTCTTTAAGCCTTAAAATAAATTCTCCTAAAGTTCTCAACTCAAAATTTATCTCCTAATTATTTTTTTTTATTTTCTAAAGAAAATAATCCTTAAAATTATTAAAAATATCTAAAACATCATAATTTCATTTTTAATGCTTTTTAATATTTTAATAATATTTCCTAAATCTTAATTAATTCCTTATTTTCTCTTTTCTAAAATTTGGGGTGTTACACACTTTGTTCCAATAATAGGGTAATTTGAAGGTCTAGGAACCAAGTCCCAAACTTGACTTCTTTCAAATTGGTTGAGCTCTTCGTGCATAGAAACTATCCAGTCACAGTCTGTTAATGCTTCTTCAATGCAAGAAGGTTCAATTTCAGAGATAAAAGCTGAGAAATTCATTAGGATTTTTAGTTCTTTTGGGAAAATCTACTTCCTCTTCTGTTGCAACATTCTGTACAGAGTCAGTTTCATCAAAAACTACATGGACTGACTCTTCAACAGTAGAGGTACTTTTATTGAAAACTCTATAGGCCTTACTTCTATTAGAATACCCAATGAAAATTCCAGAATCAGCTTTAGGATCGAATTTACCTAAATTTACCTTTCCATTATTGTGGATGAAGCATTTTGAACCAAACACTTTGAGGTGGCTTACATTTGGCTTTCTTCCATTGTAAAGTTCATAAGGGGTTTTATCCATTCCCTTTCGTATGTAAGCTCTGTTTGAAATGTAGCAAGCTGTGCTCATAGCATCTACCCAGAAAACTTGAGATACTTCTTTTTGATTTAGCATAGTTCTGGCCATCTCAGTGAGTACTCGATTCTTTCTCTCCACCACTCCATTTTGCTGAGGTGTTCTGGGGGCTGAAAAGTTGTGATCAATGCCATTCTCTTCACATAGCTCCAAGAAGTCTTGGTTCTCAAATTCTCCTCCATGATCTGTCCTAATCGAGCTGATTTTCTTGTCTTTTTCATTCTGTACTTTCTTGGCAAATAGATAGAAAGCATCAAAAGTTTCATGCTTAGAGGAAAGAAACACAGTCCATGTGAACCTAGAATAGTCATCCACAATTACAAGAGTGTACAGACTTCCTCCTAGACTCTTCACTCTTGCTGGACCAACTAAATCCATATGAATTAGTTCCAGAGGTCTAGTAGTAGAGACTTCCTTCTTAGGTTTGAAGGAGGACTTTGTTTGTTTCCCCTTTTGACATGCTTTGTCAGTGCTCTGACTGACACTTAGCAAATTGTGGCAGAGACCTTCCACAAGATAGATATCTTTGACAGCTCCAATTTCTCCTATTCCAGCGATTTTTCCTGACTGGTTTCCACCAAACTGACTTTGGCCCCATCTTTTATGATCAAACTGTCAAATTTCTCCTTATCACCAGTCATGTGTCTTGAGCATCCACTATCTATATACCATTTGTTGTTGTTGGATGCTTTAAGACAAACCTGCATAGACTAAACAGTTTTAGGTACCCAAATTTTCTTGGGTCCTTTGGGATTAGTTTGCTGCCTTTGATCCAAGTGGACTTTAGGCTGGTGTGTCCCTTTAGGGACCCATTTGTACGACCCAGATATGCCATGTTTCTTAGGATAACAATTTGATTCAGTATGACCCTTTTTGTTACAGAAATTGCAGAAGCTAAAAGGTGATGAATAATCTGAGGCTTTTCTGAAAAATTTCCAGTATGATTTCTCTTTAGTTACAAACTTCTTTTCTTTCAGAGTTTTGGGAATTGGATCATAACCTATTCCAGTTTTATCTCTATACACTTTTTGATTCATTAGCATAACATCAAGTATTTCTGTGCTCTTGGTGAACTTCTTTAAAGTCATAGATATTTTCTCATTTTCTTTCAGAAGCTTTTCACAATTTTTGCAATCAGAATTTTCTTGAAAAACCTTTTCTAAAATCTGTTTGCATTTTCACAATCAAGTTTTTCAGCTTTCTTTTCAAGTTCTTTGTTCTTCTTTCTTAAAACAGATACTTCTCTTGCTAGTTTCTCAAATTCAACATGTATATCATCATATGCATCTTGAAGCTCTTGAAAGGATTGGTCAGTAGAATATACCTCATTGTCGGATGATTCCTCTTGAGCCACCAAACAGAGGTTGGCTGCTTCCTCAATGTTCGCCACGCGCCGCAAGTGCACGGGTCGCGCCAAGTAATAAAATGATGAGTAGAGTATCGTTCCCACGAGGATTTGTCCAAAACCCGGTCAAACAATGATTATCACACTCTCGCCCAATTTGAGTGATACAAATGTTGAGATTGAAAATTAAATAAGAAAATAAAATATAAACAAGTGATTCCCCAACTTCAAGGATAAAATGGGTCCTAGGATTATCTATCCCCCTTTGTACTTCTCAAAACTCAATAAACCTCCCCTCAAGAAGCTCTCAACGAAACCACGTGCTAATCTAGGGTTCAAAGAGTACTTGTAATGCTCTCTCGAGTCAAGAACAAGTGTTTAGTCCTATTCTTTGCACAATCTCTTGTCACAATTTGATAGAACCCAATTATCACACTCCAACCCTAATGTGACTATGCAAGGCTAGCAAGTATATCTCTATCTTACCAACAAAACCATCCGTTCGTCACAAACTTCCGGTTCTTGCACTACTTTACCCAAGTTCTACACTCAACCTAGCTCTCTCGAGTCATAAATCAAGCGAACACAACATCTAAATGGTGATCAAGCACTTAGAAGCATTAGGAACGGGGTAAAATAAGCACATAGATATCATTAATCACAAATCAAGAGGAGTAATCAAGAATCAATACATACAAGGGTTCAAAATAATCCTAGAATCAAAGTATTTAGCTACTCATGTTCTACAACTCCAAGGGAGCATATATATACAACATTACAAACAGAACAAGAGAAGAGAATGAAGAAGGAAGAGATAAACCAAGAGAGGAAGCCCAAATCTCTTTGAAGCTCCGAGCCCAAGCCAAATCCCACCAATCTCCAAGCCCTAGCAGAGCCAAACACTCCTAAAATATGCCCAGAAGTCGAAGAATGAGGGCTCACAACGAAGCCCTAGCTTTTATATCAGTTAAAACGCGCCCCTGATCTGTCCAAAACGCGCAGAAACGCGAAGTTCGCCGTGGGTCTCGCCGCGGCGAGCCCACGGTGAAGTCCCAAAAATTACAGAATCAAGTGTCGCTCGCCGTGGCTTTCGCCGCGGCGAGCTGACGACGAGTTATCAAAAAGGGGCAGAGGCAAATGCACTTCGCCGCGGCGCCTGCTTCTCTGGTGCTTTGCTCTGCTTTCTTATTTCTTTGGCTGCTTTGGCTTCTTCTTATTTTTGTTCAATTGAGGGCTTGGAGGAGGGCTAACATCTCTTGCTTATTGCTTCAATTTATTCCTACAAAAATTATATACAATAACATAAGAAACTAACTATAAAAACAATCAAAATCTACATAATTAACAATAATGTGAAACCGAAAATCAAATGAGCATTTTCCCTCTTGAGTATCCAAAATGTATAAATAATAGACAAAAACTCAAGTAAAATACACTCAAATATCATGAATTTCTAGGAGTTATCACTCAGCATCACTAGTCTCCTCATTCGAATTGTCTCCCCATATAGACGAAACATAAGCTTTCTTTCTGCCTTGAAACTTCTCCTTCTTTTTTTTCTTTCTCCTTAAATCTTTGAAGACTTGGACTTTCTGCTTTGAAGTGTCCAGGTTTCTTGCATTCATAGCACACAGGAACATTTTTCTGGGAGTCCTTTCTGATGTTGCTTGGGCCACCTCTCTGGTATCTTCCTCTATTTCTGAAGAATTTTCTAAATTTTCTGACCATAAAGGCCATCTCATCATCATCCAATTCTTCCTCATCCTCATCATCTTTTGTAGAGGCTGTTAAGGCAAGATTCTTTTTCTTCTTGTCTCCATAGAGCTCTCTTTGCACTTTAATGGTTGTTTCATATTCAGCAAGGCTCCCAAACAATGAAGTGATGGAGCTCATAGACTCTCCTCTCATTTCTTGGATTGCAGTAGCTTTCATCTGCCATTCAGGAGTCAGAATCTTCAAGATTTTGGAGACTTGTTCTGTCTCTGAAATCCTTCTTCCGAGAGCTATAAGGTTGTTGATCAAATGAGTGAATCTAATTTCCAGCTCCCTAATTGGTTCTCTTTCTTCC
The DNA here is from genome assembly GCA_037074515.1 of Mimosa bimucronata. Classification (NCBI taxonomy): domain Eukaryota; kingdom Viridiplantae; phylum Streptophyta; class Magnoliopsida; order Fabales; family Fabaceae; genus Mimosa; species Mimosa bimucronata. The sequence goes on along the minus strand of CM073438.1, from coordinate 30,294,868 downwards.
ATCTTGAACAAATGAAAGTCAGTAATCAATTGCTCAACTCTTCTAGTTTTTACACCACTGGTCCCCTCATGAGCAACTGCTAGAGCATCCCACATTTCTTTTGCAGTCTCCAGATGACATACTCTAAAGTATTCTTTTTGGCTTAGAGCATTCTGAAGAATCAAGACTACCCTGCTGTTAAGTTCCAGATCTCCTTTGTCATCGTCAGTAAACTCCTGAGGGAGCTTTGGCACTTGAGCACCATTTTCTGTTTTCATAGGAACAAGATCTCCTTCTTCAACTATCCTCCAGAGATCATACCCGGATGATTTGATAAACACTTTCATTTTCATCTTCCAAAAGGTATAATGTTCACCATTAAATCCAGGGGGTTTGTTGATCGAGCTGCCTTCTGGGAGCACGTTATCATATCCTGCCATCATAGATCTTTTCTTCTCCTGATCGTGGGATCAGTGGATTCTATGAAGACCAGGCTCTGATACCAAATGTAACAGGCAGGAATGCACAAGAGGGGGGTGAATTGTGCTGCTAAATTTTAACTTGAGAGACAATACAATTTATACTGGTTCAGTCCAAACTTGGCCTATGTTCAGTTCTCCAACCTTCAGTTGGGTTCCACTAATATCTCAAGATTAAATCAGGCTCTTGACAGCCTTTACAAGTGACAGCTAGAACTTCTCTCTTTACTGATCACTCCCCCTTACACTTTGTAAGTTAACACCCTACTCTTAAGATCCCAATATCTTAAAAGTAATTCTCACTTGATAATGAATACAGAAATAGATTGTTCACTCTATTGAACAGATGAACAGATTGTGTTACACACTTAAGAATATTAGAACAGTAAGCTTTCTGAGTATTGAATGCAGTAGATACAGATAATCAATGTGGCAATCAATTCTCTCAACTAACTTCTTCACTGAAGTATTTATAGTCTCTTCTAGAAATTTATCCGTTGAAGATATAACCGTTGTTAAGTTCAGCGAGTTGGATAATCTGGTGTGGAGTGTTGAAGATGTATTATGTGATGCATTTACTCCATTGTACTTGTCTTTGCTTTAGCTCATCTAAAAGCACCGATTACTCCAGAGTTGGATAATCTGTGATGTATTCTGGTGTCTAATAGATTACATATCGATTACTCATAGATTATAGCCTGCATCACTGAGCATCAGATTAGAAAATCATGCACCTAATCGATTGCAGGAGAAGCCTGATCGAATAGGTATGTCTAATTGATTACAAACATATTACATTCAAATTACATGCTTTCTCTGATCGATTACTTAATTTCCTTTAATCTATTAATGCTCTCCAATCGATTATGCTTGAAATATGATATGATCGATCAAGGCTCTCTGATCGATTAGGCAAATATCCTTTAATCGATTACGGATCTCTGATCGGTTAGGCTAAAGACTCTTAATCGATTACATGACTCTAATCGATTACTGTAATTCCTCCTAATAGATTATATGGCATTAATCGATTGGGCTAAAATTCTCTCATCGATTACAGGACCCTCTTATCGATTAGACGACCATATTCTTAACTTCTAATATGAATTCTAATCGATTAGGCTCATAATTCTTTGTCTTGTAATCTATCCCTGATCGATTATGCAGCACTTAGGATTTTATCAGATTATCTCTAAGTTGATTCAGATCTTATCATAGCCTTTCCTTATGCCTAAGATATGTTTATTTATCATCAAAACTTAGCATTCAACAACCTTAACCCTGTGCCAGCTCGGAAGGTTCATCGCATCTTGCACCGTCAACCTCCTATCGCTTATGCTACCAGAAGGGTCTATAAACTTTAGGCAACAATTTTTATGAGCGATAAAAATTACAATTATCTGATAAGGGCACCGCACGCCCTCATCTTCCTCCTTGTCCAACCATCGTTGGATATTTTTGAAATCCGTTCCTTCGGTCCCGTCCAAGTTTTCTTGCCCACTCCAGAATGTGTTGATTATATTTTGTGGAATCGTCTCTCTCTATATATGAATACACTCTTGTTCTATCTGGTCTCTCTCGGCCTGCTCATCCAGTACCCTACAAAGCCGTTCCTCTTCCTTCCTTTGTTCATTAGTCATGGGCCTGTTCTCTCTACTGTGATCGCCCTTTTCGGCCATGATTTTGACTGACTATATGACAAAACGCACTTGCTTTCCTCGTATCGATCGAAGAACACACGTCACGTCACTTTATCTAAAAGGCTTGTGTCTTTTCAAATGAAAAGGTATGAGCCTTTAAACAATTGAAATTAGTAGCAGTTCTGACAGAACCGCCACCAATAGTCGCAGTTTGAGCCATAACTGTGGCTCAAACCGTGACTAAATTGCCCTAGCAATTAATGCCAATTGCCATTAATTCGTGCAATTAATGGAGGTTCAAGCCAAAATCGCCACTAACATCAAAAAACCGCCGTTGATTTAGTGGCCTTTCATTTTAATTTACACCACTAATGTTCCTGCTAAAGGGCGCCAATTTAGCTGTGGTTTTCTCTCACTAACCGCCACTAACTTCGCCTTTGGTCAAAATGTCATATTTACTTGCGGTTTCTGCTTATAACCGCTACTAAGGACACATTACTAGCGATTTGATTGATCCACTACTAATGCTACCACTAGTAAAACCAGCTTTTTATGCAGTGATTGCCCTCACCTTCCCTACTCTTTGCAATCTCCAGGCACATCAAACCCTTCACACAAACCTCTCTCTCTCTCTCTCTCTTAAGAAAAATCAATGGTGATACACAACATAGGCGAAATGCCACTGGAAGAAACCTTGGATAACCGAAACATTTGTCAACATTTTGTTATGTGCTGTCTTGATTTGGCTCGCCGTCATGATTAACTTGCTTATTAGCTATTCCTATAGGCTAATGGACAACAATCATCTTCCTTGGCCACGAAAGGTAAGGGGAATGGTAAGAAAAAAAATCTTGGGCCTAAAAAAAGGCTATTGCATATTTTTTATTAGAGAGTAAAAGTGATATGGCAATCAAGTGGTACCCTATCAGCTGTTTGCTTATAGATAATGCATTGTTGAATTTGCACAATTTTAAAGCATGATTGGTATCTAAGCACCATCCAAAACTTTGTTGTGCCTGATGCTCCTCACATAAAACTTCTTTGGCAAAATTGCATCTTTGCCTTTTATTTTTCTTCAAATTCACCACACATCAGATGCCACATAAGCGCTAGGTGTCTTCATTTAATGACCGTTTGGAGGCAGATGACATCGTTGGTAAATTCGCACCACGTTTAATACTTTATGTCTAGTTAAGTACTTTCCAACTCTTTTTTGGGCTTAACGCTCTTTGGTTAAAAGTCACTTGGTAAAATTACACATTTACCCTTTATATAAATGAATTCATTTCAATTAAAGTTTTTGGCCTATGAACTCTGCATTGGACAAATGTTAAGAAATTTATTGATCTGAACGAATTCATTTCACTTATTTTGATCAAACTAAAACTTTATATTTGTCAAGATTAGTTTTCTTCATAATTAAGTTTATGTGAGCCTCACTCTAATTTAAATATCAAAATACCTACTACAATAATTCAATAATGCTTCTATCATGGGCGCCAAGGAGAAGGAGAAGGAACTTTCATTACATACGCAAACAAAGAGAGGCAAGCGCGTATCAGAACCAAAAACTAATTAATGACATGAAGATCATATCTTGTATTATTAGGTGACAGTTTCAGAACCAAAAAAAGTTGAAAGATAACACTATTTTAATTTGCGAAAAATTATATTTCATTATTAGGTACTCCATAATAAACATTATTATGCAATTTCCTACCCAAAAAAATGCGTATGAAATATAACTATATATAAATGCTAACTTATGTTTAAAATATAATTTGGATTGCTTTTGTTTCTCTTTCCATTTCGATAATGGTCTTCACATACTTTACAATTATCGTTATCCTAAATGAAAACTTTAAGTTCTAAACAATGTTTTACTAGATGCTTAAACAATCTTCACAAATATGATGTGTATATTGCAGCATAAAATTTCTAAGCATAGAAGTTTTAAGAATTGATAATAAGCACTTGAAATATAATGTTGAACGATAAAGTTGAGTATAAAACCGATATGCTGAAAAATTTAAAGAGTTAAGGCATATATATTGCAAATATTCTCCAGTCTCTTGAGCCTACCTCCAATCCCGTAGCAAATCATTTGACATTTATTCACTATGATACACAAGTTTAAGCCAAGCAATTGTGAGCTACTATATTCTTTTCAAAGGGATATATAGCACGCCCTTGATTTCCAATAATGTTGAAGAGGGATAACGAAATTCGAGAAATATAAATGAATGTAGGTTGGTTTTCCTTTTAATCAACGTTTTTATAGCTAATTTCAAAAATTCCCCCACCTTTTTCCTTCTTCGCCGGTTTGCTTCATAATTGGCATAAATTATATTAGAGAAAAAGACATTAAAAGACCTTAATTAGAAATATGAAATGGGTAAAGATGGACTCTCAACTTTAATATCTCTTTGAGGTGCCATGGTCTTATTTATCATTTTCAAATTTAAAGGAAATTATCTAAATGCTCTCTAATGGAATTTTTTCTTGAATTTTTGAATTACCAACCCTTTGCCTGCAGCCAGAGCATTAGTAACTGGCAACGAGGGACCCAACGGCGCCGCAATTCAGGCAGATGAAGATCCGAAACTGATGGATTTTTTAGATGAATAAAACTAAAGGGAAAGTGGTGCCCTACCCATCTTGGTTTGTCAAAAGTACTATAGTGCTCATTGCTTTCAATGTATATATTCAAAATAAAATATGAGTAAGCTCTTAACTTGGTAAATCTGATAGAAAAATTTGGTAGTTTTATATGTCAATTTGGTGATATTATATATGAATTTTGGTAATTTCATATTTCAAATTGCTAATTGCCTATCCAGAGTATGAAATACCAATTTTATATGTGGAATTACCAAGTTCAGATTTGACATTATCGAGTTAAGATATAAAATGACTAAGTTCTTCTATCAGATTTACAAATTTCAAAGATAACATTCTAGACCTTTGATATTAAAATACCAATTTCATATGTGAAATATTCAAATTTATATAATGACATTACCAACTTAATGTATAAAAGTACCATATCTTTTTTTGTCAAATTTATCAAGTTCAAACATGATATTCCAGATTTTATATATTAAGTTCTGATGTGAAACTACTAAATTCATATAAGACATTACCAAGTTTATACATGATATTCAAGACTTTGGATATACAATTACCGAGTTTAAATATGAAATTATCAAGTTTTTCTATAAGATTTATCTAATTAAGAATCTACTTCTATTTAATTTTGTCTCTTATATATTGCACGCTTTGGTAGCCCAAAGGAATGCTTTTGGTAAACCACGTGGGGGTGTGATCAATCCCACTTCAACCCACCACTTTCACATTAATTTTGTTCACTAAAAAAAAAGACCTTTCGGAGCTCCATTGGCTGGCAAGAGGTTGCTAATTCAAGAAATTAAAAAAATTGATTGAAAATCGTTTAAGTAATTTTCTTTAAACTTTGAATAGGATAAATTAGATCCTGACACCTCATGAAAGTATTAGAGTATTAAAGTGGGAAAATTTCAGTTCCCCCCCCCCCCAATAGTGAGTTAATGTCAGATTCCCCCCAACTTTCTGAAACTTCACTAAGCCCCCAAGGGGGTAAAGTGAAAATAATTCTGGTAGGATCAAAGACCATTCTACCCTTAATGAATTTGAAGGGAATAAGTTGAACAAAAGGGTCTGTTCCACCAGAATTTTTCACCCCATTGCTGAAAAAGCCTTCACACCATCGCCGCCCCATCTCTGACCTTCGCCACGGCACCCCATCTCTGACCATCGTCACATTGCAACGCCATCGGCTTCGGGGTGTCTCCTGAGCTTATTTCTCACTTGTTTCACATACACTCATTCTCATTCTCTTTATCTCTCACCATTCTGATCTAGTTCTCCAAGCTGCTGCAAATTTCACCTTCATTTGCTTCCTTTTGTGTCTTGCTTCTCTAGTACTTGCTCAGATCCATTTGCTTTTTCGTATGTTGCGTGATATTCGATTGAGCGATGTTTTACTTTTAGACTTTGTTGTACAGTTTGATTCTTTTCTTCGGAAGCTCTGTTATGTGAGTTAGTGGTTTCTTTGCTTGTTTGTGGTTAATCGCTTTGTTTTGTGTTGTTTATTGTTGAAATGGTGGTTTAGAGAGGCATTAAGTTTGAATTCTGTGAGTGCGAGGATTTGGTAAGTTTGGGAACGGTGAAAAAAAATTAAGTAATGGTTTGTGACGGAGGTTTTTAGTTGTATGTTGCTGCTGAACAAACTCCTCTAAAGATTCTAATTGAGGCTTGGAGGCTGTCACATTTTGCTTGATTGTGCTTCTTGTTTACTTTCTTAGAAGTTAGTGATTATGTGGTGGATATTTTGGATTGTGTTAAGTGTTTTCAAAGACAAGGTTCCTTTTGTTTTATTTTTTTCTATTTTCATCTCTTATTATGCTTTAAACTGCGAGTGAATTTCTTGGGGGAACTTATTGTTCTTTTGGTTTAATGGATTTCTTTCGTCATGTATGTCTTAAGGATGATTACCATTCAAATCATTGATTGATATGGAACTTTGCACACACAGCATTATTACTAGATGGGTTTTTCTTAAGCAATGTTTGAAATTTAAAAAATAATTATAATATCTATGATTTACACGAATGTTATGAATATTATTTATGTATGTTTATGATATATGTGGTATAATACTGAAATTCTATTGCGTCAAATCAGAAGTTTAACTTGGGAAAAGATGAATGGCATGAATCTGTGGTAGAACAATTCACAATCACAAATTGAAATGGAGAACTGCAAATTTTATTATTTTCCTTTATCAGAGGCTAAAGTTGTCATATTTTTGTACGTAGCATCCCATATTATTTTGGCATTGAAAAATTGTTCAAGCATTGTGTAGCATGCTGGAGAAAGAAAGTTTCTCCCATTCATTGAAATCATTTAGTGTCATGATGACATACTAGTTTCTTATCTATAGTGATGCTCAAATTATGGCTAGTAAAAATTTGCGTGATAATTTCTTTTTATAATATGATACATCACTAATTTTCTAACATAGGGGAAAACTATCACTAATTTTCTAACAGGGGGGAAAACTAAACATGTTTAAAATGGCAAGGATTAAACTTGTGATCTTCTATTAATTAAGATAAGCCATACATGAGTTTACCACATTTTTTGTAGCCTGATCCTAATTCATACAAGCTTATCGCTAACTCTCAATGACACAAGACAAGACATCCTATAGATACATTCTCAGACAGATTGGCTAGCTCAACACGTTTTGAAAGAGCATTGCAAAAAAAACGTTTTGAAAGAGCAATTTCATGTTATGATTTATTTTCATGAAAGGCGTACTAATATTTATGTGCAAACTTTTCAATTGCAATAAATTGCTTTCATATACTGCCATGGTCTAAATTATTGTAATCTTTTCCCTTTCTGTTGGATCATTTCAAATATGTGCATGGTTATCTGCATCCCTTGTTATACTTGACTATTTATCTCATTATTGTGCTCCGCAGAGTCTATATTCTGATGTTGTGGGTTGAGTTTTTGCAACTGATTTCTAAACTCTTGCCTCTACAAACTCAGTAAAAATAGATCCTTTTAGCTTCAATTTTATGATTATTTAGTATATGACCTTGCTCATCTTTCCTACCTTGGTTTTTCTATCTAAACTTGGAAAGCTTGTTCATTGTGTACTTGGCAAAGCTTGTTCATCGTGTACCTTGGTTTAGAGGCATAATAAGGGGGAGTTGGGGACGTTGTTTGCAATAGAGAAACCTAGACAGAGTACGTATCTCGTATAATGTTTTTGCTATTCATGTGACTTATATTCTTTTAATATTTCTCTTGAAACTACACTCTGGCTTGGCCTTGCTAGGCATATTTAGTATCTAATATTAAAATATTTTACTTTGGTGTTATTAAATATTTTCTTCATTGTAACTTTAACCAGCATGTTATACTATTGTTTCATTTATTGACTATTAAATCAAAATTGTACAATTTTATTGATAGATAACTACTTTGATATGAATTACACCATTTCTTATTAGTTTGTGTTAAATTGATATGAATCTGTGGAAAGTTGATGTGTTTGTGGGTTAATTTTTTAGGGTCTATGAAGATGGAGCATAATGATAAAGAATGGAAACAACAAGTTCGTGTAAGTGGATGGAAAAGATTTAGGAAAGATTTTGTTGAAGCCAACAACATGAGGAAGAAGCATCAATTCAAATATGCCTCTAGAGCCGCTACAAAAGAGTGGAAGAAATTAGGAGAAGATCATAAGGACATTTATGCGACAAATACGTTAATGACAGGCATGAAGAATGATTACTCTATACCCTTTGACACCCGATGCTCTACTAGGAAATTTATGGTGCTTGCTTCCTTAATTAAAGGGAAGAAAAACTTACATCAGAGGGTGGAGAAAATTGGCTTTGGGCACTTGTTAGGTATAAATTTGCAAAAGATTCCACGAGAACTTTGCAAGGAGCTGATAGCTGCATATGACCCGCCATCCAGGATGATGAGAATTAGAGGCAAGAGAGTTAAAATAAAGGCCAAGCATGTGGAGAAACTCTTTGGATTAAGAAATAGAGGATTGAAAATGAATTTAGATATGAAGGACGTTGAATTTGATGAGGTAGTAAGAGACGATGCCAATATGTCATTTACGAATCTCTTAGAGAAGATAAAGAATGAAGAAGAAGATGAAATGTTTGAGTTTCACTTTGTTCTATACACACTAGGGATATTGCTTTGTCCCACGACAAGCTCTAGTGTGAGTCAAAAGTTGCTAAGGATCATGTCATTCATCAATAACATATGGGAAAAGGTCAATTGGACTGCATTAGTGCTTGATAATATGAGTCAAGAAATACAACAATACAAGGGACAACAAAGGAAAGTAAAAGCACGGGAGTCGAAAAGCATTGGGGGCTGTATTTATTTTTTACTGGTAAGGGTGTTTTTCTATGAATGATAACTTAATTAGATAGGGTTGTGTTTTTAACAAAGGTATCTTTATATAATAATGGTTTGTAATTGTTTTTACTCTTTTAGGTTTACTTCCTCCAAAAGTTCGTACTAGAGGATGAAGTGCCCCGTTGAGAAGATGCTATCAAGCACTGGAATGATAAAGCAGTTAAGAATAGGTTGAAGCCTGAAAAGGAAAGCTGCTATGGAATTTTGTTTACTCATCCCAATTTACATGCGAGGCCACCATCCATGTGGGGAACAATTCCTGGATTGGAACACCCTGTGAGTATAGTTGCAGTTGATAAATGTGATCATGGTTTTGTTTATGTTTCAGTTCTAAAATTTGTTGACATTTTGCAGGAGCTTAAGGAGTTGTATGATAAGTTCAATATAAAATTGAACAATCACATGGCAAATCTGCAAACGTTTGTGCGAGATGAACTGTTGAAGCTACAAAGCAAAATTGTGAGCTCTAGAGGAGAATATGAAAGGTTAAATGAATCTGATGACCATGTTTATGGAGAAAGTGACTATGACGAAGAAGGTGAAAAAGAAGCAAGTGAAGGAGAGGAACTTGAGCATGAAGAGGGCAACAATGACATTTATGATATAAAAGGGTGAGGAAGTGGATCAAAGTGACCAAGATAACCGCAAAGGGAAAAGATCAAAACCCCAACAACCACAACAAACAAGGAGGTCAACAAGGTTGAAGATTCCAGCAATAAAATCTCCATTTGCACTTACTAATATATCAAAGGTCAAAGTAGGTGTAAAGGACAAAGTGTATATGTTATGCACAGATTGTCCAAAAGAGGAGGAACAAGAACAAGAGAAGTTATTTTCATGAAGTTTATTGCAGATTAAAATGGTATGTATAGTATTATTTTGTTAGCCTGATGACCTTATTGTGTGTATGTTATGCACAGATTGTCCAAAAGAGGAGGAATAAGAACAAGAGTAAGTTAATTTTCATGAAGTTTATTGCAGATTAAAATGGTATGTATAGTATTATTTTGTTAGCCTGATGACCTTGTTGTGTATATGTTATGCACAGATTTTCCAAAAGAGGAGGAATAAGAACAAGAGTAAGTTAATTTTCATGAAGTTTATTGCAGATTAAAATGGTATGTATAGTATTATTTTGTTAGCCTGATGACCTTGTTGTGTATCATGTTTGTCATAGGGTATTAGTTGAAATGTTTGGGCAGAGTGCAACACCGTTGGAGTTGGAGGTGTTTTGTCCTTGAAAATGGATAAGTAATAGGGTATGTGAAATGTTGCCGTTGAATCTCAATGACAAATATTATGTACAAAAATGACAACTTTTGTTGTTTAATCAATGTGTAGATAATGTCATTGATAGCTCATGTCTTAAATAGTGAACAGAAAGAACATGGTTCTAGAGTTAGGAGGCACATTCTTGCTGCAGATTTTAAGGTGAGCAAAATATGTGGTTTATGTGGTGGTGAATTGAAATAGCCCTATTTTTTTATAGTATATGTCATCTAACTGTTTGTAATTACGTGTTCTGTAACACCCCAAATTTTAGAAAATAGAAAATAAGGATTTATTTAAAATCTTGGGGTGGCATTTAAAAATTAAAAAGCCTTATAAATAATTTATGAGGCCAGGCGTATTTTTAATAATTTTTAAGGCTCATTTTTCTTTAATAGTTGAGAAAAAGTAGTTAAAAGATCAATTTAAATAAGGAAATATTTAGAACCTTGAGGTATTTTTTGTTATTTAAAAAGTCTTACAAATAAATTTGGGAATATCTTGAGTAATAGTCTGAAGGAAAAAATGGTAAAATCACTCCATTAAAATTAATATATACTCTTCATCTCTCTCTCCTGTTCCCGTCTTTTCTCCATTCTCTCTGCTTCTCCTTCGTTCCTAGCGAGGCTTGCCGTCGTTGAAGGTGATTTCCGGCGGTGGAGGGCTCTATTGATGCATGCAAGCACATATTCGAGATCGGGTGAGTGTGGTCTCTCCATTTCTATCCTTTATTTCAACATCTGGAGAGGTTTATGAGTTTGGGTCCGAATGGGGTTTTCGATTTTGGGGGTTTTGAATCCATAAATTCAAAGCTAGAGTTTAGATATTGTGTTCCCCTAAAGAAATTAGAGTTTTTGTGAAGCTGGTGGTTGGATTTCGAACTCCCCTGTATGAGCCACTGTTCACCAGCGTCGATTTTGGGGTGAGCAATTAATGGAAGCTTAGTCAATCACGGTTAGGAGTAAGTATATGTCTAAAGAGAGTCTTGCATGTTTAATTTCGGGGGTTTTGAAATTTTTACCGATTTTTTTTATTTTCTTCTTCTCCTGTTCAGCAACGCCCTTGAATTTGTTTTGAGTTGGAACCAAATTAGAGCTTAATAAAACTTGGGCTGAGGTAGGATATAAGAGGTTAATCAGACTGCATGTGGGTAATTTGAAATTCTTGTGTCTTCCCTGTTTGGTTCGATTTTATGGCAGTGAAGGAGATTATTGTTTCAGATTTTCATCTCGCTCTGATTTTGTGATTTAATGTGCTTGGAAGTGCATTTGAGATTATTTCAGTCGATGCATGTTCCATTTTGAATCTGGAATTGGGATACCGACCATGATCCTTTATCTGCTGTCATTGGGCGTATGTTCCATGATGAGAAAGAAGTTAATGGGGTTGGAAAACACTAAACTCTGATCTTTAGATGTTTTTGTTGTGCTCTATGTTTGGTGATATGTTTCTGCTGAATATAGGTTTTGGTCTCAAGGATTAAAACTGACATAACAATAAGAATAAGAGGACTAGAATGTTTAGCAATTATAGTTGTATATATTATGGCATCTGAAAAATCTGAAAACTGTAAGTTCATGTGAAAGAGTAATATAATGGCAAGTCAAAAGGAAAATTCGTATGGACTTTATATTTGATAAAGTTTATTTTGTTTAATCTTTGATTGGTGATTCTTGAGTATCTTACTGTTTAGTCTCGGTTAAGGGCTGTGATTCTCTTAATAGAAGCATGAGTGGTAAGACTTCTTAGTAGAATTCAAAGGAAGGATGCTATTAAGCGGATAAAATAAAAATTTTATATGTCATTAGAGTTAAGAGCTGATTTATGTTTTGTTTTAAGTGTTTTTACTTGTCCAATAATTGTACTAGATTGTTATATTATGGTTAGAAAGATTGGAAATAGTGATGATTGAATACGAACCACGATTTTTAAATTAATTAAAATTGTATTGTTGTTGTATTGTTAATTGATTTTAATGTATTATTTGGTGGAACGTTGTAAGATTTTTATAAAGTCAATATCATGAAAATAATATGGCTTGAATGATTTTGGAAGTTTGAAATATTTTTGTCTGCTGTGATTCTCTCAAAATAAGATTTTTGAATTTCTACACATTTGCAAAATAATTTTCTTAAGCAGCCTTTTTTTTGTGAGTTATTTACCAAAGAGCCACTTGCAGGAAGAGTTTACAGAAATAGTTGATTTATTCTTAATATATTTGTATTATCTGGGTTTGACTTTTGATTGATTATTGAGTTGGAAAATAAAAGAATCATAATTGGAGTTTGATGTTTTAATTGGTGTGTTTTCAATTCCTTAGTTAATTGGCTGAAACCAAAGTTTGATGGGTTAAGTTAATATGTGGTTGCTATATGAATTAGAAGTATGAATGCTATGTTTAAGAAGGAAGAACAAGGGATTTAATTTATGATAAGTTGATTGTAAGGAAGTAAGAACATAGATACGATTGTGAGTGTTTAAGTAAATGGAATACGTTGTGGTTAATGATTTGTAATATCCTGTAATAAATTGAATTGTTTAGGCTCAAAAATGACTTACATTGTTGATTGATTTATTCTTGAGATTTTGCAATAAATAGAATGAATTAATGTGATAAGTAATGTTATATTTGCTATAGTTTTCCATTTTGGATTTTTGAAAGATTTTGGGATCTGGAATGAATTTGAGACTGTTGATGAGATGATTCAAAATGACCTTGGATTAGAACAGTATTGTTGATTATGAGTTGTTTTGGAGCTTTCAAATCTGAGTAATGGTATATTCTTGTTATGGTGAAGACAAACGTCAATAAGTTAAAGAAAGGTTTCTAAGGTAATTATCAGTCAAACATTGAGAATAAGAAATACTAATTGGAGTAAAGTAATTACAAGTGATCTTTTTAATATTGAATAGTCAAGATAGTTATAGTAAATTACAATGATTCATAGATATAAATAGTGGGGTAGTCATAAGCATATTAGGACCGAGAGAGACGCTGAAGTTTCATGAATAAGTATGGATATTTATATTATTTATATATTATGAATAATTTTAGGACAAAATAGTGGTGTTGGGACCTCGGGGTCATCGGGCAGGAAAGGAACCGGCTTGTGAATAACTTCTGAAGTCAGGTGCGGTTTATTTCATAACATAAATATTTGTGTGTATATATATATTGTTTTAGAAACAAATATGTTGCAATAAATAAGCATTATTCTGGTGGTGATATGATGATATTTATGGAGTACTCCAAGGCCTAGGTGGGTCGCTCCCCCTTTGCCAATAAATTCCTATAACCGTGAGGGTTATTGAGTAGCTGTGAGGGCTACAATTAAATTCCTATAACCGTGAGGGTTATTGAGTGGCTGTGAGGGCTACAAATAAATTCCTATAACCGTGAGGGTTATTGAGTAGCCGTGAGGGCTATAATAATATAGATGGATATATGCTTCCATTATTTGCACAGAATTGAATTATAAATGAATATGTGTATTTGAGTGTATATGATAATAAGTATGTATGAAATAAAATGCTTGAACCTTTGCTTTTCAGTGAAGCAAGAGGCGACCGTTTCTTGGGATAAGGTAGTTATGAAGAAGCAGGAATGCCTGCTATATTTTGTACCATCTTGAATAACTATTTTATTAGTAATTGTATATATTATATATATAGAATAGGGAAGCACAAACTGGAAGCTCGTAGAGCATATAACTATCTGCATCTATGTATCCCTAAACCATAACAACAACATAAGTAGGTAATGAGGTTATCAACCGAGATGACCCCAATATTTTGATAATAGGACGGGTAGATATGGTTAGATACCAACCTAACCTTAAGATAATAGAAGTATAAGTAGAATACGCAAAACAAGTTATCTTGATACTCTAAGTAATAGATTCAAAAACTATAATAGGATCTTAGTCATTTTTAATTGGTTAATAACCACTCTACTTTAGTTTACAGATTTTAAATTATTCAATTTATCCGAAAAGCCCATTCCAACTTCAATAAAGTTGGAACACTGTTTGAAAGAAAAAGTTTTAAATTTTTCATATTTTTGGGCTTCCGGAATTAAAAAGTGGTTATAAATTAATTACAATGCTATAATATAGTAGTAAAAATTTATGTGTTACATGTTCGTCATTCATATAGCATTGGATAGTCATCTTGGATAGTCATTGTTACTAATTGGTTGTTGTAGGACATCATGATAAACGAGGGGAAGAAATGGAATCTGCAGAAACGCATAAAGGAATTACTACCTGAGCAGCTGGGCTATAATCTGGCGGAATGTGATTACATCTTTGGACCAGTTTTAAGGCTTGAACATTGGTTCTACCTCATTCTTGAACCAAAAACACTCAAATTTTTTGTCTTAGATTTACTTCCAGGAGACGAGAGAAATTAAAAAGAAGCATAGGATTGCTGAATATTGTGTATATTTGTCAACCATTCTTATTAAGTGAATGCCATGATTTTGTAAGCTTAAAAGCAAATGATGAGAACAATATGTGACATATTTGTTTAATGTGTAGAGGGAGAACTTCATTAAAATTCTGAAGACTTTGAAGCCCGATCTGGGATTATTGGCTAAGGATCAAGCAAAGGCCGAAATCATTTACCCCAACGTTCCAAGATAAGAGAACGTGTAAGATGTTATTGTTTCTATTCATTACGCATATCAGTTTTTTTACAACCAAATTTTTGACATTTGCAATTTTGTTGTAGGTATGATTGCGGGATTCATGTCATAACTTATTTGAGAGAGTGGCCCCACATGGAACACAAAAATTGGCCTGAGATGACTATGCCAGATTATACAGCAGTAAGAAGCATGCCATATGTTTGTAATTCTGCAGTATTTGTAATCAATGTTCACAATGTCCTAAACAAAGTTTAGCATATATTTTTTATGTAGGAACAATTTGGTAGCTTGAGGAAACACTACTACAGAAATTGCCTATAGCAGCATTTATTTTGAACCTATAACAGCACTTATAAGCGCCGCAATAGCCAGTGCTACGATAGGCCGTCAAGCCTATAGCAGCGCTTGTAAGTGTTGCGATAGGTGTACCTAAAGTGGCATTTATTAATTGTAAGCACCGCTATAAGTCAGTCAAAATTTAATTATTTTAAAATTATCTGACCTAAAGCAGCGCTTATAGAAATAAGTGCTGCTTTAGGTGTACCTAAAGCAGCGCTTATTAAACTATAAGTGCCGCACTTATTTCTATAAGCACCTCTTTAGGTACACCTAAAGCAGCGCTTATAGTTTAATAAGCGCTGCTTTAGGTATACCTAAAGCAGCAATTAAGTGCTGCTTTAGGCTAATTTTAAAAAACCTATAGCAGCGCTTATAACGAAATAAGCGTTGCTACTGATTTTTTTTAATATTTAATTTAAATTTATATATACCCTACCTGCATCAGATAAAAACCAACTATTCTATATACAGTTTCAGGCAACGAATATACACCAATAACTCAATAACTCATCCAGAGAGCAATGTACAATTAAACCAACCATTCTAATTGGGAAACAAAAAGCACTAGCTATACTATCTACATTTGTACTTATTGAACAAGAGATAGTACATAAGCGCACTATTCTTCAATTAGTGCTTTCATTTTTTCCCTCGACAACATCGAGCAACGTGCATCTGGGTAATACTGCACAAACAAAGAAATTTGAATGGGAATCAAATCTACTTGAAATCTAATAACAAGTTCAAATACAATTAAAGTTGGCAAAATATAAAACTTACTGTCAATGGAATGCTACATCGATCATGTGTAACAACATCCCTCATAAACTGCATGACATAATTTCCACAGTCATTGTTATTGGGTTGGAAGGGGGTCTGTAACAAAAAACACCAAATATGATATGAGAAACATTTACGTTATGTTTGACTAGATTGTTAAAAAAATTGAATAACTTGTACAACCTGGACTATGCTCCACTATAAGCATCTTTTAGGTCAGCGGCTCTGGAATAACTCAAGTTAATGGAGCACCGATAACTGGTCAATGCGCTAGGAAGGAAACAAATTAAATTAATTTTATTAGCTGGGGCCATAAAATGACAAATAATACAACGCATTCAAAGAATGTTGACATTCACGTACCTATTGACGACACGCATCAAAGCTGGGCGATTGTCTGGATCAGCACCTAGCACAGGATCCAAATAGTAAATCAAGGGTTCCGGTTATTGATAACTCCTAGAAATTCATGATTATTTGAGTATATTTGTCTTGAGTTTTTGTCTATTGTTTATACATTTTGGATACTCAAGAGGGAAAAATGCTCATTTGATTTTCGGTTGCACATTATTGTATATTTATGTAGATTTTGATTGTTTTTATAGTTAATTTCTCATGTTATTGTATATAATTTTTGTAGGAGTAATTTGATGCAATAAACAAGAGATTTTAGCCCTCCACCAAGCTCCCAATTGAACAAAAATAAGAAGAAGCCAAAGATCAGCCCAAGAAATAAAGAAAACAGAGCAAAGCACCAGAAAAAAGGTGACTTCGCCGTGGCGAAGTCACAGCGAGCATCAGCTGCCTCTGCCCATTTTTGGTGACTTCGCCGTCATCTCGCTGCGGCGAAGCCGTGGTGAGCGCAATACATTTTTGGAATTTTCGGGACTTCACCGCGGCTTTCGCCGAGACGAAGTGACGGCGAACTGCGTGTTTCTGCGCGTTTTGGACAGAACAGGGGCGCGTTTTAACTGATATAAAAGCTAGGGCTTCGTTGTGAGCCCTCATTCTTCGACTTCTGGGCACATTTTGGGAGTGTTTTGCTCTGCTAGGGCTTGGAGCTTGGTGGGGATTTGGCTTGGGCTTGGAGCTTCAGAGAGATTTGGGCTTCCTCTCTTGGTTTATCTCTTCCTTCTTCATTCTCTTCTCTTGTTCTGTTGTAATGTTGTATATATATGCTCCCTTGGAGTTGTTGAACATGCATAGCTAAATACTTTGATCCTAAGGTTATTTTGAACCCTTGTATGTATTGATTCTTGATTCCTCCTCTTAATTTGTGATTAATGATATCTATGTGCTTATTTTACCCCGTTCTTAATGCTTCTAAGTGCTTGATCACCATTTAGATTGTTGGGTTCACTTGATTTACGACTCGAGAGAGCTAGGTTGAGTGTAGAACTTAGTGCAAGAACCGGAAGTTTGCATGGATGGATGGTTTTGCTGGTAAGATAGAGATATACTTGCTAGCCTTGCATAGGCACATTAGGGTTGGGGCATTAAAATTGGGTTTTATTAAATTGTAGCAAGAGATTGTGCAACTTAAATAAAACTAAACACTTGTTCTTGACGCGAGAGCACTTTTACGAGTACCCAATGAACCCTAGATTAGCACATGGTGTTGATGAGAGCTTCTTTGAGGGGAGGTTAATTGAGTTTTGAGAAGTCCAAAGGGGGAGAGATAATCTTAGGACCCATTTTAGCCTTGAGGTTGGAGAATCACCTGTTTATAATTTTATTTTCGTTTATTTTCTTATTTCATTTTCAAACTCAACATTTGTATCACTCAAATTGGGTGAGAGTGTGATAATCATTGTTTGACCAGGTTTTGGACAAATCCTCGTGAGAACGATACTCTACTCTTCACTTTATTACTTGGCGCGACCCGTGCACTTGCGGCGCAGGGCGAACAGTTATGCTTGCGGATAGATGACAAGCAGAAGCCAATTGTTCCTAAATTTTTTTAGAACATTACGTCAGTATATAAATGATGCTTAGAGTTAAGAATACAATGAAACCTGTAATGCGTATCGACTTACCCTGTATTAATTGGAGCTAAGAATAAAGTCATGCTCGTTGCCTTTAAAGAAAAGCACCTTCTAAGTGTCACGGACTGCTCTTCATATCTCACGCCCGCAATATGTGCTATGTCATAGGGGCTATTAAATTCGAACGAGACATGCTTCCCTGTGATCATGACATCTTCAGACAGGTGCCTTCATAGAAATCATACAAACTCCCAATTAGTGTACAACTTATGACATTAAACCAAACCCCAATGGAAACGCAGATATGCCTTATCCACAAATTGATAACCGTAGCACTGGGCCATCCTTCATCAAGCACCTCCATGAGCTGATCCCTAGAAACATGCTCACTCATATTTGACACGGCAAATATATGCCTGTTGAATGGAATCGCGACAATAAATTCGTGGGATATGGTAGCTGCAAATTCTCGTAACTGAGCACGATTTGGTGTCTCGGCGCTTGTACATTCCATAACAGGAGGAGGCGCTTGTGCTTTCTTCTTGCCCTTTACTTTTGTTGCCTACAATCCATGTAAATAGTGTTAGAATCTCAAGTTTTGATGAGGACTGACCCTGAGAAAACATAAGTGAAAATTACCTCTGAATTTATCTTATAAAATCTGCCAGGTAACAAATCACCATTGCGAGAACAAAGATCTATCTCTAATGAATAATGATAACTTAGCAGACCAATAATGAATAAGTATCCTTATCGCTAAGTGTATCTGTATAGCTAATTGAAAGAAAGGAATAGCGAGTGAAGACTTAGCAATATCAAGGTTAATATCTATCGCTAAGTCTCCCTCTATCGCTAAGCAAAGGTTCCATCGCTAGAAGTTCATTGAGCTTATAAGTAGATGAAACCAGCAGATAAATGAACTAAGTCCCTAAATCAGTTAGCGATAATAGGTTAAGCTATCGATAACCATAAGTGCTTCAGATAATGATCTTTCAGATAGCTAGTGCCTAAGAGCTAATGAATCAAGAGCTGATATGTTGGCTTGCGCTAAAATGTGTATCTATCGATAATGGGATACCTTGAAGTTCTGAATTCTTTGATAATTGTATCCTTAAAGCTAATAAGCAAATCAAGTATCTAGTGATAGTAGTTTAAGCAATCGCTAGAAGAATATATGCTGATATGATGCTTTTTAATCCAAGAGAATATGCTATCGATAAAAAGCTCTGATATTCCTTATATTGTCTTCATCTCATTGAGCTAATGGATTAAGCTTGCGATAGTAACGTCTGTGCAATATATGACTATTTGGTTAGCTAATAGTTTAAGTGCAGATCACTCTATGAGATTAGCGATAACAGAACAAGCCAGCGCTAACAGAAAGCTGCCAAAAAGTACTATTTGTACGGATGCTCAGAGCGCTGAGTCTGTCTCTCTCTTAGCTCACCCTATGCAAGAAGTAGTTGAAGCTAGAGCAGATAGTTAAGCCCGATAAAGAAGCTGCATTTAATGCCAACGGCTATGAGCTCCCAACGACTAAATTCAAACGGCTTCTTGAATGCTGAATCAAAAGGGCAAAATCTGAAGAAGATATAAATACAGAACTCAAGCATTTATTGAGTAGAGACGAAAAACGAGAATATTCACAAGCTCATTCATTACTATGTATTTATTGTCTTAGAGATTTCATCTGTACTTAAGTGTTTATCAAAATTAGTTCATTAAGTGAACGTATTTATTGAAATCCTCTACTGTTTGAGGTTGTTCTGAAAGCTTGGTGCTTTAGAACAGGGATATTTCCTTACAGGTAGTAAGGGGGAGTGTTTAGAGATTCTAAAACTCTGTAAAGGTTGACAGGTGAACCTGTGCTCGTAAAACCTGTGGTTAGTGGAACCCAACGGAGTGTTGGAGAACTGGACGTAGGCAGTGTTGGCCGAACCAGTATAAATTTTGTGTTGTATTGATTCCTTTTAATTATTTTTTTTATAGCACAATTCACCCCCCCTCTTGTGCGATTGCCACTTTCACTTGGTATCAGAGCAGGTCTTCTCTGTTATTAAGATTCCAACGAATATGAGAAGCAAAGATCTAAATGGCATCGCTTGAAAACATCCTCCCTGAAGGAAGCTCCATTAATAAGCCTCCTGGTTTTGATGGGAAACATTATACCTTCTGGAAGTTAACAATGAAGATTTACATCAAAGCAAATGGATACAAGCTCTGGAAAATTATAGAAGAAGGAGATATTGTTCCCAGAGATCCCATGGGCATTCCAAAGGCAGAAGATGAGTACACAGAAGAGGATATTGCTAATCTGGAGCTGAATAGCAAAGCAGTCCTCATGATCCAGAGTGCTCTAGTCAAACAGAGTTCTTTAGAGTGAGTCATCTTGACTCTGCTAAAGAAATGTGGGAAGCCTTGCAAATAGCTCATGAAGGGACTTCTGGAGTAAAAGATAGGCGTGTGGAAATGCTAGTGGAAGAGTTCCACAAATTTGAAATGATTGAGGATGAAAAGATAAGGGATCTAGAGATCAGATTTACTCACCTCATCAATAATCTTGCTGCTCTGGGCAGAAAGATTACAGAGAAAGAGCAGGTCAACAAAATTTTGAAGGTCCTAAAAGGAGATTGGCTCATGAAAGTCACAGCCATTCAAGAAATGCAAGGAGAATCAACAAAATCCATCACTGCTCTGTTTGGCAGCCTTGCAGAATATGAGCCTACCCTGATAGCTCAAAGAGAAGCACAAGGAAATTCCAAGAAAAAGTCACTTGCTCTTGTTGCTTCAGAAAGAAATGAAATCAATGATGACGAGGAAGACCTAGATGAGGAGGATATTGCTCTTATGGCCAGAAAATTTAAAAAGTTCTTCAGAAGAAGAGAAAGATTTCAGAGGAGTGGCACCAACTTCAAAGACTCCCAGAAAGACAAATCTCCTGTATGCTTTGAATGCAAGAAGCCTGGTCACTTCAGAGCTGAGTGTCCCAGTCTTCAAAGATTAAAGAAGAAGGAGAAAAGGAAGAATTATGGGAAGAAAAAGGCCTATGTATCATCTATCTGGGGTGATAGCTCTGATGAGGAAGCTAGCGATAGCGAGGAATGTGCCAACCTCTGCTTAGTTGCTCGTGAAGAGCAAAGCGATTCTGAGGTATCTGATTCTAAACCTTCTTATTCTGATCTTCAAAACTCATATGATGAAATGTGCATAGAATTCTTAAAACTTTCTAAAGAAGTAGTCAGACTAAGAAGAGAAAACAAAGAATTTCAAAAAAATTCCTCACAAAAGACTTCTTCTTCCTTTCTATCGATAGAAGAGGAGCTATCGCAAACTCTCAGAACAGAACTATCGATAGCTGAGCCACTTTCGATAACAATTCCTTCAACTTCTGAAAATTGCTCCAATTGTGAAAAATTATTGAAGGAAAAAGAAAAACTTTCGCATGTTCTGAAAAAATTTACAAAAGGCTCAGAAACTTTAAATGTGATTTTAAGCAATCAAAAAGTTTTTAGAGATAGAACAGGAATTGGCTATGAGCCTAAACAAAAGTTTTCAAAAAGATGGGTTGAACCAAAAGTGAAATCATACATTAAATATTTTAGAAAATCTTCTGAAAGTTCTTCACCTTATAGCTTTTGCAATTACTGCAACAAGAAAGGCCATACACAGTCAACCTGTATTCACAGAAAGTATGGTGTTAGAAGCTCTTATAAATGGGTTCCTAAAGGAACTCATGTGCCAAAGGTCCCTACACACCTAAAGCACAAGTTTGACCTTAAAGGACCCAAGAAAGTTTGGGTACCTAAATCTGTATAGTATGTGCAGGTGTGCCTGAAAGCATCCAGTAAAGGGAAATGGTATATTGACAGTGGATGCTCAAGACATATGACTGGAGACAAAGACAAAATCAACAATCTGGTGATGAAAGATGGAGCCAAAGTTAACTTTGGAGGAAACCAAAGTGGAAAAATCACTGGAGTGGGTGAAGTAGGTCCAGTCAAGGATGTCACCTAGTGGATGGTCTCTGCCACAACCTACTGAGTGTTAGCCAAAGTGCAGACCATGGTAACTGGGTAATTTTTGATTTAAACGAATGCCTTATTGTTGATAAGAATGATCTAGATATAAATAAATCCAGTCTGAAGTATAAGATAAAAGGAAATAGAAATGGAAATTTATATACTCTGGATTTATGCCAACAGCTTGAGGAAAAATGCTTTATTTCAAATGATGAAAACTGTTGGTTATGGCATAAAAGATTAGCTCATGTGAATTTTTCTCAGCTAGATAAATTGATTAAGAAGGAGCTAGTCATGGGAATTCCCAGTTTTAAATCAAAGCATGATTTAATTTGTGAATCCTGTCAAAGAGGTAAACAAACAAAGTCATCTTTTAAAATCAAGAAGACAGTCTCCACTAGTAGGCCATTGGAACTAATTCATATGGATCTAGTTGGGCCAGCAAGAGTGAAAAGTCTAGGAGGAAGCCTATACACTCTTGTAGTTGTGGATGACTACTCAAGATTTACTTGGACTATGTTTCTTTCCTCTAAGCATGAAACTTTTGATGCTTTTTGTGTGCTTGCTAAGAAATTGCAGAATGAGAAAAGCACAAAGATTATAGCCATCAGGACTGATCATGGAGGAGAATTTGACAATAAAGAGTTCATGGAGCTATGTGATGAAAATGGAATTGACCACAACTTCTCTGCCCCTCGAACTCCTCAACAAAATGGTGTTGTAGAAAGAAAGAACAGAGTGCTCACAGAAATGGCTAGAAGCATGCTGAACGAGAAACAAGTGCCTCAAATATTTTGGGCAGATGCTATGAGTACAGCTTGCTACATTTCTAACAGAGCCTACATCAGAAAGGAGATGGAAAAGACTCCATATGAGCTCTACAAGGGAAGGAAGCCTAATATGAGTCACCTGAGGATTTTTGGATCAAAATGCTATATCCACAACAATGGAAAGGTAAATTTAGGTAAATTCGATCCTAAATCTGATATTGGTATTTTCATCGGGTATTCAAATAGAAGTAGAGCATATAGAGTTTATAATAAAAGGACTCAATCTGTTGAAGAATCTGTTCATGTAGTATTTGATGAAACCCCTCAGGAAAAACAACAATATGTTGATGAGGATGAAGATTTTTCAAAGTTTTTAAAACAGCCTCTATCGATAGCACCTCAGCCATCGATAGCAAATCCTGAAAACAATATTGAAAATAATCAGGATAAATCTGAAGATGTTCTAGAGGGAACTGTTGAGCCTCAATCTTCTATTAGACATCTTAAAAATCATCCTCCTGAACAGATTATTGGACAAATTTCAAAAGGAGTTAAAATAAGAAGGCAACTGCAAAATGAAGTAGAATTTTCATGCTTTCTTTCTCAAATTGAACCAACTCATATTGATGAAGCTCTTGCTGAATATGACTGGATAATAGCTATGCAGGAAGAACTTAATCAATTCAAAAGAAATCAAGTTTGGGATTTAGTACTAAGGCCCAGAAATCATCCTATTATTGGTACTAAATGGGTTTTCAAAAACAAACTTGATGAAGCTGGTCAAATTGTGAAAAATAAAGCCAGATTAGTTGCAAAAGGATATAACCAAGAAGAAGGCATTGATTATGAGGAAACTTTTGCTCCAGTTGCAAGACTTGAAGCAATAAGGATTCTTCTAGCTTTTGCATCCATCAAAAATTTTAAACTTTATCAAATGGATGTTAAAAGTGCTTTTCTTAATGGCTATATTAAAGAAGAGGTGTATGTAGAACAACCTCCTGGTTTTGAAGAAAAGACTAAGCCTGACCATGTTTTCAAACTCAAAAAGGCTCTTTATGGTCTCAAACAAGCACCTAGAACTTGGTATGAGAGACTTAGTACTTTTCTGCTTGAAAAAGGATTTTCTAGAGGAAAATCAGATATTACATTGTTCATCATGCACAAAAATAATCATATGCTTATAGTTCAAATTTATGTTGATGACATTATTTTCGGTGCAACTAATGAAGCTCTATGTGAGGATTTTGCTAAGACAATGCAGGGAGAATTTGAAATGTCCATGATGGGAGAGTTAACATTCTTCCTGGGACTACAAATAAAGCAAAAGAAGGATGGTATCTTCATATCCCAAACCAAATATTGTAAAGAAATTCTCAACAAGTTTGGGATGGATCTATCCAGAGAAGGGGACACTCCAATGAGTACCTCTGCCAAATTAGATGCAGATCTTCCCGGCAAAGAAGTAAATCAGTCACATTATAGAGGAATCATTGGTTCTTTACTTTATTTAACTGCTAGTAGACCTGACATTCAATTTAGTTTAGTTGTATGTGCTAGATATCAGGCAAATCCCAAAGAATCTCATTTATCAAATGTAAAGAGGATTTTGCGTTATTTACAAGGGACTCAAGAGCTTGGGCTGTGGTATCCCAAGGGAACTCAAGAGTACCTTCTTGCCTATTCTGACTCTGACCATGCAGGCTATAAATCAGATAGAAAAAGCACAAGTGGTCAATGCCAATTTCTCGGTAACTGTCTAATCACTTGGGCAAGCAAGAAGCAAACTTGTGTTTCTCTTTCATCCACAGAGGCAGAATACATTGCAGCAGGAAGTTGCTGTACTCAAGTCTTATGGCTTAGGCAGCATCTGAAAGATCTGGGTTTGAACTTCTCAGAAGTACCTATTCTCTGTGACAACACCAGCACAATAAGCTTGGCTAAGAATCCAGTTCAACATTCCAGAACCAAGCATATAGATGTGAGACATCACTTCCTGAGAGATCACATTCAGAAGAAGGATGTCAAGATAGAGTTTATTTCAACCCATCTACAACTTGCTGATATATTTACCAAGCCTCTTGAGCCTGATCAATTTCTCTATATTAGAAGAGAGCTAGGAATGGTAAATCCAAATGAATTGTAAATATTATTATTCTTAATTTTTTTTTATTGATTAATCATCTGAATTATTGCTGACTTAGGCATCGGAGTGCCAAATCTTAAGTTTTTGCAGGACTGACCAATCGATAGTGAGTCATACTATCGCTATCATATGCAGAATAAAGCTAAGTTTGAGGTGAGATTGCCATCGCTAGCCTACAAAACTATCGATAGCAAAGTCAGCTATCAATAGATAAACCTTGGAAGGAGTAAGTGAAGCCCAAACGTCACTTACTCAGCGTGGGATCATGCCTGCTAGCGATAGCTGCTCACACTAGCTATAGCAAATCACTAAAGAGTCTCAGAATGCGAAACGTCAACGAATATTATATTATTTCTGGTAATTTCTGAACTCTATAAAAGTAGGACATGTGTATTGTGCATTCATTAGTCACCCAAAGCGTCTCATCATCTCTTTAAACACTCTCTGAGATCTCGAGCCTCCCTCGTCTCAAAACCCTAATCCCAGAAATGGGTAGAGTCAAGAATCCAGGAATAGGTGATGATAAGAAACCCTCTAGCGCTAAACCATCCTCTCAATCCAAAACCCAGAAAGCCGTGTCATTCTCCAAAGAAATCATTAAATCCGATATCCTGTGTCAGAATCGTGTCTCTTCTGAGATAATATTTTCAGAAATATCCTTCAGAGTGAGGAGACAAAACATCTTGAGGAAGCCGAAACGGCATTTCTCTCCAACAGATGATGACAAAAAGGGGGAGAAATGGTTCAAGCACAAAAAGGGGGAGAAATGGTTCAAGCAAAGCCTATTAAGAGGGAGATCAGGAAGATCGAGTATCAAGTCAAAAGCCAAATTCCTGAAACCTCAGTTGTTTAAGCAAAATATCTTGTCCACCAATGCTCCTTTTAATGTTTCTCATTGACCTCAGTTGTTTAAGCAAAAGGAGATCAGAAAGATCGAGTATCGAGTCAAAAGCCAAATTTCTGAAACCCTAGTTGCATTATGCATTCATAGATAGTTTATGTTTTTAGAGTTTCGTTCTGCAAAAATGTACTATGATCTGATATGTTCTGAATATAACTGATCTGTACAAGCTTCATTATTATCCAAGTTCTGATATATGCTTATGCTTATAAATAATTATGGTCTGAACTTGCTCTTGTATTTTTCCTTATGTTTTGTCATCATCAAAAGGGGGAGAATGTTAGAATCTTAAGTTTTGATGAGGACAGACCCTGAGAAAACATAAGTGAAAATTACCTCTGAATTTATCTTATAAAATCTGCCAGGTAACAAATCACCATTGCGAGAACAAAGATCTATCTCTAATGAATAATGATAACTCAGAAGACCAATAATGAATAAGTATCCTTATCGCTAAGTGTATCTGTATAGCTAATTGAAAGAAAGGAATAGCGAGTGAAGACTTAGCAATATCAAGGTTAATATCTATCGCTAAGTCTCCCTCTATCGCTAAGCAAAGGTTCCATCGCTAGAAGTTCATTGAGCTTATAAGTAGATGAAACCAGCAGATAAATGAACTAAGTCCCTAAATCAGTTAGCGATAATAGGTTAAGCTATCGATAACCATAAGTGCTTCAGATAATGATCTTTCAGATAGCTAGTGCCTAAGAGCTAATGAATCAAGAGCTAATATGTTTGCTTGCGCTAAAATGTGTATCTATCGATAATGGGATACCTTGAAGTTCTGAATTCTTTGATAATTGTATCCTTAAAGCTAATAAGCAAATCAAGTATCTAGCGATAGTAGTTTAAGCAATCGCTAGAAGAATATATGTTGATATGATGCTTTTTAATCCAAGAGAATATGATATCGATAAAAAGCTCTGATATTCCTTATATTGTCTTCATCTCATTGAGCTAATGGATTAAGCTTGCGATAGTAACGTCTGTGCAATATATGACTATTTGGTTAGCTAACAGTTTAAGTGCAGATCACTCTGAGATTAGCGATAACAAAACAAGCCAGCGCTAACAGAAAGCTGCCAGAAAGTACTATTTGTACGGATGCTCAGAGCGCTGAGTCTGTCTCTCTCTTAGCTCACCCTATGCAAGAAGTAGTTGAAGCTAGAGCAGATAGTTAAGCCCGATAAAGAAGCTGCATTTAATGCCAACGGCTAAATTCAAACAGCTTCTTGAATGCTGAATCAAAAGGGCAAAATCTGAAGAAGATATAAATACAGAACTCAAGCATTTATTGAGTAGAGACGAAAAACGAGAATATTCACAAGCTCATTCATTACTCTGTATTTATTGTCTTAGAGATTTCATCTGTACTTAAGTGTTCCTGAGTGATTGACCCTGCATGTTGCCTCTGGGGGTGTTGGAACGATCTCCCCTTTTTCATGTCTCAGATAGTATCTGGTCAAAGTTGAACGGAAATTCCGATGTATTCTGGAAGATTTCTTCATGACATACTCCTTATGGGAATCATCAATAAGAAACATGGTCTGTAACAACAGAAATCATATTAAATTTGTTAGTTACAATGTTATCATGACAAAACTAAACTTAATTGTAAAAAGGCACCTTACCTGAATCTCAGACCAAACTACGTCATGGTTGTTCCTCTCGGTTCTCCAATCTGTCATAGTAATAGGCACTTTCTGCCGAATATTGCACCCAATAAAACCTGAGAGGTCTTTCGCACTCTCTCCGATTGGTTGGTCATTATCGTTCCATTTAAGTTTAGTCTTTTTTCCCACAGCTCTGCATTTGAGGAGTTTACGCATAAGGGTTATGCCACGGATAATTTCCGCCTCAGCAGCTACTCTACCCGCATCGATATCTACTTGTGCATTCAGTTGTTCTTCTTCCTCCTCGTTTAGGGGGGATCCATTATCCTGCAAAATAATTAAACAAGACATGATTTTAGTGCATATAATGAAGCTATGTGTATGCATATTAAATGAAGTAATTCATAATATAAAACAGAAATACATACAAACCCAAAATCAATATGAGGGCTTCCGTTTCTTTTTCCTCGGTGTTATATTATCTAAAATTGTTTGGTTCCTCTTTTTTGCTGGATTTAGGGTTATGTTGACCCAAATGCCTTCTTCATGATCACGCCTTACATAAACAGATTCATCTTCATCATTATATTCGTCCGCATCAAAGTCTTCTGACAGTAGCGTCTCAAAGGAAGGATAATCTTCTATCATATTCATATCATCATCACTACTTTCATCATCAACTTGTTCGGCATAATTTTTGTTTGACTGCATGACAATTGACCAATTCTTCTTAGAAGGATCGGC
This sequence comes from Mimosa bimucronata, assembly GCA_037074515.1. Lineage (NCBI taxonomy): Eukaryota > Viridiplantae > Streptophyta > Magnoliopsida > Fabales > Fabaceae > Mimosa > Mimosa bimucronata. Next base: position 30,266,560 of record CM073438.1, on the reverse strand, counting down.
AATGTGAAACACTTGTGATGCTTGAGACGGTAGAATGTAAGGATAATCCTTATATGCAACTTTAGAAAGGTCGAACGATATAAACCCAAATTCATCTAACTGCCGTCCACTATGGTTGTTAACCCACTGACATCGGAACACAAGAACTCTGAACATGGTGTAATCTAACTCCCAAATGAAATCAATCACACCAAAGTATGCCATCTGCGCATATACGGGAATTGTATCTCTCGCACTGGATATATGCCATGCCTCGGCAACAAGTGTGACTCGACTATTCTGCATTGTGCTTTTTTCATCCTGACCTTTTGTATAAAATGTGTAACCGTTGATTGCATAGGAGGTGTAGGAAAATGTGTGCAAACCCAGTCCTTTCGACAGCCAGAACAATCTTTCAGAAACTGATCTAGCATTAAGCTCAAACTGCTGACAAATGGGCGCATTGAACCATCTAACAAAATGTTTGTTGTGCTCCCTTATAATCAAACTCTCATTTCTATCACCGTGTATTTCCCGCAGCAGTTTTTTGTGTTCTTCCACAAATGGTTCAACCTCAGGAGTGTTGTGAAGAATATACAAGTGCGCCAGCTCCCTATCAGCAATTGAAATACGTATTAAGTTGGACCCACTTATTCCTTTCCTCGTTAATCGCCCATCGTGATGAGACTACGACAAACCAACATGTTCAACATTTGATAAGTAATCGGCGCACAGATCACTCGCTTCTTCAACGATGTATCTTTCAGCAATACACCCCTCTGGTCGATATCTATTTTTAACTTACCCTTTTAAAACTTTCATGAACCATTCGATTGGGTACATCCATCTCAAATAGACTGGGCCACACAGTTGAACCTCTTTGACCAAGTGTACAGTAAGATGAACCATGATGTCAAAGAAAGATAGGGGAAATACATTTCAAGTTCGCACAGGATACGAATGATCTGCCTCTACAACTCCTGCAACCTCATTTTATCAACCACTTTACTACAAATGAGCCTGAAGAAAATACACAGTCTAGTGATCGTGCTCCGCAGTTTCTTGGGTGAAATGTTATGTATGCCAACTGGTAAGAAATTTTGCATCAAGACCTGGAAATCATGAGATTTCAGGTTCTTCAACTTCAACTCTTTCATGGATACAAGGTTCTTTACATTTGAGGAGTAGCCTTCTGGAACTTTGATCCCATTCAGGAACTCACATAATGATCTTTTCTCTTTCTCCGAAAGGGTGTAAGATGCTGGAGGTAAATAAGTGCGGTATCCTCTCTTGACAGTTGCCAACTCTTGTCTTATTCCCAACTTGACCATATCTAACCTTGAATTGACACCATCCTTAATTTTTCCTTGCATATTTAGCAACACGCCAATTAGGTTATCACATATGTTTTTTTCAATATGCATCACCTCAAGAAAGTGTCTGACATATAAAGACTTCCAATATGGGAGTTCGAAGAATATGGACATCTTCTTCCAGCCACTTGTCAACACATTTTTAGCCAAAGGCTTGCCAAAATCATTCTCTACCGCGTTCACCTTTTCAAAAACGTCATCCCCTGTCAATATCTTCGGTGGCCTACCTTCTTCTGAGCTCCCATTAAATGCCTTCTTCCACCTCCGCCAACGATGTTTTAATGGCAAGAACCTCCGATGTCCCATGTAAACATTTTTCCTGCAATGATCCAGTCGCGTCGAATGGGTATCATCTTCACATATAGGGCACGCACCATATCCTTTGATGTTGTATCCGAAAAAATTACCATATGCTGGGAAATCATTTATTGTGCTAAACAACATAGCTCTCAATTTGAAACTTTCTTCGTTACAGCCATCAAACACCGTCTCACCAGAATCCCACATATGCTTCAAGTCTTCAATCAAAGGATCCAAGTACACGTCTATATCGTTGCCGGGCTGTCTAGGCCTGGAAATAAGCATGGAAAGCATCATAAACTTGCGTTTCATGATCAAATTTGGTGGGAGGTTGTATATCATCAGAATTACCGGCCATGTGCTGTGAGTACTACTCTGAACTCCATGCAGATTGATTCCATTGGTTGCCAATGCAAGCCATAGGTTTCTTGGTTCTTCACCGAACTCAGGGTACTCGTAATCGATTTTTTCCATTGGGGGGCATCTACGGGGTGCCTAAGCTTGATGTTTTTAATCCTCTCATCAGCGTGCCATGTCTGTTAGAATCTTAAGTTTAGATGAGGACTGACCCTATAGATAACATAAGTAAATAGAGTGTAAGTTACCTTTGAATTAAACAAGTAAAATCTGATAGGTAACAGATCACTATCGATAGAATAAAGATATATCGCTAATAGATAAAGAGCCATAGCAAATGAAGACTTAGAAATAACAAAGTTAATATCTATCTCTAAGTCATTCACTATCGCTAAGAGATATCCTATCGCTAGAAGTTCATTAAGAACATGGATAAATGAAAGAGAGAACAACTAGCAGAAAAATGAACTAAGTCCTTGAACTAATGGAATCAGCTAGCGATAACAGGTTAAGCTATCGATAACAGAGTACTCCAGATAATAAACTTTCAGATAGCTAGTACCTGAGAGCAAATAAGTTAACTAGCAATAACATAGTTGCTAGCGCTAACACATTTAGCTATCGATAACAGGATACCTGAAAATTACTTTGAATATTCATATAACTCAGATCCTTAAGCTAATGAGCAATCAAGTAGCTAGTGATAATGGGATTAGCTATTGATAGAAGAATACTTATTGAAATGATATGGCTAGTACGCTGAACGCTGAACTAAAATAATATGCTAGCTATAATGTTTATGTCTATCGATAGAGAATGTTTTGAAATTCCTTAACTGATATATTATCTCTATCTCTTTGAGCTAATGAAATACACTATCGATAACATCCACTGCATGAATACTTGTTTTAGCTAACAGCTTAAGTGCAGGACTCACACTGTTAAGATAGCGATAGCCAAGGGAGCTAGCGCTAATGAAAAAGCTGACATGCAAGTACAGTGGTAGGTAGCAGCAGGATAACGTTACTCACAGTCTCTGTCTCTCTTATCTTATCCTCTGCAAGATTAGTTGAAGCAAGAGAAGAAAGAAAAGTGACAACGGCTAGTTCTCCAAGTTTCCAACGGATAGAAAAGTATACTACCATATATAAAGACTTGAAGACATCAGAAACTAATACGCACACACGACGCATTTACATGACAAGATGATGTGAGATAAAAAAATCAGAGGCTCTGCACAGAGTAACAGTCATATTCAAGTGAGCCCAGAAATGATGAATCAAGTGATTTAGAAAAGTAGAGCTAGAACATACATTGTCAGATTGATAATCTCTAGAATTGTAGTTTCATCATATATTCCTCTGTACTTAAGTGTTTATCACAATCCGTTCTTTGAGTGAACCTATTATCTAAAATCCTCTATTGTTTGAGGTTGTTCTAAAGCTTGGTGCTTTAAGAACAGGGTTGTAACCTTACAGGTTGTAAGGGGGAGTGTTTAGAGAGATTTCTAAAACTCTAAGAAAAGGTTAGCAGGTGATCCCGTGTTGTGAAACCTGTGGTAAAGGCTTCACAAGTGCCCGGCTAAACATGTGGGTTGTAAAGGCTTCTCTTGTGCCCGGTTTAAACAAGAGGGTAGTGGAAATCTTAGGTGGAGCCTGAGGACTGGATGTAGGTCTGGGTTGACCGAACTAGGATAAATTCTGTTTGCATTATCTCTTCTCTTAACCCTCTTAGTTTCCAGCATATCTAACATGTATACTCTTTAGCGCATTTCATGTATTGAAATATTCTCAGTGATGAAACAAAAGGGATCTTAAAGATTGCCTTCATTGTGGTTCTAGAAAAGATAAGATTTGAAAAGAGTTTATTAAGATTTTATCCTATCACTCAATTCACCCCCCCTCTTGGGTGACAGCCAGCACTATCAATGTCAAAAGTCTTGCAACATCCGCATTACTGTACATGAGCTTGAATCTTGGAATGATCGGAAAGTACCACAACACTTTAGAAGGACTCTTACCTTTCTTTCCATATCGAGATGTGTTGCATTTAGGACAATTCTCCAATGATGCATACTGATTCCGGAATAAAATACAGTCGTTGGGACATGCATGTATTTTCTCATATTTCATATCAGTCGACCGTAGAATTTGCTTTGCCTCGTATGTTTTCGAGGGGAGGACATTCCCTTGTGGGAGTATATCTCGCAGAGCAGACATCAGCGCGGTGAAACTTGCATCACTCCAACTATATCGCGCCTTCAGGTTATACAATTTAAGCACCGCACTTAGCCTTGTGTATTTGCTGCATCCCACATACAATGGCGTCTCTGCATCGCTCTTCAGTGTCTCAAACATTTCAGGATTTTCCTCACCCACCACATTCAACATTTCTTCAAGATCATCACTCTCATCACACATGTCTGTGTCAACAACATTTGAAGCACTACTAACATCAGGTACCCGGTCTCCACATTCATCTTCATAGGTCTCACCGTGCTTTGTCCATCGTGTATAAGACGGATCGATTCCATGACAAATTAAGTGGCTCAACAAGTCAAGAGGACGAAGACGCTTTCCATACAAACACGACATACAAGGGCATACAATTTTGTTAGCATTCTCTGCATGCTCAGCAGCAAATTCAATGAACTCTTTGCTCTATCTATATATTCCTTTGAACGCCGACCACAAGACATCCATTTCCGATCCAACATGGTAACCTACTAAAGGAAAGTGGTGGTAAGATGTACATCATGATTTAATCATTAGGTAGCCACCCCACAATGTTACCTTATTTTTTTAACAAAAAATTGGCAGCATAACGGCTACAAAATGAACGTTCCCAGGCTCTAGGCCCTCTCTTTTTAACATAGAAATGGATAGCAAACTATATAAACAGAATCAACTCTATATTTCCACAGCCCACCGCAATAGAATTCACAGAGCATATATTAACGGGCAGAAAAACATAGTTACAGCTCACATATCCAGTTCCACAAGGCCATAATTTCATTAATGTAAATTAACATACCACACATTCTTAACATCTAACATAAAAATGTACCATACTAGATTCTTTGAATTGACTTTTGGTGGAGATCAAAATATGGACCAGACAAATGCTAGTTAAAATTCCTACAACATATAAACAAAGTCTTTATAACTTTCTTAACATGTTGCAACTTAGGAATGCAACTCATTTGAAATGTGGATAATTTTTAAGCCTAAAAAATTCAATTTATTAATCAAGCAATCATAAATTCAAACCCTTGTTCTTACTTCCTAAACATAACATTTATACTTCTTATCCGTAATAACATTCTTCACCTTATAGCATATACCAATCCGATACCAATAAAATCCTATATTCCTTTAAAATAATCAATATATCTCTTCATAATTCTAATGATAAGCTTTAATAGTCAGTTTCGGAATAGCCCAATGCATCACAAAATTCGCAACCACACACCATCATTTTATAAACGAAATGACCACCTAAAGAATCAAAATTTTTCCTTCCTAAAACTACCCATCCCCAAGAACTTTGTTTCAGTACTTCACTTTCTGTTACACATTTCCCATAATTAAGAATAGCTTCCAATAGTAAGAGCCAAATTTCAGAGCTGGCAACAAGAAAAATTAAACAGAGCACCTCAAGTTCTAATTTTTGAATCAACCCAAAAACTAACCACAAATCAAACATACAATCCCTCCAAAAAGTCATTCTAATTATCATTATTATTTTTATTTGAGGAAGCTATATAATTGCAATGAGAAGGAAGGAAAAAGTAATTAGGAAAAAATCAATTTGTTGACGTTGGTTTAATTTCTGGAAAAAAATGCAAATAATAATTAGGAAAAAATCACACTTTCAGACCAGACAGATTATATAATCCAACGAAATTAATCACAATAAAAACCCAAAGCTTAGAAAAAAAAGAAGGGAAATATAATATAGTACTTGGGTTTAAAGTGGTGGGCTTTGGGTTGATCTGAGAAGAAGAAGACGAAGAACAATGAGAGGGAAGGGGCTGCGAGGAGGTGAAATGAGCTTTGGGTTTCTGAATGGTGACGAAGAAGGTGAACGGCGAGCTTTAGGTTTGGGAAGGAGGTGAACGGCGAGCTTTGGGTTTGGGAAGGAGCGCAGCTGCGAGCTTTGGGTTCCAGTGAGCTGAGGGGTGGAGGATACGCTGTGAGTTAGGAAGCTTGGGGCGGCGGATATGAGCTGAGGGGTGGAGGATGCGCTGTGAGTTAGGAAGCTTGGGGCACCGGATATGAGCTCAGGGTTATTAGGAAGCTGAGGGTTATGTGTGAGTAGAGGGGTGGAGGGAAACCAAATAATTAAGTTTCCCGCGGGCCTATCCCGGCGCTTATGACGTCATGAGCGCCGGGATAGGGTTATTTTTTTATTTTTAAATTAGTTTGCCTTTTATTTTTAAAATGATTCTGATTTTTTTAAATTGTATAAATTATTTATTAAATAATTTTAAAATTCCAAAGCCCTATCCCTGCACTTATTACGTGGTTAGTTTTTTATTTTTAAATTACTTTGCCTTTTATTTTTAAAATGATTCTGATTTTTTTAATTTGTATAAATTATTTGTTCAATAATTTTAAAATTCCAAAGGCCTTATCCCGGCGCTTATGACGTCATGAGCGCCCGGATAGGGTTAGTTTTTTTATTTTTAAATTACTTTGCCTTTTTAAAAAATGATTCTATTTTTTTTAAATTGTATAAATTATTTTTTAAATAATTTTAAAATTCCAAAGGCCCTATCCCGGCGCTTATGACGTCATGAGCGCCAGGATAGGGTTAGTTTTTTATTTTTAAATTAGTTTACCTTTTTTTTAAAATGATTTTGATTTTTTTAAATTGAATAAACTATTATTTAAATAATTTTTAGATTCCAGAGGCCCTATCCCAGCGCTTATGACGTCATGAGCGCCGGGATATGGTTAGTTTTTTATTTTTAAATTAGTTTGCCTTTTTTTAAAATGGTTCTGATTTTTTTAAATTGTATAAATTTTTTTTTAAATAATTTTAAAATTCCAAAGCCCTATCCCTACGCTAATGACGTGGTTAGTTTTTTATTTTTAAATTAGTTTGCCTTTTATTTTTAAAATGATTCTTATTTTTTTAATTTGTATAACTTATTTGTTAAATAATTTTAAAATTCCAGAGGCCCTATCCCGGCGCTTATGACGTCATGAGCGCCAGGATAGGGTTAGTTTTTTATTTTTAAATTACTTTGCCTTTTTTTAAAATGATTCAGATTTTTTTAAATTGTATAAATTATTTTTTTAAATAATTTTAAAATTCGAAATAACTATCCCGGTGCTTATGACATCATAAGTGCCGGGATAGGGATAGTTTTTTATTTTTAAATTAGTTTGCCTTTTTTTAAAATGATTCTGATTTTTTATTTGTAAAATTATTTTTTAAATAATTTTAAAATTCCAAAGGCCTATTCCAGCGCTTATGACGTCATGAGCGCCGGGATAGGGTTAGTTTTTTATTTTTAAATTATTTTTCCTTTTTTTAAAATGATTTTGATTTTTTTAAATTGAATAAACTATTATTTAAATAATTTTTAAATTCCAGAGGCCCTATCCTGGCGCTTATGACGTCATGAGCGCCGGGATAGGGTTATTTTTTTTATTTTTAAATTAGTTTGCCTTTTTTTAAAATGATTCTGATTTTTTTAAATTGTATAAATTATTTTTTTAAATAATTTTAAAATTCAAAAGCCCTATCCCGGTGCTTGTGTCATCATCAGCGCCTGGATAGGGTTAGTTTTTTATTTTTAAATTAGTTTGCCTTTTTTTAAAATGATTCTCATTTTTTTAAATTGAATAAACTACTATTTAAATAATTTTTAAATTCCATAGGCCCTATCCCGGCTCTTATGACGTCATAAGCGTCGGGATAGGCCCCATGGAATTTTTTTTATTAAATTGTTTTAAATTTTTTTAAAATGCCTTAGATTTTGTAAAATTGTATCAACTATTATTAAAAAAAAAATTAAATTCCATGGGGCCTATCCCGGCGCTTATGACGTCATAAGCGTCGGGATAGGCTTATGGTTTTTTTTTAAAATTGTTTTCGAATTTTTAAAAAGGCCCAGAATTTTTTAAATTGAATATAAGTTTATTTAAATAGTTTTTAAATGGAAATATGACCTATCCCGGCGCTTATGATGTCATAAGCGCCGGGATAGGTCCCTGCAAATATAATAAAATTTATAAATAATATATGACATATTAAAAAAACAAAAGCATTTATAAAAAAGGGAAAACAAAGTAATACTTATTTATAAAAATAGCAATGTAGGCTATCCCGGCGTTTATAATTATTAAGTGTAGGGATATACTTGTACCTATGCCAGTACTTTTACTTCTTAAGTGTTGGGATCAAGCTTGTCAAACTCGTGAGTTTAAGTAAACTCGTGAGAAGAATGTAAAATCGGATCGTAAACTCGTAAGAGTTTACCTTTATTAATAAATACGTGTTTCTAGTATATAATTAAATAAGAAATACAAAAAATAATAATAATTTGACTTGAATATATTTTAAATATAAATAGTTGTTATTAAATATATCAACATTCATAATTTATCTAACTCAATAAACAAATTTCTATGAAATTTATACATAAATTCATTGAATATGGTCAAATAAAAATAATAAGCATGATATTGATAGTAAGTTAACACGATTTTCTATAAGGTAGAAACGTAAAAACGGTAAATTCGACATGTAAACTCATGAGTTTTTACCGAGTTTACGGTCAGTATAAATTTAAGTGACTCGTGACACGTTTTGGTTAGGTGGAGCCGTAAAAACGGTAAAATCGGAGAGTCAACTCGTGAGTTTGACAACAATGGTTGGGATAGGTCATCTTAGACCTATAGCAGCACTTGCGTTTTGTAAGTGCTGCTATTGTTGTGTTGCGATAGGTCATTTCTGTAGTAGTGAAAGACTACTTATGGTGGCTTATCAACCATCAAACAAATTCAATCCAGGAGGCTGCAACAAAGTTACTGAAAGTAGGAAAAACTAATGGGAAAAGGAAGAGATAACTTATCACTGTTAATACATTTGATAAATTTCTAAGAAATAGTACAAGTCTTGAAAGCCTATACTAGGCTTCATATTTTCAGAGCATTCCAACACACGTATGACAAATTTCCAAGACATATTTGAAGAATTTCTAAGAAATAGTACAAGTCTTCAAAGCCTATACTTGGTACCTACTTCATATTTTCAGAGCATTCCAACACACGTATGACAAATTTTCAAGACACATTTGACGAATTTCTAAGACATAATACAAGACTTCAAAGGTTTAGAATCAAGAGATGAGAATTGTCTACTTGGGGATAAGCATTTACCTGTACTTGGAAGTGATTCCAACAGCTTGCTTACCACAACGCTTATCTCCTTGCCTTCTAAAAATCTTCAAAACACATCAATGAAAACATTGATAACTCAAGTGATTTATAGAAATCATGATCTAGGAGAGAGTTGGTGGGAGTGAAGTCAAGTGATTTCATAAATCATGGAATCATAAAGGAGTGGGCCGATTGCATTGCGTAGATGGAGGGAGAGAACGTGAGGCTGATGAGTGTGCTTGAGTGAGTCTATGAGTGTGCTGAGCCATATATTAGCTCACTTTCCTCTTTATTTTCCAAGGGCGGCAGAATGGTCTTTGAGACTCCCACAATTATTTTCACTTTGCCCCCTTGGGGGCTTAGTGAAGTTTCAAAAAGTTGGGGGGGGGGAATCTGACATTAACTCACTATTGGGGGATAAACTGAAATTTTTCCTATTAAAATTGGGAATCCCTCTTTGTGATCTTGGCTTATTTCAAAGGTATTTTAATGACTTTTCCCCATTTTTTTAATTGTTTTATTGACCAAATGATCAACAAACTTGACCAAAAGTCAAATTGTTTATGTTTAATGTAACACCTAAGCTTTTACTATTATATTAAAACATTTTAATTGATTTACAACCACTTTTGCAAATATTAGAAGCCGAAAATATGAAAAATTTTAAACTTTTTATTTGTAATCCTCACCTCAATTAGACTTTTATCAATTCGGCTCTTCAGACTAATTAGATCATTAGAAAACCGTTATAATCAAGTGGTTAGTAAAGCAATTAAAATATTTTTGTTTATCTAAGATAACTATACTTTTCTAACCTTGTTCTGAACCTAGCATTTCTTTTTATCGTTTATAATTATACGGTCCTAGATTAAGTACTATTTAACTACGTACGTTGGCGGGTTATCTGGGTGACAACCCTCGAACCTGTATATACACTATACGGTTTAGTTACTATTTACATATATACAATTATACATCCTCATAATAATTAAACATAAAGCTTAAAGCTTGTTACCTACTTAAACCATAAACATACCCTGAAATAACTAAACCAAAATAGCAAAATAACTATACACATCTTAGCAGGCATTCCTGCTTGCTTCTGATTACCTTCTCCAAAATCAACCTTTCTCCAGCTTATCTGAAACAGCGGTTCAATGCAGTTTATCTCATTAACCATAACTGTTATATGCGCATTTACATGTAATAATTTTATAAACCTTTTACAATTAATAATAATTAATATCCTATTAATCTGTGTGCTAAAAGCACCTGCCAACCACTAATAACAATATATTTGTTACAGTGGAGGCTTTACCTGCAGGATTTCTCGTTATAGCACTTAAGGCTAAAACGTAACTAATCTCGCAAAGGTGTAGCTAATCACCTAAGCCTTGGAGCTCCAATCATGAAGGAATAGAATTTATCAATTAAAATGCAACAGATATTATAAAATTATACATGTAATTAATTTGTTACTGAAATAAACTGCTACCTGGCTTCCAATTTACTCGTAACTCGGTGCTTCCTCTTCCCAAGGTTCGGAAGATTTAACTCTACTGTCTTCTCCTATAATTACATATAAATAATAACTTAGTATTTATATGCTAACTGGAAATCATTCAACGTCTCTCATGTTCCTAAGAGACTACCCTTCCCATTCTTAATATATTTTTTAAATCCTGATTTCTAACTAAGTTACTAATCACACAATTATAAACTAGCATTCATACAATGCACCCATACACCAGCACCAACTTAAATCCTTAATCACACAAGAGAAATTAGCACATCAAAAACACACCTATCATCAATCAAGCACACTTAAGATCACTATTACATGGCAATCCCTAATAAAACCATTTTAGCTTGATCAACTTAAGACTTTCTTACCAATTTAATCCTAAAAATTCCTTTCCTTTTTCTGCTCAACTTTTGGTCAGCTCAACAGAAAAGAAAAGGGTAATTAAAACAATCTTTATAATTCATTTACAAGTCAATAAGTTTTACTAAAATCAAGCACTAAAATTCTCTTCATTTCTTATTCTTAAACCAGCAGCCAAACAAAGCAAAAGAACAAAAAGAACATTCAATCAAAATGACATCACAACCATAGCACTTCCATAAAAGAATTCCCTTTCAACTTCAATTATCCTAAACTAGAAAGATCAAATATGCAGACATACTATCATTAATTAAATTCCAACTCCAACATTATAGCATCTCAGCTCATGGGTATCAATTAATTAGAGATATAGAACCCAATTTCTCTAAGCTTTTTCCTCCAACCATTCGGCCAGAATAGAGCAGGACACAAGGGCAAAGATTCAACCAACATAACCCCTAATCAGATTAAACTAACTAGCACAAGAATTCACAAAGTAACATCCATCAGAACATATCCAGCATAGGACAAGGAAAAAGGGCAAGAAATCCGACGGACAAAGCAACAAGAAAGGGAAAGATATTGAACAATTATTCTCTAACAATATCAAGCAACAATTTCAAGCAACTGAAACAGAGCAATTAGAGTCTTAATCATAAAGCATAAATCCAACCCCAATCAGCCTTAGCCATCAGCGGCGTCGCTCAAGAACAGAGGAAGAAAGAAAAATTTTCAATAAACCTTAAGCTTCACATATTCATATACAAGGTCCGATTATAGTATTAATCCTACCCCTGACCGAGTTTAACTAAGTTTCAAAACAAGGAAGCTCTGAAATCAGAAAATGGCTTCGAGGTGAACAGTACCCGAGCCCCTAAATCGACGGAAATCACCCCCAAAACTTCATCCCTTTACTAAATCACCTTATGAATACTCTTACCCAGACTCTAAGCTTCAGTTCCATAGGATTAGGAGCTTGTAAATCTCCCAAAATTCGAATATCTCTTCCTCCCATTCAGACCCGAAATCAGCGAAATCAAGAGGGAAAATGAGAGAAAGAAACTTACCCAAGGTTGGCTTCAATGTCTTGTGCGTTTTGCTCCTCCTTGCTCCGTCGTTTGCCACTGTTTCCGGCCGAAACCCGCCGTTCAACGCTGAAGGACGAGGGAGACAGGGGTGAGAGAACGAGAGAGAGTATTGAGAGTGAGAGAGAGTGACGGTGAAGGCTGATGAGGGAGTATATACATTTTTATTTCCTCACATGTGTTTATTTGGAGATAAGGATGACAAATTTTTACCTTTTTGCCCTTGATTCTCCTCAAAATTACCATATACCATTCACCATTTTCCCATTCTACCCTTCCACCAAATATTTAATTACCACTCCTAATAAATTTAAATCCAAATTTAGTCCTTAAATAAATTATCCAGATATATTTTGGTGTCCAAATTTATTTATAAGACTTTTTAAAATTAGAGTAATACCCCAAAATTCCAAATATTCCCTTATTTTCTCTTTTTAAAAGTTTGGGGTGTTACATTTAAGTTACATCCACACGTTGAAGTATTTTTTTTGGGTCACACTACTTAATATAAATAACTGATTTTTTGTCGTTGTACTCAACACTGTAAAGTATTTTTCAAATAAAATTCAATATCATCTAGTAATTTTCAACTAAAAGATCAAAGTGTCTTTATTAAAAGAAGTACAAATGTAACGTCTGGAATTTTACTACTATAATATAACAATTTAATTGAATTATAACAACTTTTTAATGTCAAAAGCCCAAAAATACGTAAAAATTTAAAACTTTTTCTTTAAAACATTTGACCAACTTCCTTTCAGTTGGAATGGGCTTTTCAGACAAATTGGAACCACTTAAAACTTTTTGTAAAAGAAAGTGGTTAATAAAACAATTAAAAATACACTAACCATCTTTCAGTATCTATTAATAATTCATAACACTTAGGGAATTTAAATTCCTTAATAAATTTATGCAATTCTATTTTCTATGCTTTCTACTATTAATTTAATAATTTAATTCTTACAACATATACAAATAATATTACTAAATTATTTAACCACCTTTTACTTTCTCAACTATACTCCTAATTTCTTCTTCTACTTTTCCTTCCCAGCTAGCTTCTCACATCCTGCGTACTGAAAATGTTTGGGGAAAGAGTGAGATTGGAAATCCCAATAGCAGTTTCTTTCATTAACATATATGATCATACTAGTATTGTCATGTATATATTTCATAAAACTGCTCAAATAATGATAGTCTTACTCCTATTAATCTGTGTGCGATCCGCACCTACCAACCACTGATAACGATACTTTCGTTAACTAGTGGAGGCTCTACCTGCAGGATTTCTCGTTATAACAATCCCGTTATAACTAAACTGGTATGGCAAAGGGGTAGCGAACCACCTAAGCCTGGAGTACTCCAACTGAGGAATAACAACTTACCAACTAAATGCAACAGATATTACAAAATAATATATGCAATTTAATTGTTACTGAAATAAACTGCTACCTGAACTCCAAGCTTAATCTTTTACTGTCTCCTTTCCTTTCCACTGACATCCTCCTCTTATGCTATTATCGAGGCCTATTTACATATAATGTATAATGAATTAATACCTATATTCCTATATAACTATTCAGCGTCTCTCTCGAATCTTAATTTAATTAGTACTACCCAAAGATTGTCTTCTAGGCAAATTATGTTTTTCTTATGTTTATTTAAATCATAACCATTGAGATACCTTAATAATTTATTTATATTGAATCTTCTTATTCTCAATGTTTGATCAATAATTTCTATTAAAACTACTAAAGATATTAGTTATTCACACACAAACAATTTCACACTTATTTATACATTTACTTACTTCTATTTATTACAAAATTGACGAATCAATTAATCAACCCTGTAATTCAAACCCATTTACTTCACACATGATCAATGTCCATTCTAGCAGGATTAATAATTAATTATCCCAAAGCACTCTTTAATAATTATAAGTTCCACCGTTAAAAGAAACCTCAAATCAGAAATGTAAAGTCAAGTTCTTATTCCCAAAAATCCTATTACGATCAAACTACGTCCCATAACAATAACAACCTTCATTAAATACCATTTTCTCTTGACTTTAAGCATAAACTTGAACTATGAATATTAGAACACATCAAACAACCATAACACAAATACTTAGAAATCTTAATTTCCTTCTTTAATCAATTTGAATCCACAACTATGACTTAAAGAAATCCTGTTTCCTTATCAAAACATATTCTAATTGCTAAACACTAACTACCAATAAAAATCCTATCGGTTGCAACCCTTGAATAAAATTAAACAATCAATCTTAAATCCTAATTTCTTAGATTCCATATATTTGCATACCAAACATAATTTATAAAGTCCCTTTATTTAATTCTAAAACTCCAATCAGTTCCATTCCACTTGACCTTCAAAAGAAAATATGAGCCATCACCTTCAAATAATATCCAAGAGCTCAACTCAATGATCAATCAACAAATCGTAAAACAATGTGTCTAAGCTAACCAGTCTCAAATCCTGTATACCTGCACACTAAGCTACCCACACTACTACAAAATAGGCTTTTAACGTCACATATTTGGGGGTTTTCACGTCACTTTTTTAGGGGACGTTGAATCAAATGACGTGGAAAACTAGACTTTTAACGTCACACAAATATGTGACGTGGAAAGTCAGAGTTTCAACGTTACACATTATATAATGTGTGACATGAAAAATGACTTTTAACGTCACAATTTAATCAATGTGTGACGTGAATAAATATGCGGAAGGAGAATTTTGATAAATTTTTTTAGAGAAACCATGTCACACATTATATAATGTGTGACATTGTTTCCAGCGTCTGAGAAACAACGTCACACAATATATAATGTGTGACGTTGTTTCTATAAACCATGTCACACATTATGAATGTGTGACATGGTTTATAGAAACAACGTCACACATTATATATTGTATGACGTTGTTTCTAAGAAACCACGTCACACATTTTATAATGTGTGACATGGTTTCTTTATTTTAAAAAAAAAATTTCTTTTGCTTTTCCCCACCTGTATAAATTATACAGATGCAGCAATATTTAATTAGTGACATGGAAAGTCCAATTTTTTTAAAAAAAATATGGGAATTTTTTGTTTTGGAATCACCTACAATCCAAGAAAATCCTCTAGAATTAAAACAATAGGCCAATTTTTCAGATTGGACATTCCAAAAAAAATGCCTCTAAAATTACAAAAATAGGGCAATTTTTTGGATTGGAATAACCCACAATCCCAAAAAAAAATGCCCTATGAACATTTGAATTAAAATATGATAGTTATCATTCAAAACTATGAAACTACAAATAAAAAGTAATATCTAAACTGCAACAACTTGAAACAAATATCTTTTCTTCAAAAGAATGTCTCCATTTTGAACGATCCTGAGTCCAATTTTGTTCTCCATTTTCGTGACTGTCAAACCAGGTGCACCCTTTTTCACAATATATCTGAAATATAGGCCAAAATACACATAGAGAAACATGAAAATTTGTGACACAGGATCAAAGGATCAAAGGAAACTTGGCCTTCTCCCAGTACTTCAGGGTGATAAACACAAACAAACAAGAGAGTTCATGCAAGGGGAAAGAAAAGAATGACAGAAGACAAAACACAACGGAAGAATCATATCATAATTCTCATTTTAAATGCATCACAGGAAGATACCTCGGCCATTATAGGAGCAACTTCTTTTTCCATGTGCTCTTTTACTTTCATCCTAATAGCCTGCTCCTCCGGAGTTAATAAGTCATTAAAATGGTAATAACTTGAGGCTGCAATTTTCAACAGTTAAGAACATTAAATCTTCAATCAAGACAAAATATTTACAAACTATCATGCAATGTGGAATACACAAAAGTGAAGGGTAAGGACGATGATCTAAGTACTCTAGAACTTTGAATTTATACTGTAAAATGGTGAGCATCAATGAATGAATGTTCAGCTTCCTCACTTAGTGTAACAAAGACTTTCGCAAAGTAGCTGCAGCTTTGGGGGAGGGGGAATTAACTAAATAACTAATGAATTTTTATATCCCCAAAGAAATAGGCCAACACAAACCTTTTCTGTTTTATGATGAGAGAAAATGGGAAAAACTAGCATGAATTTTATATCTTAACAGGAGAATTTTTGTATAAAAGAACTTGAGGGCAGAAGAAACATTTGTGGGATCACTTGGCTAAGTCTCCCTCACAGGAACTTTGTTTCGATTTTAAAAGGTAATCCTTCTGTATTGATTCAATGCATATTTAGTACTTACTAAGTTATTTAAGTAAGAAGTCAATGGTATTTTAGTTAAATCATGTAACAGAACTTTTGATTTCTGGGAAGGCAGCATAACTGTTCAAAACAGAGGGGAGAGTTGGATAATCTGAGTATCTTTTAGGGGAAGGGGAAGTAATTCACTATCATTATTCTTTATAATGGTTGGCTCTACTCTCTGCAGGTTGTCACAAGTTGCTTGCAGCAGTTGAAGGTGCAAACAATCTATAGCTTTTTTTTAATTTGGACGATTCAACTGGGAACAAACTATTAGGATAAAGTCTTGGTTTTGTTAAACTTCATCACTATATTCATTACTTGAAGTTAAAAGAACATTAGGAACTTCTATACAGTCACAGACAGCAGCCATCCTTAAAATATCGTTTACATATTTTAATTAAAAGAACACTTACCAGGACATACGGCCAGCGAAAACCATGACTTTTCTCTCCAACGTGATTTCCAGGTACTCCGAAAGACCATGCCAAGAACAAACCTGCCGAAAATTTCAAAAACTGAATAGGCTAAGAAATTACATGAAATTCTTCAATCAATTTCTTATTAAAATTAGATAACATATAGGTTGAAAGTAACTATACATAAGGTCTGTAAAACTAATTATATTTGGAATGTGTTCTCCCGCTAAATATGCCCAAACTAGATAAAATAAATTTGACCTATACGTTGCTCAAAAGGAAACCAGCAATTTAAGATTCCTTAAGTTGAGTCGTTCCACAGTAGAGGATGCCATACTTCCACTAAGGATTTTAGTAACATAAGCTTTGATGTACCTGATCTCCAGAAAAATTCTCTAGAAACTACTGTGTTACATAAACTTCTGCATGAGCCTGTGCATAACTCTTCAGAGAAACCCGTTGTATTAGCCTTGTAAAGAAATCTGAAACCTAAGATTTTGCAGGATGAATGCATAAATGTTAAGTGAAACAATTATATGAAACCTATCAAATTGAAGAACAAGACGTTGATGGAAAATTGAAGAAGACCGAGTGCATAAACTCTAATATCAAATTCCAATTTATAAAATTAAAGCTAAAATTAGCGGACAAGAAGAGTGCAGAAGAAGAAGAATTAACCTGAAACCTGCAGATATAGTAATCATCTCCCATCAAGGCTCTCATGCTCTCAAGCGGCTACATTCTTGGGTCCCTGGGACTGAAAGCAACGCTCAAATTGACCAGGGCCTTCACACGATCAGGCCTGAGTAAGTAGAAATACCAAGCACTGAAGACGCCAAAATCATGACCCACCAAAAAAACCTGTTCAATAACCAGGGCATCGAGAAGTCCGATGATATCGCCGACGATGTGTAAGGCGGAGTAGGAAGAAGGAGAGGGAGGGGCGTCAGAATCGCCATAGCCACGAAAGTCAGGAGTGATGGCTCTGTAGCCATCGATAAGTGAAACCTATCAATAAATGAAACCTGAGATTTTCTTCTTTGATGGAAAATCAAAGAAGAACGACAACAAGAACAAGAACGCGTTTACAGCTGAGAGTCAGGTCTGAAGGGGAAGGAAGAAGAGTCGTGAGGGGGTATTGGCTGCCGCAGAAGCCGAAGGACGGTGGGAGTCGCACAGGTGGAGGGAAGAAAATGAGAAAAAGAAGGGATTAGGGTTCAATTGAGCAGAGAAGAGAGAAGAGGCAATTTTGTAAATAAAATTAAAAAAAAATAGAAACAACGTCACTTAATCTAAAACAGGTGACGTCGTTTCTTTGTAAATAAAATTAAAAAAAAATAGAAACAACATCACACTTAATTTAAGTGTGACGTTGAAAGTTTTTAACGTCACACTTGAAAAAAAAATGTGACGTTGAAAACTTTCAACGTCACACTTGAATAAAAGTGTGACGTTGTTTCTCCTTACCCTCCAACTTAATTACAAAAACGCCACTGCGTTTTTTTTTTCACGTCAGTTTTATAATTAAGTGACGTTACTTTGTGACATAAAAATGGCTTTTTGTAGTAGTGCCACCTTCAAGTATCTTCACCAATAAGTCCTCAAACACACTTTCAACCTTCAAATCACCCATTATAATTCATATGTTCCTCAAACCAGACTCATTAAATAATCTAAAACTTGATTTCCTAATTTGAAAACTACATGCATCATAATCCCAATCAGATTCAATCATAATTCATCCATTAAAATTCCTTGTCTCCACTAACCATATCATCATCAAAACAGCTCCAATCTTAACTAACAACAATTTGTCCCTAGCAAGGGTTTTAATCATGCTATCATCATTCACTCGTCCTTCCTTACAAGCCTCTACATCAACTTTAGATTCAATTAATAGTTATAGAACCTCCCAATAATTTTATATAATTAAATACTAAGCCCACCTAAAACACCTCTTTTACAAGCTTCCAACTCTAAACTTTTCAACATAAATCCTCATAACATAGACCATGGAGACAACGTAAATTTTGAAGCTATAAACCTCCAACCACCCTTCCAAAACTGAAATAATAAACATTTATACATCCCAATCAATTCAAAGCTTTAAAGAATACATTCTAAGACATAATCCTTTATACTTCTAAAATTTTGGTTTAGGTCTATGTTCTTCAATTCCTCTATATCCCTTGAGATTTCATTCCTCCAAATTCAGGATCTAAATCTCCTCTATGTCAACTCCAACTTAAATCTTTATCCTAATAATTTAACTCTCAAACAGAACTTTGAAGCCAACCAACACATAACAATTAACAAGAACTAGAACCTAAAAACTTAAAACAAACATCAATAACAACTTATACTCCTTTGAACTCTTTACAAGTCCAGATCATTTTAAAGAAACTTAATCATAGATTTCATCCTCATACAATCATAGCTTATGTACAGAAATTAAGCAAAAGTAAAGTGCCAAAATTCTCAAAATTCTGCCCCTAAGTCCCACGGCCAGACCAAGAACAGCGAAGCAGAGGAAGTAATACTCAATCAACAGCCATCAATCACAATAACCCTTACCCTTTCATCATCAGCCAAAACAAAGAACTAAACCATTATCAGAAATCACCAGAAGTCAGTGGCTCAGAAACGAAATTCGAAGAAACAGGGGAAATAAGAACAAGAAATCTGACAGAATTGAGAAGAAGAGGGAAAAATGCCAAATTCATCTAGAACTAAAAATTTCAACATGCAAGACATATCTCATTGCCTCCTACCACTAAATTCATTGCTTCATAAATTTTGGCTTCCTTTGACCCGCCGGATTCGAATGAAACAGAGGAAGAAGAAGAAGAAATTTTCTAAAAATTTCAAACTTTAGAAAATCAGCATATAAGGCACTCTATGCATTCAAACTCACTCCTAATCAGGTTTAATCAAGCTTTGAACTAATTAGTGCCAAAGAACAAACAATAGCAGCGTCGGATGAACAGTGCACAAACAAAGGAATTCGGGGAAAAACTTATAAATCCTACTTCCTTACTCGAATTCGTTCACAAGGGTTATTAATCAGATCCTAAGCTTCGTTTTTTATGAATTTGAAGGATTTACAACCCCTAAGACCCAATTAATCCCTTCCCTCAGACTCACTCGAAATCGGATCGGGGAAGAGAGGAAAACAAAAGGAAGAAGATCACCGAAGGTGTACCTCAGTTTCTGGAACGTTTCCCCTCAGTTTCCGCCGCTGACCATCGCCGTTCTCGCCGTCGATAGCCGCTGACACCGTCGAAGAACGCAGAGAGAAGTGAAGGAGAGAGAGGCTCAGGAGGGAGAATGAGGTATGTGTGTGTATATGTGTGTGTTTGGCAGAGGAAGATGGAGTATTTTAAATAAATTAAAATAAGGAGGTGGAAGAATTGAGAAGGCCACGTGTAGCTCATAGGGTAAAAGAGGATACTGATATTTTTGTTTTGCAGGTATTTTACTATCCTGTCCTTTCCTTTTTAATTGGGGATATTTTCAACTAGGGGCAGATATTGTTTTTTCCATTTTCTATTTTCTATTTTTCTTTTAAATCAAAATTTTATTTATCATTATCATCTAAAATTAGACCTAAATCTGTCCCTAAAATAATTTCTCTAGATATACTTTAATTCCTAAATTTATTTATAAGACTTTTTAATTAATAAGCAATACCCCAAGCTTTTAAATATTCCTTTATTTAAATTTATCTCCTAACTATTTTTCCTTAACTAATAAAGAAAATAAACCTTAAAAATTATTAAAAATACATCGGGCCCCATAAATTTATTTACAAGGCTTTTTAATCCCTGAATACCTTTCTAATATCTCAACTACATCCTTATTATCCCTTTTTTCAAAATTGAGTTTTATCTTCTAATTAATTCTTCTTTGTTTCTTAAATAACATAAGCCTTAAAATTATTAAAAATGCCTATTATCATAAATTTATTTATTTTAAAGCTTTTTAATATTTTAAATAATATCCCTAAAACATAAATAATTCCTTATGTCTATTTTGTAAATTTTGGGATGTTACAACAAACATATTGGAAATTCCCCATATGTGTCTTAAAAATCCTTTTATGAAATTTTGAATATTTTAATGTTGGATTCCATGAATTTTTTAAGATTTAAAAATACTCACATTAATGTTGGAAAGAAGCATCACCAACGTTTTAAAAATTCCTCATATGTGTCTTGGAAATCCAATTGTGAAATATTGGATTCCATTATTTTTTAGATATAGAAATAATCATGTTAATATTGAAAAGAAGCATACAGGTATTGAAAATTCCTCACATAACATATATGTTGAATTATGGTTACAAAATTCAATAAAGATGTTTAAAGATGTTTGAGTCTTTTAACTGGATCACGTACAAAAGTCCCATGAAATGTGCAAATTATTGAAATCTGAATTATATTATTTGTAAATTAGAAAAGTCATTTATTCCTTTTTTTTTATAGGCCCCCTCACTAATTTTTAAAGTATGAAAAAAAAAAATTCCCCCAGCAATCACGACTCTCTCCTCTGCCACCCTCCTCCACAGCCACTCTCCACCAATCCCGACGTCACCACCTCAGGAATTATAGTCGTCGCCCATGGGAGAAGCATTGGTGCGTTTGCCATGTTCTTTTCTTCTGAAAAAGTATATGTTATTGAAATGATATTTTCTTTCTTGGGTTTCGTTGCAAGCTGCGAGATTTCAAGTCTTCTCTTTATTTTTATTTTTTTTATTTTTGGGGATTTTAGGGTTGGAGGTTTGAGCTTTCTCAAACAAAAAGGGGAAGCTTGAGGCCTTTCTTCGTTTTTTCTTTTTTTCAGAGAGGCCTTGTTCGTTTAACAATGGCGGGTTGAGATTGATTTGTTGGGGTTACAATTTCTTGTATTTGGTTCTCCGCCGGAATGGGTCTTGGTGGCTTGACAATATTAGCTGCAGCGTAGGAGGGTGGCAAGGGAGGGGCACCATCGAGTTTGGGGGGGAGAGAGAGAGGGAGAGAGTTGAGAGGATAAGGGATCACGGATAGGCAGGTTAATGGGGCCTACGAAAAAAAAGGGGTATAAATGACTTCTTACCTTCAGAGATGATATAACTCACATTTCAAAGGACTTGATCAATATTAACTGGCTTAAAAGGGGCTATAATTAATTTCCCCATGATTTTATGTTTTTGGATATGTTTTCCGGAAAATAAGGAATCGGAGAAGAGACCAAAAAATGTTATATTTTCATTAATAAAAATTATATCAATAAATTAAATTATGTTCTGACTCTTCACTCCACTATTTTATATATCATGTTCAAACTAATAATTCAAACATATTTTCTTAAAAAAATATACATTGTTATAAAAAAAATTTCTGAAAATTAGTATAATGAGTTATTCTAACAACATAAAAATAAATGATGCAAAAAAAAAAAAACATAAAAATATATATTAAAATCGAACAAGCCTTTAATTACTTTTGAGATTTTTTTTTACACAAAACTAGTTTACCCTATAGTACAAAATTTATTGTGGTTGACGCTCAAATCCACTCACCATTTCTTTGTCTGCACGTCCAAGTCCCTCCTATTTTAATTTCCATGTTTACATTGTAGAAAACCTGGGAATTGCTGTAGATCTTTTGAGTTTTACATTGTTTTGTGGCTCTCGTTTACTTGTTAGTTTGTGTGTACTGTTGCTGATAATAACAACTCAGGTCCCCCCCCCCCTACAGAGAATAGATTGGCGTTTTCTTGCTTACCACGTGGGCATGCCTTTTATTTGTTATTGTTGTTAAAACTGAATGGTCAACATGTACTTATTATTTTATATATTTAACAATCATAATTTTGTTATATACACACACAATTGAAAATAGCAATAACTTTCTCACTTCCATTAGAGAAAATCAATTATTGTTTCAAAAATATAATTCAAATCTTTCCATTTCACAAGTCAAATTTTTAGTCAAAGTCTCTCTTTAACGGTCATATATTTCATAGTTTACTCAATCCTTGTAAAAATATGGTAATTCTATTTCTCTTTCAGCCATATATTGTAGCTAAATATATATATATATCTATATATATATTTGTACATATACATATGTTTACATTCAATCTGATAGGCTTGTCGGCAAAAAAAGACTTCTTTGAAGTATACTCCCTTGTGTCACTTGATTACTTGGATTTCCTCCTCTACTTTTCAATAATCATCCCCTCCTTCTATCTAATGTTTTAAAAGCCAGACCGAAAGTTGAATCGAAAAAGTTAACGGGTCATGGTCTAAACGGTTGAAACGGTCGGGAAGGTGATTAAATAATTAAATAAAAATTGTATGAAATAAATTATATACATGTATAATAGGATAGATAAAAAATAAATCCCTAAAAAGTCTAACTATCAATATGATATCACTTTAATATATGTAATTTTTAATTAAAAAACATCATATAACTAAATTTATATTCTATATAAAAATTTATTTTATATAAGAAAATATGAAAATAAGTTTTCTTAAGTGTTTCTACGGATCTACATTCCATGCTCATCATTTGGGTGAGAAAGTTGATCTCATCATCAATCTACACTGTTAGATCGATTTTGGACGGTCATATTTGCTCCAATTTAATTTTTATATTTTAAATAATTTTTTATTTTAATCAATGTAAAATATGAAATAAAGATGATCTCATAACTATCACTTCTTATAAAAATGAATTAATTATTTTAAAATCAACAAATTACTAATTTTAAATTTGGGCTGTTAAGATCAAAACTTGAATGGTCTAGATCTCTTTCTCATCACTGTGATGAGCATAGAATGCGGACCCATGTTTCTACTGGATTAGGTATACACGGATAGCTTGACAAAATAAAATGGCAGGTTAAGTATAGAGTCTATGGCCTTCACGTACCCCTAAGCTTTATTTAAAAAAATTGCTTTTTGTACGGTGAAATGGCAGAGGGTAGAGATGTCAAAAAGGAGCTATCCCATCAATGTCACTTATGGATGTAATATTTTTTTTATCCTTTTCGCTTTCTTCCTCTCACTTCGAACCTCTTCTTCCTCAACTTTCTTTCCTCTTCTTTCTCATGCCGATGGCCACTTCTTCTTCTTCTTCTTCTTCATTTTGAGTTGTGCTCGACCAGATGGTTACTTCAAAACCGCTCTGACTCCCAAATTAATAGCGGTTTCAGGCTTGAAGAACGTCTCATGCTAGCTGAAAACGGCTGAAATCAACAGACGGTTTTCATGGGTAGCTTGAGCCGTTTTCACTGCCGGTCTGGTTCGGCCCTGAAAGCACTGCTTCTATCCCATCATTATCTTTTGGATGTAATTTGAACGGTTCATATTCAATATTTTGTAAAATTACTAATAAAATGATAAATTTTTTTATAAATAAATAAATAATTTCAAACTGCTAAATATTAGTTATGATAATTTAAAACATGAGTAAAACATATAAAACACCTACCTTTAATTTGTTACTGATTAAAGAAAAAAAAACGCAATGTTTGTCCCCGTTTCAATATATGCGCTTGCGTTAATTTTTTGCCCAACCATATGTTGGTGCCTTTTCTTATCTTGCATTGTTTCATTGTTTTTCTATTAGAAAGGTACACTCGTCCTTTGAATTGATGGCAATGTCCAAGTCAGTTTATCTTAGATTGTAACAATTAAATCAGAGAATTCAAGGCTATATGCCACCAACAAAAAGGTGAAAAATTCGTAACAAAAATTAATCTTTTCGTACTTATTCGCCTTTGTATTAAATAGTATACAACGCCATTTTTTTAAGGGAAAATTTTAGTAAAGGACCACTGTAGACAATTAATGTAAAAGAAGGACCAAAACTTTCTGAAATTTCACTGCAGGACCTAGGTCTTTAAATGAAAAAAAAATTGCTGTGTAAAAAGACCTAAAAGTACTTGTGGAAAAGAGGAATTAATTTTACTGCGCGCCCCTGTGGAAAAGTACAATGAGCTGACACAACGTACTGCTTGTTCATATGACGATTTCCTTGTGCATATGGCCATTTCCTTGTGCATATAGCCATTTCCTTGTGCGTGGCCTGGAGATAGCAAGTTATAAGGGATTTATTATTGCTTGTTCATATAATGATTTCCTTGTGCATATTGACATTTCCTTGTGCATATTCATATTTCCTTGTGCGAGGCCTGAACATAATGTTATAAGGTGACTTTATTACTGCTTGTTCATATGACGATTTCCTTGTACATGTGGTTATTTCCTTGTGCGAGGCCTGGACATAGCATGTTATAAGGCCAATTTATTACTTCTTATTCATATGACGATTTCCTTGTGCATATGGCCATTTCCTTGTGCGTGGTGTGGACATAATGTTATAAGGTGACTTTATTACTGCTTGTTCATATGACGATTTCCTTGTGCATATTCATATTTTCTTGTACGTGGCCTAGACATAATGTTATAAGGTGACTTTATTACTGCTTGTTCATATGACAATTTCCTTATGCATATTGACATTTCCTTGTGCATATTCATATTTCTATGTGCGTGGCCTTAAGAAAGGGAATTGAACATTTAGCAACAAACCAACATCTTGTTAATTTCATATACCATAACTCGACAACCAGCAAGAAAACAGAGGAAGAAATTCAAAGGAACAATAGATAACAAGAACAAGAAATTCAACGGCAGAGGCAGGGAAGCAAGGACAATTATCCAAAGTTCCTAACTTGTAAAATTAAGCATGCAAGGCATTCATTAACTCTTTCTACTCTTGGTTGCATTATTTCCCAAAATTTTGGTCTTTTGACCAATCGAAACCGAATGGAGCAGGGGAGAAAAAAAAAATTTCAACAAAATTCTAACTTCAAAAATCCCCACGCACAACACATTCATAGCCTTAATCTTACTCCTATGAAAGATTAATTAGTCATTCAAGCAATATTTGCACAGAAATCAGCCATATTAGTGTCGGATGAACAGTAGCAAGAGGAAGAAAATTTGAGAAATCTGACAACTCGAGCTTCCCAACTCAAATCCACTTCGATATTATTGTTATTCAAGTCCTAAGCTTTGTTTTTATGGGTTTAGAAGCTCCAAAAACCCCCCAAATTTTTGAATCTCTCTCTCCCAGTCAAGCTTGAAATCAGACAAAAGGAGAAGAGGATTGAAGAATAAAAGCTTACCCAATGTTCTTTGATGCTTCTTGAACGTTTTCGTCTCCTTGCCGTCGCCGATCGCAGTCGTTGGTGGCCGGATTCGCCGCTGGAGCTCAAAGGAACCAGAGAAAACGAGAGAGCAGAGAGAGAGAGAGAGAGAGAGCTTGTGTAGAGAGTGAGAGAACTCGAACTTTTTCTCAAAGGTTAATATGGTCTTATGCATATTTAGATTTACTTGTGCACAATGAAATATTCGTATGCACAAGTAAATCTCAAATGCACAAGGAAATCATCATATGAACAAGCAGTAATAAAGTCACCTTATAACATTATGTTCAGGCCTCACACAAGGAAATATGAATATGCACAAGGAAATGTCAATATGCACAAGGAAATCGTCATATGAACAAGCAGTAATAAAGTCCCTTATAACCTGCTATGCCCAGGCCACGCACAAGGAAATGGCCATATGCACAAGGAAATCGTCATATGAATAAGCAGTACGTTGTGTCAGCTCAAAATATGTTGTGTCAGCTCAATGTATTTTTCCACATGGTGCGCAGTGAAATTAATTCCTCTTTTCCACAAGGACTTTTAGGTCTTTTTACACAGCAATTTTTTTTCATTTAAGGACTTAGGTCCTGCAGTGAAATTTAGAAAATTTTGGTCATTCTTTTACATTAATTGTCTACAGTGGTCCTTTACTGAAATTTTCCCTTTTTTCAATTACACTACTCATCATAAAATGTTTTCCTTAAGTATTTTTTATTTAAATTTATTATTTTTGTATCCAGAACCCTATAAATTTTTAAATAGCATCTTGTATGATTATATACATTTTGATGCATCCAGCATTATGAAATATTTTTCTATAGTAGCATTTACTATTTTAAGTTTAGGATGCTTGTTTCTATTGGAAAAGAATACTTGAATGTCACAAATACACCAAACATTTAATTTCATTTTACTCCCTTAGGGGTAAAGTGAAGTTTCAGAATTTTTTGAGGGAATATGAGGTGAAGTTGCTATTTTGGGGGGTTAAATGAAATTTTCCCATCAAAATACTTGGAGAAGAATTTAGATAGATTCTCTCATTTCTCCTCCTCTGCAGCAGCCACATCAAAACATTTCAACCGGTTTTGGGCCTCTTTGTACATAATAACAAAAATTAATGTGTGTTTATACATTACTTCATTATATTAACTTATGTGAAATTATAATTCTTTTAAAAAAATTGTCTTCTTTCCAAGACTAGTAGGAAAATTAAATTCACCAGTATGAAGGCTATCAGTCTTTCTATAACTCAAGTATCCCAAAAGGCTGCCGGTAGGAAAAAGGGGCTTGTGGGTATATTTGGGTTTGTTGTAGAGAAAGCGAAAACAATTTTTTAAGAACAACTTTATACATACCCGTGGTAAAATCCAATGTATTAAAAACCGGATCAGTGAGTGAACCGGCCAAGACAGTGGTTTAAGGGTCAAAGGGTCAGACAGTGGGACAACTTGGTGTCAGACCGTAATGATTAAAGTAATATAATTTAATTAAAATGTATAAAAGTATTCATCTTTTAATTTTAAAAAACATATAATAAAACTGATATTTACAAAGACATATAATCTACATCAAATTTCTTATATTCAATATTTTAAGTTATCTAATTACATATTACTATATGTCATATTTTTTTATAAATTATAGTTAAATGATAATAATTACTCCAATAGAGTAACGGGTATATTATAGTTGTTATATAGGATGAGGATGTATTGATGGACAAATGACAAATCACAGCATAGTAGCATGTGTATTCCTATTATTTTAATAAATTTGTTGCACTAAACGAGATTGTGGTGACTGACCCTCTCGTACAAACTTTGAAAAAATGGACCAAGCATAGCCACATAAAATTAACATGCAAGTAAGATTTAAAAAATTGGACCGGACATTGAACCGGTCGAAGCACTGGTTCAAGGGTTAAAGGTTCAACCGGGGTTAACTCAGGGTCGAACCGGCCACATTAAAATAATATAATTTAATTGATAATGATTAAATTTAACTAGGGCAAAAGATCATTTTTGGGGACACAAATATTAAAATTATAACATTTGATTGCCATGGTACAAGTGGATAAAATATCATATAAGAGCTTATTCAGTTTTCGCTGGTGGTCTCCTTCCAACCTCACACTACTGCTTCTTCTTCCATATATTTGTCCGGTTGCCACATACAATCTCCCCCAACATGTCTATCCTCTGCTATTTTCTTTCTGTCATTTTTTCTTCTCTTTCCTGAAATCTTTTTTTTCCAGCAAGCAAGGATCTAACTCGTTTGACTCGGTTAGTGCACGACGGTTTTCCCGGGTTATGCCGGTTTGCACCGAGCTACATGAGTTACGGTCTTGTCCTAGTTTGGTCATCAACCGGACCGGACAAGTGTCCAGATCGTTGGTTTCCAGCCTAACCCGGTCGGTCCGGTCCGGTTTTTAATACACTGGTAAAATCAGTGCAAAAAGTCCAACTTTTTCCTTTCATAGTGCCTGAAGAGCTCACCTAACCGTTGGGGTTATGTCAGTGCAGTGCCGCCTCGGATCCGCTCTTCAAAAATTTTAGACCCAAGGGGTAGTGGAAGCTATCCCCGGGTGTCGGTCTCAAGGAGCCTATGTGTAATTAATTCCTAGTAACTAATGCAAACTAATTAAGACGGGTAAAAGCATTGTATTTGGGTTTTTGGTTGATTTTGGGTATAAAAGTTGTGTGAAAAGTGTTGTATGTTCAAGAAAGAATTGAGATTGGATTTAACGGGAGATTTGGATTCAATGGGATGGAGTAACCCTTGGTGAATAGAGACTTAAGACAATCATTGCTTCAATTTGTTTTTAGGGACCTCTTTGGTTAATTAAAAAGATCCCTAGAGGGATCCCTCTAGGCTAGGCTTGGATTAGATGGATTAATTAGTACCGGAATCCCGCTTACTAATCCCTCCAACACCAAGTTGATTAAGCTTGAAAACCAAAGTGAGTTTATTAATTGTAAGGGGCTATTAATCCAACAACTGGGATCCCGAGTTGCCATTTAATTAATCCTAGGGTTCAATTAATTACTGGAATCCCATATAATAAATTAAAACACTAGGATAGAAGTCCAATGCCACTCATGCAACTTAACAAACTCAATAGCCAATTCACAAATGCAAATACTTGACAAAGTGGTCTACTAAATGAGAATCCTCAAATAACACAAATATTAACTAAAACATTCATTCAAGATGATGGACCCAAACATTCAAACAAAGTTTAAGTAAATGAAGAACAAATGTCAAGCGTACGCAAATGGAAACAAGCTACAAGTGTTTCAACCACTCTCTAACAAAAGATAATTCGTAGAAATCACATCCAAATGAAGAAACAAGCCCTAGAATCCTAGAAACATGCTTAAACATAAGGAAGAGAGAGTGGGAGAACAAGAACTCCCCTAATGAAGCTCCAAGCTCAAGTCATTAGTCTCCATCACCAAGGATTTGCGCCCTCTAGCTGCTGCCTTCCATGAAGAAGTCACCAACAAGAGAGATGAGAGTGAGTGCCATGGAAATTTGGGATGGAAAGGAGGTGGAAGATGAAGATGAGATGAGAGAATGAGAGAGCTAGGGTTTGGGTGTGTGTTTTATGGACTAAATCTGCCTTTTAGGGTTTAGATTTTCGTATTTATAAGTCCCTCAAGTCGGGTCTAAGAGTGGGCATTAAGTTAGATCCGAAACAGAGGCCCAAAATGCGAACTGAAAATTATGCAGAATAGCGTCTCGCCGTCCGCTCGCCGCGGCGAACTGTTGTTGCTTCTGGAACTCTTTTGGCTTTCTCGCCGTGAGCTCGCCGTGGCCCTAACTTCCTTTTTGCCTCTTTGGGGGTGCCCTCGCCGTCTTCCTCGCCGTGGCGAGGCCACGACGAGCTTCAGATGATTCTGCCCCTTTGTTTGGCCTTCCTCTTCGTCCAGAATCTGATCTTTGGTCCTTGCTTGACCCTGTAAGTAAAAATAAGACAAAACTAAGATCAAATAGCCCTATAAATTAATCAATGCAATTAATCTACAATTATGGCTAATTAATCCTAATTTTACACTAATTTCACTTGAGAGTTTGAGACATTTAATTAGACGTTATTAGACCAAACTTGCATCTTAATCATGTTAATTACCTCAAATTAAGCATATAAAAGTATTACAAATCAGAGATTTGTCAGTGCCATTAGTGTATCCATATTAGTTGACTAGCAATAAGAGAAGATTGAAAGAGAAGATCAATAACTTACTTTTTACTAAGAGTATTTGGGGGAACATATGATACTGTTAAAACAACAAACTAATTTAATGTGCTAGTTAGTTAATTGTGATTAAATAGAATGACACGAGAGGAAAATAATTTTAAGTGATGCTTAAAACTTAGATGTGTATTTGGTGCAAATTATTTCACAAACGTGAGGCATGCCCACATTGAAAGTGAGAAATCGACACAAGATTGGTCAATTGAGTTCGTGTCAGTACAATAAACTAGTAAATAAGAGCCACAAAACAATATCAAAATCTCTAAAGATCTACCACGTATATAAATTATTGGGAGGTATGCATAAATAACAATTTTTTTAAAAATCAATGAACCCTTTTTCTTACATATAATTGAATTGTACTCCTTCCGATCTTAAATATAAGATCACTTTGATTTTTTTTTTGTGGAAGTTAAGGAAATAAATTTGACCATTAAATTATAATATATGTCACATATAATTAGATTATAAGTTAGTTTTTAAGTAGAATAAATTAATTTTGAAAAAAAAGGATAATTATAGACAATTTAAAGTGATTAATTTTGCATCCTTAAAGTGATTATTTCACAAACGTGAGGGATGACCACATTGAAAGTCAGAAATCGACACAAAATTGGTCAATTGAGTTCGTGTCAGTACAATAAACTAGTAAATAAGAGCCACAAAACAATATCAAAATCTCTAAAGATCTACCACGTACATAAATTATTGGGAGGTATGCATAAATAAACAATTTTTTAAAAATCAATGAACCTTTTTTCTCACATATAATTGAATTGTACTCCCTCTGATTTTAAATATAAGATCACTTTGACTTTTTTTGTGAAAGTTAAGGAAACAAATTCGACCACTAAATTATAACATATGTCACATGTACTTAGATTACATGTTAGTTTTTAAGTAAAATAAATTAGTTTTGAGAAAAAAAGTAACTATAGACAATTTAAAGTGATTAATTTTGCGTCCTTAATTTCTCAAAAAAAGTTAAAGTGATCATATAATTAGGACATGAGGAGTATGATACATAAGTATGAAAAAGGAAAAGGGGACCCAAGTCAAGTTGCTAAGATAGTTGTCTGTATTACCATATATAGCGAGTAAAATGCAAACCAAAGGTTCATAAAAAAAAGGATTATGATGAATTGACATTTATGAATGACTATCATTGTTCCCACATGCATCACGTTATTAATATGCGATGTGCGTTTATTTCAAGAAACTTCCCTCTATTTCTTGGCTATAAATGGAAGCCAAGTTCACATCCTAGATGTACAAGAGCCCTCGGTATAAAAAATATCATTGAGGTTAAGTCTCAACTCTATAGTCATATAGCATTATACTTTGGGCCTACGTGGAAACTTCTCTCCTCTTTTTGGCTATAAATTCAAGTCTAGTTCACTTGCCAGATTAACAAGAGCATTAGCTAGCTACTTTAAAATTTCGAGAGTATAAGTTACCCTATAGTCTTAGCGTCATAGCGTAGAAGAGGAATACTCACAAAAAATTCTTCAATATGACCTTGACAAAAGAGATTATGGGTCAATCTATGGTGGGCGCATTTCGTTTTGATGCTTCCGAAGGGCCATTTCACTTGAAACGCTGCAGCAACCAGCATAGAATTTCCTTGTCTCCCACTATCTATTGCTCAATTCAAACACCAAACGAGCAGAATAAGAAGAAAATGTTGCAACAAACCATCTCACCACTCTCAACTTTCACAGAAGAAGATGCACAATCCAGGAGAGACCTCGCTTCTTGGAAGCCGGCGTCGGATACGGCGATGGTGACCGTAACTGCCACTGTAACCCTCAAGAATAGTAAAAATATGATGCTTCACCATTTTGAAGCTTTCAACAAAACCATGTCTGAGAGGGGCATGATTTTGCAGCTAGTTAGTTCTGAAGTTGACCCTGGTAAGCTTTTATTTTCTTGTTAGATACTCTTGTTAGTTCTGAATATTGGACATATTCAAAGAGATGAGTTTGGTCCAAAATATGAGACATTTTTCTAATTGTTCTCAACTTTTCTCTAAATAATTTCTATTAATATTTCTCAATAATAGATATGTAAGGGAGTGAGTGTGGGATATAGGTAGATAATCATGGTGTATTAGTAATATCATATGATCTTAACTAGTTAACATATTTAATATAATCAAATTAGACCAAAATGTCTTATATTTAAGACCGAAAGGAATACTGTACTGAGTTAGATAAAAATATTAAAATATATAGTCTCATTTCTCAATTTGCAATGTGTGAAAATGAAGGAACACTGGAGCTAAAGGTGAGCAAAAACGCAATTTTGGAGCGGATAAAGTACGTGAAGGTGGGGGCACCCAGGACTACTTACAAAGTAGAAATTGAGATTGATTCAAGTTTTGGGTTACCAGAAGCAATTACTGTTGTAAATAAATATGAAAAGGAGGTCTTTCTGGAAGACATCGTCATTGAAGATATTTTCCATTTTTCTTGCAATTCTTGGGTTCAACCTGAGAAGCTTAATGGTGAGAAGAGAATTTTCTTCTCTGACAAGGTTAGTAAATGTTTTTATGTGACGTTTTTCTTGCACCACAAATTAAACAAAATCTTATATTAAGGACAACTTATAGTATCTTGATGTAACTTTTTGAACAGATTCATTTGCCTTGGGAGACTCCGCCAGGCCTAAGAGGGCTAAGAAATGAAGAGTTAAGGCAGCTAAGAGGAGATGGAAAAGGTGTGAGAAAACATGGTGATAGGATTTATGACTATGAAGTGTACAATGATTTGGGGCATCCAGACAAAACAAGAAAAGACTCAAGGCCTATCTTTGGTGGCCAACAACACCCTTATCCTAGACGATGCCGAACGGGACGGCCTACATCTATTCATGGTGGGTACTCAATGATAACTTCACTTCAATAAAATGATTACGACAACTAATTCATTCAAAAGAAAATAAAAATAACAAATTATTTCTTTTGGAATTCATAAACACAACAGACCAGAAAGCTGAGACACCAGTAAATGCATTCAATGAAACATATGTGCCGAGGGATGAAGTATTTGAGGGGACTAGAATGGAATTCCTTGATGTGGAAAGGACAAAAGGAATAACTCGGAATCTTGTTCCTTTCTTCAAAACATGTGTCACAAAAGCTGGAGCTTTCAAACAACTTTCAGATGTCACCAGCATTTACAATGGAAAGACTTTGCATGGATCGAAGTGTAGTGAAGATGTGATGGGCAATAAGATTCAGGCTTGTTTGGAAGAGTATTTCAAATTTAACACACCAAACATCATCAGAGGTACGTATACCTGTTTCTGCAATTTAGTTATTTAATATATTAATTCCTTCTAAGCTTTTGAATTGTAAAATAACTAAAAGTACACAATTATCAAAAAATTGCAGGAAATAATAGTGGCTTTTGTGTAAGAGATGAGGAACTTGGCCGCATGACAATGGCTGGAATCAACCCTTTAAGCATAAAGAGGCTTGAAGTATGTATAATAGTCTATAGAAAACTTATCTAATTTTCTTAATATATATATATATATAAATGGTGATATTTTTTTTTTATTTATCCAAAACGAGGAACTTCAAAGTTGTAAAATCTCAAATCATATTTGATGCCAACACATATAAGGAATTGACTACAATTGAGCAATAGACCTTTCCTTTTAATTGGAAAAAAAAACTGATTTAGGATTTTTTCCCTATTGTATGGATGTCTTAGGATTTTCCCTAAGATTAACCTGACTAAAGATGTACGCTAACTTTTTACCTGCAAATTGTTGTAGACCTTTCCTCCAAAAAGCGATTTGGATCAGTCTATATATGGTCCACAAAAGTCAGCGCTAAAAGACGAGCACATTTTGCCCCAACTCCACGGAATGTCGATAAAAGAGGTATCATTTTTCCCTGAATGTACTATTTTTTTTTTCTGAAAATATAAGATTGGGAAAATTTCTAATTTAATTTTTACGTTTAAACATGTGGATTTTTTTATACTTGAAATATGTGGATTTATGAAGCAGTGTATTTTCGCTGAAAAATGAATTATTATTTTGGAAAAATTGCATTTAA
Source organism: Mimosa bimucronata (assembly GCA_037074515.1). Classification (NCBI taxonomy): domain Eukaryota; kingdom Viridiplantae; phylum Streptophyta; class Magnoliopsida; order Fabales; family Fabaceae; genus Mimosa; species Mimosa bimucronata. Next base: position 30,231,954 of record CM073438.1, on the reverse strand, counting down.
ATCCCAAATAAGACAAATTATTACTACAAGATCCATTGAAGTCTCATAATTATTAACAAGTCCCAAGGGACCTGTGCGTAATATAATGCAATTGTGAAATTATCAAGTTACCCTCTTAAGGAAGTTGTTAATACATATTGTAATAGTTGTTAATATAGTTTTGTTTAGTTATTAATATCAAGTATCTTGAGTATATTGATATTACTTGTTAATATAAAAGAAAAAGGTATTACTTGTTAATAACAAAAGGTGATGTCAGTCAAGGCGCCTTAACTTGTTAATGAAGTCACTTAGTTGTCAAAGTTCTCTTTATTCTATTAGTAAGGGTAATAATATAATTTCACAGTTGCATTATATTACCCTTAAGTCCCTTAGGGCCTATTAATAATTTTAAGATTTCAAGGGATTTTATAGTGTTAATTTGCTTTACTTGGGATTTGAGCAAAATTTTCCCTATTTTGGTATATTGCACAGTGTAAATATTGTTTTATTTTTCTATATTGCAGGCATTGAACGAGAAAAAGTTATTCATACTCGATTATCACGATGCTTACATCCCTTTTCTCAAAGGCATTAATTCTCAAGAGGATCGGAAGGCTTATGCAACTCGTACCATCTTCTTCTCGACTCGACTGGGAACTTTGAAGCCTATCGCAATTGAGCTCAGTCTTCCACAAGGATATCCAAATCGTTTGTCCAAACAAGTCCTAACTCCTCCTGAGGATTCCAACTCTTATTGGTTATGGCAACTTGGAAAAGCACATGTTTGTTCTAATGATTCTGGGGTCCACCAACTTGTCCAGCACTGGTAAGTAGTACTTTAAACTTGGTCTTGCTTGAGATTTATTGTTCAAATTAGTGACTGAATCAAAATTTGATGTCTAACCTTGAAATCATCTTTGAACATACAGGTTGAGGACTCATGCATGCATGGAACCGTTTATTATAGCAGCTCACAGGCAATTGAGTGTGATGCACCCAATTTTCAAACTTCTAAAGACTCATATGAAAGACACCATGCAAATAAATGCCTTAGCTCGTGAAGCTCTCATCAATGCTGAAGGAATTATTGAATCTGACTTCTCTTGTGGGAAATGTTGTAACCACATTGTTTCTGCTGCATACAAATATTGGTGGCGTTTCGACATGGAAGCTCTTCCTAACGATCTTATCAGAAGGTTTTAATTCTAGACTCACCATTTCCTTATATGGATTGGCAATGTTTTACTAAAAACAATTATTAATGAGCTCTTGATGATGCAGAGGATTGGCTGAACCTGACCAAACAAAACCATTTGGACTGAAATTGCTCATTGAAGACTATCCTTATGCAAATGATGGCCTTCCCATTTGGTTTGCAATAGAGAATTTGGTTAGGAACTATGTTACCTACTATTATCAAAATAGGCTCATGGTTCAATCAGATAATGAGCTTCAAGCTTGGTATAGTGAGGTCATCAATGTGGGCCATGCAGATCACAGGGAAGCAAGTTGGTGGCCAAAACTATCAACTCCTAGTGACCTCATTTCTATACTCACAACTCTAATTTGGATTGCATCAGTCCAACATTCTGCAGTTAACTTTGGGCAATACCCTTATGGAGGTTATGTCCCAATGCGTCCCCCATTGATGAAAAGGCTACTACCTAAAGAAGATGAAACAGAGTACGAAGAGTTCATGAAGGACCCAGAAGGGTACCTTTTGAGCTCAATGCCTGACTTGTTTCAGACCACAAAGTTTTTGGCTGTAGTCAACATTCTTTCACAACACTCTACAGAGGAAGAGTATCTGGGAGAGAGGAAGGATCTTTCACAATGGTCTAGTGACCCTGAAATCTTAGAGGCATTCTATATGTTCTCAATGGAACTAAAAAGAATAGAAAAGGATATTGAGAAGAGAAATAAAGACCCGAATTTGAGAAATAGATGTGGGGCTGGAATTCCACCATATGAGTTGCTCATGGCTAGTTCTGGTCCCGGAGCCACTTGTAGAGGGGTGCCTAATAGTATCAGTATATAAACTTTTAAAAGTTTGAATTTAGTTAGGAAAGTTTTTTTTCCTTCATCCTCAATTTATTGCAAGTTTAGTTGGGTTAAAGATGTAGCTAGCCAAGCTACATGTTTACTTTAGCAATTCAAATTAGACGTATGTGTATTGGCATGTTGTAAAGGAAAGAATGAGTGCGTCTGAGACACTACTGTTGATACGGTAATAAAGTGCATGTGAAATCAATGATTGTTTAAGTTTTGGTGTTCTAATTTTAAAGTTAATTGCAATATATGAATAACTTTTGTTGACAAAAGTGCGATGATTCAGTAAGAAAGTGAATGTATGGTCTCATTAATGTATGGATGTAGACTTTATATAGACGTCTTAGGTTTCACGTGTCACTTCTGTAGATGATTCTACCGTTACACCCAATAAACTAGGTTAATTAATTAGCTTAAATGTTGATAAAAATCAAGTCAATCATAGCATAAGAAGAAGGAAAAGACTTTCCATCCAATTTCAATTATTCCTCCCCCTTCCACCTAAACTCATAACCAATCAACCTTATAGCAAAAGAATTGACCTAACTGGACCCTTGGCACATATAACTTGTTGGGTTAAAGGTCATATTTATCTTAGAAATGTGTACGGTGGATTACATTTGCCTCAAAAGTATTTTTTAGTCCAATTCTGCCCCAGAAGTATGTAAAATGTATCATATTCACCATTCACCATTCACCATTTAAATATTAACGATCAACGTCAACTATTTAATAGTCAATGTGAATTTTTTTAATGGTGAAGGGCGAATATGATACACTTTGTACACTTCTGGGGCAAAATTAGACTAAAAAATATTTTCTAGGCAGATGTGATTCACAATACACACTTCCGAGGCAAATATGACTTCTAACCTTAATACTAGTTTAAAAAGGCCCTTTTAATATATGCTAAAAAATGTACTGAGCCTTATATTATTTTTTTTATTGCATATTTTATCACGAGAACTAGGTGGGAGTAATTTTTAAAATTCACAATCACACTATGGTAATATTCTATGATTAGTTCTGCATCACTCACCATTTAGATTCCACCAGACGCCCAAAAATTAATTCCTTCGAAGCTGTATTGCCCTCTATCTGAAATAAAAAGGACAAAACGAACAGAAAAGTTGTTAAGCCCTGTACACAATTCATTGTATCTTTCGGAATTTTGAGTCACACTTAGAGACACCCTATTACTTCTATTCACCAATATTTACCTCAATCTGCATCTCCATAATTAACTCTTCGAACCAGCCCAGAAAATTAGGTGATTATACTGTTGTCAGCTGACTAATCACTGACCTTCTAAATTTGTTATGTTCTGTAATATTCCTCATTTCTCACATACATAAGAAGTTTGATTCATACGGATTGAAGTTATAGAAAATAACTTCTAGAGAGCAAAAAAACTCATTCTATCTCTTCCACTCTCTCCCATCAGAAAAATGAGTACCAATAGCAACAATTCTAGTTCAAGCCAGCCAGAGACTCCTGAGGAAAAGTTGTTCATTGCTCTTATGAGAGAAGAGTGGAACAACGTTGTGAAGATTTTTGGACATAATCCCATGATTCATGATAAGAAGATGGGAAATATGATGAAAGCAACAAATGAGAGAGTTGATTCACAATATGAGGAATTCTTGTCCGACACTGTATTGCACTGGGCTATCACTAATGAGGCACCGGAATGTATTGTTGAGGAACTTGTTGATGTAATAGTGGAGACTGGTAATGATAAGGCCTTGGAGACTCTGAAAGTTAAGAATAGTAGGGGGGGCACTCCTTTACACTGTGCAGCCTCACGTGGCTCTATCGTGATTTGTCGGCGCATAACACGTGTCGATGAATCATTGGTTTGTGAGCATAACAATGAGGGAGAGACACCACTTTTCTTGGCTTCTCTTCTTGGTCATCAACCAGCGTTTCTTTTTCTGCATTCAATTTGTAAGGAGATTGAACCCTTGTTACCATCCTCAATGTGGAAAAGGACAAATGGAGATACTATACTTCACTGCACCATTGGGAGAAAACACTTTGGTCAGTACACTTAATCATGCTTGCCTTCAACAATTAAAAGCACATGCATGACAAGTCATATTAGTTTTAAGTTATTTCATTATATGTGATTAAATGTGTTAGATTATTATATATTTTAGCGTAAATCAATATTTCATGATAATTTAACGGGGTCGGTTTGTTATTCCCCCAAGAAGTTTTTCTTGTTTAGTTTACTGTATATCCATCCATTATCCATCCATTAATATTTAATAACTACTCCATACCATACTAAATGTAATAGGTAGGATTTTGTTTATGCTAAATGTAATACCTCTGTTAATTTTGTCTTATTGGGATTTCATTGATTGAGAGGAAGTTTTCTATTCAAATGACTACAAGAGTTATTTTAGGTGAAACGACATACATCTTTTACAAATAACTAATTAACTTAGCTATTTTTTTTAATCTTTATAAATTAGTTATTTAACTCTTATATTTAATATTAGATGTTAGAGGTGGTAATATGAATTAGCTATGCCTAAGGGCCAACGTGTAAAAAGACAGTTTCAGTTTGGCAAAACAAGAGCCTCCTTTGATCACTTTCTCAACCAGCACCCGAACCCACGGGCTAACCCTCTTTTTTTAGAAAAAAATTATTTCAAATTTTGATCAAAATAATTAATATTTTGCCTTTAATTTAAATATAGTCTTATAGAAAATTAGTAACTTATTTTATGTACGATTTCTCAGTTTTTTAAAGAATTATATATCATTCTATTATTAATATAATAATTGTGTAAAATATTTATTGCAAAACTAATTAAGGAAAGTTTCATATAAGGATTAATGCAGCAATTTTACTTCCAACAGCTCTAACAAAAAATTGAAATTTCACTGCACACTGTTGACAGCAAAGTGAAATAAATTTCCCGGGCAAATTAAAAAGGGCAAATGACCCTATTGCAAGAAAAAGAAAAAAGAAATTACCTTATTTAATAGTTGTAAATGTCCTAATGTTTCTAGTGAATAGCTCTAACAATAATTCCGAATTCACCCTGTTTTCTAGAATTGTCTTACCGAATAATTGAGCTTTATAAAGACCAAAAGATTGGTAGCTCTTTCAATACAGACGGTCATCTACCTCTGAATGAGCTTGTCATCATTCCTTCTGCTTTTAACAATGACATTCTTTTCAGATGGTGGCAGAAACTGCTTTTTCACTGTAAGTATAATCTCACATGTGAATAATACATTTGGACTTAAGATTGACATGCCTTTGATTGCCAATAAAAAGAAAAAAAAAGATTGACATGACTTTTATTTTTCCTTTAAATATCTTAACCCTAGGCCTAAATGATCGAATCAACTTGAATTTTTATCTTTTAAATATTTGAGGACTTTTTTTTATTATTATTCTCCTTACTTAATTCACATTCAGTTAAGTTATTTAATAACATGTGGGTGTTTTTTTTTCTTTCCTGTTGTATGTTTTTGGTTTGCACCATAGAGAATTAGTAATCATTCAGACGTACTCACTCCCTCCCAACGGCACCCAACCCTAACCATGGCCCACATAGCCCAAAAATTTCTTTTTATATTCAACACACATATCTGTTTGTGCATTGAAAATGTAAAATTTGTTTCAATATTTGAGGCGAAGCTTTACTTTGAATTCCTTTAAAAATGAAAGATAATGTAAATAACATCAAAAATACCATTTTGGCGTAATTACTTTATTGCATTTTAGAATAAAATAAATTATGATGAAAATAAAAATTACATAAGATTAAATAATTGATAATATAAAAATATTTAACCTAAAAACTCCAAAGTCACAAAACTAGCAATATATGTTGGTATACATGAAAATAGAAGAAAAAATTGATAGTGAAAAAATAAAAGAAAAAAAATTGAGCACCTAATTTCGTCCATTTAAGTTTTAGCCCCAATCCATTCGTGGCTGGATCCGCCTCTATCTCTGGCTTATATATATGCGATTTCCAAAAGAATGGAATGTTTTCATAAAATGCAGTTCACATATATATATATATATATATATATATGCGGTTTCCAAAAAACTTGGAAATTGCAATTCACACGTGTTTTGTCCCCTGGGGGAAGTTTCTTTTTCAATGTTCTGTATGAGTTTTAATTTTGTTCTTTATGCCTTTGATGTTTTTTGTGCCTACAAAATTTCACAAGGCTACCTAGGGAAACTAAAAGAGAACCATGTGTTCCGTATCATGGACGAACTTGTAAGGCAAGATCCTTGGTATCGGGAAAATGAAAAAGCGAAGGATATGAAGAATATTGTGAATATGAAGTTTTATCCGCTCATGGATATGATTATACAAGAAGGTAACCCATTGTAAATATGTATATATGTGTATATATATATATAAGAATTTGAGTTTTTGTAGTTATATAATGGTAACATAGTTCAATTATTGCTACCTGTCAGGCAGAATCAAAAGATCAACGGCACTGTTAATAGCAGCTCAGAATGGTCTGACTAAACAGGTGAAGAAAATCCTAGATGATATTCCTGTGTCTATCCATGACCAACTGCTCATAGAGAAGCAGAATATAGTTCATGTGGCTATAGAGGAAAGGCAAAGCGATGTATTAGAGGAAGTAAAGAAACGCAAACATTGGCTTGTATTGAGAGAAAAGGTGGATGTTGATGGAAATAATGCATTGCACTTGGCAGCAGTCAAAATATACAGCCTGTGGATGCAAATGCAATGGGAAATCATGTGGTTTGAGGTATTTAAATAATATTTTGTTACTTTTTTTTTTCTTTTAATCATTCACTACAATTCTATCAGTTACGTGGATCTGTTATGCTAATGCAATGGGAAATCATGTGGCTTGAGGCATTTGAATAACATTTTGTTACTTCTTTTTTTTTTTTTTTTTTATCATTCGCTACAATTTTATCAGCACTAGCATATTTTTTCATCCAGTATGAAGCACCATATACTATTTTTTCTGGAAAACTCAATGTCATATAATTAACGTGTTCATTGCAACTTAGAAAATACACACAAGGCAAATTTGCAATACAAATTACTTTATAATAGTGGGTGCTATTAAAACATATTTTAGGGCATTGAATACATTGCATATTACTTTAAGATTTTGAGTGCAATTAGAAAAATATTTTAAAGCACTGAATGCATGCAATTTAACCCTTTGGATTATATTTGAGATTATTTAGAATTTAGCATATTTTATTACTATAATCTTTTATGTGTTATTTTATATTTTGTTCATTTTAAATCAATAAGCCTAGGGCTTTAAAAATTACCTCAAAATCCACTCATTAGTTAGTTTGGTTAATTAATTGAATTCAAGTTGAGCTTTTTTCCCGGCAGTTTTCCTCTTTCAATATGGTTGTCTTCTCTTCTTCGTCCTCCTCTATTATTCTGCAAAGTAAACGAGGTTCAACTTTAAGTCAACCGACAAGTTCTCTTACAATAACAAAAAAACATAAGGGTAATTATAGAATCTAGCTAGTTGAATAATAATAATAATAATAATAATAATAATAATAATAATAATAATAATAATAATAATAATAATAATAATAATAATAATCCAAACCCTATTCTTAAGATGGGAAAGGAGATATACCCTTGAAAATACAAAATGTGATAAGTAATAGGTTCATTTTTGAGATACTATCTAAAATAACCGCGACGACATTGGATTATGTTGTTCATATTTGCATTCTTTACCCGCTGCTTGTTCAGTCTATCGATTATTCTAGCTGGTTAAACATATTAATAATATCTATAACATATACGTTTAATGATATTATTCAAGGAAAAAAGACCTCAAAAGAAAGTAGTTTTGATTAAAAAATATGATAAAACTCAGTTTTGCTATATTATTTAAGATTTAACATATGTACATATATATTCGATAGGCACTACAAAAAAATAGTAGATTTCTCACTGTTAAAATATGACATTTGTCACGGTTTTAAGAACCGTGACAAAACCACCCGTAGTAAACCAATTTGTCACGGTTGACACAAACCATACAAAAAATACGAACCGTTACAAGTGAGTTACACTTTGTCACGATTTTAAGTCCAAAACCGTGACAAATTTTGTCACGGTTTTAGTTGAGAAACCATGACAAAGTGCCACAGTTTATCAATAAAATCATGAAAATTTTGTCACGGTTTTTTGACTAAAACCGTGACAAAGTTGTACTTTTTTAAAAAAAAAAAATTCTAACCAATTTTTTTTTTTTTGCTTTTTTTTGTTTGAACGAATTAATTTAGTTAGTATATTACTTATTAAAAGATTTTTACAATAATTAATCTATTGTAGATTTTTTTTATGTTTGTAATTTTAAATTATTAAAGATGATTTCTATATTTTTCTTAGAATAATAATTATAATTTTCAAAGAATTAGATAAACACTTGCAAAGGAAAAAATTTAAACAATAATTAGAACGTACTAAAGATAATGTTTGAATTAAATGGGTAGAAAATAAAAAGAATAAATGATTGAAATAAGATACCAAAACTAAGAAGAAAGAGCAGCAGCAGAAGTATCCATGAGATGAGATAAGAAGAGATGAGGGGAAAGTAGAAGAGTGTGTGAATGAAGGGGTGAGAGGGGGGTTTATATACAAGAGTCAGCATGCAGTTTGTCATGGTTTTGGGATAAAACCGTCACAAATGTCGCAATTTGTCACTATTTTGTTAGCAAAAAAACCATGACACCTTGTCACAGTTTTTGTTTTAAAAAATAAATATGCATTTTGTTACAGTTTGTAAGACAAACCGTGATAAAATTTAAAGAAATTTGTCACAGTTTAACTGACAAGCCGTAACAAATATTTTGTACTTTTTTTTAAAAAATAAAAATGCATTTCTTGTCATGGTTTATGAGGCAAACCGTGACAAAACTTTTGTCAAGTTTGCAAGGCAAAACCCTGACAAGTTTTTTTTTATTATTTAAAAAAAATGTTGTCACGGTTTGCCTTTAAACCGTGACAACAAACTATTTTTTTTATTTAAATTTTTTTTTGTTCACGGTTTGCAACAAAACCGTGACAACAATTTCTTTTTTATCTTTTTAAAAAATATTTGTCACGGTTATAGAGGTCAAACCGTGACAAATTTGTTTTCGTTAATTTCGCAAACAATGACAAGAAGTGTACTTTTATTTTTTTAAAAAAAAAAATTGTCACGGTTTGCCAGTCAAGCCGTGACAAATTTCTTTAAATTTTGTCATGGTTTGTCTTTCAAGCCGTGACAAAATGCATATTTATTTTTTAGAAAAATAAAATTGTAGTTTTGTTACGGTTGAAGAGGTCAAAAACCGTGACAAAGTGTTTTCCTCTATGTGGCGGAAGCTTCGCGTCACATTTGTCACGGTTTTTATCTGGTAAACATGATAAATGTGTCAAATTTTTTCTTTTTCTATTTTTGTCACGGTTTTGTTGTCAAAACTGTGACAAATGAACCGTTACAAACCGATTTTTTTTTTTTATTGAGGGAATGTGCATCACTTCTGAAATTTATTATTTTTTGTTGAAACAGTATGTGAAAGAAAGTATGCCACCTTACTTCATTTCCCAACCCAATAAAAAAGGTGAGACTCCAGGGGAGGTCTTCACCAATGAAGACATGAAGCTCATCAATGAAAGTAATGACTCAGTGAAGGACACATGCGGATCTTACATTGTGGCATCTACCTTTGTTACTGGCTCTGCCTTTTCTGCATGCTTCCAAGACATTGATATATTTGGTCATTGATTTTCTATCTCTGTGTTAATTTCCTTTCTTTTCTCTATGACTTCATTAGCCATTTTTCTGGCCATTTATCTATCTAGAAAGGAAGTACCTAAAGGTTTTCGTCGAAGTTTGCCATTGAAGCTTTGCTTGGGCATCATTTGATTCCTTGCATCACTCGTCTCAATGTTGCTTTCTTTCTATGCTGCGCTATCTCATGACTTTGAACCTAAAGAGAAGTATAAGCCTATCATATCCTATGGGGTCATTTTGTTACCAGTAGTGTTGGTGTACATATTTGTACAGCTTCCACTATATTGGCATCTTTTCATATTCTCAGTTACAAAAGTACCAAATCCACGAATTGTTGAAGAAGACAACATAAGGCTTATTGTTATGTATCAAATGACCTTTGCCCAAATTGATAATTTGTCACAACAATGTTTGGAAATATTAAAATTGAGGACTACCTTGGTGGTAGAAATGAACCCGATGAAAGCATGTGTTGAGGCAGTAATATGATGAATAAAGGTGGGTTAGAGGCAAGAAGGCCATGGTGCTGAATTTGTCTCATATGGACATTGTGATAGCTGTGGGAGCATTTGGAAAGAACTTTGCAGAAATGCTGAGACCCAAATGATTTCATTTTACAGCCACTGCTGTATATGTATAACACCAATCAGGTACGCGTATCTCAAATCAAGAAATTAACTAGAGATATTGTTGGATGGATTAAATTCCTAATAGTCGTTTAAGCAGTTTGTGGCTTTGATGTGGCTGACCTTTACAATTTGACTGATGAGTACTTAGAAAATTCTCTGCATGATGGTCATTTGGCCAGGAAATCATACAAATATTTGCTAATGAGACTGAATGTATGCGTAGCACCACGTCAAATGGCAACATTAATTGACTTGCTATAATATCATCAAAGATATAAGTGCTCATTATTTGGCCCTTGAATTGATGAGAGTTCCTTGCGTCTACAATCATTATACGGTACATTGGTGGAAACGCATGCTTGAGGGTTGTATATTAAATAAAATATCTGCAATCAAGTGAATGAATATATTTTGGTTATATAAACATTACTTGTGGGTATTTTATGGCATGCACCGGTTTAGTGGGTTTAAATAATTGTAAATGTGTTTTGTAAAATAAAGAAAAAAAATCATTTTAAATGTTCTGTAAATTTCCTGTGTCGGTCTTATCAGTTTTATGAAATTTGTTATATGGGTTTAAATGTCTTTGATTGTGATCGCTTGTTACAAGCTCCTTGTGGTTTTATGTGACCTACCTTTATGAATTTTAATAAATTCCCAATATGCTTATAATTGAAAATTTGGAAGGTACAGACGGAGTTCCTCATTTTGAGAATTAAAAAAAAAAATTTTATTACATGGTTTGTTCTCTTGCGTGACAGCTGTGTTCAAATGCTTATGTGCCATTCAAATTAAGGCTTGAAATACAGCATTGATTAAGAAGGGAGGCCTATGGTCTCTTGCCATTGATTATAATATTGTTACTTAATATATAGTATATGTGTGTATGTCAATGGATGGAGATAACAGCATTTATGAATTAAATATTTGTTAGTAACATCATATTAAATTGATATCTAAATGGTTACAAGTTTTTGAATATTATATTTAGTTTCTGTAATTTCGGTTATTGTAATCAACATGTATATTGTAATAACATTTATAGTGAATTTTAATGATAATTAAAATATGCATTTAAGTTGCATAACAGTGGCTTTTGGTTTAATTGTTATTAATTCTTTTCTGTTGAATGGTGAAAGATTACTTGTTATCTTTGTTTATATACTCTATTTCCATTGGTGTAATTAATTGCTCACCCTTGGAGGTTTATTGCCAACTTTACCAAGCTAGTTGTGAGATGTGGAAATGATCTATATTTCCAAGAATTATGTTGTGTCGCTTGTTCTCAAAGAAAATTTATAATGAAAAAAATCATTAGTTGTGATTTGGAATAGATCTATATTTCTGGAAACATATCAAACTCATGGGCCCATTCATTAAAGCCTCTAGATTATTATAAGTTTGCAACCTGAACTTTGCATAATCATGCGAATAAATCATTATGTTAAGTGTACAATTTCCAGATTATATGATGATGAAATCATTCATTAAAGCCCCCATGAATAACTAGAGAACAAGTTTTCTATGTTGACATATTTAATATTACATGTTGCAACACATATTTACATCAAGCCAAAAAGATTCTTCCGATAAAATTGGCTTTTGGTCAGGAGCCAGATAATTCCCATCTTAAATTTTGTTTGAATGTTCAGTATGACAAATCTCTGATTTGTATGGTTTTTATATGCCTAATTTGAGGAAATTAAGATGATTGAGATGCAAGTTTGGTCCAATAATGCTTAATCGAATGTCTTAAACTCTCAACTGAAATGAGTATAAAATTAGGATTAATTAGCTATAATTGTATATTAATTGCATTGATTAATTTATAGGGCTATTTGATCTTGGTTTTGTCATATTTTTACTTACAAGGTCGTGCAAGGACCAAAGATCAGATTTGGGGTGAAGAAGAAAGGCTGAAGTTTGCTGTGGTGAGCCCATGGCGAGCTCATGGCGAGGTCGTGGCGAGGTCAAGACGAGCCAAGCCAAAGGCTTTTCAAAGGGGCAAAATCATTTAAAGTTTGTTGTGGCGAGCCCGTGGGGAGGTCATGGCGAGGTCACGACGAGCTCACCCCTGAAGTGGCAGAAAAAAGGTTGCTCGCCGTGGCGAGGTGAATGCGAGCGGAATGCTTTGCAGAATTTCAGTTCATGTTTTTGGGCTTCTAACTCGGATCCAACTCAATATCCACTCTTAGACCCGACTTAGGGGACATATAAAAGGTGAAACTAAACCCTAGAAGTCAGATTTGGAGCCACCACTCACTTCCTAACCCTAGCTCTCTCATTTCTCATCTCCATCTTCATCCTTCTCACTTCCTTCCACCCAAATCCATGGCCTCTTTCCTTCCCACCTTGGTTGTTGTTCTTCCCATGGAGAGTAGCAGCTAGGCTACACCATTCTTGGTGGTGGGAGCCAAGAGATGAGCTTGAAGCTTGAATAAGGGAGTTTTAGTTCTAATCCTTCTTTCTCTTGTTGTATTTATGCTTTGCTAGGGTTCTAGGAGTATATTTGTGACATTTAGTTGTGTGTTTGATTTCTACATGTTGTATAAGGGTTAGAAACTATTTTATGTTGAATACTTGACATTATGCTAATTAACTTTGAGTTTGATGAAGTTTATGGGTTTATGATTTTGTTACTCTCTTTGTGAATACCTTGTGCTAACTCAAGGTGGCTTGGTTAGTGGATTAAAAATGTTAAGTGGTTTTGCATGAATGGAATGGCATAGGAATTAATTAATTGTGTTTAGCCATTGGGTAATTACTCTTTCCAACCCTAATCTTTGTTTGGGTGGCCATCAATGAGTTAGGGTTAATTGAGAAATTAAGTGCAATTATGGGGTGACCCAAGTTGTGGATTTAAAGTCTTGCATGACTAGTTAGTTCTTGAATTTGTCAAATTGCATGAGTGGCATTGGACTTCAATCCTAGAGTCTTGATTTATTATGTGGGGTTCTAATAATCGATTAAACTCTAGGATTAATTAAGTGGCAATTCGGGGTTCATGTTGTTGGATTAGGAACCCCTTGCAATTAGCAAATTCATATTTATTTTGAACTTAATCAACTTAGGTTAAATTAAGTAATGTGTGGGGTTCCGGCATTAATTAAGTTAACCTAAGCCTAGCCTAGAGGGGTTCCTCTATGGTCTTTCGAAAATCAACAATTAACTCCCTGAAAATCTTTTGAAGCAATGAATCCCAAGGTTTTCATTCATCAAGAATGATTCCATCTTCATTCCTCTATAAATCTCACTTTTATCTTATTTTTGTTTTACTTTTGAACATATAACACCTTTTGTATCTATTCTATACAAAAACCAAAATACAATACGTTTTACCCGTTTTTGTTAGTTTGCATATTAGCTACTAGGTCATCTTTTGCGTTAGGCTTCTCAAGCGAATGACACCCGGGGGTTAGCTTCCTTTATCCCCTTGGTTCTTATTTTCTTGAAGGGTGGACTCAAGGGCGCGCTACATCGCACACTCAATCATGGAGCTCTTCACAGTACATATGCCTATCAATCCACCACGAGTATAGATGGATATTTAGACAAAGTTAAGATAAATATTGGTTAAGGATGTTTCTAAATGAAACAAAATGATGTTTCAAAAGGAAAACAAATGGATTTAGGAGACTTATACTGCATGAATATTTGATTGTCATTCAACAAAGTTATCCAAACATGAGGGGGAGAAATCAAGTAGCTGGAAAAGAAAATGTATTGAATGCACTATTATTATGAAATGTAGATCCTCTGGTATGAACCGGAAGTTCATCATACTTTGCATTCATAAAATATTACGAAATATCTTCCAAATATAATTATTGACCTAAATGAGAATTATCAAATCTCATATTCCAGCTGAAAATGCTCCAACAAATGTGACATGCCTGAAGCATGAGAAATCAATCAATTCCAAATGTAAAGACTTCGAATAAATAGGAACTTATAATTAAGATGATCATATTGAGGAGGCAGGCATTGCAGAAGAGTGCGAAGACATAACTAATTAAAAACCTCAAAGAAGGTACAGGTACCTGAAAATTAACAAAAAGATCTCAATAAGTTATGTAAAAAAAAAAAGGAATATGGAATCAAAAAGAATAAAGTTGTCGACAACAATTTCGATAAAGATATCACGTGATTAAATGAGGATCTTACACAAAGTATGTCATGAGAAGTGACAAACAAATGATTGGCCAAAAAGAGAGGAAATGAAAATATGTGAAAATCACGGACCTGAAGTCCGAAATCCAGAAATAAAAGTAATTATGGGATATCAATATTTATGAGAAATATACTTATTCAAAAAAGCAATGAAGATTGTGATAATGTATATTATTTTGATAAGGATACAAGTATTCTACAAATATTAGTAGTCTGGAAGTGTATGAAAAGAAAATATGCATTAATAATTGTATATATCCCACTTGATGATGAAATTTGTAGATGACATGAATGCACAAGAGGGGGGTGAATTGTGCTTTATAAAATTTAAAAACTTAGTGAGAATACGATTTATAATGGTTCAGCCCAAATTCTTGGCCTACATCCAGTTCTCCAACTTTCAGTTGGGTTCCACTAATTCCCAAGATTCAAACCAGGCTCTTGAGTGCCTTTACAGGTGATCTCTCACAGTAAGAACTTCCCCTTATAGATCACTCCCCCTTACAACTTATAAGAATACAACTCTTCCACTGGGATCCCACTATCCCAAGGAAATTATGCAAATCAGAAGTATATCAGGAAAATACAGAGATTGCTCACACACTTGAGCTGATAGTATTACAGACTGAAGAACAGATGAGAGAACTCAGATAGTATTAATTGCAGTAGGAAATTGTAGTTGGATATCACTTAGTGCTCTCTGCCAACCAATGTCAACTTTAACTCCTTTTATAGTCTCTTTAGATTTTCTGCCCGTTGGAGTAGCTGAGTTTCTATGCTCTAGTTGTGAAGCTGAGAGGGTAGAAGGTCTGGAGATTGATGATGATTCTGAGTTGCATTTAATGCTCCAGTATGAAGTTTATGTGCTTTTTCTCTTTTCCTCATCTCTCATTCAGTGTACTGTGCCAGAAGGCTAGTTTGCTGTGAGTAACGGCTCTCTGTTTATGTTTCTTTGTGTCCAACGTAAACTGCCTGAAATAACAACAAGTACATCTTGCAATATAAATATAGTTAGTCATAAGAAAAGAAGCAAATTTGAAAATCTTCAGTTCCCAATCTATTGCTAGTGCTGCCAATCAATTGGAGTTTCTGGCCGTCAAACGATTACTTTCAAGTTGGTTTAGAGTGCTACTTGCATCACTCGATTGAAATGTTAGCTATTGAGTAAAAACTGAGTGAGTCAATCAGTTGCTTGATCTTTCAATTGATTACCTTATCTCAATCAATTGATTAAGCTTCAATTGATTATACAGTCCTTGATTTCAAAGTAAGTTCCAATCTATTGCTTATCGATTGTACATCGATTGTAGTCCCAATCGATTGTTATTACAATCAATCGATTGATCGTAGACTGATAACTTAGAATGATTTTGAGCTTCAATCGATTATACATTCTTCCTATCGATTCACAGTCCTTAATCGATAGGCAATCGATATGCCATCGATTGCATAATACTTTCTCCAACCGATTGCCTGTTCTTTCCATCGATTGCTTAACTTAGATTTTGAAAAACATTTTTCTAAGAATTTTTCCAAGTTAAGATCTCATAAGCCTATACCCTAAGTCATGTTTGGTTATCATCAAAATTCAAGGTTCAACATTCTCCCCCTTTTTGATGATGACAAAACATACTTGGCTAAGAGAGAAAAAGGAATTTTTTTTTATGAGATGAGAATTTTATCAGAGAATGTTCAGAGTTATTTCAAAAAGCAGGTGTGAGTATAAACTATGAACTCATAATATTATTGAGCAGATAATGGTTAGTACAAAGACAAGTTCATACAAGAGGGTACTAAATCGAAGCAAAAGTAAAACATATCAGTCATAATTCATAATGAGTTAAAAAAATAAATATGACAGATGCATGAGGGAAGGGTTTGGTTTAGTCTGAGTCAGATCCACTAGTCCAGTATTTTGTGTTCAGGTCATGGTCACCAGGCTCACTACTATATCCTCCAGAATCAGTTGAGGGTTCTTCTAGGATCTCAGTTTCAATCATAACCTCCTTCTTCATAGCAGGGGCTTGCTTCTTCTTTGCTGGAGCTTTCTTCTTGGGAGGAGAAGGAGGAGGAAGGTAGGAGAGCAACTTGTCCAATCGTGACTGCTTCTTCTGTTTCTTCTTGGGAGGAGGCTTGACCGATTTTCCCTTTCTTTTTGGTGCAGCTTTCCTCTTAGGGGTAGGATTTGGCTTTGGCTCCTCAATTACTATCCCCTTTGAAGCCCTTGTACTCTTTTTGATTGGAGCCTTGGCAGGAGGTTTAGGCGCAGTCATCTTAATCCTCTTTTTCTTGGCTTCAGACTGAACTTCAGGTCCTTCTTCTTCCTTATCAGACTTAAGGAAATCTAAAGTAGTCTGAATAACATCCTTCACAACTGGTTTGCCCTTGAAAGAGACCTTTCTCCTAACACCCCAACTAGGTATCACAGCTTGAGGCATATCAGATTTTTCACTTTTCTCTGCCTCTGTCTTTGCATCTTCATTTACAGCATCCTTTGCTTTCCTTTCTTGTTGACTTTTGGTTAACCTCTTACTCAACTCTTCCACTTGATGGTGGAGTTCATCTGCCTCTTGGTGAAGGTGAGGGATTATGTCAACTGATACTGGCTTAGGCTCCTGATTGAGTACCATAGCCAGGCTTAAATCTTCTTCTTCTTCAGTTCCTTCTCTTTCCAGAACCAAGCTAGCATCTGAGGGAGGTACATTGGTAGGACCAGGTTCCTCATGAGTCAGGTCCTCAATCTTAATCTATTCCTCCAAGAAGCCTTCTGCCAGTTGATGAATTTTTGGCAAAATTTGTCTCAAGGTGGCCTCAGATTGCTTTTTCCCTACATCTTTCTCCCCCTTTTTGTCATCATCAAAGAGGGTGCACTGGATTGAGGGAGAGGGCTCTGATGAGAGAGAGCAAGAGGTATTGCCAGGGGAAGGAGGGGATGAAAGGTTGGGAGAGGTGATGGGAGCTTTGGATTTTCATCTGGCAAATGTGTGAGAGGGATGTTTGGTATATCTGGGAGTGTATATGATGGGAGGAGAAGGGAGCTGAAAGGGTGGCTGAGTGGGAAGAGTAGGGGAAGATTTTGGTGGAGGAGATTTAGAAGGTGAGCGATGGAGGGAAGAGTGAGGTATAGTGACAGGTGAGGATTGTGGGGTAGCTTGGGGATTGGAAGGAGGAATTGGTGGTGAAGTGATCTGGTAGGTAGGGGAGGGATGAAAGGGTGAGTGGTGAGGGGAATGATGAGGGGAAATCTTTGGGGAAGGAGTTGCACCAGGTTGGGTAGATGGTCCAGCACCATCTAAGGCCATGAATTGAGAGCCTGCTGCTTGGCTTTCACCGGGATGCAGGTAGCCCAACATTTTCTCAATATTCCCAACTCTTGCTTCCAGATGCCCCACCATGACTACCACAATATTGTAGCCTTCATACACGAACTTCCCAAACCATCAACAGAAGGGATCAGAGAGGTATTCAATCCTTCTACCAGACATTTCAGCAATCTGTCCTCCACTCCTTGAATCTGAAGGGACACCTCTTCTATCAGATTGGTGTTGCTCTGCTCAACTAGTTGAGGAATCATGCCTTACAGATTTGCAGTTACCTTGGTAGCAATCTGGTTGATCATTTCATCTGATATGATGGTCCTCATTGCTAACCCAAACATGGATGGAGCCTGAGTTGTGGGTGCTGAGGATTGGGCTTCATCTTGAACTGCCCTTGAAGCTTCTGCTTGAGAGCTCTTGCCTTTAGATGGTCTGGTAGCAGAAGGAACCAGAGGTTCTGTGGCTTTTTTAGGAGGAGCTAAAATATCTGGAACACCACGAATATCAAGCTTCATCTTCTTTAAGTGAGTGCTGGTGAAGAGAAGAACCTCATGCACATCATTTTCCTCTAGGTACCATATATCATTCTTTTGAAGAATGAATGATATCAGTTGAGGAAAGGGCAGAGGGGTCTTGTCACTTGAGGAGCTTTTGAATGTCATGAATTCCTCTATCAGGATCTGTCCAAGGTTGACTGGCTCTCCCTTGATCAAAGTAGGCAGGATAGGGTTGTCAATTTTGTTCAGCTGACTCAGATTCCCTGCCTTGTTAACCATACAACGTGAATAAGCATAGTGAATCAGCCGGTTGTAGATGGTCATGTCTGCTAGCTTCATACTGTGAGGATCCTTGGCCTCACCAGAAGGCTGATATATCTTTAGCAGCTCAGAATCCAAATACTTCTCTTTCTTCTACCACTGGTTGAACAGAGGATTGGTGATTTTGAACCATTCATTGAGAGTCCTCCAGTTGAAAGAGAAGGTCTTACCTCTGACAGTGGAGGTTATTTCAATATCCACGATCTCATTTGTAGTGGTGTGAGTGATGTTGACTTCCATATTTGAATAGAAGCTCCTCACTACTTGCTGGCTATAAGGAAGTTGAATCTTCAGGAACTCCTTGTACTCCTTAAGCCAGGGAGATAAATCTACTCCCAACTGGTATAGGTGATCAATATCAAAACAACATGTCCTTTGATTTATGCCCCTATGCTTGAACACATCACTCACTGGTAAATCTCCTTCTGTTACAAAATCTGCTGGAGAAACCATTGATTCTTCAAGGATTCTTGCCTTTGACTTTCCCTTGTTCTTCCCAGATTTTAGAGGAGAAACCTTGGATTGAACTTCTCCTTTATCAGATGGCTTCTGAGAGGTATTCACAGAGTCTACAAATGTAACCTACTTCTTGGAGAGAGACTTGCCCTGGGAGGAAGATCTGGCCAACTCTGCTATATTCTGATCTAATCTCTGAACAGTTGGATCATCAAAAGGTGGAGGAAACTTGTCTTTCTGGACTTTTGGAATAAACGGAGAGGGCTTGCCCGAGAGATTACTCTGGGTCTTCTTTTTCTTGCTTGTAGAGGATGATTTGGGTGATTTCGAGCCAGGTAGAATCATCTTGGGAGGCATTTTGGTTTTGCAGGAAGTATGCAATTCTGAACTTGTATCAGGTGGATTAGGGCAAAAATTTTGAGAGATTTGAGTGAGAGAGCAAAATATTTGCCTAGGGTTGTGTTTTCTGGTTCGAAGAGGTGACAATGATGATGAATAGTAAATGCAAAATGATGCAACGGTTAGAAATTTACAGTTATATAGGAGGTTGGTGAGTGATTTGACCTTTGTCGGAATGGTGTGCCTCGGGGTCAAATGCAAGAAAATATGTGAAACCAAGGCTTGAGCAAAGTGGCTCAACCTCGGGTCGTCTCTCAAAGGAGTCAACTTATTTTGATTCCTAGACTAACCTAAATGCATGAAGAAAGCAATTAAACTGGGGGGGTTTAATCATTGAAAAGTCTTTTTGGTATTTTTTTCAATTGTAGAAATGTAAAGGGACTTGTTTTTGGCTTTTTGGATTTAGGAAAGCAAGTAAAAGTGGTTTGAAAAGCTCTTTAATGGAATGGGTTCTTGGTGAAAACTTTGCAATCTTCATAGCTTCTCAAATGAATTGGAAGTTCAAAATCCAAGACCGAATGTTAAAAACCAAAGGCAATCGCCTAAGTCCAATTGACCTAGTTACTAATACACAATTAGTCAACTAGGCAATTGTTAGAAAATCGCTTGGTAGTGAAAACCCTTGACAACACACAATGAGTCTCCTCTTGAAGGTATAATTTGACCCTTCAATAATGGACCTAGTGTCTAATGGTAAATGCAAGAAGCAAATGCATTAATCCAATCTAGCAATCCAAAGTAAATAATCAATGCTACCACGTCAAATTGCATTATGCCAAATGATTAACACTAAGGTCTATGCACATAAAAGCAATCGCCAAATTACATACAAAACCCAAAAGAAATCTACCCCTAGGAATAGAAATCATAGCACCACTTGTTCTAAAATTACATATCAAGTAGAAACAAATAGGAATCTCTATTAAATACATAATTTAGACAAGAAGAAGCTAGATAACTCCCCTAATAAAACATTGAAGCTCAAATTGCATCTTAGACACCAAGAAATCCCCAAACTCAGCCTCTCATTACGTTGAACAGCATCTCAACAAGCTCACAGCACAATGGGACCATGGAAGAAAAGAGGCAACGAGTTAGATTGGTAATGAAGGATGAATGGAAGATCAACAAATGGTGTATGTGTGCTAGAAGGGATGAAGTTGTGCGAGATGAGTGATGAAAAATAGAGAGGGATGTGCGTCCTGTGTGTGTGGCTATGTGTGACCGATGATGGAAAATGGAGATGGTGAAGGAGAGGCGTGAGAGGAGATGAATGAGGAAGGCCGAATTGAGCTTGAGATGAATGGGAGGAATGAGTGAATGTGAGATGTGTGTGTATGGATTGATGGTGGAAATCGCTAGCTAGATGGAGAAAATGGAGGTGGAGACGGTGGAGACCGATGGTGGTGAAAGGCGAGAGGTGGTGAAGATGAAGAAGCTTGATGCGATGATGATTTTGTATGGTGGCTGTGATGGTGCAGTGTTTTCATTTCTGGGCACTCTTGTAGGGATTAAAGGAGGTAAGGGGCTGTTTGGTTTAAGGAAATTAAGCCCAAAATCTAAGGGTTTTTGCTAGATACCCAAATAAGCTTCCAAACAGGACCCTTACTCATTTAATCTCTATTTAAAAAAAATATAGAAATGAACCCAAAAATTTTTATTCCATCTTTGCCCTCCTTTAATCTCTGAAATTACCCAACTTGTCCTTGCCGAATTGAGATATGCAATGCAGCGGGACCTAGGTGTAATTTCTGAAATTCGAGCACTAAACTGTAATTTCTGGAATTCGGGCCATCTTTATCAAGACTTCCTACAATGACAAATTCAACCACAAATTGTAATATCCCAAGTCCAAAAATAAGAAATACAAGAGTTTAAACCTTAAAATTCTCATTTAAGCACCAAAATGCAATTAACTCATTGTATTGGAATTCTAAGTGTAAAAGTGCCTGAATTGACATGTATTAGCCTAGGACAAGTGCTAATTTACTATAATTAGTGGGTAAAAATACAAAATAATCAGGTGCAATCAGTGAGAGAAAAGTTACCGTTGTAATAATACCGTTGTGGTTGCAATCGATTGAGAAGGTTCGCAATCGATTGACTGTAGAGTTCTTCTATCGCTGGAATGAGTTTTCAACCGATTGATGTCCCAGCAATCGATTGATATTTATGGTGCTCGAATGAATCCCACGCTGAGCAATCGATTGACTATCGATTGCTCCTTCCCAAGCTTCATATTGGTGATGTCTGCACTCGATTGGGCCTATTTTGCAATCGATTGGGCCTTTCCAATCGATGGATTTGTTAACACTCGATTGGACCTTTTCACCTTTACTTGAAGTTTTTCACCGCGCAATTGTCAATCGATATGCAATCGAAGTCCCATCGATTGATAGATATAATTTGCAATCGATGGCAAGAAGGTGCAATCGATTGCATTGCCATTATCTGCGACAGGACCTGCAAAGAGAATTTTAAGACCCTCCGATGCCTAAGTCAGTATTTTATCATCAAAAATCCAACTGAAAGCAAATAAAGTTACAATATTTAAGGAAGTGATACATCTCTTAGAGTTCATTGGGATTCACCATTCCCAATTCTCTTCTGATAAATCAGTTCAAAAAAAAATTCTCTTCTGATAAACATAAATTGTTCAGTTACTAGAGGTTTGGTGAAGATATCAACTAGTTACAAGTGTGTGCTAATGAATTCCACTTTGACATCCTTCTTCTGCACATGGTCTCTGATGAAGTGGTGTCTGACATCAATGTGCTTTGTTCTTGTGTGATGTACTGGATTCTTGTCCAAGCTAATTGTGCTTGTGTTATCACAAAGGATTGGAACTTCTAGAAATTCCATCCCCAAATCCTTCAATTGATGCTTGAACCACAGAACTTGAGCACAACAACTTGCAACAGCGATGTATTCAGCTTCCGTAGATGAAAGGGAAGCATAAGTCTGTTTCTTGCTTGCCTAAGAGACTAAGGACCCTCCAAGGAACTCACCTTGACCACTGGTACTTTTCCTATCAGTTTTGTAGCCAGCATGATCTAAGTCTGAATAAGCCATAAGATACTCCTGAGCACCCTTAGGATACCACAATCCCAATTCCTGAGTTCCAACCAGATACCTTAAAATTCTTTTGACATATTTGTGATGAGATTCATTAGGATTGGCCTGATATCTAGCGCATATTCTCACACTAAACTGAATATCTGGTCTGCTGGCAGTTAAGTACAAGAGGGAACCAATCAGACCTCTGTATGTGGACTAATTGAAATCCTTCCCTTCTACATCAGCATCTAGCAAAGCCGTGGAACTCATGTGAGTCTCTTCTTCCTTGGATAGATCTATACCAAACTTCTTAAAGATCTCCTTCACATACTTAGTTTGAGAGATAAATATTCCATCTTTTCTCTGCTCGATTTGAAGACCTAGGAAGAAGTTCAGTTCTTCCATCATAGACATTTCGAATTCTCCCTGCATGGTCTTAGAAAATTCTTAACAGAGAGTTTCATCAGTAGCACCAAAAATGATATCATCAACATAGATTTGGACTACAATCATGTTTTTATTTTTATGTAATATAAATAAGGTGGTGTCTACCTTCCCTCTTGTAAATCCTTTATCTAACAAGAAATTGCTTAATCTTTCATACTATGCTCTAGGAGCCTTCTTAAGTCCATATAAGGCCTTTTTAAGTTTGAAAACATGATCAGGATTAGAAGAGTCTTCAAAACTAGATGGCTGTTCAACATATACTTCCTCCATATTATAACCATTAAAAAAGGCACTTTTTACATCCATTTGGTAAAGTTTGAAATTTTTGAGGGATGCAAAAGCTAATAAGAGCCTTATTGCTTCCAACCTTGCTACTGGAGCAAAAGTCTCTTCATAATCTATGCCTTCTTCTTGGTTATACCCTTTGGCAACAAGTCTGGCCTTGTTTCTGACTATAGCACCAGATTCATCAAGTTTGTTTTCGAAAATCCACTTGGTTCCAATAATGGGATAGTTTGAAGGTCTTGGAACCAAGTCCCAAACTTGATTTCTTTCAAATTGGTTAAGCTGTTCTTGCATAGCAACTATCCAGTCACAATCTGTCAGTGCTTATTCAATGCAAGAAGGTTTAATTTTAGAAATAACCGCCAATTATTTGCTCAGGAGGATGATCCCTATGATGTTTCCAGGCTGAGGGACCAGCTGGCTCATCCTAAGAATCATTCTCTTGGCCTTCTTCATCTAGTGATGAGATTTGATGTGTGGATACTTTAGTTTTGTTTAAAAATTCTGGTTCTTCTTCTGCCAACAATTTTTGTCCAGAGTTAGTTTCATCAAATACTACATGTACTAACTCTTCAACAATAGAAGTTCTTTTATTGAAAACTCTATAAGCTTTACTTCTATTAGAATAGCCAATAAAAATCCCACAATCAGCTTTAGGGTCGAATTTGCCTAGGTTTACCTTTCCATTGTTGTGGATGAAGCATTTGGAGCCAAAGACCTTGAGCTGACCTACATTCGGTTTTCTTCCTTTGTAAAGCTCATATGGAGTTTTATCCATTCCTTTTCGTATGTAGGCTCTGTTGGATATGTAGCAGGCTGTGCTCGTTGCATGTGCCCAGAAAACTTGAGATATTCCCCTTTCATTAAGCATGGTTCTGGCCATTTCAGTGAGCACTTTGTTCTTCCTTTCAACCACTCCATTTTGTTGAGGAGTCCTTGGAGCTGAGAAGTTGTGATTTATTCCATTTTCTTCACACAGCTCAACGAAGTTTTAGTTCTCAAATTCTCCTCCATAGTCTGTCCTGATTGAGCTTATTTTCTGCCCTTTTTCATTATGCACTTTCTTAGCAAAAACATAGAAAGCATCAAAAGTATCATGCTTAGATGAAAGAAACATAGTCCAAGTGAACCTAGAATAGTCATCCACAATCACAAGAGTGTATAGACTTCCTCCAAGACTTGTCACTCTTGCTGGACCAACTAAATCCATGTGGATTAGTTCTAGAGGTCTAGTAGTGGAGACTTCCTTCTTAGGTTTAAAAGAAGACTTTGTTTGTTTCCCCTTTTGGCATGCTTCACATATTAAGTCAGTTTTTATTTTCATATTGAGAATACCAATGACCAGATCCTTTTTGACTAACTTATCCAATTGGGTCATGTTCACATGAGCTAATCTTTATGCCAAAGCCAGCAGTTATCAGAATTACTTATGAGACATTTTTCAGAAAGTTGTTGGCTCAGATCAATAGTGTATAAATTTCCATTTCTATTAGCCTTTAATCGACATTTAAGGTTGGATTTGTCTATGGTAAGGTCTTTCTTATTTACTATAAGGCATTCATTTGAATCAAAAATTACCCAGTTACCTCTGTCAGTGCTCTGACTGACACTTAGAAAATTGTGGCAAAGATCTTCCACAAGATAGATATCTTTTACTGCACCGATTTCTCCTACTCCAGCGATTTTTCTTGACTGGTTTCCAGTAAAGCTGACTTTAGCTCCATTCTTCATGATTAGATTATCAAATTTTTCTTTGTCTCCAGATCTATATACCACTTGTTATTGTTGGATGCTTTAAGACAGACCTGCACAAACTAAGCAGATTTAGGTACCCAAATTTTCTTGGGTCCTTTGGGATTAGTTTATTGCCTTTGATCCAGATGGACTTTAGGCTGATGTGTTCCTTTAGGGACCCACTTATAGTGTCCAAATATACCATATCTCTTAGGATAGCATGTAGATTCAGTATGTCCTTTTCTATTGCAGAAATTACAAAAACTGAATGGTGATGAATATTTTGAAGCTTTTCTGAAGAACTTTAAGTAAGGTTTCTCTTTAGGTGCTGGCTTGCTCTTTTTCAAGGGCTCTGGTGTAGAATCATACCCTATGCCAGTTTTATCTCTAAAATTCTTTTGATTCATGAGCATAATATCAAGTACCTCAGTGCTCTTAGTGAATTTCTTTAAAATACCAGTGATCCTTTCATTTTCTTTCGAAAGATTTTCACAGCCCTTGCATTCAAAATTTTCATCCTTTTGAGAAGTGATCTTTGAAATTTGTATGCATTCTGATTCCTCAAGTCTCTTTTCAAGTTCCCTATTTTTCTTTCTTAGCCTAGTTATTTCTTTTGCTAATTTCACAAACTCTAAATGTAGTTCATTATATGCATTTTGGAGTTCATGAAAAGATGAGTCAGAACGATATACCTCAGTGTCAGACTCCTCTTAAGCTACCAGATAAAGATTGGTTGTTTCCTCAGCATCACTAGCTTCCTCATCTGAGCTATCTCCACATATAGATGAGACATAAGCTTTCTTCTTTCCCTAGAATCTCTCCTTCTTTTTCTCCTTCTCCTTAAATCTCTGAAGACTTGGACACTCTGATTTGAAGTGCCACTACTACAGAAAGGAGTTTCCATGTCTGTTATTTAGGGGTTTTCATGTCACTTTTTTATGTGACATAAAAAGTAGTGACTTAGAAAATATGGAGATTTTACGTTACTTAAAATAGGGGACGTGGAAAGTCATATTTTCCACGTCACAACTTATGAAATAAGCGACGTAGATAAGTCCCTGAATAATTTTTTTTTATTAAATGGCTAAGATTTCACGTCACATGTTTTATAAACATGTGACGTGGAATGTGGCGTGGAGAAACCACGTCACTTATTAGCCAAATAAGTGACGTGGTTTCTCATAAACCACGTCACATTTTTAGTTATATGTGACGTGGTTTTGGAGAAACCACGTCACTTATTTGGCTAATAAGTGACGTGGTTTCTTGCCAGAACATTTCACGTCACATGTTTATAAACATGTGACGTGGATTATTATTTTTTTTAAATTAAATTTTAATATTTTCATGTGATCCCATTTTCTTTTTCTTGTTTTTGCTGTCTCAGAAAACAGATTCACCACAAATAGCAATCAACCAAGCTAACATAAGTAATCAATCATACTAACCATATATAACTTGTGTTTACTACTACTTCACAAATTAACCATTAGTGTTACACAATTTAGTATTTTATACAATGATCAATCATCTCTACTAACCAAGACTAACCAATTCCGAAAGCAAAAATTCAGCAACATTCTCACGAATTGAATCAAGATCTTCATCTGTAAATGCGTTGGTATCATAAAACTGCAACAATAAAGATGTGATTATCAATGCAAAGAAATTATACAAAACATTATATATTTATGTATTAACTGTATCAATCATACAAGAATTTAACTTGTACCTGTGAGAATGATCCGGTTCGTTCACTAATAATAATGTCAAAAATATATTTCATGACGTAATATCCGCACTCCTTATTAGTCGGTTGCCTAGGGCACTTCAATCACAAGAAACGGTATAAATTAATAGCAATCAATTTAATAAATCTCAATTGACTAACATTGAAAGAATTTAAATCAAAAGTACTTACTCTAGGTCTTTGTAGCACGACATCTTGATGTTCTTGACCAGTTTTTTCCATTGAATGCCACTGAGATATACCCCTAAAATGGAACCAAAATGAGTACATATATATATGTGACTAATTTATTTGGGACACTAGTATATAATAAAGATATTAACACTACTCACATCGATAGGAGAGTTCTATGATAGGGGGTTATATTGCGCCTCAACGAGTCAAACCAAACCAGACAATGATCCCTAGGGCAAACGACAGCTAGTGCCCAGTGATTACTGAAAGACATTAAAAATAATCATAACATTTACAAATGTGTATAATGATGAAAAGTTGGCAAAAGGAAACAATCAAACTTACTCTTCAAGAATAGGTGCAAAATAGATAATTCCCCGGTTTACTGACATTTGATGGTTGACGTATGCCTGCATGTTGTCATCATAATTCCTCTGCTCCGCCGGGGTATTGAAATTATCCCTCATCACCAATGCCATTGGACTGAAGAATCTGTATTGTCCCCTGCCTAATCTGTTACACAAGCTGTGGAAGTACCTATATATCATAGACAAGTTGAAATCAAAAAGGGATTTAATAAGAAATACTGCTGAGACATAAAAAGTAACGGTCATTTATTACATAGTCGCTAACTCAAGCCATCCAAGGTCAATTTCCTGCAGCAGCAAAAACTCCCTGATATCTTGGGAACCTTGAAGCAAAAATTGGTATGTACGGTCAGGACTGACTACTCCTGGAGGCATCGTAAAGGGCACAGACTCCAAATTTGGCTGCATCTCCCGTAGGAGCTGGAGAGAAGGATATTCGTCTGAAAAGGTCTACAGGGAGATGGAAAAAATCATTGTTATGTTATGCCTAAACCAGAAAAATATCAAACAAGCAGTCTCAAGACTTAAGTGTACATACCACATCAACCGGCGGGTCCGGCCCCTTTTGTGGGCTCTTGTGTACAAGATATCTAGGCCACAAGATGAATGCCCCGACCGCCTCGCCTAATTTGGTGACTTCATGATCTGGAAAGGGTACATCTACCCCCGCCTCATTGCTCAGGACAGCTCTAACAGACACCTTCACTTGGTCCTCATCAATAGGAAATTATGTATGAGGGAGGCGTTCGGGAACTGGAGAGCTTTGGCTACCGCGCGCAGGCGAGGGAAATCAAGATGGAGATAACACTCCTCTCCATAGTCAGGGTTGTTTTCTGGTGTGGGATCTGAGTCGTCCTTATGAATTGATCCTAACTGTCCAGGCTGATTGCAGCTGTCTTTGCCGCTTGGACCGGCGGTACCGAGAGACTCCTGCAAGGGATGAAAATATACAGAGTAAGGCTATAATTGATGAACCCGGAATATGGAAATCAACATATTTAGTAGATGATCAAACCTGATTATTTTGTCCAGAAGAATTCGTAGTGAGTCCGAGCTGTACGGTAGATGCTCGGACTTGTGCCTCAACCTGTATCCGGATCTGCTCATTAAGCTGCTGGATATGTGCATCCAACTGTTCCTGGAACTCGGCCTTTATCTCCGCCCGAGCCCTGGCCATAATCTCCTCAGTGGATTCTCTACGGGCGTGAGATCGGGGTTTGCGACCGAAATACTTGGTCAGCCCGACATTCCTCGGCTCCCCGATAACTCGACCGTGGTGGTCGAGCTTCCCAATTGCCGTGGCAAGGATGTCCATCCTCCCAGAAGGTGTGAAGGACCCTTGGGTGGCTTGCTCCTCAAGTTCTTCCTGTAATGACCCAACAAAATCATAATTTGCAATGTGCTACAAAACCACAAGTTAAATGCATAAACACCAAATAAAATACTTACAATCCTCTATGCAACTTTCTCAACCTCCGGAGTCACAAATTTTCCTTCTTTATTCTTCCTTCCCTCAGCCCATTTCGTATGACGTGGGAAGGGCGGCAGAGGCTCTACAACAAAGGTAGGATCGGACCGTGCAGCTTCCTCCATTTCTGCAATTGGTTTCTGGGTCAACTTTTTCTCTAGCCACTTGTAACCACCCCGAGACATCGTGTGCTTATAGATATTCTTCGCTTGTCGCTTCTTTTGTTTTTCGCTCTCCTCCTGTGAAACTAAGACTAAGTTAGTTAACTAATATAATGTGTTAACAGTACAATTTTTAACCAAAGTTAAAAAGCTATTTATGAAATATACAGACCTTGAACTTTTCGTCTAGCCGTGATGCAACAAACTGCTTCCAAGTGTCTGGGTCAATATTGGGATAGCTCTGACCCGGATCTTGACCCTGCTTGTCTCCAAAGACGTATTCTCTAGTCAGGAGATTCTTGAAATTCTTCCACATCTTGCGC
Organism: Mimosa bimucronata; assembly: GCA_037074515.1. Taxonomy (NCBI): domain Eukaryota; kingdom Viridiplantae; phylum Streptophyta; class Magnoliopsida; order Fabales; family Fabaceae; genus Mimosa; species Mimosa bimucronata. Next base: position 30,202,576 of record CM073438.1, on the reverse strand, counting down.
CCTTCTCCCAACCAAAAATCCTTGAAAAATTGTGTGTTTGGGACATCAAAATTTTGCTGAAAATAATGACGAACACATTAGTTGAATTAAGTGGAAATAAGAATACATACATATTAGGAACAAACAGAAGTATAATGATAAAACATACCAAAATATCTGACCAACATTGATCCTTAATGTCTTTGTTGACTCTCCGCCAATCGTTAACCAAGATGCTTATCCGGTTCCTCACCACAAAACCTATGTAGCTGATGAAATTCGCACCAACTTCCCCGATAGGATTCATGTCATCATCAAAATCCACACGGATAGGCTGCACATTTGTCCCCTGACGGACAACAACTTCATTAAGCTTCGTCGGACCTCTTCCCTTTCTCCGAGGGGGATCGTTCCGTTGCTGATTGTTATCACCGTCCGCCATGTACCTGTTAACATATCAAAGATGTGATGAGTCACAATTCCACAACCTTCACAAAACCAAAACAAAAACATTAACAAGAATTAATACATGATAATTCAAAAAGGTTCTCACTTTATATGTTATCCCATATCCCCTCACAATGATCATTTCTAGAGGCAAATTGGTCATCATCATCTACCAATTCAAATTCACTTGGTTCAGGTGGTCCTGCGCCTAAAGGTTGTATCTCATCTAGATCTAAATTGGGAGCACGGTCCTTTTGCTTTTTACCTTGCAAGACTATGGACAATTGCTTATTTGCGGGATCTGTTACATAGAACACCTGTTTTGCGTGACTTGCTAAAATAAAAGGCTCATCTCTGTACCCAGCCTTCTGAAGATCAATTGAGATCATACCAGTATGGGGATCAATCACTACTGCGCTATTGTTAACCCACTTGCATTTGAAGATTGGAATTTTGAACTTTGTGTAACTAACTTCCCAAATTTCTTCAATTACGCCATAATATGCCATGGAAGCCAATCTTGGGTTTTTATCTTTCGAACTGGAGAAGTGCATCGCTTCGGCTACCACCATCACGCCACTGTTTTGCATGGTGCTATTATTGTCCTGGGCCTTAGTGTAGAAGGAATAACCATTTATGTCAAAAGAGGACCAAGTGACAACCTCAAAACGAGGCCCTCCGGCTAACCATCTTATTGTATCCGGCGCACCAGTCTCCTTTTTAACATACTCCTTGAACCACCCAATAAATGTCCTATTATGCTCGTTAGAAATCTGCATGTCACTCTTTTTCGGATTCTTTTCTTTCAGGATCCTCTTATGCTCGTCCAAATAAGGCTGCACTTCTTCCATATTATTCAATATGTACAGGTGTGCTTGTAACACCTCTTCACGGCACATAGTCTTCACTTTAACCCCTCGTACCCCCTTACCAATCCCATCTTCATGTCGGGGGATTTCCTCAACCCCTTTTAGATACGATTTGCAAAAATCCATTGCCTCCTCAACTAAGTATCTTTCAACAATTGATGCCTCAGGTCGATGTGGGTTCTTGGAATACCCTTTCAAAACTTTCATGAATTGCTCGAAAGGGTACATCCACCTCAGATAAACAGGGCCACATAGCCTTATCTCCCTTACCAAATGAACAATCAAGTGCACCATAATATCGAAAAAGGCTGGAGCAAATTACATCTCTAATTGGCACAATATAATGTAACCCTTATTTTCCAACTCGTCGAGCTTTTCAGTGTCGATGACTTTGCTGCAAATCGCATTGAAAAACATACACAATCTTGTTATAGTCATCCTCACATCATCTTGCATAATGCCTCTTATAGCAATTGGTAAGAATTGTTTCATCAATACATGGTAATCATGCGACTTCATTCCAACCAACTTCAACTCGTTCATAGACACAAGTCTACTAACATTAGAAGAATAACCCTGCGGCACCTTGATCCCACTTAAACACTCACAAAGACTTTTTTTCTCCTGTTTAGAGAGTGTATGAGCAGTAGGTTCCATATAAGCCCTCTTTCCATTTTCACTGACTATAGGATGCAACCGTTGTCTTATACCCATTTCAACCAAGTCTAACTGTGCATTGAGTCCGTCCTTAGTCTTCCCTTGTATATGCAACAACGTTCCAACAAGACTATCACCGACGTTTTTCTCCACATGCATCACGTCTATACTGTGCCTCACATCCAGAAATTGCCAATAAGGTAGATCAAAGAAGATTGACCTCTTCTTCCAAATGATCTTCTCATAACTGGTCTTCTTCTTCTTCTGTTTCTTACAGAATACCACATTAACATTCTTAACACGGCTAAAAACTTCCTCCCCAGTTAAGGGGGTCGGAGCAGATCTATATTCAGATGAGCCATTAAAACACTTCTTTAGTCTACGATAAGGATGAAACCGATCAAGAAACCTCCTGTGACCGAGGTAAACGGTCTTTCTTCCATGTTTAAGCTGGTGGCAGTTTGTGTCCAACTCACATATAGGACATGCCATATAACCCCTCACACTGTAACCAGAAAGATTGCCATATGCAGGGAAGTCATTTATTGTGGTAAACAGCATAGCTCGCAACTTGAATGTCTCCTGCCTGTACGCATCAAACACATCGACGCCTTCCTCCCACAACATCTTCAAGTCCTCAATCAAAGGTGCAAGATAGACATCGATATCGTTCCCAGGCTGTTTCGGCCCAGAAATCATCATAGACATCATCACATATTTGCGTTTCGTGCACAACCAAGGAGGCAGGTTGTAAATGACCAGCAAAACTGGCCAAGCACTATGTGTGCTACTGAGACTCCCGAAAGGATTGAATCCATCTGTACACAGTCCAAGACGAAGATTCCTCGGCTCACCACCAAATTCAGGAAACATTGAATCAATTTTCTTCCATTGAGGAGAGTCAGCAGGGTGCCGGAGATATCTTCCATCAGAGATTCTCTCATCACAATGCCATCTCAGTTTCTTTGCTTCTGCCTCATTTGCAAACAAGCGTTTAAACCGTGGTACAATTGGAAGGTACCACATTACCTTCAAAGGTACCCTTTTCTTTGATCCATCATCATCACCAACGGCATCCTTTATCGGCTTGTACCTCGGAGTATCACATTTAGGACACTCTTTCAGGCCGGCATACTCATTCCTGTACAACACGCAATCATTAGGACAAGCGTGTATCTTCTTATACTTCACCGCCATCTTGCTTAAAACTTTTTTAGCCTCATACATACGCTTCGGAAGCACATTGCCGGCAGGGAACATATCACTCAAAGCTTCAAGCAACTGCGAGAAACCCGTGTCCGCCCACCCATTTTCTGTCTTTATTTTCAACAATTTCAGGACGCCGGTCAACCGAGTATACTTAGTACACCCCGGGAACAACGGTGTCTCTGCATCACTCCGCAACTTCTCAAACTCATCTACCACAGAAAATGACTCAGCCCTAATGTCATTGATCATCTCGTCCATTCCATCATCACAAACATCATCCATCACTGCTTCTACATTTTGTGACGTGCACTCATCTACGGTACTTCCCAATTCCCCATGCCAAAACCACTTCTTATAACGGAGATTGATCCCATCACAAAGAAGGTGATCCCTTATATTATCAACGCTCTTACAATAAGCATTTGCACACTTCACACAAGGGCAACGATACATGCCATTCTTACTAGCCACGTTTCTTTTGGCAAATTTAATAAATTCTTCCACCCCCATTTGATACTCTTTAGTGGTTCTCAATGCATGCATCCAACTACGATCCATTCTATTAAACCTATGCCATATGTCCAACAAATTAGTCAATTTTAGCTCACTACCTTGTGAAGAAATGGGCATGCCATACACTTAACTTAACTTCATGCAAATTTTTTAAAAAATTTCGCAGAGTTTTCCCTTGTAAGTGTGATATCCAAAAATTACATTTACAATCTAAGATAATCCAAAATGAAACTAGAAATCCCAATGAAATCACATATTAATTCAGGGGAATAGAGCAAACCAACAATCAGATCAATGACTTACACAAAGCACAAACAAGCCAAGTAAAATTAGAGAAACACAAGTTGTCAACGGAAATTATCATAGTAGTCACAAGAATATAAGAGCATAGTCATATTCCTTATTGTTCAATGGAGGAGATAAAAGCAATAACATACCTCTAGGTGGCTTAGCAAGACAAAGATTACCCTTATGGTGATATGGGTTAGAAGAATCGATTTCTGATTTGGACCAGTTACCTGTATATATTGGAAAAGGTTAAAAATAAAATCTCCAACAAGATTCAACAGAAGAGCTAAATGGTTTTGATACTCCTCTCTACATACACTTCACTTGACACAACCAATAATCAACAAACCAAAGAATTAGACTTCAAAATAATACATTTAAAACCATACATGCAAAACCACGGAATCAATGTTTAAGAAGAATAAGGTAGTGAACACTTAGAAATATTAAATCAATTACTTCCATATTTCAGACAACTAATTAATAGTTAGAAACACAACCTCCTTTCTTTACAAAACCATTGATCAAGACTAAATTTCCAAGCATAATTCACAAAACACAAATCAAACACTAAATTTCCAATAATCAAAATGTACATCATTTCTCAAACTTAAGCCTATTACTTTTTAATCCAATTTTAGTTACAAATAACAATGTCTTTTGAATTAATCTCTTAGCACATTAACCTCCATATTTGTTTTAGCTCAATAAAACCTTGATCACCCAAAGTTCTAGACAAAATCAAATTAGCCATTCTTTTAATTCCCTTTTCAGCCTAATTAAGAACATAAGCCATACCATTCTCTTACTAGTCCTTAATTATTTAATCAATGATTTACACTTCAATAATTAACATTTAAACATCATCACCTCTTATCAATATATTGCAGCATAATCACCCAAATAATGTATATAGAAACATATCAATCAAAAAGCATTTCTAAACACCATTATACACTTGTACTATTTGTTTTCCCCTTTGTTAGATTAAACCCAAAAAATCGCAACTAGCAATTCAAAGAATTGCACGAAAATCAACAAGAAATGAAAACTAAACAAATTAGAGAAGAACTGGGCACTAATGAAAACAAATTAAACAAATTAACAACAAATTAATTAGACGAACTGGGCAGCATTCCAAAATCAACAAGAAATCAGAGACAACTGGGCACTAATCAACTAAACAAATTAATCAAAACAGAGCAATCAAACCTAGAAATAAACACAAAAAAATGAAAACGAAAATGCAGGGGAAAATGAGTTCACAGAAATTTCAACATAATGCAAGGAAACCAACACCCACCAGAACCCAGAAAACGAAAATGCAAGGGAAAAAAAACCAAAAACACAGAAACGAAAATGCAAGGGAAAAGAAACCAAGAACACGGAGAGCTAAGAGCTGAGGGAGAGATTTTGCACCTGATTGCGTTTTGGGAGAGAGCTGAGAGCTGAGAGCTTCTTCTTCTTCAACCTATTTGCGTTTTGGGAGAGAGTTGAGGGGTGAGGGGTGAGGGAGAGAGGAGAGAGCTGAGGGATTTGAGCTTTGGAGGGAGGGGGCTGAAATTCTGGCGCGGGCTTTGAGCTTTGGGTGAGGGAGATATGGAGCTGAAATCAAGTTTTGTTTTTTTTTTTAATTTTAATGAAACCACGTCACATATAGGAAATATGTGACGTGGTTTCTCAAAACAACGTCATATATATCTAATATGTGACGTTGTTTAAGAGAAACCACGTCACATATTTCCTATATGTGACGTGGTTTCATTAAAAATTAAAAAAAAAATCCCTGATTATCTATGAAACCACGTCACATATTTCCTATATGTGACGTGGTTTCTAAAAAAAAAAAAAAAAAGAAAATCCACAAACCACGTCACATATTTTATATATGTGACGTGGTTTCTTAAAAATTAAAAAAAAAATCCCTGATTATCTATGAAACCACGTCCCATATTTTATATATATGACGTGGTTTCATAAAAATTAAAAAAAAAATTCGAAAACTGATTATTTACTACAAACCACGTCACATATTTTCTATATGTGATGTGGTTTATTATTAAAAAAATTTAAAACTTGGGGAAAACCACGTCACGCAATTATAATATGTGACGTGGTTAATCACACCCATAATCCACGTCACAATTTTTCCATTATTGTGACGTGGTTTCTTCCTCAGCATTATATTTAATTACAAAAATGCCACCAAGCTTTTTTCAATGTCCGTTTTATAATTAAGTGACGTGAATTAGGGACAAGAAATGGCCTTTTTGTAGTAGTGTGCACAGGCTTCTTACATTCATAGCACACAGGAGGATTTTTCTGAGGATCCCTTCTAGAGCTGTTACCTTTCTGAAATCTTCTTCCATTCCTGAAGAACTTCTTGAATTTTCTGACCATAAAAGCCATTTCATCATCATCCAGTTCTTCTTCATCTTCCTCATCCTCATATTCTTTTATAGGAGCTGAGAGAGCTAGATTTTTCTTCTTCTTGTCTCCATATAGCTCTCTTTGGGTTCTAATTGTGGTTTCATACTCGGCCAGACTCCCAAATAGAGCAGTGATAGATCCCATAGACTCTCCTCTCATTTCTTGAATTGCAGTAGCTTTCATTTGCCATTCTGGAGTGAGAATCTTAAGGATTTTGGAGACCTACTCAGCTTCAGAGATTTTCTTCCCAAGAACAGTAAGATTGTTTATCAGATGTGTGAATCTGATTTCTAGTTCTCTGATAGGGTCTCCTTCTTCCATCTTGAAAAGATGAAATTCTGAGATTAGTTGCTCAAATCTTCTTGCTTTAACTCCTGAGGTTCCTTCATGAGCAACTCTTAACGCATCCCACATTTCTTTAGCAGTTTCTAGGTGGCATACTCTGAAGTAATCCTTTTGGCTGAGTGGACTTTGAATCACCAGAATTGCTTTGCTGTTCAGTTCCATATTGTCTTGATCATCATTGGTGAATTCTGAAGGCAGCTTGGGAACCTGGGTTCCATTTTCAATTTTCATTGGCACAATGTCTCCCTCTTCTATGATCTTCCAGAGCATGTATCCATTTGCCTTGATGAATGTTCTTATTTTCATCTTCCAAAAGGTGTAGTGTTCTCCATTGAAACTTGGAGGTCTGCTGATTGAGCTTCCTTCTGGGAGAAGATTATCATATCCTGCCATGATGGATCTTTACTTCTCTTGATCGTTGGATCAGTAAGTTCTGAGAAGACCAGGCTTTGATACCAAATGTAGATGACAGGAATGCACAAGAGGGGGGTGAATTGTGCTTTATAAAATTTAAAAACTTAGTGAGAATAGGATTTATACTGGTTCAGCCCAAATTTTGGCCTACATCCAGTTCTCCAACTTTCAGTTGGGTTCCACTAATTCCCAAGATTCAAACCAGGCTCTTGAGTGCCTTTACAGGTGATCTCTCATAGTAAGAACTTCCCCTTACAGATCACTCCCCCTTACAATTTGTAAGAATACAACCCTTCCACTGGGATCCCACTATCCCAAGGAAATTACGCAAATCAGAAGTATATTAGGAAAATACAGAGATTGCTCACACACTTGAGCTGATAGTATTACAGACTGAAGAACAGATGAGAGAACTCAGATAGTATTGATTGCAGTAGGAAATTGTAGTTGGATATCACTTAATGCTCTCTGCCAACCAATGTCATTCATAAAATATTACGAAATATCTGCCAAATATAATTATTGACCTAAATGAGAATTATCAAATCTCATATTCCAGCTGAAAATGCTCCAACAAATGTGACATGCCTGAAGTATGAGAAATTAATCAATTCCAAATGTAAATACTTTGAATAAATAGGAACTTATAATTAAGATGATCATATTGAGGAGGCAGGCATTGCAGAAGAGTGCGAAGACATAACTAATTAAAAACCTCAAAGAAGGTACAGGTACCTGAAAATTAACAAAAAGATCTCAATAAATTATGTCAAAAAAAGGAATATGGAATCGAAAAGAATAAGTTGTCGACAACAATTTCGATAATGATATCATGTGATTAAATGAGGATCTTACACAAAGGTATGTCATGAGAAGTGACAAACAAATGATTGGCCAAAAAGAGAGGACATGAAAATATGTGAAAATCACGAACCTGAAGTCCAAAATCTAGAGATAAAAGTAATTATAGGATATCAATATTTATGAGAAATATACTTATTCACAAAAGCAATGAAGATTGTGATAATGTATATTATTTTGATATGGATACAAGTATTCTACAAATATTAGTAGTCTGGAAGTGTATGAAAAGAAAATATGCATTAATAATTGTATATATCCCACTTGATGATGAAATTTACCTGAGAATCATTCAATGATTAAAAATTCCATAAGCATATATAAGAATTATCTTACAAAATATATTGTTACTTAGAAAATATATAAGTTTGTACATTATTTGACTAGTAGATTAAGTTATTAAAATCCACAGTGATTTTCAAAATCATGAATTTAGCTTTTGTAGAAGAATTTTGTAGAAGAGTTAAGTCACTAATATAAATATTTGCTATGTTGGTATTACATGTCACAATTTTGTAGAAGAATTTAGCTTTTGCAGGTGCACATTGGATAATGTATTTGAATAAATACGTAGATGCGAGATATATCATGTAGATATGTTAGAGGAATGCATTTAAGCAAAACATGTAGATGATAATGCAATTTGACCAAATGAAGATATGCTCAAAAAGCTTTGGACGGAATATGATTGAAAAATCAATATACTCAATTGAGACAAAAGAACAAAAGTGATGTAGTCACCAAGGGGAGTAAAATGATTTTGTTCAGAGGGAGAAAATGTCATGCTGTACTCTTTTTCCCTTAACCAAGATTTTGTCCCACTGGGTTTTCCTAGTAAGGTTTTTAACGAGGCAGCTTTGATAAGTATTGTGTACTCTTTTTCCTTTACTGGGTTTTTGTCCTATTGGGTTTTTCCTAGTAAGGTTTTAATGAGGCACAATATTTTTTATGGACATCCAAGGGGGAGTGTTATAAAAATAGTGTCTAATGGATGTTCATAACCTCCATCTCACGGCTTATGGGAATTTCATTTGTTTATTACTATTATTCTCATATTTACTCTTTTGTAACTATAGGAATATAATTCAATGTGTTGAGGCCTATAAATAGAGGTCATGCCACAAGTTATGAGTATGTAGAATTACAAGTGAATGGGAATACTCCATTGCTTTATCTCCAATATCTTGTCTCATTATTCTCTCATCTTCTCTCCATATTTCTTCTTTCTCCTCTCCATCTTTCTTCTTTTCTTTATTTTTATAACAGTTACATCTTTTTTTTTTGATAAAATGATAATTATCATTAATACAGTAGAAATTACATAAAAAGAAATCAACTTACAGAAAAAAAATGTTACATCTATAGGTGATATTGATGGGATAGCTCCTTTTTGACATCTCAACCCTTTGCCATTTCACCGTACAAAAAACAATTTTTTTAAAAAAAAAGCTTAGGGGCACGTGAAGGCCATAGACTCCATACTTAACCTGCCCATTTTATTTTGTCAAGCTATCCGTGTGTACCTAGTCCGGTAGAAGCACTTAAGAAAACTTATTTTTCATATTTTCTTATATAAAATAAATTTTTATATAGAATATAAACTTAGTTATAAGATTTTTTTAATTAAAAATTAAATATATTAAAGTGATATCATATTGATAATTAGACTTTTTAGGGATTTATTTTTTATTTATTTTATTATATATGTATATAATTTTTTTCCTAATTACAATTTTTATTTAATTATTTAATCACTGGCCCGACCGAACGGTCTGACCGTTTCAACCGTTTAAACCATGACCCGTTGATTTTTCCGACTCGACATCTGGTCTGGCTTTTAAAACATTAGGTAGAAGGAGGGGATGATTATTGAAAAGTAGAGAAGGAAATCCAAGTAGTGTATGCTTGGGTTAGATGTGAAAATAAGTTAGAATTTGTGGATCCCATCTTATAAGTGATTTATAAGTCAGAAATAAGCTTTTTAAACAGCTTATAGCTTATTTTGACTTATAAGCTATAAGTTACTTATAAGTTAAATTTACCATAAGTCCAACCAAACATCTCTTTTTTTCACTTTTCTCACTTTAAGTCCTTTTGGCTGAAAATAAGCTCTTATTTTTTTAAAATAAGCCCAACCAAATATGCTCGTAATCAACAGGAGGGAGTATTCAAAGTAGTCTTTTTTGTCGACAAGCATATCAGATTGAATATAAACATATGTATATGTACAAAAATATAAATAATATAAACATATGTATATGTACAAATATATATATATATATATATATTAAGGTACAATATATGGCTGAAAGAGAAATAGAATTACCATATTTTTACAAGGATTGAGTGAACTATGAAATATATGGCGTATTCCTACATTCTTATATAACAACATGCTGGAACTTCGTCGCGACAAACATCATGCTCACTGCTATATAATAATATTTAATTTTTTTAAAAAGAGTTAACATGTAAAAATACTGATGCGTTAAAAACTATATGCTTTATGGTGATACAAAGTAACTATAGGTTTACGAAGTTAGTGTAAAAAAACAAAGCCATTCTTTCTTTGTTTTTTTTTTTTTTTATATATTAAACAAAGCCATTCATTTGACCGTTAGAGAGAGACTTTGACTAAAAGGTTGACTTGTGCAATGGAAGAATTATATTTTTGAAACGATAATTGATTTTCTGTAATGGAAGTGAGAAAATTATTGCTATTTTCAATTGTGTGTGTATATAATAAAATTATGATTGTCAAATATATAATAAAATAATAAAAACATGTTGACCATTCAGTTTTAACAACAATAACAAATAAAAAGCATGCCCATGCGGTAAGCAAGAAAACACCAATCTATTCTCTGGGGCGGCGACCTAAGTTATCTGCAACAGTGCGCACACAAACTAACAAGTAAACGAGAGCCACAAAACAATGTAAAAGTCAAAAGATCTACCACAATCCCCAGGTTTTCTATAATGTAAACATGGAAATTAAAATAAAAAGGACTTGGACATGCAGACAAAGAAATGGAAAGTGGATTTGAGTGTCAACCACAAGAAATAATCTCAAAAGTAATTAAAGGCTTGTTCGATTTTAATATATATTTTTATGTTTTCTTTTTGCATCATTTATTTTTATGTTGTTAGAATAACTCATTATACTAATTTTCAGAAATTTTCTTATAACAATGTATATTTTTTGAAGAAAATATTTTTGAATTACTAGTTTGAATATGATATCTAAATAGTGGAGTGAAGAGTAAGAACATAATTTAATTTATTGATATAATTGTTATTAATGAAAATATAACATTTTTTGGTCTCTTCTCTAATTCCTTATTTTCCAGAAAACATATCCAAAAACATAAAATCATGGGGAAATTAATTCAGTGTGAATTAATTTTGATCAAGTCCCTTATAAGCCGGTTAATATTGATAAAGTCCCTTTCGAGTTATATTATTTCTGAAGGGAAAAAGTCATTTATACCCCTTTTATTGTGGGCCCCATTAACCTGTCTCCACACCATCCCTTCTCCTTTCAACTCTCTCTCTCCCCAACTCGATGGTGCCGCGCCCCTCCCTTGCCACCCTCCTACGCTGCAACTTATACTGCCAAGCCACCAAGATCCATTCCGGCGGAGAACCAAAACTAAGCCACCAACGACGCATCGATTCCTTTAGTGTTAGACTCTTTCGGGCTACCCATTTCACCAAATGTTCTGAAACTAAATACAAAAAATTGTAACCCCAACAAATCAATCTCAACCCGCCATTATTAAACGAACAAAGGCCTCTCTGAAAAAAAAAATGAAGAAAGGCCTCATGCTTCCCCTTTTTGTTTGAGAAAGCTCAAACCTCCCAGCTTAAAATTCCTTTCCCCAAAAATAAATAAATAAATAAATAAATAAAGAGAAGACTTCAAAATTTCGCTTGCAACGAAACCCATAAACAAAATAGGGAAAAAGACAAAAAAATCCCTTCCAATTTGTAAAATCTCAAATAAGGAATTTTGTATTGTTAATGGTTGTTAATACCTATCATGAAGTTGTTATTGAGATTTTGCAAATTGGAAGGGATTTTTTTTATCTTTTTCCCCAGAAAAAAATATTATTTCACTAACATATACTTTTTCAGAAGAAAAGAACATGGCAAACGCACCAATGCTTCTCCCATAGACGACGACTATAAATTCGGACCTGGCTTCGCTCTGCTGTCAGGTCCCTCCGTTGCCCTCCTCTTCCCAATCTAGACTATTGGATTATCTTATGAAAATAAATATAATTATAAAAATTATTTCAAATATCATAAATAAATTTAATCTATCATTATTTGGTGTGAACAGTTCACAAGTGTAATAAAAAATGAAAAATAAAAATTCAAATTTATAATAAAAGTCTACAGTTCTTTACTTTTCAGAACAAATTTTGAAAGAATAAATTTGTTATGTGATTTAAAATTATTTTTATAATTATATTTATTTTTATAAGATATTAAATCTGGACCATCAGATTAGGAAGAGAAGGGCGGTGGAGGGCCCTTACAGTGGAGATAAGCTAGGTCCCTATAATTCTTGAGGTGGTGACGTTGGGAGTGGTGGGGAGTGGCTGTGGAGGAGGGTGGTAGAGGAGAGAAACTGTTTGTCGGGGGATTTTTTAATATTCTTTAAAAATTAATAATGGGCCCACATATAAAAAAAGGAGTACATGACTTTTCTCCTTCACAAATAATATAATCAGATCATAAGGACTTGAAATTAATTTGTACATTTCATGAGACTTTTGTATGGAACCAGTTAAAAGACCCAAACGTCTTTATTGAATTTTGTAATTACAATTCAAAACATATGTGAGGAATTTCCAATACCTTTGTACTTCTTTCCAACATTAATATGAGTATTTCTAAATCTTAAAAATCATGGAATCCAACGTTAAAACATTCAACATTTCACAACTGGATTTCCAAGATACATATGAGGAATTTCCGAAATGTTTGTGTTTCTTTCCAACAATAATGTGAGTATTTTCAAATCTTAAAAAATTATGGAATCCAACACTAAAATATTCAAAATTTCATAATTGGATTTTCAAGACATATATGAGAATTTCCAAAACGTTTGTACTTCTTTCAATAAGAATACTTTAGTCTTTTAGCTGAAACATTCAATTTCATTTTGCTCCCTTAGAGGCAAAGTGAAGTTCCAGAATTTGGAGGGAATCTGAGGTGAATTTGCTATTTTGGGGGTTAATTGAAATTTTCCCATAAAAATACTTGGAGAAGAATTTAGATGGATTCTCTCATTTCTCCTCCGCAGCAGCCAACATAAAATCATTTCAACCGGTTTTGGGCCTCTTTGTACATGATAACAAAAATTAATGTGCGTTTATATATTCATTATCTTAACTTATGTGAAATTAGAATTCTTTTAAAAAAATTGTCTTCTTTCTAAAACTAGTAGGAAAATTACAATTTAGTATGAAGACTATCAGTCTTTCTATAACTCAAGTATCCCAAAAGGCTGCCGGTAGGAAAAAGGGGCTTGTTGGGATATTTGGATTTGTTGTAGAGAAAGCGAAAACAATTTCTTAAGAACAACTTTATACGTACCCGTGGTAAAATCAGTGTAAAAAGTCCAACTCTTTCCTTTCATAGTGCCCTTAGTTTATCCATATTAGTTGTTTAGCAATAAGAAGAGATTGACAGAGAAGATCAATAACTTTACTTTTTATTAAGAGTATTTGGGGGAATATATGATAATGTTAAAACAACAAACTAATTTAATTTGCTAATTAGTTAATTGTGATTAAATAGAATGACACGAGAGGAAAATAATTTTAAGTGATGCTTAAAACATAGATGTGTATTTGGTGCAAATTATTTCACAAACTTGAGGCATGCCAACATTGAAATTAATGTGAGAAATTGACACAAGATTCTTCTTTGGGTCAATTGAGTTCGTGTCAGTACAATAAACTAGTAAATAAGAGCTACAAGACAATATGAAAAATCTCTAAAGATCTACCACGTACATAAATTATTGGGAGGTATGCATAAATAAACAATTTTTTAAAAATCAATAAACCCTTTTCTTACTTATAATTGAATTGCATGGTACATGAGTGTGGAAAGAAAAAAGGAACCCAAGTCAAGTTGCTTAGATAGTTGTCTGTATTACCATATCTAGCGAGTAAAATGCAAATTAAAGGTTACTAATTCTATGATAAAAACATAAAGGACTATGATGAATTGACACTTATGAAGGACTATCATTGTTCCCACATGCATCACGTTACTAATACGCGATAAGCGTTTGTTTCAAGAAACTTCCCTCTATTCCTTGTCTATAAATGGAAGCCAAGTTCACATCCCAGATTAACAAGAGCCCTCGCTATAAAAAATTATCATTGAGGTTAAGTCTCAACTCTATAGTCATATAGCGTTATACTTGGGCCTGCGTGGAAACTTCTCTCTTTTCTTTGGCTATACATTCAAGTCTAGTTCACTTGCCAGATTAACAAAAGCATTAGGCTACTTTAAAATTTCAAGAGTATAAGTTACCCTATAGTCTTAGTGTCATAGCGTAGAGGAGGAAAACTCACTAAAAATTCTTCAATATGACCTTGACAAAAAAGATTATGGGTCAATCTATGGTGGGAGCATTTCGTTCTGATGCTTCCGAAGGGCCATTTCACTTGAAACGCTGCAGCAATCAGCATAGAATTTCCTTGTCTCCCACTATCTATTGCTCAATTCAAACACCAAACGAGCAGAAGAAGAAGAAAATGTTGCAACAAACTATCTCACCACTCTCAACTTTCACAGAAGAAGATGCACAATCCAGGAGAGACCTCGCTGCTTGGAAGCCGGCGTCGGATACGGCGTTGGTGACCGTAGCTGGCACTGTAACCCTCAAGAATAGTAAAAATATGATGCTTCAGCATTTTGAAGCTTTCAACAAAACCATGTCTGAGAGGGGCATGATTTTTCAGCTAGTTAGTTCTGAAGTTGATCCTGGTAAGCTTTTATTCTCTTGTTAGATACTCCTGTTAGTCCTAAATATTGGACCTATTTAAATACACGAGTTTGGTCCAAAATATAATATATATTTTTAATTACTCTCAACTTTTTTTTTAAATTATCTTTATTAATATTTCTTAATAAAAGGCATGTAAAAGAGTGACACTACAAAAAAACAACAAATTTCCGACGGAATTTACTAACGGAAAAAATTCAGTCGGAAAATTTACCGACGGAATTACAGACGGAAATTTTTCCGTCGGTAAATACCAACATTTTCTTCTTCAGTCGGTAATTTAATTCATTATATTATTTTATTTATAAATTATTATTTTAATAATCATTAAATATTAAAATATTATTACCGACTGAAATTTCCGACGGAATTTCCGTCGGTAATTTAATTAATTATTTTATTTTATTTATAAATTATTTTTTTAATAATAATTAAACATTAAAATATTATTACCGACGGAATATTTTCCGTCTGTAATATTAATTATTTATAATTTTCGTATAAATAAATTATTATTTTAATTTATAAATAAAATATAAAGATAAAATATTACATTAATTTATTTTAAAAAATATTTTATAAATAAATAAGACTTATTTAATAAAAATTAATATATAGTAAATTTATTACAAATTTAATTTTAATTTTTTATTAAATAATATTTTATTTTTAATAAATAATTAAATATTAGTAATAAAAACGAAAATAATTATAATTTAATAATATATATAGTAAAATAATTATTTAAAAATGTCATAAAATAAAATGAAAAATAATTATAATATAATAATATAAAATAAAAATACTAAATATAATGGATTGTATATGAATATAAAAATTATTTATAAAAAATAATAGAATTATTAATATGTAAATTATATATTAATAATTATAAAATATTTCATAATATATTAAGATTAAATATAATTATAATAACGGGAGTTTAAATATTATAAATATAATAGTTTTCAAATAATTTCACAAGGTGTTTGTAGCTCAACTGGTTAAGGCATCAGATATGCCCCAACAAGTTGGGGGTTCGAATCTCTCTGAAGACAAAATTGAAGGCAATTTGTGGAAGCGACACGTGGCAGCACAAGAGTGCGACACATCTCAACTTAAATTTTTTAAAAAATTAAAAAAATTACCGACGGAAATTCCGTCGGTAATTTTAATAATATTATTTTATTATTACCGACAGAAAAAAAATTCCGTCGGTAAATAGATTTGTGACGGTGGAATTTCCGACGGAATACCGCCGGAAAAATTTTTCCGACGGAATTCCGCTGGAAATCCGTCGGAAAAGTCGATTTTCCGACGGAATTCCGTCTGAAAATCGCTGTTTTTTTGTAGTGTGAGGGTGGGATATAGGTAAATAATTAGGATGCATTAGTAATATCATGTGATCTTAACTAACTTGACTAGTTCAAATATTTAATATAATCAAATTAGACAAAAATATCTTATATTTAGGACCGAATGGAATACTGTACTAAGTTAGATAACAATATTAAAATATATAGTCTCATTTCTCAATTTGCAATGTGTGAAAATGAAGGAACAATGGAGCCAAAGGTGAGCAAAAACGCAATTTTGGAGCGGATAAAGGACGTGAAGGTGGGGGCACCCAGGACTACTCACAAAGTAGAATTTGAGATTGATTCAAATTTTGGGTTACCGGGAGCAATTACTGTTGTAAATAAATATGAAAAGGAGGTCTTTTTGGAAGACATCGTCATTGAAGATATTTTCCATTTTTCTTGCAATTCTTGGGTTCAACCTGAGAAGCTTAATGCTGAGAAGAGAATTTTCTTCTCTAACAAGGCTAGTGAATGTTTTTATGTGATGTTTTTCTTGAACAACAAATTAAACAAAATTTTATATCGAGGACAACTTATAGCATCTTGATGTAACGTCTTGAACAGATACATTTGCCTTGGGAGACTCCTCCAGGCCTAAGAGGGCTACGAAATGAAGAGTTAAGGCAACTTAGAGGAGATGGAAAAGGTGTGAGAAAACACGGTGATAGGATCTATGACTATGATGTGTACAATGATTTGGGGAATCCAGACAAAACAAGAAAAGACTCAAGGCCTATCTTTGGTGGCCAACAATACCCTTATCCTAGACGATGCCGAACGGGTCGGCCTACATCTGTTCATGGTGGGTACTCAATGATAACTTGTCTTCAATAAAATGATTAGGGCTACTAATTCTTGCAAAAGAAAATAAAAGTAACAAATTATTTCTTTTGGAATTCATAAATACAACAGACCAGAAAGCTGAGACACCAGTAAATGCATTCAATGAAACATATGTGCCGAGGGATGAAGTATTTGAGGGGACTAGAATGGAATGCCTTGATGTGGAAAGGACAAAAGGAATAACTCGGAATCTTCTTCCTTTCTTCAAAACTTGTTTCACAAAAGATGGAGCTTTCAAACAGCTTTCAGATGTCACCAGCATTTACAATGGAAAGACTTTGCATGGATCGAAGTGTAGTGAAGATGTGATGAGTAATAAGATTCAGGCTTGTTTGGATGAGTATTTCAAATTTAAGACACCAAATATCATCAGAGGTATGTATATCTGTTTCTGCAGATTTAGATCTTTAATAAATTAACTCCTTCTAATCTTTTGAATCGTAAAATGTCTAAAGTACACAATTATCAACAACTGCAGGAAATAACAGTGGCTTTTGTATAAGAGATGAGGAACTTGGCCGCATGACAATGGCTGGAATCAACCCTTTAAGCATAAAGAGGCTTGAAGTATGTATAATAGTCTATAGAAAACTTATCTAATTTTCTCAATATATATAAATAAATGGTGATATATTTTTTTATTTTGAACTAGTAAAATCACGGAAAATCCAAAACGAGGAACTTCAAAATTGTAAAATCTCAAATCATATTTGTTGCCAACACATATAAGGAATTGACTACACTTGAGCAACAGATGTATCCTAACTTTTTACCTGCAAATTTTTGTAGACCTTTCCTCCAAAAAGCGATTTGGATCCGTCTATATATGGTCCACAAAAGTCAGCGCTAAAAGACGAGCACATTTTGCCTCAACTACACGGAATGTCGGTAAAAGAGGTATCATTTTTCCCTGAATGTACTATATTTTTTTTTCAAAAAATAAGCTTAGGAAAATTTCTAATGTATTGTCTCTGAAAAATGAATTATTATTTTGGGAAAAATTGCATTTAAGTCCCAGATAAGACAAATTATTACTGCAAGATCCCTTAAAATCTCATAATTCTCAACAAATCTCAAAGGACCTGCACATAATATAATGCAATTGTGAAATTACCAAGTTATCCTCATAAGGTAGTTGTTAATACATATTGTAATAGTTGTTAATATAATTTTGTTTACTTGTTAATATCAAGTATCCTGACTATATTAATATTACCTGTTAACATAACAAAAAAAATATTACTACTTGTTAATGACAAAAGTAGATGTCAATCAAGGTACCTTAACTTGTTAATGAAGTCACTCTTAGTTGTCAAAATTCTCCTTTTTCTATTAGTAAGGGTAATGATATAATTTCACAGTGGCATTATATTACCCTCAAGTCCCTTAAGGCTCAATAATTTTGAGATTTCAAGGGATTTTATAGTATTAATTTGCTTTACTTGGGATTTAAGCACAATTTTCCCTATTTTGGTAAATTGCACAGTGTAAATATTGTTTTCTTTTTCTATATTGCAGGCATTGAACGAGAAAAAGTTATTCATACTGGATTATCATGATGCTTACATCCCTTTTCTCAAAGGCATTAATTCTCAAGAGGATCGGAAGGCCTATGCAACTCGTACCATCTTCTTCTTGACTCGACTGGGAACTTTGAAGCCTATCGCAATTTAGCTCAGTCTTCCACAAGGATATCCAAATCGTTTGTCCAAACAAGTCCTAACTCCTCCTGAGGATTCCAACTCTTATTGGTTATGGCAACTTGGAAAAGCACACGTTTGTTCCAATGATTCTGGGGTCCACCAACTTGTTCAGCACTGGTAAGCAGTACTTTAAAGTTAGTCTTGCTTGAGATTTATTGTTCAAATTAATGAGTGAATCAAAAATAGATGTCTGACCTTGAAATTATCTTTGAAAATACAGGTTGAGGACTCATGCATGCATGGAACCGTTTATTATAGCAGCTCACAGGCAATTGAGTGTGATGCACCCAATTTTCAAACTTCTAAATCCTCATATGAAAGACACCATGCAAATAAATGCCTTAGCTCGTCAAGCTCTCATCAATGCTGAAGGAATTATTGAATCTGACTTCTCTTGTGGGAAATACTGTAACCACATTGTTTCTGCTGCGTACAAAGATTGGTGGCGTTTCGACATGGAAGCTCTCCCTAACGATCTTATCAGAAGGTTTGAATTCTGAACTCACCATTTTCTTATTTCAATTGGCAGCATTCTATTAAAAATAAGTGTTAATAAGCTCTTGATAATGCAGAGGATTGGCTGAACCTGACCAAACCAAACCCTACGGACTGACATTGCTCATTGAAGACTATCCTTATGCAAATGATGGCCTTCCCATTTGGTTTGCAATAGAGAATTTGGTTAGGAACTATGTGACTTACTACTATCGAGATGGGCTCATGGTTCAATCAGATAATGAGCTTCAAGCTTGGTATAGTGAGGTCATCAATGTGGGCCATGCAGATCACAGAGAAGCAAGTTGGTGGCCAAAACTATCAACTCCTAGTGACCTCATTTCTATACTCACAACTCTGATTTGGATTGCATCAGTCCACCATTCTGCAGTTAACTTTGGGCAATACCCCTATGGAGGGTATGTCCCAATGCGTCCCCCGTTGATGAAAAGGCTATTACCTAAAGAAGATGACAAAGAGTATGAAGAGTTCATGAAAGACCCAGAAGGGTACCTTTTGACCTCAATGCCTGACTTATTTCAGACCACAAAGTTTTTGGCTGTGGTCAACATTCTTTCACAACACTCTACAGAGGAAGAGTATTTGGGAGAGAGGAAGGATCTTTCACAATGGTCTAGTGACCCTGAAATCTTAGAGGCATTCTACAGGTTCTCAATCGAATTAAAAAGAATAGAAAAGGATATTGAAAAGAGAAATAAGGACCCAAATTTCAGAAATAGATGTGGGGCTGGAATTCCACCATATGAGTTGCTCATGGCTAGTTCTGGTCCCGGAGCCACTGGTAGAGGGGTGCCTAATAGTATCAGTATATGAACATATAATAGTTTAAATTTAGTCAGGAAATAATATTTTTTTGCTTCATCCTCAATTTATTACAAGTTTAGTCGGGTTATAGAAGTAGCCAAGCTATATTGTTACTTAGGCAATTCAAGTTAGACGTATGTGTATATCGCATATTGTAAAGGAAAGAATGAGGGTATTTGGACTGTATTTTGGAATTAAAAACCATGAGAGTGTACTGTATGGGGTGATTTTCGTGCAAAAGGGTATATGAAAGAGAGAGAATTCGGGTAGAGATAGAGAGAATGAGAGAATTGGATGTTGGAGGTAAATTTGGTGAATTGAGGTAATAAGAATGGAAATTCGGATAGTAATTTAATTAACAAAAGAGGCAGCTCAAAAATTTTCCAAATTGGCTCTAAATTACTTGGAGAGGTTGAAAAATATCAATTAGAAAAGAATTAGGCCAGACCCAACTACTCAAATTTGTGATTTGGATCAAAACAGAAGCTTTCCAAAACTTTGGAAATTTCGTATCTTTGTCGTAGCTCGCCACGACAAAGATTCAATATTTTTCTTTCGCTGTTTGTTCGCTGCTGCAATCCCACGACATGCCAACTTTTCTTCATTCATAGTGGGCATCGCCGTGGTGAACCCACAGTGAAGATGGTGAATTTTGCTTTTTTTCTTTTTTGCTTTTTTCTTTAATCCAATCCTCCCCCTTTGAACTTATAATAGGAAATTATGGTACATGTGAAGTATGCCATGTTCCATAATCGTGAAATGCATGAATTAAGGCCCTAATATGCTCAAATTACAATGAGAATGCAATTAACTCCCTAATCTTGGACCATAGATGTAATTGTACCCAATTCCCAATATAATTACCTAAATCAAGTACTAATTTACAATTATTAGTGGTTAAAAACATATAATAATCATGTACAACCATTCCTCCACACTTAGACCCACTACTACAGAAATATCCTATAACAGTGCTTTTTTTGCCCTATAAGTGCTGCAATAGGTCATATGACCTATTGCAGTGCTTATTTTGTGTTATAAGTGCCTCTATAGGTAACCTATAGCGGCGCTTATAATCTTAAAAGCGTAGCTTTAGGTCATACTTAAATGAATTATTTTTTTAAAAAAATAAAAAATAATGCCTATAGCAGCGCTTATTACGTAATGAGCGCTGCTATAGGCATTATTTTTTTAAAAAAAATTCATTTATTTTTCTTTTACACCCTCCTGCATCAGTGCAAAATTCCTAATGAAGACTTCATACATTCAAGCCTCGGAAAACATCAACCAATGCATATTAACAATCAATATGATGGAATAAGAAGAATTAGACAATGATACGTTCATATCAATATGATGGAATGAAAAAAAACTAAGAAGAGCAGTAACCAAAATATCTCTTCTAATTAAACTATCAACTTGCCATATCCAGAAACAAAAGAGCAAGAAAGCATCAGAATTGTAACCATAGCTACCAAAAATAACGAGCTTTCAAATAAAATAAAAATTAATACATGAATAAGAAGTGAAGTCCAGAAGCAAAGTCAAGAGTAGTGAAGAAGAAGAAAAGACAGAGCACAAAATCTGATCCGTGACTAAAGACAAAAAAAATTTGGAAGGGGAAGAAGAAAAGAGAAAAAAGGTAATGATGTTGAAAACACAACGTTCAATATAAGAGAGGACCCTTACCCTTAAGAAACCACCATCAGATGTAGATCTGGACTTGATCCATACAGATCTGAGAGACCTCAATGATGATGATCAGAGAGAAGGAAGAGATGAAGAAGTAAGGAGGAGATGAAAAAGAGTGATTAATTAAATGGGTGGCGATGAATAAGAGTCAAAGTACGGTGCTTTTTAAGTGAAATGTGGGGAAATGTGGGGAAATGAGAGGGAAAAGAAAAATTTTAGATTTGTGGAGGGAAATTTCCCACGCACCTATTCCAGCGCTTTTTATAAAAAGCGCTGGGATAGGGTCATAAAAATTAAAAAAAGAGGGAATTTATAAAAAATTAAATAAAAAAAGATAAGGTTAAATATTCAGAGAATTAATTAAATATAAAGCAAATGACCTATCCCAGCGCTTTATAAGTAAAAAGCACTGGGATAGGCCATGAAATATTAAAAAAATAGAAAAACATATTCTAAAATAATCTGATAAGTAAAAAAGAGAACAAATAAAAATTTAAATTAAAAAGTTGTGTAATGAGGCCTATCCCAGCGCTTTATACGTAAAAAGCGCTGGGATAGGCCTTGAAAAATAAAAAAAATTGAAAAATATATTCTAAAATAATCTGATAAGTAAAAAAGAGAACAAATAAAAATTTAAATTAAAAAATTGTTTAATGAGGTATATCCCAGAGCTTTATACGTAAAAAGTGTTAGTGCTGGCTGTCACCTAAGAGGGGGGGGTGAATTGGGTGATAAGGTAAATTCAAAATTTCTCTCTTTTAAAATACAATCAAGGTAATGTAATACCCCAAATTTCAGAAAATAGGAAAAAGGAAATTTTTAGGATTTTAGAAATTTGACTAAATATTAAAAAGCATTAAAAATGAATTCATGTTATTTAGGCATTTCAATAAATTTTAAGGCTTATTTATTTAAGAAATAAAGAGAAATAGTTGGTAGATAAAACTTAATTTGGAGAAAAAGAGATAATAAGGGTTTATTTAAGGTTTTAGAAATGCATTTAGAAATTAAAAAGCCTTATAAATAAATTTATGAGGCCAGGTATATTTTTAATAATTTTTAAAATTTATTTTCTTTATTAGCTCAGGGAAAATAGTTAAAAGATAAATTTAAATAAGGGAATATTTAGAATCTTAGGGTATTGGTTATTAATTAAAAAGTCTTATAAATAAATTTGGAAATTAAAGTATATCTAGAAATATTATGTTAGGGACAAATCCAGATTTATTTATAAATGATAATGGTACATAAAATTTACCATTTAAGAGGAAAATAGAAAATAGGAAATGGAAAATGACAATATCTGCCCTTAGTTGGAAATATCTTCAAGTATAAAGGAGAGGGCAAGATAGTAAAATACCCATAAAAACAAAATATCACATTTCTCTTTAAACATGCACCATACACGTGTCCTAACCATTTACTCCTTCAATTTTTTTTTATTTCCCTCTTCCCTCTCTCACCGAACACACATATACACACACATACATCCTCGTTTTCTCTCTTCTCTCGGGCTCCCTCTGTTCGTCTTCGTTCTTCCGGCCTGGCGGCGATTTCGACGGCAATCGGCGGCATCAAGGGAAGCCAAGTGTTCCAGAAGCTTGAAGGAGCATTGGGTGAGCTTTTTCCTTCCATTTCTCCCTCTTTCTTGTCCGATTTCAGTCTTCAATGGGAGGGAGTGATTCGAAATTTTAGGGGTTTTCTGAGCTTCAAAATACTTGAAATGGATGCTTAGGTTTCGATTAATCATTCTTGGGAATGGATTTGAACAATAGAGTGGCTTTGGTGAGATTTCCCCAAATTTCTCTCTTCGATTACTGTTCATCCGAGTCAGGTTTGAGGATTTCTGGGTGTTTCAATGGATTAAAGCTTGATTAAACATTAATAAGAGGAAGTTTAAGCATATTTGTTGCTTTGTAAGTTGATTGTTGAAGCTTAAGACTTTTCTTTGGATTTTTCTCTTCTTCTTCCTCTGATCAGCACCGCTGTTAACAAAGGGCAAAGAAAAATTAATGAATGATGATCATGGTTGTTTGATGATTGTTAACTGTTTTCTTCTTTGCTGCTCTGTTCATTCGAATTTTCCTTCTCTGTGCCAACGGATTCTTGTTTCTATTTTCCCCTGTTCTTGTTCTATTTTTGTTTCCCTGTGCTGCTGATTTTTGGGTACATAAAAGAGGTATGCTTTTGTGATTGTTGTTTAACTTTAGTTGGATTTTGCTCCCTCTGTTCGTGTTCTGTTCTTGCTGGCCGATTGGTTCAATGGCAAGGAAAGGGGAAATTTAGAATGTTGTGGGCTATTTAGGAATTTAGTCAATGATAAATAATTGATTATTACATATTTAGGGTAGAATTTGAAGTTTGAGAAGTATTCTAAGAGTATATGAAGCTTTTCAAGTCTGAGAAATCCTTATTCTGTTTCTGTTATAGCTGATCAGTGTTTTAGTGTAAATTATAGTGGATTAAGAGTAGGATATTTGTTTGGAATGTAATCTAGGAGTTGAATGTTTGCTACAATAATTGGACATGTGGGCAGATGTTATGGTTTGTGTGGTGATTTTATTCTATGATTATGCTATGCTGGCCAATAGTTTTAATGATAGGGAAGGGAAAATTAATAATGGTTGACTTAGTGGGATTAATGTTGTAATGAATTTATAGGAAGCAAAGCTCGCTGTTTTGAGAAAACTTATCATGAAATGTTAAATTTGATGCTATAAGATTATGACGTTTGAGGTTCAAGCAGTGAAGGGTTAAAAGGTTGAAGAGGAATTAAATACTTAATTAGTGGGATTGTTTAATAATGGTGGAAGATTTGTGAGGTAGGAGGAGATTTGCATGGCTATATAATTCTTTTAGAGGATTCAAATATGCTTGGTAAATCCAAAAGAAAGGTGTCAACATTGTTAGGTTTTGGTTGGTGTTTAATCATGAAGGAGGAGTAAGTTTTGTTGAATGAGAATTGTTAAATGTGATTTTAACTTTGATTGAAGGTGGTTAAGTCCTAAAGATGTGGAAAAATTGTTTAAGAAGGAATTGTGTTATTGGTTCCATGTGAGGTGTTACAGGTGGATGTCATAAGCTTAGATTTTAGAATTTTGATTATTGGTTGTGATGGTATTTCTAACTATTGATTGGGGGTTAATTTAAGAGAAGTGGGAAGTTAAAATGGTTTTAATGTTGAGCAAGAAATAAGTATGGATAAGGTTTGATTGTGAGTTTATGGTGTTAAAGCTCTAATCCTTGATTGGTGGCTTTTTGATTTTGTTAGGTGATGGTTCAAAAGGAATTAAGTTTAAGGGATGGAGTAAGTTGGATTAATTGCTCTTGATTGTTGATTGGGAATGATGATTTTGTTGATTAAATGAAACAAGGGATTTGCATTTTAGTATATTGAAAGGATTGGTAGGAAATGGATTAGGCTCAATAAAATTATTAGAATTGGAAATAAAGTTATGATTTAATTTGATTTATGAAAATGGTTAAATACTTTTGGAAAGGTGCTTTGGGGTTGATGATGATTGTTGGGTTATTAAGGGACTCTGTCAAATAGTGAATGTAAAGAAGAGTTTAATAGCATTCATATGATGATGGGAAGTAGAAGGAAGTAGTAAGGGATGCATTTAATTTTATTGGAGGGAGGTATTAGGTTCTGTTTTGAATGATAGTTAAATGCTTGCATGAAGATTAAAATTCTAAGTTTTTGTATTGTGAATGATTTGGAGCTTGATTTATATTATTTGGTTGATTGATTGATCATTGAAATTTTATAATAAATAGAGAATGAATAGAGGTATGTTTGTAAATGACTAAAGTTTTTACAAAAAGGATTTTATAAAACTATTGGTCAAACATTGAGGATAAGAAGGTTTAAAATAAGTAAATTATTAAGCTATTTTTAATGGTCACAATTCTAAATAAATATGAGCAAAATATAATTTACCTAGACAATAAGCTTTGGGTAGTAGTAATTAAATTAGGATTCGTGAGAGACGCTAAGTACAAATGTAGAAGTATTAGTATTAATTTATTTTTATTATACAGATGTGTAATAGGCCTTAATAGCAGTAAAAGATTCAGCAAGGCAGTAGGAAGGAAAGGAGCCTGATCAGTATTAAGTATGAGTATCCAGGTAGCAGTTTATTTCATTACATTAAAATAATTGCATGTATTATTTTGTAATATCTATTTCAAATTTACATTATGCATGAAGGTGATGAGCCTTGTTAATTCCTGCATAGTTATTTATGGAGTACTCCAGGCTTAGGTGGGTCGCTCCCCCTTTGCCAGTTCAGTTAGTTATAACTTTAAATGTTATAACGAGAAATCCTGCAGGTGAGGCCTCCACTAGTTAACGAATATATTGTTAATAGTGGCTGGTAGAGCATTGATAGCAGGAAGTATGTATAATTGTTTTATTTGTTCAGGTTTATGAAATCAATACATGTCAATGCTAGCATGATAATATAAGTTAATAAAAGAAACTGCTATTGGGATTTCCAATCTCACCCCCATCCCCAAACATTTTTCAGTAACGCAGGTTGGAAAGAATCTAGCTGGGAGATAGTGAGATGATTAAGATGAGGCAGGAATGTTAGAAGAAGACTAAATGAAGAAATTAAGTTCTAACACTACTACAAAAAGCCCTTTTTATGTCACCAATTAACGTCACTTATTTAAAAATGTGACATTGAAAACAAAAAAGAAAGAAACAACATCACACTTAAAATTAAGTGTGATGTTGAAACTTTTCAATGTCACACTTAAATTAAGTGTGACATTGAAAAGCACTTTCCATGTCACACCAAATTTTGGTGTGACATGGAAAAGGTTTCAACGTCACACCAAAATTTGGTGTGACGTTGAAACCACTTTCAACGTCACACCAAAATGTGGTGTGACGTTGAAAGTTGTTTTCCACGTCACACCAAAATTTTGGTGTGACGTGGAAAACCCGTCCCTCTTTTTTTTTTTTCTTTTGCCGCCCCCCTCCCACTTGAAACCACTTTCAACGTCACACCAAAATGTGGTGTGACGTTGAAAGTTGTTTTCCACGTCACACCAAAATTTTGGTGTGACGTGGAAAACCCGTCCCTCTTTTTTTTTTTCTTTTGCCGCCCCCCCTCCCACATTGAAACCACTTTCAACGTCACACCAAAATGTGGTGTGACGTTGAAAGTTGTTTTCCACGTCACACCAAAATTTTGGTGTGACGTGGAAAACCCGTCCCTCTTTTTTTTTCATTTCCCGCCCCCCCTCCCACATTGAAACCACTTTCAACGTCACACCAAAATGTGGTGTGACGTTGAAAGTTGTTTTCCACGTCACACCAAAATTTTGGTGTGACGTGGAAAACCCGTCCCCTCCTTTTTTTTTATTTCCCGCTCCCCCACTTTAATTTTTACATTTCGCGCCCCCCAAAATAAAAACCATCAACTCCAGCTGTCTCCCACCCCCACCCCCCCCAAAACAAAAACATCAACTCTAACTCTCCCTCATCCACACCCCCGTGTCCTCAGCTTCCCTACCCCCCCAACGCCCACAGCTCCCCCCTCCAACACCCCTAGCTCCCCCTGGTGCCCACAGCTCCCCCACCCCCTAACCCACAGCTCCCCCTTCCCTCCCCCCACAACTCCCCCCAGACGCCCCCCCCATCCCCCTCACCCTCCACCTGCAGGTTCATTTATTCTTTTCTTTTTTCTTTTTTTTTCTGGTAATTAAATATGCAATTTCTATAGGGTTCTTTTTTTTTACTTGTTCAAGGTTTTTTTTCAGCTCTGTTTTCCTCCTATCGGGTTCAACAATTTCAATCGTGCCTCCGTTCGCAGCTTCACTTCATCCAGGTTCCTTCTTTTCCTTTTTTTTTCTGATAATTAAATCTGCTGCCTTTTTTTCTCAATTGTAAATTGCAAAAAATGCCATAGAATATTTAATGGTTTTGTAAGTCTTGTAAATTGGTCTGCCATAGAATGTTTAATGTTCAATTGTAAATTGGTTTGCAAATGCTGTTACGTTGTAATTGCTGCAAATATTGCATACTTGCCAAAATGTTTTATAAGTCTTGTAAATTGGTTTGAATAGGTTTTTGTTCTCAAATTGCTGAATATCAACGGGGAATAGAAAAATTAAAAACGTTTTTTTTTTAAAAAAAAAAGAAACCACGTCACAAATAATATCTTGTGTGACGTGGTTTCCTGGAAACCACGTCACACATAATTTATGTGTGACCTGGTTTCCAGGAAACCATGTCACACAAGAAAGATTCTTGTGTGACATGGTTTCCTGGAAACCATGTCACACATAAATTATGTGTGACGTGGTTTCCAGGAAACCACGTCACACAAGATATCTTGTGTGACATGGTTTCCTGGAAACCACGTCACACATAAATATTATGTGTGACGTGGTTTCTCCGAGCAACTTACAACGTCACACATAATATTATGTGTGACGTTGTTTCTCTAACTTTCTATGTCACTTGTTTATGTGACGTTAAAAGTCCATTTTTCATGTCACTTGATTCAATGTCCCCTGAAAAAGTGACATGAAAACCCCCAAAATTTGTGACGTTAAAAGTACTTTTTGTAGTAGTGTTTATAATTTGAAAAGTAAGATTATTGTATATGATGTAAAATTAAATTATCAGTAGAAAATATAAAAATTAGAATTGTATAAATTTATTAAGAGTTTTAAATTTTCTCAAGTATTATGCATTAAGAATAGTTACCCTGTGAGGGTTAGCGTGTTTTTAATTGTTTTATTAACCACTTTATTTTATAAAGAGTTTTAAGTTATTTCAATTTGTCTGAAAAGCCCATTCCAACCAACAGAGGGTTGGTCTAACGTTTTAAAAGAAAAGTTTAAATTTTTACGTATTCTTGGGCTTCTGACATTAGAAAGTGGTTATAATTCAATTAAAAGGCTATAATATAGTAGTAAAAGGGCAGACGTTACAGGTAATCTTTAAAATCTTTTTCTGGATTATCACAGAGTATTTCAAACCTGTTAAATGCACTAGGAGATATATAATTTAGATATGCTGGAAACTAAGAGAGTTTAGGGAAGAGATAATGCAAATAGAATTTATCCTGGTTCGGTCTACCCTGACCTACATCCAGTCCTCAGGCTCCACCTGAGATTTCCACTACCCTCTTGTTTAAATCGGGCACAAGAGAAGCCTTTACAACCCACAAGTTTAGCCGGGCACTTGTGAAGCCTTTACCACAGGTTTTACAACACGAGATCACCTGCCAACCTTTTAACGAGCTTTAGACTCCCTCTAAATGCTCCCCCTTACAACCT
Source organism: Mimosa bimucronata (assembly GCA_037074515.1). Lineage (NCBI taxonomy): Eukaryota > Viridiplantae > Streptophyta > Magnoliopsida > Fabales > Fabaceae > Mimosa > Mimosa bimucronata. The sequence continues at coordinate 30,173,310 of CM073438.1, read as the reverse complement.
GTAAGGATACAATCTGTTTCCCACTCAAGATTACCCAATCTTGAGCTTCACTCACTAAAACAGAATGTTTACAAAGAAAGTTTACTTAACTCAAAGAAGGGATTTTGATAATCACTGAAGTACAGAATCGTATACGATGAAGAAATACAAATTCTAGAGCTTAAAGATTTGAACTATAGTTACTCTAGCTCTTCTATTCTATAGAACTATACTCATCGTTATTTCTCCTTTTTCTGGGCTCACTGATATAAAACTGATACTCTGTGCAGAGCCTCTGTTTTCATCGTTGTTTCATCTCGTCATTTGAACGTATATGCATCGTGTGTGCTCTCTTGGTTTCTGATGTCTTCAAGTCTTTATATATGGTTTGATGAATTTCTATCCGTTGGAGACTTGGAGAACTAGCCGTTTGAGTATTTCTTTCTTCTCGTGCTTTGGCTAAGAGAGATGGAGGCTCTGAGTAACGGTAACCTGCTGCTACCTACTCCTGTACTTGCTGTCAGCTTTTTCACTAGCGCTAGCTCCCTTTGCTATTGCTAGCTTTACAGTGTAAAATCTGCACTTTAGAAACAATGTATTAGCTCAGCACGTATTGTGCTATCGATAGCTAACAAAGCTATCGCTAGCTTCATAGTGTAATTCCAGTTCTTAGCTTAAACAGATAATCATATAATGCACAGGAGATGTTATCGCAAGCTTAGTCCATTAGCTCAATGATAAAGACTCTATAGATAGCAAATCATGCTATAGATAGCAAATCTTGCTATCGCTAGCAAATCATGCTATGGATAGCAAAACATGCTATGGATAGCAAATCGTGCTATGGATAGCAAAACATGCTATCGCTAGCAAATCGTGCTATAGATAGCAAATCATGCTATGGATAGCAAATCGTGCTATAGCTAGCAAAACATGCTATGGATAACAAATCATGCTATGGCTAGCAAGTCATGCTATAGCTAGCAAAACATGCTATGGATATGTTATGTAATCATATATGCAATGCTTTTAATCACAGTAAACATATAGCAAACATAATTTAATGGATAGTAGGAGATAAACACTTTATCCACACTTTTTGCTTACTACATTTAACTCTATATTTGACATCATCAAAACTAAGCATATCCAACAAAAAGTGCTAGGATATGCCATGAAAAATAAAAAAAATTGAAAAACATATTCTAAAAAAATCTGATAAGTAAAAAGAGAACAAATAAAAATTTAAATTAAAAAATTGTTTGATGAGGCCTATACCAGTGCTTTATCCGTGAAAAGCGCTGGGATAGGCCATGAAAATGATTTTTTTAATTTTAATTTTTAATTTTTCTTGTTTTAAAAATAAAAAAGATATCTGAATTAGTTTGAAAAATTAGAAAATTACGAGAAAAGGTTTAATAATTGAAAACATGAAATAAAAGTTAGAAGAAAAAGTAAAGTCAACCCAAAATCAAGCCTTACATGAAACAAATTTTAATAGATTAAATTTGAGTTTATCCCGGCGCTTTATAATATACAAGATATAAATGTTGGGATAGGGTTCACCTATACCGGTGCTTAGTTTCATAAAGCGCTGGGATAGGCTTTCAAGTATATATCTATAACAGCGCTTATAGTTATTGAGCGCTGCTATTGTTGTGCTGCAATAGGACATTTCTGTAGTAGTGACCTTTGTATTCCTGTACAAAGCATAGATTCATAATGGTAATAGCCTAAGCAAATAAACAAAATCAAGTTGGAACAAGAGGACTTTAAGGGTTTATGATGATGGAAAGGTTAGATGGATTAGTGATGTCATCCATGAGCAAGAACCAAAAAACTTGCGAGCATATCTTATTATATTAAATTTCATTAAGGGTAAAAAATATACATGTAATTTTGTCAAAAGTTTGTCTAGTACCAAGTGCTTCTTTTTGGATCAAAAGTAAATATGAACTTCCAAATTAGACTCAAAAGTAACATTTACCATTAAATTAGGGTGAAAAATACACATGTGATTTTGTCAAAAGTTCCTCCAACCCCATGCACTTTTTTTTGGACCGTAACTGTGAGTGTGACTTTTGAGCCTAATATAGAAGCTTAGAGTTACTTTTGGTAAAAAAGGCATTTGGTGCTAGATGAATTTTTGATAAAATCACTTGTGTATTTTTGACCCTTAACCATATTATATTTTTCTCCCTCTTTTTTTTTTAAATTTTTTTTAACTTGAGTTGTTGTAGATCCCATTTTGATACGACCTTGCACATGGTAAAGCAACAACGGTTATTGAGTTACCACAACAAAGCATCAAGAGACCTTTGGTCCAACTTATAACCCCCTTGTAACCCCTGGAATTTTCCTATTATACTATAACATTTTAATTGAGTTATAACCACTTTTTAATGTCAGAAGCCTAAAAATACGTAAAAATTTTAAATTTTTTTTAAAACATTAGACCAACCCTCTGTTGGTTGGAATGGACTTTTTGGACAAATTGAAATAACTTAAAACTCTTTATAAAATAAAGTGGTTAATAAAGCAATTAAAAGTACACTAACTCTCTTAAGGGAGTCTATTCATAATTCATAATACTTAGGAAATTTAAATCTCTTAATAAATTTATACAATTCTATTTTATATACTTTCTATTTTTAATTCAATAATTTAATTTTACAACAAATACAAATAACCTTATTAAAATATTTACTGCCTCTTGCTTTCCAAACTATAATCTTAATTTCTTCGTCTACTCTTCTTCCCCAGCTAGCTTTTCTCAACCTGCTAAACTGAAAAATGTTTGGGGAAGGGGGTGAGATTGGAAATCCCAATAGCAGTTTCTTTCATTAACATATTTTATCATGCTAGCATTGCTATGTATTAATTTCATAAAACTGAATAAATATCACAATTATACATACTTCCTGCGCTCAATGCTCTACCAACCACTATTAACAATATATTCGTTAACTAGTGGAGGCCTTATGTAACACCCCAAATTTTAGAAAAGAGAAAATAAGGAATTATTTAAGATTTAGGAAATATTATTAAAATATTAAAAAGCATTAAAAATAAATTTATGACGTTTTAGGTATTTTTAATAATTTTAAGGCTTATTTTATTTAAGAAACAAAGAAGAATTGATTAGAAGATAAAACGTAATTTTGAGGAAAAATGGATAACAAGGATATAGTTGAGATTTTAGAAATGTATTTAGAAATTAAAAAGCCTTATAAATAAATTTATGAGGCCAGGTAAATTTTTAATATTTTTAAAGTTTATTTTCTTTATTAAGTTCAAGAAAAATAGTTAGAAGATAAATTTAAATAAGGGAATATTTAGAATCTTGGGGTATTGGTTATTAATTAAAAAGTCTTATAAATAAATTTAGAAGTTAAAACATATCTAGAGGAATTATTTTGGACAGACTTAGGTATATTTCCAAGTGATAATGGTAAATAAAATTATGATTTAAGAGAAAATATAAATTAGGAAAATGGAAAAGACAATATATGCCCCTAGTTGAAAATATCCTCAATTAAAAAGGGAAGGGCAAGATAGTAAAATACCTGTTAAAAATAAATATCAGATCCCTTTAAATACTAGCCATACATGTGTTCCTTCTCCATTCTTCCACTTCCTATTTTAATTTAATTGAAACACTCCTTCTGTCCACGCATATACACACCTGAAGGAAAAGAAAAAAAAATATATACTCCCTCTCTCTCTCGGCCAGAGCACACACACACACATACTCTTACCTTCTTCCTCCGTTTCTTCGTCCTCCAGCGACGGATTCAGCTCGAATCGGTGGCGATAGACGGCGACGCACGGCGGAAAACAATCAAGCAAGCTTGGGAAAAGTTCAGGTAAGCTATTTCCCTCCATTCTCCTCTCTGTCTGGCGCGATTTTGAGTGCAATGGGGGGGAAATGTTTCGAGATTTCAGGTAGTTTCTGAAGCCTCTAAAATCATTGAAATGGTGCTTGAACCTTTCTCTTGGTTGTTTGAGTATTAATTTTGGAAGGGAGGATGAAATAGGTTCAAATTTCTTCAAAAATTCCTGGCGGGTACTGTTCATGCGACGGCCAAATTCGGGATTTATGGGAATTTGTTGTTTTAAAGCTTAATTACTCATGATTTCTTGCAATTCTAAGCCTATGGAATGCATTGAAGGACTGATTTTGAAGTTAGGGAATTGTTGGAGCAATTCTTCTTCTCCCCTGTTTCGTAGGATCCGTTCGGCCAAGAAGGAGAAAAATTTCTAGAATAAAATACACATTAATTGGAAGCTAGAATGGATGTTTAAGTGTGTGTATTGAAGAATCCTTGATTTGCTTGATTTGTTGTTCAATTTCTTTGCCTTTGTTCTGCGCTGGCCGAGCTCCCATTTCCTATGGGATTGTTTGATTTTTCTTTTCTTTTCTTGATGTGTGTGGTTGATCCAAGCATAAAGGGAAATGATGAACAAGAGGCAATTGAATCAACTAGAATTCTTGACTCTTATTTCCTGTTCTGTTCTGTTTTGGCCGAAGGATGAAGGAAAGGATTTGAGAGTTGGATTAATTGAATTGCAGGTCTGGATTGATAGTAGTTGTTTAATTTTATTCTATTATGATTTTTGCCCTGGCCGTGAGTTGTGCAGGGAATATAGATTTATACTGATATTTTGCTAAACAAGAATTAGAAAAGGGAGTAGGAAGTGTATTGGTGGTTATTGTAGCTTAGGTTCTAGAATTTTGATCATTGTTTCTTGTTCACTGTTGCTGTTCTGATTCGGCTAGGAAAGGAAAAAGGGACTATTGATGTTCGTTTTGTTTTGGGAGATGAACTGAAATTACTCAAGAATTGTGTACTGATAGGAAATTATTAGAGGTGAATTTCTGGATTTTTGCTGATGGAGACAATTGGGTAAACAAGAAATAGGAAGCTAATTTTGTTGTCTGATTGAAGGTTTTAGGTGTTAAAGTTATGATTCTGGTTGTATTGGCTGCTGGTTTGTTAGTAAAGGAAGGGGAAATGATAATATTAATTTAATAGGAATGAAGTATAAGGAAATGTGAAGGTTACTTTGAGGTGAAATGATGAAATTGTGGCTTGGAATGATCTTTATTGGACTAAAGTGGTGTTAAAGTTGGATTAGGAATTTAGGTAGGATTAATTGGGTAAAAGGAAGAGGATTAGTGATTTGTTGATTAAAGTTTCAAATCAACATTGTTAAGTGTTTATGGTTGGTGAAGTTAAGCTAAGGATTTGCAAGTTTAGTTGGAAGTTAATTCATTGCTAAAGGATTTTTAAGGGTTAGGACAAAGTTTTAAGTTGAATTATAAACATGTATTATTGCATTTAGTATGTAACTTGGAAATTAATTGTTGCTAAGTGAATTTAAAGATTAAAAGCTTATAATGGATGTGAGTTTATTGGATTATTAATTGATTGATAGTAAAGGTTAGTTAATTTTAAATAGTAAAGATACTCATGTGCTTATGTTTGAAGTTGAAAGTTATCTTAAGAAGTAAACTGTTTGAAATGAGCTAAAATATTGTATTAAAGGTTATTAACGACTGATTTGCAAGGCTACATGCTCTATTTCTTGTTAATTGTTATGTGTTGGTTGGCTTCAAAGTTCTGTATGAGAATTAAATCGTTAGGATAAGGGGAAAAGTCAAACGGTTCTCTAAGATAATAATAAGATTGTAAAAGGATGCTTAATTGACTATAGAGAATGTTATTTGGGTACTTAAAATAGTATTTCAAATCCGGAATTTATTGGTAGGTATACTGTTTTAAAGTTCCTAATTGATATGACGGTGATTTAAATAACTAAAGAACATCTTTATGTATTTAAAATATTATAGAAGTTTAAATGAAATGTGGAATAATAAGGATATGAAGTAGGACTATAAGAGTGATTAGATTCTGCTTGAGTAAATGATTTACATTATTGAGTGATCTATTCTCGAGATTTTGTAATAAGCAGAAGTTAAGGATATATATATATATATATATAAATGAGTGTTTGTTTGTGTGTGTGAATGATTGGAAATGTGATAATTTAAGTTAGGAATTTAGGTTTAATAGTATTAGAAGTAGAAAGGGGTAGTATGATAGGAATGTGAGAGACGTTTAATTATTATATTTAAGATTAGATATTAATATATTATTTTATATCATAAATATTTATAGGACAAGATAGTGGGATTGAATCCACAAGAGTACGAAGAGATAAAGGAGTACAGTAAAAAGTAAGCTCAGAACACAGGTAGCAGTTTATTTCATATAATATTTAATTACAGCGCATTACATGCAAAAATTTCATAATATCTGTAGCAATGGTAATTTTATTCCTTAGAGGTTATGAGGGGAGTACTCCAAGGCTTAGGTGGGACGCTCCCCCTTTGCCAGAAGTTATGAAATCCTGTTGCAGGTAGAGGTACCACCACTATTTAATGAATATATCGTTAATAGTGGTTGGTAGAGGTTATAAGGATACAGATTATTCATATTGTGAGGATTTATGATTTATTATGCATGAACTCATATGAAAGAAACTGCTATTGGGATTACCAATCTCACCCTCATCCCCAAACATTTTCAGTAACGCAGGTTTGGAAGAATTTAGCTGGGAGATAGTGAGATGATTAAGATGAGGCAGGAATGCTAGAAGAAGACTAGATGAAGAAATTAAGTTTTATAATTTGAAAAGTAAGATTATTGTATATGATGTAAAATTAAATTATCAGTAGAAAGTATGGAAAGTAGAATTGTATAAATTTATTAAGAGATTTAAATTTATCAAGTATTATGAATTAAGAATAATTACCGTGAGAGGGTTAGCATACTTTTAATTGTTTTAATAACCACTTTATTTTATAAAGAGTTTTTAAATTATCCAATTTGTCCGAAAAGCCCATTCCAACTGCATTAGAGTTGGAACATTGCTTGGAAAGAAAAAAAAAGTTTTAAATTTATTCGTATTTTTGGGCTTCTGACATTAAAAAGTGGTTATAATTTAATTAAAATGTTATAGTATAATAGGAAAATTCCAGACGTTACACCTTACCTGCAGGATTTCTCGTTATAACTATCCCGTTATAACATAACTGAACTGGCAAAGGGGTAGCGAACCACCTAAGCCTGTAGTACTCCATAAACTTCTATGCAGGAATTAACAAGGTTTCTAACCTTCATGCATAATGTAAACTTGCAACAGATATTACAAAATAATACATGTAATTTAATTGTTACTGAAATAAACTGTTACCAATATCCTGAGCTTACTCTTTACTGTGCTCCTGCCTTTCACCGTATTGTCGGGATTCGATCCCACTATCACATCCTATAAATATTTGTAGTATAAAATACTATATTAATACCTAAACTTGGATATAATAATCGAACGTCTCTCACATTCCTATAACTCTACCCCCTTTCTATCTCTAATATAATTAAATATTGGTTTCTAAATAAATGGTTAATCATACCATCATCAATCCACATTGTACAATCATAAGTTTGCATTCACCTAATACAAACATAAGGATATCATTACTATTTTAAATTAACTCACATTTCTTATCATTCAATTATCCTTTCATTTCAATTCACTTTCTAAATTTCTTGGTAGATCATACAATCACTTAATTCTTAAAAGTCTAAATTACCATTTAGGTATCCAAATATAACAATCCAAACAGGATAAGACAGGAATTTCACTTTCGGAATAATATCATCAACTAATAATTCAATCAAGCAATTATAAACTTCCAACCATTATTATTTATTAATCTCTAATTAACTTCTCTTTAAACTTTAAGCTCCCCTCAGTTAACTTAGTTAACAATATTAATTTATGTTTATCCAAACCATACCTTCTTAAGATTGCAACATAATGGAGCAAAGTAACACAACTTTTATTTAATTGAAACTAAAACTTCTAAACTATAAGAACTTACTTATTTCATACTTGATAGTACAAGTTATTAATCTTTCCTCTCCTTTCGGATTCATTTATTTCTAAACATAACTTACATAATTCAATTACCAAACAAACTCAAAGAACAATCATTAATTCACACCTCTCATCCAGTTGAACTTCATTCTTATTCTAATTCTAATTCTAATTTCTTAAATCCAGAATTTACAAAAATTACAGAACTCCCACATAAGAGGGTTTCAATTACCCATAACAAACTCTATTTCTGCTTCTTAATTACCAACAAAACCACATTCTAGAATTCTAACATCTTTAGTTACTTGTTTTATCATTTTATCTTTTAGCTTTAAATACTATAAACATAGTAAAGTCTTTAACATACTACTCTTTCCATATTTCTTAATAACTCTTGCAACCCTTACTTGATATTTTAGGGCCCAATTCACCATACAGGTGTCCAAATACAACATTTCAAGCACACTAAAGCAGGGACCTCCCTTCTAAATAATTCATCCAATTCCCATTCATCTCTTCTTTAATTATAACATTAATTCAATCTAGCATTAATTCACCCTAACCAATATTCATGCCAAGCCAATAACCTAGAAATGTAATTTCAAATTACACTTCCAATCCAATCCAACAAATCCAACTTACTACATTCTTTAAAATTAATTCCTATTGAACCAATATAACCATTTTCCTTTCCTTGCCAACAACCCAGCAGTCCACAACATCAATAAGAACAGGAAATCATTACTATACCCTTCTTTGTCAACATTACTATCTATTTCCTTATTCTTGTTTAACCAATTATCACAACATTCCTTTTCCTTCACTTGAACAAAACCCACGGCCAGAGCATCAAAAGAACAAGATTTGCACACTTAACAATCTAATATCAATCAATTATAAATAGACAAATTTCCATCCATCTCCCAAAGCAATATCAAATATTATTAGCTTCCTTTTATTCACTCTAACCGACAGAGCAAATCAGTGGGAGAACAAGAATTCCATGATTAACTCAGTCACCTCTATTTCATCATTTATTCCTCATATTCACAATGTCATTGCACCCCAAAGAATTAACAAAAGTCAAGCAAATTCCAAGGGAATGGAATTCGGCCCAAAACAGAGGAAGGAGCAGGGAAAAATAACAACAATCAAAGATTTACACTTTATCTAAGCACAGATTCAAAGCACCCAAACTAGCTCCTAATTCGTACAGGTATTGCTTCAGAAATTTTCCCCCTTTTCGGCTGAGTAAAGTCGCAAGAACAGGGGAGACAAAGGAATTATCCAAAAATTCCTTAACCTTCGGAACCACACATGCAACTCGTTTCACAATCTGAGAATTGGTAGAAATCATAAGCAATTAAGCTTCAACACAATAAAACATGAAACCCCCCAACATTTCCGGTGCATGAACAATAGCAAGGGAGGAATTCTTGAAGAAATCGATCCTTTTCGGCTTCCCTACCCCAACATCGACATCGAAAGTATCAAGAACAAAGTTCAAACACCATCTATTTGAATTCAGAAGCTTTAAAAAGTTAAAGGAATTCGGATCAACCCTTCCCCCAGTTCACTCAGAATCAGCCGGAAGAGAGGGAAAACAAGAAAAGAAAGCTTACCCAAAGTTGTTCCAAGTTTCTTGAGTGCCTTCCGCCGCGAATCGTCGTCGATCGCCGCCGACTGGGCTGAAGCCGTCGCTGAGCTTCGGAGAGGCAGAGAAGAGGATGAAAGAATGAGTGAAAGTGTGTGTATATCGGGTGGGAGAGAGAAAGTGAAGGCAGAGGAATTGAAAGGAAAAAGAAATGGAATATATAAGGAGAGACACGTGTGTGGTATACATTTAAAGAGAGACTGATATTTTTTCTTTTATAGGCATTTTACTATCTTGCCCTTCCCTTTATAATTGAAGATATTTTCAACTAGGGGCAGATATTGTCTTTTTCATTTTCTATTTTATATTTTTCTTTTAAATCATAATTTTATTATCATTATCATTTAGAAATAGACCTAAATCTGTCCCCAGAATAATTTTTCTAGATATGTTTTAATTTCTAAATTTATTTATAAAACTTTTTAATTAATAACCAATACTTCAAGATTCTAAATATCCCCTTATTTAAATTTATCTCCTAACTATTTTTCCTTAACTAATAAAGAAAATAAACCTTAAAAATTATTAAAAATATACCTGGTCTCATAAATTTATTTATAAGGCTTTTTAATTTCTAAATACATTTCTAAAACCTCAACTATATCCTTGTTATCCATTTTTCTCCAAATTACGTTTTATCTTCTAATTAATTCTTCTTTGTTTCTTACATAAAATAAGCCGTGAAATTATTAAAAATGCCTAATATCGTAAATTTATTTATTTTGATGCTTTTCAATATTTTAATAATATCCCTAGAAACCTAATTAATTCCTTGCATCTATTTTGTAAATTTTGGGATGTTACACCCCTCAGACTTGATCGTTTGATATGAGTGCCAACATTGATGGTGAAGTGCCCCCAGTTACTACGTCAAGTTTAGAAAGCCATCGGAATTGTATAATTAAAGTATTTAAACCAAGGATGCAATCTTATGAATTTACCCATCTCATGCAAGATATCAAATGAAGGTGCAATGGATGTGTATATGGATGTAGGTAAGACATATGGATGTATGAAATGAATGCCTCTATCATGTTCAATACGCATGGCTAAAGCAGCTTAAACCAAGAATATAGACAAATTCTAGAAATTGACATATTTAAGGAAAGCATGCACACAAATTAAGGAAGTTGAAATTAGGCCAAAAATAACCTCACAGCAAGGTAAAACACATCACCATTCAACAATATCCAATTAGCAAAGTGATTTTCACATTACATGCCCTAAACGTATCTCAAGTCCAACTCTTGAAAATTGAAAAGCAAAGGACAAAAGCATTGCAAAGTCTTTCCAAATTCCACGATAACAAACAACCTAAGAGGGGTCTCTTCTTGCGCATGTTTTCAAAAAGTGGGGTGAACTAGGTAGTCAAAGAAACATTTTGAAAAGCACTTGAATTCACTCTTAACAAGTCTACTATGACAAATGCGACCCTTTGTACATAACAGGCAAGTTGACAAATCTCTGATTTGTAATGCTTTTATATGCTTAGTTTGAGGCAATTAACATGATTAAGATGCGAGTTTGGTCTAATAATGTCTAATTGAATGTCTCAAAATCTCAAGTGAAATGAGTGTAAAATTAGGATTAATTAGCCATAATTAAAGATTAATTGTATTGATTAATTTATAGGGATATTTGATCTTGGTTTTGTCTTATTTTACTTACAGGGTCGTGCAAGGACCAAAGATCCGATTCTGGGCGAAGAAGAAAGGCTTTTCAAAGGGGCAGAATCACCTGAATTTCACCGGGGCGAGGCGGAGAACCCCTAAAGATGCAGAAAAGAGCCTTGCTCGCCGTGGCCTTGCCAGGATGAGGAAGCCCCAAATTTGGCAGAGAAGACTGGAGCTCGCTGTGGCCATGGCCAGCCCACGGCGAAGTGCCTACGACAGCAACATATCAGCTCACGAATTTCGGACTCTAAACCGATCCAACCCAATAACTACTCACTTGACTCGACTTGGGGGACATAAAACTCAAAAATTACACCTCATTAGGGCAGATTTGGAGCCATCACACACTTCCAAACCCTAACTCTCTCATTCTCTCATCTCTATCTTCCATCTTCCACCTTCTTCCATCCCCATTTCCATGTTTCCTCAACCTTCACTCCTTGTTGCTGACCTTCTCATGGCGGGCAGCAGTTAGGCTCCACCATTCTTGGTGGTGGGAGCCAAGGGATTAGTTTGGAGCACATATAGGGGAGTTCTAGTTATAATCCTTCTTCCTCTTGTTGTATTTATGCCTTTCTAGGGTTCTAGGAATATATTTATGACATTTGGTTGTGTTCTTCATTTCTACATGTTGTATAAGGGTTAGAAACTATTTTATGTTATTTCTTTCTTGTTGAATACTTGACATTGTGCTATATTAACTTTGAGTTTGATGAAATTTATGGGTTCATGATTTTGTTATTCTCTTTGTGAATATCTTGTGCTAACTCAAGATGGCTTGGTTAGTGGATTAAAAATGTTAAGTGGTTTTGCAAGAATCGAATGGCATAGGAATTAATTAATTATGTTTAGACATTGGGTAATTACTCCTTTCAAACTTAATCTTTGTTTGGGTTGCCATCAATGAGTTAATGTTAATTGAGAAATTAAGTGCAATTGTGGGGTGGCCCAAGTTGTGGATTTAAAGTCTTGCATGATTAGTTAGTTCTTGAATTTGTCAAATTGCATGAGTGGCATTGGAATTCAATCTTAGAGTCTTGATTTATTATGTGGGGTTCCAATAATTGATTAAACTCTAGGACTAATTAAGTTGCAATTCGGGGTCCCGGTTGTTGGATTAGGACCCCCTTACGATTAGCAAATTCATATTGATTTTGAATTTAATCAACTTGAGTTAAATTAAGTAATGTGCGGGGTTCCGACATTAATTAAGTTAATCTAAGCCTAGCCTAGAGGGGTCTCTCTAGGGGTCTTTCAAAAATCAACAAAAACTCCTTAGAAATCATTAGAAGTAATGAATTTAAAGGTTTCCATTTATCAAGAATGATTCCATTTCCTCTCCCCTCCAAATCTCATTTTTTATCTTATTTTTATTTTACTTTTGAACATATCACACCTTTTGCATCTATCTTATAAAAAAAAACCAAATACAATATTTTTACCAGCTTTTGTTAGTTTGCATCTTAGCACTAGGTCATCTTTTGCGTTAGGCTCCTCAAGCGAACGACACCCGGGGGTTAGCTTCCACTATCCCCTTGGTTCTTATTTTCTTGAAGGGCGGACCCAAGGGCGTGCTACACGTACACACACTTCAAAGAGGTGAGCTCTTCAAGTGCCGCCGTTGCTGGGGAGCCAAGTGATTGGTTCCCTAGTAGCCGGTTTCAAACTTGTTTTGGCCGGGTCCATTTTCTTAGGTTGCATTTAGTTTAGTTGCATTTTAGGTTTTCTTTTGTTTGTACATATTATGATCTTTGTATCTTTTTCTTTTATTTTAGGTTTAGGCATACTTGTATAGAATTACATCTTGCATTTTGGGATTTATTTGATTGCAATTTTCATGTCTTGGTTTAACAATAACCATGATTTTTTGTTCAACACTAATACTCCTATGCATTCTTTTTCAAGGAACGATGAGACACCAAGCCTTCCACATACTTGGAGAAATGAGGCACCTTCGACTCTAACTCACTCCCAAGTTGATTTCATTCTAGAATAGTTGGATTCCATGAGAGTGGATATGCAAAGACACAACAAAGCCTTTGGATCTTAAACACCCAACCATTTCCAAGGTTTGGAACCATCTTGTCCACAAATTCACCCTACCCCCTCCCTACACCACATAGAAATCCATATAACCCACCATCTCTTCCTTACCATAAACCCCACCTCCACCCTCCATACCCCCAACCCATGGACTTGATGCCTTCCTCACCTTTCCAAATATGGACAACCAAACCCTTTCATTGAGAAGGATGTATGATGAGCTAAAAGTTCAACAATATGAGTTGTTCATGTTAAAGGAGGTTAATCAACTTCTTATGGAGATGGAAGAGAGGCTTGAAGCAATACAAGAGTTTATCAGGGCGTTTGTGCAACATGCTCTTTGGAAGAAAACTAAAGGAGAAGAAGGAGCACTATGGCCTTATGACTTCAACAATGATGAGGTGATTGAAGAACAAGAACCAAACGCCACATTTCAAGTGGATAATCTCCAAACCCCAATGTCTACTCCTACACAAGGTTCAAACAAAGAGCAAGCATCTCTTCAACCACTGGAGGAGTCACATTTACACTTTGGTAATATTCCTCCACTACTATGATTGTTGATGTGAGTAATGATGAGGTGGATGAAGAAATTGTTGTTGAATCCCCTCAAATGCCTGATATTGAAAATGCTCACTATGAAGTCGCACATGGTAGTTGTGTAGTTGATGATGTTGCTTGTACTACTCATGAGTGTGGTGATAGTGATATTTCTTTAAGTGGTAGTTTTGATGATGATCTTTTTTTGAATGAGCCTTTACCTTGTTCTTGTGGTAATGACAACATGTGCATGGATTGCATTGATTTTAAATTTGACAAATTTGTTGCATTGCATAAAAAGAACTTTGGCGAAGTGCATGATGCATCTACTAGTACTAGAGATGATATTGTGAAAAATAATTCATTAAGCTTGGATGTTAGAAATGTGGAGAAGTGTGAACAATCATTCCTTTTTTCAAATGTTGATGAGCATTATTTGAGCTTCTTTGAATCTATTGAACATGATGAAGAATTCATCTCCCCTTCCTCCCCACATCCCTCTTTTATTTGCACATGTGAAGGTGATGTGCCTTGTACCAACTGCATAGAAATTGATGATTGGCTTTCCACTTCTCATGATGTTGCTTCTTCATCTAGTTTGATAATCAACATGATAATTGTTTATCTCTGTAACGTCTGGAATTTTCCTATTATACTATAACATTTTAATTGAATTATAACCACTTTCCAATGTCAGAAGCCCAAAATACGGAAAATTTAAAACTTTTTCTTTTAGAACATTCGACCAACCTTCTGCTGGTTGGAATGGGCTTTTCGGACAAATTGGAATTGTTCAAAACTTTTTATAAAATAAAGCGGTTAATAAAACAATTAAAAGTACGCTAACCCTTTTTAGGGTAACTAGTCTTAATTCATAATACTTGGGAAATTTAAATCTCTTAATAAATTTATACAATCCTATTTTCCATACTTTCTACTGATAATTTAATTTTACATCATATACAATAATCTTACTTTTCAAATTATAAAACTTAATTTCTTCATCTAGTCTTCTTCTAGCATTCCTGCCTCATCTTAATCATCTCACTATCTCCCAGCTAGATTCTTTCAAACCTGCGTTACTGAAAAATGTTTGGGGATGGGGGTGAGATTGGTAATCCCAATAGCAGTTTCTTTCATTAACTTATATTATCATGCTAGCATTAACATGTATTAATTTCATAAACCTGAACAAATAAAACTATTATACATACTTGCTGCGCTTAATCTCTACCAGCCACTATTAACAATATATTCGTTAATTAGTGGAGGCCTCACCTACAGGATTTCTCATTATAACATTTAAAGTTATAACTAACTGATCTGGCAAAGGGGGAGCGACCCACCTAAGCCTAGAGTACTCCATAAACTGTGAAGTAAAACTTCTATGCAGGAATTAACAAGGTATTCCACCTTCATGCATAATGTAAATTTGAAGCATATATTACAAAATTATACATGCAATCTGAGTGTAATGAAATAAACTGCTACCTGGATACCAGCACTTAGTCTAAGCCTGCTCCTTTCCTTTCCACTGACCTCCTCAACTTATGCCACTATCAGGACCTATTTACATGTAATATATAAATAATAATTTAATATTTATGCTTATATATCAAATTATTCAACGTCTCTCATGATCCTATATTACTACCCTTCCCTTGTTAACTTTAAGTACTAACTACTTTCATTTCTAAATAATCATACACTCTAGAAATCTCTTTTCATTTATTAAATTTATCATAATAAATAACTTTAACCAATTCATAATTCAAAATCAAACAGTCTTTTACACAAGCCACACCCCACATGTACTTGATATTAAAAATCTAACTCACCATTCAGATATTCAAATACAATACTTCAAACTTATTAAAGCAGGAACTACATGGTTAGAAAAATGTCATCAATTAATAATTACATGAACTTGCATTCATTACAACTTATTAGTTTTTAAATTCAACTTAGTTAGAATTGACTTTCAAGTTACTTACTTAATGCAATAACACATATTTAACACCCAACTTAAGACTTTTGTCCTAATCTTTGAAAATCCTTAAGCCATGAATTAAGTTTCCAAACTAAACTTATAAATTCTTAATTTCATAATAACATAAACGTTGATCTCTATACACTCTTAGCAGATTTGACCCGAATACTTTAAATAACAATATTAACATATTACCCATATTAAACTAATCACTATTATTTTCTAAATCAAACAATAGACACACTAGAGTCAATTCATTAAATCCCAATGTCCATATCCCTATACTCACTAAAAGTAGCATACTCATTGTATCATTCAAGCTTCAAATTCTACTTTTTTATTTATTCTACTAATATTTCTTACTAGTTAAATTTTTCTCAAATTGAGTTCTTGGAATAACTTTCTGCTCATGATTAAACAACCTATAAACTTTAAACAGAAATAAAAATCCATTTAAAATATCAAACTTTAAATCAAACTACATACCGAAGAAATCTGTAATTTCTAAATTAATACTAGAATTAACGTATTTAAAATATGTAAAAATATATTAACATTTTAAGTCACATGCTTAATACAATAAAGTCTTATACATAACAATATTAGCAATCTCAATCACATTTTTACTAACAAACACGGCAACTCAATTCTATAAATAAAATAATTATGCACTAAACACAAACACGCATGCAGTTCATCAAATCAACTCTATCATACTCCAATTTATTTTAAACACCATTTATCTATGTTTTAGACAAAATATCAAAGCTTGAACAACCAGACATCCCCAATCACCAATTATTCAAATTATATTTTCTATAGCATTTAGAATAGATTTATCCTTTGAGCTAGCATAGTTTCATAGCAAAATCATATTTAAATTTCAAAAACTATAATTATTCAACCGAAAGTGCAACATAAAAGATCATAACCCAACAAGTATTTACATTCAAACATTCTTCAACATACCATTATCAATTCATTAGACTTAGAAATCTTTTCAAATTCCTAAATGAACTGAATATTTCTAGTTTTTAACTATCATTACATACCCCATCAAGTGATTATAAACTTGCAACAACATAGGGCAAAACAACAAAACTTCTAAACCATATAAAACATGCTAATTTCATACTTTACAATCTAAGTCACCACTCTTTTCTCTCATTTAGGATCCCATGATTAATTAAATGAATTTACATAACACAATAAACCATTAATTCTTACTTCTTATTCAATTAAATTCCATCCCTACTAGGCTAATACCATTATTTATCAATCTGGCAACAAATTCTATTTCCTACCACTGAACCCAGCGACCAGCAGCAAAAGAGAAGAAAAATTAAACACTTAACAATCCAACATCAATGAACCATAAACAACAAGCTTTAATCCACATCCTCCTTCACCACTATCAGCAACACAATCCAATATCAATTCTGTTATACCTAAATCATTATTTATTAAACATTACAGACCAAGCAAAGCACAAAACGAATAGACAAAGAAAGAATAGAAATTTTAAGCTAACAGGGGAAAGGAATCGGACTAAAGAGGGAAGAAACAAGCAACCCACTACCACTCAAATTAGAATTAATCTTACCCATCAAGCATCAATTTCATCCTCTTAATCCGGATTAAAAACGAAAATCACAGAGGAACAACAACCACATAAATAGGAGCAAGGATTCGGCCAAACAGAGAAGGACAAGGGAAGAACAAAAATCAAACTTCAACAAATCAAACATAAAAGACACCTTATACGCTTGAACCTACTCCCAATCATCTTTCAGTTGAGCTTTTAATTCAATTCTTGCCCGGAATAAACAAGAACAGCGATGGATGAACAGTGACAGGAGGAAAAATTTGGGAAAATCTCACCAAAGCCACCCTATTGTTCAAATCCGTTCCCAAGAATGATTAATCCAAACCTAAGGATCCTTTTGATGAGTTTAGAAACTTCATAAACCCAAAAATCTGATTTAATCTTCCCTCACTCCCTCACTTTAATCGGACGGAAGAAGAAAGAAAATGGAGGAAAAGAGCTCACCCACAACTCAGTCGGCGTTCCCCACACTCTCGAGCTGCTCACCGCCGCTGATCGCCGTCGTTTCCGCCAGAGCTTGCCGCCGGAACAAGGAAGAACGGAGAGAGCCAAGAGAAAACGAGAGAGAGCAGAGGGAGAAATGCGAGAGAGAGAAAATGAGAGAGAGATTTCGGGAGACAGAGGGAGTAAAGGGAAATGGAGATAAAATAAGAGAAATAAGGACACGTGGGTGGTGTTAATTAAAAGAGGAACTGATATTTTCTTCTTAATAGGTATTTTACTATCTTGCCCTTTCCTTTTTAATTGAAGATATTTTCAATTAGGGGCAGATATTGTCTTTTTCATTTCCCAATTTATATTTTTCTCTTAAATGGTAATTTTATTTACCATTCACATTTATAATTAAGTCTGAATTTGTCCCTAACATAATTTCTCTAAATATGCTTTAATTTCTAAATTTACTTATAAGACTTTTTAAATATCAACCAATACCTCAGGATTCTAAATATTCCCTTATTTAAATTAATTTTCTAATTATTTTTCCTTAACTAATAAAGAAGTTAAACTTTAAAAATTATTAAAAATACAGCCAACCTCATAAATTTATTTATAAGACTGTTTAATTGTTATATGATGTCCCAAGACTTTATATAAGCCCTTATTATCTCTTTTCTCCAATTTAAGTTTTATCTCCTAATTATTTCTTTTTATTTCTTAAAGAAAATAATCCTTAAAATTATTAAAAATACCTAGAACATCATAAATTCATTTTCAATATTTCTTAATATTTTAGTTACATTATTAAAATCTTAAATAATTCCCTATTTTCTATTTTCTAAAATTTGGGGTGTTACAATCTCTTGATCCCAATTTTTTTCTTTATTTTCGTAGTTTAATAAGGAAAGGTTCAAATGCTTTGATTAATAAAATTGTGAACAAGAATGAATATTTCCAACTAATTTTATCTTGTGACTTGCCACTCGATATTGGTGGAAATAAAATTGAATGTTTTGGAGTGCCCAATGTCGAGGGTGATAACAATGTGGCTGCATGCTTGGTTCCTACTGATGGGAGCCTTATTGACTTTCTTGGTTGTGATGTTTACTTGGAGAATCTTGCTTTGAAACTGCATATGTCATGTTTTAGATCTCCCCATGTATTTTCTTTTGGACTAGATACTGATGCTGATCCGGTGTTTCTTTTTCAGGAACCCCCATTACCAAGGAAGTCCAATATAGGAGAATGAGACACATTGAAGAAATGCATGCTTCTCATCTTGGATGAGAAGTTCTCCTTCAAGTTTCTGAGGAGGCCATAACAAAGGTTGTCTCTTTCCTCACTTATTTTCTTCTTAATCTTCATGCATACTTTAGCTTAATTGTTGTATAAGGAAGATAAGTGTGGGGGAGGAACACATGCCAGTAGTAAAAAGAGTAGTTGTTTTTCTTTCAATTCCTAGGATTACAAATAAAGGCTTCTTGTTCACACCAAGACCACACTTGATTTCAACATGCTTTGAAAATTCCATTGGTATAAAATTCCATTGGTATAACATGCTTATCCCTATTTTTCTTTTGGTGTTGATGATGTGTTGTGCTTCAATGTTGAATTGGACTTCACAACTTTCCACTTCACCCCAAGAGTTGAGTTAAATTGGTATGTCCATATTTTTACTACATTTAGGACAATGTAGAAATTAAGTACGGGGGAGGGATGTGTTTTGTATTGGGTTAAGTAGGTTAACAAATTATTGCATCTTGGTTATGTTTCTAGCTTCAAAAACTGGGAAAAATTTTGAACTTTACTCACTTCCACTTTTGTTCATCTTTGGACTTGACATGATGTTTTTGGAATTGTTTTGGCAATTATGGGAATTGTTTCATTCTTTTGGATATGTCGTTGATGCTTTTGATGAATCTTCTTGATTGGCAACTTTGTTGATTGAAATTGATGCTTTATGGTTGAATCTTTTTTGTAGTTGATCTTTGTTTATGAGTTTAGGAGAATTAGCCATGTTGTGAGGTTTATTTGGGCCTATTGCTTATTCTTGTGTGATATCCACTTTGTTGCTATTCTCTAGAACTTGTTTGCATTCTTGGTTGAAACTTGTTGCATTTAGTGTAATGAGGCGTGATAAAGGAATTCATTTCATACCATATCATCCCAAATACAAACCATAAATACTTCTTCCATTTGTCACCCCATTTGAGCTTTCACTTGATGTTTTGCATTTGACATGCTAATATAGGAAAAGTTGCATCATTACTTGTGTTGTTTGAAAAAATGCCACTGCTTGGTTGTATATAAGCATGCCAAAAGGTGAAAAAAAAGGAAATGTGAAAAAAAATTACAAAAAGTGTAAAATAAGGCATGTGTGGTTACTAGCAAGTTGCAATTGGTGCTTTGAGTTGAATTAGGCATTCAAGCATGCACAACATCATATTTCATTTATTTCATCTCACCATGTGGCCTATTCCATCATTACAACTCCAAAAGCCCTTTTGATGCATTGCACTTCTTGTGTTTAAGTAAAGATCTTAGAATTCCTACAAGTCTATGGTAGAGTGTGCTTCTAACTGGATCTTGAGAGTAGAAAATGAACCCAATATGGTGAGAAAAGCGAAACACTTATCATTGAGTGACTTTCTGCTCTACTCATCCTCATTGCATTCACTACACTCATAGTTAGCTCTTTAGCATCATTTCATTCCTCATTGCTTGTTGGTTAGGGGGGTTGTCAATTTGCATTAGCTCACATTAAATTAGCATGCTGAAGTTCTCATTTATGCCGTACTTACCATTGTGCTTAAGCTTTGAAATTTGTCTTTGTCCGGAAGTACAAAGGTTTAAGTGTGGGGGAGTTGATAAATCTCTGATTGTAATGCTTTTATATGCTTAATTTGAGGCAATTAACATGATTAAGATGCGAGTTTGGTCTAATAATGTCTAATTGAATGTCTCAAACTCTCAAGTGAAATGAGTGTAAAATTAGGATTAATTAGCCATAATTGTAGATTAATTGTATTGATTAATTTATAGGGATATTTGATCTTGGTTTTGTCTTATTTTACTTACAGGGTCATGCAAGGACCAAAGATCCGATTCTGGGCGAAGAAAAAGGCTTTTCAAATGGGCAGAATCACCTGAATTTCACCGTGGCGAGGCGAAGAACCCCTAAAGATGCAGAAAAGATCCTTGCTCGCCGTGGCCTCGCCACGACGAGGAAGCCCCAAATTTGGCAAAGAAGACTGGAGCTCGCCGTGGCCACGGCCAGCCCACGGCGAAGTGCCTACGACAGCAATATATCAGCTCACGAATTTCGGACTCTAAACCGATCCAACCCAATAACTACTCACTTGACCCAACTTGGGGGACATAAAACTCAAAAATTACACCCCATTAGGGCATATTTGGAGCCACCAGGCCCTTCCAAACCCTAACTCTCTCATTCTCTAATCTCTATCTTCCATCTTCCACCTTCTTCCATCCCCATTTCCATGTTTTCTCAACCTTCACTCCTTGTTGCTGACCTTCTCATGGTGGACAGCAGCTAGGCTCCACCATTCTTGGAGGTGGGAGACAAGGGATGAGCTTGGAGCACATATAGGGGAGTTCTAGTTCTTATCCTTCTTCCTTTTGTTGTATTTATGCCTTTTTAGGGTTCTAGGAATATATTTATGACATTTAGTTGTGTTCTTAATTTCTACATGTTGTATAAGGGTTAGAAACTATTTTATGTTGTTTCTTTCTTGTTAAATACTTGACATTGTGCTATATTAACTTTGAGTTTGATGAAATTTATGGGTTCATGATTTTGCTATTCTCTTTGTGAATATCTTGTGCTAACTCAAGGTGGCTTGGTTAGTGGATTAAAAATGTTAAGTGGTTTTGCATGAATGGAATGGCATAGGAATTAATTAATTATGTTTAGACATTGGATAATTACTCCTTTCAACCTTAATCTTTGTTTGGGTTGCCATCAATGAGTTAGGGTTAATTGAGAAATTAAGTGCAATTGTGGGGTGGCCCAAGTTGTGGATTTAAAGTCTTGCATGATTAGTTAGTTCTTGAATTTGTCAAATTGCATGAGTAGCATTGGACTTTAATTTTAGATTCTTGATTTATAATGTGGGGTTCCAATAATTTATTAAACTCTAGGACTAATTAAGTGGCATTTCGGGGTCCTGGTTGTTGGATTAGGAGCCCCTTATGATTAGCAAATTCATATTGATTTTGAAATTAATCAACTTAGGTTAAATTAAGCAATGTGCGGCGTTCCGACATTAATTAAGTTAATCTAAGCCTAGCCTAGAGGGGTCTCTATAGGGGTCTGATTGCACCTCATTATTTTGTGTTTCTAACCACTAATTATGGGAAATTAACACTTGTCCTAGGCTAATACATGGTTATTTAGGCACTTTTACATTTATAGTTCACATGCATTGAGTTAATTGCATTTTTGTGCTAAATTGAGTATCTTAAGATTTGAACTTATGCATTTCTGATTTATGGACTTGAGATATTACAATTTGTGCTTAAATTTGTCATTGTAGGAAGTCACGGTGAAGATGTGCCTGAATTCCAGAAATTACAGTTTAGTGCTCGAATTTCAGAAAATACAACTAAGTCCCATGGCACTGCATATCTCAACTGGACAAGGACAAGTTTGGTAATTTGGGAGCTTAAAGGAGGGCAAAGATGAGATAAAAGTTACTGGATTTATTTTCATATTTTTATAATTAAAGATTGCAAAAGTAAGGGTCTTGTTTGGAAGTACAATTGGGTATCTAGCAAAAACCCTTAGATTTTGGGCTTAATTTTCATCAACCAAACAGCCCCTTACCTCCGTTTAATACCTAAATCTTCCCAGACCCGAGATACCATACAGAACCATCACAGAACCACCATCGCAAAAAAAGCTTCATCACCATCCTTTATCGCCTCTCACCGTTCAGCACCATCGACCACCGTCGGCACTATCACCATCCTCCATCTCCATCTCCTCCACAAGGCCGGCGGTTTCCACCTTCCTCAGCCATTTTTCACACCATCTCCACCACCGTATACACTCTCTACCATTCTTTAACAAGCACGCATCCTTCACACTACTCTCCTTCTCCATTTCGGCACCACCATTATCATCACCTACTTCACGCCTTTATTCACCCAGCCACCATCACCATTTGGCCTCCACTCCCTCTTCAACACTTCACGCCATTCACCTTTCCCTTCATCCATTTTGAACAGCACACACATTCACCTCATTTCTCAATTCAACCCTTTCCATATTTCTCCCATGCCCCCATTGTGCTATGAGCTTGTTGCTAGTGTTGGTGATGTAATGAGTGGCTGATTCAAGGGTTCCTTGGTGGCAACAATGCAATTGGAGCTTTAATGCTTTATTAGGGGAGTTCTCTTGCTTCTTTTGTTTCTAGATTATGTAATTGATGTAGATTCCTAATTGTTTCTTCTTGATATGTAATCTTGGAACATGAGATACTATTATTTCTATTCTTAGAGGTAGATTTCCTTTGGGTTATGTATGTAATTTAGCGATTGCTTTTATATGCATAAACCTTAGTGTTAAGCACTTGGCATAATGCAATTTGATGTGGTAGCATTGATTATCTACTTTGGATCGCTAGATTGGATTAATGCATTTGCTTCTTGCATTTAGCATTAGACACTAGGTCCATTCTTGAAGGGTCAAATTATACCTTCAAGAGGAGACTCATTGTGTGTTGTCAAGGGTTTTCACTACCAAACGATTTTCTAACAATTACCTAGTTGACTAATTGTGCATTAGTAACTAGGTCAATTGGACTTAGCCGATTGCCTTTGGTTTTTAACATTCGGTCTTGGATTTTGAACTTCAATTCATTTGAGAAGCTATGAAGATTGCAAAGTTTTCACCAAGAACCCATTCCATTAATGAGTTTTCCAAACAACTTTTACTTGCTTTTCTAAATCCAAAAAGCCAAAAACAAGTCAATATATATTTCTTAACTCAAAAATACCAAAAACATCATTTCAATGACTAAACGCCCCAGTTTCATTGCTTTTCATTGCATTTAGGTTAGTCTAGGCATCAAAATAAGTTGACTCCTTTGAGAGACGACCCGAGGTTGAGCCACTTTGCTCAAGCCTTGGTTTCACATATTTTTTTGCATTTGACCCCGAGGCCCATCATTCCGACAAAGGTCAAATCAATGGCGCCGTTGCCGGGGAGTCAATTTTGACTCCTTTGGCTAACTAAGTGTCAATTGAGCATTGACAAGGGGTTTTTAGCTTCTTAGGATAGTTTTAAGTCATTTAGTTGCATTTAGGTAGTTAAGTAGTTGTAGGCTGCATTTACATTGCATAACTTTTGAAAATCCAATAAAAAAATTTGTACTATTGTGTCTTCTTGCTATTTGCTCACTACCATATTGGTCTATTTTCTGATTTCTTCCACCTTTTCTTTGTGATTTGTGTGACTTGTTGCTGCTAGGTGTGTTTGCTATTGAATTGTTGTGTGAATTGGGTGCGGTACATATCAAGAATTTGACATATCACCAATTTTTCAAAGCGAACCACTCAACAAAGTCATTTTCATCTATTTGGACTTGTTGAGACCATTTCCTAGTGTTTATAAACTCAATTGCAAAATATTGGTGTTCAAGTCCATTTAGAAGTGCACTTTTGGGCATTTTGGCATATTGGCGTCCAAATTTGATTCTAGGCCTTTTCCAAGCGATTTGGTATTTTTCTCAAGTCCCTCTAACATATTTAAACATGTTTTGATCATTGAGGGGGATTTTGGCAACTTTGTTCAAACATTTAGTGAACCTTTTAGCATTACATTGGGAATTTTGATGAAATCTCAAAAATTTCGTTCGCCCTATTTTACTACTTCTTTGGACATGTTTGGATAGGTGTATTGATGCTATTCTTGCACCTAAATTTGTTTGATTGGCTTGGTTGCTCAATTTTGTGGTTTAGAGTCAAGTTTGGTGGTCATTTGCACCTTGAACGGTCAAATTTTGCATTTCAATCCACTTTGCTCCCAAAACCATTTCTCCAAGTCATTTTTAGTGTTTTGAACTTGTTTGGATGATGTTTGCAAGTTTCTAAATCCAAATTCTTACTTTTGCAACTTTGGCTCATTTTCAAGAACTACTTTGTGCATTTGTGTAACCCAAGTGGCCATATTTGATTCTAAGCATTATTCAAGTGGTTTGACGTTTTTCCCAAGTCCCCCTAACTCATTTAAACTTGTTTTGATCATTGGGGAGGATTAAAATTGCTTAGAATTAATTGTGGACTTTTTGTAAGATTGCAGCCAAATGTGCTGAATTTCGCTGCATTGTTGCTTGTTTCTTTGTTACAATTATATGTGCTGCTAAGTGTTGATTTGCTACTGCATTTGTGTGTGTTTTACTTGCTAGTATTGGTGCTATAGGTCGCTTCAAATTGCTGCAGAATTATGCAGCTTTTTCACTGCATTTCTGCTGCATTATTGTGCAGATTTGGCTGCTGAATTTTGCGCGGACACTTCATTTGTTTTACTGCATATTTGTACAGCAAACTTTTACTGTTTTACTGCTGTCAAGTTGCTGTTTTGCTGCATAATTTGCAGCAGAGTTTGTCGCTGTTTTGTGCTTCAGAATTGTTGCATTTTGTTGCTGGTTTCATTGCAGCATTGTAGCTGGTTTTGTCCTGTATTTGGAGCTGATTTGCTGCATAATTTGCAGCTGGTTTTGTGTTGTTTTTGGGCTGATATTGCTGCATATTTGTTGGTTTAATTGTGCAGTGTTGTTGCTGAAATTTGCTGATTCCTTATGCTGTTATACTTTGAAATTTTATGCTGCTTTAATTGCCATTCGCTTGCTGTTCCATTGCTGTATTTTGTTGATGTTTGGTGCTGATTTCATGTGGCTACTTTGCTGAATTCTTGCTAATGTTGCTGCTCATTTTGCTATAAAACTTGCTGTGCATGAAAATTGCATGTTGAGCTGAGAAATTGGTGTGGTAATGATTGACCATTGCCATTAGAATTTCTGGAATCACACTGCTAAATCTGATATGCTCTTTTGGAATATTGCTATTTGGAGTTGGGTTTTACTAATGTTCACTCACTAATTGGGAAAGATGAAGCTGCTAAGCTGCTGTTAAATTAAGATTGTTGCTGCCATTAGTGATGTGGTACCTTGGTAACTGAAGTGTTGATGTTGAATTAACTTTGAATTTTGTGTTGCATCTGGAACTATGGCTCTACGTTGGTTTTTATGCACTGCAAATGAACTTTGATTGCTAGAAATTGTGTTTGAGCTTGAGCTAACCTTGCTGCCTCAAAAATTTGAGCATCATTACATTGCTATTGAGGTTGGCATTATTGTGTTCTTGCTGGATATTTTTGACATGTTCATCAATGCTTTGCATTTTGAATTTGTTGTGCGTTTATGGTTACCTTGTGGATTTAAATTGTTGACCAACATTAGGCATGTTTGGTCATTGATCATTTTGTGGTATTGCCATCTCAGTACTGGTGATTTTGCTGAATCTATCATTCTGGGATTTGTGTTTCCAGCTGCAATTTGTCTTGTAGGTGATTTTGTGCATACCTCAGCTGTCATGAAAGTGTTGTCCCTGTGAGCTTTAGTTGTGAATTTTGTTTCCTTGAAAACTCACTGTCACTTTTATCGCAATCTGAACTTGAATGTGTGTCACCGTTGAGATTGAAAATTAATTTCTGGTTTTGAGCTGCTGCACATTGGAATTTTAAGATGCACAAAGTCTTGATGCACATTGAAACTTTTCTATGTGATTTCTGACTTGTTTCTCATTTTCTTTGCTGGTTGATGGTTTCACTAACACTCTTAAATGTCATGAACTTGCTGGTTTGGTTGCTTGGCTGTCATTTTGTAGTTTTTGGCAATTTCCAATCATTTAAGGCACTTTTCCAATTTTTTCTTTATTTTCTGTTATTTTTCCATAACTTAGGGTAGTTGAGTTTTTATTCTTCTTTTTGATTTTTCCCCCCGTTGTTTTGTTGGTTGTTTGAGCTTCATTTAGATAGGATTGCTTATTAGATTATGGGATGACTACTCACGTTGTGCTTTGATTGAATTGCTTTCATTTGCTAAGTGTTGATGTGTGATGTTTGCTAATTGAACTTGAGATTTTACATCAAAGGAACTAGCTTGTGTGCATTGCCTTTTGGACATTTTGTGCAAGATTGTCCCCTGAGACAAGACCAATAGGCTTTTACCATGGAAAAGGCACTTTCTTCATTTAGGAATGAGTTTTCTAAAGAGATCAACAATGTAATGGCCTCTCTCAATTCCCTTTCCAAATCCTATGAATCACCATGTAGGGACCAACGTTCACCTCCACCAAACCATCATCCATACTTCAAAGATCCTACCCCACAAAATTATCATCCATACTGTGAACCATACTCTAAACCATGCCCTTCATCATATCAAGCCCACCATATTGGTCACACCATGAACCATCTCCACAATTTCAATGGCCACCACCCCTTCGATTCAAACAATATCCTCCATCCCAACCTTGCCCACCACCACTTTACCACTCATATCAAACTACATACCACCCACCACCACGTGAAGCTTCACCTCTACTCGAACCCATCACCCCCAAACCAACTGGGCTTGATGCTTTCTTTGACTACCCTGACATGGATGACCACACAAAAGAGCTCAAGAGGATGTATGCAGTACATAAAGCCCGATCCCTAGAATTGTATAGGAAGAAAACCATATTTGGGCTCTCAAAGAAATTGGAAGAAGAATTGGAAGATTGAGGGGCATACCTTAATGCATTTTATATGCATGTGCTTTGGAAAAGAACGGAAGGAAAAGAGGGAACCCCTTGGGCATATGATTCTAAGAGTGAAGAGATTGAGCAAGTGGTACCTCTAGTGCAAGAGGATGCACTTTCAAGCATAAGTAATATCCTTCCTCTTTTAGAAGAAGTTTATCCTCCTCTTACTCCTCTTTTAGCTAGTGAGAATGATAGTGAGGTAGATGAGGAAATTATTGTTGAATCCCCTCACACACCTAAAATTGAACATGCTCACCATGATGTCATCAATAATAGTACTATACTTGAGCATTCCAATTGCAATGTTGATTCATTTTGTGATGAACATATAAGCTGTATGAATTGCATTAATCAAAAGTGCCACTTGCCTGTTGAATTTCATGAGCATGTATTGCATGATACTGGGATTGCTGTTGTGAATGAGCATGGATATTTTGAAAAAGGTGAGTCTAGTTTGAGTGCCAATGTTGATAATAGGTTTGAGAATGATCATTCTCTAGGACTTAGTGATATGCATGTTTTACATGATGTAGAGATACACCCTCTTCTTATATCCACTTCACATAAGATTGAAGATAACAATGATGATTTGAAATTGATCACTAGTCCTCTGGTTCAAAAGTGCTTTCATGAATGTTCCTATTCTCAAATATGATCATGTGATTTACCTCCTGACATAATTGAATTTGATTGTGATATGAATTGTGTGGATCTGATTGATGTTGTTGATGGGAGGGTAGCACTTGCTTGTGATACTACCATTGTTGCAAATCACATTGACTTTGTAGTACCTAGTTTTGATAGCTGCATGACTCTGGTTGATTTCATTGGTTGTGAGAAGCAATTGTTATCAAATGTGCCCGATTCTAGAATTCTCACATTGCATACACCGCTTTGTCACTTCATTTGTGCTAATTCTTTCCATGAATTTAAGTATTTCGACTCATGTGGTGTACTTGGTGTAGGTACTGCTGCTTTTGTGTTGGCTAATTCTTTTCAGACCTATCATTTTGGAGCATTCCATCATGCCAATCATCACACATCTTCAATTTTGGATCCCCTGTTGATGGAGCCTAGACCACTAGTGAGGAGGACAAAATCAACCCTCCTCTTGATTCTCCTCTCTAGCTACAAGCCACCATGATCATAAGGTTGTCTCTTTCCTTTCCTTGTTCCTTGATTAAATTGATATATTGTATTGAACAAGTGTGGGGGAAGGGACGTCCTAGTAGGTAAAAGGTAGATTTTACAATTCAATAAAATCCCTAGGCATTGTTGTGATGATTGCACCATACTTGCATCCACTGCTCCTCTCTAATTCTCAAACATCACCTCATGTTGATTGTACCATTCTCTAGAATTGGACTTCATACTTTCCACTACACCTAGAGTTTGGTCAATTGATATTTGGTCATTTTAAACATTGATGACAATGTTTTGTTCAAGTGTGGGGGTTAGATGCATATTTGTGGTTTCTTTGCTTTATTTCCCTTGATTAGTGGTAACTTTGGGCAATCTTTGATTATTTTTGAATTTTTTTTTCAAAATTTGGCTTGTTTTCGCTTTTGGCTTGACTATTATGTACAAAGGGTCGCATTTGCCATGATAGACCCGTTAGGAGTGAATTCAAGTGCTTTTTAACTTGTTTTTGGTAAAAACCTAGATTGCCCTACTTTTTAAAAAAAACCTGTGCAAGAAGCCCCTCCTTTTATTGTTTGTTATCTTGGACTTTGGGTAGAGTTTGCAATGACCTTAGCCTTTGCTTTTCAATTTTTGATGGTTGGATATGAGACTTGTTGAAGCATGCATTGTGAAAATTTCTTTGTAATTGGTTGTTAATGATGATATATGAGATTAGCCTTGCTGTGAGGTAAATTGAGCCTAATTTCCAATAATGAGTGCATTTTGCTTGGTATGTTAACTTCTAGAACTTGTTTCAACTCTTGGTCAAAATTACATTAGCATATGTCTTTTGAAAGTGATTGAGGCATTCATTTTATCACCCTTTATGCCAAACACAAGCCCTAATCATTCATCCATTGTCCACCATTTGAGCCATTCATTGGTTGATCTGCATTGAGTTGAGTTGTTGAATGTAGCATCATGTTGAGTTGAATTGTAAAAGCCACTTGTGCAAATATGTATGATACCATGTGAATAAAAGAAAATGGTAGCTTATAAAAAAGTAAAAAAGAAAAAAGATATAGAAATAAAGGTAGAAAAGCAAAAAGATTGAAAATATATGGTATATTGAAATATGTGGCTAGTTTGAGTTCAAATGTGTAAATTTGGTTGCTACAATACATTTTTGAATGTTGCTCATGCATTTCAACCATCTTCATTTCATATCTCATTTTTCGATCCATGTAGCTTTCTCCCATCATTAGAACCTCAAAGTCCTCATGATTTATTCCATACTTGCTTTATCAATGGAGATCTTAGATTTGTTACAAGCTTATGGTAAGTTGCATATTGAGCAATTTGAGCGAAAGAACCTGTATGATGAGTTAAACACTACAGTCCTTGAGAGTTCTCACATATTACCATTTGCTTCTAATTACATTGTCAATTTTTCCTCTGTATGTGTTGAGCATTTCTCATTCCAACTTGAGATTGTTGATTAGCTTAAGTCATTGTCATTGCTTATCTATACTTTGTCCAGGAGTACAAAGGTTTAATTGTGGGGGAATGATTGCACCTCATTATTTTATGTTTCTAACCACTAATTATGGGAAATTAACACTTGTCCTAGGCTAATACATGGTTATTTAGGCACTTTTACATTTATAGTTCACATGCATTGAGTTAATTGCATTTTTGTGCTAAATTGAGCATCTTAAGATTTGAACTTATGCATTTCTGATTTATGGAATTGAGATATTACAATTTGTGCTTAAATTTGTCATTGTAGGAAGTCACGGTGAAGATGTGCCTGAATTCCAGAAATTACAGTTTAGTGCTCGAATTTCAGAAAATACAACTAAGTCCCATGGCACTGCATATCTCAACTGGACAAGAACAAGTTTGATAATTTGGGAGCTTAAAGGAGGGCAAAGATGAGATAAAAATTGCTAGATTTATTTTCATATTTTTATAATTAAAGATTGCAAAAGTAAGGGTCTTGCTTGGAAGTACAATTGGGTATCTAGCAAAAACCCTTAGATTGTGGGCTTAATTTTCATCAACCAAACAGCCCCTTACCTCCTTTTAATACCTAAATCTGCCCAGACCCGAGATACCATACAGAACCATCACAGAACCACCATCGCAAAAAAAGCTTCATCACCATCCTTTATCGCCTCTCACCGTTCACCATCATCGACCACCGTCGGCGCTATCACCATCCTCCATCTCCATCTCCTCCACAAGGCCGGCGGTTTCCACCTTCCTCAGCCATTTTTCACGCCATCTCCACCACCATATACACTCTCCACCATTCTTTAACAAGCACGCATCCTTCACACTACTCTCCTTCTCAATTTCGGCACCACTATTACCATCACCTGGCCTACTTCACGCCTTTATTCACCCACCCACCATCACCATTTGGCCTCCACTCCCTCTTCAACACTTCACGCCATTCACCTTTCCCTTCATCCATTTTGAACAGCACACACATTCACCTCATTTCTCAATTCAACCCTTTCCATATTTCTCCCATGCCCCCATTGTGCTGTGAGCGTGTTGCTAGTGTTGGTGATGTAATGAGTGGCTGATTCAAGGGTGCCTTGGTGGCAACAATGCAATTGGGGCTTCAATGCTTTATTAGGGGAGTTCTCTTGCTTCTTTTGTTTCTAGATTATGTAATTGATGTAGATTCCTGATTGTTTCTTCTTGATATGTAATCTTGGAACATGAGATACTATTTTTCTATTCTTAGAGGTAGATTTCCTTTGGGTTATGTATGTAATTTAGCGATTTCTTTTATATGCATAAACCTTAGTGTTAATCACTTGGCATAATGCAATTTGATGTGGTAGCATTGATTATCTACTTTGGATCGCTAGATTGGATTAATGCATTTGCTTCTTGCATTTAGAATTAGACACTAGGTCCATTCTTGAAGGGTCAAATTATACCTTCAAGAGGAGACTCATTGTGTGTTGTCAAGGGTTTTCACTACCAAGCGATTTTCTAACAATTGCCTAGTTGACTAATTGTGCATTAGTAACTAGGTCAATTGGACTTAGGCGATTGCCTTTGGTTTTTAACATTCGGTCTTGGATTTTGAACTTCAATTCATTTGAGAAGCTATGAAGATTGCAAAGTTTTCACCAAGAACCCATTACATTAAGAGTTTTTCAAACCACTTTTACTTGCTTTTCTAAATCCAAAAAGCCAAAAACAAGTCAATATATATTTCTTAACTCAAAAATACCAAAAACATCATTACAATGACTAAACCCCCCAATTTCATTGCTTTTCATTGCATTTAGGTTAGTCTAGGCATCAAAATAAGTTGACTCATTTGAGACACGACCCGAGGTTGAGCCACTTTGCTCAAGCCTTAGTTTAACATATTTTCTTGCATTTGACCTCGAGGCCCATCATTCCGACAAAGGTCAAATCAGGGTCTTTCGAAAATCAACAAAAACTCCCTGAAAATCTTTAGAAGTAATGAATCCAAAGGTTTTCATTGATCAAGAATGATTCCATTTCCTCTCCCCTCCAAATCTCATTTTTTATCTTACTTTTGAACATATCACACCTTTTGCATCTATCCTATAAAAAAAACTAAATACAATATTTTTACCCGCTTTTGTTAGTTTGCATCTTAGCTACTAGGTCATCTTTTGCGTTAGGCTCATCAAACGAACGACACCCGAAGGTTAGCTTCCTGTAACGTCTCGATTGTTATTAGCTTGGAAATTACATTTTATAGGCATTAGTTTAAAGCATGAGGAAGTTTAAGTATTTGTTGATAATCTTCCCTAAGAATTCTCATAAAACATTAAGAAGAATTTATAATAATTTAGTAGAATTTTTGCATGATAATGAGATGATATTATTTGCTTAGAAACCCATCTAGTTTAGGGTTGGGCTTAGAAAATGGACTAGAGAAAGACCTTAGCACATGATAAGTGGTAATTCCCCTTGAAGGAGCTTAGGGTGGCGCCACATGTCATGAAAAATGGAGGAATTATGTTGCAAATAATAAATAGAAAAGGAATTGTAATATGTGTAAGCATAAAATTATATTAGAAAGAAAAAGATTATTAATGACCAATTGAAATGCATGCAAGGGAAAAGAAGAAGGGGTCACCATAACAAGATAGCCAATAGGAAGACATGCAAGGAAGAAAATCAAAATAGTAAATAAAATAAAATGAGAAAGCCAATGGAAATGCATGCAAAGAGTAAAAGAGAAGGAAATAAGGAAATAAGTGACCAATGTAAAGGCATGTAAGCTTGAGAAGATGCATGTGAGTGATTGATTGCACCATATTTTTATACACTTTTTATTGATAAAATCATTAGATTTTTACATGTTCTTGGGGTAATTGCACCTAATTAGGGTAATTTCTGACTTTTGCACACTTTGTTGGAATTTGTTCTAGTCAAGGGCAATTTGGGAATAATTAGTACGATTTATTATTTAACCCATTTTCAAGAACATTTTGATGCTACCTTAGGTCCATTTTATATGCAGCTCATAGAAGAAGCATACCTAAATTAAGAAGCCAAGTTGCAGCGAAGAATTCTAAACGGAGCAGAGGAAGAAAGTGAAAAAGAGGTAGAAACCTCTGTCGCTCGGCCACGGCGAAGCTTACGGCGAGAAAGACAAGAAGAAGCAGAAGCCCGCGGCAAGCTGACGGCGAGCTCAGAGAAAAAGTTCCAGAACTGATGCTTGCTCGCTGTGGCCTCGCCACGGCGAAGTAACTAAAATCTGCAAAAATTCTGATGCGTTTTTAGGGTTTCTGGGGGAGTATAAATAGATCCAAACACCCTCACCTTCATTTTCCAAGCCTTCAATGCACGAAATACACCTCCTCTACTAGGGTTTTCACTCATTCTCTTCATTCCTCACTCAAATCATCATCTTCCCACTCAATCTCACCTCCATTCTTGCTGATTTTCTTGTTCTTCATCTTTTCACCTTCCATTTCCACCATACTTCTTCTTCTACCTTCTTCATCCATGGAGGTTGTGGTCATGGGCTATCTTTGGCTCAAATTTGAGGATATGAGAGGCTAGAATCTTGGTGCTTTGGTGGTGTGAAGGTGACTCGAGCTTCAATGGGCAAAATAGGGGAGTTATTTGTTTTCTCATGCTCTTTTCCTTATGTATTGAGTCTTGTGGTTGCATTTCTCTTTGTATATTTGGATTTCAGACTTGATTTCCTTTTCTAGTTGTTTATGAATTGGAAAATTTGTGTTGGATATTGAGTTATGTTAATTGAATGGTATGTATGTTTAAATTTCCTATTGGATTTATGAATGCTATATGATTTTTAGTGGTTGCTAGATTGTGTAGCTTAATTTGTCCAATTGAATGCTGTGGTTGCACATTCTTGAGAGGAATCGGTTTTCAAAACTCATGTTCCAACACACACCAAGTGGAGCTTAACACTAACCCTAAGTGATAGCTATGAAAGTGGTTGCTTGATTAGTTATTAATTAGGGCTAGTAGACCCCTAGTGGTTGCTTAGGGATTTTTCAATTAGACTTGGTGAATCTTTAACTCCTAATATCAATTTAATGAAGCGTGAGAGCCACTGTAGCACTACCAAAGCCCATTTTA
Organism: Mimosa bimucronata; assembly: GCA_037074515.1. NCBI lineage: Eukaryota > Viridiplantae > Streptophyta > Magnoliopsida > Fabales > Fabaceae > Mimosa > Mimosa bimucronata. The sequence continues at coordinate 30,138,868 of CM073438.1, read as the reverse complement.
TCAATTTCCCTTAATCCAAACTCTTTTCACTCGTTAATCTAAAATACCAAAAATAAGTAACTGCCTTTGTCAAGAGAAACAACACGGGGTTGCAACCTATATTGCAATCCTTGGATTAATTTTGATTTTAACCCCCAAGGCACATTTAGGCAAAAGGTTAAATCAATGATGTCATTGTGTCTCATTCAAAATAAGAAGAGAAGTCTCTCTTCCTTCCACAATTGGCCAAAGGTGGCGCATGGAGGGATGGAAGAAGAGGAAAAGAGCTTAAAATAATAACCCTCCAATGAGCTAAAAGGAAATTTGCTAATTTGATAAAATGAGATAATAGGCTTTAGGGTTCAAATAGGCTAAGGGAGCCTTTTGATAAGGATAAAATAATCATTTTTAAGAAGATAGAAAATAATATAGAAGACAAGACAAGAAAAGAAAAATTCATGAGTGGTGCAATAGTTGAGGCTAGTCTAAAGATAGCATAAGTGTGCAAGAGCAATCTCAAAACTATTGGGCAATGTGTGAGGTGGCTTGGGGTGATCCTTGCCCTCATTTCCCCTATAAATAGGACCTCTTCCATCCCATTCTTCACACCAAAATTCGTAGCCCCAAAGAAAGTGAGAGAAAAAGGAGTGTTCTTGAGTGTTCTTGAGGAGCCTTGAATGTTGGGACTCCAAGTGAAGTTGTAAAGCTCTAAGGTAGTACTTACTCTCTTACATTTCCATCATTGTTTCAATATTGTGATGTGGTATTTGGCTGCCTTGATGAATCACGTTTGAAGTGATTATGTGTTTCTTATAATGCTATGGCCATATGTTATTATTCAAGAACATAAATGCTCACATGTATAAGTTATTGGTATTGCCATATCTTGTCCAATGTTAAACTTGCATGGTTGTTTGTTGAGTATTGTGCTACTGAGATTTTCCCCAAAATCTCATCCCCAAATCTAAACCATTTTAGGAGCATCTTTGAACTCATGATAAATATGTAATATTGTTGGGATGCCTTGGATTATGTTGTTATTATGTTTCCCTTTTGGATTTATGCATGTATATGGTCATTCTTGACCATTCAGAACAAGTTTTAATTCATGCAAATGAAATGCTGTTTTCTGGGTTCCATTTTGTGCAATGTCTATTGATGAATTTATTCGAGTTAGTAAATGAATTCCTTTATCTTTGTAATTTTTATGTAAAATACTAGACACATAGGGCTTTCTGGAAACCCTAAAAAGAAGTAAATTAGAGTTATGTAGCTTAAATTAAAAATCACGTAAAAAGGCCAAAATTTCTGGGCATGAAAACAAAGGCAGGTTAGGAAAATCAAATATCTGTATCATCTGGGTTAATGCATGTTATGTTTGATATTTTTCCTAGAAAGAGGAGTCTTCAAGATTTAATTTGAGACTTGAACCAAGTGAAAACCATTTTTCTACAATTATTTATGAGTCCTAGAAGTAGGTGTTACACTTCCACTATCCCCTTGGTTCTTATTTTCTTGAAAGGTAGACCCAAGGGCGCGCTACACGCACACACACTCCAAAGAGGTGAGCTCTTCACAATTTAAGAGCAACTTCAAGCCAAAAAATTTTAAAATCAGTTTAAAAACAGTCAAAGTTCACCCAAAACCACTATTAATAGGAAATCATGCAAGGAAACCTCAAAATACACATCTAGCCCCATCCCCACGCTTATACCAAACATTATCCTCAATGTGTAAAATATTCTAATATCAAAGTTTAAGAGAAACAACACCTGCAAATATAGGCAACCATCAACAAAATATGGAACACCAAAAATAGAAACAAAAACAAAAGAACTACTATCCTACTGGTAGATCCCATTCCCCCACACTTAGACTACACCCTAATCTAGTCAAAAATAGTATCTGATTAATATGTCGTGTAAAGCCAAAGAGTAAAGGAAAGAGACAATCTAGCCTCAAAGAGACTTTACTGGAGCACCATAATAGAGCTTAAGGAGATGACCATTAGCATGGAAGGTATTACCAGTCTCCTCCTCCAAAAGGTCTATTATGACATATTGTTCACTTTAGTTACACGATACGGCCTAAACCAATTTGATTTCAGCTTACCACATCCATGGTAATAGCAGGCTTCGTACATGAGAACTAAGTCACCAACTTTGAAGCTCTTATTAACCAAATTTTGATCATGAAGTAATTTTGTCTTAGCTTTGTAGATCCTAGAGCTCTCATATGCATTGAGTCACAACTCATCTAGCTCTAGCATGTGAAGAGCTCTCTCCTTCTAGTTGCATCCATCTCTATGTTGCATAATGTTACCACCCAATAGGACTTATGCTCCACCTCTATCAAAAGGTAGCAACCCTTACCGTACACCAACAAAAAAGGTGACATGCCTATGGGTATCTTGAATGCAGTGTGACAGGCCCAAAGCACCTCATCAAGTTGTTGACTCCAATCTGTTTTACTCAGCTTCATAATCTTTTCAATTATATGCTTTACTTCACAATTTGACACTTTAGCCTAGGCAACCCATTATTTACCAATCAAGCTATTGAGAAGCTTGTTGCAGAAGTGGGATGGCTTTTCACTGATAAGGGCCTTAGGAACTTCAAATCTACTAAAAATGTTAGTTTTCAAAATTTTAAATACAGTCGGAGCATCATTATTCCTGGTATGAATAGACTCAACCCATCTAAAAAGGTAGTCAACAGCTACAATAATATATGTAAAACCACAGAAGGCAAAAATGGATCCATAAAATCAATACACCATACATCAAACGACTCACAATATAATATAGGTTTTTGAGGTAATTCGTTTCTCTTGCTCATACCCTATCCAAAACTCTGACATACATCACATGACCTAACAAAATTATAAGCATCTTTATAAATAGAAGGCCAATAGAAACCATACTTTAAAATTTTCCTAGTAGCTTTATGTGAGCTATAGTGCTTTCCACATACAACCGAATGGCATGAAGTGAGAATCAAAGAAAATTCTTTATCAGGAACGCATCTCCTAATCACTTGGTCCTGATAGGTCCTCTATCGGATAAGATCTTTCCATATGTAGTGATGGGATTCTTGTTTCAGTTTCTGGCCTTGAAAAGAAGTCATATCACTGGGAGTGAGTCTATCATGGTTGCCTATGCTTGCATGTGTTGTTCCTCTTTGTTCTTTGATATTCAGATATTTTACACATTGAGGACAATGTTGTGTTTAAGTTTGGGGGAGGGGTAGATATGTATTTTGAGGCTGCCTTGGATGATTTCCTATGATTGGTAGTTTTTGGGATAACTTTGAAAGATGTTCAAAAAATTTTCAAAATTTTGGCTTGAACTTACTTTTGACTTCACTATTATACAAAAAGGGACACATTTGTCATGATAGACTTGTTAGGAGTGAATTCAAGTGCTTTTCAAAATGTTTTTGTGAAAACTTAGTTTGCCCCACTTTTTGAAAACCTGTGAAAGAAGAGAACTACCTTATATTGTTTGTTATCTTGGACTTCGGATCGACTTTGCATTGCTTTTGTCCTTTGGTTTTCAATTTTCAAGAGTTGGATATGTGGTTAGGGCATGTATTGTGAAAATTGCTCTGTTAATTAGTTGTTGAATAATGATGTGTGAGCTTTAGCTTGCCATGAGGTTATTGTCAGCCTAATTTCAACTTCCTAAATATGTGTACATGTTTGCTTGGTTGTGTCAATTTCTAGAATTTGTCTCAATTCTTCATTGAGACAATATTAATCATGTGTTTTGAATATGACAAAGGCATTTTTTTTATCACTAGTTGTCCCAAACACAAGCCCTTCCATATTTGTCCTTAGTCACCCCTTTGAGCCCATCACTTGATTGATTTGCATTGCTTGGATTGTTAGATGTAGCATTTTCGACTTATTAATTGTTAAAAAGCCATTTGTGCCAAAAAGTTACATGCAAGAGATAGGGCATATGGTGAAATATGGCTAGTATATGCTTGAATTGTTTGTTTTCATTGCTACCAAGTGTGCTGTTACTTGCATGTGCATCTCAACCAACTTCTTTTACTACTTCTTATTCCATGTTTGGCATTTCCAACATTACAAGCTTTAAAGTCCTCTTGATTTTTCGCATGTATGCTAAATTAATGGATATTTTAAGAATTGTTACCAGCATATGGTAAATTGCATGTTGAGCAAGTAGAGAGTAAATAACCCATGATTGTGAGTTGTGTGAAACATTTATATGCTTGAGAGTGCTCACATGTTGTTCTTTGACTCTCAATTGCATTGTTGATTTTCCCTTTGCATATATTGAACATGTCCCATTCCAATGTTAGATTGTTGATTAGCTTAGGCCTTCATTATTGTGAGTTTATGCTTTGTCTAGGAGTACAAAGGTCTAAGTGTGGGTGAATTATTGCACTTGATTACTACACATTTTTGCCCACTAATTATGGGGAAATAGCACTTGTTATAGGCAAATACATTGGGAATTATGCACTTTTGCACTTTAGGTCTTAGATTGTTGAGTTAATTGCATATGCATCATAATTAGGTCATATTAGGCTTTTAACCCATGCATTATACATTTTTGGATTTATATACTGCACATGTGCTCTAATGTCTATTGGTAGGGTCACTGTGGAATCGCACGACGAAGAGGGAAAATTGGATCATAGAGAGTTTGACAATGATGGCCACAGTAAGGGAAGAAATTGTTCATTCATCTTGGACCATCACGAGGGACGCCTACAAAGTTGCAGTTTCTGGCTAGATTAGGAAGTTGCTTATTTTGATTAATTTGATGATTTCAATTAATTGTATCTACTCTAAACATTTCCTAATTGATGTTTTCGACCTAAACAAGTAATCTAGGCTAATTTGGAAAGTTTTCAAGTTTCCTATTAGGCTAATTAAGTAATCCTCTGAATTTCCATTAGAAGACACCATTCATTTATTCTCTTCCACTCAAGTCTGAATTCTCTTATCTCTCTCACCCTATCAGCACCAAATTTGTTCTCCACTACACTCCCATGGATTTCACCTTTCAAATTTAGTCTATGCTGATCTGGAGCATGACTGGTTAAACACTTTTGTGGGGATCGTGATGGACATATGGAACCACAACTTCATTGCCTTAATTAGGGAGCTACTTAGATTTCATTTCTTGTCCAATTTCATTTATGTATTCTAATTCCTTTGGTTTTGGCATATGCATGTGTTGTTGGAACATGCTTTGCTTTTAATTTGAATACTTTGCTTCTCGGTTTGCATGTAATCAAGAGATTTCTTTGATGTGTATGAACTTAGTGATTATTTCATGGTATTGTGCAATATATGTGTTTGAATTTCTATCTACTTTGGATTGTTAGTATATTTTGGTTGCATGTATGATTGTATGTGATTTTAGCCACTAGGTCCAATATTAAAAGGTTTGATTTACTTTCAATAAGAGCCTCTTTGCGTATTTATCATGAGTTTTTACTACCAAGTTGGAAATTAACAATTGCCTCTTTAATAATTGAATGAGCGATGCGCCAAGTCAATTAGTTAATTAGGACTAAAGTTATTGCATTAGTTTCACACATTGCTACTTGGATCTAGGACTCTCATATCATCTAAAAAGCTAGGAAGGTTCCTCAATTCATCAAGAGACCTATATTCATCATATTATTTTCAAAACTAATTTACTTGCTTTCTTCGAAATCAAAAATCACAAAAACAAGTAGTTTATTTGCTTTAATAAAAAATTATAAAACCATAGTTTTATAACTTTTAATGCATTTAGTCTGGGTAGAATTTAGTAAATCAACTCCATGTGAGACAATCCTAGAGAGCACCACTTATACAATCTTGATTAATTTTATTTTGCATTTGCTCCCCAAGGTAAATTATAAAAGTAGAAATCACTCACCCAATTTGACTTATTCAAATATTAAGAGTGAAAAATAAATATCTTTTAAATTAAAAAACTACAAATAATTGATTCTTTGGCTTCAATGATAAAATGGGGCCTAACATTATTTTCCCCTTTTGAATTTCATAATATCCAATTAGCCTCCTCTTATAAATGCTTTTAACGAATGCATGTGTTAATGTTGGATTCAAAAGATACTTGTAAATACTTTCTGAAGTCAAGAACAACTTTTTATTCAATTAATTTCTATTCTCTTGTTACAATTAATATGATCACTTTCAAGTTCTAATCATAATGTGACTATGTAAGGTTGTAAATAATTTCTCTATCTTATTGGTAAAACCATCCATTCCTCATGCACTACTACAGAATAGTGCTATTGCGGCACAGTAATAGCAGTGCTTATACATATAGGCGCAGCTATAGTATAAAAAACCTATACTGGCGTTTATGTAATTAAGCGCCACTATAGGTCTCCACTATCCCGGCACTTATACAACTAAGCGCCGCTATATAGTTTACATTTTAAATTTTTTTATTTTTTTTGGATGTCTAACACCTATCCTGGGGCTTGTGTTTATAAGCGCCGGGATAATTTATCGTTTATCTTTATTTAAAAAAATTTGTTAACCTATACCTGCGCTTAGGCAAAAAAATAATTATTTTAGAATTTTATAATTTTTTAAATATTAATATAATTATTTGAATATTAAATAAAATATTCCTATTCATTTTTAATAAAAAATTATATTTTTTGACTTTTAAAAAAGAAAATAATAATTAATAATTAATATAAGAATTTAATATTAAATATTAAATTATTAATTAATCATTAACCATTTTTTGTGTATTTTTAATTTTTTTAATTTGGTTATCTATACCAATGCTTTTGTTAAAAAGCGTCGATATAGGCTTAAAAAATGAAAGGATACTTTCCCTCCCTTTTTCTTGTATTTTCAATTTTTTTTAATTTGGTTACCTAAGAAAAGCGCCGGTATAGGCGAAAAATGGAGGAAAACTTTCCCTCCATTTTTTCGTTCAAAGGCCTATCCCAACGCTTTTTAAGAAAAACGCCGGTATAGGCGAAATTAATGGAGATAAACTCTCCCTCTATTTTTTCTGCACGTGCCTCCCTCTTCTCTCCTTTCTCTTAACACAATTCTCTTCCGCTGATAAAATAAAAAACACCACTCTCTTCTTCTCCACTCTATCTCTGTCTCAGTATATAGTCTTAGCTTTGATTTCTAACCTTTGCAAGCTCATAAGATGGTCGATTTCATTGCTGATAACTACAAAACCATCGAAAATCTCCTTGTCCTCAGCCAAGTTTAGGTTATCACATTTTCCTCACTCCTCACTTTAATATATTTATTTCATTTGCATTATGTTTATGCTTCATTATAGCTAAATGAGTATACAATTTATTTCATTTGCATTATGTTTCTGCTCTTCTTTTATTGAGTGACTACTATATTTTTATCGTTTATTTCAATCTTTCCATCTTGCTTCAAGTTTGGGATCATTATGACTATGCATAGGTTTCTCTATACTTGTCTCGCATATTGCAGCCGAGTTATCTTGGGAAGCGTCTTCCAGATTCTGCACCTCCTCATCCTAAATCACTGCAAGATGTTTTGAGTGATGAGATTACACCAAGTAAAGAGTAATTTTCATATACCATTTTGGACACCTATGTATTCTGATTTGGAATTCAATTTTTATTATTTATTTTATGCCAACAATTATTTTCAAAGTTAGACAAACAAACAAACAAATCTCCAGCATTGTATACTCTTATTGTTAATATTTTGATGGGTATATATACTCTAACAATTTGTTCTTATTGTTCTATTAAATAAGTTTCATTTTATATTGTTACTTTTTCAGCTTTTTTTTATAATACCTATAGGCCTTCTAAAAAATATATATTTATTTTTTAAAAAATAAAACCTATAGCGGCATTTTTTAAAAAAATTTAAATCGAAGCCCTAAAGCGGTGCTTTATAATAAATTAGCACTGCTATAGGCTATATCGGCGCTTATTTATTAAAAAGCGCTGCTATAGGTCACCTATAGCAACCCTTTTAAAGCGTCAGGATAGGCCATTTGACCTATCGCGGTGCTAGCTATAGCGGCACTTCATAAGTGCTGTTATAGGGCCAAAAAACGTGCAGCTATAAGCTATTTCTGTGGTAGTGATGCTAACTTCAAGTTCTTACAAAATTTTATTCAACTTCTACACCTAACCTGGCCCTCTCAAGCATTAATCAAGTGAACATAATATCTAAATGGTGATCAAGCACTTAGAAGTATTAGGTAAAGAGTAAAATAAACACATATCATCAATACCAAAATGAGAGTAGGAATCAAGTGTTAGTCTATACAAGGGTTCAAAAGGGTTAAAGATCATTTTGGCCAATGAACTATATGCCAAGTATCACCTGGCACATATACTAATAAATGGCATCTTGGATGATTAAGAAGTTTTGAAAGTGGACATGCTGGTCAACACCATCAGATGTAGCCAAACAGTCCTAGAATTAAAGTATTTAGCCTCTCTTGTTTAGCAAATCCATGAGAAAATACACACACACACACATATACATCAGCACAATATGGAACAAGAGTAGATAACGAAAATAGAGAGGAAACACCGAAAATAGAAGCCCAAATCTTTCAAAGCTTCAAATCCTAGCTTAATCCTTACAAAGAAGGAAGCCTTAGCACATCAAAATACTCCCAAATGCTCTCAATAAATCATGATTATTAGCCAATGTAAAGTGGGAGGATTTATATAGCAACACATCATTTTAGTGACACAAAGAGAGGGCCTAGGCCCTTGTTTTAGTGCCCTGGCTCTTACTCTCTATCACTTTTTTTGCAATTAGGACTTGGGCACTAATTCTAGCACCTCGACATTGTTGTTCTTTGCCTCAATGCTTAATTTTTCCATATGGCCAAGGCCTAGGCAATGAAAGCAAGGCCTAGGCCCTCCTAGCTTCTAATTCTTAAATCCTTATTTTTTCCATTGATCAATGATTTTCCCATAATTTTCTCATAACGTAAAAGTCTTCCAAATTTAGCAAAGTTGCTATAATTTTAACTTCCCAAGATTTTGAAAGAAGAAACAAGGAGTTACTTATAGTTGTGAGGTAATATTTACGAATTAAAAAGCTTTATAAATAAATTTATGGTATTTTTAAGGATTTTTATGTTCAATCTCATAGTTTTGACGATAAACAATCATGAATTAGTCTAGGAAAATCATAGATCTCTTAAAAAATTTTGAAACAAGTTTTGAAAGCAAAGAATGCTCGATCAATCTGTAAGTGAGGAAGCATTGGAAACATTCAAACATCAATGATATACAGAGCACATATCGAGCATTGATATTTACAGAGACAATAATGTAACCTTCATTTTCCAACTCGTCCAACGTATTAGTGTCAATGACTTTGTTGTAGATAGCATTTAAAAATGTGCGTAGTCTTGTTATAGTCACCATCATATCATCTTGTTAGTGCCTCTTATAGCTACTGGTAAAGGTTGTTGCATCAATACATGATAATATTAAGACTTCATTCCCACCAACTTCAAATCATTCATAGTCACAAATATGCTAACATTAGAAGAAAGACCTTGTGGCACCTTAATCCCATGCAAACACTCACCTAGACTTATTTTATCATGTTTGTTAAGTGTATGAGTAGCAAGTTCCATAAAAGCTCTCTTGCCATTTTCACTAACTATAGGATGCAACCATTGTCTTATGCCCATTTCAACCAATTCTATCGTGCACTGAGTCTGTCTGTATTCTTCTTTTGTATGTTTAACAATGTTCTGACAATACTATCACTAACATTTTTATTTAACGCATTACATCAATTTTGTGCCTCACATCAACAAAACACTAATATGGCAGATCAAAGATGATTGACCTCTTTTTTCAAATGTTCTTCTTAGTGTCGATCTTAGTCTTTTGTCTCTTATTGAATATGAAATTGTCATTCTCAACACAGCGTTAAACTTTCTCCCTGTTATAGTCTTTAGAATAGATCCATACTTAATTGAGCCATTACAACACTTCTATAATCTACAATAGGATGGAACCGGTTAAGAAATCTCTTGTGACTGAGGTAAATAGTTTTCCTCCTGTGTTTAGGCTGGTGGAAGTATGTGTCCAATTCACATATAGGACATGCCTTATAGCCATTTACACTTGAGCCTAATAAACTGCTATTATGGTAAACAACATAGCTCTCAACTTGAATGTCTCATGCTTGTACACATCGAACACATCTACACCTTCCTTCCACAGCATCTTCTATTCCTCAATCAAAGGTGCTAGGTAAGCAATGGTATTGTTCCCTAGCTATTTTGGCCCCAAAATCTTCATTGACATTATCACATACTTCTATTTCATGCATAACAAAGGAGGCATGTTGTAAATTACTAGCAAAATTGGCTAAGCACTATGTGTACTACTAAGACTCCTTCCTGAAAGGGTTGAACACATCCATACATAGACTGAGACAAAGGTTCCTTGGCTTACCACTGAATTCGGGAAACATGGAATCTATCATTCTTCTATTAAGGACAATCAGCAAGGTGTCGAAGATATCATAATTCAGAGATTTTCTCATCACAATACAATTTTAGATTCTTTGCTTCTATTGCATTTGCAAACAAGCGTTTAAACTTTGGTATAATTGAAAGGTACCATAGTGCTTTCAAAGATGGCCCCTTCTTTGCTCTATTAATACTAGCATCCTCCTGAGCTTCTACCTTAGAGTATGACATTTTGGAAATTTTGTTAATCTTTAATACTCATTCATGTACAATACGCAATCATTAGGGCAAGTATGTAACTTCTTATACTCCATGCCCAACTTGCTAAGGACTTGGTAAGCCTCATTTATTTGGTTCAGAAGAACATTACTGTCCTATAACATATCACTTAAAGCTTTAAGTTTCTTTGAGAAACCTACATTTGCCCACCCATTTTCTACCTTTATGTTAACGATATTAGCATGGTAGTTAAGCGAGCATACTTACTACACTCTGGGAAGAACGATGTCCCTACATCACTATGTAAGTTGTCATACTCATGTACTCCAAAAAATGCCTCTACCCCATATTATTGATTATGTCATCCATTCTATCAATAACCACATCATCCACTACGTCTACATTTTGCGATGTGCACGAATGTATGATAATTGCTAATTCCCTATGCCAAATCAATTTTATAACTAAGATTAATCTCATAACAAATAATGTGATTCCTTATATCCTCGACGCTCTTATGACTAACATTTACACACTTCTTGCAAGGGGAGGAAAAATACATCCCATTCTTACTAGACGCATTTCATTTAGCAAATTCATTAAAGTATTCCACCCTAATACTATACTCTTTACTAGTTCTCGATGCATTCATCCAACCATGACCCATTCCATTCAAACCTATGATATTTAATTTCAAACAAAAATTCAAGTTTAGCACACTAACTAGTAATTATAAATACCTCTACATATATGGAACAAATTGAAGTGACTCAAGGGGTTATGTTACACATTTTCCGAAAACAAAAAAAATTGACAGCTGAAGAGCATCGAAATTGGGATAAAGTCGGTGTAGTGCCGCCACGGATCCACTCTACCCAAGCTATCTTCGGGTGTCGATCTCAAGGAGCCTAGTATAATTTGGTACCTAGTAGCTGATATGAAAAACTTGACAAATCGGGTAAAAGCATTTTTTTGGGTTGATTTTAGGTATAAAAGTTTGTGTTGAAAGTTTTGTATGTTCAAGAAAGAATGATGGTTATTCTTGGTAAATGGAAATTTCAGGAATCATTGCTTCTTAAGATTTTTGGGAGTTAAAAATGGCCAATTTCTAAAGAACCCTAAAGGAACCCCTCTAGACTCGGCTTAAATTAATTTAACTAACGCCGGAACCCCGCATGTTAATTAATTTGACCTAAATTGATTAAGCACTTGACCCAATTAAATCTACTAATCGCAAGGGACTATTAATCCTACAACTGGAACCCCGAATTGCAACCAAATTAGCCTATTAATTCCAATTTATTGGTAGAACCCCATCCAATAATTTGAACCCAATAGGTTGAAGTCCAATGTCATTCAAGCAATTAGTAGATTCACTTGCCAATTTCTAAACATAAACACTTTACACCATAATCCACTAAATAAGAACCCTCATTTAGCACAAGATTTTAACAAGAAAAACATATATTAAATAATGAATCCATACAAATAAAATATGTTCAAGTCAATAAGTTCAATGTCAAGCATCCATATAAAGAAAATAAACAAGATAGATTGTTTCTACTACTCTCATACAAGATATATACAAGCTTACAACCAAATGCATAAGACAAATCCTAGACTCCTCCCTTGAGCTTCATCAACAAGAATAGAAGAGCTTAGTTGGTGCTCTTCTTGGGAAGAACAGCAGCCAAGGTGGAAGGAATGGTGGCCGTGGAGGTTGGAAGAGAAGAGGGGTGGAAGATGAAGATGAAATTGAGAGAATGAGAGGATTAGGGTTTGTGTGGGTCACCAAATCTACTTCTAGGGTTTAGATTTTCATATTTATAGGCCCCCTAGTCGAGGTCTAAGAGTGGGTATTGAGTTGGATCCGAATTAAAGGCCCAAAATGCGAGCTGATTTTTCTGCATATTGTTCCATGGTGAGCTAATAGTGCTTCTAGTTCCTTGGGGCTTCACACAGCGAGGCCACTGTGAGCTCCAATTTCTTCTGCTCCTTAGTTTGGCCTTCTTCTTTGTCCTGGTCCAATCTTTTGGTCCTGAGCGACCCTTAAGTAAAAATAAGACAAAACCAAGATCAAATAGCACTATAAATTAATCAACACAATTAATGTACAATTATGGCTAATTAATCCTAATTTTATACTCATCCCACTTAAGAGTCTAAGATCTTTAATAAGCACATTTGGACCAGTATCACATCTCAATCATGTTAATTGCCTCAAATTAGACATATAAAAACATACAAATCCAAGGATTTGTCAACAACATATCCCCGTAAAGGCAAGAGTCACAATGTCTCAAACAACAATCCAATTAAGTTCATGAAACAATATATTAACACTAATTAACAAATATACTCTATTTAAATTCCATACAAACTTTAAAAAATGGCAGCATTTACCCTTAAATTATGACTATCAAAGTTTTAAATACAATATAAGTTAGTCCACTCTAATCCAGACATATAAACAATACTTCATCAAACAGTACAAACTTTTCATCACAACAAGGTCACATAACTTATGAACTTTACAAAACCAAATTTCTAGAGCAAACATTGAAAGCTTGTAGCAAAACTTAAAGAAGGGAAAGGAGCAAAACTTACCAAATTGCTTCATTACATTTCTTCCTAAGAATTCTTCCTAAAATTGTGGCAATGGCATCTACTATCACAAAAAAACCTATCACCATTTTGGGCCAAAATCTAGGAGGTCTTTAGGGTTTAAACCAAACCTTAAATGAAGAGTTAAAATGCAAAAATGTCGAAGTCTATCACTTACCTGGAAGTAGGCCAGAAATGATTTAATTCATGAATGTAGAAAGAGAGAAGCGAAGAGGAAAGACCACAAAAATGGTTTTTTTAATGAACATTGGCGAAAATAGGGTTTTTTGATAAGACTGCCTTTTTTTCAACGTCTGGGATCTAATAACAGTAGTCAATTAATGACTTTAAATACAAATTTTGTAGTAGTGTATAATAAAGACTACCACTCAATGATGGCTCAGACATAAGCCCATAAAGGTCATTATGGAACTGTGGTTGTTGAGTTGCTCTGCAAGCTATTGAGCAAATGGCAGCCTCGTTTGCTACCCATATTGGCATGCTTTACAAATAGACGTTAGAGATTCCAATCAAGGTTTTTCTTGCAACACATCTCTTTTGCTTAGATCCTACAATACAAATTGATTATGATGGCCAAGCCTTTTGATCCAAAATTTAGTTTTATCACTGATTACAACATGAGCTCTTTGATTACAATTAATCAAATACAAAGAAAGACATCAATTTTTCATTTTGACCTCCACCAAAACAATGAGCATCACTGATCAAACACAATTAATTTTTAAATACACCATAATACCTTTATCTCTCAACTTGCCAACACTTCAAGAAAAAAGAGGACATTTGTAATCTTCTTCAAACTTGAAGAAGTTTGCATTGCAGTGGTGCCTCTTCCTTTAACATCCATTTTGTCTCCATGTCCAATCTTTGTTATAATTTATGCTACCTTTTGAAGAATAAATTTTGATTGCTAGTCATGTGACTACTAAAACCACTGTTTATCAACAAGCCTATTACAAAATAAGAATTTAACATCACCAATAAACAAGTGTTATATAAAAATTGAAGATAAAAAAAGCAATGTCAATTTGTAAATAAACTCAAAACACAAGAAAAAAAATGCCTGTGATTTAGCGAACATACTTTGCTTCTAAGAAACAAAGTATGTTCGCTAAATAACAGGCATTTTTTCTAGTTGCTTATTCACAAACAATGTCTGTTATTTAGAAAATGGACATTGTTTCTTAGAAATAAGGTATGTTCTCTAAGTTTGTTCTCTAATAACAGATGTTGTTTCTCTTGTATATTTCACATCATTTTACCTAATTTGAAACTCCAATTCATGATTTAAAAAAGAATGATTTGCACAAAGGCTCTGCCTTTAAACACAAACCTTAGAGATTTTGCGATTGAGCGGGTTGCCTCCCTTCTTACGTCTGTGTCGCAAACTCATAACCTCTAGAAAAGGTTTCTATGGTTTTAAACTTTCTCAGTGTTTTATGCTCAACTTTGCTAGTTTTCTTCTTTGATGGCTCTTAGTGGCGGTGGTGGTTCATTTGACAGGGTTTATGGCAACCCGATGCAACCGACGCCAGAGGGCGCACACTACTGCCACAAGCATGCACAAGCTTATGTGATGCTTTTTGCATAGTGGCAACAGCCACAGTATGAACCACACAAGCATATAGAAAGTGAGGAGGGTTTGAATGGAATCTATCTTTCTTGTTGATCTTTCAATTTTTGCTGAATATAGCTTGCCACACTTTTTTGTTCAAAAAATCTTCAACCTATGTATTTTTGTTTTTTTTTTGTTTTCAATTTTATCATTTACCTTAAATCTTATAATGCCTAAGAAAAATATTAACGAGTTTCCTTTTTGTCAAGCATATTAAAATGGCCCAACTTTTGTTGTAGTTTGTATAGATAGTGATGTAGGCTTATCCCATTCCTATGGATTTTCTTGATAAGCTTGCTGCTATTTTGGGTCAGTGTAGATGTAATGAAGTAAATTATTGAGATGTAAGTGAGTTTTGTGATGTAGCAATAGCATCTAGATAGGTGGGCACGGACAACTTCTTTGCTTGGAGAAGCAAAAGGAATGTTCTAACAAATTCAGGAAGTATATTCAGGTATGTCGATTTCTGATCTTCCACCAGCTTCTTTAGAAATTTTTTCATTTCAAAGTTGTGGGTTTTATCTTTGATTGGCTGATTCTATATATGTCCCATAGGTGCATGCTTAGGAATTTTGTTGAAATATTTTTGACTGTTATTTAACTTTTCCCTCACTTTTCTTTGGAATAATTTTATGAACCAAAGCAAAAGAATGATATATGATGTAGACTGTACGATCTTGAAGAAGAGGATGAGGTAAGTGCTTTTCTAAGAATAATTAAGATGCCTTTAATGGATGTTTTGGGATATTTTGACTTTAGCACACGACTAATGTTGTTGTTGATTACAGGGGTTTTATGACTTTGTGCAAGACTTGATGATACAAGTGCACAAAGATGTATGGTTGCTAACCTTATTGATTAAACTCTCCTCTAAATTTAGTTGTTGTATACATATCCCAACCATTCAATTACTTATAAGTAAATAATGTGAAAATGTGCCATTTGTTAGAATCTTAAGTTTTGATGAAGACTGACCTATGGCAAAATATCGCTAATGAGAAATGATAACTTAGCAGATCAATAAGAATGAAAATCTCTATCGCTAAGTAAATCTCCATAGCAAATTGATAGAAAGGAATAGCAAATGAAGACTTAAAAATGAAATAACAAAGTTGATATCTTTCACTAAGTCATTCACTATCGCTAAAGAAGAATCCATCGCTAGAAGCTCATTGATAACTCAGCTAGCAGAAAAATAAACTTAGTTCTTGATCTAATCAGCTAGCGATAATAGGTTAAGCTATCGATAACTAAAGTGCCTCAGATAATAAACATTCAGATAGCTAGTGCCTGAGAGCAAGAGTCAAATGAGCTAACGTAGTTGCTAGCAATAATGTATTAAGTTATCGATAATAGGATACCCTGAAATTCTATTGAATAATCATCCCAGTATCTCTAAAGCTAATGAGCAAGCAAATGTCTAGCGATAATGGAAAAGGTATCGATAGAGGAAGAATATTAATAACATAGCTAGTATGCTGAACGTTGAATTAAACTAATATGCTAGCGATAATGTTTATGTCTATCGATAGAGAGTGCTCAATGAAATTCCTTAACTGATACATATATTATCTATCTCATTGAGCTAATGAACTAAGTTTGCGAAAACAACTGCTTTGCATTTTTATGTTTACATGTTTAGCTAACAGGTCAAGTGCAGGACTTACACTATGAAGTTAGCGATAGCAAATAATATTAGCGCTACTGAATACGCTGACATGCAAGCACAGTAGCAGGTAGCAGCAGGATAACGTTACTCACAGTTTCTGTCTCTCCTGTCCTATCCTCTGCAAGATTAGTTGAAGCAAATCTCCAACGGCTAGTTCTCCAAGTCTCCAACAGATAGAAAAATATAATACTCTATATAAAGACTTGAAGACTTCTGGAACAAAGAGACGCACACACAACACATACACGAAAACAACGAGAGATTAACAGGGCTCTATACAGAATTGCAAATTTCTCAGACTGAGGGCATTAGAAAAGAAGAGCTAGAGTTATTCTTTGTTCAGATTATCAAGTTCTATCTTGTATTTCATTATACATAACCTTGTTCTTAAGTGTTTATCACAATTTGTTCATTAAGTGAACTTTATTATTGAAATCCTCTTCTGTTTGAGGTAGTTCCTTAGCTTGGTGCTTTGTGAACTGGGTGGTAACCTTACGGGTAGTAAGGGGGAGTGTTTAGAAGATTCTAAAACTCTGTAAAGGTTGGCAGGTGAACCTGTGTTCGTAAAACTTGTGGTAGGCTTCTCTTGTGCCAAGATTAAACAAGAGTATAGTGGAAATCTCAGGTGGAGCCTGAGGACTGGATGTAGGTCTGGGTTGACCGAACCTGTATAAATTTTGTGTGCATTATCTCTTCCCTTAACTCTTATAGTTTTTCATCATATCTACATTATATATATATTCGTGCATTTACCAAGTTTTGAATTACTCTGTTATAATCTGAGAAAAGTTTTGAGAAGATTTCCTTCACAAGTGTTTAAAGATAAGTAAAGATTTCAAGAAGGTTTAAAATTTTTATCCTATCACCCAATTCACCCCCCCTCTTGGGTGACAGCCAGTACTCTCAATTGGTATCAGAGCAGGTCACTTGTTTTAAAGGATCTAACGATCTCAAGTGAAAAGATCATGGCTGATTTTGGGAACATTATGTTTTCCGAAGGATTTGATCCTACCATTCCACCTCTGCTTGAAAATATTGAATTTTCGTTTTGGAAAGCTAGAATGAAGAATTTTATAAAATCAGTTGATTATTATATGTGGAATGTTTTTACAAATAATTTTGTTTTCAAATCAAGAAAGGATTGGAATGAGAAAGACAAGAAAATGTTTTCCTTGAACATTAGAGCAATGCAAATTTTACATAAGGGCTTAACTGAAAATGACTTTCAGAAAATCAGACTTTGCTCTAATGCTAAAGAAATTTGGGATTCTCTTGAATCTATGTATGCCTCTAATCATCTTGTTGAAACCGAAAGTGTTGACAGCTCACCTGAATTACAAAGCTGCATATCTATGGTTGATGAGCAATCAGAAAATGAGATTGAAGAGGAGAACACTTCTATGATTCAGTCAACACAAAAGGTCAAGAGAAAGATAAATCACAAGAGCTCTACCAGAACAAATCTTCAAAATCATCCTTCGGAGCTCAAGATGCATTTATGGTATACAGTTCCAATCCCTGTGCTCTTGAGAAAAACAATTTTGATCTGCATAAAACTGATTTACAATATATCACAGATCATATTTCAAGGACTAAAAATGTTTCAAATCATGCTGGAAAAAGTTTTGGGAAGAAAGATCCTTTGAATAAAAACAATTTGAACTTGCATCATCACAATAACTACATAAAATCTCATATTGCATATCATTCTGTTATATGCCATTATTGTGGTAAATCTGGTCATATTTCTCACACATGCAATATTAGAAGAAATTCAAATGTGAGAAATAAATCTATTTGGGTTGCAAAAGGACATGTAAGGTCCAAAGCTAACAATGAAGGACCCAAATATAAATGGGTACCAAAATGTCTGTCTAGTACATTATGTATACAGATTAATTCTAGAAGGAATATACATCATGGTACAAAGACAACAAAGAAGAATCCAAGAGTTTCTCATGCTTCAAGAAAAGGATTCATAGAATCTTTATACAAAAGGAGAACTCATGGAAAAGTCACTGCTGCAACATTTGGATCAAATATCAAAAGGCAGTGGACAGCAATAACAAGAGCAAGTTCCATCTCAAGAATAAGCTATCACAAAGTATCATTCAATTATATCTCTTGAGGAGAACCAGAAAAGAAGATCTCTGCAACCCTATGCTAAGTATATCTGAACAATTGGGGTAAGCCAGAGCAATTCTCAAAACGCCGAAGGTAGAGGTACAAAATGGTAAAATCTCCTACTCTATTATCAGGAATATTCATTGAGATTTTACATTTTGAAACTTTAGAAGTGAACATTGAGTCGTGAACAAACTGCAAAATATTTACAATGTTCATAACCTAGCTCTTATATACATGCATATTGAGTTGAAGAAGAATATATTTATATAATTTTGTGCATGAAGTTTCGGTTAATTTACTATGCTTAATTGCCTTAAATTGATTACATTTTAAAAGCATATGAATTATGTTGATTACCTACGAACTAACCATGAGCAAGATCCATATGAAAATGGATACTGAAGAAAAGAAAAGAGTTATAGTTTTGTAGGTAACTCAGAGAGAAAACTTCAAGACTATAGTTTATATAGAAATCTTCTCAAAGTCTTGATGAGCTGAACTTTATGCTTGGATTTTGGTGGAGAAACTGTAAAAAGAAATATCAACACCTCTCTGCCTAATTCAAAGCTACTGCATGAACAAGACTGATCAATCGATAGTAAAGATCACTATCGCTAGCATTCGCGCGTCAGAACTAAGATCGAGTTGATTGAAACAAAAAGCTCTATTTATAGCAACTCTCAACTCTGATAGCAGTCTCTGCCTAGACAAATGAAATTATGGTGATATCATTCTCGGAATTGTGTATAGTATTATATTATGTGGAATCTATGAAATGCAATTCAAAGTTGTTCAAATTTTAACTAAGCCTGCTTATAAAATTGCACCCAATAAAATGTTAAATCTTAAGTTTTAGTTCTGACCCATCGATAGTAAGTTCTACTATCGCTAGTTATGTACAGATCAAAAGCCTGAGTAAAGATTGCCATCACTAGCTAAAAACATTATCGATAGCAAGGTCAGCCATCGATAGATGAAACTTGGAAGGAGTAAGTGATAAGTCAAAGTCACTTGCTCAGCGTGGGATCATGCCTACTAGCGATAGCTGATTATATTAGAGATAGCATGTCACTTAACAGGTCAGAATGCGAAACGATTAGCTGAAGGTAAAACCCTAAACCCTACAACTTATAAAGCTGGATCATGTGCATTTGCATTCATTACTTACCTGCATTTTCTCTTCTTCTCCAAAATCTCTCTGAGCATTCCTACATTCACCTGTCTCTCAAAAACCTCTCTTCTCTCAAAACCTAAACCCTAAGAATGGCCAGAACCAAAGTCCCAAGTGTAAGTGATGTTCAGACTACCTCTAGAGCTAAACCTTCCTCTCAATCCGCTAGCAAGCGATCCAAATCCCAGAAAGAAGTAGTTGAATCAGGCTCTAAACATCAAAAGCGAACTTCCTCTGATTTGCCCTACTCGGAAGAACCTCTTGAAGCCCCTAGCGCTGTCTTCGCAAAACGAAAAACCCTAGACAGGAATGCAGTATGGGTAGATTTGGAATATTTCAAGCAGAATGGTTTCGACCTAGATGCCTGGCTTCTTCCATACAAGAACTGGCTTAGTATTCAAAATGTCTACAATGAGGAAGTTCTGAGGTCTTTCTATTCGAGCATGAAAGCCAAGCCCGAATACAAGAAAAAGGAGCTGGTCAATATCGTATTTGAAGAATCAGTGAGAGGAAGGGGGATATCTTTTAACTGGCTAGCTATCAATAAGATTCTGGGGATATTTGAAGCAGAGCATAACAAGTGGTACTCCTCTGAGCGCTACTCCGAGGAAGAACTTGCAGAAATCTATGAAAACTCATCCAATATGCCAGCAAGCATGCCTGTGGTCAATAGAATACTACACTCTGTATATACCCGATTAATGACTCACAAGGCAGGAAATTTTAGTAGTTTTCCAAAGATAGACAACCCCTGGCTGCCCAATCTGATCTCAAAAGTGCCTTTAAATCCTGGGCAGTTGATATCAATGGAGCTTCACCGATATTTATCTGAAAAATCTGCCAAGGCCCCTCTTCCATATCCTCAACTCATGTCTTATCTCCTTGAGTTCTCAAAGATCAAATCTACCGGAGAAAAAGAGAACAGAAGTTGCAAACAGCTACAATCTCCACTCTGAGAAAGATGGGGATTCCTGTTAAATCAAGTGGTGCTATCTCTGGCTCTGAGGCTTCTCATGCTCCTACTACATCAGCTCAATCTCAGCCTATTGAGGAAGAGACTCAATCTCAAAGATCTCCCTCTCCTCAGCAGCAGCATAATCTTGGTCAAGCAACATCTCCTTCTGCCCCTGTTACATCAAAATCAATCTTCTTCAAGAATGCAATAGAAGAAATTGTTTTCAGAGTCTCTGCCGAATTTAATCTGGCCTTGGAAGCGCAAAAAGAAGAATTGATGAAGCCTATTCATGAACTTCAGTCTCAGGTGAAAAATCTAGAAGAGAACCTATGCCTTGTCCCTGAGTATGTCAAACAAAGAAGGACAACTCCTCCATTTGAAGGTACTTCATCACATCATCATTCCCCTCTTCATTTCCACTCTCCCTCTCATTCCTCCTCCAAACACTCACCTTCAACCCCTTCTCTTTCCTCTCTCCACCTATCACATTACCCATCTCCTTCCACCTACAAACATCCTAGCGATAGTCATCCTTCTCAAACCCAAATACCCACACCTTCATCTTCTCCTCAAGCCAAAATCCCAACCCCTACAGATACCCCTACCACTAATCCTTCTCCTAGCGCTAGCCCTCAAGCACGAGTCTCACCCCTAACCACCAGAGTACCATCACCACAGACAACCCCTATCGATAGCACTATCCCTAGCGATAGGATTTCTACTTCACCACCAATTCAGCCAATCATCGGTACCACTACCACAACCCCTCCTTCTCCTCTCATCTCTTCTCAAATTCCTGACCAACCCTCTTCACCTACCCCTGCCAATGATGATGACAAAAAGGGGGAGAATCAAAGGGACAGAAATGTGGCAGAAGAAGGCTTAGTAGAAGGACAGTGGAGGATGCATCTGATAATGAGGAAAACAATATGTCACTTAATCCAGATGATTCTCCTGATAATGAAGAGCCAGAGGAAAACTTGAACATGGCTATGATATCAGCTGAAGAAGAGCACCAGCCAGTTTCTGTAGATCTACTTCCTCACTATCTTCAGCAAGCACAAGAGCTGCACGAGGAGGTTGAAGAATTCTTAGAAACGTCTGCTCAGTCTCTAAAGGAAAGAGAAGATAGAGATGCAGCAAGAGCAGAAGCTGAAAAAGAAAAGGATCCTATTCAGACTACCTCTTAGAACCTGGAACTTAGTGGAAAAGAAAAAGCATCACAGGTCCAGTCTGCTCCCAAGAGGATAAGGATCAAGAAATCTGCTCCCAAACCTCCAGTAAAGAAATCCAGGGCATCTAAAGGGATTGTGATTGAAGAGCCCAAATCTGCTCCCAAGCCTTCAAAGAGAAAATCTGTGCCTAAGGGGAAAGGAAAATCTGTCAAGCCTTCTCCAAAGAAAAAGCAGAAGCAATTGAGTTATGGGGAAAGAATGCTAGCCCATTTTCTTCAGAAAGCTTCTCCTTCCCCTCCAAAGAAGAAGAAGGCTACTACTAAGAAGAAGGCTGCTCCTAAGGAGAAAAAGAAATCTGAGGATGAAGTTGAGACTGATCCTGAACTACTTGAAGATCCCTCAACTGATTCTGGAAAGATAAGCAGTGAGCCTGGAGATGATGAGTTGGACACCACATATTGGAAGGATGATTCTAATTCTGAATAAACTAAAAAGCCTGAATCATTCCCTAAAACCAATTCACATATGCATCCTACATAATCTGCATTAAGTTTTTTTTCCTTTTGCAATACAAGATACAAATGTACATCTTTTATTTCAATGATCGCTTTGAATATACTCTATTCATGCCTTATTATTCTTTTATGCTTAATGCTGATATATGTTCTGGATGTGCTTTAATGTATATATATGCTTATGTTTTGTCATCATCAAAAAGGGGGAGAATGTTAGAATCTTAAGTTTTGATGAAGATTGACCTATGGCAAAATATCGCTAATGAGAAATGATAACTTAGCAGATCAATAAGAATGAAAATCTCTATCGCTAAGTAAATCTCCATAGCAAATTGATAGAAAGGAATAGCAAATGAAGACTTAAAATGAAATAACAAAGTTGATATCTTTCACTAAGTCATTCACTATCGCTAAAGAAGAATCCATCGCTAGAAGCTCATTGATAACTCAGCTAGCAGAAAAATAAACTTAGTTCTTGATCTAATCAGCTAGCGATAACAGGTTAAGCTATCGATAACTAAAGTGCCTCAGATAATAAACATTCAGATAGCTAGTGCCTGAGAGCAAGAGTCAAATGAGCTAACGTAGTTGCTAGCGATAATGTATTAAGTTATCGATAATAGGATACCCTGAAATTCTATTGAATAATCATCCCAGTATCTCTAAAGCTAATGAGCAAGCAAATGTCTAGCGATAATGGAAAAGGTATCGATAGAGGAAGAATATTTAATAACATAGCTAGTATGCTGAACGTTGAATTAAACTAATATGCTAGCGATAATGTTTATGTCTATCGATAGAGAGTGCTCAATGAAATTCCTTAACTGATACATATATTATCTATCTCATTGAGCTAATGAACTAAGTTTGCGAAAACAACTGCTGTGCATTTTTATGTTTACATGTTTAGCTAACAGGTCAAGTGCAGGACTTACACTATGAAGTTAGCGATAGCAAATAATATTAGTGCTACTGAATACGCTGACATGAAAGTACAGTAGCAGGTAGCAGCAGGATAACGTTACTCACAGTTTCTGTCTCTCCTGTCCTATCCTCTGCAAGATTAGTTGAAGCAAATCTCCAACGGCTAGTTCTCTAAGTCTCCAACAGATAGAAAAATATAATACTCTATATAAAGACTTGAAGACTTCTAGAACAAAGAGACGCACACACAACGCATACACGAAAAACAACGAGAGATTAATAGGGCTCTATACAGAATTGCAAATTTCTCAGACTGAGAGCATTAGAAAAGAAGAGCTAGAGTTATTCTTTGTTCAGATTATCAAGCTCTATCTTGTATTTCATTATACATAACCTTGTTCTTAAGTATTTATCACAATCTGTTCATTAAGTGAACTTTATTATTAAAATCCTCTTCTGTTTGAGGTAGTTCCTTAGCTTGGTGCTTTGTGAACTGGGTGGTAACCTTACGGGTAGTAAGGGGGAGTGTTTAGAAGATTCTAAAACTCTGTAAAGGTTGGCAGGTGAACCTGTGTTCGTAAAACCTGTGGTAGGCTTCTCTTGTGCCAAGATTAAACAAGAGGATAGTGGAAATCTCAGGTGGAGCCTGAGGACTGGATGTAGGTCTGGGTTGACCGAACCAGGATAAATTTTGTGTGCATTATCTCTTCCCTTAACTCTTACAGTTTTTCATCATATCTACATTATATATATATATATTCGTGCATTTACCAAGTTTTGAATTACTCTGTTATAATCTGAGAAAAGTTTTGAGAAGATTTCCTTCACAAGTGTTTAAAGATAAGTAAAGATTTCAAGAAGGTTTAAAATTTTTATCCTATCACCCAATTCACCCCCCTCTTGGGTGACAGCCAGTACTCTCACCATTGGTATCTTGTTGTACCATGAAACAAAAGGCAAAATTAAAGAAAAACACATATAATGAAATATTGGGTATGATGCAAGAGAGGGAATATAGTATAGACGAATTGCAGAGCATGTTAATGGAAATGGTTCAAGGATTTTCCGATGTTGTTGATGAGTTTTCTTTATTATATTCTTTTTGCTGATGTTATTCAGAACATCATGGGAATGGGGCAACATATATTATTATTCCAAGGAAATAAGTACCACTATTATTAGTTGAGATCATCTTCAATTATAATGGGATGATGGATGTTATTAGGAGTATATTTTTTGTTATTTATGATATTAATTTCATTCTTTTTAGGATATCTTATTTTTCTCTTTTAATTTAGTATTATCTATTAGATTTATTAATATTTAAATTAATATCATCTTTAATATTTAAATTAGAGTATCTTTAGATATCTTGATTCAAATATTTGAATAAGATATTATGATTATCTTAAAAATTTAATGTATATTAATTCAATTATACATATTTGAGATAATTTTTTTGATTGTGGGTGATTCCAATCCAGAAGTGATCGTACTATTTTTTTAAAAAAATTGAACTTTCAAAGTTCGTAAGCTAATAATGGAATTGGAAAGCGGACTTTTAATGTCTATTATTAGCTAATAACAGACTTTGAAAGTCCATTTCTATAAAAAAAAATTGGACTTTTTATAGTCTGGTATTAGCTAATAACAAACATAGAAAGTCTGCTTGCCACATTTGGTCTTAACACATGTGAAAAGTCAAAATTTCAATGTCACTAACATAGACATGTATGTCTTTGTTGTTTCATATGCCTTCTCTATTCACTATTACAAGAGGCACTTTTCAAGTCCCTTTTTTGGAGATGTTAATGCGAGGGATGTAGAAATTGAGGATAAAATGTGATTTTTATTGCTATATTGTGGAAATTCTAGAATTACCCTTTGCTCACTTGTTTTACATTAATATGTAGGGTAAGACTCGTAAATTCCAAGAGAAATACATGAATGGAAACAAGATTCAAGGGGAGAAAGGGATGACCAATGGAAAGGGAAAGGCATCAAATGTATTGAGGAAGTTGAGGAAACCATTTCTTTTATAATTGGAATCATGTGGTTCATAAAGAGTGATTGTTGTAAAAATGGAGAGTTATAAGGGGGCTGGAGGAGTTTGTTAGAAAGAGAAAGGAACTAGAGGAAGCTGGGAGTACATATTCATTCATCATTCAAAATTCTTCTTCCCTCAACAATTTCGGCTAGAACCCATTCCCTCCATTCATCTTTATCCATTCCATCTCATTTCTAACTTCCTCCACCTTCCATCTCCACCTCTAATGACATTTTTTTCCCGTGGAATCACCATATTTATTCTTCTTTGCTCATCCTTTTTAGGCAAGAAACCTCCATTTGCTCTCTTTCACATTCCATCACCATCATCCATCATTTCCTTTGCTACTAATCATCATTTTTTATGGCAATATGGAAGAATCATCAATGGCATATTTGAATGCTAATTGTAGCATATTTCTTCAAGGTATACATGGCTAATTTCACTAAACTCTACTAGAGTTGAAGCTGCAACTTGAGTCTCTAGTGTGCTGCAAGTGAGTTTCCAGCATTCTTCCATTAGTTGCTTAATTAATAAGTGATTGCCTAGCTGGTTTGATGTAGGAATTGTATTGACATGAGTATTGTTGTATGATTTCAGTTTCAGAAGATTAATTTTAGATTGTTTCAGTTTGCATTCGAGTTTATCAAATCATCATCTCTTGTAATCTATGATTTCATAGACCTATCTTATTGTTTAGGTTGTGGAATTTGGGTAAATGATTTATAGTTTCCTAATTGGAGACTATTAAGCTCGCCAAATGCTATTGAATCAATTTGTTGTGTTACTTTATGATTGAATGTGACTGGGTTACTTTGTTGATGGATGTTCATTGTGAAGTGATGCTAATCTTACATTATTTGAATCTCTAAATAACTTTATAAGGCAAGAAAGGTTCATTGGATACAAATAAGAGAATCCTATCATATCATGATTCTAAATTACCATTCCATTCTTTTTTATTTACACTTTCATCTAATAACAAAAACCATACAAATTAAATTAGAGTTGGGTATAATCTCTTGTGAATCAAAATCTATCTCATTCGTAATTTGCATTAAATTCTACCTAATTGAGTCCCTAATTAGATAGAAACCAAGAGAATCAACTTAGGGTTTCTCCTACTAACTATTGTAGTGATTATAGAAATTTTGTGGCTTATATTACAAGGTTTAGTCAGTGCCTGCCAAGTAGCATGTCACATACTATTTCTTAGGTCTGAATGTTGCTATAAACAAGTCTTGCCTAGCCTGTAGCATATTAAAAGGCCTTCAAATAGGCTACTGTTGAACTTCAGAGTTTTGTTGATAACCAAACATGACTTAGGCTAAGAAAATTATAGGTCTCTTAACTTAGAAAATATTTTGGAAGAAGTTTTTGAAACTAAGTTAAGTATACTCTATGACTTGGTAAACCATCACCTAGAGCACATATCAAGCATTGAGTTTTCTATTGAGTACTGGGTGCTCCATCAACTATTAAACAAAAATTTAAGAATAAATGATTGAAGGACATAAGAATGATCAAAGTATTTTTGTGAAGATCAATCGAGCAGTACTTTAGCCACCGAGCATTGAAGAATGATCGATTATTACTCTTTGCTATCGATGATCAGTCCTACCTTAGAAATTTCTCAATTTTGTACCAAAGGATAGTTAATCATCATGTCAACCATCAATGAATTGAGACTAATCGATCATTGAGTTTTTTCATCAAGCATTAGTTTGATGAGTTCAGTTGATGTTTGACTGCTTCGTCAAGCATTGCAAGTAGAAATCTTCAGAGCATTAAGTCCTTCATCGAGTGATGCAAACTGATCGAGCATTCAGAATGACATTTGATGGAAGCAATGAAAAAACCATTGATGATCAAATCATCCATCGAGCTTTGAAACTGAACATTTGAATTTTGATCTGATTCACTTATATTCATATTCTTCATATTTAACTTGGTCTTTTTAGAGTTTCATGTGACTTATTTCAGGAAAGAAGAACGTTAGGTACAAACCAGATAGAAAAGTAAATTAATGATGTCATGAACAGTGTTTATCAGCTAACAGCTTAATTTCAGGAACTCAGAGAAAGCTTCAGTGATCCAGTTTTTAACCAAGGAACTAAGTTCAAATTACACATATCACATGTAAGGCTAATCTCAACCATTCATCAAGCCATACATTCCCATAATTTCAAATTAAGAACAAGGAACGACTAGATGACTTCATGCTGCTAAGTGTGCAATGGGCGAAATTTCCTCTAACTATATAAAGACTAGAAAAAGCAACTAAGAAGATAGAGAATTCCAAATACGATAAAGAGTTCATAATCTTACATAGTCTTCTAATGTTATCTCTCATAGTGCTTAAGTGATTTGTATCAGCTTAGTGTGTAAACAAGATTTTTGTAACTCTTTCTTATTTAAGTTTCCTTAGGATATTGGGATTCTAAGGAAAGGTGTATTCTTACAAAGTATAAGGGGGAGATATTTGGAAAGACAGTGAGATCTTACTGAGAAAAATCTATCTTGTAGTGAAGGTGTTCAGGAACCTAGAATGAATGCTGGTTATCATTAGTAGAACCCAACTGAGGTTAGAGAACTGGATGTCGGTCTAAGTTTTGACTGAATAGGTATAACTTCTGAGTCCTTTACTTATGTATCTTACTCAAAGAGTGTGTGTATCACAAAGAAAATTTTGAAATACCTAATTCACCAATCTCGTGTATTTCCTGCCACTTTTAGCTACCTTGTAGGCCTATAAATCATTTTATCGTGCCATTGAGGTCACAAAATGGGTTGAGTGAGTGGGTGGTGGCCATTTAATCAAATTAGACGGCGATGCTATAAGTAAAGTGCCTAAAGTAGAGTCAGTTGGTGTGAGGGATATCCCCTTAAGCTCTTGTCGTGATTTCGCAAGCTAAACTCAGGCTCATGCACACATTTGATACCTGCATTGTTAGAAAAATAACCTTCTTCCGAAGAAGTGGTATCACTAAACAAGGACATGTTAGTGGAAATCATGCAAAACAGTGGATTATGCATCAAAGGCAAAGTACTAGTGCGAGGGATA
The DNA here is from genome assembly GCA_037074515.1 of Mimosa bimucronata. Classification (NCBI taxonomy): domain Eukaryota; kingdom Viridiplantae; phylum Streptophyta; class Magnoliopsida; order Fabales; family Fabaceae; genus Mimosa; species Mimosa bimucronata. The sequence continues at coordinate 30,110,306 of CM073438.1, read as the reverse complement.
GAAAAAGTGGGAGTAAGGGGAAGTGAATTAAAGCCATGAGCTTTAAAATCAAGTACAAATTCATTTGAGTGAAAAGTTATCTAAGGATCTACCATAACACTGTCCACAGCAATATCAATTACATTAACACCAAGCAGTGAGGAGTCCTCATGAGGGTATCTCATGGCTTCATACATGTTAAAGCTAATCTTGTGTTCCCCCACTTCCATTATGATTGAACCATTTTTCATATCGATCACTGTACTAGCGGTTCTTATGAAAGGCCTACTAAGAATGATAGTCAATTCATTGGAACCACTAGACATGTCAAGCACATAGAAATCAGTGGGAAAAACCAAGTTTTTAACTCTAACAAATATGTCCTCATGGATAACGGGTTATGTGGTCAGCCAATTGTAAAAGCACACTTGTTCTTTTCAAAACGGTAATGCCTGAAGAAGAGAAAACTGCACTAGGCATCACATTAATGGCTACCCCGAGATCCAACAAAGCATCGATTATCGTTAAATTGCTGATCATTCAGGGAATCATAAAAGATCCTGGATCCTTGCATTTCACTAGTAACTGAGGCTTAAAAAGAGCCGAAACACTGGGATTCAATTGAACCCTTTCATTTGGTTTAAACCTACGCTTGTTAGTGTATAACTCTTTCAAAAACCTATAATAAGATGGCATAGACTTTACAAGTTAAAAGAATGGAATGTTCACATGCAATTTACTAAATAAGTCTAGCATCTCTTTCTCAGTTTGATCATTAAAGTTTTTCCTACTTTTAAGAAAAGCTTGTGAGAAAGGGAGTTGAGAGATAATTACTTCCTTGGCCGAAGGTTTTCCCAAGGTACCCTATGTGCTACACTCTCCCGTCTCATTGATGCTTAGTTGCTTGGGATGCTTCTTGTTCTTCGTTTGTGGTGTGCTAAGTTCTTCCACCATTGTTGCCTTTTGTGTTAGTGTTCTCCTTTCATAGAGCTCTTCCTCCTTTAAACTTTCCAAAGGCACCAACTTCATGGGGCTCAATGGTTGGCTTTTAACTTCAATCTCTTCATCCACTATCTCATCATCTTCATCATCAACAATGTGGCTCAAAGGTTGGCTTTCAACTTGGATCTCTTTAATCACCGGCTCATCAACTTTGTCATCCATGAAGTGGACCTTCTTTGTAAGTGGGATAAGGTTGAGTGATTTCCCACTTCTCAAACTTATAGCATTTATAGACTTAAGGTTGATGACCTTGTTGGATGAAATGGGGCCACTTGTTTTGGCTTGAAGCTCATTAAAAGAGTTGGAGAGCTTAGTGACAAAGTCTTCAAGGTTATGATTTTTGGTCTCCAATTGGGCCATCCTTGCATCACTCTTTTCAAATTTAGCCTCAACAAGGTTGTGGATACCTTGAAATCCTTACTGGCAAGTCTTGGCCAACTCATCAATGATATTGGAAGAGTTCTCACTTCTCATTGGGACCATGGCTTGAGAGGATTATCTTTGGCGGTCTCGGAATAGCTTTGGTGGATTTCCATCTTGGCACTAACTAAACTTGGGATTTTTCCTCCACCCCTCATTATAGGTATTAGGGTAGGGATCCCATCTTGTATTAGTGCCTTGTCTTTGTTGAAACATTGTATTGCATTCCTCCGACTTAGATAAGCAGTGGCTTGAGATGAGCATAGGTGATGCGCAATAATCACAAGAGGGGGCTATTAAGTCTCTGCCAGTTGGACTTTGTTGTGAGGGGGGACCAGAAAGTTTATCCAACCTAGCACGAATTGCCTTGAACTCGGCTTTAAATTTCTCCAATTGAGGTATATAGAGTAATGTAGAGTCAACCCTTTGAAGATTGCGGATTGACCTTTGATTGCACCATATTTTGATACACTTTTCATTGATAAAATCATTAGATTATTGCATGTTCTTTGGGTAATTGCACCTAATTAGGTTCATTTATGACTTTTGCACACTTTGTTGGAATTTGTTCTAGTCAAGGGCAATTTGGGCACCATTAGTATGATTTATTGTTTAACCCATTTTCAAGAACTTTCTGATGCTACCTTGTGTCCAATTTATATGCAGGTCATAGAAGAAAATACCCAAATTAAGGAGCCAAGTTGCAGTGAAGAATTCTGGACAGAGCAGAAAAAGAAAATGAAGAGAGAAACAGAATCGAAGCCGCGGCGAACCCACGGTGAGGAAGACAAGAAGAGGCAGAACCAATGTGAGTTCGCCGCGGGTTTTGTCGCAGCGAAATCACGGCGAACTCCCAACAAGTTCCAGAATGGAAGCCACGGCGAGCCCACGGCGAAGTCCCTAGAATCTGCAAAAATCTGACGCATTTTTAGGGTTTCTAGGGCAGTATAAATAGATAAAAACACCCCCACCTTCAGAATCTAAGCCTCCTTAGCATGAAAATACCTCAGTTCTCCTAGGGTTCCATCATTTATCCTCATTCTCCACTCAAATCCTCTCATCCCTACTTATCTCCGCCTCAAATTCCACTGATTTTCTTGTTCTTTCCCTTTCTAACTTCCATTTCCACTCCAATTTTCCTTCTATCTTCCTCACTCATGAAGGATGTCATCATGGGTCCTCTTGGGCTTGAATTTGAAGACAGGAGAGGCTAGAATCTTGGTGCTTTGGTGGTGTGAATGTGGCTTGAGCTTCAATGGGCGAAATAGGGGAGTTATTTGTTTCCTCATGCTCTTTTCCTTATGTATTGAGTTTTGTGGTTGCATTTCTCTTGTATATTTGGATTGGAGACATGTTTTTCCTCTTTCATTGTCTTTGAATTGTAATATTTGTGTTGGATATTGAGTTATGTTAATTGAATGATGTCTATGTTTGAATTTCCTATTGGGTTTGTGATGCTATATGATTTTTAGTGGTTGCTAGATTGTGTAGCTTAATTTATCCAATTGAATGTTGTGGTTGCACATTCTTGAGAGGAATCGGTTTTCAAAACTCATGTTCCAACACACACCGAGTGGAGCTTAACACTAACCCTAAGTAATGGCTAAGAAAGTGGTTGCTTGATTAGTCATTAATTAGGGCTAGTGGACCCCTAGTGGTTGCTTAGGGATTTTTCAATTATACTTGGTGCATCTTTTAACTCCCAATATCAATTTTAATGAAGCGTGAGAGCCACCGAAACACTACCAAAGCCCATTTGATCAATTTCCCTTAATCCAAACCCTTTTCTCCCTTTTAATCAAAAGAAAATTACAAAAACAAGTAATAGCAATTGTCAATAGTTTTATTAAATGAATTTTCAAAATCAAACCCCCATACCTTTTATTGTTTCAATTACATTTAGTTGGCTCAGGTAGTTTAGAAGGACTCCTTAAGTGAAATGATCCGGGATTATGCCACTTTACACAATCCTTGGTAATTATTGTGATTTTAACCCCAAGGCGTAAGGAAAAGGTTAAATCAACCTTCTTGAACCATGTTTCTCCTTAGCTGAGGCAAGCTTTAGAACTAAAGGCCATACTTCTTCCAGTTTGTAGTTAATAAATGAGCCACCAGCTGCTGCATCCAACTTGTCTTGATCTCTTTCTCTTAACCCATCATAGAAAGTATAGGCTAATTGTTCATATGGTATTTGATGATGAGGACACCTCTTCAAAAGGTCTTGGAATCTTGTCCAATTATCAAAGAGAGATTCATTCGACTCTTGCATGATAAAGTTGATCTCTTTTCTCCCTGCGGATGTTCTAGTCGCCGGGTAGAATTTTTCTAGAAAAGCTTGCTTCAAGTTGCCCCAAGATGCTAGGGCTTTTGGGTTAAGAGTGGGCAGGCTCATATACTATTACTTGGCCTTGCCTTCTAGAGTGAGATAGAACACTCTCCACATAACATCTTCCACTTGTGCACCCACTAGTTTCATGGTGTTGCAACGTATGAAAATTTCATCCCAGTGGGTATGTGGCCCATCTTCCTGCAAATCATAAAATTTAGGTAAGGATTGTATCAATAAACCTTTAATTTCTTAGTCAACATTAATAGTGGGAAATGCATTCATGAATGGGTTATGGTTAATGTTGGTTGTGGCAGCTTCCTTAATGGTTCTCCTTCTAGGTTTCTCACCATCATTAAATAATTGTCCTCCCCTATTGCTATGCCCCCTTTGGCCACCTAAATTTGGAATAGGGTGATCCCCTTCCATGTCTCTAGTTTCACTTTCAGTTTGTGGATCACTCTCAATGCTTGAATCACAAGAAGATGGGTGTTCAACTTCAAGGATGTAACTGAGGTTCTTTCTCTATGTGTCTTTCTCAATCTTGTAAGGTGTCTCTAAATTTCTGGGTATTCAGGGTAAAGCTCTTGGTCTCTAGGTTTCCCTCGAGCCATACACAGGGCGTAGACAACAAGTGTAGACTGAGGTCCAGATAAAACTGCATTTGCACAAATTCGAGGAAAAATGGATGAATAAGGATGTGAGTATGGTATAGAGTATATATGATATATATGAAGTGTAATGTAAAGTATGTGTAGAAGTGTGTATGGTATGTACGTAAGTATGGAAGTATGGTAAGCCAAATAATCACAAGTCATTCAAGAACAAACAGACAGCAATATTTTTAGTATTTTCAAGGAAAATTTGATGCAAAGTAAAACAAGCAAATGTAAACTAACATAACGATGCAAATGACCTAAACCTAATCCTAATGACTCCTACCCCGATAATGGCACCATTGATTTAACCTTTGGCTAAACATGCCTTGGTGGGTTAAAATTAAAATTCAGTCCAAGGATTGCAATATAAGCTGCAACCCTGGGTCGTTTCACTTGAAGATTCTTTTAACCTACCTAAACTAGATAAATGCAATCAAAACAATAAAAGGTATGGGAGTTTTGGTTTGAAAATTCATTTAATAAAACTATTGACAAATGCTTTTACTTGTTTTTGGTATTTTTAGATTAAAGAATGAAAAGAGTTTTGATTAAGGGAAATTTTATAAAATGAGCTTTGGCAGTGTTACGATGGCTCAAGTGCTTCTTTAAAAATGATAACTACCAAGTCTAATTGACAAAATCCCTAATCAATTACTAGGGATCCACTAGCACTAATTAGTGACAAATCCATCAACCACTTTCATAGTCATTACTTAGGGTTAGTGTTAAGGTCTACTTGGTTTGTGAAATGCCTTGAAACAAATGAAATTTAACTCTCATGAAATGCAACCACAACATTCATGCATGGAAAAATTGACTATAACTACTAGTAACCACTAAAACAGCTATAACCAATAATACAACCACAAGTAGAGAGGAAATTGTATCTCAATCATATTTAATTCAAAGTATACACATAATAGTTCACAAACATAGATAGCAATCACATACTCATGTCTCAAATCCAAATAAATGACCAATATAAAAGAGTAGAAGTCAAATACAAAGGAAATAAGAAATTGTGAACTAAAAACTTCCCAATGTTGGTCCATGAAGCTAGAGCAACCTCCATACCACCAAAGCACCTTGGACTTAGCCTCTCATCTTCTCAAAGTTGAGCCCAAAATGGCCCATAGTAGCTGCCTCCATGAATGGAAAAAGATGAAGAAAAAATATGGTGGAAATGAAAGGTGAAAGAAGGATGAACAAGGAAATAAGGAAGATTGGAGATGAGTAAGGAATGAAAAGAAATGAGAGAAACCCTGGAGGACCTGATGTTTTTCATGTAGAGAGGGCTTAGAAATGAAATTTAGGGTGTTAGATGCTATTTATACTCCCCATAAAACCCTAAAAATGCTGCTACTGGGCCTCATTGTGGGCCTCACCATCACAAGGCCACAATGAGAAACAGAGAGCACTGCAACATTTGGGGCCAGAGAACAAGCCAATCTAGGGGTTCTCGCTTGCCATGGTGAGGTGTAGAATTTTGTCTTCGTGATTTGCCTTCTTCTTCTATGATCTGCACCAAAAAATATGAACCAAAGGTAGCATCAAATGTCCTTAGAAATTTGTTAAGTAATAAATCATGATGATTATACCCAAATTGCCCTTGATTAGTATAAATCCCAATAAAGTATGCAGAAGTCAGACCCCAAAAACATGCAATAATCCAATGATTTTATCAATGAAAAGTGTATAAAAATATGGTGCAATCACAATGTATGCTAGATATAAAGCAAAGGCTAAAGAATCTCATCACAAGAATATAAAAAGAACTCTGAGATATCTGGTTGGCACACAAGAACTTGGACTATGGAATCCAAGGGGAACTTAGGAATATCTCATAACTTAGATTCAGACCATGCTAGGTACAAAACTGATAGAAAACGTACCAATGGTCAATGTGAGTTACTTGGAGGCTCCCTGGTGTCCTGGTTCATGAAGAAAAAGAATAAAGTATCATTATCATCAACTGAAGCTTGATACTGACAATCGATGGGCATTTAATTGTTACATGAGTTTAAAAAAATGTAGAATCCATCGATGCATTGTTGGGAAATCGGTTAACATGCAGCAATCGATGGGGGAACTTTAGCAATCAATTGTTATACTTATATTTTGTTCGATAAACTGATATGTCCATCGAGTGTTGGAAGGCAATCTGAGGGCAATCATTTGACAACTGAAGGCATCAATGGATTAACTACATGGCCATCGATTAGGGAACTCAAAACTTTCAAATATGCTTCACTTACTTTATATTTGTGGAAGTTTTACCTAGTCTATTTTAGGAAGTTTACGTTAGACAAAAAAATCAACTTCCACATAGAATGAGAGAGAGAACGCTGAAGCCATTACATATGCTACCCTAGATTAAGTCTTTATCGAGCAAGAGAGATACACATAACACTGGAACATTAATTCCTACTACAGAAACATCATCAACACCCCAAGTTATCCATCTCTCACAATGGCTATAATAGACTCAGCAATGGGCAAATTTCACAAAGGGGCTATAAAAGCATTTTAAGCCCAAATTTGGTTGGCAGAGAATTAAGTGCTATCTAACTACCAAAATCAAATAGCAATCAATCCAAGTTTTCTGAGTTCTCTCATTTGTTCTTTTAACTATAATTTTATCAACTCAAGAGTGTGAGCAAGCCTGTCTAGAAATCTATCCTTTCATTATGTGATTTCCTTAGGATAGTGGAATCCTAGAGGAAAGGATTGTAGTCTTATAAAGTATAAGGGGAAGAGAATTTGGTGAGATAAAGAGTCTTACTGAAAAAATTCTCTAAGAGGTTGTAAAGGTGGTTAAGAACTTGTTTTAATCTTGAGGTGTTCATTAATGGTACCCAAATGAGGTTGGAGAACTAGATGTAGTTCATAGTTTAGACCGAACTAGTATAATCTCTGTCTATTCTATTTTAGTGCTTCCAAAATTTTTAGAGATACACAATTCACCCCTTCTTGTGTATTTATTGCCATTTTCAATTTGGATCATCTGAAGAGTCTAGGGATAGACTTCTTTTCATGGTTAGGGCCCTATGAATCATGGCTTAACATCAACCATCCATATAGTGATGATGTCGTTAGAAGCTTTTATTCAAATTTGGAGATCAACAGTACTCATTCAGACACATAAGAAATTCTTGACATACAAGTCATCTCTACTGTGAGAGGAAGGAGATTCTTAGTCTAGTGGAAGACGATGAATGATTGGTTAGGGATCACTGAGGCACCATTCAACCATTGGCAGAAGAAGGCACCATACTAAGAGGTTAAAGTGCTGAGACTATATCAGCTTGCTGAGGAAGTCTAGGACTCATGTATCAGGCCTACCCTAATGCCTTTCACCAATAGGCTTATTCACTACACCTACTCTAGATACATTGTGAACAAGGGACGCAATCTATCACAACTGCAACAACTTTATAATCCCATTTTGCCAACCCTCATCAAGAAGGATCCATTGAACCCGAGGCAGATAATCACAGAAGAGTTCAAGAGCTTCAAGGACTATACCAGAACCAAAACTCCACCACAATTTCCTTAACTGATTCATTCATCCTACTGAAGAATGATATTTGGTACCTAGAGGACAATGATGTTCATGAGGTTCCTCTTGAAGAGCTCGCTTAATGGGGTTTATATCGGAGTAGTGCCGCCTCGAGTCTGTTCACCAAGAAATTTAAAACCCAAGGGGTAGTGGAAGCTAACCCCAGGTGTCGATCTCAAGGAGCCTAGTGCAATTTGATTTCTAATAACTAATATGCAAACTTGAAAAAGCAGATAAAAAGCATTTTTGTTTGGTTTTAGTATGAAGTTTGGTATGAAAGTGTGGTGTGTTCAAAAGTCAAAGTAAAAAATTGGGTTAAAAAGTGAGATTTGGATGAACATGGGATAAAGATCATTCTTGATGAATGAGAGCTTCGAGAATCATTGCTTTTAAAGGTTTCTTAGGGAGTTTAATTGATTTTCGAAAGGACCCTAGAGGAACCCCTCTAGGCTAGGCTTAGGTTAACTTAATTAATGTCGGAACCCCAAACATTACTTAATTTAATCCAAGTTGATTAAGTTCAAAATCAAGAATTAATTAATTATGCAAGACTTTTAATCCACAATCCCACAATTGGTCTAAATTTCTCTCTAAATCCTAATCCATTGATGGCCACTCATACAATAAATTAAGGCCTAAAGAGTGCTTGCCCAATGTCTCAACACAATCAATTAATTCTTATGCCATCTCTATCAAGTAAATAACTTAACACTCTTAATCCACTAACCAAGCCACCTTGCATTAGCACATGATTTTCACAAAGAGGATAATAAAACTATGAACCCATAAATTTCATTAAACTTAAAGTTAATAAATAGCAATGTCAAGCATTTGAACAAGAAGGAAACAACATCAACATAGTTTCTAACACTATTACAATATACAAAATTCAAGCACACAACCAAATGCCATAAATACACTCCTAGAACCCTAGAAAAGCATAAATACAACAACTGGAAGAAGGATTAGAACTAGAAAAACTCCCCTATTCAAGCTTCAAGCTCATCCCTTGGCTCCCACCGCCAAGAATGGTGAAGCCTAGCTGCTACTCTGCATGGAAGAACCAACAACAAGGAAGGAAGGTGTGGAAGCCATGGATGGAAGGAAAGAAATGAGAAAGATGAAGATGAAGATGGAGAAAGGAGAGAGCTAGGGTTTGGGGTTGTGTGAGCCAAATCTGCCGTAATAGGGTGTAAGTTTTGAGTTTTATGTCCCCCAAGTCGAGTCAAGTGAGTGGGTATTGAGTTGGATCCATTTAGAGTCCGAAATTCGCATGCTGATACGAGCTGTCGCAATGCCGTTCACTGTGGCCTCACTGCGGCGAGGCCACGTTGAGCTGCATTGTTTTTTGGAATTTTGGGGGCCTGCTTGCCATGGGCTAGCCATGGCGAGGCCAGGGCAAGCTCACTGTCTCTCTGCACCTCTGGACCATGTTCGCCGTGGTCTCACTGTGGCGAGGCCATGGCAAACATTTCATTGTTCTGCCCCCCTTTTTAATCAGCTTCTTCTTCGTCCTGGGTCTGATCTTTTGGTCCTAAGTGACGCTGCAAATGGAAACAAGACTAAACAAGAATCAAATAGCCCTATAAATCAATCAATACAATTAATCTACAATCATGGCTAATTAATCCCAATTTTATACTCATTTCACTTGAGAGTTTAAAGACATTCAATTAAGCACTATTGGACCCAACTTGCATCTCAATCATGTTAATTGCCTCAAATTAGGCATATAAAAACGTACAAATCCAAGGATTTTCCAACTCCCCTGCACTTAAACCTTTGTACTTGACAAAGACAAGTTCAAAGTTTAAGCACAATGGTAAGCAAGGCACAAATAAGAACTTCAACATACTAGATGAATATGAGCCAATGCAAATTGACAACCCTTCAACCAACAAGCAATGAGGAATGAAACAATGCTATAGAGCTAATCATGAGTGTAGTGAATGCAATGAGGATGAGCAAAGGAGAAAGTTACTTAAGGATAACTGTTTCAATATTCTCACCATATTGGGTTCATTTTCTACTCTCAAGATCCAACTTGGAGCGCATTCTACCATATGCTTGGAGGAATTCTAAGATCTTCACTTAAAAACAAGAAGTGCAAAGCGTCAAAAGGGCTTTGAGGGGTTGAAATTGTAACATCCCAAATTTTAGAAAATAAGAAATAAGGAAATATTTGGAATCTTGGGGTATTATTTGATTTTTAAAGAGTCTTATAAATAAATCTGGAAATTAAAGTATATCTAGAGAAATTATTTTGGGACAAATTTCAGATTTATTTGTGAATGGGAATGGTAAATAAAATTACCATTTAAGAGAAAATATAAATTGGGAAATGAAAAAGACAATATCTACCCCTAGTTGAAAATATCTTCAGTTATAAAAGGAAGGGCAGGATAGTAAAATACCCATAAAAACAAAATATCATACCTCTCTTTTAATTTAAGCCACACGCGTGTCCTTCCATTCCCTTCCAATTTATTCTACTTCCTTCTTATTTCAATTCCTCTGAAATACTCCCTCTCTCCCCGACATACACACACACCACATACTCTCTCCACTCTCATTCTCTTCTCTCTGTCTCTCAAATCCAGCGGCGTCCTCAGCCCAAACCGGCGGCAATCAACGACCGCGGCCGGTGACCGAGCAAGGAAGAAGACGCACGAAGCTTGGGTCACTCTTAGGTGAGTATTTCTCTCCATTTCCTTCTCTTTCTGGCGAGTTTTGAGCGAAATGGGGGGGAAAGAATCCAAATTCTTTGGATGTTTTGAAGCTTCTATGCTTGTAAGAATGATGCTTTAAGCTTGTTCTTGGTTGATTGAGAGTTAATTTTAAGAGGGAAGTCGAATTTGGTCCGATTGATCAAGAAAATTTTCCCCCTGTCACTGTTCACCGACAAGAATTTGGGGATTTTTTGGTGTTTGTTGTTTTGAAACTTAATTACTCATGATTTCTATCAATTCTAAGGTGGTGGAATGGATTGCATGAATGATTTTGAGGATTAAGGGATTTTTGAAAGATTTCTGTCTTCTCTGTTCCTGTGAGCCGTCGGATTGAAGAGGGAAAAAGTATTGGACGTGATATAGCTGCAATTAGGAGCTACAATAAGTGTTTGAATGTGTGAATTCATGAAATTAGGGATGGATGAATTTTTGCTCTTGTTGCTTTGTTCTGTTTTGGCCGAGAAGGAGGAAAGGGAAAGAAGAGAATTTTGGAGTTATAATTCTTGAGGTGTGATTGTTGATTTCTCCTTCTGCTTTATGTGTGATTGGTTTGATTTGTAGTTGCTTAATCTTGTTCCTTTTGCTGTTCTTGCTCTGTTCGGCCAAGGGGAAAAGAATGGCTATTGGGGTTTTGTTTTGCCTGGGAGATGGATTGAAATTTGTCTACTGATAATTGATTATAATATGGTTGTCAAGTGTGCAATTCTTGGATTTCTGGATGCTTTGGCCGACTGGAATGGTTAAGGGAAGAAGAAAAGTACAATAAGGTTTAATTGAATAGGAAATAGGAAATGATTGTGGATGATTGTTATGGTTTTAGGTTCTAGGAATTCTGAATGTGTTAAGACTAAATCAAATGGCTTCTTGTGTTGGAATAAATTAGGTGTTCTTTATATGTTTGATTTCTCTAACTTTGCTTGATTCTAAAATAATGTTGATGATAATAGTGTAGCAATGATTTCCTGCTCTTATTGATGATGTTGATTGCTGGGTTATTGGCAAAGAAAGAGGAATGTAAATATTAACTCAAGAGGAATGAAGTATAAGGGAATATGAAGTTGAATTTGGTATTCTTTGATTTTGTTAGGTGTTGGTTCAAAAGGAATTAAGTTTAAGGAATGAAGAAAGTTAGATTAATTATTCTTGGATTTGTCGGACTTGATTTAAAATGTAATGTGAATTACATTTATGGATTGTTGACTTGATATTGATGTAGGGACAAGAGTTGAGTTCCTTTGGAGCATTATTTGAAAGGTTTTGAATTAAGATTGGATTTGGAATTGAGAGAAGTGGGAAGTTAAGATAGTTGTTAATGTTAAGCAAGAAATAATTATTGATGTTGTTGATGGTTGGTTGTTGGTTTATTAGTAGGAAAGAAGGATAGTATTATGATTGATTAATTAAAAAGTAGTAGGAAGTAATTTAAGGAAGATAAGAAGTTAAAGTGGTTGTTCCTTTGATTTGTTGAATTTGGATTGAAATGCAATTTGAATTGCCTTTCTGAATGGTTGACCTGACATTGGATGTTTGTTAGGTTAAATTAATGTTTTGGTTAGTGATATATTGTTTGGAATTTCCAAGTCAATATGTTAAGTTGGTTATAATTGATTGGAGATAAGAAACTTTAAGTTGGATTGGAAATTTGTGTTATTATATTTAGTATGTAAGTTTAATTTGAATTAGTAAGACTACTTTTATGTTGGATGCTTGTTATATGTATATTAATTAATGCTTGTGCAATATTGATTGATAATGGTGATTAACCATTTATCTAGAAGTTAAGATTTAGTAGTATTAGAAATAGAAAGGGGTATTACAATAGGAACGTGAGAGACATTTACTTATTATGTCTAAGTTAGATATTAATATATTATTTTATTACAAATATTTATAGGACAAGATAGTGGGGTTGAATCCCCAGAGTACGAAGCAGAGAAAGAATACAGCGAAGAGTAAATCAAGAATCAGGTAGCAGTTTATTTCAATAACTATTAAATTGCATGTATCATTTTACAATATCTGTTGCATTCAGTTGATAAATTATTATTCCTCAGTGGAGTACTCCAGGGTCTAGAGTTTTGGCCACCTCTTTTCCCAACCAGTTAGTTATAGCTTTAAATGTTATAACGAGAAGTCCTGCAGGTAGAACCTCCAGTAGATAATGAATATATCGTTACTAGTGGAGGGTAAGTACGGATAGCACACAGAATAATAGGAATGAAATTATCATTATTTGCACTGATTTATAAAATGTATACATGTCAATAGATGAATTCATGAGAATAAAAGTTAATGAGATAAACTGTGTTGAACTATTGCTTTTCAGAGAAGCTGGAAGAAGTAAGCCTTTTGGGGAGTAAGGTAAAGTAGAAGAAAGCAGGAATGCCTGCTTTATTGTGTATTCTAATAGTTATTTTTGGACTAGTTTATATATATTGTAAAGCTAAAAGATAAGCAAAAAGACAAGTATAAGTATATAACTGAGAAGCAGTAAAATGATAGGTAAAGTTAAAGAGGATCATCGATCGAGATTTTTCCTCTAATTTATTTTCAAGCCACGCTAGGCAATATTAGAGACTAGATCGATATTAAGATGATTTTAATTATTTTAATTGCGTTATAACCACCTAACTTTACAAATAGATTTTAGTATTTTAATTAGTCCGAAAAGCCCATTCCAACTATAATAAAGTTGGAGCAGTATTTGCAAAGGAAAAGTTTTAAACTTTACCATATTTTTGGGCTCTCAGTACTAGAAAGTGGTTATAATTCAATTAGAATACTATAATATAATAGTAAAAATTAAGGTGTTACAGAAATAATGGAATAGGTCAATGGTATGATGAAATGAAAGGGATATGACGTTATGCATGCTTGAATGCCCAATTCAATCCAAAATATCAATTGCAAATTGCTAAAAACCACACATGCCTTATTTTGCAATTTTGCAACTTTACAATTTTTCACATTTTCTTTTTCTTTTTCACTCTTTTTGTATATATATATTTTTTATATACATGGCATGCTTATTTACAATCAAATAGTGGCATTTTTCGCATAACACCAGCAATGATGCAACTTTCTACATATTGGCATGTCAAATGCAAAACATCAAATGAAGGGCTCAAATGGGATGACAAATGGAAGAAGTGTTTGCGGTTTGTGTTTACGATGTGAGGGTAAAAATGAATGCCTTTATCATGCTTCATTACATTAAATGCAACAAGTTTTGATCAAGAATGCAAACAAGTTCTGGAGAATGGCAACAAGTGGATATCACACAAGAATAAACAAACAGGCTCAAATAAACCTCACAACATGGCTAATTCTTCTAAACTCATAAACAAAGATCAACTACAACCAAGATTCAACCATAAAGCATCAATTCCAATCAACAAGGTTGCCAATCAAGAAGATTAATCAAAAGCATCAACAACATATCAAAAAGCATGAAACAATTCCCATAATTTCCAAAACAAGTCCAAAAATAACATATCCGGTCCAAGGATCAACAAAAGTAGAAGTGAGGAAACGTTAAAAATTTTCAAATTTTTCGAACTTTTTGAAGCTAGAAACATAACCAAGATGCAATAATTTTTACCCACTTCACTCATCACATAACACATTCCTCCCCCACACTTAATTCCTACATTGTCCTCAATGTAGCAAAATATGGAAATACTAATTCAACTCAACTCTTGGGGTGAAGTGGAAAGTTGTGAAGTCTGATTCAAGATCGAAGTACAACACATCATCTACACCAAAAGAAAAATAGGGAGAGGCAAGAGTGAGCCAGAATGTTATACCAATGAAATTTTCAAAGCATGTTGAAATCAAGTGTGGTGAGCAAGAAGCTGTTGGTACTGATCCTATGAATTAAAAAAACAACTACAACTACAACTACTTTTTTCCTACTAAGTTCCCTCCCCCACACTTAGCTCAAGAACATGTGTTAATCATAAAGCAAAAGGAGCAAGTAAAGAGGAAAGAAACAACCTCATGATCAAGGTGGTTGAGATGGCTCGTGGTAGTGCTTGAGCAAATGGCCATTGACTTTGAATTTTGATCTGATAGCACCGTCTAGAAGCTCAAATGCACCATAGGGGTAGGCTTGAACAACTTGATATGGACCCTCCCACCTAGACATGAATTTTCTTGGTAGGATTTTGAGTCTCGCCTTAAACATCATCACCTTGTCCCCTTCCTTAAAATCCTTCTTCATGATGTGTTTGTCATGTATCATCTTCAACTGATCCTTATAGATAAGCCCATTTTCATAGGCGTGCAACCGTAATTCCTCAAGCTCTTGGAGTTGCATCATCCGATTGGTTAAGGAAGACTCCAAATCAACATTGCAATCTTTGATAGCCCAGTAGACTTGTGCTCCAACTCCATAGGTAGGTGGCAGGATTACCCATAGACAACTCTAAAGGGTGATGTCCCAATAGGCGTTTTGTAAGATGTCCTATATGCCCAAAGAGCTTATTCCAATCGATCCCTTCAATCTTTGCGCGATGGCTTCACTATTTTCTCAAGAATGTGCTTCATCTCCCGGTTAGAAACTTCAGCTAGCCCATTGGTCTTGGGATAGTATGGTGTAGTAACTTTGTGAGTGACTTTATATTTGGCAAGTAGGTATTGGATGATCTGGTTGCAAAAATGTGTGCCCTAATCGCTAATGATAGCTCTAGGAATGTCGTACCTACAAAAGATATGAGAGCGTAAGAACATAGAAACAGTAGCAGCATCATCTTTCCTAGTTGGAATTGCCTCAACCCATCTAGACACATAATCTACTGTAAGCAAAATGTAAGAGAAACTACAAGAAGGGGGAAAGGGTCCCATAAAATCAATGCGCCAGACATAAAAAATCACACAAAAGTGCATGGGCCTCACAGGAATTTCATGTCTCTTACCCCAACTCCCAAATTGTTGATACTTCTCACAAGACTTACAATAAATAAATGCATCTCTAAACAAAGTAGGCCAGAAAAATCCATACTCTAATACTCTCCTAGTAGTTTTTCTAGCACTAAAATGACCACCACAAGATAAGAAATGAGCATGACTAAGGATAGAGTGAATCTCATCATTTGGAACACAACGGCGGATGATCTGATCACTACATATGCGCCACAAGGTGGGTGGTTCCCAAATATAGTACTTGGCCTCCCTCTTCAATTTGTTAACCTGAAAATGAGACAGATATGAGGGAACCACATTAGTAGTAAGATAGTTCACAATATGAGAATACTAAGGCTCAACAGTGGCCAAGGCAAACAAAGCAGAGTCAGGAAAAGAATCAATGCAACGATCAGAAGAATCAACTCCCCTTTTGTCGGGAGGCAAGCAGCTCAAATGATTGGCCACATGATTTTAAGCTCCAGCACGATCCTTGATCTTCACATCAAATTCTTGCATCAGAAGGGCCCATCTCAGTAGTCTAGCCTTAGACTGCGGCTTTTGAAACAAATACGGCACAGCTGCATGGTCAATGTATACTACCACAGAAGAGTTTATCAAATATTGCCTAAACTTGTCGAGTACAAAAATCACAGCAAACAACTCTTTTTCTGTAGTGGTGTAATTAACTTGTGTGGAATCAAGCATCACATGAAAGTTCAAAGGGCAATTCCCAGTTAGGTGCACTAATAAAGGGAGGAGAAATCAAGGAAGATTTCAATGTGTCAAAAGCATGCTTGCATTTATCATCAAACACAAAATCAGAATCCTTTTTAAGCAAAGATGAAAGGGGTAAGGCAATTTTGGAAAAATTTTCAATGATAAAACCCCTCATGCTCTAGAAATGATCTAACTTCTTTCAAATTGGTGGGATAGGGCAATGATGCAATAACTTCAATTTTAGCTTTGTCAACCTCAATCCCCTTTTGGGAGATCAAGTGACCTAAAATAATGCCACTGTCTACCATGAAATGACACTTCTCATAGTTCAAAACCAAGTTCTTTTCCAAACATATTTTCAAAACGTTCTAAACTAGAGAGGCATTCATCAAAGCTAGAACCATAAACAGTGAAATCATCCATAAACACCTCCATGTTATGCTCCAACAAATCATTAAAAAAAGACATCATGCATCTTTGAAAAGTACCGGGAGCATTACATAGTCCAAATGGCATCCTATGATAAGCAAATTTACCGAAAGGACATGTGAAGGTGGTTTTTTCTTGGTCCTCCGGTGCAACTGGTACTTGAAAGTACCTGGAGAAACCATCAAGGAAATAATAGTGAGACCTGCTAGAAATTCTCTCAAGCATTTGATTAATGAAAGGCAAGGGAAAGTGGTCCTTCATAGTCGAAGAATTAAGTTTCCTATAATCTATACACACTCTCCAAGAATTCTGGACCCTAGTGGGAATAAGCTCATCTTTGTCACTCCGGACGATGGTAATTCTACTCTTCTTCGGAACTACTTGTACCGGTGACACCCACTCTCTATCAGAAATAGGATAAATGATCCCAGTACTTAAGAGCTTAGCTATCTCTTTTCTCACAACATCAAGAATGAGAGGATTTAGTCTCCTCTGTGGTTGCTGAATAGGCTTAGAACCTTCCTCCAAGAGGATTCTATGTGCCCAAACTGAGGGATTGATCCTGGGAATGTCAGCAAAAGACCACCCAATTGCACCCCTATAAGTTCTAAGAAGAGAAACTAGTCTACCCTCCTCAACATCAGACAAAGCACTTGAAGTAATAACAGGAAACTTATCACAATCAGTAAGAAACACATATTTCAAGTTAGGAGGTAAGGGTTTAAGATCCATAATTGGGGCTTTTACCATAGACGGACCAACTCCTGTAGCTCAAGTGCAGCTAGTGGTAGAATGGTGTCATCACAAGGTAGGGAAAGAGGTATGGGTATATCTACACATGCGGTAACTTCTCCACTTCCCAAAGGTGAGCAAGTATCTACCATAAACAAAGCTACCAGTGTAGCTTGCATGACAGTGTCTATGGGGTTAGCAGAACCTGCATCACAAGCAATAGAAACTTTTCCAAGACCACTAGATGTGGGGTGAGTAGATAAAGTATTAACTAAGGAAGTAGATTCATCCATGTCATATGAGGTGGAAAGATAATCATCAATCTCAATGCAATCAATACATTTCACATCACCAACACATGCACAACATAAAGAAGTGTGGGAGGGGGAAATAATGGGAAATGGATCATGATAACTACGGGGAATTCATGTAATGTTAGCACATTTTCCTTGAGTTCTATTCAATCCTTGATAAATTTTGGATACTCAACATAGGAAAATACTCATTTGATTTTTGGCTATACATCATTGTTTATTTGAGTAGATTTTGATCATATCTCTAGCTAGTTTCTTATGTTGTTTTATGTAAATCTTGTAGGAATATTTTGATGCAATAACCATGTGATTATAGCCCTTTCATCAAGTTGACAAGTGGACAAAGCTAAGACGAAACCAGAGCAAAAAAAAAACTTCGCCATGACTTTAGCCGTGGAAAAGTGACGGCGAAGTCACGATGAAAAGCACTTGTTTCTGGACCGTTTTATGATAGTTCGCCCTGGCTTCGCCACGGTGTAACCCACGGTGAATTGCGTATTCTGCTGCACGTTTTGATAGAAAAGGCGGACTGAAATGAAATAAAAGCTAGGGTTTCAATCTCATTCGATATTCTTCGACTTCTAGGGCATTTTGGGAGTGTTTTGCTCTGCTGGGGCTTGGAGCTTGGTGGGGATTGAGCTAGGGCTTGAAGATTTGAAGAGATTTGGGCTTCTCCTCTTGGTTTATCTTCTCCATCTTCATTCTCTTCTCTTGTTCTATGTTTCTGCTTGTATATATATGGTTTTTTGAAGTTGTTGGACATGTGATAACTCCTAGAAATTCATGATATTTGAGTATATTTTACTTGAGTTTTTGTCTATTATTGATACATTTTGGATACTCAAGAGGGAAAATGCTCATTTGATTTTTGGTTGCACCTTATTGTATATTTATATAGATTTTGATTGTTTTTGTAGTTAGTTTCTTATGTTGTTGTATATAATTTTTGTAGGAATAAATTGAAGCAATAAGCAAGAGATGTTAGCCCTCCTCCAAGCCCTCAATTGAACAAAAATAAGAAGAAGCCAAAGCAGCCAAAGAAATAAGAAAGCAGAGCAAAGCACCAGAGAAGCAGGGACTTCGCCGTGTCGCGGCGGCAAAGTGCATTTCACTCGGCCTATTTTGGAGAGCTCGCCGTCAGCTCACCGCGGCGGAAGCCACGGCGAGCGACTCATGATTCTGTGATTTTTGGAGCTCGCCGCGGGCTCGCCGCGGTGAGACCCACGGCGAAGTTCGTGTTCTGCTGCGTTTTGGACAGATCAGGCGCGTTTTCAATGATATAAAAGCTAGGGCTTCGTTGTGAGCCCTCATTCTTCGACTTCTGGGCATATTTTGGGCGTGTTTGGCTCTGCTAGGGCTTGGAGATTGGTGGGATTTGGCTTGGGCTCGGAGCTTCAAAGAGATTTGGGCTTCCTCTCTTGGTTTATCTCTTCCTTCTTCATTCTCTTCTCTTGTTCTGTTGTAATGTTGTATATATATGCTCCCTTGGAGTTGTAGAACATGAGTAGCTAAATACTTTGATTCTAGGATTATTTTGAACCCTTGTATGTATTGATTCTTGATTCATCCTCTTGATTTGTGATTAATGATATCTATGTGCTTATTTTACCCCGTTCTTAATGCTTCTATGTGCTTGATCACCATTTAGATGTTGTGTTTGCTTGATTTATGACTCGAGAGAGCTAGGTTGAGTGTAGAACTTGGGTAAAGTAGTGCAAGAACCGGAAGTTTGCATGATGAACGGATGGTTTTGTTGGTAAGATAGAGATATACTTGCTAGCCTTGCACAGTCACATTAGGGTTGGAGTGTGATAATTGGGTTCTATCAACTTGTGGCAAGAGATTGTGCAAAGAATAGGACTAAACACTTGTTCTTGACTCGAGAGAGCATTACAAGTACTCTTTGAACCCTAGATTAGCACGTGGTTTCGTTGAGAGCTTCTTGAGGGGAGGTTAATTGAATTTTGAGAAGTACAAAAGGGGGATAGATAATCCTAGGACCCTTTTTATCCTTGAAGTTGGGGAATCACTTGTTTATATTTTATTTTCTTAATTAATTTTCAATCTCAACATTTGTGTCACTCAAATTGGGCGAGAGTGTGATAATCATTGTTTGACCGGGTTTTGGACAAATCCTCGTGGGAACGATACTCTACTCACTACTTTATTACTTGGCGAGACCCGTGCACTTGCGGCGCGTGGCGAACAACATTAGTGGCTAAATACTTTGATTCCAAGATTATTTTGAACCCTTTTATGGATTAACTCTTGATTCCTCCTCTTTTTTTGGCGATTAATGAGATGTATGTGTTTATTTTACTCTTCTCTTAATGTTTCTAAGTGATTGATCACCATCTAGATGTTGGGTTCACTTGATTGATGCTTGAGAGGACTAGATTAAATGTAGAACTTGGGGAAAGTAGTGTAAGAAATTGAAGTCTACATGATGAATGGATGGTTTTGTTGGTAAGATAGAGATATACTTGCTAACCTTGCATAGTCACATTAGGATTGAAGCTTGAAAATTGGGTTTTATTAATTATAACAAGAGATTGTGTAATTAATGAGATCAAACACTTGTTCTTGACTTGAGAGAGCTTTTACAAGTACTCTATGAATCTTAGATTAGCACATGGTTTCATTGAGAACATCTTTGAGAGGAGGTTAATTGAGTTTTAAAAAGTAAAAGGGGGATACAAAATCTTAGGACCTATTTTACACTTGAAGTTGAAGAATCACTTGTTTATAATGTTGTTTTCATTTAGCATAGGTTTATTTTTATAGTTAATCTTCAATCTCTATATTTGAATTACTCAAATTGTATGACAATTAGGTCACAAAGGATTGAAGGATTGTAGTTCTAGTTTCCCATTGTTCAATCTTGGATTCAAGAGATGCAAACCTCGCATCGTTGCGAGCATTCATATCCTCATACATCCTTTGTATGCTCTTGAGAATCCGACCACATGAATCATCCCCTCTTGGTGAATCTTGGGGAACTAAGGACCTTGGGGAAGAAGAAGATTGGCCCTTGTAATTGGTCATGGTATTGTTGTTGTTGTCTCTCCACTGGAAGTTAAGGTGTGACCTCCACCCTTCATTGTAGGTGTTGCTATGGGGATCCCATTTTTGGTTAGGATTAGAGCTGGACCTCCCCTGGTACATAGCATTGGTCTCTACCGGCTCACTTGGACAAAGGCTACTGATATGCATCACTAAACCACAATGCTCACAACTTAGTGTAACTAAGGCCTTAGAGATAGAGGAAGTGAGAGTACACTATTGCATGCTGAGGTTCCTCAACTCTGAAGCAATGAAGGTAAGTTGAGAAGTAAGTTGGGAACTCAAAGTATCCACTTTGGCCTCTAAGGAATCCATTCTCCTTGATTGTTGTGGGTTGGAACTTAACTCAAACACCCCTTTGGAACCTCTTCGATTGTATGGCTGTTTTTGGCTCTAAGCTTAATCATAGCCCAAGCCTCCATGGCGGGTAGGTCTTCTAAAGAACCACTGGCACTGGCATCCATTATGCGTCTCTCATTAGGCAAGAGCCCCTTGTAGAAGTAGTGAATTAACTGTTAATCTATAATCTGGTGGTGGGGACACTTGGCCAATAGCTCTTGAAATCGACACCAATATTCATAAAAGCTTTCGGATGGGTCTTGTCGAATGGAGTAGATGTCCTTCTTCAAATCCTCAGTCTTAACATCCGGGAAGTAATGCTCCAAAAATGCCCTCCTCAAATTAGCCCAAGAAGTGAGGGCATTCTCATCATGTCTCGGTAGGAGTCTAAACCACTCTTTGGCTTTCCCATCCCGCGACAAGTGAAAGACTTTCAATTGCACATCATCCAGGTTCGCTCCCGGTGGCTTCATGCTGGTGCATGCGAAGTAGACCCCATATAGATGGCTATATGCGTCCTCTCCTTCCAAACCTGCAAAATGAGGTAATGCTGCAATTAGTGGTTCTTTTATCTCAAAGTCAGCATTTAGAGTATGTGAAAAATCCTTGGATTTGCATTGGTTTTGTATGATAAAATGAGGCAATTAACATATCTAAGATGCAATTATGGTTCAAAATATGCTCATTTAGTATCTTATATCCTTAGGTGAAATTAGCATGAAAATGGGATTAATTTGCCATAATTGGTAGTTAATTAGAAATAATTAATTTCTAGGGCATTTGTCCTTTTTCTATGGTGTTTTTATTTGTAGGATCATTGAAGAACCATAGGAGAACAAACAAAAGAAGAAAAGGATAGAAGAAAACAGAGGAAAGCGCCCAGGCACTAGGTGAACAGAGGCTGCAAGCGCCCGGGCACTCAGAATAGCGCCTAGGCGATGAGGCAAACAGAGGCTACTAGCGCCCAGGCTCTCCGACTAGCGCCTAGGCGCTCCTATCAGACCACCTTCGCGAATTTGCTCATTTTTTCTGGTTTTTAGGGTACCTACTCATACAACCCGACCCAAAATGACCTATACCCGGTTTCCTAACCTAAATTTCGACCTAGGGCATCAATCCTCTCATTCTATCCACCTCCATTTCATCTCCTACTCCATTTCTCTCAACCCTACTACCATCCCTTTCATTTCCCACACCAAATCATCCATGGCTTCCATCCTCTTCCTCTTGGTTGTTGTTTCTCCCAAGAAGATTAGCAACTAAGCTCTTATATTCTTGGTGATGGAGCTCAAGGGAGGAGCTTGAAACTTCAAAGGGGAGTGTTTTTCTCCACTCTCTCTTCCTATTGTGTATTACAATTTTTCTAGGGTTCTAGGAGTTGTTTTATGCATTTGGTTGTAATTTTATCTTATATCTTTGTATGAGAGTGGTAGAAACAACTTACCTTGTTTAATTTCTTTGTATAGATGCTTGACATTGCACCTATTGACTTGAGCATATTTTATTTGTATGGGTTCAGCATCTAATATATGTTTTCTTGTTAAAATCTTGTGCTAAATGAGGGTTCTTGTTTAGTAGATCATGGTGTCAAGTCTTTGTATTTAGAAATTGACAAGTAAATCTACTAATTGCTTGAGTGACATTGGGCTTCAATCTATTGGGTTCAATTTATTGGATGGGGTTCCACCAATGAGTTGGAATTAATAGGTAAATTTGGTTGCAATTCGGGGTTCCGGTTGAAGGATTAAGAGTCCCTTGTAATTAGTAGATTTAATTGGGTCAAATGCTTAATCAACTTAGGGGAAGTTAATTAATGTGCGGGGTTCCAGCATTAATTAAATTAATCTAAGCCTAGCCTAGAGGGGTTCCTCTAGGGTTCTTTAGAAAATTGGCTACTTTTAGCACCCGAAAATCTTAAGAAGCAATGATTCCTGAAAGCTCCATTTACCAAGAATAACCACCCCAATTAATCCAAATCTCCTTATTTGCAATTTTGAATATATTACACTTTTCTTACAAAAATCAAATACAATGCCTTTTACCCGTTTGAATCAAGTTTGCATTTAGCTATTAGGAATCAAATTGCATTAGGGCTCCTTGAGATCGACACCCGGGGATATCTTCCACTACCCCTTGGGTTTAATTTCTTGGAGAGCGGATCCGAGGCGGTACTACACCGACTTTATCCCAATTTCGGTGCTCTTCAAGTGGCGTCGTTGCCGAGGAGCCAAGTAATTGGTTCCCTGGTAGCCGGTTGTCAAACTTGCTTTGGCCGGGTCTAGCTTTTAGGTTGCATTTAGGTTAGTTGCATTTAGGTTTAGTTTTCATCTTTGCATATCATACTTTGAAAACCCCTAAAAAATAGTATAGATACTTGCTCTCTCTTTGCACTTTCTTTGCTCATTTACTTACTTGTGTGCTTGGTTACTTTTGTGGTAGTTTGACTGCACTAAATTGTGAATGCTTGCTTTTTCTTGATTTTGAGTGCATGATCCTATCTCCCAAGTCACATTTTTGTTGCTTGAAGCTTACTTGTGCATAGCATACTTGCTCTGACTGACAGCTCCTATTTTAGCTGATTTTTGCTGTCCGTTCATCATCTTTGCTGCACATTCAAATCATACATCACCATACTCATTCATACATACTCAATACACATACATACACTTCAATACATCGCATACCTTCATTCTTGCTCAAGTTTTGTACATTCTAAGTCTTGGTTGCTGCTGAAAGTCCACTTGTTGTCTGTGCCTTGTGTGACTCAACCTTGACTTGCTCTTAATTTCTTCTACTTGTTTGTATCTCATTGTGCATGCCTAGAGGGAGAGGTAGAAGGAGAAGAGGATCAAACCTTCCATCCTTAAACCTTGGGATTGAGCCACACCATAGCCAACTTAGAAGAGCCAATCATGGTGGTCCCTCTAGCCCTATATTAGAGGAGTGTTCTTCTAGGGAGTCTAACACTGAAAACTCTATCCACACAGAAAAACCTCTAGACATCCCACCCATGGCCCACAGACTACCACCCAATATTCCCAATGCTAACCCACCACCCAATGGTCAAAATGGAAACAATTGTGAGGGTGAGGGAGTAGGAAACAATGAAATCCCTAGGAGGAGGAGTATTAGAGAAGTTACCTCGAGTGGTATTGCATATGATCCATTTCAAACTGCTTATCCTGCTTTACATGCTGATATTGAGATTAAAGGGCCTCTAATAGCAGCTTTACCTCATTTTGCAGGTTTGGAAGGGGAGGACACGTATGGCCATCTATATGGGTCCACCTCACATGTTCAAGTATGAAGCCGGTAGGGGCGAATATTGACGATGTGCAGTTGAAAGTCTTTCATTTGTCATTGGATGGAAAAGCCAAAGAGTGGTTTAGACTCCTACCGAGACATGATGAGAATGCCCTCACTTCTTGGGCCAATTTGAGGAGGGCACTTCTGGAGCATTACTTCCCGGATGTTAAGACTAAGGATTTGAAGAAGGACATTTATTCCATCAGATAAGATCCATCTGAGAGCTTTTATGAGTATTGGTGCCGTTTTCAAGAGTTATTAGCCAAGTGTCCCCACCACCAGATAATAGATGAGTAGTTGATACAATACTTCCACAAGTGGCTCTTTCCTAATGAGAGAGGCATAATGGATGCTAGTGCCGGTGGTTCTTTAGAAGACTTGCCTGCCGAGGAAGCTTGTGCCATGATCAAATTAAGAGCTAAAAACACCCAACAATAGGTGTTTGAGGTGAGTTCCAACCCACAACAATCAAGGAGGATGGATTCCTTAGAGGCCAAGGTAGATACTTTGAGTTCCCAACTTACCTCTCAACTTGCCTTTATCACATCCGAGTTGAGGAACCTTAGCATGCAACAATGTGCTCCTACCTCCTCTACCTCCAAAGCCATAGTCACACCAAGTTGTGAGCATTGTGGGTCAGTGATGCATATTAGTAGCCTTTGCCCAAGTAAGCCGGTAGAAGCCAATGCTATGTACCTGGTCACCCGCAAGAGTACGGATCGTAACGTAGTAATAAATTATCGTCCCACAGAGATTTGTTTTAAAACCCCAATCAAACAACAGGCTAATGAACTCAATTAAGTTGAACAAATCAAATTCTTTTAGAAACTGGTTTTGAAAACTAATTTTAAAATAAAAATAAAGAAACAAACAAGAAAGATTTAATTTATCAAAGAACTAAGCCTAGGATTAATTCTCACCGTTGTATTTCATGAACCCTAATTAATTTCCCTTCCTTTAGTCTTTAAATAACAATCTATGTTTGCCTAAGATTCTAAAGTACTTGAAACGCTCTCTCGAGTCAAAATCAATTCTATACTTTTCATTAAACTTGCTCAATCTCTTGTTACAAATTAATGAAAGTATGCCTTAAGAGCCAACCTTAATCTGACAAAACTAGGTCGATAGATATATCTCTATTCTACCCGATAAACCATCAGTTAGTTGATTTAAACTTCAAGTCTAGTCTGATTTACCCTAGTTCTACATATAAACTATCTCTCTTGAGTATAATTTAAATGAACAAATCGCTCTAAAGGGTGATCAGTCAATTAGAGGCTTAAGAACAAGATATATCAACATAAATAGTCATTAAATTCTAAAAGAAAAGGAAACAAATTAGGTTTCAATCCATACAAGGTTTGAATCAATCCTAGAACAAATGATTTAGCTACTCATGAATGAATTAAACCAGAAAATACAAAGACATCCCATGTTTAATTCACAAAAGTAACAAAGAATTGAAGAAAACAAGAATAATCTATCACCGTGGGCAAGAAATCCTTCCAATTTTGCTTCTCAACCTCCAATTTTTCAAACCCTAACTCCAAAGATGTGTGCACAGATGAATCTAATGGTTCCTATGGGTTCTAGGGTTCAAAGGGGGCTGATTCTCCTCTAATTTTTGTGCCCTAGATGGTTGATGTCCTTACTTTTGTCGCTAAAGTAATCAATTAAAACTAAGTCTAGCTACAAATGTACTATAGTGACAACCTAGGTCATTCTCCCAAGGAGCAATTTGTGGGTTTCTCTAGGATTAAATTTAGGTGAATAATGCAATAAAATGAAGGACCTCAACTAAAATACAATTCTAACTCCTAAAAATGAAACTAATCTATATGAATGCAAAGGTAATTTTTGGGGTTTTTTTTTTTCATGATGAAAAATTAAAATACTAATTAAAGAAAATAATTAACAGAAAATGAAGAAAATGAAATTTGATTCAATTACGGCAAATGGGAACAATTTAGGGATCACATGGAGTCAACTATCTTAGACTAAATAAATTAATTAGACTAAAGGGAGATCACCAAGAATTGGAATTAATGTATCTAATTACCTAAGTATTGCATGGAAAACCCTCATTACAGCACCACTTAATCCAATAGAGAACTCATAATGGACTAAATGTTAGTTAATTAAATATCTTAAAACCAAAACAATTTAATTCAAGTAATTGCGGAAATTATATTTTGGATTATCTAATTAAACAATCAAACAATCAACCACTCAATTAAACAATCAAGTGATAAAAACCCAAATTTGCAATAGAATCCACACTGACAATTAAATTAATAATGAAAACTCAATTATAAACTTAACTGCAATGCAAAGTTTTTTTAAATATAAAATCCAACAAATAATAAAGCACAAATAAGATCCAATTATCAATTTAATTCAGAAAATAAATGAGTCATTAATCTAGAACTAGATTAATCTCAAAAATTACAATATAAAATTATTTAAAACTAAATAATCCTAAGTGTCTGATTAAAAAGATAAAGGAAAAACACTCCCTTATAGTCTTCAATTGCAAACCCTAGGCTCTAGTTTTCTCCATGCTCCTCCCAAATTGCCTCCCAATCAAATTAAGCTTCCATCGCACTCTCTCCTGCTCCAGATTTTATTTCCGAAGACGCGACCATGAGATGAATGTTGGTCAGGTGTATGTGTGATGGGAAAAGAGGGAATATAATGAATTGTGAAAGGTAGACACGTGGTGGAGAAAAGATATGGAATGGAATGGTGAATGATTTGGTGGAATGAATGAAGTGCTATTGGAGAGAAAAGACGAAGGACTCTGAAGTGTTGCGTGATTCTGAAGGTGCCCCAGCGTCTGCGTCGTTCGGCTCTTTTATAAAATATGATAGAAGAATCTAGATATATGATTTTGATCCTAGAATATTCCAATCTTCTCTCCTAAATCTGCAAGGATTAGATAATATCTGTGATTTTTTTCAGACTTTAAAAATATTAATTTAATCACAATATATCTAAATAAATCTATCCATAATTTTTAAATCAGATATCTTAAAATTAATGCAGATTCATATTATTTCCCAAAATTGGCTAATAATTTAAATATATCATAATAAATTCAAATTAGCCCCAAATAATCCCCAAAATAAAGGAATAAGGTGGGATAAAATATATAAAATTATGGATTTATCAACTCCCCCACACTTATCCTTTGCACTCCTGGGCAAAGCAAATCAAGACTAAGGGAAAAACGAAACAAAAACAAAACAAATGAAAAAACAAAAACAAAAACAGATTTTTTTTTTTATTATTTTTTATTTATTTATTTTTTATTTTTTTGGTGAATGTTCCCATTACAAGTAAGAAGTAAACTAAAGCATTTCAACACCTCTCTTATTCAAGTGATTTTCTCATGAATCAAGAAAACAAACATCATGACAATTTATTTGATAAAGGAGGCCTAAACTAGAAATCCCTCACTAAGGATAGTGTGTATGTCACTCATCACTCAAAAGTGTATAGGCTTGTGTTTACACTCAAAACCACCTTATTCAATTCTCTTTCCATAGGCTTGACAAGAATCTAAGTTCTCCACCACTGTTCGCACCGCAAGTGCACGGGTCGCGCCAAGTAATAAAGTGATAAGAAAGTATCGTTCCCACGAGGATTTATTTACAAATGTGATCAAACAGAAGGCTTAGTGAGTTCAATTAAGTTGAGCTAAAGCAAATTTTTTTTGGAGAATTAACTAATAGACAAATGCTTTTAAAAATAAGAGTTGATAACCACAAATGATTCTTTGACTTAAAGGATAAAATGGAGCCTAGGATTATTTATCCCCCTTGTATTTCATAACCTCTAAATAACCTCCTCTCACAAATGCTTTCAATAAACATACATGTGTTAGCCTAGGGTTCATAATGTACTTGTAAAAACTTTCTCAAGTCAAAAACAAGTGTTTCATTTCATTAATTGCTCAATCTCTTGTTCAATTAATTAAAACCCAATTTCCAAACTCCAACCCTAAGATGGCTATGCAAGGTTAATAAGTATATCTCTATCTTATCAACAAAACCATCCATTCATCAAGCAAATTTCAAGTTCTTGCACAATTTCACCCAAGTTCTACATTTAACCTAGCTCTCTCAAGCTTCAATCAAATGAACAAAACATCTAAATGGTGATCAAGCATATAGAAGCATTAAGGAAAGAGTAAAATAAACACATATATATCATTAATCACAAAAGGAGAGGAATATTAGAGAGTTAATCCATACAAGGGTTCAAAATAATCCTAGATAACAAGTTTAGCTACTCATAGTCAATGAAAAACTACAAATCCAAAGAGAAAATGTAGCCATAACATAAAACAAGAGAGGGAAGGAAGATGAAGAAGAAAAACCAAAGAAATTAAGCTCCAAATCTCTTCCAAAGCCCAATCCTTGCTTCCTTCTCTTCAAAAACCAAGCCCTAGCACCCCAAAATACTCCCAAGCTACCCAGAAAGTCAAGAATGCCTGTCTCCCTTCGTTTTTCAGCTTTAAAAGCCTGATTTTCTAGCTCAAATGATGCTGTGCGTTTTGCTGCGCGACTGAGCCGCGGCTCAGTTTTCTTCTGCCAAGAAATGAGCTGCGGATGAGCTGCGGTTGAGAAACTGAGCTGCGGCCCAGTTTTCCTCTGTCCAGAGTTGAGCTGCGGATGAGCTGCGGGCAGGTTTCTGAGCTGCGGCTCAGTTTGCATATGGAAAATTTGATTTCTTCTCTTACAATAAAGTGGTCTATCCATGATTAGCCATCATTTTCCTCATCTTAGATTTCCCAAATGCCTTAGCTCTAATTCTCTTTCCTGAAACACCTCTTGCACAATGATAAATTTAATGAGCTCATATTAAACAAAGAGGAAATCCCAAAATAAGCACAATTTAGCACAAATTGCAATAAAAAACATCATGCCAACTTTTATATCTTTAAGCATCCAAAATATGTACAAATGCTCCACGAATATATAAAATCCAATTAAAATTGTGCCAAAAGACATGAATTCTAAGAGATTAACATACCCCCAAACTTAGACTTTTACTCGTCCTCGAGTAAAACAAAAGATAAAACAGCTAGATTGGTCAATTATCCACTTACTATACATGCATGAAATTATCCTCATTAGTTGCTCAAGAAATAAATTCAAGAGGGAAGTAGTGGAGTATTGAAAAATGCTAGATTCACAATTTCAGAGCAAGTTTGCCAACAATTTCAGTATGTGTGTGTGTGGAGCTAGAAGACAATGCAATGGCACTTGTCAAAATCCAAAGCAACATTTCAATATGTATGAAATACCCTCAAGTTCAAGACCTCATTTTCCTAGTCTTTTCCTCTCTCTCAACAAAATAATTACTTCCCACAATTAAGAAAAATCAATGGGACTTTGTAAGCTTGTAATGTGGCCAATGGTCTAAGTATTTAGCTCTTTGAAAGAATGGGGAAGAAGGAATTCAAATATCTTGAGATAAATGACTACATTCCAATATATTTTTTTTATGCACAACTTTTTGCTTAGAGAAGCTCAAAATTCCCCCCAAACTTATCTCAAATTGGTTCTTTGTACTCCAAATCTTACTGGAATTGATTCTCTTTCTCTTTTCTCTTTTGTTTTTTTTATATATGCACACATTTTTATAGGAGTACATATTTCTAATTCTTGCAACAGCAACCACTATTTCCCTTCCCACACATGATTCTACATTTACATCCATCTTCAACAACCACACCAATCCTCACCACAGTAAAATGTCAATTATCTCAAGATTCAGGTAGTTCATGGTTTTTCAGGCTATAAAGGGTAAGGTCCAATGTGGGTTCCAAAAAGAAATTCTCATGGTTTTTCATTATAAGGCTCAAATAGGGTTCAAGTGGAAATATTACCATAGGTAGGCTTTAAAAGGCTCAACCGCATTTAAAAGAATGCCCAAATCATTTTTTAAAAAAATTGTGGAAGATCATCAAGTTGCTTCAAGAGATTCTATGATAGGTTGTGAAGCCCATCAATTGAGAATAAACATACACATCAACTTGCCACAATTTCTCCTAACAAGAGCATTTCAATCATCCCAGCTTTAATGTGCAAAAAGGACAACAATTGTTAGGAACAAGCCTTACATTGCTACTTTAGCATTCAAAAATATAACCACCATTCCCTATTAAACATATAGTCTAAGCAACCATTTTATCATTGGATTATGCACTAACTTCAGAAGATAATTAATCAATCTAACTCACATTTTTCACAAAGTTACAAGCAAGAGTCCAAGTTCCAAGTTTTTCAAGTTTCCAAAATTAGAATCCATGCCAAATCAGCAAAATAATTTATTAAAATCAAAGTCAAAATTTCCCTCACCCCCAAACTTAAAATGGACAGTGTCCTCACTGTCACAAGGGAAAAACTAAGGGCCTTCTCTCATGCAACAATACATTCCACAAAATGAAAGAAATTGCATAAGAGGAACAAAAATTTGGGAAGTAACCAATGAAAGAGGGAAGTGTCTAAATTCATTAGATGAAATTAAAATATAACCATAACATTCATGAAAATAGTGAACCAGTAAGCACATTCCATCCATAAGATCATCTTACAATCAAAGAGTCAGATTACAACCCTATTCCACTGCACTAATAGTCAGAAAGAGCAAGCATTCAGACATACACCTGCTTTAACAAAAGCACAAGACAAATGATTCAATTAAAACACACACAACAATCTTAGTTAACTTTCTTGCTTGAGAGAATTCAGGAAATTCATTGCCACATGCTAGAACAAGATTTAATGGGCTTGTAAATTTCATGTTGGTGAGGGGCCATTCTCCCGCAAAGAAATTCAATTAATCCAACCACACATTGAAAGGTTCAGCAACAAACAAGGGAGGCAAATGCAACAAATAGATCCTACACTAGACTAGTGAATTGCCCAACTTCAAATGAATATCCCATGACAAAACATTGAAACCATCTCAGACAAAATGAAGCAACATAAGGTCCAAGATAAATCACCTTTTCACACCAAATCATGAAAAAAAATTTTATCATTAATCCTAGGTGCAGTTAAGGCAGAAAAATCCCAAATCATCATTTTCAATTTCAACAATTAAATCATTGATCATGTTTGCACCATCTGAAATTAATTTCAAATCATTAGCGATTCACCACCACATTAAGAGCAGCAACCTCTTTCTCTTTGCAAAATGAAGCACCAAACTTTCCATGAAAAATCACCTTACCAAGCCAAATTATTAGATTTTCAATCATGAAGATTAAGTACAATTTCAACACGCAAATCACAGAGCACCATCACAATTCCCACAACATGCATTTAATTGACACATTCAGCATCACCATACGCATAGCAATGTACGGCTCCAATTCAAGTTAACAATTTAAGCACTTGGTATTTCAATGATCAGAACCTTCCTTTAACCTACAAGTATTATCTCCCAAAAATTATCCCCATCTTAAGTGCTGCCATGGAATTTAAGTCTACCCTTAAACCAAAACAGAGCAGATTAGAAGAGCAGAAAATCTCACCAAGTTCAATAGGCTATAATGCAGCGAAGAACAGGGAAAGAAGGAGCTTAACAACAGCAAAAATCGAACCTAAAAAATGCAGCACCACCAATACCAAAAAGTTCTTCGAATCGGACAAGAAAGAAGAAAGCTGTGGTGAACGGAATTGACGGCGTGAAACGCGCTGAAGTACGGTGCTATTCTCGGCCGAGCAAAACAAGAAAGACGATGGACTAGAACTCGGACAGCGGCGGAGGAACGAGAAGCATGAGATAGTTGCTTCAAATGAAAGGATGAAGCTTCTGGATATGGCGGTGGCGCACTAGTTGAAGGAGCAGAGGAACATGGCGGAGTTAACGCCGGTCAGCGGTGGGAAAGTCTGGGCGCGGCGTGGGCTTCGGCCAGCGGCGGAGCTTATGACAACCACCGGTGACTGCATTACGCCGGCGGATCATGGTGGTGAGCTAGATCCGAGATGGAGAAGAAGGGATTTTAGGGTTCATGGTTTGGAGATTGAAGGTTGCCTTTGGGGGGTGTCGGGTTCAATGAAGCTTGGGGGGAACTGACCCTTTTTTTTTAATTGTATTATTATTATTATATAATATATATGTATATTTATAAATATATATATATTTAGGTTGAGTGACGCAGGAAGAGGAGAACTGATTTTTTTGTGTTTTTTTTTTCAAATATATATATTATTTAATTATTTATATATATTTTTATTATTATTATAAAAAAAATTTTATATATATATGGGCTGCAGCTCAAATAAATTTGGACTGCAGCTCATTTTCTCTCTGGATCAACTCAAGGCACGCTGAGCTACAGCTCAAAATGTTGAGCTGCGGCTCAATTGCTCTCTGGTTCATACAGCACTAAATTGAGCTGCAGCTCAACATTTTGAGCCACGGCTCATTTTCTTGCTGTCAAAAACCAGATTAAATCAGTGAAATAATCCAGTTTGCTGCAATATACCACACAAACAACAAAAACACCTCAATGCATCAAGATTAACATATTTCAAACAAGCACACACACACTTTGAAGCAAATTAGCACTCAATCCCCATTGATGGAAGATCAAATCACACTCAAAAACATTACAAAACCATAATCCCATCACAAAAATTAATCCTCATGTGGTGAAAACTTGACATCACCATAGCAATTCCAATGAACAAATTTTTCTTCTCCTTGAGGTAAAATTGATTACTTGAACACAAACAAGGCACATTGCAACCACAATCACCACCAATTTTTCTCATGTAATAACTCTCCACAATCAGCCCAAAAATATCAGCTTGTCTCATCACAAAACCTCCAACTAACATATCACATTCCACACACAAACAAGTGAACACAAGTCACAAGGCCACATTTATCCCATATCTACTAAATGGATCTCAAATAATAAGCACTCATGGTCTTGATATGAGAGTAACAACCACCAAAATATCAGCAACACATTTTTGTAGCCATGATAAACCATCCATATCAGCAAAAATAGTTCTCACATCAGATTAATATCCTATTAACCATTGAAATAGTTATTACTCCCCTGAAAATGCCTAGCCATTTGTTAGCCATCAAGTCAACCACCTTCAACATGCTTCTACCCTTTCAAATGCAATATTCTTGAATACTTCCCATCAAGCCTACAAAACACACAAGAACAAACATAATTCTACCAAAACAAGCTAAAACAACCTAAAAATTCAAAAGCACAAGTTTAGAACTTGGGTTGCCTCCCAAGTAGCGCTTGGTTTATAGTCCTCAGCCAGACTCTTTTTTGCTTCAAGAGGGGTCAGAAAGAGGTAGGGTGACCGATGCACGATCCACGTCACCACTCCAGTAATGCTTTAACCTTTGACCGTTGGCTTTAAATCTCTCTCCATCATTGCCTTCAAGCTCAATAACACCACGATCAAGTGCTTGGACCACAGTGAACGGTCCTGACCATCGGGATTTGAGTTTCCCTGGAAATAGTCTCAACTTGGAATTGAACAAGAGAACTTGTTGTCCAGGCACAAAACTCTTGAAGAGGATCTTCTTGTCATGCCACCTTTTTGTCTTCTCCTTGTACAACTTTGAACTCTCATAAGCATTGAACCGAAATTCTTCAAGTTCATCTAGTTGAAGGAGTCTCTTTTCACCTACAGCCTTTGCATCAAAATTGAGCTTTTTGATAGCCCAATAAGCACTATGCTCCAACTCCACCGGTAGATGACAAGCCTTTCCAAACACAAGCCGATATGGAGACATACCGATGGGAGTCTTGTATGCTGTTCGATAGGCCCATAATGCATCATCAAGTTTAATGGACCAATCTTTCCTTGTTATGCCCACGGTCTTCTCAAGGATCTTCTTGATTTCCCGGTTAGAGATTTCAGCTTGGCCATTAGTTTGAGGATGGTATGGCAAAGCAACCTTGTGTCTCACACCATATTTCTTCAAGAGAGTTTGGAATTGATTGTTGCAAAAGTGAGTACCTCCATCACTCACAATAGCCCGAGGAGCTCCAAAGCGGGTAAAAATATGTTTCTTCAAAAACTTCACCACCACCTTTGCATCATTGGTAGGAAAAGCAGCTGCTTCAACCCATTTTGAGACATAATCAACGGCAACCAAGATGTATTGATTGTTGAATGATTTGGGAAAAGGTCCCATAAAGTCAATGCCCCACACATCAAATAATTCCACTTCAAGCATGTTGTTAAGTGGCATTTCATTCCTTCTAGAGATGTGGCCCAATCTTTGGCACCGATCACACGTCAAAGCAAATTCATAAGAGTCTTTAAACAAAGAAGGCCAATAAAAGCCACACTGTAGAACCTTAGCAGCAGTTTTGTTGCCTCCAAAGTGTCCTCCATATTCAGAAGAATGACAATAGCTTAGAATCTCTTGTTGCTCAAATTCTAGCACACATCGTCTAAACATTTGATCGGCACATTGATGAAACAAGAAAGGCTCCTCCCAATGATAGAACTTAACGTCATGCAAAAACTTTCTTCGTTGGTGAGGCTTCAAATCATGAGGTATGATTCCACAAACAAGAAAGTTGACAATATCAGCATACCAAGGAGTCATAGTGTGACTGACACTAAAAAGTTGCTCATCAGGAAAGGTCTCATCAATATCTTTGTCACTCTCTAGTTGAGCATCAGTACTCAACCTAGATAAATGGTCGGCTACTTGATTCTCCGTACCCTTTCTATCCACAATCTCTAAGTCGAACTCTTGCAATAAAAGCACCCATCTAATCAACCGTGCTTTTGAGTCTTTCTTGTTAAAGAGATACTTCAAGGCTGAATGATCAGTGTACACTGTGACTTTAGCTCCCACAAGATATGCCCGAAATTTCCCAAAGGCATACACTACTGCAAGCAACTCCTTTTCAGTAGTTGTGTAGTTTTCTTGTGCATCATCAAGTATTCGACTAGCATAATATATTGGATGGAACAATTTGTCTTTCTTTTGACCAAGAACAGCACCCACAGCATAATCACTAGCGTCACACATCACAATGAAGGGCAAAGCCCAATCAGGAGCCATCATAATTGGTGCAGAAACAAGCCTTCTCTTCAATTCTTCAAATGCCTCCATACATGCATCATCAAACTTGAATTCAATATCTTTCTCAAGCAATGCACAGAGTGGTTTAGCTATCTTCGAAAAGTCCTTGATAAAGCGGCGATAGAAGCCAGCATGGCCAAGAAAACTCCTCACACCCTTGACATTGATAGGTGGAGAGAGTTGCTCAATCACAGAGATTTTTGCTTTATCTACTTCTAAGCCATTTTTGGACACTCTATGACCAAGAACTATGCCTTCTTTCACCATGAAGTGACACTTCTCCCAATTCAAGACTAAGTTAGTCTCTTCACATCTTTTCAACACATTAGCTAAGTTCTTCAAGCACTCATCATAGGAATCCCCAAATACTGTGAAGTCATCCATAAAAACTTCCATTAAATGCTCAATCATGTCAGAAAAGATAGCCATCATGCATCTCTGAAAAGTTGCCGGCGCATTGCATAAGCCAAAAGTCATGCGCTTGAATGCAAAAGTCCCATATGGACATGTAAAAGTTGTCTTCTCCTGATCTTCCGGCGCTATTGCAATTTGATTATATCCAGAGTATCCATCCAAGAAGCAAAAGAATTCCCTTCCAGCCAGTTTATCAAGCATCTGATCGATGAAGGGAAGAGGAAAATGATCCTTCCGGGTGGCGGCATTCAGCTTGCGATAATCCATACAAACTCTCCAGCCTGTGATAGTGCGAGTGGGAATCAACTCATTGTGAGTGTTAGCCACTACAGTCATGCCGCCCTTTTTGGGGACGCATTGGACTGGGCTCACCCAAGAGCTATCAGAGATAGGATATACAATGCCCACATCAAGCCATTTCAAGATTTCCTTCTTCACAACTTCCTTCATAATTGGATTCAATCTTCTTTGATGCTCAATGGAAGATTTATGATTGTCCTCAAGAAAAATCTTGTGCATACAGGTTGAAGGACTAATACCCTTGATATCTGCAATAGTCCATCCGATGGCTTTTTTATGAGCTTTCAAAACCTCAACTAGTTGTTCCTCTTGTTGCATTGATAAGTCTGAAGCAATGATCACTGGTAAAGTGTTGTTAGCCCCCAAATAGACATATTTCAAGTGTGAAGGTAAAGGCTTCAACTCAAGAGAGGGTGGTTCTTCCAAAGAAGATTTTAGGGTTGGTCTATCAAGGGAAGTCAAGTCTAGAGATTCAAAGTGCACCCGACTCCTAGGATAGGGCCTTGATGCTTTCATAATAGCCAAACACTCCTGCATGTCCACACCCTCATTTTCTAGCCCAAGTAATACTGCTTCAACAGGATCATGACATCTTGACCCATTAAATCCCTCTTGCACCACTTGCTCTAGAACATCAACAAAGAAGCATTGGTCTGACTGATTAGGAGACTTCATCAACTTATGCATGTTGAAAGTGACTTGCTCATCTGCAACTCTCAAGGTAAGTTCACCTTTTTCTACATCAATCAGAGTTCTAGCAGTTGCTAAAAATGGTCTGCCTAATAGAATAGGCATTTCTCTATCTGCTTCAAAGTCAAGTACAATGAAATCTGCAGGAAAAATGAATTTATCCACTTTCACCAACACATCTTCAATAATACCTCGTGGATAAGACATGCTTCTGTCTGAAAGCTGCAAAGTGACAGTGGTAGGTCTTGCTTCACCCAACTCTAACTTGTTGAACACAGAAAGAGGCATTAAGTTCACACTAGCCCCAAGATCACATAAAGCTTTTCCCAAGAATTTGTCTCCAATGTGGCATGGAATAGAAAAACTCCCAGGATCTTTCATCTTTGGAGGAAATTGCTTGATAACATCGGTGAAACTCTTAGTCACTGCAACTGTTTCAAATTCATTGAATCTTCTCTTCTTTGACAGCACATCCTTCATGAACTTAGCATATTTGGGCATTTGCTCCAAAGCTTCTGCAAAGGGGATGTTGATATGCAATTGCTTGAACATATCCAAAAACTTCTTGAATTGGCCATCATCTTGTTGCTTCTTAAGCCTTTGAGGGAAGGGAGGTGGAGGCACATATTTTGGCTTTGCCTCTTGTAGCTTCTTCTTATCATCATCACCCTCCTTGTTGCCTTTGGTTTCATCTTTCTGCCCAACAACATTTTTCTTGATGCCATTATTCTCTTCAACTAGGATCTCCTCATCAACTTTGTCATCCTCATCCGGAACAACCTCTTCAACAACTTCATCAATCTTTGAATGAGGTAGAGGCATGTTAGCTACCTGCTTCCCACTTCTCAATGTGATAGCTTTGCACTCCTCCTTACCATCCTTTCGAGGATTAGGAATGGTATCACTCGGGAGATTACCTCTTGACATAGCATTCATTTGTGAGGCCAGTTGCCCCATTTGCACCTCAAGATTTTTAATGGCCGTGTCATGAAGGGAAAGAGCTGTTCTGGTCTCAACCCTCTGAGCCTCTTGTCCAGCTAAAATCTGAGCCATCATCTTTTCCATTTTAGATTCCTCCTCCTTGACAGGGGCTTGCCTAGGTTGTTGTTGAAAACCCAGAGGATGAGAAGGTTTGGCACCCGAAGACGAAGGTTGATTCACAGTTTGCCCTTGATTCCATGAGAAGTTGGGATGATTTCTCCACCCTGGATTGTAAGTTTGTGAATAAGGGTTATTATGGGGGTTTTGAAATTTGCCCATGTAGTTGACTGATTCAAAAGCCATATAAAGTGGACACTGATCCGGAAAATGTACATCATTGCACTGATCACACACAACTGGGGTGGATTGTACAGAATGAACCCCGTGAGATCTACCCCTATGCATCTGAGTTTCTATCACATCAAACCGTTTATTGATTGCAGAAATAAGGGTTGCAAGTTGGGAAGAAGAGGGAGCATCTTCTTTAGGTGCTGTCATTGATGGCAGAGTCTTTCTCTCAGTTCCTTGAGAGTTATTGGCAGATAATTGGTCTAAGAGTCGGAACACCTCATTAACAGGGATATTTCTGTACCCTCCATTAGTCATGGAATCAACCATCGTCTTAGACTGAGTATTCAGACGAGTACAAAAGATTTGGAGTATCACCCATTTACCTACCCCATGATTAGGGCATTGCCGCATCAATATCTTGTACCTGTCCCAAGCAGCGTAGAGGTGTTCATCCGGGTATTGCTTAAAGCTCAGAAATGCCTCTCTAGCTTCAACAGACTTGTCATCAGAGAAAAATCGGGCTCTGAATTTTGCCTCAAGATCGGCCCAAGAAGTAATCGATCCCTCCGGTAGATTATCAAACCATTCCCTTGCTTTGTCTTGCAACGAAAAAGGGAACAATCTAAGTCTGATAACATCTTCAGGAACCCCATTCTGCTTGAAAGACCCACATACTTCCAGAAAGTATAGCAGATGTTTGTTGGCATCTTCATTGTACAGCCCATGAAACAACCAATGCAACTGCAGCATAGTGATCATCACCGGTTTGATCTCAAAGGTATGGGCTTGCATCTCCAACATCCGAATGCAAGATTGAGTACCTCGCATATTTCGACTAGCAAAGTCATTGACCGTAGCCGGTCATATTCATCGTCAGCCATGCTTTCAGGTTCAGTGGCTGCTTCTTCGTCAAATATATTGGCTCCTTCAAGTACTACTTCTAAGTCGGCGATAGATACAGTTTGCATGCGCCAAAGTGGTACCTACAAGGAGCACAACCAAACAAGTATCAAACTAAACAAAGGTAACTATAAACAAGAAAAGAAATTAAAAGAAAAGTAAATAATTACAAGCTCAAGCGAAATCAATAACCAAGCCTAAGGTTGACCAAAGGATTTGTTGCCAAATCCCCGTCAATGGCGCCAAAAACTTGTTCGCATCGCAGGTGCACGGGGTCGCGCCAAGTAATAAAGTGATAAGAAAGTATCGTTCCCACGAGGATTTGTTTACAAATGTGATCAAACAGAAGGCTTAGTGAGTTCAATTAAGTTGAGCTAAAGCAAATTTTGTTTGGAGAATTAACTAATAGACAAATGCTTTTAAAAATAAGAGTTGATAACCACAAATGATTCTTTGACTTAAAGGATAAAATGGAGCCTAGGATTATTTATCCCCCTTGTATTTCATAACCTCTAAATAACCTCCTCTCACAAATGCTTTCAATAAACATACATGTGTTAGCCTAGGGTTTATAATGTACTTGTAAAAGCTTTCTCAAGTCAAAAACAAGTGTTTCATTTCATTAATTGCTCAATCTCTTGTTCAATTAATTAAAACCCAATTTCCAAACTCCAACCCTAAGATGGCTATGCAAGGTTAATAAGTATATCTCTATCTTACCAACAAAACCATCCATTCATCAAGCAAATTTCAAGTTCTTGCACAATTTCACCCAAGTTCTACATTTAACCTAGCTCTCTCAAGCTTCAATCAAATGAACAAAACATCTAAATGGTGATCAAGCATATAGAAGTGCACGGGTCGCGCCAAGTAATAAAATGATGAGTAGAGTATCGTTCCCACGAGGATTTGTCCAAAACCCGGTCAAACAATGATTATCACACTCTCGCCCAATTTGAGTGATACAAATGCTGAGATTGAAAATAAACTAAGAAAATAAATGAAAATAAAATATACACAGGTGATTCTCCAACCTCAAGGATAAAATGGGTCCTAAGATTATCTCTCCCCCTTATACTTCTCAAAACTCAATTAACCTCCCCTCAAGAAGCTCTCAACAACATCACATGCTAATCTAGGGTTCAAAGAGTACTTGTAATGCTCTCTCGAGTCAAGAACAAGTGTTTAGTCCTATTCTTTGCACAATCTCTTGCCACAATTTGATAGGACCCAATTATCACACTCCAACCCTAATGTGACTATGCAAGGCTAGCAAGTATATCTCTATCTTACCAACAAAACCATCCGTTCATCATGCAAACTTCCGGTTCTTGCACTACTTTACCCAAGTTCTACACTCAACCTAGCTCTCTCGAGTCATAAATCAAGCGAACACAACATCTAAATGGTGATCAAGCACTTAGAAGCATTAAGAACGGGGTAAAATAAGCACATATATATCATTAATCACAAATCAAGAGGAGGAATCAAGAATCAATACATACAAGGGTTCAAAATAATCCTAGAATCAAAGTATTTAGCTACTCATGTTCTACAACTCCAAGGGAGCATATATATACAACATTACAAATCAGAACAAGAGAAGAGAATGAAGAAGGAAGAGATAAACAAAGAGAGGAAGCCCAAATCTCTTTGAAGCTCCGAGCCCAAGCCGAATCCCACCAATCTCCAAGCCCTAACAGATCCAAACACGCCCAAAATATGCCCAGAAGTCGAAGAATGAGGACTCACAACGAAGCCCTAGCTTTTATATCAGTTAAAACGCGCCCCTGATCTGTCCAAAACGCGCAGAAACGCGAAGTTCGCCGTGGGTCTCGCCGCGGCGAGCTCACGGCGAAGTCCCAAAAATATTACAGAATCAAGTGTCGCTCGCCGTGGCTTTCGCCGCGGCGAGCAGACGGCGAGCTCTACCAAAAATGGGCAGAGGCAGATTCACTTCGCTGCGGCGAAGTCCACGGCGAAGTGCTTTATTCTCTGCTTTCTTGCCTTTTTCTTTCTTATTTCATTGGCTGCTTTGGCTTCTTCTTATTTTTGTTCAATTGAGGGCTTGGATGAGGGCTAACATCTCTTGCTTATTGCTTCAATTTATTCCTACAAAAATTATATACAACAACATAAGAAACTAACTACAAAAACAATCAAAATCTATATAAATATACAATAAGGTGCAACCGAAAATCAAATGAGCATTTTCCCTCTTGAGTATCCAAAATGTATCAATAATAGACAAAAACTCAAGTAAATATACTCAAATAATCATGACTTTCTAGGAGTCATCAAGAAGCATTAAGGAAAGAGTAAAATAAACACATATATATCATTAATCACAAAAGGAGAGGAATATTAGAGAGTTAATCCATACAAGGGTTCAAAATAATCCTAGATAACAAGTTTAGCTACTCATAGTCAATGAAAAACTACAAATCCAAAGAGAAAATGTAGCCATAACATAAAACAAGAGAGGGAAGGAAGATGAAGAAGAAAAACCAAAGAAATTAAGCTCCAAATCTCTTCCAAAGCCCAATCCTTGCTTCCTTCTCTTCAAAAACCAAGCCCTAGCACCCCAAAATACTCCCAAGCTGCCCAGAAAGTCAAGAATGCCTGTCTCCCTTCGTTTTCCAGCTTTAAAAGCCTGATTTTCGAGCTCAAATGATGCTGTGCGTTTTGCTGCGCGACTGAGCCGCGGCTCAGATTTTTGAGCCGCGGCTCAGTTTTCTTCTGCCAAGAAATGAGCTGCGGATGAGCTGCGGTTGAGAAACTGAGCTGCGGCCCAGTTTTCCTCTGTCCAGAGTTGAGCTGCGGATGAGCTACGGCCAGGTTTTTGAGCTGCGGCTCAGTTTGCATATGGAAAATTTGATTTCTTCTCTTACAATAAAGTGGTCTATCCATGATTAGCCATCATTTTCCTCATCTTAGATTTCCCAAATGCCTTAGCTCTAATTCTCTTTCCTGAAACACCTCTTGCACAATAATAAATTTAATGAGCTCATATTAAACAAAGAGGAAATCCCAAAATAAGCACAATTTAGC
Organism: Mimosa bimucronata; assembly: GCA_037074515.1. Lineage (NCBI taxonomy): Eukaryota > Viridiplantae > Streptophyta > Magnoliopsida > Fabales > Fabaceae > Mimosa > Mimosa bimucronata. The sequence continues at coordinate 30,068,097 of CM073438.1, read as the reverse complement.
ACAAATTGCAATAAAAAACATCATGCCAACTTTTCTATCTTTGAGCATCCAAAATAGGTACAAATGCTCCACGAATATATAAAATCCAATTAAAATTGTGCCAAAAGACATGAATTCTAAGAGATTAACAACCACTAATAAAGCTAATACCATCATAAATCAAAAAGGACTTTTATTCTGGTGTAATGAGGTAAAGGTCAAGAAGGAAAGGATATAGTGTTTGAAATAAACAGTTGAATACCTTAGAATATGAAGAGATCATGCAATAAAGGAGATGGGATGAAAAGAACCCAACAAATTTGGATCGGGCCGATACTCTTTTTTTTTTCTTTTTTTACTCTTTTTTTTTTAAATTTTTTTTTGCTTTTTTTTAAAGAATCGACCAATACTTTATACTTGTCTTTCCATCCAAACTGAATATAACATAATGCTCTCCATCTTTTCTAAAATGTTCAAAAGGGTATGATTTTTTTTTTGGGGTATGGATTAAGAAAAGGAAAAAATATAGGCTTAAAGGGGATAAATATAGGATATATGTATGGAATGGGTAGGCTTTTTGGCTTATCTGGCTAAAGTGGAGTGAATGCCTTTATCATCTTTATGATTGTATAAGCATAAAATGTGGCCTTGAATAAGATTCAAGTCAAGTTCTAGATCAAGAAAAGAAATAAGGAGTACACACACCAAAGATAAATATATTCAATAGGCTCAATCTCACTAGGTATATGATTACTAATCTAGATCCACCTATTTCAAATTCATTGTCACTTAGTTCACTTACTTAAAACATGATCAATCACTTTTCAAATCAAGAATGTATCATACTAAAGTCACTTAAAACTTGCAATTCTCACATTCAAAATTGTTTTATCCCTCCCCCACACTTAAATATTACATTGTCCTCAATGCAAAACAATCAAAGCAAATAATAGACTAAAGACAATAACCAGCATAACTCAGCTCAATAATATGACAATGCAAAATAAAAGAGTGTAAGGAAGGAATACAACCAGGGATTACGTGGCGTCACGTAGGGAAGTGACCTCCACAGCTTGTGTGGAGAATCCTTCATAAAACGGCTTCAAACGGTGTCCGTTGACGACGAAGCTTTTGCCATGTGGCTCTCTTTTGATCTCGACAGCTCCATAGGGAAAAACATTTGTGACAAGGAAAGGCCCCTCCCATCTAGAGCGAAGTTTTCCAGGCATAAGCTTTAATCTGGAAACATAGAGAAGAACTTTTTGGCCCACTTGAAATTCTCTTCTCACTATGAGTTTGTCATGGATAGCTTTGGTTCTTTCTTTATAGATTCGAGAATTCTCATAAGCTTCTCTTCTCAGCTCCCCAAGCTCTTGCAATTGCAACTTTCTCTCAATACCAGCACTAGCAAGATCGAGATTGCACTTTTTAATTGCCCAATATGCCATGTGTTCCACCTCTACTGGCAAATGACAGGATTTGCCAATGACAATCTTGTATGGAGACATGTCAATAGGGCTCTTATAGGCTGTACGGTAAGCCCAAAGTGCGTCGTCAAGTCTTTTACTCCAATCCTTTCGGTTGGGTTGCACCGTCTTTTCTAAAAGGAGCTTTATTTCTCTGTTAGAGAGCTCTGCTTGGCCATTTGTTTGAGGGTGGTACGGAGTAGCCATTTTATGCATCACACCATACTTGCTAAGCAAGCTCTGCATACTCCGATTACAAAAATGAGTGCCCTGATCACTAATGATGGCTCTTGGAATCCCAAACCTGCAGAAAATATGAAACCGAACAAAGGAAACCACTAATAGAATATATAGGTAGCCAAAAGAAGAGGGGAAAGGCCCCATAAAATCAATGCCCCAAACATCAAAAACTTCACAGAACAAAAGAGGTTGTTGAGGCATCTCATGCTTCCTAGAAATGTTACCTACTAATTGGCACCTATGACACTTCTTACAAAATTCATGAGCATCTCGAAAAAGAGTAGGCCAAAACAATCCACTTTCTAAGACTTTTCTAGCAGTACGTTTTGCACTAAAGTGTCCCCCACATGCAAGAGTGTGGCAAAAAGTTAAGATAGACTCAAATTCATTATCTGGAATGCATCGCCTAATAATTTGATCACTACCTATATGCCACAAGTAAGGATCATCCCATATATAGAATTTAGACTATCTCTTGAATTTATTTAGTTGATGCTTATTCATATCAGCTGGTAAGACAGATGCAACTAGATAATTCGCAATATTAGCATACCAAGGAATAGATTTATCAACCTCACAAAGTCTATTATCAGGAAAATCATCCAAGGGTAAAGAATATGTTACCACAGGTGTCTCAATTCTGCTCAAGTGATCAGCTGCCATATTCTCTGCTCCGCTCTTATCACGAATCTCCACATTAAACTCTTGTATCAGCATTACCCACCAAATGAGGCGGGGTTTGGAGTCCGGTTTCTTGAACAAGTACTTGATAGTAGAGTGATCTGTAAAGATAGTCACCTTCGTGTGGAGAATGTAAGATCTAAACTTATCTAGCCCAAAGACGATGGCAAATAGCTCTTTCTCTGTGGTTGTATAGTTAGCCTGAGTAGCATCTAGTGTTCTTGACGCATAAGCAATGATATGTTGTCTCTTGTCCACTCGCTGAGCAAGAACTGCTCCTAGTGCATAGTCTGAAGCATCACATAAGAGCTCAAATGGGAGGCTCCAATTAGGTGGCTGAATGATTGGAGGTGTCGTGAGTCTCTTTTTCAACTCATCCCAAGCATACCTGCAAGCATCATTAAAGACAAAACCCACGTCTTTCTGCAATAAATGAGATAATGGTAATGCTATCTTACTAAAGTCCTGAATGAATCTCCTATAAAATCCAGCATGCCCAAGAAAAGATCGAACATCTTTCACACAAGAGGGATATGGAAGAGATGAAATAATGCCAACTTTAGCTTTATCAACTTTAATACCATCATGTGAAACAACATGGCCTAAAACAATTCCTTTCTTAACCATAAAATGACATTTTTCAAAATTCAGCACAAGATTATATTGAATGCATCTTTCTAAAACCTTATCCAAACTAGCTAAGCATGCATCAAAAGAATCACCATAAATAGTGAAATCATCCATAAAAACCTCCATGCAATGCTCAGGAAAATCAGAAAATATGGAAACCATGCAACGCTGAAAAGTTCCTGGTGCATTACATAAGCCAAATGGCATGCGTCTATATGCAAAGGTTCCAAATGGGCATGTGAATGTAGTTTTATCTTGATCCTCAGGTGCAATGGAAATCTGAAAGTACCCAGAAAAACCATCTAGAAAACAGTAATGTGAAGTCTCTCTAACATCTGATCAATAAATGGGAGAGGGTAATGATCCTTCCTAGTCACAGAATTCAATTTTCTATAGTCAATACAAACTCTCCAGCTATTCTGGACTCTAGTAGGAACTAGCTCTCCTTCCTCATTACGAACAACGGTAATACCAGTCTTTATAGGAACTACCTGTACCGGACTTACCCACTGGCTGTCAGAAATAGGGTCGATTATACCTGTAGAAAGAAGTTTAGAGACCTCTTTCTTTACAACATCGAGGATCAATGGATTGAGTCGTCTCTGTGGTTGTCGCACAGCTTTGGCACCATCTTCTAACAAGATTCGGTGCATACATACATCTGGGCTGATTCCAGGAATATCAGCTAGAGTCCATCCAATAGCTTTCTTCTGTCGTCTGAGTACCTCTAAGAGGCGAATTTCCTCCTCAGCAGCTATGTCACTAGCTATAATCACGGGCAATGTCTCATCCTTCCCCAAATAAGCATACTTCAATGAGTCAGGCAACGATTTTAGCTCCAATGATGGAGCTTGCTCAATTGAAGGTATGAGCGGCTTTAAATCAATGTCACACAAACTAGAAACCTGCACAAAATTCTCACAACCAGAAGAGCAAACTTTCCCAACTTGGGAAGCAACAGTAGAAACAGCAATAGAGGATGAGTCAAGAAATAAACCAAAATCCACAACAGCAGTGCCATCAGTAGCACTCATATCAGAGATGGAATGAGAATCAGAAATCTCCTTATCAACAACATGATCGATGCTAATTAATAACTCAGAATTAGCCAATGAAGACAAGTCCATTTTATCCATAGCATCAATCACACTAAGTATTTGAGAAAATCCATCTGAATCAACAGAAACAATAGATACATGATCGCTAAAGTCACTAATGCTATAATCAGGCATAGAAGAATCATGTCCAGAATGTCTCATGATCTCAATGAAATCAGTGAAAATATCAATATCAGCAATGTCAAGGCTATCAAATGTATCACAATTACCAATCTCAACACATGAACAGGATATAATATCATTTAAACCACCAATATCACATGACTTACTCAACATGCTACCTCTAAGATCTACAATAGCATCATCAACAGTAGCATCAATAACGCTAACATCTATATCATCACAACTATCATGTGGATGTCTCATAGAATTAAGCACATCAAATCTAATGATATTACCAGCAAATTCCATGGTAAGGGTACCAGCATGCACATCTATCATAGCTTTAGCAGTTTTAAGAAAAGGTCTACCCAAAATTAGAGATGAATGTCCTTTATGCTTAAATCTACTATCATCCATATCAAGAACATAGAAGTCTGCAGGAAAAAAGAAATCTTTTACCTTTACCAAGATGTCCTCCAAGACTCCTTCTGGAACTGTACAACGTCTATCAGCGAGGGATGCAATAAGATTTGTATGTTTGAGCTCCACACCCTTAAGCTGTTCAAAGACTGATTTTGGCATAACGTTGATAGCTGCTCCCAAATCTGCTAAGGCATCTGAAAACTCAATGTTACCTATGGTGCATGGTATGAGGAAGCTACCTGGATCTTTGCACTTCTTTGGCAGTGGCATTTGATAAAGAGATGAGACAACTGCTCCTAAGTCAACTGTTCCTTCATTCTTAAACCTTCTCTTTGTAGTACACAACTCCTTCAAGAACTTTGCATACTTCGGCACTTGTGCAACTAAGTCAACTAGTGGAACATTGATCACCACCTTTTTGAAGATATCATAGACTTCTTTAAACATCTCAGCTTCCTTCTTTCTCCTTTCAGATCTAACTACCCCAATAGGAAAAGGTAAGGCAGGCTTGATTACTTTCTTTCCTTCTATATCATTTTCTTGTTCTTCATGAGGTGCCACTTGTGTTTTTGATAAAGTGGATTGATCCTGTGATGTAGATATAGAAGGGGAATCATTAATAATAACTTCATTGCCTTTGGAAGCAGTATTGGTGATAGGGTCTGCAGAATCGATTATTTTTCCCTTCCTGAGAGATATGGCATTAACTCCACCAACATTAGGATTCTGCTGGTTCTCAACATTAAGATTGACAACCACTTGAGATGGGAGCTTTCCTGATCCTTGACTCTGTACATGACTGAGAGCATTAGATAATTGCCCAATTTGAGTTTGAAGAGTCTGAATTTCTTGCCTGTGTTGCAAATCTTTTTGATCGAACTTGTCCATTAGGGATTTCATCATAGCATCCATTTTACTTTCTAGCTTTGAACCCTCATCTTGGACTGGCACTGTTTGTCTAACATGTTGAAACATCTTGCCATTTGAATTTGCTCCTTGATTGAATTGACCTTGTTGAGGTTGGCCACTCCCATATCTAAGGTTTGGATGATCACGCCATCCAGGATTATATGTATTTGAATAAGGATCATAACGCTGGCCACCTTGATTCATGGGCTTGGAAGGGTATATCGCATTGCAAGATTCAACTCCATCATTCAAGAAAGGGCAAGAATCAGTATCATGAGTGGCAAGAGAACATATAGAGCAAAGAGGCCCTATTAGAGCAGAAGCATTAGCCTGTAGGGTGAAGGCAGTCAAAGATCCCACAGGATTTGTAATATTGGCGGAGCTTTTCATTTGAAATACAACCATTTTCTCCATAGCAGATGCCAATTTATCAATTTTGCTCTCGAGGCGGGATTCAGAAATAGAAGAATGTAATCCCTCCTCATTAATTCTTGCTTGTTGTCTAGAACCAAATTGCTGGGTATTCTCCGCTTTCCTTTCAATCAAATCCCATGCATCAGTAACAGTTAAGTGAAGAACAGCACCTCCAGTAGCTGAGTCTAATAGATCTCTCTCTAAGGGCAAGAGACCCTCATGAAAGTATTGGATCAATAATGTGTCAGAGATTTGGTGATGAGGACAACTGGCTACCAATGTCTTAAAACGCTCAAGATATTCATATAAGGACTCCCCAGTCATTTGTCGACAACCACATATGTCTTTCCTGATAGAGGAAGTGCGGGAGGCTGGGAAATACTTCTCTAAAAACAACTTCTTCAACTGGTTCCACGTAGTGATGAATCCAGGAGGTAATCGAAGCAACCAGTTTTTAGCAGATCCCTCTAAAGAGAATGGGAAAGCACGCATCTTAATCTGATCTTCAGTCACACCAACAGGCTTCATTGCATTGCAAATCATGTGAAAAGTCTTCAAGTGATTGTATGGATCTTCACCTGCAAGGCCATTAAATTTTGGGAGTAAGTGTATCAATCCAGACTTTAATTCAAAAGCAGTATCAATTTCAGGATAATTGATGCACCAATTTTGAAAATGCAGATCAGGTGAAACCAATTCTTTGATGGTTCTAACAGGATTTTCTTGACCATTATTTTCCATGTTAACCTTATGTTCAGGAGAATCGACAATGATCTCAGTAGAAGAACTATTGCCTACAGCAGTATTAGATCTATTTCTTCTACGTTTGTGAAATGTCTTCTCAATCTCAGGATCAAGTGCAACTAATTTTTCCAAAGCAGATCGGGTCATGCAATAAAAAAAACGAAAAAGAAAAAAAAACTACCTAAAAAAATCACCTAAAAACTCAACCCTAAAGGCAAACCATTGCTCCCCAGCAACGGCGCCAAAATTGATGTCCTTACTTTTGTCGCTAAAGTAATCAATTAAAACTAGGTCCAGCTACAAATGTACTATAGTGACAACCTAGGTCATTCTCCCAAGGAGCAATTTGTGGGTTTCTCTAGGATTAAATTTAGGTGAATAATGCAATAAAATGAAGGACCTAAACTAAAATACAATTCTAAATCCTAAAAATGAAACTAATCTATATGAATGCAAAGGTAATTTTTGGGGGGTTTTTTTTATGATGAAAAATTAAAATACTAATTAAAGAAACTAATTAACAAAAAATGAAGAAAATGAAATTTGATTCAATTACGGTAAATGGGAACAATTTAGGGATCACATGGAGTCAACTATCTTAGCCTAAATAAATTAATTAGACTAAAGGAAGATCACCAAGAATTGGAATTAATGTATCTAATTACCTAAGTATTGCATGGAAAACCCTCATTACAGCACCACTTAATCCAATAGAGAACTCATAATGGACTAAATGTTAGTTAATTAAATATCTTAAAACCAAAACAATTTAATTCAAGTAATTGTGGAAATTATATTTTGGATTATCTAATTAAACAATCAAACAATCAACCACTCAATTAAACAATCAAGTGATAAAAACCCAAATTTGCAATAGAATCCACACTGACAATTAAATTAATAATAAAAACTCAATTATAAACTTAACTGCAATGCAAAGTTTTTTTAAATATAAAATCCAACAAATAATAAAGCACAAATAAGATCCAATTATCAATTTAATTCAGAAAATAAATGAGTCATTAATCTAGAACTAGATTAATCTCAAAAATTACAATATAAAATTATTTAAAACTAAATAATCCTAAGTGTCTGATTAAAAAGATAAAGGAAAAACACTCCCTTATAGTCTTCAATTGCAAACCCTAGGCTCTATTTTTCTCCATGCTCCTCCCAAATTGCCTCCCAATCAAATTAAGCTTCCATCACACTCTCTCCCGCTCCAGATTTTATTTCCGAAGACGCGGCCATGAGATGAATGTTGGTCAGGTGTATGTGTGATGGGCAAAGAGGGAATATAATGAATTGTGAAAGGTAGACACGTGGTGGAGAAAAGATATGGAATGGAATGGTGAATGATTTGGTGGAATGAATGAAGTGCTATTGGAGAGGAAAAGACGAAGGACTCTGAAGTGTTGCGTGATTCTGAAGGTGCCCTAGCGTCTGTGTCGTTCGGCTCTTTTATAAAATATGATAGAAGAATCTAGATATATGATTTTGATCCTAGAATATTCCAATCTTCTCTCCTAAATCTGCAAGGATTAGATAATATCTGTGATTTTTTTTCAGACTTTAAAAATATTAATTTAATCACAATATATCTAAATAAATCTATCCATAATTTTTAAATCAGATATCTTAAAATTAATGCAGATTCATATTATTTCCCAAAATTGGCTAATAGTTTAAATATATCATAATAAATTCAAATTAGCCCCAAATAATCCCCAAAATAAACGAATAAGGTGGGATAAAATATATAAAATTATGGATTTATCAATGGATTAAAAGGATACAAAATGAATCTGTGCGAAGTCAGAATTTTTAGGGATTTTCGCGCCGTGCCATGGCACTCAGGTGCAGTGCCATGGCACCAGAGGCAATTTCCAGCAATTTTCAGCAATTAAACTCCAGCTTTCTCCAATCTTTTCCTTTGCTTTTCTTCTCCTTCCTAGCTTAGAATATCCATTTGTACCTATCAAAATCATGCATAAATGTGAGGGAATCATGCCAATCAAATTTTCTAATAAATTGTCATATTTATTTCAAAAATAATTAAATTAAGCTTATATGACAAATTTGTATAATTTTCTCTAAAAAACTATCAAAATTCCTTTAATTAGCATTGATGACTCCCCAAATATCTTCTAAATAAGCCCTAAATCAATGTTAAATGGGGAGTCATCACACCTCCACACTTGCACATTTGCTTGTCCTCAAGCAAAAGAAAATCACATTTCAAATAAGAAGAGCAATGCATATGAAATCTTTAAACAAAGAGCGTTACACCCCCACACTTTGATATTGCTATCAGTTATTATTTCAGTTACTGATTTATCAGAATGAATCACCAAGCCAACAACTTTAAACAATTGTAATCATCCATCAACTCACCTTGATCAAAGGAATAGAGCATAACAAGGACAACAATATGATTAATAAAGGAATATTATGCTTCCTAACTCCAATAGAAAATTTAAGTTCTCTTAATTAATTCAGTATGCATTCAACACAAAAAGGATCCTCAGGTTATATTTTTTTTTCTTTTTTACTTGCTTTGTCTTTTTCTTCTTTCTTTTTTTTTATTTTGATTCAATCTTGAGTTGTTGTAGGTCCCCTTTTGACGCGACCCTGCACATGGGTGGTAGAGCACTGGTTACTCAGTTACTCCAACATTATCTCAAGAGGCTTTTAGCCCAACTCTTAACACTCTTTGACTTAACCGTTTGACGCGAGTGCCAACATTGGTGATGAAGTGCCCCCGGTTACTAAGTTAAGTCTAGAAAGGCCAACGGAGTTATGTATCCAATTTTTTTTCACACTTTTTTTTTCTCTTTCTATTTTTTTATAACCTGAATCATATCCTAAAATAAACAACTAAATCAATCAAGATAGTCAAATTTCCTAGAGGAATTAGGAATCAAAGTATTCATAAATTAACCATTTGTTTGCCTTGTTATAAGCTACTCATTTTTTCAAGGTTCATCTCAAAATTTATACAGAAGGCTAAAGTATATGGCTTAGTTGAAATATTCTTCCTATTATAATATTTTAATTGTTTTTATAGCCATTCTCAAAGATGGGTAAAAGCTCAAAATCTAAATCAATCATAAGCAATGCACTCATTTCAATTTTAACAAATTCATTTTCAATTGCATAGAAGAACAAGAAATGCAAGCATGATTTTCAACCCCTTCCCCACACTTAAATTTCACATTGTCCCTAATGTGAATAAAACAATAAGACACATATGAGAGAGGTGAAAAGATAAGGAAAAGTAAGCTAATACTCCCCTGGATAAGTTTTGAATGAGGGGATGCTTGACTCTAAGACGAAGGAGGTGGATGGTGAGGAGGATGAAGAATGAATTAGGGTTCAATGGGAATGGAGTGTTGGGATTTTTTTTTCTTTTAATTAATTTAATTACAAATAAGAAAGAAAACAAAAATGGATTTTTTTTTATTTTTTTGAAATTTTTTTTTCAAATGACAAAAATAATCTAAGAATTTAAAATTTAAAATTTGATTTTTTTGTTTTTTTTTTTTGAAAAAAAAATGAATAAAATAATCTAAGAATTTGAAAATTTGAATTTGAAAAAAAAATTGATTTTTTTTTTGAATTTGAATTTTTTTTTATTTTTTTTAAAAATAGCAAAATTAGTGCCATATCACTTTAGGAAAATGCCGTGGCACCAGAGAGCATGCTTGGCAACCTTGATATTGTCCTCTCTGGTGCCATGGCACTTTGAGAAAATGCCGCGGCACCAGAGAGCATGTCATTGAAATTTATAAGTAGTGCCATGGTATTTTGGCAAAATGCCGCGGCACCAGAGAGCATGTTCACTTGAGTAAACTTTTGGTTGCTAATTTTGAAAAAATTGTGTCACATCATTATCCTAAAAGGTCATGGCACCTAAAACAAAATGTTACCTATATTATCAAAACAAAATAACCCCAATTTCCTCATTACCCTCCTAAAATATTGAAATTAACTCCCTAAATGCCACCTAGATTTGGTATTCCATCTATAAAATCCTTCATCACATTGAACTACTCTTATATTACACAAGATCTCACAATCCAAGGCAATTCACATACCATTTAATTACTCGTATTTGATCAAAGAATATCTAAACCATATCACATGTATGAAAAGCAAAAAGACTCATTATATCTTGCATAATATAAGAGCAACGTTACTTCCCTGAGACTAAAAGTGGCCTCCATGTTTAGTAATTGCTCTTGCTTCATCAAATTGATTCCACAGCATTCGTTCTGTACCTACAAAATAGAAAAGACCAAACATAAACCTACCTACAAAAACAAGAAAAATGCAAATGAAAAGGAAAGTTCAGAACTTGGGTTGCCTCCCAAGAAGCGCTTAGTTTATAGTCCTCCAGCCTGACTTTTCTGGACTCATGGTGGGTTCTTGAGGTGGATGGTGGATAAAAGACAATCCACGTTTCCTCCCCAATAATGCTTTAAGCATTGTCCGTTAGCATGAAACCTTTCACCTTTCTTGTTCTCAAGTTCAATATTCTCCAACATTGATGCTTGCACCACAGTAAACGGTCCACACCATCTTGATTTAAGCTTGCTTGGGAACAAATTTAGCTTGGATTTGTAGAGAAGTACTTGTTGTCCCGGCTCAAAATATTCAGGAACAATTTTTCTGTCCGGTGGCCTTTTTTTTATCTCTTTGTTTAATCTAGCATGCTCATGTGTAACGAGTCGATGCTTCTCCTTCTCATTGAGTTGCAGAATCTTGTTCTCAAACATTGGTGGTGCCTCACTAGATGGCTTCAAAGAATAGCTCAATGCCTTAGGGGCTGTAAGTGGCTCAACAGGTTTGAACTTGGTATGAGGGAATGCTCCAATGCCGAATATCTCTTCACATTTGCCCTGCTTGACATCTTTAGAGTCCTTTTGTCCAATCAAGAGTGCTTCCGAAGGATCTTTGATAACTGGTTCACGATGCTCCTCTTGAATCATATCTCCCAACCTATCAGTGAAGTAACACTGACTATGCTCATCCTCATGAAATCTTAGTGCTTGAGACATGTTAAAGACAACTTGTTCATCATTTACTCGCAAGGTAATTTCACCCTTTTCAACATCAATGAGCGTTCTTGCTGTGGCCAAGAATGGTCTTCCTAATATGATTGGGATTTTCCAATCCACCTCGCAATCTATGACAATGAAATCTGCAGGGAATATAAACTTATCAACTTTTACCAACACATCCTCAATGATGCCACGAGGTCTAGCTATGCTACGATCTGCAAATTGTAGTGTGACCGTGGTGGGTCGTGGCTCACCAAGCCCCAATTGATTGAAGACAGTAAGTGGCATAAGATTAACACTAGCTCCTAAATCACATAGAGCTTTTCCAGCGAAGTTAGTACCTATATTGCATGGAAAATAGAAACTTCCCGGATCCTTAAGCTTGGTTGGTAACTTCCTCTGAATAACTGCACTACATTCTTCAGTCAAAGCAACAGTTTCAAACTCATTGAATTTTTGTTTCTTGGACAAAACATCCTTTAGAAACTTGGCATATTCAGGCATAGACTCTAATGCTTTAGCAAAGGGGATGTTTATATGAAGCTGCTTGAACATGTCAATGAACTTCTTGAATTGAATATCTTCCTCTTTCTTCTTGAATCGTTAAGGAAACGGAAGTGGAGGCACATAAGAAGTAAAGGATAGTGCCTTTTCTTGCTCTTTTTTGTCATCCCTATGCTTTTTAGCTCTAGCATCCTGTTCATTCTCTTCTTGCTTCCTCTTTTTGATGTCATCCTCTTTTATGACTATTTCTTCAGTGAAATTGTCATATTTGTCTAGAGAGACTTTATCATTAGCTTTATCACACATTCTACTTGGTGTAGGCGCGTTTAGTCGTTGCTTCCTACTTCCTACATTGATTGCCTTACATTCCTCAACATGATTACTTTTAGGATTGGGGATGGTATCACTTGGAAGACTTCTTGTTGACATAGCATTCATGTGTGAGGCCAACTGCCCCATTTGCAATTCAAGGTTCTTAATTGCTGTCTCGTGAAGAGAAAGAGTCGCTTTAGTTTAAGCCCTTTCACTTTCTTGGTTAGCTAAGATTTGAGCTAACATCTTCTCCATTCTACACTCTCCTTCCTTAGTGGGAAATTGCTTGGATTGCACTTGAAAGCCCGGTAGTTGATTAGGCTTAACACTAGAAGAAGGAAGTTGATTCATGGTCTGCCCATTACTCCAAGAGAAATTTGGATGATTTCTCCATCCTGGATTATAAGTCTGAGAGTAAGGGTTATTCTGAGAGTTTTGAAATTTACCCATGCAGTTGACAGATTCAGAAGCCATATAAAGAGGGCAATGATCTGGCAAATGAACGTCATTGCATTGATCACAAACAATAGGAGTAGCATAAATAGATTGCACACTTTTAGAGTTTCCCTGCTTCAATTGAGATTCCAATGAATCAAATCGCTTATTTATTGAAGAGAGAATAGCGGTCATTTGAGATGAAGAGTCGTCTTTAATGGTGGAAACAGGTTGTGTAGTCCTCCTATAAGTGGCTTGAGTATTGTTTGCAGATAGTTGATCCAATAGTCTGATCACCTCATTAACAAGTACATTACGATATCCTCCATTAGCCATTGAATCAACCATCGCCTTAGATTGAGGATTAAGGCGATTACAAAATATCTGAACTACTACCCATTTGTCAACCCCATGATTAGGGCATCGCTTCATCAACATCTTATATCTCTCCCAAGCTGCATAAAGATGCTCATCCGGGTGTTGTCTAAAGCTTAAAAATTCATCTCGAGCTTCCACAGATTTATCATCAGAAAAGAAACAAGCTCTAAACTTGCTTTCAAGCTGATCCCAAGAATTAATGGATCCTTCCGGAAGATTATTAAACCAGTCTCTAGCTGTGCGTTGTAGAGACAAAGGGAATAAACGAAGCCTTAGAACATCTTGAGGGACTCCGTTTTGCTTGAAAGAGTCACAGACTTCCAAGAAATACATAAGATGCTTGTTTGCATCTTCATTGTAGAGCCCATGTAACATTCCGTGTAACTGCAGCATCGTGATCATAACAGGTTTGATCTCAAAAGAGTGTGCTGTCATCTCTGGCATCCGAATACAAGATTGCATGCCCCTCATATTCCGACTTGCAAAGTCATTGACTGTAGCTCTATCATACTCATCGTCAGCCATGGTTTTAGCTTTAGATTCAAAGTCAGATTCAGTCTCAGTTTCAGCTTGTGTGTTGTCAATGAATTCCACTCCTTCAAGTATCACTTCCAATCCGTCTGGATATATACGCTGCATATGCAGAAAGGGTACCTAGAAGAAGAAAACCAAAACGCGAGTATCAAACTAGAAAAAGAATAAAAGCAAAACAAAAACAACTATGAATGAAAATTATAAACTAACCTAACAGTTCAATCGAAATTTACTAACATTAGCCTAGGGTTGACCAAGGGATTTTTACAAATCCCCGACAACGGCGCCAAAAACTTGGTCACCCGTAAGAGTACGGATCGTAACATAGTAATAAATTATCGTCCCACATAGATTTGTTTTAAAACCCCAATCAAACAACAAGCTAATGAACTCAATTAAGTTGAACAAACCAAATTATTTTAGAAACTGGTTTCGAAAACTAATTTTAAAATAAAAATAAAGAAACAAACAAGAAAGATTTAATTTATCAAAGAACTAAGCCTAGGATTAATTCTCACCGTTGTAATTCATGAACCTTAATTAATTTCCCTTCCTTTAGTCTTTAAATAACAATCTATGTTTGCCTAAGATTCTAAAGTACTTGAAATGCTCTCTCGAGTCAAAATCAATTCTATACTTTTCATTAAACTTGCTCAATCTCTTGTTACAAATTAATGAAAGTATGCCTTAAGAGCCAACCTTAATCTGACAAAACTAGGTCGATAGATATATCTCTATTCTACCCGACAAACCATCAGTTAGTTGATTTAAACTTCAAGTCTAGTCTGATTTACCCTAGTTCTACATATAAACTATCTCTCTTGAGTATAATTTAAATGAACAAATCGCTCTAAAGGGTGATCAGTCAATTAGAGGCTTAAGAACAAGATAAATCAACATAAATAGTCGTTAAATTCTAAAAGAAAAGGAAACAAATTAGGTTTCAATCCATACAAGGTTTGAATCAATCCTAGAACAAATGATTTAGCTACTCATGAATGAATTAAACCAGAAAATACAAAGAGATCCCATGTTTAATTCACAAAAGTAACAAAGAATTGAAGAAAACAAGAAGAATCTATCACCGTGGGCAAGAAATCCTTCAAATTTTGCTTCTCAACCTCCAATTTTGCAAACCCTAGCTCCAAAGATGTGTGCATCGATGAATCTAATGGTTCCTATGGGTTCTAGGGTTCAAAGGGGGCTGATTCTCCTCTAATTTTCGTGCCCTAGATGGTTTAAAAGGATACAAAATGAATCTGTGTGAAGTAAGAATTTTTAGGGATTTTCGCGCCGTACCATGGCACTCAGGTGCAGTGCCATGGCACCAAAGGCAATTTCCAGCAATTTTCAGCAATTAAACTCCAGCTTTCTCCAATCTTTTCCTTTGCTTTTCTTCTCCTTCCTAGCTTAGAATATCCATTTGTACCTATCAAAATCATGCATAAATGTGAGGGAATCATGCCAATCAAATTTTCTAATAAATTGTCATATTTATTTCAAAAATAATTAAATTAAACTTATATGACAAATTTGTATAATTTTCTCTAAAAAACTCTCAAAATTCCTTTAATTAGCATTGATGACTCCCCAAATATCTTCTAAATAAGCCCTAAATCAATGTTAAATGGGGAGTCATCAGTACCAAGGGAGGTCCAGCTCTAATCCCAACCAAAAATGGGATCCCATAGCAACACCTACAATGAAGGGTGGAGGTCACACCCTAACTTCCGGTGGAGAGACAACAACAACAATACCATGACCAATTACAAGGGCCAATCTTCTTCTTCCCCAAGGTCCTTAGTTCCCCAAGATTCACCAAGAGGGTATGATTCATGTGATCGAATTCTCAAGAGTATGCAAAGGATGCATGAGGAAATGAATGCTCGCAACGATGCGAGGTTTGCACCCCTTGAGTCTAAGATAGAGCAATGGGAGACTAGAGCCACCAATCTCCAATCATTTGTGACCAAGCTCTCAAATAGCCTCAATGATCAACAAGCAAGGACAAGTGGAGCAATTCCCTCTAATACCGTGATCAACCCCAAAGAGCTCAATGCCATAGGCTTGCAAAGTAGCAAGAAGTTGGGAGTTAAAGAAGAAGAGGATGATGACATTGAGGTGGTCTATGATGAAAGCCGTGAATTTCAATCCAAAATCAACAATCCATCAAAGAGTGAGAGCGGTAAAGAGAAAAATCTTTTGGGAGAAACAAGGAAGTAAGAAGAGGCCAAGAGTAACTCAAGCAATCATGCCTATACAAGTGAAGGTAAGAAGGTGAACATTTCTGACCTACCTTTTCCTCATTCTTACTTAGCTAATCAAAGAGTTTTTGAGCAAAAACAAGATAAGGAAATACTTGACATGTTTAGTAAGATTGAAGTGAATGTGCCTTTGCTTGATTTGATTAAAAATGTTCCTAAGTATGTTAAATCACTTAAGGAGTTGTGCACACGTAAGAGGAGTTTTCAACCTAACAAGAGAGTCCAATTGCCCTCTAGTGTGTCTGCTTTGTTTAAGCCCCAACTCCCCAATAAGTGCCAAGATCTCAGTTCTTTTACCATTTCATGTACCATAGGTAGGACTACCATCCCACGTGCATTGCTTGACCTAGGAGCCGCAATCAATGTCATGCCTAAGTCTTTGTATAGGGCCCTAAGGGTAAAAACTTTGCAACCTACCCCCATAATCTTGCAACTTGCTGATAAGACCGTTAGGAATCCCGATGGCATCTTAGAGGACATCTTAGTGAAAGTGAATGATTTGGTTTTCCCCGATGACTTTTATGTGCTTGATATGCCAAATACCCAAGGGGATGGAACTTTAATTTTGGGTAGACCCTTCCTTAGGACTTCCAACACTGACATTAGCATGTCTAAGGGTTCTATCACTATGTCTGTTGGGGATAGGAGTATGCAATTTAATATGTATGAACAAATGAAGCAACCTAATGAGGATTACTCTATGTGTGATGTGAATTGTATTGATGGTTTGCTTCCGGTTGAGCATGATGATGATATGCATACCTTATCCTCCCACATTGATTCTATGATTGAGAAGTCTCCTACTAACCCCATTATACCAGAAAAGAGTTTTGTTGATAACTTTGCAGGTGGTGGTAGAGCTGAAAAGACTTATAAGAAGGAACTTGCCCACTTCTTTAGGTAGCTGCGTGCCCTATATGTTAAGAAATGACTGGTAAAGGTGCCATGTATTATCAACTCTGTTCCATCTCAGCTTCTAATCAAGAAACACTATAAAGATAATGTTGTTGCTGTGATGGACGTGGAGAAAGTGGACAATGGTGAGAGGTTTGAGGAACCGATTCCTCCAAAGCGTTGTTCCAAGAAGAAGCACAAATCTCACCAATCAACCTATTGTAAGCTATCTTGGCCCACCTCTGTCTTCGATAATGCCTATGAAGATCCAAGTAAAGTGGAGCATTTCCAAATTGGTGACAAGGTCTTAGGCTCTTATTCCACATATGCAACACTAAATGGCGAAACAAGAACGAAGTTGGTTGGACCTATTGAGATTCACTCACTTTGTCATCGTGAGAAGGTTATATTGAAGGATGCCCAAGGCAACTACTTTCAAGCAAGGAAAGGGTGCCTTCAACTCTTCAAGGAGAGCCATGAGCCTCCATGAACTCGAGGTTGTTCCTTTCCTCTCTACTTGCTTCACTTGATTATTAATTGACATATGTTTTTGAGCCAAGTATGGGGGAGGGAACTTACCTAGTAGGAAAAGTAGTTGTAATTGTTTTTACATTCCTAGGTTAGCAATAAATGCTTCTTGCTCACACACCAAGACCACACTTGATTTCAACATGCTTTGAAAATTTCATTGGTATATCATTTTGACAACTTCTTACCCTCTCCCTATTTTTCTTTTGGTGATTGATGACGTGTTGTGCTTCAATCTTGAATTGGACTTCACAACTTTCCACTTCACCCAAGAGTTGAGTTAAATTGGTATGTCCATATTTTGCTACATTTAGGACAATGTAGGAATTGACTGTGGGGGAGGGATGTGCTTCATAATGGATGAAGTGGGTTGAAAATCATTGCATCTGGTTATGTTGAACTTTTCCTCACTTATACTTTTGTTGATCCTTGGACCGGACATGATATTTTTGGACTTGTTTTGGCAATTATGGGAATTGTTTCATGCTTTTGGATATGTTGTTGATGCTTTTGATTAATCTTCTTGATTGGCAACCTTGTTGATTGGAATTGATGATTTATGGTTTAATCTTGTTTGTAGTTGATCATTGTTTATGAGTTTTGGATAATTAGCCATGTCATGAGGTTTATTTGATCCTTAATGTTTATTCTTGTGTGATATCCACTTGTTGCCATTCTCTAGAACTTGTTTGCATTCTTGATCAAAACTTGTTGCATTTAGTGTAATGAAGCATGATAAAGGCATTCATTTCATACCATAACATCCCAAACACAAACCACAAACACTCTTTCCATTTGTCACCCCAATTGAGCCCTTCACTTGATGTTTTGCATTTGACATGCCAATATACGAAAAGTTGCATCATTGCTTGTGTTGTTTGAAAAATGCCACTGCTTGGTTGTATATAAGCATGCCATGTATAGAAAAAAAAACAAAAATACAAAAAAGAAGAAAAATAGTGAAAAAGAAAAAAAATGTGAAAAATTGAAAAAGTTTCAAAAAGTGCAAAATAAGGCATGTATGGTTATTGGCAAGTTGCAATTAGTGTTTTGATTTGAATTAGGCATTCAAGCATGCACAACATCATCTTTCATCCATTCCATCTAATCATTTGGCCTATTCCATCATTTCAACCCCAAAAGCCCTTTTTATGCATTGCACTTTTTGTGTTTAAGTAGAGATCTTAGAATTCCTACAAGCCTATGGTAGAGTGTGCTTCAAAGTGGATCTTGAGAGTAGAAAATTGACCCCAATATGGTGAGAAGAGTAAAACACTTATCCTTGAGTGACCTTTTCCTTTGCTCATCCACATTGCATTAACTGCACTCATGGTTAGCCCTTTAGTATCATTCCATTTCACATTGCTTGTTAGTTGGGAGGTTGTCAATTTGCATTGGCATGTGTTCATCTAGCATGTTAAAGTTCTCATTTATGCCTTACTTGCCATCATTCCTAAGCTTTTAAACTTGTCTTTGTCCGGGAGTACAAAGGTTTAAGTGTGGGGGAGTTGATAAATCCTTGAATTTGCATTGTTTTTGTATGATAAAATGAGGCAATTAACATATCTAAGATGCAATTATGGTTCAAAATATGCTCATTTAGTATCTTATATCCTTAGGTGAAATTAGCATGAAAATGAGATTAATTTGCCATAATTGGTAGTTAATTAGAAATAATTAATTTCTAGGGCATTTGATCTTTTTTCTATGGTGTTTTTATTTGTAGGATCATTGAAGAACCATAGGAGAATAAACAAAAGAAGAAAAGGATAGAAGAAAACAGAGGAAAGCGCCCAGGAGCTAGGTGGACAGAGGCTGCGAGCGCCCGGGTGCTCAGAATAGCGCCTAAGTGATGGGGCAGACAAAGGCTACTAGCGCCCAGGTGCTCCGAGTAGCGCTTAGGTGCTCCTATCATACCAGATTCGTGAATTTGCTGATTTGTTTGGGTTTTTAGGGTACCCACTCATACAACCCGATCCAAAATGACCTATACCCGGTTTCCTAACCTAAATTTCGACCAAGGGCATCAATCCTCTAATTCTATCTACCTCCATTTCATCTCCTACTCCATTTCTCTCAACCCTACCACCATCTCTTCCATTTCCCACACCAAATCATCCATGGCTTCCATCCTCTTCCTCTTGGTTGTTGTTTCTCCCATGAAGATTAGCAACTAAGCTCTTATATTCTTGGTGATGGAGCTCAAGGGAGGAGCTTGAAACTTCAAAGGGGAGTGTTGTTCTCCACTCTCTCTTCCTATTGTGTATTACAATTTTTTTAGGGTTCTAGGAGTTGTTTTATGCATTTGGTTGTAATTTTATCTTATATCTTTGTTTGAGAGTGGTAGAAACAACTTATCTTGTTTATTTTCTTTGTATGGATGCTTGACATTGCACCTATTGACTTGAGCATATTTTATTTGTATGGGTTCATCATCTAATATATGTTTTCTTGTTAAAATCTTGTGCTAAATGAGGGTTCTTGTTTAGTAGATCATGGTGTCAAGTATTTGTATTTAGAAATTGATAAGTAAATCTACTAATTGCTTGAGTGACATTGGGCTTCAATCTATTGGGTTCAATTTATTGGATGGGGTTCCACCAATGAGTTGGAATTAATAGGTAAATTTGGTTGCAATTCGGGGTTCTTGTTGTAGGATTAAGAGTCCCAAGTAATTAGTAGATTTAATTGGGTCAAATGCTTAATCAACTTAGGTTAAGTTTATTAATGTGCGGGGTTCCGGCATTAATTAAATTAATCTAAGCCTAGCCTAGAGGGGTTCCTCTAGGGTTCTTTAGAAAATTGGCTACTTTTAGCACCCGAAAATCTTAAGAAGCAATGATTCCTGAAAGCTCCATTTACCAAGAATAACCACCCCAATTAATCCAAATCTCCTTATTTACCCGTTTGAATCAAGTTTGCATTTAGTTATTAGGAATCAAATTGCATTAGGGCTCCTTGAGATTGGCACCCGGTGATAGCTTCCACTACCCCTTGGGTTTAATTTCTTGGAGAGCGGATCCGAGCCGGCACTACACCGACTTTATCTCAATTTCGGTGCTCTTCAGTATGATATGCAGTTTGGAATGGGTCATATGTGACACCACACGAAGTAACTTCCCTAATACTCCTCCTCCTAGGGATATCATGATTTCCTGCCCCCTCACCCTTACCATTGTTTCCATTTTGACCATTGGGTGGTGGAGGTGGTGGGTTAGCATTGGGAATATTGGGTGGTGGTCTGTGGGCCATGGGTGGGATGTCTAGAGGTATATCTCTGTGGATATAGTTTTCAGTGTCTGGGTGAGAGGAAATGCTAGACTCCCTAGAAGAACACTCTTCTAAGATAGGGCTAAAGGGACCTCCTTGATTGGTTCTCCTAAGTTGACTAAGGTTTTGCTCAATCCCATTGTTTAAGGATGGAAGGTTTGATCTTCTTCTCCTTCTACCTCTCCCTATAGTCGTGCATAATGAGATACAAACAAGTATAAGAAATCAAAAGCAAGTCAAGGTTGAGTCACACAAGGCACAGAAAACAAGTGGACTTTTAGCAGCAACCAAGACTTAAAATGTACAAAAGTCAAGTGATAGTAAATGGTATGTGATGTGTGGAAGTGTATGTATGTGTTTGAAGTGTGTATGTACGAATATGGTGTGAGTATGAGGTGTATATGCAGCAAGAATAGTTAGAAGACAACAAAAATCAGCGAAAACAGGGGCTGATACAATTAGCCGCGGTGAGGTGACAGTGAGGAATCAAAAGTTGCTCACCGTTAGGGCGAGGAGTGGCTGATTCTGCCACTGAACAAAAGGCAACCTACAGAATTTTCAGAAGTTTCAGAAAAAACTAACACCAGTTGAGTTAAAATGTGATATACCACTTCAAACAAGTGTAAATCAGTTAGGGCAAGTATGCTATGCACAAGTAAGCTTCAAGCAACAAAAATGTGACTTGGGGGATAGATTCATGCACTTAAAATCCAGCAAAGGAAAGCATTCGCAATTAGTGCAATAAAACTACCGCTAAAGCAACCAAGCACATAAGTAAGTCAACGAGCCAAGAAAATGCAAAGAGTAAGCATCTATACCAATTTTCAGGGGTGTTTCAAAATATGATATGCAAAGATGAAAAATAAACTAGATGCAACTAGAAGCTAGACTCGGTCAAAGCAAGTTTGACAGCCGGCTACTAGGAAACCAATTACCTGGCTCCCCGGCAACGGCGCCACTTGAAGAGCTCACTTAATGGGGTTTATATCGGAGCAATGCCACCTCGAGTCCGCTCTCCAAGAAATTTAAAACCCAAGGGGTAGTGAAAGCTAACCTCGGGTGTTGATCTCAAGGAGCCTAGTGTAATTTGATTCCTAATAGCTAATATGCAAACTTGAAAAAGCAGGTAAAAAGCATTTTTGTTTGGTTTTAGTATGAAGTTTGGTATGAAAGTGTGGTGTGTTCAAAAGTCAAAGTAAAAGATTGGGTTAAAAAAAGTGAGATTTGTATGAAGATGGGATAAAGATCATTCTTGATGAATGAGAGCTTCAGGAATCATTGCTTCTAAAGGTTTATTAGGGAGTTTAATTGATTTTCTAAATGACCCTAGAGGAACCCCTCTAGGCTAGGCTTAGGTTAACTTAATTAATGTCAGAACCCCAAACATTACTTAATTTAATCCAAGTTGATTAAGTTCAAAATCAAGAATTAATTAATTATGCAAGACTTTTAATCCACAATTTGGGCCACCCCACAATTGGTCTAAATTTCTGTCTAAACCCTAATCCATTGATGGCCACCGATACAATAAATTAAGGCCTAAAGAGTGCTTGCCCAATGTCTCAACACAATCAATTAATTCTTATGCCATCTCCCTCAAGTAAATAACTTAACACTTTTAATCCACTAACCAACTGATTGCACCATATTTTTATATACTTTTCATTGATAAAATCAGTAGATTATTTCAAGTTCTTAGGGTAATTGCACCTAATTAGGGTAATTTCTGGCTTTTGCAATCTTTGTTGGAAGTTATTCTAGTCAAGGACAATTTGGGCATAATTAGCATAAATTATTGTTAACCTATTTTCAAGAACATTTGATGCTACCTTAGGTCCATTTTATGTGCAGATCATGAAGGAATATACCCAATGGAAGAGCCAAGTTGCGGACAAGAACGCCGACGGAGCGCAAGGAAGCATAAGAAAGGACTCTGGGTTTCTGCCCCTCGCCGTGGCTCCCCCACAGCGAGGGCACCCCAAAAATGGGCATGTTTCTGTCCCTCGCCGTGGGCCTTCCACGGCGAGGCCCACGGCGAGGCCCCCCTTCTCCTGAGCCTTTTCTGTCCCTCGCCGTGAGCCTTCCACGGCGAGGCCCACGGCGAGGACCCCTGTTATGCATCCTTCTCTGCCCCTCGCCGTGAGTCTTCCACGGCGAGGCCCACGGCGAGGCCACTTCTCTTGCACCCTCTCTGCCCCTCGCCGTGAGAGGCCCACGGCGAGGCCCCGAAAACTGGGATTCTGCTGTGCGTTTCAGAAATTTTTGGGGGAGTATATAAGATAAATTTCAGACCCTTCTTCAGTGTTCTAAGCTCCTCTAGTCCGAAAATCACCCTCTCTGCTAGGGTTTCATCTCCATCTCCATTCTTCATCCAAATATTCATCCTCCCACTCAAATTCATCTCCATTCTTGTTGATTTTCTTGTTCTTTCTCCTTCCACCTTCCATTTCCACTCCATATTTCCTTCCATCTTCTTCATTCATGGAGGCTATCATCATGGGTCATCTAGGGCACGAATTTGAAGACATGAGAGGCTAAGTTCTTGGTGCTTTGGTGGTGTGAAGGTGGCTCTAGCTTCATGGACCAACATAGGGGAGTTTCTAGTCTACAATTTCTTATTTCCTTTGTATTTGGCTTCTACTCTTTTGTATTGGTCTTGTATATGGATTTAAGACTTGGGATATGTGATTGCTATCCATGTTTGTGAACTATATTGTGTATGCTTTGAATTTAATGTGATTGAGATATAATTTCCTATCTACTTGTGGTTGTATTCTTGGTTGTAGCCATTTTAGTGGTTGCTAGTGGTTATAGTCAATTTCTTCCATGCATGAATGTTGTGGTTGAACTTCATGAGAGTTAAATTGTATTTGGTTCAAGGCATTTCACAAACCAAGTGGATCTTAACACTAACCCTAAGTAATGGCTATGAAAGTGGTTACTAGATTAGTCATTAATTAGGGCTAGTGGACCCCTAGTGGTTGCTTGGGGATTTTTCAATTAGACTTGGTACATTAAACT
Organism: Mimosa bimucronata; assembly: GCA_037074515.1. Lineage (NCBI taxonomy): Eukaryota > Viridiplantae > Streptophyta > Magnoliopsida > Fabales > Fabaceae > Mimosa > Mimosa bimucronata. Next base: position 30,044,188 of record CM073438.1, on the reverse strand, counting down.
CCCTCTAATCATTTTGAAAGAAGCATTTGAGTCACCGAAGCACTACCAAAGCCCGTTTTATCAAATCACCCCTAATCCAAACTCTTTTCACTTTTCACTTATCAATCTAAAACACCAAAAACAAGTAACTGCTTTTGTTAATAGCTTTAGTAAATGAATCTTCAAACCAAAACCCCCATACCCTTTTTATCGTTTTAATTGCATTTAGTTAGCTTAGGTTGTTTAGAAGGACTCCTCAAGTGAAACGATCCGGGATTGTGCCACTTTACACAATCCTTGGTAATTATTGTGATTTTAACCCCAAGGCGAATTAGGCAAAGGTTAAATCAATGGCGCCGTTGCCGGGGAGTCATTTTTGACTCTCTAGGTTAGCTAAGTGTCAATTGAAGCTATTGACTAGGGGTAGGAGTCATTAGGATTAGATTTAGGTCATTTGCATTCTTAAGTTAGTTTACAATTACTTGTTCTGCATTGTATAAAGTCTGACAAGAAAATACCAAAAATATTGCTTGCCCTTTGCTCATGCTTGAATTGTGATACCTGCTTAGGTGTATTGCTGGATTTTCTTGCACCTACTTGTGAATACTTGACTTGCCATACTTCCACACTCATATACCTCTCATACACATTTCATACTCATACTTTTCAACACACTTCACACATATCATACACACTTTCACACCATACTCACTTGCATCTTCATTCATCCATTTTTCCTTGAATTTGTGCAAGTGCATCTTTGTTGAGCCTTCAGTCTACACTTGTTGTCTGTGCCTTGTGTATGACTCGAGGGAACCCTAGAAACCAAGAACTTTACCTTGAATACCCAGAAATTGAGAGACACCTTACTAGGTTGAGAAAGACAAAGAGAGGGGGAACTTCGGTTACATCCTTGATAGTTGAACACCCACCCTCTTGTGAGCCAAGCATTGAGAGTTCCCCAGAAACTGAGAGTGATACTAGAGACATGGAAGGGGATCACCATATTCCTGAAGTTCAAGTAGAGCCAAATCTAGGTGGTAATGGGGGAGGACAAGTGGTTAATGATGGTGAGCGACCTAGAAGAAGAACCATCAGGGAAGCCACCACAACCAGCCTTAACCACAACCCATTCATGACTGCATTCCCCACTATGAACACTGATTATGAAATTAAAGGCTTATTGATACAATCCTTACCTAAGTTTTATGGTTTGCAGGAAGATGAGCCACATGATCACTTGGATGAGATCTTCATACATTGCAACACCATGAAACCAGTCAGAGCACAAGTGGAGGATGTCATGTGGAGAGTGTTCCACCTTACTCTAGAAGGCAAGGCTAAGCAATGGTACATGAGTTTGCCTACTTTCAATCCAGATGCCCTCGCCTCCTGGGGCAACTTGAAGCAAGCCTTTCTAGAAAAGTTCTACCCAGCCACTAGAACATCTGCAAGAAGGAAAGAGATAAATTCCATCACTCAAGAGCCCGATGAATCTCTTTTTGATTATTGGTCGAGATTCCAGGACCTTTTAAAGAAATGCCCTCATCACCAAATTCCCGATGAACAATTAGCCCATACCTTCTATGATGGGTTGAGGGAAAGAGACCAAGACAAGCTGGATGCAGCCGCTGGAGGCTCATTCATTGATTATACACCCGAAGAGGCATGGCCTCTAGTTCGTAAGCTCGCTTTGGCCAAAGAGAAACATGGTTCCCGAAGATCAACTCGTAGTCTTCAAAGGGTTGATTCTACTTCTCTTCACATTCCTCAATTGGATAGGTTTGAGGCCGAATTCAAAGCAATCCACTCTAGATTGGACAAGATCTCAGGTCCATCTTCCCCACCAGGTCCAGTTGGTAATGAATTGGTGGGTCCATCTTGTGATTATTGTGCATCACCTATCCATCTCTCAAGCGATTGCCCTTCTAAGCCGGAAGAATGTAATGCAATGTTCCAACCAAGGCAAGGCAACAATCCGAGATGGGACCCCTATTCCAATACATACAATGAAGGGTGGAGACAAAATCCAAAATTTAGTTGGCGCCAAGATGGCAATCCCCCAAGGCAATTCCAAGGGGAGTCCTCCCAAGCACTAACTCCTGTAAGAAAGGACCGACCCACTAATGACTTTGAAGAGTTGAACAAGTCCATTACTATGGGATTCCGTCATGTGGAAGGTCTCATTGACTCTAGGGTGAATGAAACAAAGCAATGTATGGAGTCAAGGTTTGAGAAGGTAGACAACCGTATGAGCCAATGGGAGACCAAGAGTGCTAACTTAGAGGACTATGTCATGAAGCTTTCAAACTCTTTCAATGAGCTTCAAGCCACGGCAAGTGGCCCAACTCCGTCCAATACGGTCATCAACCCAAAGTCTTTGAATGCTGTTACTTTGAGAAGTGGGAAATCACTAAATCCCATGCCAACCAAGAAGAAGGTTCACTTTTCAAGTAGTGAAGGGGAGGATGATGATGAGCCAGTGGATGAGAGATTGAAATGGAAAGCCCTACTTGGAGCCCACCATTGAGCCCAATGAAGTTTGCGCAATCTGAGAGTGCTAAGGAAAAGGAACTTCAAGAAAGAAGGGCATTGACTAGAAAAGAGAAAGTGGTGGAGGATCCTACAGTCCAACCTCAAGAGGAGAAGACGCACGACAAGCAATCGAGTATCAATGAGACAGGAGAGTGTAGCACACAAGATACCTTGGCCAAACCTCCGGCCAAGGAGGTAACTATCTCTCAACTCCCTTTTCCTCAAGCTTATTTTAAAAGCAAAAAGAAACATGATGAGGTTGTTGAAAATGAAATGCTTGAACTTTTTAGCAAATTGCATGTGAATGTGCCTTTCTTTCAACTTGTGAAATCTATGCCTAGTTACTGTAAATTCTTGAAGGAATTGTGCACCAATAAAAGGAAGTTTAGGCCAAATGAAAGAATTCAATTGAATCCTAGTGTGTCGGCTTTGTTCAAGCCTCAGTTGCCGGTCAAATGCAAAGACCCTGGATCATTCATGATCCCTTGCACCAAAGGGAACTTGACGGTGACAAATGCATTGTTGGATTTAGGAGCGGCCATTAACGTGATGCCTAGTGCAATTTTCACTTCTTTAGGCATCACTGGTTTGAAAAAGACAAGTGTCATTTTGCAATTGGCCGATCGCACACTCCGATATCCACAAGGTATTCTTGAGGATATACTTGTTAAGGTTAAAGACTTAGTTTTTCCTGCCGATTTCTATGTTCTTGACACCGCTAGCGAGCCATGTGAATCGACTATCATTCTTGGTAGGCCTTTCATGCGGACCGCCGGATCGGTAATTGATATGAAAAATGGTTTGATAACAATGGAGGTGGGAGAACATAAGATTAGCTTTAACATGTATGAAGCAATGCGACACCCCCATGAGGACTATTCTCTTCTAGATTTGAATGTCATTGATATTGCTGTGGAAGATGCCATTGAGGAGCATGAACTAAGCTTGCATTCATATGATTACACATCTGATCTTGAAGCTTATGACTCTTATTTTTCTACCCTGCCTTCTGTTCATTCTTTTTCTTCCTTAGGTGATGACGTGTATGACCTTGACTCACATGTAGTTGATTGTCTACTTTCTGTCCCTTTGGATTTTTCTTTGATTGATAATGATACTGCTATTTTGGATATGAGCTCCACTAACCTTTCCTTGATGAGTGATGATATTTCTTTGGAAGATGGTAGTTTTCTTAATGTTTCAGGTCATAAGTTGGTTGAAGAATGTGAATTTGAAGTTGGAAGCCAAGAGTTGGCCGATTTGAGCTCAAAGGGTATAGCCCTCACCCCAACAAAAGCTACTTCACACTTGACCTTCTTTGGACCGGATCACCATGTGGTAAAAGGGCCACCTTCTCAACCCTCTTCCATTGATTCTAACTTTAGACCTAGGATTTCTTCACACACACTTAGGTATTTGAATGATCTTGTTACAAGTTGTGATGTAGGTGTTGTGGATGACATTTCCCCAAGGCAAGTCGCTGCGGTAGATCAACCATGTGTTGATTCGGCTCTTGGGAAGACCAATGAACAAGAGATGAGGTCTTTTGAGCCCATTCCACCTTCTCCAATTGGGTCTACAAAGGGGAGTTCTTCTTACACTTTAACTCTTCCTACTCTTGTTCCCTCTGTTTTGGAACCACCCATTTTGGAATTAAAGCCTTTGCCAAGCAATTTAAAATATGCTTTTCTTGCCCCCAATGACAAATTGCCAGTTATTATTTCTAATACCTTGAGTGCAATTGAGGAGGTAAAATTGCTTGATGTTTTGAAAAAGTATAGCAAGGCTTTGGGTTGGACATTGGCTGATATTCCGGGCATGAACCCCGCTATTTGCACCCATCGGCTTTTACTTAAAGAAGATTCTAGGCCTCTTAGGCAACCTCAAAGGCGGCTTAACCCCCTCATTTTGGATGTGGTCAAAAAGGAGGTCACAAAACTCCTAAGTGCCGGCATCATATATCCGATCTCGGATAGTGAGTGGGTTTCCCCGGTCCAAGTGGTGCCTAAGAAGTCCGGAATCACTGTTTTGAAAAATGAAAACAATGAACTTATTCCAACAAGGGTGCAAAATAGTTGGCGTGTGTGTATTGACTATAGGAAGTTGAATGATGCCACCCGAAAGGACCACTTCCCGCTTCCATTTATTGATCAAATGTTAGAAAGGCTTACGGGAAAAAGCCATTACTGTTTTCTAGATGGTTATTCGGGGTATTTTCAAATTCCTATAGCACCCGAGGACCAGGAAAAGACCACTTTCACTTGCCCATTCGGTACTTTTGCCTACAGGCGCATGCCCTTTGGCTTATGCAATGCGCCGGGAACTTTCCAACGTTGCATGATGAGCATCTTCTCTGACATGCTTGATGATTGCCTGGAAGTTTTCATGGATGACTTTACTGTTTTTGGTGATTCGTTTGATTTTTGCTTGCATAGTTTGGAGCGAGTACTAGCTAGGTGTGTCGAGAAGAATCTGGTACTTAATTATGAAAAATGTCATTTTATGGTCACACATGGCATAGTCCTTGGCCACCTAGTCTCTAGCCGAGGCATTGAGGTTGATAAAGCCAAAACTGAGGTGATTTCGTCCTTGCCTTATCCCACTTGTATCAAAGAGCTCCGCTCTTTCCTGGGACATGTAGGCTTTTACCGACGTTTCATCAAGGGTTTTTCCCAAATTGCATTGCCTCTTTCTCAGTTGCTGCAAAAAGATGTTGAATTTGTTTTTGATGATGAGTGTAAAACGGCTTTTGAAACATTGAAGAAAACTCTTTTGGAGCCTCCTATTCTTCTTGCTCCCCGATTGGTCATTGCCCTTTGAATTAGCATGTGATGCTTCCAACTACGCAGTTGGCGCCATGCTAGGTCAAAGGAGCAACAAGGCACCACATGTCATAGCCTATGCATCTAAGACTTTAGACTGTGCTCAAAGGAATTATACCACTACTGAAAAGGAACTCTTTGCCATAGTCTTTGCATTAGACAAATTTAGACAATACCTGCTTCATTCTGTGGTTGTCATTTATACTGACCATGCAGCTATAAAGTTTTTATTCACAAAGCCACACTCAAAGCCGAGACTTCTTCGGTGGACACTCTTGCTACAAGAGTTTAATTTGCAGATCAAGGATCGCGCCGGCAATGCCAATTTGGTAGCCGACCACTTGAGTAGACTCCCAGACAACACCAGGGGAGTAGATCTTTCTGACTTAACCTGTGATAATTTTCCGGATTCCTCTTTGTATGCAATTGATATTGAGGTGCCTTGGTATGCTTGTTTAGTCAATTATCTTGTTTGTGCCCTCACCCCGGATGACATGTCTCCCTTTCAGGTGCAAAAGTTAAAGAGAGAAGCCCAATACTATGTTTGGGATGAACCACACCTATGGAAACTGCACTCATGGTTAGCCCTTTAGTATCATTCCATTTCACATTGCTTGTTAGTTGGGAGGTTGTCAATTTGCATTGGCATGTGTTCATCTAGCATGTTAAAGTTCTCATTTATGCCTTACTTGCCATCATTCCTAAGCTTTTAAACTTGTCTTTGTCCGGGAGTACAAAGGTTTAAGTGTGGGGGAGTTGATAAATCCTTGAATTTGCATTGTTTTTGTATGATAAAATGAGGCAATTAACATATCTAAGATGCAATTATGGTTCAAAATATGCTCATTTAGTATCTTATATCCTTAGGTGAAATTAGCATGAAAATGAGATTAATTTGCCATAATTGGTAGTTAATTAGAAATAATTAATTTCTAGGGCATTTGATCTTTTTTCTATGGTGTTTTTATTTGTAGGATCATTGAAGAACCATAGGAGAATAAACAAAAGAAGAAAAGGATAGAAGAAAACAGAGGAAAGCACCCAGGAGCTAGGTGGACAGAGGCTGCGAGCGCCCGGGTGCTCAGAATAGCGCCTAAGTGATGGGGCAGACAAAGGCTACTAGCGCCCAGGTGCTCCGAGTAGCGCTTAGGCGCTCCTATCAGACCAGATTCGCGAATTTGCTGATTTGTTTGGGTTTTTAGGGTACCCACTCATACAACCCGATCCAAAATGACCTATACCCGGTTTCCTAACCTAAATTTCGACCAAGGGCATCAATCCTCTAATTCTATCTACCTCCATTTCATCTCCTACTCCATTTCTCTCAACCCTACCACCATCTCTTCCATTTCCCACACCAAATCATCCATGGCTTCCATCCTCTTCCTCTTGGTTGTTGTTTCTCCCATGAAGATTAGCAACTAAGCTCTTATATTCTTGGTGATGGAGCTCAAGGGAGGAGCTTGAAACTTCAAAGGGGAGTGTTGTTCTCCACTCTCTCTTCCTATTGTGTATTACAATTTTTTTAGGGTTCTAGGAGTTGTTTTATGCATTTGGTTGTAATTTTATCTTATATCTTTGTTTGAGAGTGGTAGAAACAACTTATCTTGTTTATTTTCTTTGTATGGATGCTTGACATTGCACCTATTGACTTGAGCATATTTTATTTGTATGGGTTCATCATCTAATATATGTTTTCTTGTTAAAATCTTGTGCTAAATGAGGGTTCTTGTTTAGTAGATCATGGTGTCAAGTATTTGTATTTAGAAATTGATAAGTAAATCTACTAATTGCTTGAGTGACATTGGGCTTCAATCTATTGGGTTCAATTTATTGGATGGGGTTCCACCAATGAGTTGGAATTAATAGGTAAATTTGGTTGCAATTCGGGGTTCTTGTTGTAGGATTAAGAGTCCCAAGTAATTAGTAGATTTAATTGGGTCAAATGCTTAATCAACTTAGGTTAAGTTTATTAATGTGCGGGGTTCCGGCATTAATTAAATTAATCTAAGCCTAGCCTAGAGGGGTTCCTCTAGGGTTCTTTAGAAAATTGGCTACTTTTAGCACCCGAAAATCTTAAGAAGCAATGATTCCTGAAAGCTCCATTTACCAAGAATAACCACCCTAATTAATCCAAATCTCCTTATTTACCCGTTTGAATCAAGTTTGCATTTAGTTATTAGGAATCAAATTGCATTAGGGCTCCTTGAGATTGGCACCTGGTGATAGCTTCCACTACCCCTTGGGTTTAATTTCTTGGAGAGCGGATCCGAGGCGGCACTACACCGACTTTATCTCAATTTCGGTGCTCTTCAGTATTATATGCAGTTTGGAATGGGTCATATGTGACACCACACGAAGTAACTTCCCTAATACTCCTCCTCCTAGGGATATCATGATTTCCTGCCCCCTCACCCTTACCATTGTTTCCATTTTGACCATTGGGTGGTGGAGGTGGTGGGTTAGCATTGGGAATATTGGGTGGTGGTCTGTGGGCCATGGGTGGGATGTCTAGAGGTATATCTCTGTGGATATAGTTTTCAGTGTCTGGGTGAGAGGAAATGCTAGACTCCCTAGAAGAACACTCTTCTAAGATAGGGCTAAAGGGACCTCCTTGATTGGTTCTCCTAAGTTGGCTAAGGTTTTGCTCAATCCCATTGTTTAAGGATGGAAGGTTTGATCTTCTTCTCCTTCTACCTCTCCCTATAGTCGTGCATAATGAGATACAAACAAGTATAAGAAATCAAAAGCAAGTCAAGGTTGAGTCACACAAGGCACAGAAAACAAGTGGACTTTTAGCAGCAACCAAGACTTAAAATGTACAAAAGTCAAGTGATAGTAAATGGTATGTGATGTGTGGAAGTGTATGTATGTGTTTGAAGTGTGTATGTACGAATATGGTGTGAGTATGAGGTGTATATGCAGCAAGAATAGTTAGAAGACAACAAAAATCAGCGAAAACAGGGGCTGATACAATTAGCCGCGGTGAGGTGACAGTGAGGAATCAAAAGTTGCTCACCGTTAAGGCGAGGAGTGGCTGATTCTGCCACTGAACAAAAGGCAACCTACAGAATTTTCAGAAGTTTCAGAAAAAACTAACACCAGTTGAGTTAAAATGTGATATACCACTTCAAACAAGTGTAAATCAGTTAGGGCAAGTATGCTATGCACAAGTAAGCTTCAAGCAACAAAAATGTGACTTGGGGGATAGATTCATGCACTTAAAATCCAGCAAAGGAAAGCATTCGCAATTAGTGCAATAAAACTACCGCTAAAGCAACCAAGCACATAAGTAAGTCAACGAGCCAAGAAAATGCAAAGAGTAAGCATCTATACCAATTTTCAGGGGTGTTTCAAAATATGATATGCAAAGATGAAAAATAAACTAGATGCAACTAGAAGCTAGACTCGGTCAAAGCAAGTTTGACAGCCGGCTACTAGGAAACCAATTACCTGGCTCCCCGGCAACGGCGCCACTTGAAGAGCTCACTTAATGGGGTTTATATCGGAGCAATGCCACCTCGAGTCCGCTCTCCAAGAAATTTAAAACCCAAGGGGTAGTGAAAGCTAACCTCGGGTGTTGATCTCAAGGAGCCTAGTGTAATTTGATTCCTAATAGCTAATATGCAAACTTGAAAAAGCAGGTAAAAAGCATTTTTGTTTGGTTTTAGTATGAAGTTTGGTATGAAAGTGTGGTGTGTTCAAAAGTCAAAGTAAAAGATTGGGTTAAAAAAAGTGAGATTTGTATGAAGATGGGATAAAGATCATTCTTGATGAATGAGAGCTTCAGGAATCATTGCTTCTAAAGGTTTATTAGGGAGTTTAATTGATTTTCTAAATGACCCTAGAGGAACCCCTCTAGGCTAGGCTTAGGTTAACTTAATTAATGTCAGAACCCCAAACATTACTTAATTTAATCCAAGTTGATTAAGTTCAAAATCAAGAATTAATTAATTATGCAAGACTTTTAATCCACAATTTGGGCCACCCCACAATTGGTCTAAATTTCTGTCTAAACCCTAATCCATTGATGGCCACCGATACAATAAATTAAGGCCTAAAGAGTGCTTGCCCAATGTCTCAACACAATCAATTAATTCTTATGCCATCTCCCTCAAGTAAATAACTTAACACTTTTAATCCACTAACCAACTGATTGCACCATATTTTTATATACTTTTCATTGATAAAATCAGTAGATTATTTCAAGTTCTTAGGGTAATTGCACCTAATTAGGGTAATTTCTGGCTTTTGCAATCTTTGTTGGAAGTTATTCTAGTCAAGGACAATTTGGGCATAATTAGCATAAATTATTGTTAACCTATTTTCAAGAACATTTGATGCTACCTTAGGTCCATTTTATGTGCAGATCATGAAGGAATATACCCAATGGAAGAGCCAAGTTGCGGACAAGAACGCCGACGGAGCGCAAGGAAGCATAAGAAAGGACTCTGGGTTTCTGCCCCTCGCCGTGGCTCCCCCACAGCGAGGGCACCCCAAAAATGGGCATGTTTCTGTCCCTCGCCGTGGGCCTTCCACGGCGAGGCCCCCCTTCTCCTGAGCCTTTTCTGTCCCTCGCCGTGAGCCTTCCACGGCGAGGCCCACGGCGAGGACCCCTGTTATGCATCCTTCTCTGCCCCTCGCCGTGAGTCTTCCACGGCGAGGCCCACGGCGAGGCCACTTCTCTTGCACCCTCTCTGCCCCTCGCCGTGAGAGGCCCACGGCGAGGCCCCGAAAACTGGGATTCTGCTGTGCGTTTCAGAAATTTTTGGGGGAGTATATAAGATAAATTTCAGACCCTTCTTCAGTGTTCTAAGCTCCTCTAGTCCGAAAATCACCCTCTCTGCTAGGGTTTCATCTCCATCTCCATTCTTCATCCAAATATTCATCCTCCCACTCAAATTCATCTCCATTCTTGTTGATTTTCTTGTTCTTTCTCCTTCCACCTTCCATTTCCACTCCATATTTCCTTCCATCTTCTTCATTCATGGAGGCTATCATCATGGGTCATCTAGGGCACGAATTTGAAGACATGAGAGGCTAAGTTCTTGGTGCTTTGGTGGTGTGAAGGTGGCTCTAGCTTCATGGACCAACATAGGGGAGTTTCTAGTCTACAATTTCTTATTTCCTTTGTATTTGGCTTCTACTCTTTTGTATTGGTCTTGTATATGGATTTAAGACTTGGGATATGTGATTGCTATCCATGTTTGTGAACTATATTGTGTATGCTTTGAATTTAATGTGATTGAGATATAATTTCCTATCTACTTGTGGTTGTATTCTTGGTTGTAGCCATTTTAGTGGTTGCTAGTGGTTATAGTCAATTTCTTCCATGCATGAATGTTGTGGTTGAACTTCATGAGAGTTAAATTGTATTTGGTTCAAGGCATTTCACAAACCAAGTGGATCTTAACACTAACCCTAAGTAATGGCTATGAAAGTGGTTACTAGATTAGTCATTAATTAGGGCTAGTGGACCCCTAGTGGTTGCTTGGGGATTTTTCAATTAGACTTGGTACATTAAACTCCCTCTAATCATTTTGAAAGAAGCATTTGAGTCACCGAAGCACTACCAAAGCCCGTTTTATCAAATCACCCCTAATCCAAACTCTTTTCACTTTTCACTTATCAATCTAAAACACCAAAAACAAGTAACTGCTTTTGTTAATAGCTTTAGTAAATGAATCTTCAAACCAAAACCCCCATACCCTTTTTATCGTTTTAATTGCATTTAGTTAGCTTAGGTTGTTTAGAAGGACTCCTCAAGTGAAACGATCCGGGATTGTGCCACTTTACACAATCCTTGGTAATTATTGTGATTTTAACCCCAAGGCGAATTAGGCAAAGGTTAAATCAATGGCGCCGTTGCCGGGGAGTCATTTTTGACTCTCTAGGTTAGCTAAGTGTCAATTGAAGCTATTGACTAGGGGTAGGAGTCATTAGGATTAGATTTAGGTCATTTGCATTCTTAAGTTAGTTTACAATTACTTGTTCTGCATTGTATAAAGTCTGACAAGAAAATACCAAAAATATTGCTTGCCCTTTGCTCATGCTTGAATTGTGATACTTGCTTAGGTGTATTGCTGGATTTTCTTGCACCTACTTGTGAATACTTGACTTGCCATACTTCCACACTCATATACCTCTCATACACATTTCATACTCATACTTTTCAACACACTTCACACATATCATACACACTTTCACACCATACTCACTTGCATCTTCATTCATCCATTTTTCCTTGAATTTGTGCAAGTGCATCTTTGTTGAGCCTTCAGTCTACACTTGTTGTCTGTGCCTTGTGTATGACTCGAGGGAACCCTAGAAACCAAGAACTTTACCTTGAATACCCAGAAATTGAGAGACACCTTACTAGGTTGAGAAAGACAAAGAGAGGGGGAACTTCGGTTACATCCTTGATAGTTGAACACCCACCCTCTTGTGAGCCAAGCATTGAGAGTTCCCCAGAAACTGAGAGTGATACTAGAGACATGGAAGGGGATCACCATATTCCTGAAGTTCAAGTAGAGCCAAATCTAGGTGGTAATGGGGGAGGACAAGTGGTTAATGATGGTGAGCGACCTAGAAGAAGAACCATCAGGGAAGCCACCACAACCAGCCTTAACCACAACCCATTCATGACTGCATTCCCCACTATGAACACTGATTATGAAATTAAAGGCTTATTGATACAATCCTTACCTAAGTTTTATGGTTTGCAGGAAGATGAGCCACATGATCACTTGGATGAGATCTTCATACATTGCAACACCATGAAACCAGTCAGAGCACAAGTGGAGGATGTCATGTGGAGAGTGTTCCACCTTACTCTTGAAGGCAAGGCTAAGCAATGGTACATGAGTTTGCCTACTTTCAATCCAGATGCCCTCGCCTCCTGGGGCAACTTGAAGCAAGCCTTTCAAGAAAAGTTCTACCCAGCCACTAGAACATCTGCAAGAAGGAAAGAGATAAATTCCATCACTCATGAGCCCGATGAATCTCTTTTTGATTATTGGTCGAGATTCCAGGACCTTTTAAAGAAATGCCCTCATCACCAAATTCCCGATGAACAATTAGCCCATACCTTCTATGATAGGTTGAGGGAAAGAGACCAAGACAAGCTGGATGCAGCCGCTGGAGGCTCATTCATTGATTATACACCCGAAGAGGCATGGCCTCTAGTTCGTAAGCTCGCTTTGGCCAAAGAGAAACATGGTTCCCGAAGATCAACTCGTAGTCTTCAAAGGGTTGATTCTACTTCTCTTCACATTCCTCAATTGGATAGGTTTGAGGCCGAATTCAAAGCAATCCACTCTAGATTGGACAAGATCTCAGGTCCATCTTCCCCACCAGGTCCAGTTGGTAATGAATTGGTGGGTCCATCTTGTGATTATTGTGCATCACCTATCCATCTCTCAAGCGATTGCCCTTCTAAGCCGGAAGAATGTAATGCAATGTTCCAACCAAGGCAAGGCAACAATCCGAGATGGGACCCCTTGATTTAACCTTTTCCTAATCGCCTTGGGGGTTAAATGCAAAATTATTTATTAACCAAGGATTGCACTATAATGGTGCGATCCCGGATCGTCTCTCAAGGAGCCTAATGACTAACCTAGGAAACTAAATGTCATGCAAATGAAGTATAAAAAGGGGTTTTGTTGGGTTTTAATATGAAATATGCAAAATGAGCCTAACTACAATATTTTTTTTTATCTTTTCCTTAATGAGGAGGTATGGTTGGATGGGTGAAGTGAAGTTGATGGAATGGATATCTTGAGTCTAGGTGAGGTGACAAACATAGGTTCAAATCATTTAGGGATTCAATTCATCAAGTCTAATAAAATAATCCCCAAGCAACCACTAGGGGTCCACTAGCCCTAATTAATGACTAATCTAGCAACCACTTTCATAGCCATTACTTAGGGTTAGTGTTAAGGTCCACTTGATGTGTGAAATACTTTGAGCAAAAACACTTGTGGCTCTCATAAAAGTGCAACCACAACAATTATGAATGGAAGCAATGAATTAAGCCCACTAGCAACCACTAAAATGAAATTAACTTCATGCAACCACAATGTAGATAAGAATTCATAACTCAAGTGTGCAAAGCCCAAAATAAACACATATAGTTCATACACATACATATCTAAAATCTCATTCCAATACATAAATCCAAACATCTCCAAGAGAAATTCAAATAAACATAGAAGAAATCCTAAATACATATGTTAGAACAAAGAAAAACTCCCCTAATGAAGAACCCATGCTTGATACACCATCAACCCATCCTCAAGAGATGAAGAGCTCCTCAATCCAACATAGAAACTCCAAGAGGAACCCCAAGAAGAAGCTCCATTCGAAAATCCACGGAAGAGGAGGGTGGAAGAAGATGGAAGATGAAGAAGATGGAGATGTAAGAAGGATGAGAGGATTTTAGGGTTTGGGAGTGAATGGAGGTGGAAAAGATGATGAGAAATGAGTGTTAGGTCGATTTTTATGTTTAGAAGTCGGGTCTAGGTTGTTTTGGGTCGGATCCTACCAATGGGTACCCTAAAAACCCGAAAAACCAGCTGAAATCGCGTATCTGTCAGCTCGTTCTCGCTGCAGCGAGCAAATCTTCTCGCTGCAGCGACCTTGACAGAGAGTTGGCCAAAGCTTCTGTCTTCCTGGCTGCAGCGAGAAGATCTTCTGGCTGCAGCCAGATGCTCGAAAAAGCTATGATCAATTTCTTGCTTTGGCCAGCTTTCTTCTTCGTAACTTGCTCTTCCGTGCGGCCTACTTCTTTTATGACCTGCACTCAAAATTACACTCAAGGTAGCATCAAAATGTTCTTGGGAATATGTAAATCAATAAATTATGCTAATTATGACCAAATTGCCCTTGATTAGTATAAACTCCAACAAAGTGTATGAAAGTCAGAATTTATCCTAATTAGGCACAATTACTCCTAGAACATGCAATAATCCAATGATTCTATCAATGAAAAGTGTATAAAAATATGGTGCAATCACCCCTATTCCAATACATACAATGAAGGGTGGAGACAAAATCCAAAATTTAGTTGGCGCCAAGATGGCAATCCCCCAAGGCAATTCCAAGGGGAGTCCTCCCAAGCACTAACTCCTGTAAGAAAGGACCGACCCACTAATGACTTTGAAGAGTTGAACAAGTCCATTACTATGGGATTCCGTCATGTGGAAGGTCTCATTGACTCTAGGGCGAATGAAACAAAGCAATGTATGGAGTCAAGGTTTGAGAAGGTAGACAACCGTATGAGCCAATGGGAGACCAAGAGTGCTAACTTAGAGGACTATGTCATGAAGCTTTCAAACTCTTTCAATGAGCTTCAAGCCACGGCAAGTGGCCCAACTCCGTCCAATACGGTCATCAACCCAAAGTCTTTGAATGCTGTTACTTTGAGAAGTGGGAAATCACTAAATCCCATGCCAACCAAGAAGAAGGTTCACTTTTCAAGTAGTGAAGGGGAGGATGATGATGAGCCAGTGGATGAGAGATTGAAATGGAAAGCCCTACTTGGAGCCCACCATTGAGCCCAATGAAGTTTGCGCAATCTGAGAGTGCTAAGGAAAAGGAACTTCAAGAAAGAAGGGCATTGACTAGAAAAGAGAAAGTGGTGGAGGATCCTACAGTCCAACCTCAAGAGGAGAAGACGCACGACAAGCAATCGAGTATCAATGAGACAGGAGAGTGTAGCACACAAGATACCTTGGCCAAACCTCCGGCCAAGGAGGTAACTATCTCTCAACTCCCTTTTCCTCAAGCTTATTTTAAAAGCAAAAAGAAACATGATGAGGTTGTTGAAAATGAAATGCTTGAACTTTTTAGCAAATTGCATGTGAATGTGCCTTTCTTTCAACTTGTGAAATCTATGCCTAGTTACTGTAAATTCTTGAAGGAATTGTGCACCAATAAAAGGAAGTTTAGGCCAAATGAAAGAATTCAATTGAATCCTAGTGTGTCGGCTTTGTTCAAGCCTCAGTTGCCGGTCAAATGCAAAGACCCTGGATCATTCATGATCCCTTGCACCAAAGGGAACTTGACGGTGACAAATGCATTGTTGGATTTAGGAGCGGCCATTAACGTGATGCCTAGTGCAATTTTCACTTCTTTAGGCATCACTGGTTTGAAAAAGACAAGTGTCATTTTGCAATTGGCCGATCGCACACTCCGATATCCACAAGGTATTCTTGAGGATATACTTGTTAAGGTTAAAGACTTAGTTTTTCCTGCCGATTTCTATGTTCTTGACACCGCTAGCGAGCCATGTGAATCGACTATCATTCTTGGTAGGCCTTTCATGCGGACCGCCGGATCGGTAATTGATATGAAAAATGGTTTGATAACAATGGAGGTGGGAGAACATAAGATTAGCTTTAACATGTATGAAGCAATGCGACACCCCCATGAGGACTATTCTCTTCTAGATTTGAATGTCATTGATATTGCTGTGGAAGATGCCATTGAGGAGCATGAACTAAGCTTGCATTCATATGATTACACATCTGATCTTGAAGCTTATGACTCTTATTTTTCTACCCTGCCTTCTGTTCATTCTTTTTCTTCCTTAGGTGATGACGTGTATGACCTTGACTCACATGTAGTTGATTGTCTACTTTCTGTCCCTTTGGATTTTTCTTTGATTGATAATGATACTGCTATTTTGGATATGAGCTCCACTAACCTTTCCTTGATGAGTGATGATATTTCTTTGGAAGATGGTAGTTTTCTTAATGTTTCAGGTCATAAGTTGGTTGAAGAATGTGAATTTGAAGTTGGAAGCCAAGAGTTGGCCGATTTGAGCTCAAAGGGTATAGCCCTCACCCCAACAAAAGCTACTTCACACTTGACCTTCTTTGGACCGGATCACCATGTGGTAAAAGGGCCACCTTCTCAACCCTCTTCCATTGATTCTAACTTTAGACCTAGGATTTCTTCACACACACTTAGGTATTTGAATGATCTTGTTACAAGTTGTGATGTAGGTGTTGTGGATGACATTTCCCCAAGGCAAGTCGCTGCGGTAGATCAACCATGTGTTGATTCGGCTCTTGGGAAGACCAATGAACAAGAGATGAGGTCTTTTGAGCCCATTCCACCTTCTCCAATTGGGTCTACAAAGGGGAGTTCTTCTTACACTTTAACTCTTCCTACTCTTGTTCCCTCTGTTTTGGAACCACCCATTTTGGAATTAAAGCCTTTGCCAAGCAATTTAAAATATGCTTTTCTTGCCCCCAATGACAAATTGCCAGTTATTATTTCTAATACCTTGAGTGCAATTGAGGAGGTAAAATTGCTTGATGTTTTGAAAAAGTATAGCAAGGCTTTGGGTTGGACATTGGCTGATATTCCGGGCATGAACCCCGCTATTTGCACCCATCGGCTTTTACTTAAAGAAGATTCTAGGCCTCTTAGGCAACCTCAAAGGCGGCTTAACCCCCTCATTTTGGATGTGGTCAAAAAGGAGGTCACAAAACTCCTAAGTGCCGGCATCATATATCCGATCTCGGATAGTGAGTGGGTTTCCCCGGTCCAAGTGGTGCCTAAGAAGTCCGGAATCACTGTTTTGAAAAATGAAAACAATGAACTTATTCCAACAAGGGTGCAAAATAGTTGGCGTGTGTGTATTGACTATAGGAAGTTGAATGATGCCACCCGAAAGGACCACTTCCCGCTTCCATTTATTGATCAAATGTTAGAAAGGCTTACGGGAAAAAGCCATTACTGTTTTCTAGATGGTTATTCGGGGTATTTTCAAATTCCTATAGCACCCGAGGACCAGGAAAAGACCACTTTCACTTGCCCATTCGGTACTTTTGCCTACAGGCGCATGCCCTTTGGCTTATGCAATGCACCGGGAACTTTCCAACGTTGCATGATGAGCATCTTCTCTGACATGCTTGATGATTGCCTGGAAGTTTTCATGGATGACTTTACTGTTTTTGGTGATTCGTTTGATTTTTGCTTGCATAGTTTGGAGCGAGTACTAGCTAGGTGTGTCGAGAAGAATCTGGTACTTAATTATGAAAAATGTCATTTTATGGTCACACATGGCATAGTCCTTGGCCACCTAGTCTCTAGCCGAGGCATTGAGGTTGATAAAGCCAAAACTGAGGTGATTTCGTCCTTGCCTTATCCCACTTGTATCAAAGAGCTCCGCTCTTTCCTGGGACATGTAGGCTTTTACCGACGTTTCATCAAGGGTTTTTCCCAAATTGCATTGCCTCTTTCTCAGTTGCTGCAAAAAGATGTTGAATTTGTTTTTGATGATGAGTGTAAAACGGCTTTTGAAACATTGAAGAAAACTCTTTTGGAGCCTCCTATTCTTCTTGCTCCCCGATTGGTCATTGCCCTTTGAATTAGCATGTGATGCTTCCAACTACGCAGTTGGCGCCATGCTAGGTCAAAGGAGCAACAAGGCACCACATGTCATAGCCTATGCATCTAAGACTTTAGACTGTGCTCAAAGGAATTATACCACTACTGAAAAGGAACTCTTTGCCATAGTCTTTGCATTAGACAAATTTAGACAATACCTGCTTCATTCTGTGGTTGTCATTTATACTGACCATGCAGCTATAAAGTTTTTATTCACAAAGCCACACTCAAAGCCGAGACTTCTTCGGTGGACACTCTTGCTACAAGAGTTTAATTTGCAGATCAAGGATCGCGCCGGCAATGCCAATTTGGTAGCCGACCACTTGAGTAGACTCCCAGACAACACCAGGGGAGTAGATCTTTCTGACTTAACCTGTGATAATTTTCCGGATTCCTCTTTGTATGCAATTGATATTGAGGTGCCTTGGTATGCTTGTTTAGTCAATTATCTTGTTTGTGCCCTCACCCCGGATGACATGTCTCCCTTTCAGGTGCAAAAGTTAAAGAGAGAAGCCCAATACTATGTTTGGGATGAACCACACCTATGGAGACTGTGCAGTGATCAAGTAATCTGGCGATGCATACCAGAATCCGAGTCCCTAGACATCCTCTCTGCTTGCCACTCGATGGTTTGTGCTGGCCACTATAGTTCTAGGAAAACTGCTAGGAGGGTCTTAGACGCTGGTTTTTATTGGCCTACACTTTTCAAAGATGCCTATGCCTTTTGTAAATCATGTGGTAAGTGCCAAAAATTTGGGGGAAGTGTGACAAAAAGACATGAGATGCCCCAACGGCCCATCCTAGTTTGTGAGATTTTTGACATTTGGGAATAGACTTTATGGGACCTTTCCCACCTTCCTCTGGCTTCACTTATATCCTACTTGTAGTAGACTATGTCTCTAGGTGGGTAGAGGCTATCCCAACCCGAAAGGATGATGCACCCACGTCTCTAAGTTTCTCAAGTCTAACATCTTTAGTAGATTTGGAGTACCAAAGGGTCTTATAAGTGATCGAGGAACCCACTTTTGCAACAAGATTCTTGATAACTTGCTTGCTAAGTATGGGGTATCCCACAGAGTGTCTAGCCCATACCATCCCCAAACAAATGGCCAAGCAGAGGTGTCCAACAGGGATATAGAGCATATTCTTGAGAAAATTATTAAGCCATCAAGAAAAAATTGGAGTGATCGACTTGAGGATGCATTGTGGGCATATCGGACCGCATTCAAGACACCCATAGGCATGTCTCCATACCGGTTGGTTTTTGGTAAAGCTTGTCATTTGCCGGTTGAGTTGGAGCACAAGTCCTATTGGGCCGTGAAATTATGCAATATGGAGTTGGATGCCACCGGAAATGAAAGATGCCTTCAATTGCAAGAGCTTGATGAACTGCGCCTTCAGGCATATGAGAGCTCAAGGCTCTACAAAGAAAAAACCAAGTTGATCCATGATAGCAAGATCTTCAACCGCAGCTTCAAAGTTGGTGACCAAGTCCTTATGTACCAAGCCCGCTTCCGCCATGGTCATGGAAAGCTCACATCAAATTGGTTCGGGCCGTACAAAGTCACCAAGGTCAACAAATATGGGATGGTGGAGCTTATTGAAGAGGAGACTGGGAAGGAATTCGTTTCAAATGGGCATCTCCTAAAGCTCTACCATGAACCGGTTGCCAAGCCTCCTTGAGGCCAGGTTGCTTCTTCTCCTTATCTTGTTTACTTTCATGCATTCTGGACTGGCTGGTTGATATTTTACTGTCATTGCATTGAACAAGTGTGGGGGAGGGAGCATCCTAGTAGAAGTAGAAAATTAGGTCTTTTTCATTCAATAAAATACCCTATGCCATTGAGGACAATGTCAATTTCAAGTGTGGGGGAGGGAGCTAGGTAGTGTTCTTGCTTGATCCATTGATTTTATCATGCTATGTCACACTAGAGAAAATTTTTCAAATTTTTGTCAAATGTTTTTCAAAAAAAACTAAGGTTAATTTTGCTTCTTAGTCTTGTATTGTGATGAAGGGTCGCATTCAATACAATATAGGATCTAGTTGCATTCTCTACCTATTTTTACAACTTTCATTTCTTAAAAACCTAGTGTGGCAAAATTTTGGAAAACCATGGAGCAAGACTGGACCTTACCCTTTGATTAATGAGCTTCATGAGCAATGGGAAGAATTCTAAGAATTATGCATTTTATCCTTTCAATCTTCAAAGAGCTAGTGATGAGTTATTTTCAAGCATATGCATTGTGTTAATTGGCCTTGCAATTGGATTTTTAATTGGCAATTGAGGTTAACCTTGTTGTGAGATTTTTTGGGCCTATTTTTCATTTCAAGAGTGTATACTTGCTTGATCATTCAATTTCTAGAACTTGTCTCTACTCTTTGTCAAAGCTAGAATTGCATTCATGCATGAAGATGATTAAGGCATTCATTTCATCACCCATTCTCCCCAAACACAAACCCACAATATGTCATTTTCCATTTTCACCCATTTTGAGCCATTCCTTGGTTGTAATGCATTAATGTGAATCTTGTGATGAAGCACTAAGTTTGAGCCACTTTTGTTGTTGTTAATGCCATGTATGTGTTGAAAAAAAAAATATAGAAAAGTGCATATAAAAAAAAGAAAGAAAAGAAAAAAAAGAGAAAAAGAAGGTTTGAAGAATAAGGCATTCCTTGATGTGGCATCATTATTATTGAAATTATGCTCTCATGTGCTGTGTTCTTAAATTGTGACTTTGAATTGCATTGCAACCTTTCCTTTTCCATAACATGCAATCCATCTTGCCTTTCCCATCATTTCAACCCTGCAAGTCCTTTTGATTCATACGTGATTGTATGCATGTGCGGAGATGTTAGGGTAGTTACAAGCTTATGGCAAATTGTTGTTTGAGCAAGTTAAGTGTGAAAAACAAAATCCCCCATGAGGTGAGTAGAGTGAAATACCATTATCTTGAGAGTCCTCTTTGCCATTGCTTCATCCGATTGCTTTGCCAATTCTCCCTTTGCATATTCTTGATCATGATTCATGCTAGCTTGAGATTATTGATTGGTTAAAACCATTCTTCTTTGCATTGTACCCTTTGTCCAGGAGTACAAAGGTCTAAGTGTGGGGGAAATGATTGCACCATATTTTTATATACTTTTCATTGATAAAATCAGTAGATTATTTCATGTTCTTAGGGTAATTGCACCTAATTAGGGTAATTTCTGGCTTTTGCAATCTTTGTTGGAAGTTATTCGAGTCAAGGACAATTTGGGCATAATTAGCATAAATTATTGTTAACCTATTTTCAAGAACATTTGATGCTACCTTAGGTCCATTTTATGTGCAGATCATGAAGGAATATACCCAATGGAAGAGCCAAGTTGCGGACAAGAACGCGGACGGAGCGCAAGGAAGCATAAGAAAGGACTCTGGGTTTCTGCCCCTCGCCGTGGCTCCCCCACAGCGAGGGCACCCCAAAAATGGGCATGTTTCTGTCCCTCGCCGTGGGCCTTCCACGGCGAGGCCCACGACGAGGCCCCCCTTCTCCTGAGCCTTTTCTGTCCCTCGCCGTGAGCCTTCCACGGCGAGGCCCACGGCGAGGACCCCTGTTATGCAGCCTTCTCTGCCCCTCACCGTGAGCCTTCCACGGCGAGGCCCACGGCGAGGCCACTTCTCTTGCACCCTCTCTACCCCTCGCCGTGAGAGGCCCACGGCAAGGCCCCGAAAACTGGGATTCTGCTGTGCGTTTCAGAAATTTTTGGGGGAGTATATAAGATAAATTTCAGACCCTTCTTCAGTGTTCTAAGCTCCTCTAGTCCGAAAATCACCCTCTCTGCTAGGGTTTCATCTCCATCTCCATTCTTCATCCAAATATTCATCCTCCCACTCAAATTCATCTCCATTCTTGTTGATTTTCTTGTTCTTTCTCCTTCCACCTTCCATTTCCACTCCATATTTCCTTCCATCTTCTTCATTCATGGAGGCTATCATCATGGGTCATCTAGGGCACGAATTTGAAGACATGAGAGGCTAAGTTCTTGGTGCTTTGGTGGTGTGAAGGTGGCTCTAGCTTCATGGACCAACATAGGGGAGTTTCTAGTCTACAATTTCTTATTTCCTTTGTATTTGGCTTCTACTCTTTTGTATTGGTCTTGTATATGGATTTAAGACTTGGGATATGTGATTGCTATCCATGTTTGTGAACTATATTGTGTATGCTTTGAATTTAATGTGATTGAGATATAATTTCCTATCTACTTGTGGTTGTATTCTTGGTTGTAGCCATTTTAGTGGTTGCTAGTGGTTATAGTCAATTTCTTCCATGCATGAATGTTGTGGTTGCACTTCATGAGAGTTAAATTGTATTTGGTTCAAGGCATTTCACAAACCAAGTGGATCTTAACACTAGCCCTAAGTAATGGCTATGAAAGTGGTTACTAGATTAGTCATTAATTAGGGCTAGTGGACCCCTAGTGGTTGCTTGGGGATTTTTCAATTAGACTTGGTACATTAAACTCCCTCTAATCATTTTGAAAGAAGCATTTGAGTCACTGAAGCACTACCAAAGCCCGTTTTATCAAATCACCCCTAATCCAAACTCTTTTCACTTTTCACTTATCAATCTAAAACACCAAAAACAAGTAACTGCTTTTGTTAATAGCTTTAGTAAATGAATCTTCAAACCAAAACCCCCATACCCTTTTTATCGTTTTAATTGCATTTAGTTAGCTTAGGTTGTTTAGAAGGACTCCTCAAGTGAAACGATCCGGGATTGTGCCACTTTACACAATCCTTGGTAATTATTGTGATTTTAACCCCAAGGCGAATTAGGCAAAGGTTAAATCACCAACCCACCTTGCATTAGCACATGATTTTCACAAAGAGGATAATAAAACTATGAACCCATAAATTTCATTAAATTCAAAGTTAATAAATAGCAATGTCAAGCATTTGAACAAGAAGGAAACAACATCAACATAGTTTCTAACACTATTACAATATACAAAATTCAAGCACATAACCAAATGCCATAAATACACTCCTAGAACCCTAGAGAAGCATACATACAACAACTAGAAGAAGGATTAGAACTAGAAAAACTCCCTTATTCAATCTTCAAGCTCATCCCTTGGCTCCCACCACCAAGAATAGTGGAGCCTAGCTGCTACTCCCCATGGAAGAACCAAGACCAAGGAAGGAAGGTGTGGAAGCCATGGATGAAAGGAAAGAAATGAGAAAGATGAAGATAAAGATGGAGAAAGGAGAGAGAGCTAAGGTTTGGGGTTGTTTATCTGAGCCAAATCTG
Organism: Mimosa bimucronata; assembly: GCA_037074515.1. Taxonomy (NCBI): domain Eukaryota; kingdom Viridiplantae; phylum Streptophyta; class Magnoliopsida; order Fabales; family Fabaceae; genus Mimosa; species Mimosa bimucronata. The sequence continues at coordinate 30,021,161 of CM073438.1, read as the reverse complement.
CCCTAATGTGGTGTAATTTTCGAGTTTTATGTCCCCCAAGTGGGTCAAGTGAGTGGGTATTGAGTTGCGTCTATTTAGAGTCTGAAATTCGTGTGCTGATATAAGCTATCGCAGTGCCGTTCGCCATGGGCTCACTGCTGCGAGGCCACGGCGAGCTGCATTGTTTTCTGGACTTTTGGGGGCCTGCTCGCCGTGGCCAGGTTAGGGCGAGCTCACGGTCTCTCTGCACCTCTGGACCATGTTTGTCGTGGGCTTGCGAACATCTCAGTATTCTGCCCCCTTTTTTAATCAGCTTCTTCTTCGTCCCGGGTCTGATCTTTTGGTCCTAATCGACCCTACAAATGGATACAAGACTAAACAAGAATCAAATAGCCCTATAAATTAATCAATACAATTAATCTACAATTATGGCTAATTAATCCCAATTTTATACTCATTTCACTTGAGAGTTTAAAGACATTCAATTAAGCACTACTGGACCCAACTTGCATCTCAATCATGTTAATTTCCTCAAGTTAGGCATATAAAAACAAACAAATCCAAGGATTTGTCACCTCTCATCATCAACACTCATATTAAGAAGATGAGGATGGAAACCCTTGGGGATGTTGGCACCTCAGTTCCCTCTGTTAGAAATCTTAAGTTTTGATGAAGACTGGACCCTATAGATAGCATAAGTAAAATGAACAAATAATAATATAACTTAGTCATCAAAGAATTAAGGGAAGTAACTAAGGAAAAACATAAGTTATCTAAACGTTGATCAGTTTCTATGGATAACAGATATATTATCACTAGACTAAGAGCCTATCGCTAACAAGTAAAGAGATAAGAATAATAATAGCTAATGAAGTCTTGACAATAAACTTAGACAGATATTTCTAGCGCTAAGAACTTCACTATCGCAAATGTAGTAGTCTGGGTTAGTCTAAAGCAAAGAACAAAAGACCACTATCTCTAGAACATATCTCTATCGCTAAGGACTCATAACAGACAAAAGACATAGGCACTAGCGATAGCATGAATAGATAGCGATAGCAAAACACTTGAATATTCAAATAAGCTACTATGTAGAGTTGATAACCTATCATCAACATGACTGCTAGCGATAATGAGTTTAGCTATCGATAATGAAATCACTTGCTGAAACAACTTAGACATTCAGATAGCTAATGTATTATCTGTATACACTGAGATAATGAATCCTTCTAGCGATAACACCTACTGTGCTTCACATGAATACTTGTTTAGCTAACAAGCTAAGTGTAGGACTTATTCTATGAAGCTAGCGATAGCATGAGAAGCTACTGAAAAAGCTGCTACACAAGTACAATGTTGCAGGTAGTTGGTAAACACAGCCTATCTCTCATAACTCATCTTCTGCAAGAATTAAATGAAGTAAGAGAAGATAGATGACTAAGATGAAGACCAGAATTTAATGCCAATGGCTAGGAGCTTCCAATGAACACATTTAAATGGTCTCATGAAGCTGAAAGAGAAAGGCAATTCTAAGAAGAGATATAAAAACCAAGACTTGAGCATTTATGATGCAGCGAACAAAACTGTTGAAAATTCATTCATTATCTTTAACTACTTTCAGCTCAAAGTTTTATTACTCTTAGAAAGTTCATTTGTACTTCAGTGATTAACAAAATCTGTTCATTAAGTGAACTCATTTATTGAAATCCTCTACTGTTTGAGGTTGTTCTTAAGTCTGGGACTTTAGAACAGGGTTGTAGTCTTACAACTTGTAAGGGGGAGTGTTTAGAGGTATCTAAAACTCTGTCTTGTAAAGGTTGGCAGGTGAACCTAGTTTGTAAAACATGTGGTTTAGTGGAACCCAACGAGGAGTTGGAGAACTGGATGTAGGCTGTGTTTTGGCCGAACCAGTATAAAGAATTGTTCTTAAGTTTTTAAAGTTTGATTTGTTGTAAAGCATAATTCACCCCCCTCTTGTGCGTGTTTGCCATCTTCACCCTCATCAAAGAAAGAAAAAGGAAAGTCTATAAGAGGAAAACCCACAAAGCAACAGGGCAAGATGAGGCCCAATCTTCATCACCTGCCACAACTGGGCCACCAATGTTTAATTCTTCCCTAAAGACAATGTTCTTTGAGGAAATGGTTCAGCAAGTAGTAGCAAAAGTCATTGACCATCTGCAGGAGAATGTCCTACCTGGACTCGTAGAAGAAATCAACCTCTAGAATCAAGCCATAGAGGATAGACTATTGAAGAAGTTGGTTGCAGCTATCAATGATTCCTTGGTACCAACTATCAAGGACCACAACATTCATGTCTATAATGGATATGATGCTGCTGTGGATATCATTAAGCACCTAGAGTTGAGGTTGCACAATGTAGAAAACATGTTAGGATTTTGTACATCCCTCAGAAAGGAAAGCTGTAGCTGAGAGGCTCAGAATATCAGACATGGGAGAACTATCCACCAGAGCAGGAGAGCAATAATCTCCAACTAATCTAGAGAAGTCCTCTCCCATCCACCGCTCCCCAATCAACCTAGATGCCTAACCTCCTACTCAAACACAAACCTCTCCACCTTTACCACAAGCCACTCTTAATAAACCTTTAACAGAAACAAAAGCCAAACCCTTCTTAGACTTTATGAAAGAACCCTCACCTTTTGTCTCTCCTTAGACCTCCCCTAAAAAATCCCCACAATAATAACCTATTCAAGACTTCACCATCTGCTCCTCTCCTTAGAAATGCCCATCTCCTACACCTTAAGCCACCCAAAGCACCCTAACAGCACCAACTACTACCCCAATATACACTAAGCGCCCCTTTCACACCCATGCCAGAAAGAAATACAAGGCCTCAGTCACCTCTCCTAATCTTCCCTCACCTGTACCCTCTGGCCACACCTCTTCATCCCAAACTTCAACTACCTCAAGGTACTCTTCGCTTATTCACAAGACCCTCTTTGATGATGACAAAAGGGGGAAGAAGTTTATTGTCACTCAAGTAGAAGAAGGTGCTCAATAGGTGGAACAACCTGTAGAAGGAATTGCTCAAAGAATAGAGCAACCAGTGTCTATTGCAGAAGTTGCTCAAGCAAAAGAGCTTTCTCAAATGCATAAAGAAGTAAATCAATATGAAAAGTTTAAAAAATCTGTTCAAGTAGAATAGAAATCTTTGGAAGCTTTAGATCAGCCAATTAAGCTAGGTCAAGTCTTGGCAGAAATTCATCAAGAAGCCAAGGAGATACAGAAAGAGGATGACATGGTTGAAGTTGTTGACGGATCTGCCATTCCTGATGTTGTTGAAAAATCTATTAGTGATGAAGCTGTCAAATTTGCTGAGACTACTGATACAAAGCCTTCTAATGAGCCTCAAGCCAGTCCTAGAGAAAAGCCTGTGAAAAGTCAAATTGAGGAAGAAAAATTTAAGGAAGAAACAATTGATCAATTTTTAGAAAGCTCAGATGTAAAAGAAAAGAAGAAGAGCAAGCCTGTGAAAAAGGATGAGAAGGGCAAGAAGAAGGTTAAGACTGTGAGAAAGGAACAGGCTAAGAAAAAGCTTGTCCCCAAGTCAAAGAAGGAGCCCAAGAAAAATGAGGTGATTGAATTAGAGGACTCAGAGAAAGAAACCACAACTCAATTCATGATCTCTCCAAGGCTAGTGAAAATGACAACCAGAAGCATGGCCAAAACTAGAGCTAAAGCAACAATAGAAAAAGAAGAAGTGGAAGAGGAAGCTGGGAGAGAAATTCCTTAACTAGTGAAGAGAAAGTCAGCCCCCAGGCTTCCTAAACCCACAGTTCAGAAGAAGAGAAGGATTGCTCAAGTTGTACAAGAATCTGATTCTGGGTTTGAGAGAACTATTTCTGACAAAGCCTCATCCTCCAGTGAACCCCTGAGGAATCATCACTAGAACTTCAAGGCTCCGACTAATCATCCTCCAAAGATTAAAACCTTAGAGCCAACTTAGGATCATGCATACATTATCATCTATTTGATTATCCTAACTTGCTCTAACCTGATATTTTCTGTTGTACTTGCTTTGTATTTCTATCTATTATTTGCAAATATGACTTAGCTAAGTATGTTTTGTCATCATCAAAAAGGGAGAGAATGTTGAACCTCAGAGTTCTGATGATAACCAAACATGACTTAAGCTATAAAGAATATATATGTCTTAACTTAGAAAATGTTTTGAAACAAATTTTAAGAAGTAAGTTAAGAACAATTAATGCCATAAAGCAATAGATTGAACTTGTGTTTCTCCAATCGATGGCACATTGATTTGTTGACGGTTCAATCAATGTTACATGGTTTATTCGATTGACGTGATCTATATTATGATTGTTATGCCAAATATTCAAAGTGAACAAGGATTAGTACAATCGATTGCGTATATGGCCATCGATTGATCATCAACTATCGATACACAATTGATTGTTACATGACTTAAAAGAAATATGGAAACCATGAATAGCTTAATGTTCAATCAATTGATGACTAACAATTGATTGACAACTTAGCCATCGATTGCAGTACTTTAAGATTGTTCGATGACTAAGATTTCCATCGAGTGTTGTAGGAGAAAATGGGAACAATCAAAGCATCAGCGATTGACAAACGAAGAAAACAATTGATTATCTATCAGGCTATTGATTGTTAATATGAAATTTAAAAATTTATTACTCTTCTCATGTTTAACTAATTTTATATTTTTGGAGTTTTTATATGGACTATTTCAGGAAAGTTCCGTTAGGCAGAGAAACCAAGCAACTTAGAACGCAGAGACTCAAAGATTGTTACACACTGGACAATGACTTAATCCATAAAGAGAGAAGTAAACACAATACATAAACAACTCTAGAGTATTAATTACAACGACTAAATTCACTACTCCAACACTCTAGATTATCTCACTCTCTCAACGACAGCATAGCAGCTTCAACAGGAAAATTTCTCTAACACACTATAAAAGCATTTAAAGCTTAAGCTTGGAAGCTAGAGAATTAAATATGATCCGACAGCTTACTCAAACAACATTCAATTCAAGTCATCTACTAAGTACTCTCAATTGTTCTTCAAACTATAATTTATTAACTCAAGTGTGAGAGCAAGCTTTCAACTTGTAATCTTTTCTTATTGAGTGATTTCCTTGGGATAGTTGGATCAAAGAGGAAAGGGTGTAATCTTACCATGCGTAAGGGGAGAGAATTTGGTGAGATAGTGAGGTCTTATTGAGAAAATTCTCTGAGTTGTAAAGGTGTTTAGGAACCTGATTTATTCCTGAACCACTAGTGGAACCCAATAAAGGTTTAGAACTGCATGTAGGTTAGAGTTGAACTGAACCAGTATAACTCTTGTGTTACTGATTCTTAATTTATTTTTAAAACATTTGAGATACACAATTCACATCGCCTCTTCTATATTTCATGCCATCTTTGCCAAGCATTGTTTGAATCATCTCGAGGAGCTTTACACATTCAAAACCTCAATTTGTCCAAATATACCAGATTTTAGAGACCTCATTTTTTGAGCTCTCTCAGCCGATGGCACATTGTAACACCATTTGGATGTAATTTTTCCTTGCTTCATGGGTTACTATTAAAATCTAAATTATTTATGCATTCATATTTATTCTCATATAGGTTTAAAAGCTTAGTGTTAAATGAGATGGGAATACCAAAGAAAAATAACACTGATCATTTCAACTTATGAAATCAAGAGCCAATTTCATATTTTAGCATGTATTCAAGATACGCATAGTTTAAAGCTTTTGAAATAGAAAAATATACCCAGAAACATGCTCATATATGAAAAACATAGGCAGTCAGCAGTTATTACAAATCTATGGAGAAAAATATATGTCTGTGTGCATATACACACAACCGAAACTCAATAGGGCAAATCCTCTATTTTTTCATAGTGAAATTCACAAAAGATATAATCAGATTCTAACATATTGTTATCCACTTGGAATAATCCCAATCAAATATGGAAAATTAATTGAAACATTTTGAAAAAAATTCTAGAAAATACAAAAGCATAGAAAGTATGCTCGTAGTCAAACTAGGTTTCTCAAGAACATGAACAACACATATTCAAATATCTAGAACATTCATAAAAAATTGAACCCAAGAAAATATAAAGCATATTTAATCACAAAAATATAATCATGCTTAAGAAAAAATATGCATGCATATTTAACAAATAAATCATGCATAAAATGCAACAGAAAATAAGCAAAGGTATACTTGCTTGGATTCCTTGCCATAAAATCTCTAACCTATGATGCTAATGTAAGAATATTAGGACCAAAAATAATACTTAACTATCGGAGTAGAAGACTTACCCTGTCAGAATCGATTCAAGTATTTCGAACTCACACAATGTCAGGCTTATAAATCCTGACACTGATTGCACAACAAATCACCAAAACAAGGAAAGTAAGAGAAAGAAAGCCAGAGAAGTCTAGTTAGGTTGAGAAACAAGTGAAGGGGGCACCTCCTATTTATAGTGTTCAGAGTGAACACTAGAATGGAAAATGCCACCCTATTAATTGCCTCTAAATTAATTCTACCAATCAGCAATTATGACATATTCTTTTACTTTAAATAAAAGGAGAGGTTTGACTTCAATCATCATTTATTTATGATTGGGTCAACTTCTCCTATTATCCCTAGACACCTCTAATTCAACTCACAACTTTATAAGTGACAAATCCTTGGATTTGTATGTGTTTTGTACATTAAAATGAGGCCATAACATGTCTTAGATGCAATTATTGTCCAAGTTATATTCGTTTACTATCCTAGACCTTTTGAGTGAAAATAGCATGAAAATATGTTTAATTTATCATAATTAGAAGTTGATTGAAATCATTAACCTATAGGGCATTTGGATCCTCTTTCTTGGTGTTTTTACTTATACACTACAAAAAAAGGTGTAATAGTCACGGTTCTTATGTCACGGTTTACAAAACCGTGACAAACACATGAAATTTATCACGGTTTTTTACAAAAAACCGTGACAAAATGATGACAAAAATCGGATGGAAAAATTCTGACAAATTTGTCACGGTTTGTCCAAGAAACCCGTGACAATTCAGGCGGGAAAGTTGGATGGAACAAATTAGTCACGGTTTTCAAATAATAAACCGTTACAAACGTTAAATTACTTTTTTTAAAATATATTTTTAAAAATTTTTAGCCCTTTGTCATGGTTTCCTATGGTACACTGTGACAAAAAAATTTGTCATAGTTCCCATAGGAAAACCGTGACATCAGGTCACGGTACCCAGAGGGAAACCGTGACCGTATGTCACGGTTCCATTTAGGAACCGTGACATAAGGTCACGGGTCCCTTGGAACCGTGACCTTATGTCACGGGTTCCAAGGGATCCGTGACATGATGTCACGGTTCCCAACTGGGATCCGTGACCCATGGTCACGGTTCCATGTTGGAACTATGACTCATGGAACTGTGACCATGGGTCACAGTTCCCTTTCGGGAACTGTGACTCAGAGTCACGGTTCCAAAGAGGAATCGTGACAAAACCATATTGTCACGGTTTCCAAAGGAAACCATGACATATGGTCACGGTTTTTAACTGTGACACACTGTAGAATTGTGTCACGATTTTCCTAAACCGTGACAATTTACTCCTTCTATAAATTCATCCGAACCGTGACTTTAAAGTGTGGTAGAAAACGGTTAAAAATCTACGTTACGCTTGCGTTGTCATTTTCTTTGAATTAGAATTATATATACAAATGTCATCCGGCAGAGATAGACGAATACCAAGAGGGGGTTCTCCTGAAGACGCTCGGCACAGAGGAAGAGGAGGAGGGAGAATACCGGTTTATATACCGTCTCAAAATTGTGAAACCGGACAGAATAGTGACACACAATTTCCTAATATTCCGCCAAATATAGGAAATTTTAGTATAGACGATTTCGATTTGGATGACGAATTGTTCAACGATTTTCATGTCTCAGGGGAAGTACCAGAAGAAGCGGACACGATGAATATTGAGATGAACAACCAACCAACCCGCCCCCCACAAACATCTTCACGGGGAAACAAATATTCGGTTGATGTTATAGGTAAATAAAATAATATCTTGTTATTTGTTGAAATTTTGTTAAGTTATTAAATTAATGTTAATTTAATTATTATTTAATTTGTGACATTTTGTAGATGAAGAAGGCAGGGTCACCAAGAGGAGGCTGGATGTGGCCGCATTATATCAGCTGGGACGGGGCCTACGAGTTCTAGTGCCCTTCAATGATGGATATAGACAACCTAAATGTGAGGGAGGTAATTTATTCAACAAATTTTGTTCCAATTTAGGCGGGAAGTGGCTGCGTTTTCCACTCGACAAAAAGACTTGGAAGCAGGTCCCCAAAGAAAATAAAGAGGCGGCATGGAATGAGATTGTGAAGGTAATAATTTAAATTAGAAAAATAAGTTAATTTTTTAAATTCATCATAATCTTATATAAAGCATCTGATAAATTGAAATTCATAGGAAAAGTTTTTAATAGAAGAAGATGCATCAATGATGGAATATGCTTTTATGAAGATGAATGAAGGGTGGAAGAGATGATAGAATGAAAGGGGATGGCACAAAAACCGACGATGAGCTTATAGCAAATGTGCCAGATGGGGTTCCTCCCGATATGTGGGAACGTTTTATCCGCTTTAAGAGAAGCCCAGCATCAAGGGTTAATAAACAGTTTACGAAATTATGTTTAAAAAATTTATTACACGATGTCATAATTAAATGAAGTTAATTTAAAATGTATTTGTATATCAGGTGTTGTCTTTGCAGAATGTAGAAAGGTGTGCCCAAAAAGTCGTCAATCACACCCTCGGAACAAAATCCATATCAGTTAGATACAGCGAGTTGGTGGGTAAATTGTTGAATTGATTGATTTGTTGTATATTTGATTTTAGAGACTTACAATTTAAAATTTGTGCAGGAAGAAGAGGCGGAAACGGAGGGAAGACAGACTAACTATGGGGAGTTATACACAATAACTCATAGACATAGGGACGGCGGTGCTGTCTCCGAACATACTGAGCGGCAAATTGTAAGTCATTTAACGTGATATGGGAACATGTATTTATTAGGTATATATATGTAATTACAAATTACAAATTTATTTCTTATTTGTAAAGGAACGCATCCGATAAACTCAGGAGCGCATGAGCCAAGAGGAGGCGTCAGGAGAGTCACAGAATCCCATAGCCGCCCTAAGAGCCGCATTTGACACTCCAGAGCACCCCGGTCGGGTCCGAGGAATGGGGTTAGGTGCACGTCCCAGTAAGATATATGGGAAGTGCAGTACGTCTAAGGCTGGAACTTCCTCTGTTAAGAAGAAGTCGTGCGTCAATCCATCTGGAGAATAGGTTGCCAGCTTCACTAGGCAGGTAAATGAGTTCGGGGGTTACATGGACGAATGGCGTGAGAAAATGAATGCATTTGTACGAGATTCATTTGCAGTAAGTCACCCTGGAGTTGAACCACCTAGTATGCCTGGACCTCCTCCAATATTTAGATTCCAGCCCCCTCTGCCTTCTGAAGGTGATGATGATGTTGTCAGTTCAAGGCCCCGAGATGAGGCAGCGAATGATGGAGATGAAGACGATGATCAGTAGTTTTTTTAATGTTGTATGTGTGTTTGTTTAATTTTGGACATTTGCTTATTTAAATTTGGACCTTTGTTTAATTTTGAATGTAAGTTCTAATTATTTTTCTTAGTAGTTTAATTATTGCAAGTTTATTGTTTTAAATATGTCAGTATATCAATTTGACACTTTCTTTTCTCTTAATTATTACATTTTGAAAAGTAGAGATAAAAAGATGTGCATATATATTACATCAAATAAATACATCAAATAAAGGACAACCGCTAAATTACATCAAATTATGACATCAAATTAAATTATCCTAATACTCTAACCCTCAGTCGATGTCCGCTTCCCTGACAAAAGGAACACAAATTAATTAGCAACAATGAAATTGAACTAGATTAAATAAAAGTTAAGGTCGCATGCTTAAATATAAGACTGTAACGTACCGAACTAAAGGAAGATCGCCGTCTCCTTCAGGGAGGAAATTCTCAAAATTGGCCGGTTCAAAAGGCTCATTCTCGTAGGTAATGTTATCACCATCGCCCATGTCATAGAGATCTCGAGGTTTCAGATGAACAACCATATGCCAATCCTTATGCTTTTCATCAGCAACGAAGTAAACCTGTTGTGCCTCTGATGCTAGAATGTATGGCTCATCATCTTCAGAGTGGCCGGTGTGAACTAGCCTAGAGAAATTGACCGATGTGATTCCTAATTCATCTGTATTCAATCCTCTTGAAGTTGTTGTGTTTGCCCATGAACACTTGAACAGTGGAACCATGAAACGACCTTGATAATTAAGTTCAATTATATCAACTAGTCTTCCATAATAAGGTACTCCTCCATACTGCATGGTACCATCTTTGCTGCTCGCATAACTTCTTGTGCCGAAAGTGCCAAAAACGCCCGAGTTTTGAGTCAATGGGCCTTCATCACGAAAAACCGTGCAAAATTTGAAACCGTTGACGTTGTATGCTGTAAATCTTCTTGCGTGATCTAAAGGCCCCATTGCAAGAGCTTTCAAATCAGGAGAGTGTGCAGTGTGATCATTCATTATTCGACGCGCAACCATGATGGGAATTCTCTGTGGACTCTCTTATCAACCTCAGCTGATGTGTTTGTCCGGATCCTCAGTTGACGTTTGACATAGCTTCTGAATTCCCTGGAGAAATTATTTAAATGAGTGATATATTATATTGCATTTCCCGAAAACAAAAGGTAGGCTTGCTTTAAGGATCAAGTAATTCATACCGTAGGAATGGATCAACTTGACTGCAATTTATCAAGACATGCCGGTGTGCTTGTAGCTTGTCCATCTCAGTTAGTTTGAAATTGTCACTTCCTCCAACTGCCTTGCCAACATACGGGATTAAAGGTTCATCAGGTGAAATGCTTGTTTCAGGACGATCGTCTACCCGAGGTGGACGGTTGAAAGATGTCTCTATGTCATCAAAATATCTTGAGCAAAAATATAGAACCTCATCCCCTAAATAGCCTTCAGCTATAGAACCTTCTGGCCTTGCTTTATTTCTTACATAAGATTTCAACTTGCCAAGAAACATGTGTAAGACATAATAATACATGTTTAACGATTCAGTAACAGTTCAATTGGGAAGTTTAAATTTGTATGATAATTAGAAGTAAAATAATTACGTACCTCTCCATAGGATACATCCATCGATATTGCACTGGGCCAGCTAACTTTGTTTCATGAACAAGGTGTATTGTTAGGTGAACCATGACAGTGAAAAAGGATGAAGGGAATATCATCTCCAAATGACAGAGTGTCAGAATAATTTTTTGTTGCAGTTGATCAAGTTCATCTATCACCAAAATCTTTGAACACAACTGTCGAAAGAAAGTGCATAGACCAACCAGGACAATGGATACATCTGGAGGAAGTATATTTTTAATTGCCATTGGAAGTAGTTGCTGCATTAGAACATGAGAGTCATGACTCTTAAGACCAGCAACCTTGCGAGCATGTGTATCAATGCAACGTGATATATTGCTTGAATATCCATCAGGAACTTTAATATTTTTGAAGGTCGCCAAGAAGATGTCTTTGTTTTGTTTTGTAAGAGTGAATTTAGCAGGCTGGAATTTATCATTGTCATCTGGCCAAGCATCTTGATGCACTCCCATGACACATAGATCTTTCCTTGCTTGAAGATGGTCTTTAGACTTCCCCGGTTCATTGAGCAATGTATATAGCACGTTATCACACACATTTTTTTCAATATGCATGACATCAAGATTGTGTCGTAACAAATTGGTATGCCAATATGAGAGAGTGAAGAAAACGCTTATCTTGCTCCATTGTTGAGGCTGCGAAGATGACGGCCTGTTGACCTTCCTACCCACATTAACAGAATCAACAGCCTTTCTAAATTCGAATTCAACATCTGAAAGCTGCTCTAAAATCTCTAAACCAGATAATATTTTTGGGGCCGCTCTTTTCTCCTGTTTCCCATTAAAACGCTTTTTTGCAATCTAAACTTGTGTCCTCCGTCTAAAAAACGTCGATGACCCATGAAACACCACTTCCGGCTATGTGGAAGGCGGACTGAGTCAAAGTCAAAATTGCAAGTGGGGCAGGCAAGGCCAGTATGAACATTCCATCCAGATAATGTCCCTAAGCCCGGAAAGTCACTGATTGTCCACATCAAGGCTGCACGCAAATTGAACAGAGTCTTGTCGAATGCGTCATATGTTTCTATGCCATCATTCCACAGGTCTATTAGCTCATGCATAAGCGGTTGGAGGTAGATATCAATATCATTACCAGGTGCTTTTTTCCCCGGAATGATCATGGACAAAATAAAGGAGCTCTGCTTCATGCACATCCATGGTGGCAAGTTATACGGCACAAGGACAACCGGCCAAATACTATAACTCGTGCTTAGGTTCCCAAAAAGATTGAACCCATCAGTTGCGAGAGCCAGATGCACATTTCTTGGATCAGCAGAAAATGCTTTCCATGCTTCTGCGTCACGTGGATGTCTTAACTTGCCATCCGGATTCTTGTCAACGCTATGCCACCTCATGTGCTCAGCCGTCTTAGAAGACATGAACAGCCTTTGCAATCGAGGTTTCAACGGAAAATATCTGAGAATCTTTGCCGGTTTCTTCTTTTGCCTTTTCCCCTTTCGCACTGGTCTGTATCTGGAAGCGTTACACCGCTTACATGTCTCTCTTTCAGCATCGTCTCCCCAATACAACATACAATCATTCGGACATGCATCAATTTTTTCGTAGTTCTACCCAAGCTTATTTATAATTTTTTTTGCCTCATAAAACGACGGAGAGATCTCCGCTTCGGGGAATGCATCATGTAATAATTCAAGTATCATAGATATGCCCTTATCAGATATACCGCATATGCACTTTATATGATATAATTTAACTAGAAAGGATAATTTAGAGTACTTGTTACAATTAGGATATAAAGACTTATCTGTGTCGTCCATTAATTGGTAAAACTCACGAGCTGCGTCGTTCCTATAAAACACTGGATCAGATCCTTCTGCTGCATCGCCCACGTTGTCCTGAGGAACGCCAAAAGCATCACGAACAACATCATTAATCGGGTCGTGTTCATCACCTAATTGAACTGCTGCTTGCGAACTTTCAGCAAACGGATCATATATCATGTCGGGTTTTTCCCCATGTAGACACCAAAATGTATATCCTACTGGGAAAGGTTTCACAATTAAATGTTCCCTAACAATTTGCCGTAGATGCCACTTCTTACACTTGCATTTAGGACATGGACATAAGATCTTCCCGTTACAACAAGCATGAGTTGTAGCAAAATCTAACAAACCATTCAATCCATCCAAATAAATGGAACTCGTTCGAGGAAACTTTATCCATGATTTATCCATGGGTTGATGCAAAATGTTGTAGGGAAAAACAATTGAGAAAAGAAGGAATTTTCGTTTTTGCAATGTCCCCATTACCAGTTATTATATATATATTACATTATACTGTTACAATAATATGTCCGTTCGAACCTTTGTCACGGTTTTTTAGATATAAACTGTGACAAATATGTAATAAAGGTAATATATGAACGTTGGGCACGCATATTTGTCACGGTTTAAATACTGAAACCGTGACACGTTTTGTCACGGTTCCACAAGAGAACCGTGACAAGATGCGTTTGTCACGGTTCCAACCATGACACACGGATCTTGTCACGATTCTCTTGTGGAACCGTGACAAAACGTGTCACGGTTCCAAACCATGACAAATCGCCTTGTGTCACGGTTTGAAAGTTTCAACCGTGACAAAAAGGCAATTTGTCACGGTTCGACATATGGAACCGTGACAAATTGACGTTTTGTCACGGTTCTAGGTAGTAAACCGTGACAAACATGTCACGGTTCATTTCTGACACCCCCGTACACATTTGTCACGGTTTTTTATTAAAAAACCGTGACAAAATGCAGTCCGATTTTAGTATATAAAGCCTCTCCCACTCACTCATTTGTATGCTTCTTTCTCCTCTCGCATCTGTTCTCTCCGCTCTAGAATGCTATGTGCTGCTCTTTCTTCATTTTTGTTGAGTAACTATTTGTTTTTTTAATTATATGTATACATATTTAATTTATATATTTTGTAGCCATTTTCTAATTGTTTTTTGTTTTGGCCAAATAATTGTTTAAATTCTTTGGTTACAGGTGTTTTTTGATTTTCTGAATATAAATATCTTATAGTTATATGATAAAATGAAATTGTGGTGAGAAAAGTAATAGATGATTTGTTGTACAAATATTTTTGGAAAGTAATAATTATGTTAAAAAATAAAATGTGTTAAAACTTGATAAAATTTTCGTTCTAATATGTTTAATAAAAATAAAAAAGAAAGTTGCCAGAAAAAAAAAATAAACCCAACCGTGACATAATGTCACAGTTCTGTAAAAACCGTGACAGATGTGTCACGGTTCTCGAAAGAACCGTGACATATTTGTCACGGTTCTGGAACGAACCGTGACATAGACATCTGTCACGGTTCTCCTACGACCCGTGACAATGTCACGGTTCTTGAGGAAGGAACCGTGATGTCACGGTTCGACTAACGAACTGTGACAATACTGTCACGGTTCATAGTACAAACCGTGACACAGTTGTCACGGTTTTTTTTTAAAACCGTGACCATTGGCTAGCTCTAAGACCGGATTTGTCACGGTTTTGTGATTTGAACCGTGACAAATATTTCCTCGTGTCACGGTTTTGATAATGTTTGTCACGGTTCAAAAAAAACCGTGACAAAATTCCTTGTCTCGGATGTTTTTGTCACGGTTTTAAAAACCGTTACAAGGCCTCTTTGTCACGGTTAAAATCGTGACAAATTGCATATTTCAACCGTGACTAATGTTCAATTTTCTTGTAGTGATAGGGTCATTCAAGGACCAAAAAAGGAGGAAATAAGGTAAAAGGAAGCTTATTGGAGTAGCTGAAGCAATGTGTTTGTTGTATGGCGACCATATTGTCAGAAAGGTTGCATTCATTATTTGCCATGGCAAATGGTGATAGTACACATGGAATATTTGTCCAGGTCATTTACCATGATGCTTGCTGTGAGTACCCACAACGAAGCAACAAGGAACCCTCGATTCTAACACATACGCACTGCATTTTGAAGGTAACCCGTGATTTGGATTCTAATTCCTCTCTTCTAACCTGGTTCTGACCTACTTAGCGTGAGTTTCTAGGTTAAGCCTCTCAGATTTGGAACCCTAAAACTTTCATCCACTTCCATCTTCATCCAAGTCTCCCATGGAATCCTCTTATATATATTCTTCTTATTGGTGTCTTCCCCATGGAGTGTAGCAACTAAGGAGCTATAATTGTTGGTGATGGATGTTAAAGCATGAGCTTGGAACTTCAATAGGGGAGTTCTTGATCTCCCACACTCACTTCATTATGTTTGAGCTTTGTTTCTAAGATTCTAAGTCTTTCTTTTGCATTAGGTTGTAATCTTTGTTGTTCATCTTTCCATTGAGAGTGGTAGAAACATCTTTAGCTATTTTATCATTTGTGTATGCTTGACATTGCCCTTTATTGACTTGAACATTGTTTGAATGTAGGGTTAAGGTCCAGTTTTGCCCCAAAAGAAATCACAAAAGCGTGCCGAGTAATCGAAAGTAACAAGAGGATAATTTTTGCTCTGGAATTGTCTAAAATGGTAGAAAATTTACCCCGAATATTGAAAACATTAAGTTTGACCATTAAATCCCTGGAATAATCCATCCCTCCATATACAACAAAAATGAATCGTGATTGAAAAGAATAAAATAATGGAATAATGCAAAATTGACATTTTTGTCGTTTAAAAGATCATATATATTGAATAAAGGGTTAAGGTCTATTTTTGTTGTTTTTGGTAGTGAGAGATGAAGATGACAATACAAAGCTAGTATGTGTAGAGATGGGAGGGAAAGTGGGTTATGCTTTTCTTTTTCCCTTTTTCTTTTATTTTTAATTTTTGAGATATAATTTAAATGATTTATGGCGATAAGGTGTGTGATAAGATGAATTATTGGTTGCAATGTAGAGTGTCACATGTTATTTAATGGTCAAACATAACTTTGAATAATGGTTTGGACAACTTCATTATGATTTGGGTAATTTGGGGCAAAAACGCGGCTCGATGGTTACATCAGGGGCAAAAATGGACCTCTAAAATGATGTGTAATTACTGATACAGTCACGTCAGCATCGACGGGTCAAAAAAGAGAATTAATTGTCAAATTTAATTCATAAAGGAGAATTTGATGGTCAAATTTAACTTTTTAATCGTTCAGGATAAATTTGCTATGATTTGGATACTTTCGGGGCAAAAATGCTCTTTGTATTACTTCTGGATACTCTATGGTCTTTTGCGGTTACTTTAGGGGTAAAAATGGACCTTAACCCTAAAATTTATGGATTCATCTTTTGAAGAATATTTTGGTTAAAATTTTGAGCTATTTGAGGATTCTTAATTAGTGGATCATGGTGTTGAGTAATTGCATTTGAGAAATAGTATATGGACTTGCTAATTGCATGAGTGGCATTGGGCTTCAATCGTTTGGTCTTGGTACATTATGTGGGATTCCAAATAATGAATGGAAAGCATAGGATTAACTAATAGGTGGCAATCGAGATACCGGTTGTTGGACTTAGAGCCTTTACAATTAGCATGTCCATTTTAGGTCAAAGAGCTTAATCAACTTGGTTTGGAAGAATAAATATGTGGGATTCCGGTATTAGTTCCTCTAATTCAAGCCTAGCATAGAGCACTACTACAGCAAAAGCCTATAGCAGCGCTTTTAAGCGCTGCTATAGCCAGTGCTGCAATAGGTCATACGACCTATTGCAGCGCTTATTTTGTGTTATGAGCGCTGCTATAGGTAATCTATAGCAGCGCTCATTATCTGAAAAGCGCAGCTTTAGGTCATACCTATATGAATTTTTTAAAAATAAAAAATAAAAAAGAAACCCTATAGCAGCGCTTATTACTTATAAAGCGTTGCTATAGGTACCTATACCAGCGCTTATTACATAATGAGCGCTGGTATAGGTTACCCTATAGCAGCGCTTTTTACGTAATAAGCGCTGCTATAGGCATTATTTTTTTTTAAATATTCAGTTATTTTTGTTTCACAACCTTCTGCATTAGTGCAAAAAACCAGCAACACTATCCATTTCAGCCAAACCATATATACATACACACCAGAAAAGTCATACTAATATTGTACAATAAAACCAACCATTGTAAGTTGAAAACACTTGCAAGCTATTGATCACTAACGTTTTTTATTCACAATAATTTGAACTCTTACCATTATAGGATATATGTTAAATCTTTAGTAAAGCAAAAAGTTTTGTAGGCACGGTCTTCCTACCACAAGCAACTTTTTTAATATTTACATAATTTGATTAATGATTATGAATAATGCATGGGTAAATAACATATCTATTAAGAAACCAGAAATTAAGGAGATTCTAACAAAAAAATTAAAAACAAAAAGAAACAGAAGAATAAGAAAAAAAACAACAAACAACAAGAAGAAAAACAAAACAAACGATAGCAGTGTGTAAGCAAGAAGAACAAGAAGAAATACCCGAATAGGATCTGATTCTTACTCCTCACAACGAGAGCAACGTGTAAGCAAGAGCACAACACCAACAATGATTATTTCAGCATCTCCACTACTCACAGCGACGACAGCATGAAGAACCAAGAAAATAGGATCTGGAAACACGAACGAACAGAGCTTGAAGCGAAGGATGGAAATAGGATGGAGTTGGGTTATACGATCTGGAAGAAGAAGGAACAAAACGGAGCTGGGTTATCTGGAAATGGAAGAAGACGAAGCAAGAAGAAGAAGGAACAAAAGTTCGCCTGAAGCTAAGATTCACTTTTGAGCTGGCCGGGTTGAACTTTGGGGGGTTTTTGAGAGGGAAAAAAAAGAGGGAAATGAATTGTAAAGCCCGCCACACCTATCCCAGCGCTTTACATATAAAGCGCCGGGATAGGTGATAAAAATTAAAAAAAAATTACATAAATCATATTCTAAAATAATTAAATTAAAAAATTCTTTTATGAGGCCTATACCAGCGCTTTTTACGTAAAAAGCGCTGGGATAGGTCATTAAAAATTTAAAAAAATAAAACTGGATGGAATTTAGAAATTCTTAAATAATAAGGACCGGGTTAAATATATTCGGGGAATAAAATACAAATCATTAAATGACCTATATAAATAAATTTTTGATGTGATAAGTTTAAATAAAAATTTAAAGGAAATCATGAAAAAAAAACTGGGATAGGGTCACAAAAATTTAAAAAAAAACTGTTGGTAATTTAGAAATTATGAATTAAAAAAGACAAGGTGAAATATTCAATGAATTAAATCAGAAAAAAGATTAAAATAGAGGAAAAGTAAAATAATAATTATAAAAACTATACCTGCGCTTTTTACATGAAAATTTTTGGTATAGGCCCTAAAAATGAATGAAAATTACTAAAATTAATTAAACTAGAACAATTAATAACTGAAAATAAAAATTACTCCTTCTAGGGCCTATACCAGCGCTTTTTACGTAAAAAGCGCTGGGATAGGTCATTAAAAATTTAAAAAAATAAAACTGGATGGAATTTAGAAATTCTTAAATAATAAGGACCGGGTTAAATATATTCGGGGAATAAAATACAAATCATTAAATGACCTATATAAATAAATTTTTGATGTGATAAGTTTAAATAAAAATTTAAAGGAAATCATGAAAAAAAAACTGGGATAGGGTCACAAAAATTTAAAAAAAAACTGTTGGTAATTTAGAAATTATGAATTAAAAAAGACAAGGTGAAATATTCAATGAATTAAATCAGAAAAAAGATTAAAATAGAGGAAAAGTAAAATAATAATTATAAAAACTATACCTGCGCTTTTTACATGAAAATTTTTGGTATAGGCCCTAAAAATGAATGAAAATTACTAAAATTAATTAAACTAGAACAATTAATAACTGAAAATAAAAATTACTCCTTCTAGGACCTATACCAGCGCTTTTTACGTAAAAAGCGCTGGGATAGGTCATTAAAAATTAAAAAAAAACTGGGATAATTTTATTAATAATTAAATAAAAGAGATAAGTTTACATATTTAGGGAATAAAATATAAACCATAAATGACCTATCCCAGCGCTTTTTACGTAAAAAGCGCTGGTATAGGTCATTAAAAATTAAAAAAAAACTGGGAGAATTTTATTAATTATTAAATAAAATAGATAAGTTTACATATTCAAGGAATAAAATATAAGCCATAAATGACCTATCCCAGCGCTTTTTACGTAAAAAGCACTGGTATAGGTCATTAAAAATTAAAAAAAAACTGGGGGAATTTTATTAATTATTAAATAAAAGAAATAAGTTTACATATTCAGGGAATAAAATATAAACCATAAATGACCTATCCCAGCGCTTTTTACGTAAAAAGCGCTGGTATAGGTCATTAAAAATTAAAAAAAAACTGGGGGAATTTTATTAATAATTAAATAAAAGAGATAAGTTTACATATTCAGGGAATAAAATATAAACCATAAATGACCTATCCCAGCGCTTTTTACGTAAAAAGCGCTGGTATAGGTCATTAAAAATTAAAAAAAAACTGGGAGAATTTTATTAATTATTAAATAAAAGAGATAAGTTTACATATTCAGGAAATAAAATATAAACCATAAATGACCTATCCCAGCGCTTTTTACTTAAGAAGCGCTGGGATAGGTAATTAAAAATTTAAAAAAAAAACTGTTGTTAATTAAATTTAGATATTATTAAATAATAAGGACACGTATAATATATTCTGGGGGTTAAATATGGTTCAGATAAGATTCAGAGAATTAAGTTCAAAGGAAATCACCTATATAAAGACAAACCTAGGAGGTAATTTAGACATTATTAAATAAGACATTATTTTAAATTAATATTCAGGGAATTAGCCTATCCCAGCGCTTATAAATATTTATAAAGCGCTGGGATAGGTCTTACATACCTATCCCAGCGCTTACTTTTGGTGTGTGCTGCTATTGGTGTGCTGCAATAGGGCATTTCTGTAGTAGTGGAGGGATTCCTCTAAGGATGCTTTGAAAATGACCAACAAAAATTCCCCAAATACCCTTTTAAGCAATGATTGCCTAAATCTTTTCCCACCAAGAATAATCCATCATATTTAATCCAAATCCCTTTAAGTTCAAATCTCATTCTTCTATGCACATAACCATACTTTTAAACCCAATTTTGAGAAAAACCCAATTCAAATGATTTACCCACCTTTTGCATAGTTTGTACGCTAGTTACTAGGTACAAGTGGCTAATTACATAAAGCTCCTTGACAATGATATCCGAGGACAGTTCACCACTACCCCTTGGATCTATTTCTTGAAGAGCATACCCAAGGGTGCTACACCAAGCAATCAGGGCTCTTCAATAAGGTACCCCGCATATGAGGCACCTCATCACACTTTTAAATAGTTCAATTATATGTTCACAAGTTATAAATGATAATTCTAATTTAATTATAATTTCACCATATGATCCATAAAAAAACACACAGAGTTTTTTTAAACACAATAATATGATATCCACAAAAAACACACAAAATTAGAACCACAGATATTCTTTTTCTTTTAAAACTTATACGTACAACTTCAAACAGTTATCATATTCACTAGGTGAAATTGATAGAATGTATATACACAGTAAAGATAATTTTAGATCACAATAATCACAAGATTCCAATATTTTTAAAACCAAAACCACAATAAAAAACTAATATTAGCGCATCTGATTTCATGAATTATTTCATGATTCCAAAGCTATAAATTAAATAAAGACCAATATAAAAACTTATCTTGTGTCTTCTATAAGCAACAAAAACATCCACTATTCTTAAGATTTGCTGGAAAAATATTCTAAGATTGTTGTTAAAACCTACAAAAATTAGGAACACAATTTGGTTTGAGTCATAAATGAGGACACTGTCCTTAAGAGATATTTCACAGCTCCTTCAATTGAATAGATCGTGGCACTCCTCAGGATTAAAAAACACATCTTCTAAGTATACAAGGTTCCAGAGCATGTGGAAGATAAGTAACTTAGTAAGAGATAACTAAAGATTTTAATTTTATCTCTTTTCTTCACTTTTCTTAAGTTATATTTAATGGTGATGTGATTAGGGTTATTTATTGACCATGAAGAGAGAAGCCTTTTAGTGGTGCCTCTTGAACCACTATATCTCTTCAAATAAGGAGTCATAACGACAGGTTAGATTCATAAATCTCACATATTAATTCATGTACCAACATAAATTCCTTAATTGAATTCATGTACCAACGTAAATTTCTTAATTTATAAGGATATGATGTATTATCTCTCCATTTAAAGACATTTCAAAAATAATGAAGAGACACTTTCTTTGACGCACCACACACAATATTTTCAACGTATTTTACATCTAAATTTTTTTATCATGTTAATTTCAATAATTTATTATTATTTATTTTGATGCATTCATATCAGAATTAAGAAAACTGAATTTGAAAGTAGATAAGAAAGTTGTGAATTGTACGTATGGAGAAAAAATAAAGCTATCAAAAAATTTGTGTATCCATTATTTTGATTTAAACTTTATTGTTAATCCACCATATATCTCCCTAAAAGATTATATGAAACCAATTTGTGGAGCTCATATTTGGCTTATTTTGCTGATTAAAGTGAAGGTCATAAAATTTTAGTTTTGATTCAATACGGTTAAGGAATGGGATACGATTTTGTATTATAGTAGTTGATGGCTTAAAACACGGAGCATGCGAGAGATGTGTGGTAAGAGAGTGGAGACTGGAGAGGATACACTCCTTATATTTTTGTAAAGGGCTTTTTTAAGGGTAGTTTACTATTTTAAAATTTATTCTTTTTAACATATATGGCCCTTCTAGATAATTACTCATTTTAGGATCCTTTACAACAAATATTATTTTATTGAGGTCTTTCTCTCTACTTCTCCCTCCGTTTAGTTTATTAGTCGAACCCGGAATATTCCACCCAGATCGTTATTATTTTTATATAACCACCTACTCCATGTTTCTTATTTTTAAGCTTTCTGTCGATAAGTGTTAACTAATTATTTAAAAACTCCTATAAGTATAGCTAGAGTGATATTGAAAAATTTTGTAATTTTCTAACCAGTAACGAAGCTGTGTCAATTACTTGATCATTATTAATAGGTTTTAACAAGGTCAAACGGAGTAATATACATTGTAATAATATTGCAAGTAATACGGATACATATCTCAACATTTGAAGGAACTACGCTTCACAGGAAGATTTTTACACTTAGAACTTCACAACAATTAATCTTCAAGCGTAGCTTTACATATCTTGTGAAGAGTCCACCATTAGGATATATTTAAAATGTGAAGAACTGAGACCTTAAAGTTCACCAACGTGTATACATGACGCTGCAGAAAAACGTCATTTATTGCATAACACAGTGATATCCGATACGAAATTCCAGTCCTCCATATACACACCTGGATTATGTAGAAACTCATTAGGTCAAAGAAGACACCCTAGTGAAAAGAAAGATATACAACTTTGCTATAGCTAGCATCTTTTCTAATTATTGATCTCATTAATATAAATTAATACAAATAAAAAATAGCAAAATTAGAGATATTTGCAACAGTTTAATTAATAGGCAACAACTAGAAATAGCAATAAGCCTTATCAAAAAGTGATAGAAACTGTCAATTGAAATTAATGTTTTGCCCCTACCTCGTCGCTTCTGGTTGACCTTTCCAATCAAGATTTGTGGATATGAAAGTCGACGCCATGTTTAATCAGCTTCTCCTTAGTAATAACATCAAGCCTTACAATCATGATGGAGGTGAGAAAATTTTCACCATCTCCAACTTCTCCACGTCTAAAGAAAAGGTTATTCTCTTCCCCAGTCAACAATTTTCCCGTCTTGTTCACTTCCAAACTGCTCAAATGCTCAAAACTACATAGCTTCAATATATCATTAACAACACTACCCTTTTCTTCCTCCTTAGTAAACCCATGCCCTAAAAATTCAGCAAGGGCCTTTAAAACTCTTACCGGTTCGGTCTTCAACTCCTCGTACGTCAAAAACATGACCTTATTCGGCCTTTCCAAATTCTGTTGGTAGTATCCCATAATATGGTCCCAAATTGGACCATTACCAATTTTACCTTCACAAAATCTCTCAAATGGACCTTCAATTGACCTGGGATCTATGACTTCTGGCATTAACTTTCTGATGAAGTGCCACAGCGATGTGAACACATCCTTAGGGTTTCTAAACAAGTACACAATTTTACACTTTGACTGCTTTACAGATTCTGGTAGTGAAACATATGGCATATGGCTTGCAAAGAGCCTCGGTGACGGGAATGAGCTCAAATCAGGGATATCGTTATGGATGTAGAGATTAATCTCTAGAAAGAGCACAAGATCATGAGGATTAGCAGTGAGGAGAGGTTGAGTGTGAGATCGGTTCTTATCAAGATCTGAATTCAGACAATGGATCTTACGATTGAGAATCGCGAAAGTCAGGGCTTTAAGCCAAGTGGTGCCAGACTTAGGGAAGGTGACAAGGAGAATGTCAGAGTCATGAGCTTTGAAGTGTTTTTGGGCATTGAGTATTCCTTGTAAGTGCTTCGTTGTGTGCCAGAAGCCATTATATTTATAGATGATATGAGTTTGCCAAAATGATTCACTAGGTAAGGTGGCAATGAGGTCCTTTTCTTCTTGGGTTAGTTCGACTTCTTGCAGGTACTTGGAATGATCGGAGATTTCAGAGTTTTCTGCAGCCATCGTCATACTACATGGGTGTGTGTAGTTGGGAAAGTATAATGACAAGTCTTGAAAGGATTGACGAGGTAATAAGGTTTCTATTAAATCTATAATGTTAAATTAAGTATAATATAATGATGTAATTTAAAAATTCTAGGTGTGAAGACTACAAGAAAGACGTGAAGTTTTCAATATAAAACAACGTGCACTACGTGGGAATCTCAATTGAATTACTGCGGCAATAAGGTTCAGACAGATATTGATGAAAATAGTAGCGTCACCGATAGAGAGTTTGGACCTAACAGGTGAGACCATTATTGTTCGCTTACCACCAAACCCCAAGTTGTCTTAATTAAGTACTCATTTGGTCCTATTTATAAGGCACTTCCAGTATATTTCACATAGACCAAGGAAAGCCTTTAAACTCATTAACTTTCCACTAAAATCTAACAAATTTACAACTTTACCCATATTTAATATCCACTATACCACATTAAAATAAAGTCAACACATAATAAATGAAGGGTGAACTTGTACATGCATACTAAATATTTAATGAGGTGACTTATATATAGGACCAAATAAAACATTCTCTCTCTGCCCTATAAATAGGACCAGATGATTATATGTTTGGTATGAGGAAAATGAGTTCAATTTCAAAAATCAGGTAAATTGGATTATAAAATTTTCCGTAAGAGACAAGAAAATTTAATTAAAAGATGATAATAAAGGTGCGGTATATGATTTTTCTTTCCACATTAGTTATTTCTCCCTATCATCCGACACTTTCTAAGAGATCTCTTCAGTTCTTAAATTAAGAAGCCTCACTAAATTAATAGTGTATCCGTGTTTTTCAAAAGCCCCCCTAACTATATTAATTTATATCTTTATAAAAAATTTAGAAAATCTTAAGCATCTAAGAAAGATGAGACAAATTTTTTTATTATAATTCTTAATTTTTATTATATTCAAGATACGAATTTCAAATATTAACAAGTAATGTAAATGCTTGGACTTCCTGTCATTTAAGAAATTAATTATTGCATAATCGTGAATACACTCTCTCACGTCCTTTTCATAAAATCTCTTTAGAAAAATGATGTGGTTTAAAATTTGTTAAAATTAGTTGAAAGTACCCCTCTGTTATTAAATACAGAACATAGTTAGGGATCTGAGATAGGCTTGTTCCTAAATAAAAGGCCAATTTCTAATTTTGTTAAATTTTCCCTAAATTGTCCTAGTGATACTTCCTAAACATAATTAAACGCAATAGTAATAGTAATTGTAATGCTTGTAACTCATTAATATCACCCACATTAATTCATCTGTTTTTTTATATTCTCATAAAATTATTATAAGTGACAATTGTTTCCAAAAACTACCCCTATGTTACCTATCAATTAACATTTTCTCAACTACAATTAATTTAATAATACACCTACAGATTATACAGAGTAATCAACTAAGAAATGTTTGCAATATGTGGTCAGACATATATACCACAAACTTCAAGAGGTTATGGCGAGATATATTTTGAGTCATGGGTTTTGGGACTCCCCAGGAGATCCTGTTCATCTTCCTAAAAGTGATCTTAGGCTTCTTGGTGCTAATCCTAATTGTCCCAGTGCTTTGGCGACTTTATGTTTCCTTTTATCGACTTCCAACCCTCATTTCCCCCTACATCCTTCTATCTTCAACCTCCCCCCCCCCCCCCAAAAAAACCTACTTCGTCGGAGCCCGGAGCGAACGAGCACAATTGTTGTTTTAGCTGGAGTGTGCGATCTGCTTGATTTCGAAGAAGGAGAAATAGGATGTAACCTCACGTTGATTCCTGAAGCATTAATTACACAAATCTCTTATTTACCAAAGACCAAATTATTAAATTTGAAATAAGGGTATTTTGGGAAAAACATATATAATTACTGATTTAACTACTACCATTAATCTCCTCAAATTAGATAATTATGCCCTATATTTAGGAATAGAATGAGTAATAAATATATAAGAAACCAGCATTTTTAATATACATGCCCTTATTTAAAAGAGGCAGGAGAGAAAAACAAAGTAATAATGAGTGGAAGTTTGAAAGAGAATGTAGTATGGGAGTATATATAGTTGTAGAAATAGGCCAAATAGTTTATCAAGGGCCTATGACCTGGTACGACCTGATTGGATTCAGGCCAAGACCAAGCCTAAGCCTTTTATGAGGCCTTGATAATTTCCCTGAGTTTTGTTCACTCATTAATATATTTATGCATAATTTGAATACTGATCAAAGTAGGGAAAATGATCATTTGATTTTTGGTTGCGAATCATTTTTCACTTCTGCATGTTTTGATCAAATTACCAATTAGTTTCTTATGTTGTTTTTTTTTTGTAACTCCAGTAGAAATATTTTGTTGCAATAATCAACTGATTATAGCTACTTTACTAAGCTTGAAAGACTTTTTAGGGATGAGAGAATTGTGGGAAAATCATTTATCAATGAAGAAATAAGGATTTAAGACTCAGAACCAAGGAGGGCCTTGCTTTCAGTGCTGCCTAGGCCACGGCTATATTCATTGAGGCAAATAGCAGCAACGCCTTGATGCTAGAATTAGCGTCTATGTAAAATCCTCTTAATACTTTTTTAAAACTCTGTTACAAGAATATACTAACCATGGTTGAAAGAGTTTCAGTAACAAACCATTTACGAATACAAATCATGGTTAATAAAAGCAATTTTACACTTATAAAACTCCATCCATGAAAGAAAGAAACTCTCTAAAACCATGGTCTATCATGGATATTAAAACTCCTATTATCATTTTCAAAACTAAACATGTTAGAAAGAAATGAGCTAACATGGTTAATAAAATCACCTTATAAAAAATATAGCCAACTATGTTAGAAAAAGGGTTATACTAACAAAGTTAATAAAAAAACTTGCAAATCATCTCATAATTTAACCATGTTAGAAAAGGTATGACCTAACATGGTTATTTAAAAATCTACTATAGACCTCAACTTTCCTTTTCCACAAACACAACTAATACCTCACATCACATAAACAATAAATTATATCGCATGGGAATGGTTAACCACCGTTCAATTGCACTTACTATTAACATCCACTTACCCTTATCATATGTTTCACATAACCATTTTTCACATGGTGGTGCATATCACCACGCAGTTTATGCAATTCCAAACTTAGCATAGCATTCCATACTCATCACATACATACATTAAATGCCAAGTATTCCGGAATATCATAAATCTCATACATAGTTCAAACACAAGCAAACTATTCTAATCTACAATATAACAGTATTTAAATAATAAAAGTAATCTAAGAAACATAAGTCAGAGTATCACAAAATTGAAAGAACGTAAACATTTCATTATCAAGGCAAATATACGATATATTATATATAAGCAAGCTAACTTCGTTGATCGTTTTCTTGCGCCGCCAACAATTGATCCATCACCTGAAACCAAAAACAGTAAAGCATGAGAGTGAGACAAATGTTTCAGTAACCACTCGCCTACTCTACACACATATAATCATGTGTCAATAGAGTGTCAAGTGAGAGTTAATAATTAATAGCTAGCTTTCACAATAATAGTTAATAATGAAATCTCTAACAACCACATATAACCATTAGACAACTTTGTACCATATTTCATTATCTCTTTCAACTATACATCACAATAAGAAATTCGTCTCATATAATGTAAAATGTAATTCGCATGCATATTCAAGCCTCATAAGGAAAGTAGTTTCCCTTCCCTTGTGGGTAAATTAGTTTCCCTTCCTTTGGGGGCAATATTCGCACAATACTAATGTGATTCCATCACTTGGGAACCTTAATTTGATTAGAGGAAGACCCTTAAGGGTCTCATACCCTCTTAATGGCCAATTGAGGGGTGCGCATCACGTGAATGCTTACTCTTTGATCCATTATACATGATGTCGCATACATTATGCTCAACAATCGATTATTTTCTCTTATGCATATTGGAGTTAGAAAATGAATCTTTTGCATATGTCAAGAGAAATTTCAACATTTCAAGAGGTATGAACCAGCCTCAACATCAAGATTTCATATGCCTAACCTATTCCTCTCTCTCCACTAAAACATCATTTCACTTAAATCCAAAGTCAATGGGACTTTGTAAGGTTCTAATGTGGCCAAGGGTTAAGCTCATAGAAAGAAAGGTATAAAGAGAATTCAAATATCTTGAGATAAATGATAATATGCAACTCATCTTTCTTCCTTTTCTACACAAAATTTCCTTCCAAAAATCCAACCACTCCCCCAAACTTATCTTAATTTGATGTATTTGCACTCCAAGTCTTATTGAAACTAAACTCTTTTCTTCTTTTTCTTTTCTTTTCTTCCTTTTCCTCCATTTTGTTCTCTCTTTCTCTCTCTCTTTTTTACAAAGGGAAATCAACTTGAAATGACTTTGGAGTACAAGCTATTGATCATCATGTATTATTTACATTCTCCATACCCACTTTTGCGATCATAATCATTTCAAAATTACCAAACCAATCCTTACCACCAATCATAATCATCAAATCATCAGTCATCTCAAGATTCAGGTAATTCATGGTTTTTCAGGCTGTAAAGGTTAGGGTCTACTGAGGGCTTCAAAAACAAACTCATATAGTTTTTCATTTAAAGGCTCAAATGTGGGTTCAGATGGAAATGATTCAAAGGTAGGCTGGAAAGGCTCAAACGCATTTGAAAGAATGCCCATATCATTTTCCAAAATCATGCAAAATCATTACAAAAGCCTCAAGAGATTCCAAGATAGGTTCTAGAGTCTATCATTTAAGAAAGAAAATACATTCTCAAATGCCACAAAATCTCCAAACAAAGGCTTTCAAATCATTCCCAACTCTAGTGTGCCAAATTTTCTCAAAATGGTCAGAAAGCCAGTCTCAATAATGCAAATCCAGAATTCAAAAATCTTATCCACAATTTCCTCTTAAGCATATAATCTAAGCAACCATTCTATCATTGGATCTCACATTTAATTCAGTGGATAACAAATCAATCTAAATCATGCTTCAAGTAAAATGACAAGTAATCGTCCAAGTTTCCAAAATTGAAATTCATGTCAATGTAAACCAATAGTCTATCATCAAATCATTCAGTTTTAATCAAATTGGAAGTGCAAGAAACTTCCATATAAATGCTCTTTGTGCTCCGAACTTGCTTCCCTTTACCTCACGTTCAAGTTGATGATAAACCTTGAAAATACTCAAAACAAGGCACATCTAATAAAGAAAAACACAAATGAAAAATATTAAATGTTTAGAGCTTAGGTTGCCTCCCAAGAAGCGCTAAGTTTATAGTCTTCAGCCAGACTTTTCATTGCCAACTGCTAATCATACATATCAAACACAAAGATCACCTTGTCTTCATTTCTCTTCAAAAGACAAGGTGTCAAAAGAAATGGGAATTCATTCATACAAAAATTACATGATACCTCAATCAAGAGTGATTTTAAGGAACATGATTCAATATTGCACATGGAAGGCTTCAATTCAATTGTTTCAAAATTATTCTCAATAGGCCCCAAGTATTTTGAAAACCCAATAAAATCTACTTGACTCCCATCAGTTAGATGTCAACCTATCAGTACGAGGATTTTGAACATATATTGCAGGGATTTCTACGATATTCTCTTGTCCACAATAACAAGGATTAGGCTCCAAACTCGAAACCTCAATTTGGCACTCAATGTTGTTCTCTCCCTCGTCAATTTCCAACTCACAATCACCCACAAAAGTATCACAAGCCATTAACAACACATCATCACTTCCCATAGTCAATTTCCTACTTGAAATGTCATCTTCTACATAAGAGTCAATTGAATGATCAATGAAAACGCCTGTTTTCTTTAAAGACTCAATGTGAGACGCCATTTCATTTTCCCTAGATGCTAAATTTTCAAGAACTTGTTAGAATAATATATTTTGATGATAACTAAACACAACTTAGGCATGAAGATAGGTTGCATAAAGGATCAGAAAATAACTTAGAGAAAATCTGATAAGAAATCTTAAGTGATGCCTAATCGATTAGGGATAGATTACAAAGATAAAGAACTAAAAGCCTAATCGATTAGAGATAGATCAAGTTCAGATTAGATGTTAAGAATATGGTCGCCTAATCGATCAGAGGGCCCTGTAATCAATTACAGAGTTTTAGCCCAATCGATTAGAGACATATAATCGATTAAGAGGAATTAGATTAATAGATTAGAGATCAGTAATAGATTAAAGAAAAATAGACTAATCGATTAGAGAGGCTTAATTGATCAAAACATATTTCAAGCATAATCGATTAGAGGAGATTAAGTAATCGATCAGAGAAAGCATGTAATCTGAATGTAATCTGTTTGCAATCGATTGAACATGCCTAATCGATCAGGCTTCCCCTGTAATCGATTAGGCGAATGATTTTCTAATTTAATATTCAGTGTTGCAAGTTGTAGTCTATGAATAACCGATCAGTAATCGATTAGAAGCCTTCCCCTGTGATCGATTAGAGGCTATAATCGAAGTGGCGATGGGAATTATTCAAAATCAATGGTTAAGCCTATTTTAAGCTTTCCAAGTACAGAATTGCACAGACCTACTTATGGAAGTTATCGTTAACACGCAATCTGATCAATAGAGCCGTTGGAACTCACCTACCACTTCCAGCAGTAAATGAAGAGAGATGAACTGAAACAAGACAAGTACAATGGAGCTAATGCTTCTCATAATTCAACTTCAACACTCCATACCAGATTAACCAACTCTCTGGACATATTCAACGGCTATAACTTCAACGGACAAATTCCTAAAAGGAGACTATAAAAGCTACTGTAAAGAAGTTGGTTAAAGACATTGATTATCTGTATCTACTGCATTCAATACTCTTAACACTTGTCAAAGCTTATTGATTATATCCTTCAGTGTGTAACATAATCTGTTCAAAAGAGTGAACTATTCTTCTACATCTATCATCAAGCGAGGATTACTCTTAAGATAGTGGGATCTTAAGAGTAGGGTGTAATCTTACAAGTAGTAAGGGGGAGTGATCAGTAAAGAGAGAAGCTTCTTGCTATCACTTGTAAAGGCTGTCAAGAGCCTGAGTTAATCTTGAAGTATTAGTGGAACCCAACTGAAGGTTGGAGAACTGGACGTAGGCCAAGTTTGGGCTGAACCAGTATAAATTGTGTTGTCATTTAAGTCAAATTTTAAAAGCACAATTCAGCCCCTCTTGTGCATTCCTGCCTTATTACATTTTGTATCAGAGCCTGGTCTTCTCAGAACTTACTGATCCCACGATCAGGAGAAGCAAAGATTTAGGATGGCAGGATATGATAATGTGCTCCCAGAAGGCAGTTCAATCAACAAACCCCTTGGATTCAATGGTGAACATTATACCTTCTGGAAGATGAAAATGAAGGTTTTTATCACATCATCTGGATATGATCTCTGGAGGATAGTCGAAGAAGGAAACCTCATTCCTATGAAAATAGAGAATGGAGTTCAAGTGCCAAAGCTTCCTCAAGAATACACTGATGATGACAAAGGTGATTTAGAACTAAACAGCAGGGCAGTTTTAATTCTTCATAATGCCTTAAGTCAAAAGGAATATTTTAGAGTGTGTCATCTGGAGACTACCAAAGAAATGTGGGATGCTTTAGCTGTTGCTAATGAGGGAACCAGTGGAGTAAAGACATGAAGAATAGAGCAACTAATTACTGATTTTCATTTATTCAAGATGGAAGAAGGAGAGCCAATCAGGGAGCTGGAAATCAGGTTCACTCACTTGATCAACAACCTTACAACTCTCGGAAGAAGGATTTCGGAGGGAGAACAAGTCTCCACAATCTTGAAGATCCTGACTCCTGAATGGCAGATGAAAGCTATTGCAATCCAAGAAATGAGAGGGGAATCTTTGAGCTCTATCATATCATTATTTGGAAGTCTGGCTGACTATGAAACAACCATCAAAGTACAAAGAGAACTCTATGGAGACAAGAAGAAAAAGAATCTTGCCTTATCAGCCTCTACAAAAGATGATGAGGATGAGGAAGATGAGGAAGAACTGGATGATGATGAGATGGCCTTTATGGTCAGAAGATTTAAAAAGTTCTTCCAGAATAGAGGAAGATACCAGAGAGGTGGTTTAAGCAACATCAGAAAGGACTCCCAGAAAAGTGTTCCTATATGCTATGAATGTAAGAAGCCTGGACACTTCAAGGCAGAATGTCCAAGTCTTCAGAGAATTAAGGAAAAAGAGAAAAAAAGGAGAAGTTCCAAGGCAGGAAGAAAGCCTATGTTTCGTCTATATGGGGAGACAGTTCAGATGAGGAGACTAGTGCTGCTGAGGAAGCAGCTAACCTCTGTCTAGTAGGTCAAGAGGAATCATCCGATAATGAGGTATATCCTACTGATCCATCCTTTCAAGAACTTCAAGATGCGTATGATGATATACATGTTGAGTTTGAGAAACTAGCAAAAGAAGTGTCTGTTTTGAAGAAGAAAAACAGAGAACTTGAAAAGAAAAGTGAAAAACGTGATTGTGAAAAATGCAAACAGATTTCAGAAAAGGTTTTTCAATAAAATTCTGATTGCAAAAATTGTGAAAAGTTTCTGAAAGAAAATGAGAAAATGTCTATGATTTTAAAGAAGTTCACCAAGAGCACAGAAATACTTGATGTTATGCTAATGAATCAAAAGGCGTATAGAGATAAAACTGGAATAGGTTATGATCCAACTCCCAAAACTCTGAAAGAAAAGAAGTTTGTAACTAAAGAGAAATCATACTGGAAATTTTTCAGAAAAGCCTCAGATTATTCATCACCTTTTAGCTTCTGCAATTTCTGTAACAAAAAGGGTCATACTAAGTCAAATTGTTATCCTAAGAAACATGGCATATTTGGGTCATACAAATGGGTTCCTAAAGGAACACACCAGCCTAAAGTCCACCTGGGTCAAAGGCAGCAAACTAATCCCAAAGGACCCAAGAAAATTTGGGTACCTAAATCTATTTAGTCTGTGCAGGTTTGTCTTAAAGCATCCAACAACAACAAATGG
Source organism: Mimosa bimucronata (assembly GCA_037074515.1). Taxonomy (NCBI): domain Eukaryota; kingdom Viridiplantae; phylum Streptophyta; class Magnoliopsida; order Fabales; family Fabaceae; genus Mimosa; species Mimosa bimucronata. Next base: position 29,988,088 of record CM073438.1, on the reverse strand, counting down.
TATATAGATAGTGGATGCTCAAGACACATGACTGGTGATAAGGAGAAATTTGACAGTTTGATCATAAAAGATGGGGCTAAAGTCAGTTTCGGTGGAAACCAATCAAGAAAAATCGTTGGAATAGGAGAAATTGGAGCTGTCAAAGATATCTATCTTGTGGAAGGTCTCTGTCACAATTTGCTAAGTGTCAGTCAGAGCACTGACAAAGGTAACTGGGTAATCTTTGATTCAAATGAATGTCTCATAATTTATAAGAAAGAATTAGCTATAGATAAAACAAAACTCAAATGTAGATTGAAAGCTAACAGAAACGGAAACTTGTATACAGTAGATCTAAATCAGCAATTTTCTGAAAAATGTTTTATAAGCAATTCTTACAATTGTTGGCTATGGCATAAAAATTAGCTGATGTAAATATGACTCAATTAGAAAAACTAATAAAAAAGGATCTAGTCATCGGCATACCTAATATGAAGGTAAAATCTAATTTGTTGTGTGAAGCATGTCAAAAGGGGAAACAAACAAAGTCATCCTTCAAACCTAAGAAGGAAGTCTCTACTACTAGACCTCTGGAACTAATTCATATGGATTTAGTTGGTCCAGCAAGAGTGAAGAGTCTAGGAGGAAGTTTGTACACTCTTGTAATTGTGGATGACTATTCTAGGTTCACATGGACTATGTTTCTTTCCTCTAAGCATGAAACCTTTGATGTTTTCTATCTAGTTGCCAAGAAAGTACAGAATAAAAACGACAAGAAAATCAGCTCGATTAAGACAGATCATGGAGGAGAATTTGAGAACTAAGACTTCTTGGAGCTATGTGAAGAGAATGGCATTAATCACAACTTTTCAGCCCCCAGAACACCTCAGCAAAATGGAGTGGTAGAGAGAAAGAATTGAGTACTCACTGAGATGGCCAGAACTATGCTAAATGAAAAGGAAGTATCTCAAGTTTTCTGGGCAGATGCTATGAGCACAGCTTGCTACATTTCAAACAGAGCTTACATACGAAAGGGAATGGATAAAACCCCTTATGAACTTTACAAAGGAAGAAAGCCAAATGTAAGCCACCTCAGAGTGTTTGGTTCAAAATGCTTCATCCATAATAATGGAAAGGTAAATCTAGGTAAATTCGATCCCAAAGCTGATTCTGCAATTTTCATGAGGTATTCTAACAGAAGTAAGGCCTATAGAATTTTCAATAAAAATATCTCTACTATTGAAGAGTCAGTCCATGTAATATTTGATGAAACTGACTCTGTACAGAATGTTGCAATAGAAGAGGAATTAGATTTTCCAAAAAGAACTAAAAATCCTACACAAAAATCACCATCACCAGATGAATCCCATGTGGAAAACCAAGAGGAAGATCCTCACAATACTTCAGCTGGACCTCCAGCATGGAGACATCACAGGGATCATCCACTTGAGCAAATCATTGGTGATGTTAATGGAGGTGTTAGAACCAGAAATAAGATTCAAAATGAAATGAATTTCTCAGCTTTTATCTCTGAAATTGAACCTTCTTGCATTAAAGAAGCATTAACAGACTGTGACTGGATAGTTGCTATGCAAGAAGAGCTCAACCAATTTGAAAGAAGTCAAGTTTGGGACTTGGTTCCTAGACCTTCAAATTACCCTATTATTTGAACTAAGTGGGTTTTCAAAAACAAACATGATGAATCTGGGTCTGTGGTTAGAAACAAAGCAAAACTTGTGGCCAAAGGATATAACCAAGAAGAAGGCATAGATTATGAAGAGACTTTTGCCCCAGTTGCAAGACTGGAAGCAATAAGACTTCTATTGGCCTTTGCGTCTCTCAAAAACTTCAAACTTTATCAAATGGATGTAAAGAGTGCTTTTCTTAATGGTTATATCATGGAAGAAGTTTATGTAGAACAACCCTCTGGTTTTGAAGATTCCTCTAAACTAGATCATGTTTTTAAACTCAAAAAAGCTTTATATGGACTTAAACAAGCACCAAGGGCTTGGTATGAAAGATTAAGCAACTTTTTACTAGAAAAGGGCTTTACAAGAGGAAAAGTAGACACTACTCTATTTATTCTACATAAAAGGAAAAACATGCTTGTTGTACAAATTTATGTAGATGATATTATTTTTGGTGCTACTAATGAATCTCTTTGTGAGGAATTTTCTAAGACTATGCAGGGAGAATTTGAAATGTCCATGATGGGAGAGCTGAACTTCTTCCTAGGGCTTCAAATTAAACAAAGAAAAGATGGGATATTCATTTCACAAACCAAGTATGTGAAGGAAATTTTGAAGAAGTTTGGGATGGATCTATCCAAGGAAGAAGAGACCCATATGAGTTCTACAGCATTGCTGGATGCTGATGTGAAAGGGAAGGATTTCAATCAGTCCACATACAGAGGCCTGATTGGTTCACTCTTATACTTAACTGCCAGCAGACCAGACATTCAATTTAGTGTGGAGATATGTGCCAGATATCAAGATAAACCAAAGGAATCCCACCACACAAGTGTAAAGAGAATCCTGAGGTACTTGGTTGGAACTCAGAATCTAGGATTATGGTATCCCAAAGGAACTAGGAATACCTCATGGCCTACTCAGATTCTGATCATGCTGGGTATAAAACTGATGGAAAAAGTACCAGTGGTCAATGTGAATTTCTCGGAGGATCTTTAATTTCTTGGGCTAGCAAAAAGCAGAACTGTGTTTCTTTATCTTCTACAGAAGCTGAATATATTGATGTTGCAAGTTGCTGTGCACAAGTCCTATGGCTCAAGCATCAATTGAAGGATCTGGGAATGGAATTTCCAAAAGTTTCCATCCTCTTTGACAACACTAGTACAATCAACCTTGCCAAAAATCCAGTTCATCACTCAAGGACTAAGCATATAGATGTCAGACATCATTTTATCAGAGACCATGTTCAAAAGAAGGATGTCAAAGTGGAGTTTATATCCACTCACTTGCAGCTAGCAGATATCTTCATCAAACCTCTGTCAGCTGAACAATTCATGTTCATTAGAAGAGAATTAGGAATGGTAAATCCCAATGAATTGTAAAACTGAATCTAACTCTCAACTCTTCTGATTTAATTTAAATTATGCTATGCTTTGTTGATAAAATACTAACTTAGGCATCGAAGTATCAAATCAAAATTTTACAGGTCTCAGAAATCAAGGAGAAAAATCCATCGTCCAATCGATTACACAGACCTAATCTATCACAAAACACGTTCTGTAATCGATTATGCTTCGATTAGAGGAGAAAGCAACATCGATTAGGGAAAAGACTCTCATCGATCAGAGCTCTCTAATCGATTAGAAGGAAGGAGTAATCGATTGGATATCGATTACTCAGCGTGGACCTATCGATCACAACAATACCTAATCAATCAAACGCATATAATCTATCAGAGACTACACCCTGTAATCAATTACAAGGGATACGTAATCGATGAGGCGGCAACGGTAACTTTGTAACGTACACTTTCTCTCATCAAACCCTAACGGTATAATCATCAAACCCTCTCGTAACCATTATAACCGAAGCCATTATTCGAATCATCATCAGTCATAACTCTTCCTAACCGGTTACATTTCTTCAAATCATCAGTCATATCCTTTCAACTCTCTATATAAACCCTTCATGGCACCCAAAATGCGTATACCAAAGAACTACAGAGCCCAAGTCATCCCTGGTACAGTTCCATTACCCCAAGGAGACCCAGCCTTAACATACCGACATCCTTCCCCTCCTTCAAACCCTGTTCCCTCAATCTCTCAACCATTATCTTCAATGGCCAAAACCCGGGACAGTGCATCCAAGTCTAAAGGGAAAAGTGCTTCTAAAGTCCGAGTTAGAGAACTCATCTCAGGGGATACAGGAGTCCCCATTGATTCATCTTTTGCTCAGGGTCCTATTGAAGATGTGTCAGAAGATATTTAGAGGCGATCCTTGCAGCAAAGGTACGGGTATATGGATATTGCCTATCTGGAGAAAAATGGCTATCCTGTGTCTGAATGGTTGGAGCCATATAAGCAGTAGATAGGTATCAAAAATCACTACAATGAAAAAAGTCATCAAGGCCTTCTACTCCAATCTGAAGATACATTCTACCGAGTGATTTAACCTTTGCCTAATGCGCCTTGGGGTTAAAATCACAATAATTACCAAGGATTGTGTAAAGTGGCACAATCCCGGATCGTTTCACTTGAGGAGTCCTTCTAAACAATCTAAGCTAACTAAATGCAATTAAAACGATAAAAAGGGTATGGGGGTTTTGGTTTGAAGATTCATTTACTAAAGCTATTAACAAAAGCAGTTACTTGTTTTTGGTATTTTAGATTGATAAGTGAAAAGTGAAAAGAGTTTGGATTAGGGGTGATTTGATAAAACGGGCTTTGGTAGTGCTTCGGTGACTCAAATGCTTCTTTCAAAATGATTAGAGGGAGTTTAATTTACCAAGTCTAATTGAAAAATCCCCAAGCAACCACTAGGGGTCCACTAGCCCTAATTAATGACTAATCTAGCAACCACTTTCATAGCCATTACTTAGGGTTAGTGTTAAGATCCACTTGGTTTGTGAAATGCCTTGAACCAAATACAATTTAACTCTCATGAAGTGCAACCACAACATTCATGCATGGAAGAAATTGACTATAACCACTAGCAACCGCTAAAATGGCTACAACCAAGAATACAACCACAAGTAGATAGGAAATTATATCTCAATCACATTAAATTCAAAGCATACACAATATAGTTCACAAACATGGATAGCAATCACATATCCCAAGTCTTAAATCCATATACAAGACCAATACAAAAGAGTAGAAGCCAAATACAAAGGAAATAAGAAATTGTAGACTAGAAACTCCCCTATGTTGGTCCATGAAGCTAGAGCCACCTTCACACCACCAAAGCACCAAGAACTTAGCCTCTCATGTCTTCAAATTCGTGCCCTAGATGACCCATGATGATAGCCTCCATGAATGAAGAAGATGGAAGGAAATATGGAGTGGAAATGGAAGGTGGAAGGAGAAAGAACAAGAAAATCAACAAGAATGGGGATGAATTTGAGTGGGAGGATGAATATTTGGATGAAGAATGGAGATGGAGATGAAACCCTAGCAGAGAGGGTGATTTTCGGACTAGAGGAGCTTAGAACCATGAAGAATGGTCTGAAATTTATCTTATATACTCCCCCAAAAATTTCTGAAACACACAGCAGAATCCCAGTTTTCGGGGCCTCGCCGTGGGCCTCTCACGGCGAGGGGCAGAGAGGGTGCAAGGGAAGTGGCCTCGCCGTGGGCCTTGCCGTGGAGGGCTCACGGCGAGGGACAGAAAAGGTGCATAATTTAGGGGTCCTCGCCGTGGGCCTCGCCGTGGAAGGCTCACGGCGAGGGACAAAAAAGGCTCAGGAGAAGGGGGGACTCGCCGTGGCCCTCGCTGTGGGGGAGCCTCGGCGAGGGGCAGAAACCCAGAATCCTTTCTTATGCTTCCTTGCGCTCCGTCGGCGTTCTTGTCCGCAACTTGGCTCTTCCATTGGGTATATTCCTTCATGATCTGCACATAAAATGGACCTAAGGTAGAATCATAATGTTCTTAAAAATGGGATAAACAACAAATCATATTAGTTATGCCCAAATTTCCCTTGATTAGTACAAATTCCAACAGGGTGTGCAAAAGTCGGAAGTTACCCTAATTAGGCAAAATTACCGCAAGAACATGCAATAATCCAATGATTTTATCAATGAAGAGTGTATAAAAATATGGTGCAATCATTTCCCCCACACTTAGACCTTTGTACTCCTGGACAAAGGGTACAATGCAAAGAAGAATGGTTTTAACCAATCAAAAATCTCAAGCTAGCATGAATCATGATCAACAATATGCAAAGGGAGAATTGGCAAAGCAATCGGATGAAGCAATGGCAAAGAGGACTCTCAAAATAATGGTATTTCACTCTACTCACCTCATGGGGGATTTTATTTTTCACACTTAACTTGCTCAAACAACAATTTGCCATAAGCTTGTAACTACCCTAACATCTCCGCACATGCATACAATCACGTATGAATCAAAAGGACTTGCAGGGTTGAAATGATGGGAAAGGCAAGATGGATTGCATGTTATGGAAAAGGAGAGGTTGCAATGCAATTCAAAGTCACAATGAGAGCATAATTTCAACACTAATGATGCCACACCCAGAAATGCCTTATTCTTCAAACTTTCTTTCTTTTTCTTTTTCTTTTCTTTCTTTATTTTTATGCACACTTTTCTATTTTTTTTTCTTTCTAACATATACATGGCATTAGCACTAAACAAAAGTGGCTCAAACTCAATGCTTCATCACAAAATTCACATTAATGCATTACAACCAAGGAATGGTTCAAAGTGGGTGAACAATGGAAAATGTCAAATTGTGGGTTTGTGTTTGGGAAAATGGGGTGATGAAATGAATGCCTTAATCATCTTCATGCATGAATGCAATTCTAGCTTTGACAAAGAGTAGAGACAAGTTCTAGAAATTGAATGATCAAGCAAGTATACACTCTTGAAATGAAAAATAGGCCCAAAAAATCTCACAACAAGGTTAACCTCAAATGCCAATTAGAAATCCAATTGCAAGGCCAATTAACACAATGCATATGCTTGAAAATAACTCATCACTAGCTCTTTGAATATTGAAAGGATAAAATGCATAATTCTTAGAATTCTTCCCATTGCCCCTGAAGCTCATTAATCAAAGGGTAAGGTCCAGTCTTGCTCCATGGTTTTCCAAAATTTTGCCACACTAGGTTTTTAAGAAATGAAAGTTGTAAAAATAGGTAGAGAATGCAACTAGATCTTATATTGTATTGAATGCGACCCTTCATCACAATACAAGACTAAGAAGCAAAATCAACCTTAGTTTTTGAAAAAACATTTGACAAAAATTTGAAAAATTTTTCTCTAGTGTGACATAACATGATAAAATCAATGGATCAAGCAAGAAGACTACCTAGTCCCCTCCCCCACACTTGAAATTGACATTGTCCTCAATGGCATAGGGTGTTTTATTGAATGAAAAAAACCTAATTTTCTACTTCTACTAGGATGCTCCCTCCCCCACACTTGTTCAATGCAATGACAGTAAAATATCAACCAGCCAGTCCAGAATGCATGAAAGTAAACATGATAAGGAGAAGAAGCAACCTGGCCTCAAGGAGGCTTGGCAACCGGTTCATGGTAGAGCTTTAGGAGATGCCCATTTGAAACGAATTCCTTCCCAGTCTCCTCTTCAATAAGCTCCACCATCCCATATTTGTTGACCTTGGTGACTTTGTACGGCCCGAACCAATTTGATGTGAGCTTTCCATGACCATGGCGGAAGCGGGCTTGGTACATAAGGACTTGGTCACCAACTTTGAAGCTGCGGTTGAAGATCTTGCTATCATGGATCAACTTGGTTTTTTCTTTGTAGAGCCTTGAGCTCTCATATGCCTGAAGGCGCAGTTCATCAAGCTCTTGCAATTGAAGGCATCTTTCATTTCCGGCGGCATCCAACTCCATATTGCATAATTTCACGGCCCAATAGGACTTGTGCTCCAACTCAACCGGCAAATGACAAGCTTTACCAAAAACCAACCGGTATGGAGACATGCCTATGGGTGTCTTGAATGCGGTCCGATATGCCCACAATGCATCCTCAAGTCGATCACTCCAATCTTTTCTTGATGGCTTAACAATTTTCTCTAGAATATGCTTTATATCCCTGTTGGACACCTCTGCTTGGCCATTTGTTTGGGGATGGTATGGGCTAGACACTCTGTGGGATACCCCATACTTAGCAAGCAAGTTATCAAGAAGCTTGTTGCAAAAGTGGGTTCCTCGATCACTTATAAGACCCTTTGGTACTCCAAATCTACTAAAGATGTTAGACTTGAGAAACTTAGAGACCGTGGGTGCATCATCCTTTCGGGTTGGGATAGCCTCTACCCACCTAGAGACATAGTCTACTGCAGGTAGGATATAAGTGAAGCCAGAGGAAGGTGGGAAAGGTCACATAAAGTCTATTCCCCAAATGTCAAAAATCTCACAAACTAGGATGGGCCGTTGGGGCATCTCATGTCTTTTTGTCACACTTCCCCCAAATTTTTGGCACTTACCACATGATTTACAAAAGGCATAGGCATCTTTGAAAAGTGTAGGCCAATAAAAACCAGCGTCTAAGACCCTCCTAGCAGTTTTCCTAGAACTATAGTGGCCAGCACAAACCATCGAGTGGCAAGCAGAGAGGATGTCTAGGGACTCGGATTCTGGTATGCATCGCCGGATTACTTGATCACTGCACAGTCTCCATAGGTGTGGTTCATCCCAAACATAGTATTGGGCTTCTCTCTTTAACTTTTGCACCTGAAAGGGAGACATGTCATCCGGGGTGAGGGCACAAACAAGATAATTGACTAAACAAGCATACCAAGGCACCTCAATATTAATTGCATACAAAGAAGAATCCGGAAAATTATCACAGGTTAAGTCAGAAAGATCTACTCCCCTGGTGTTGTCTGGGAGTCTACTCAAGTGGTCGGCTACCAAATTGGCATTGCCGGCGCGATCCTTGATCTGCAAATTAAACTCTTGTAGCAAGAGTGTCCACCGAAGAAGTTTCGGCTTTGAGTGTGGCTTTGTGAATAAAAACTTTATAGCTGCATGGTCAGTATAAATGACAACCACAGAATGAAGCAGGTATTGTCTAAATTTGTCTAATGCAAAGACTATGGCAAAGAGTTCCTTTTCAGTAGTGGTATAATTCCTTTGAGCACAGTCCAAAGTCTTAGATGCATAGGCTATGACATGTGGTGCCTTGTTGCTCCTTTGACCTAGCATGGCGCCAACTGCGTAGTTGGAAGCATCACATGCTAATTCAAAGGGCAATGACCAATCGGGAGCAAGAAGAATAGGAGGCTCCAAAAGAGTTTTCTTCAATGTTTCAAAAGTCGTTTTACACTCATCATCAAAAACAAATTCAACATCTTTTTGCAGCAAATGAGAAAGAGGCAATGCAATTTGGGAAAAACCCTTGATGAAACGTCGGTAAAAGCCTACATGTCCCAGGAAAGAGCGGAGCTCTTTGATACAAGTGGGATAAGGCAAGGACGAAATCACCTCGGTTTTGGCTTTATCAACCTCAATGCCTCGGCTAGAGACTAGGTGGCCAAGAACTATGCCATGTGTGACCATAAAATGACATTTTTCATAATTAAGTACCAGATTCTTCTCGACACACCTAGCTAGTACTCGCTCCAAACTATGCAAGCAAAAATCAAACGAATCACCAAAAACAGTAAAGTCATCCATGAAAACTTCCAGGCAATCATCAAGCATGTCAGAGAAGATGCTCATCATGCAACGTTGGAAAGTTCCCGGCGCATTGCATAAGCCAAAGGGCATGCGCCTGTAGGCAAATGTACCGAATGGGCAAGTGAAAGTGGTCTTTTCCTGGTCCTCGGGTGCTATAGGAATTTGAAAATACCCCGAATAACCATCTAGGAAACAGTAATGGCTTTTTCCCGCAAGCCTTTCTAACATTTGATCAATAAATGGAAGCGGGAAGTGGTCCTTTCGGGTGGCATCATTCAACTTCCTATAGTCAATACACACACGCCAACTATTTTGCACCCTTGTTGGAATAAGTTCATTGTTTTCATTTTTCAAAACAGTGATTCCGGACTTCTTAGGCACCACTTGGACCGGGGAAACCCACTCACTATCCGAGATCGGATATATGATGCCGGCACTTAGGAGTTTTGTGACCTCCTTTTTGACCACATCCAAAATGAGGGGGTTAAGCCGCCTTTGAGGTTGCCTAAGAGGCCTAGAATCTTCTTTAAGTAAAAGCCGATGGGTGTAAATAGCGGGGTTCATGCCCGGAATATCAGCCAATGTCCAACCCAAAGCCTTGCTATACTTTTTCAAAACATCAAGCAATTTTACCTCCTCAATTGCACTCAAGGTATTAGAAATAATAACCGGCAATTTGTCATTGGGGGCAAGAAAAGCATATTTTAAATTGCTTGGCAAAGGCTTTAATTCCAAAATGGGTGGTTCCAAAACAGAGGGAACAAGAGTAGGAAGAGTTAAAGTGTAAGAAGAACTCCCCTTTGTAGACCCAATTGGAAAAGGTGGAATGGGCTCAAAAGACCTCATCTCTTGTTCATTGGTCTTCCCAAGAGCCGAATCAACACATGGTTGATCTACCGCAGCGACTTGCCTTGGGGAAATGTCATCCACAACACCTACATCACAACTTGTAACAAGATCATTCAAATACCTAAGTGTGTGGGAAGAAATCCTAGGTCTAAAGTTAGAATCAATGGAAGAGGGTTGAGAAGGTGGCCCTTTCACCACATGGTGATCCGGTCCAAAGAAGGTCAAGTGTGAAGTAGCTTTTGTTGGGGTGAGGGCTATACCCTTTGAGTTCAAATCGGCCAACTCTTGGCTTCCAACCTCAAATTCACATTCTTCAACCAACTTATGACCTGAAACATTAAGAAAACTACCATCTTCCAAAGAAATATCATCACTCATCAAGGAAAGGTTAGTGGAGCTCATATCCAGAATAGCAGTATCATTATCAATCAAAGAAAAATCCAAAGGGACAGAAAGTAGACAATCAACTACATGTGAGTCAAGGTCATACACGTCATCCCCTAAGGAAGAAAAAGAATGAACAGAAGGCAGGGTAGAAAAATAAGAGTCATAAGCTTCAAGATCAGATGTGTAATCATATGAATGCAAGCTTAATTCATGCTCCTCAATGGCATCGTCCACAGCAATATCAATGACATTCAAATCTAGAAGAGAATAGTCCTCATGGGGGTGTCGCGTTGCTTCATACATGTTAAAGCTAATCTTATGTTCTCCCACCTCCATTGTTATCAAACCATTTTTCATATCAATTACCGATCCGGCGGTCCGCATGAAAGGCCTACCAAGAATGATAGTCGATTCACATGGCTCGCTAGCGGTGTCAAGAACATAGAAATCGGCAGGAAAAACTAAGTCTTTAACCTTAACAAGTATATCCTCAAGAATACCTTGTGGATATCGGAGTGTGCGATCGGCCAATTGCAAAATGACACTTGTCTTTTTCAAACCAGTGATGCCTAAAGAAGTGAAAATCGCACTAGGCATCACGTTAATGGCCGCTCCTAAATCCAACAATGCATTTGTCACCGTCAAGTTCCCTATGGTGCAAGGGATCATGAATGATCCAGGGTCTTTGCACTTGACCGGCAACTGAGGCTTGAACAAAGCCGACACACTAGGATTCAATTGAATTCTTTCATTTGGCCTAAACTTCCTTTTATTGGTGCACAATTCCTTCAAGAATTTACAGTAACTAGGCATAGATTTCACAAGTTGAAAGAAAGGCACATTCACATGCAATTTGCTAAAAAGTTCAAGCATTTCATTTTCAACAACCTCATCATGTTTCTTTTTGCTTTTAAAATAAGCTTGAGGAAAAGGGAGTTGAGAGATAGTTACCTCCTTGGCCGGAGGTTTGGCCAAGGTATCTTGTGTGCTACACTCTCCTGTCTCATTGATACTCGATTGCTTGTCGTGCTTCTTCTCCTCTTGAGGTTGTACTGTAGGATCCTCCACCACTTTCTCTTTTCTAGTCAATGCCCTTCTTTCTTGAAGTTCCTTTTCCTTAGCACTCTCAGATTGCGCAAACTTCATTGGGCTCAATGGTGGGCTCCAAGTAGGGCTTTCCACTTCAATCTCTTCATCCACTGGCTCATCATCATCCTCCCCTTCACTACTTGAAAAGTGAACCTTCTTCTTGGTTGGCATGGGATTTAGTGATTTTCCACTTCTCAAAGTAACAGCATTCAAAGACTTTGGGTTGATGACCGTATTGGACGGAGTTGGACCACTTGCCTTGGCTTGAAGCTCATTGAAAGAGTTTGAAAGCTTCATGACATAGTCCTCTAAGTTAGCACTCTTGGTCTCCCATTGGCTCATACGGTTGTCTACCTTCTCAAACCTTGACTCCATACATTGCTTTGTTTCATTCGCCCTAGAGTCAATGAGACCTTCCACATGGCGGAATCCCATAGTAATGGACTTGTTCAACTCTTCAAAGTCATTAGTGGGTCGGTCCTTTCTTACAGGAGTCAGTGCTTGGGAGGACTCCCCTTGGAATTTCCTTGGGGGATTGCCATCTTGGCGCCAACTAAATTTTGGATTTTGTCTCCACCCTTCATTGTATGTATTGGAATAGGCGTCCCATCTCGGATTGTTGCCTTGCCTTGGTTGGAACATTGCATTACATTCTTCCGGCTTAGAAGGGCAATCGCTTGAGAGATGCATAGGTGACGCACAATAATCACAAGACGGACCCACCAACTCATTACCAACTGGACCCGGTGGGGAAGATGGACCTGAGATCTTGTCCAATCTAGAGTGGATTGCTTTGAATTCGGCCTCAAACCTATCCAATTGAGGAATGTGAAGAGAAGTGGAATCAACCCTTTGAAGACTACGAGTTGATCTTCTGGAACCATGTTTCTCTTTGGCCAAAGCGAGCTTACGAACTAGAGGCCATGCCTCTTCAGGTGTATAATCAATGAATGAGCCCCCAGCGGCTGCATCCAGCTTGTCTTGGTCTCTTTACCTCAACCCATCATAGAAGGTATGGGCTAATTGTTCATCGGGAATTTGGTGATGAGGGCATTTCTTTAAAAGGTCCTGGAATCTCGACCAATAATCAAAAAGAGATTCATCGGGCTCTTGAGTGATGGAATTTATCTCTTTCCCTCTTGCAGATGTTCTAGTGGCTGGGTAGAACTTTTCTAGAAAGGCTTGCTTCAAGTTGCCCCAGGAGGCGAGGGCATCTGGATTGAAAGTAGGTAGACTCATGTACCATTGCTTAGCCTTGCCTTCTAGAGTAAGGTGGAACACTCTCCACATGACATCCTCCACTTGTGCTCTGACTGGTTTCATGGTGTTGCAATGTATGAAGATCTCATCCAAGTCATCATGTGGCTCATCTTCCTGCAAACCATAAAACTTAGGTAAGGATTGTATCAATAAGCCTTTAATTTCATAATCAGTGTTCATAGTGGGGAATGCAATCATGAATGGGTTGTGGTTAAGGCTGGTTGTGGTGGCTTCCCTGATGGTTCTTCTTCTAGGTCGCTCACCATCATTAACCACTTGTCCTCCCCCATTACCACCTAGATTTGGCTCTACTTGAACTTCAGGAATATGGTGATCCCCCTCCATGTCTCTAGTATCACTCTCAGTTTCTGGGGAACTCTCAATGCTTGGCTCACAAGAGGGTGGGTGTTCAACTATCAAGGATGTAACCGAAGTTCCCCCTCTCTTTGTCTTTCTCAACCTAGTAAGGTGTCTCTCAATTTCTGGGTATTCAAGGTAAAGTTCTTGGTTTCTAGGGTTCCCTCGAGTCATACACAAGGCACAGACAACAAGTGTAGACTGAAGGCTCAACAAAGATGCACTTGCACAAATTCAAGGAAAAATGGATGAATGATGATGCAAGTGAGTATGGTGTGAAAGTGTGTATGATATGTGTGAAGTGTGTTGAAAAGTATGAGTATGAAATGTGTATGAGAGGTATATGAGTGTGGAAGTATGGCAAGTCAAGTATTCACAAGTAGGTGCAAGAAAATCCAGCAATACACCTAAGCAGGTATCACAATTCAAGCATGAGCAAAGGGCAAGCAATATTTTTGGTATTTTCTTGTCAGACTTTATACAATGCAGAACAAGTAATTGTAAACTAACCTAAGAATGCAAATGACCTAAATCTAATCCTAATGACTCCTACCCCTAGTCAATAGTTTCAATTGACACTTAGCTAACCTAGGGAGTCAAAAATGACTCCCCGGCAACGGCGCCATTGATTTAACCTTTTCCTAATGCGCCTTGGGGTTAAAATCACAATAATTACCAAGGATTGTGTAAAGTGGCACAATCCCGGATCGTTTCACTTGAGGAGTCCTTCTAAACAATCTAAGCTAACTAAATGCAATTAAAACGATAAAAAGGGTATGGGGGTTTTGGTTTGAAGATTCATTTACTAAAGCTATTAACAAAAGCAGTTACTTATTTTTGGTATTTTAGATTGATAAGTGAAAAGTGAAAAGAGTTTGGATTAGGGGTGATTTGATAAAACGGGCTTTGGTAGTGCTTCGGTGACTCAAATGCTTCTTTCAAAATGATTAGAGGGAGTTTAATTTACCAAGTCTAATTGAAAAATCCCCAAGCAACCACTAGGGGTCCACTAGCCCTAATTAATGACTAATCTAGCAACCACTTTCATAGCCATTACTTAGGGTTAGTGTTAAGATCCACTTGGTTTGTGAAATGCCTTGAACCAAATACAATTTAACTCTCATGAAGTGCAACCACAACATTCATGCATGGAAGAAATTGACTATAACCACTAGCAACCACTAAAATGGCTACAACCAAGAATACAACCACAAGTAGATAGGAAATTATATCTCAATCACATTAAATTCAAAGCATACACAATATAGTTCACAAACATGGATAGCAATCACATATCCCAAGTCTTAAATCCATATACAAGACCAATACAAAAGAGTAGAAGCCAAATACAAAGGAAATAAGAAATTGTAGACTATAAACTCCCCTATGTTGGTCCATGAAGCTAGAGCCACCTTCACACCACCAAAGCACCAAGAACTTAGCCTCTCATGTCTTCAAATTCGTGCCCTAGATGACCCATGATGATAGCCTCCATGAATGAAGAAGATGGAAGGAAATATGGAGTGGAAATGGAAGGTGGAAGGAGAAAGAACAAGAAAATCAACAAGAATGGGGATGAATTTGAGTGGGAGGATGAATATTTGGATGAAGAATGGAGATGGAGATGAAACCCTAGCAGAGAGGGTGATTTTCGGACTAGAGGAGCTTAGAACCATGAAGAATGGTCTGAAATTTATCTTATATACTCCCCCAAAAATTTCTGAAACGCACAGCAGAATCCCAGTTTTCGGGGCCTCGCCGTGGGCCTCTCGCGGCGAGGGGTAGAGAAGGTGCAAGGGAAGTGGCCTCGCCGTGGAGGGCTCACGGCGAGGGACAGAAAAGGTGCATAATTTAGGGGTCCTCGCCGTGGAAGGCTCACGGCAAGGGACAGAAAAGGCTCAGGAGAAGGGGGGCCTCGCCGTGGCCCTCGCTGTGGGGGAGCCACGGCGAGGGGCAGAAACCCAGAATCCTTTCTTATGCTTCCTTGCGCTCCGTCGGCGTTCTTGTCCGCAACTTGGCTCTTCCATTGGGTATATTCCTTCATGATCTGCACATAAAATGGACCTAAGGTAGAATCATAATGTTCTTAAAAATGGGATAAACAACAAATCATATTAGTTATGCCCAAATTTCCCTTGATTAGTACAAATTCCAACAGGGTGTGCAAAAGTTGGAAGTTACCCTAATTAGGCAAAATTACCCCAAGAACATGCAATAATCCAATGATTTTATCAATGAAGAGTGTATAAAAATATGGTGCAATCACCGAGTCAGAAGGAAAAATCTCTGGGATCACAATATCATCAAAGGTCAGAGGCAAAAATTTTTCTTTTGACTGGAAACTTTTGAATCAATGGCTTCACATGGATGGACCAGGAATGGAAGAATACAATACCTAACAAGAAAAAGAAAAATTCTCAGATAAGAACTCAAACAGATTTACAGTCCAGATAGCCCAATCCAGGGAAATCTCAAGCCTGCTCAATTGCCTTCTACCTACAGAGTCCTCCACTATGCCTACTCCAGATGTATGGTAAACAAAGCAGGAAATTTCACTCTTATCCTTGACATTGACAACCCCATTCTGCCCATGCTGATCAACAAAATTCCTATCAATCCTGGGCAAGTCATTTGTGAGGAATTTCTGAGGTTCCAAAAGACCAAAATAGTAAAGACTCTTCTTCCTTTTGCTTAGCTTATCTCCTTCATCCTTAGCAGCAACAAGATCTTTTGGCTTAAAGAAGATCAGAATAAGGAGCCTCCTTGATGTGATCTAACTACCCTAAAGAAAATGGGGTTGCAACCTTTTGGCCGAAGTCACACTCCTTCCTTACCTCAACCAGTAATTCACATTGAAGTGAGACAACCTCAAGAAGGACTTGATCAAGGAGAAGTGAATTCTTCTGCCTCTCATTCATCTGAACATGTCCAAGATCCCATGGATCAGGAACCAGTAGCACCTGTTCCTCCAGTACACCCTAAACTTGCTGCACCTATTCCAGAAGAAGGTGCCTCACTCCCTGTCAACATGATTAATCAAATTGTGGAGAGAGTATCTACCAGGGTTGTGGAAGAATTGGCTCTGGAACACCAAGCCATGGAGGATCGATTACTAAAAAGGTTGGTGGCTGCTCTGAATGATTCAGTGGTCAAATCAGTCAAGGAGAGCACTCTGACCATCTTCCAGGGATATGATGCTGTGGTGGACATGCACAAATTCCTCCACAATCGGATGGCTGGCCTAGAAAACATTCTGAAGCAGCAGTTTCAAGTCAACCTTCCTGGTACCCCACTATCTCCCTTTGCTGAGCATGAAGCTTATCAGGTATCCCCAATTCATTTCGTTCCTCAACCCACTCCCACACACTCTCATCCCACTTCTCCAATCCCTACTAAAGTAGACTCTCCCAAACACAAGCCCTCACCTTCCTCTCCATCCAAGAAATCCTCCTCAACCTCATCAAACAATCAAGACCCTCCTCCATCTCCCATGAATATCACCACCTCTCCTCTTGCCCAAACCACACCTCCACCAAGTCAAACTCTATCAATTCATCCCTCTGCTATATCCTATACCCCTAAATCTGACCCTGCTCACACCTATGCCAGGTTGGGCAAAGCTGTGGTAGTTGATACTACTCCAGTTCCTTTATTAGTCCCTTTTGATGATGCCAAAAAGGGGGAGAAAAGACTCAGTGTGTCAAGTGCTGGGGAAAGTAGTCTCATTCAAGAAAAGGCTGTGGAGGCTGCTACTTTATTATCATCTATTGCTTCTGAAGTTTCTCCAAAGCCTAAAGTCTCTGAAGACATTCCCATAGATCATACTCTTGGGGAGATTCATGAGTTGGTAGAGGCAATTAAGCTAAGTATGGCCCAAGAGGAAGTTGTTGTAGAAGAAGCCTCAGATTCTGAAATAGAAGCCATTACTAATATTCCTCCAACCGATGAGGATGTAATTCTAGAGGAAGACATGAGCATGGCCATGGTAGTCTATGAAGGAGAGGTTAGGCCTGTTGACATTGATCTATTGCCATACATTCGATAGCAGGCAGAAGAGCTTCACTCTCAAGTTGACAAATTATTTGAGAGGCTGAACAAGAGCCAGCAAGAAAGAGAAGACAAGGATTTCGCTAAGGCTGAAGCTAAAGAAGAGGTTCTAGTTGAAAAATCAAAACAAGAGCCAGCAAGAAAGAGAAGCCAAGGATTTCACCTGCATTTCCTAGTTGGGGTGTCCAGAAGCATGTAAAGTTCAAGAAGACTGCTCAGAAGAAAGTAGTGGATCCTATTCAGACTACATCAGAATTGTTGGAATCTAATAAGGAAGAAGAGGGGCAAGAAGTTCAATCTGTTGTCAAAGGGAAAAGAATTAAGAAAACTGCTCCTAAGCCAGTTGTCAAAGCAGCAACAAGGAAGAGTACCAGGGCAACCAAAGGCATTATAATTGAGGAATCTAAGTCTGCTCCTAAGTCTCCTATAAAGAGGAAGGGTGCTCCTAAAGGAAAATCGTCTAAGCTTCCTCCAAAGAAGAAACCAAAATAGCAGACTCGTCTGGAGAAAATGCTTTCATATCTTCCTCCTCCATCTCCTCCTAAGAAGAAAGCTGTCATCAAGAAGAAGATAGCACCTGCTAAGAAAAAAGAGGTTATAATTCAGACTGAGTTCCTTGAAGATCCCTCAACTGACTCTGGGAGAATCAGCAGTGAATCTGGGGACTATGACTTGGACACATCAAACTGGAAGGATGACTCAGAATCAGACTAAACCAGAAAGCATCCATCAGCCTTAAACCCTCTCATATGCATCATTTATACTTTACATGTTTTTATCAGTTCATTCATCCCATTTCATATTTATTTTATTTTGTACATCATGAATTATGTCCTTCTAAATATTTATGATATCAATATGCAGATTATGTTCAATCTTCTCTTGCTCTGTTATCTTATTAACTGTGTCTAATGTTTTGTCATCATCAAAAAGGCGGAGAATGTTAGAATAATATATTTTGATGATAACTAAACATAACATAGGCATGAAGATAGGTTGGATAAAGGATCAGAAAATAACTTAGAGAAAATCTGATAAGAAATCTTAAGTGATGCCTAATCGATCATGGATAGATTACAAAGATAAAGAACTAAAAGCCTAATCGATTAGAGATAGATCGAGTTCCGATTAGATGTCAAGAATATGGTCGCCTAATCGATCAGAGGGCCCTGTAATCGATTACAGAGTTTTAGCCCAATCGATTAGAGACATATAATCGATTAAGAGGAATCAGAGTAATCGATTAGAGATCAGTAATCGATTAAAGAAAAATAGACTAATCGATTAGAGAGGCTTAATCGATCAAAACATATTTCAAGCATAATCGATTAGAGAGCATTAATCGATTAGAGGAGATTAAGTAATCGATCAGAGAAAGCATGTAATCTGAATGTAATCTGTTTGCAATCAATTGGACATGTCTAATCGATCAGGCTTCCCCTGTAATCGATTAGGCGAATGATTTTCTAATTTAATATTCAGTGTTACAGGTTGTAATCTATGAATAACCGATCAGTAATCGATTAGAAGCCTTCCCCTGTGATCGATTAGAGGCTATAATCGAAGTGGCGATGAGAATTATTCAAAATTAATGGTTAAGCTTATTTTAAGCTTTCCAAGTACAGAATTGCACAGACCTACTTATGAAAGTTATCATTAACACGCAATCTGATCAATAGAGCCGTTGGAACTCACCTACCACTTCCAGCGGTAAATGAAGAGAGATGAACTGAAGCAGGACAAGTACAATGGAGTTAATGCTTCTCAGAATTCAACTTCAACACTCCATACCAGATTAACCAACTCTCTGGACATATTCAACGGCTATAACTTCAACGGACAAATTCCTAAAAGGAGACTATAAAAGCTACTGTGAAGAAGTTGGTTAAAGACATTGATTGCCACATTGATTATCTGTATCTACTGCATTCAATACTCTTAACACTTGTCAAAGCTTATTGATTATATTCTTCAGTGTGTAACATAATCTTTTTAAAAGAGTGAACTATTCTTCTACATCTATCATCAAGTGAGGATTACTCTTAAGATAGTGGGATCTTAAGAGTAGAGTGTAATCTTACAAGTAGTAAGGGGGAGTGATCAGTAAAGAGAGAAGCTTCTTGTTGTCACTTGTAAAGGCTGTCAAGAGCCTGAGTTAATCTTGAAGTATTAGCGGAACCCAACTAAAGGTTGGAGAACTGGAGTAGGCCAAGTTTAGGCTGAACCAGTATAAATTGTGTTGTCATTTAAGTCAAATTTTAGAAGCACAATTCACCCCCCCTCTTGTGCATTCCTGCCTTATTACAGAGCTAATACATGTTCATTAAATTTCTCTTTTGTCCAAGATCTCATTTCATTTTGATTATCAAGAATACACTAAAGCATCTCCTCTACTGTAGACTTTTTCTCATGAATAGGAGTGATTTCATCTACATGATTGGGTGATATTTGAGAATGTGATGCATACGAAGGGAAAGAATAATTTGGATCCTAAGGCAATGAATGTTCATGATTCCAACTAAGGTTAAAAGAATTATCATGCCAATCAGTTTGAACCGTAGCAAAATCATCTCCTACATAATCTAAGGTTGAGACATGAGGGCATTGCTCAATGTAATGATTATCTCCACAAAAATTGCAACAAATGTACTCATATTGAGTTTCAAAAGCATTAGGATCATAACAAAAATGTAGATAATCATTATCACGTTCAAATCCACCACTTGCCCCATTAGTCCACCAAGGATGATCCATACACAAAATTTATAATAAAATAACTAAAGAAACAAAAAGGCACTCAAAGAGAATAAATATACACATGAACACAAGAAAATAAGTTAAAAGAGAAAAAACAAACACAAGAACAAATATATACAAAACTCAAGCTTAAACTACTAGTGCTCTAATCAAGGTTGACCAAGGACGGTTTTGGGAAACAAATCCCCGGCAACGGCGCCAAAAACTTGTTCGATCACCGCAAGTGCACGGGTCGTGCCAAGTAATAAAGTGATAAGTAAAGTATCGTTCCCACGAGGATTTGGTCCAAAACCCGGTCAAACAATGATTGTCACACTCTCGCCCAATTTGAGTGATTCAAATATTGATATTAAAAAATTAACTATGAAAATAAACATATACTAAATGAAAATAAAATTATAAACAAGTGATTCTTCAACTACAAAGATAAAATGGGTCCTAAGATTATGCATCCCCCTTGTACTTCTTAAAACTCAATTAACCTCCTCTCAAAGATGTTCTCAATGAAACCATGCTAATCTAGGATTCACAGAGTACTTGTAAAAGCTCTCTCAAGTCAAGAACAAGTGTTTGATCTCATTAATCGCACAATCTCTTGCTACAATTAATAAAACCAAATTTTAAAGCTCCAATCCTAATGTGACTATGTAAGGTTAGCAAGTATATCTCTATCTTACCATCAAAACCATCCATTCATCATGCAAACTTCAAGTTCTTACACTATTTTACCTAAGTTCTACACTCAATCTAGCCCTCTCAAGCATCAATCAAGTGAACCCAACATCTAAATGGTGATCAATCACTTAGAAGCATTAGGAGAAGAGTAAAATAAACATATACATCCCATTAATCACATAATAAGAGGAGGAATCAAGAATTAATCCATACAAGTGTTCCAAATAATCTTAGACTAAAAGTATTTAGTCACTCATGTTCAACAACTCCATAAGAGCATATATATACAACATCACAAATAGAACAAGAGTAGAGAATGGATATGTAGAAGATAAACCAAGAGGAGAAGCCCAAATCTCTTCAAAGCTCCAAGCCCTAGATCAATCCCCACCAAGCTCCAAGCCCTAGCAGAGCAAAACATTCCCAAAATACCCTAGAAGTCGAAGAATGACGAATGAGATCGAAACCCTAGCTTTTATTTCATTTCAATCCGCCTTTTCTATCAAAATGCACAGCAGACAAGAAGTTCGCAGTGACTTTGCCGTGGCTTTCCCAAAATATTAGAAACAAATTGTGCTCGCCATGGGCTTTGTCACGGCGAGCTCAAGGTGAGCTAACCAAAACAGGGGCAGAGGCAATTATTTCTCGCCGTGGGCTCTCCTGTCTTCTCTGGTCTTTTATTCCTTGGGCTGCTCTGGTTTTCTCTTATTTTTGTTCACTTGGGAGCTTGGTGGAGGGCTATGATCACTTGGTTATTGCATCAAAATATTCCTACAATATTTACATAAAACAACATAAGAAACTAACTAGTAAAATGATCAAAATCTACACAAATAAACAATGATGTGCAACCAAAAATCAAATGAGTATTTTCTATCTTGACTATCCAAAATTTATCAATGATCGAATAGAAGGTCAAGCAAAATGTGCAGAAATCATATGAATTCCTGGAAGTTATCACATATTTATTTTGGAATGTGATGCTTCTCAATCTACATTTCGTTGTTACAATGATCATAGATCAACTTCTATTTACTTTTGCCCTCCATTTTTCAATTCCATCATAGATCTATTTTGCTTTCACGCATTTCTATGACTTGAACACCAAGCAAGTGCTTAACCATTAGTGGTGCTTCTGTGACCTCTCTAGCGTTAGATTCTGTTATTTTGTTGGACTTTGTTTGCCAAAGATTTTTTTGTTGGATTAAAAGAAATAACAATGCTTTTTGTAATTTTTTTGGATCAACGTGTGCTTTCTCCTCCCATGCTTTGAACCACTTGAAAGATCTCATCATGTCATGCCATAAAAGCGTGAGGAGTGTAGGGAAAGCTAAGGAATTCCTTCTATCAATCAATTTAGTTTTGATTTGGTGCCAAAGGCAACTCATGAGTATGTGAAGGATGCTCCTCCCGAGGTATTTGCTGTTTTAGATCGACCAGATGTCGATTTAATACTTGGGAATCCAGTGAAGCTAGGTTCGAGTTCTTTAACAAGTCCCATTAAGCTGAAAGGTCATATGCTCATGGCCTTTAAGCATTTGTGAATCTTCAAGGATACATCACATAGAGACTACTTTTGGCATGGACTACATTGAGCTACCCCACTTGGTATGACTAGACTTCGGGAGCATGAGACCGCGAACATGCTCAAATCCAATGGCCACCTCCTCAAAGTCTATTGAGACCTTTCATCAAAGCCTCCTTGAGGCCAGGTTATCCCTTTCCCTTATCTCTTACTTTTCATTGCATATGGACTGGTCAATGTCATGATCCAATGTAGTGTCTGTTTCAAGTGTGGGGAGCATTATAGATAGTCCTGTTACTTGATCCATTGATTTTATCATGATATGTCACATTAGAGAATTTTTTGTCAAAATCTTTTCAAAAATCAAGGCGGATTTTGCCTCTTAGTTTTGTATTGTGATGAAGGGTTGAATTCATTGCAATGGAGGATCTAGTTGCATTTTCCACCCATTTTTAAAACTTGTTTGTGTAAACCTAGTATGGCAAAATTTTTGAAACCATGAAGTAAGACTGGACCTTACCCTTTAACCAATGAGCTTCATGAGCAATGAGAAGAATTCAAAGAATTATGTACTTTAGCCTTTCAATTTTCAAGAGCTAGTGATGAGTTAAGCACATGCATTGTGTTAATTGGCCTTGCAATTAGAGTTTTCATTGGCAATTGAGGTTAACCTTGTGAGATTTTTGTGCCTATTTTCATTTCAAGAGTGTATACTTGCTTGATCATTCAATTTCCAGAACTTGTCTCTACTCTTTGTCAAAGCTAGAATTGCATTCATGCATGAAGATGATTTAGGTTTTCATTTCATCACCCTCTTTTCCTAAACACAAAACCACAATGTCATTTTCCATTGTTCACCCATTCTGAGCCATTCCCTGGTTGTAATGCATTAATGTGAATTTTGTAATGAAGCATTAAGTTTGAGCCACTTTTGGTTGTTGTTAATACCATGTATATATTAGAAAGAATATCAAATAGAAAAGTGTGCGTAAAAATAAAGAAAAAAAAGAAGAGAAAGAGAAGAGGAAAAGAAGGATTGAAGAATAAGGCATTTATTGAAGTGGCATCATTATTGTTGAAATTATGCTCTTATGTGCCATGTACTCCAATAGTGACATTAAATTGCATTTCAACTTTTCATTTCATGGACCAACATAGGGATTTTTAGTTCACAATTTCTTATTTCCTTTGTATTTGACTTCTACTCTTTTGTATTGGTCTTGTATTTGGATTTGAGACATGAGATATATGGTTGTTGTCTATGTTTGTGAACTATTATGTGTATGCTTTGAATTAAATGCGGTTAAGATACAATATCCTATCTACTTGTGGTTGTATTATTGGTTATACCCATTTTAGTGGTTGCTAGTGGTTATAGTCAATTTCTTCCATGTACGAATGTTGTGGTTGCACTTCATGAGAGTTAAATGGCATTTGCTTCAAGGCATTTCACAAACCAAGGGGACCTTAACACTAACCCTAAGTAATAGCTATGAAAGTGGTTGCTGGATTAGTCATTAATTAGGGCTAGTAGACCCTTAGTGATTGTTTGGGGATTTTCTCAATTAGACTTGGTAAATTAAACTCCCACTAATCATTTTTGAAGAAACACTTGAGCCACTGTAACACTACCAAAGCCTATTTTATAAAATTTTCATTAACCTAACCTCTTTCCATTCGTTAATCTAAAATTATCAAAAACAGGTAATAGCATTTGTTAATAGTTTTATTAAATGAATTTTCAAATCAAAACCCCCCATACCTTTTATTGTTTTGATTGTATTTAGCTAGTTTAGGTAGGTTAAAAGACTCTTCAAGTGACATGACCAGAGGTTACAGCCTATATTGCAATTCTTGGACTAAATTTTGATTTTAACCCCAAAGACACGTTTAGGCAAAGGTTAAATCACATTCCTACACTAAACTAGATGTCATGTCTGCTTGCAGTTAGGTATAAGAGGGATCCAACCATTCCTTTATGTGTGTACCTTCTTCTTTTGAAAGATCCATTCCAAACTTCTTCAGGATCTCCTTTACATATTTTGTTTGAGAAACAAATATTCCACCTTTCTTTTGCTTGATCTAGAGACCTAGGAAGAATTTAGTTCTCGCATCATGAACATCTCAAATTCTATTTGCATAATCTTAGAAAAATCTTCATAGAGAGACTCATTAGAAGCACAAAAAATAATGTCATCTACATAGATTTGTACTATGAGCATGTCTTTATTTTTGTGTAGTATAAATAAGGTGGTATCCACCTTTCTTCTAGTAATGCTTTTCTCAAGAGAAAATTACTAAACCTTTCACTCTAAGCTCTTTGTGCTTGTTTAAGTCCATACAAAGCCTTTTTCAATTTGAAAACATGATCAAGTTTATTAGAGTCTTCAAAAGCAGAGGGTTGTTCAACATAAGCTTCTTCCATGATATATCCATTAAGAAAGGCACTCTTTATATCCATTTGATAAAGTTTAAAATTTTTTAGGGATGCAAAATCCAAGAGTAATCTTATTGCTTCCAGTCTTGCAACTAAGGCAAAAGTCTCTTCATAATCTATACCTTCTTCTTGGTTATATCCTTTTGCTACAAGTCTTACTTTGTTTTTAGCGATCATCCCAGATTCATCAAATTTATTTTTGAAAACCCTCTTAGTTCCTATTATTTGATAGTCCAGAGGTCTATGAACCAAATCCCAAACTTGATTTCTTTCAAATTGATTGAGTTCTTATTACGTTGCTATTGCCCAATCATTGTCACAAAGAGCTTTTTCAACATAAGAAGGCTCAATTTCTGAGATGAATGCTGAAAACTGCATTTCTTCTCTGAGTTGCCTTTTAGTCATTACACCACCACTAATTTCATCTATGATTTGTTCTGGTGTATTATATTTATGATGTCTCCAAGCTTGTGGTTCAACTGGTTCATTAGTTGGATCATCCTCCAACTTTCATGGTCTGATTCATCAAGTGAACTTATTGGTTGTGTAACATATTGACTTTGAGTATGGTTTTCAACAGAATTTGATTTTGAATGGATCTCATCCTCATCATCAAATTTCATAAAAGAATCATTTACAACCAAAACTATATGGGTAGATTCCTCAACAACATGAGTTCTCTTGTTGAAGATTCTATAAGCCTTACTTCTATTTGAACAATCAGTAAAAATTTCAACATTAGCTTTGGGATCGAATTCATCTAAATTTACCTTCCCATTGTTATAGATGTAGCATTTGGATCCAAATATCTTCAAATAAGCTATGTTTGATTTTTTGCCTTTGTAGAGTTCATAGGGTGTCTTATCCATCCTTGATCTGATGTAGGCTCTATTTGAAATGTAATAAGCCATGCTCATTGCATCAGCCTAAAATCCTTGTGATACTCCTTTTTCATTCAGCATGGTTCTGACCATTTCTATTAGAACTCTATTCTTTCTTTCCACAACCCCATTTTATTGAGGTGTTCCAGTCGTTGAGAAGTTTTGGTGTATGCCATTTGTGTCACATAATTTAGCAAAATCACTGTTCTCAAATTCTACACCATGATCTTTTATGATTAATGCAATTTCACAGCTTCTTTTCTTCGGCACTTTCTTAGCAAAAATTAAAAAGACATCAAAGACATCATGCTTAGAAGAAAGAAACAAAATCCAAGTAAACCTAGAATAATCATCGACAATCACAAGAGTATATAGGTTCCCCTTTTTGACATGCTTCACAGATAATATTTGACTTAACTCTAAGCTTAGGTAGACCAATTAGAGGATCATTTCTTCCAAGCTTATTTAATTGTATCATGTTTATATGAGCTAGCCTCCTAGGCCATAACCAACAGCTCTTAGTGTTACTGATGAAGCATTTTTCTTGCATTGATTGATAAAGATCAACAGTATAACAGTTTCCTTCTCTGCTGGCTCTTAATATGCATTTTAAAGCAGCCTCACCAATATCTAAATCATTCTTATCAATTGTCATGCATTCATTGGAATAAAAAATTATCCAATTACCCATATCAGTTGTTTGGCTTACACTCAAGAGGTTGTAAAATAGACTTTCCATAAGGTAGACATCTTTGACTGTTTGCCCATTGGTCTGGTTCACTTCTCCAATTCCAGTTATCTTTTCTAACTGGTTTCCTCCAAAGCTCACTTTGACTCCATCCTTGAATTCAAAGTGTTTGAATTTTTCTTTGTCCTTGATAGTGCTGGCTGTCACCCAAGAGGGGGGTGAATTGGGTGATAGGATAAAAACTTAAACTCTTTCCAAATCTTCTCTTTTGCAAAAACACAATGAAGGCAATCTTTAAAATCCTTTTTAGTTTATCACTGAGAATATTTCAAAAACATGAAATGTACTAAAGAGTATACAATTTAGATATGCTGGAAACTAAGAGTGTTAAGGAAAGAGATAATACAAACAGGGTTTATCCTGGTTCGGTCAACCCAGACCTACATCTAGTCCTCAGGCTCCACCTGAGATTTTCACTACCCTCTTGTTTAAACCGGGCACAAGAGAAGCCTTTACAACCCACAAGTTTAGCCAGGCACTTGTGAAGCCTTTATCACAGGTTTTACAACACGGGATCACCTGCCAACCTTTACAGAGTTTTAGAATCCCTCTTAACACTCCCCCTTATTACCTGTAAGGTTACTACCATGTTTTTAAAGCACCAAGCTTTAGAACAACCTCAAACAGTAGAGGATTTCAATAATAAAGTTTACTTAGTTAATAGATTATGATAATCACTTAAGTACAGAGCAATATCTGATGAAACTACAATTCTAGAGCTTATCAATCTAACAATGTGTGTTCTAGCTCTACTCTTCTAAATCACTCGATTCATCATTTCTGGGCTCACTTGAATATGACTGATACTCTGTGCAGAACCTCCGATTTTCATCTCATATCATCTTGTCATGTAAATCCATCGTGTGTGCGTATATGTTTCTGATGTCTTCAAGTCTGTATATATAGTAGTATACTTTTCTATCCGTTGGAGACTTAGAGAACTAGCCGTTGTCACTTTTCTTTCTTCTCTTGCTTTAACTAATCTTGCAGAGGATAAGATAAGAGAGACAGAGACTGTGAGTAACGTTATCCTGCTGCTACCTGCCACTGTACTTGCATGTCAGCTTTTTCATTAGCCTTAACTCCCTTGGCTATCGCTATCTTAACAGTGAGTCCTGCACTTAAGCTGTTAGCTAAAACAAGTACTCATGCAGCGGATGTTATCGATAGTGCATTTCATTAGCTCAAAGAGGTAGAGACAATATATCAGCTAAGGAATTTCAAAGCATTCTATATCGATAGACATAAACATTATCGCTAGCATATTATTTTAGTTCAACGTTCAGCGTACTAGATATATCATTTCAATAAGTATTCTTCTATCAATAGTTAATCCCATTATCGCTAGTTACTTGATTTCTCATTAGCTTAAGGATACTGAATTATATGAATATTCAAAGTAATTTTCAGGTATCCTGTTATCGATAGCTAAATGTGTTAGCTCTAGCAACTATGTTATCGCTAGTTAACTCATTTGCTCTCAGGTACTAGCTATCTGATTGTTTATTATTTGAAGTATTCTGTTATCGATAGGTTAACCTGTTATCGCTAGCTGATTCCATTAGCTAAGGACTTGGTTTATTTTTCTGCTTATTGTTCTTCCTTTTATTTATCCATATTATCAATGATCTTCTAGCGATAGTGAGTGACTTAGCAATAGATATTAACTTTGTTATTTCTAAGTCTTTATTAGCTATAGCTCTTTGTCTATTAGCGATAGGCACTAGCTCTAGCGACAGTGATCTGCTACCTATCAGATTTTACTTGTTTAATTCTAAGGTAACTTACACTCTATTTATTTATATTATTTATGGGGTCAGTCCTCATCAAAACTTAAGATTCTAACAGTCCCCAGTCATGTGTCTCAAGCATCCACCGCCAATATACCCTTTGTTGCTTATGGATGCCTTAAGACAAACCTGCATGATAGCTTACAAAGATTTAGGTGCTCGAATACGTTTGGGTCCTTTTGGGTTAGATGGATCTCCTTGGTCCTTTTTTACCACATGAGGTTGTGACCCTTTAGGAATCCATTTATAAGTTCCTCCCGTATCATATTTTCTTAGATAGCATGTTTTCATAGAATGTCCTTTTCTATTTCAGAAATTACGGAAGCTAAAGAGACTAACATTTTCAATTGATTTTCTGAAAATTTTGAGATATGATTTTTCCTTAAATATCCTTTTCTTGGTTTTAAAAAATTCAGGAACAGCATTATAACCAAGACCAGTTTTATCTCCATATGCTATTTGATTAGTTAGCATTACTTGCAAAGCCTCACTGCCCTTTGTAAACTTTTGTAGAATTTCTGAATTCTTTTCATTTTCAAGAGTAAGTTTTCATAGTTTTTGCATTCAAAAGTTTCAGCATTTTTCTCATATTCTATGCTTCTTTTTCTTAAGAAAACTACCTCTTTAGCAATTTTTACAAACTCAATGTAAAGCATTGTAAGCATCTTGAAGTTCATGAAAGGATGGTTCAGAGGGAGTTGCCTCAGTATCTGATTCTTCTTGAGCAGCCAGAGATAGGTTGGCTGTTTCCTCTGACTCACTTTCTTCCTTATCAGAGTTGTTACCCCAAATTGATAACACGTAGGCCTTCGTTTTCCCAACATATTTCTCTTTCTTTTTCCCCTTATGTTTTTGCCTTTGGAGACTATAACATTTAGACTTAAAGTGTCTAGGTTTCTTGCATTCACAGCAAACTAGAGCAACATTTTTTTTATTATCATTTTTGGCAAAGCTGGGACCTCTTTTTTGAAATTTTCTTCCTCCTCCTTTGAAGAATCATCTAATTCTTCTCACCATCAATCCCATTTCCTCATCATCTAAATCTCCTTCATCTTTATCATCATCTTCTTCTTTTGAAGCAGCAAGAGCCAGAGTATTTTTCTTCTTATCTCCTCCAGCTAGCTCATGTCTGTATTTTATCTTGCTCTCATACTCAGCCAGACTTCCAAACAAGGAAGTGACTGAACGCATGGGTTCTCCACGAATTTCCTTAATAGTTGTGGCTTTGGTTTGCCACTCACCACTAAGGATGCTCAGGATTTTGGTGTCTTGTTCTTCTTAAGAAAGGATTTTCCCAATAGCTACAAGATAGTTGATGAGATGAGTAAATCTTATTTCTAGCTCTCTTATAGTTTCTCCTTCCTTCATTCTGTATAAATGATGTTCAGTGGTCAGTTGGTTGATTCATCTGCCCTTTACTCCTTCTGTTCCTTCATGGGCTACTTCAAGAACATCCCATATTTCTTTTGTAGCTTCAAGGTTGGAGATCCTGAAGTATTCCTTCTGACTTAGAGTGCTTTGAAACATCAGGATAGCTTTGCTATTCCGCTCCAAGTGTTCCATGTCCCCGATTGTATATTCTCTAGGATCCTTTTTTTATCAGTACCCCATTTTCTGTCTTCATGTGTACGTAATTTCCATTCTCTATCACTTGCCACAGCCTATAGCCATTTGCCTTGATGAAAATTTTCATCTTCATATTCTAGAAGGCATAGTGTTTTCCTTTGAAGCCAAGTGGCTTTGTGATAAAACTTCCTTTGAGTAGCATACATTTGTTAACTCCTACCCTAGATCTTTACTTCTCTGATCGTTGGATCATTTGTTTGAGAAGCCCAGCTCTGATATCAAATGAAAATGGCAGGAAATACACAAGAATGGGGTGAATTGTGTGTCTCTAAAAATTTTGGAAGCTTTAAAACAGAAATATACAATTAAAATATAAGGCCAAATTATTTTAAAATAATCAATTTAACTAGGCTTGACTCTCAATAATATCACAAGTGAATTCACCAAACTGTTGCATCCGAAAATTCGCTCTCCCGATGAGGGAGTAAAACATAGAGTCGCCACCAAAATTTTAAAAATAGGGATAATTTTAGAAAACCCTTTTTCTTTAAAAAATAAATAACTGATCTTTGAAACCTAAAATATGTTCAGGAGTCGATTGTGCATGGGGAAAATGTTAGGCACCCCACAGCACCCGTTTAAGAGAACGGTTACCCTAAATTGATTATTTAAAAATAATTTGGCCTAAAATTATTTTTTAATTATCCTAAAATAAGAAAGAGAAATAATGCAAAAATATTTGTATTTACAAAAAATGGATACGTCAAAAAATATATACATTTTTTAAATCTGGACTTGATCTAGGGTGAAAACCCTAGAGCCTTTGTACCCTTTAGAGGGATCAAAGACCACGTAGTTTGGGGGTAAAAATGTATGTCATTTGGTTTTGTGTCTTTTAAGCAAAATCTTAATTAATTTATTTAAGAAAATGATTTTTCAAATTGATTGGTATTTTTTATTTGTAAAAGCAAGTTTTTCTCTTTACATTTTAGAAAATCTTTTCAAATGAATTTTAGACTAAATTTCCTAAGGAGGTCCCCATAACCTCACACAGAAGAGTAGTAAGTTCTACCTGAGGAGGTTCCTAAAACCTAACACGGCATGAAAACAACTCTTTGAAATCATTCTTATTCATCTTAAAAAAATAGATTTCCCCTTTTCGGTTTTTGTTTCAAAATTCTATTGTTTTAAGAGCAGATTAAAACTAAATTCATACCTGATTGTGAAGAGTGTAATTGTATGCACACAAAGAGTCAAAGAAACCCGAAAAAAATGATGATAGCAATCACAATTATGGCAATACAGGATCATGAAACAAGAACGTGTCAGTGAAAAACAAAACAAATGCACAAGCTTAACCCATAAGAAAACCCATGGTTAGCATGATAGGTGGAGTGAACTACATGTGAATAATCAATGATCACCAAAATGCATGATGGATCACATACTCACTGGACTTGCAATTCGGCAAAGAGGATAAAAGTAATAGAAGGAATGGTTGGTGGGTGTGAGGTAGTGAATAGTGGAAGTGTAAGAATGGGATGATGTGAGATGATGGAAAAGAGAAAGATATGTACAAGAAAGTGAGAGGGAACTGGGAGAAGGGGAAGAGAATTTGTGCGTGTATTCTGTGTCTCCACCATCAAAAGCTCTCCCTTGGGGGTCACCTCCTACTCCTTAAATAGAGTTTTCACCTTCTAGAACCCTCTACTTTTTTTTTATTCTTATTTACCTCCTATAATCTGATCTCTTAACTATTTTTTTAGAGATATCTTCTACTTATTATTATTTCACCTCAAATATCTCATTTTTGAACTGATTTTTGAATCTTATTTTTTTATAAAAAGATTCTAATGCTTCCTAAAATCTCTCATCTTCCAATAATAAATTTCAAATTTTATTTTTAATTTTCTAATCCATCCTAAGATCTCTCATCTTTCAATCAATTTTCAAATTTTATTTTTAATTTCCTAATCCCACGTAAAATCTCTCATCTTCCAACTAATTTTCATATTTTATTTTTAATTTTCTAATCCCACCTAAAATCTCTCATCTTCCAACCAATTTTCAAATCTTATTTTTAATTTTCTAATCCCACCTACAATCTCTCATCTTCCAACCAATTTTCAAATCATATCCTAAAAGCCATGAAGTTTTTCGTGTATCATTAATTAATTATTATTTTGATAGTATTTTCTTGGCTCGGACAAAATGGGGTGTTTACTTGTATAATAAAAGTAAATTAATACTTATACTTGTATATATTTATACTTAGCGTCTCTCTCAGGTTCTAGTGTAATTAATACTACCCCATTCTTTATATCTTGACACTTTACTATAACTATCTTGACCCCTTTTAAGATTCAAAAGTCACTTATAAATAATCTATTCCACTATTTGACTGATAATTACTTCAACCTATAATCAAAATTTACATCTTATAGGCCAAC
Source organism: Mimosa bimucronata (assembly GCA_037074515.1). Lineage (NCBI taxonomy): Eukaryota > Viridiplantae > Streptophyta > Magnoliopsida > Fabales > Fabaceae > Mimosa > Mimosa bimucronata. The sequence continues at coordinate 29,955,935 of CM073438.1, read as the reverse complement.
GTTACTATCCAAATCACTTGACTACAAAATTTGGGTAATTTGACAATCATTTCCAATAATCAATTGACATATTCTAACTTAGAATCTCATTTAAATTGGACTTAAATAACTAAAACAAAATGTTAAGTATTCAGCACCATCCAAATTCATAATCATTGAACATCCATTTTCCTTTATACCTTTACATTCTAAAATAATTAATTCAATTCAAACTTTATACGATTCTGAAAGAAAACTGAAGGGGACACTTTTGGTCCACAACAGTAGCAATTTGACCCAAAATTCTCATCTTTAATCAAGTTCTTAAAACAGAAAATGGGAATTAGATTTTATAGACATATTATAATCTCAATTGGAAACACTTACATTCTCTTTTCAAAGGATATATCAAGATTTGAGTTCTCAAATTTATAATTTATTTAGTTTAGCTATATCAGATACATAACAATATACTCATTATTAACATGCTTATCCCAAAGAACAACACTAACCAAAATGCTAAATGAGCTCAAAGCATAACTTAACCATTTAATGACTCAAAACAAAACAGATTAAGAGTGTTATTCACACAATCTACTCCTTCAATCTCTAATATAATATCTTCACCTCATTTACTAGAAAAATGTACATTTTTTTATTGGTACTTAATAATAAAGTATCACTTAGCTGATTATGAATAGAAACGGAGCAAGGAAACAATCAAATCAAAACTCCATTTCAAGCCTAAACAATTTAATCATGAACACATCATCATCATCACCTCTCATCCGAAAACAAACGCATATAAAAACATAGCAGCAAGAGGAAATCCAAAAATTATAGCCAATTTAGAAATTGAATCATTGGAAATAATGTAAAAATGGTTCATACAAAAACTTTCCAGAAGCCAACAAGAAGTCACACATGCAGCCACCAATATATGCTCTATTTTATCTTCACCATAGGCCAGGCAAAGCAGGAAGTCAAACCGAACAGAGGAACCAAAACTCAACATGCAAATCCATATACAAACATATATCTTTCCTATTCTAATCCAAAACTCATTTATAACTATTCAAGACATTTGTTCTATACATAAAAAACCTTTCAGTACCTTAATAGTTTCAACTTTCAACAATTTTACTTCTCTTCTTTGAAACCTTTGTTGGCTGAAACATAAAAGAAGAGAAACTCACAGCCTTTATGCCCATTCTTTGTACTGCATTTCTATAAAGCTCAAATCCTTCCTCATCTTTAAAAAATGCTTCATTTCCTTAAAACAATCCAGATTTAACTGTCATACTTAAATCAAATTCTTAATGTTCTCTTACTCGTTTTAACTACTCAACCATTTCAAAGTCCATTTGCCTTTTCTTATGAGCCATGTAGTTATGGTTTCAATTTGATAATTCCCAGCTTTGAAAACCACCCACAAGCTATTTGGTTTGCTAAAACTTTAAAGCCTCAACCATTCAATGGTGTAACAAAACATATATTCACACTGTTAAAGTATATAAATTAGCTTTTGAACCTTCAAAAACCTTCAACTACAGCAAAGATATGTGTTTTTATTTTTTTAACTTAAATGCTCACATTTAAACATCATGTCACCAATTTCATAAACAACTAACTATTAGGATTTTTTTTTTCTCATAGGGAACATGACACAACCACACAGAGATGAGTACCAACAATGCAGCAAACAGAGCAGCAACACACAGAGACAACATTCTCTTACATCCACAAACATGCACCACAAAAATAGACTCTATTATACTCTTAAACATCCTTTACACATTTTTGTTCATGGAACCTGAAACCTCTCAACAATGAACAGTAACCCTGAGGCTGAAGATCTCAATTCAGAGCTCAAACAACACATGCAACAACGATTCTCTTAATAAAAGTCTTAATCTTTACTCGTTCTTTGTTTTAATCGGTTATTCCCATGGAAAATCCCAACTTAGGTTCAGACCTCTCAATTCATCTCGCCCAAATCTGTGAAACCGAAGGTAACATAAATTGAAGGAGGCTTACCTAAACTAGAATCAGGTCTTGCATACACTTTTGGCTCACTTCTTCAGCAACATCTGCGACAAAAAGCTCCGGCGATCCTTGGCTCGCTCTCTCTCTCTCTCTCTCTCTCTCACACTCTCACACGCGCACTTTGAAGTGTGGAATGAAGGAAACATATGGGTTAGAAACGAGGTTTCCGGGTAAAAATATTATTTTGCCTCACTCCTTTAGACTTTTTAAGTTTTCCAATTTAGTCCCTATTCTGCAAATAATTCCTAGAAATTAATTCTCATACCTAATCAGGGATTTCCTTTCACCATAATTTTCTTACGCCTCCAAAATAATTTTTCTAAAATTCTCAAATTAAAATTTATCTTCTAACTATTTTCCTTCAATTAATGAAGAAAATAATCCTTAAAATCCTTAAAAATAACTCTGACCTCATAAACTTATTTATCAGGCTTTCTAATTTCTAAATGACACACCAAAACCTTAAATAAATCCTTATTATTTCTAATCCAAATTTTGGGGTATTACATTGTGCTTGAATGAATCACACACTGAACAATGGATTGCATATCGCACTATTACATAAAACACTTTTTTCAAGTCTCTTTTTGGTGAGATGTGGATAGAGGAGACGTAGAAAGTCGGAATTTTTCACATATCATTTTAAATGTGAGACATGGAAAGTGAGACTTTCCACTTCTCTTATTTGAATGTGAGACGTGGAAAGTGACCAGTGCCAACTTTCCACGTCTCTTTTTCAAAAATGAGATATGGAAAGTCTTTTTTTTTTAAAAAAATGATATTTTTTTAAATTAGGATGATTAACCCCAATATTTTATTGGAATAATAGAAATGGTGAAATACAACACTTAAAATGAAAAAAAAAAGATGAACTAATTTTATTATTTATAGCCAAACTAATATTACAAAAATCTTATCATACAACTTTAATCCTAAAATATATTGTCTAGGAGTCTTTTCCAGCCTACCTAACAAAGAAATTAGATAGCATTTACAAATTAGATAGTTGTCTCGGAGTATTTTGAAGGCATAAACAACTCTGGAACCCAGCATACCATCTCTAAGATGTGCTTGTTGTTCCATGGCCTCTAAGCGTAGTTTGAGCTCCTTATTCTGAGCATTCAACCCTGTAGTGTCTCTCTACATCATATGAAAGAGAGAAAATTATAGCCATTAGATTGTATAAAGGATTTCCTAATTCACATGACAGAATACTCAATACTTATTGTTCCCAGTTTCCCACATAAAGCCAAGAACCTTTACTAACTTGCTCTGTAGTAGCAACAAAATAATGTTGCATTTTAGCCATTAGATTTTACATCAAGGATAACCAGGAACAAAAAGAAACATAACTCAAACATTGGCCATACAAGCTACCTCCACACATCCATTGCCATCTCACGTACTTCACCAAATGTGAATATGCTTACTCAACAATCTACTGTTTCTATAAGACAGATAAAATTACCTTGTAAGCTAGATGATGAAATGAGTATAACAAGCACTCAACATAAGTGAAATTCATCTCTTATCCAGTCTTCCTCCATGATATGTATTTCTGACAGGAGGAAACAAAACCAGTTGTGAAAGATGAAGAGGTCAAGGAAACAGGCAAGATTGTGATGTTCAAAATAGTAGAGTTGGAACAAAAAACTTCCAAGATTATAACTAAATTCAAAAAAGATAAAGTTCTCACTTTAGATTTAGATGGTAGAATGGCTCATAAAAAAGTACAATTGTACAAGTATGATGCAAAATAGAGACCAAATACCTATGCAATAGAACTTATGAAGAATGGGGAAGATATATGGAGTGATACGGTCAATTATATATGGTAGAATGACTCAAAAAAAAGGTACAACGGTACAATATACTATAAAGAGACAAAATATAACTTGAGCAATAGAATTGATGAAAACTGAGAAAAGAATATTTGAAGTGATATAGTCAATTATCTAGAATATTGTGATGATCAAGAATTAAGCCATCAAATAACGCCTAAATTCAGTGTCCTCTTTATAAATATCTCCTTTATGGTTTTTAAGCAGGTATTTTAGTTTCTTTTATAAACCCTTTGTCACATACTTTAGATTGAATTTCACCAATGCAATGGAAGTATTAGTATAGTGTTATGTTTTCTTGACTTCCCTTTCTCTCTGTTACTCCCTCACTTTTCCTCCTCATTTCTTCAACATACCTTTACCAGAAAACATGCTTATAGTACATTACATCAAATACAATTTATATTGATATTGTATTTTCAACATACCTTTAGCAGCTCAGGGAGAATTTAATGTGAATCTTGTGGTGTAGTATGAGGTGAAAATTTTGCATGGTCTTTAAGTAGATCTCCTTTTCGTTCTATAGGGAGCTGAAAGGAGCACAAAAAAATCATTATGAGAGATTCCCCATGAAAAATCTCAATTGAAAGACTTCCAAAAAACTCCACTCAGGTTTCCCTACTAATTTAGGAACTAGATTCAACCAACCCAAAACTTCTATAACAGGAATGATGAACTTGTTTATACAGGTGAGAAATTTGCTGTTAGGTGCACCCCTCTGAGTAAAATTTTCTGTTGACTTTAGAAAATTTAGAAGGGGAAACACAGGTAAAATGACCATTAAACAGTCCTTACCACAACATAAATGAAGGTGCCATGTGAACGCAGGTTATCAGTCTGTCAATATGAAAAGAATCTGAAACCTGCTATTATGTATAAAGGAAACATCAAAATATGAGACAAAAACATACTAGTTGCATCTTATTTGTGCTATTATTATGTTGTCATGTTAAATAAGGGCACTAATGCAAATGATGCATATCTAATATCAACTCCCACAAAAGGAAACAGAGTGAAACCTTTGGTTTATAAGGTTACTTTACCTCTGAGACTTCATAGCAAGAAACTTAAGTTTTCCATTAAGCACTGGATATTCTTCATTAATTGTTTTAAGATCCTCTATAACAATCCTCCTTACAGAATTTGTCTTGAAATTGCAGCACTACCTGGGCACAAAAGAATACGAATCTAACTGAGGTAGAAAAAAACATCCAAACGATCAAAATTAAGCGAAGATCAGTAAGCAAAATCAGTCTTGTATGAATAGGAAAACGTAGAAGAAGACGATGGCCAAAGTTGGCTCAAAACTTGTACACAATTGCCAACTGGTTCTTAAACTAGATAGGCAAGCGTGAGATTAATTAGAAGGCAACGAAGAGAATTGAAACCCTAAGATTTTGCACGAATATGTGAGGGTTTTTTCTGTATAAACTCCAGCGAAAAATAGAAGAGAAAAGGAAATCAAAGCAATGAAGCACCAGTTCAAATGTAATGTCATGTGACACCACCAACTTGCAATTAGTTAAAAAACCCTAAAAATTGAAACAAGAATAGAACCCTTACCCTTGAGAAACCAACATCGGCGTGTACATCTGGACTCTATCCATACATATCTGAGGATGAAAGTCAGCAAGAACAAGAACAATGAATGAGAAGGCCGTCAAAGTGAGAACGGTTGTTGGATATAGTTAATGGTATAGAGGCAATTGCGAGGCCAAAGACAGCACATGTGACGTTTGTGAGGGGAGAAGTGAGAGTGATCAGTGGCAAAGAAGAAAAAGAAGGCGAGGGTTTACGCAAAGAAGAGGAACGGTGATGGTGAGAGAACTTAATGATGATGATGAGAAGAAAATGGTGATGATAGGGTTTTGATGGTAGGTTTGAGAGAAGGCCGATTTGAACGGACAATCCACATCTCAATTATTTGTGAAACATGAAAAATATGTTTCCACGTCCCACTTTTAAAAGTGGGACATGGAAACATATTTTCTACATCTCACTTACAAAAGTGAAACGTGGAACGTATTTTTTCACGTCTTACTTTTGAAGTGGGACGTGAAAAGTATTTCAAAAAATACTTTCCACATCTCACTTATAAAAGTGAGACATGAAATGTATTTTTTCACGTCTCATATTTATATATGAGACGTGAAAATTTTTCCCGCTTTTATTTTGGCTTCTTTAATTATTTATCGCCCTTATTTTGTTAGAATCTACGTCTAATTTATAAATATGAGACTAGAAAAGTCTACAAATATTTACACTTTTGCCACCATTTTTTTTCCACATCTCTTATTTGAAAAAGAGACGTGAAATAGGGACGTAGATTGGATTTTTTGTAGTAGTGTCGATTGTTCATTCCCTTACAATCAATGATCTCTCTTAGCAATCAATGGATTGACTCCAATTGATGGCTGAATCACCCATCGATGGAACTCCTTTTCCAATGAACTTTAACCTTTTGATGGATACAAAGCAATCGATGGATATATTGACTTTTTACTAGATGTACTTGTGAAAATTTTACATTGAAGGGACAATCAATCCCCAATCAATACCCATCGGTTGTTATTCACCAAGTTCAATCGATGTAAAGTTAAGCTATCGATTGACCTGTGATTTTCCTGCATTATGACCTGCAAAAGATTGCACTCTACTCCAATGTCTAAATCAGTGTCTTGTCATCAAAATAGGTTATAGTTAAAGGCAAATCAAAAGAGTTAAGGGGATGATATTGTTTTACAATTCATTGGGATTTATCATTCCCAATTTTCTTCTAATGTACATGAATTGTTTAGCAGCAATAGGCTTGGTGAAAATATTTGCTAGCTACAAGTGAGTTGGAATTAATGACTCTACTTTGACATCTTTATTTTGGACATGATCTCTGATGAAGTGATGTATGACATCTATGTGCTTTCTCCTTATATAATGCATTGGATTCTTGGCCAAGCTGATTGTGCTGATGTCACCATAGAGGATTTGGACTTCTTAAATTCTCCATGCATTATCTTTGAAAATTCTTGATAGAGAGATTCATGAGTAGCACCAAAAAAATATTATCTACATAAATTTGAACTACAAGTATATTCTTATTTTTGTGTAGTATATGTAACAGGCAGGAATGCACAAGAGGGGGTGAATTGTGCTTTTAAAATTTTAACTTTAAAGACAGTACAGTTTATACTGGTTTAGCCCAAACTTGGCCTACGTCTAGTTCTCCAACCTTCAGTTGGGTTCCACTAATATCTCAAGATTAAATCAGGCTCTTGACAGCCTTTACAGGTGATAGCAAGAACTCCTCTCTTTACTGATCACTCCCACTTACACTTTGTAAGTTAACACCCTACTCTTAAGATCCCACTTTCTTAAGAGTAATTCTCCCTTGATAATGAATACAGAAATAGATTGTTCACTCTATTGAATAGATTATGTTACACATTTAAGAATATTAGAACAGTAAGCTTTCTGAGTATTGAATGTAGTAGATACAGATAATCAATGTGGCAATCAATTCTTACAACTAACTTCTTTACTGAAGTATTTATAATCTCTTCTAGAAATTTAGCTGTTGAAGATATAGCCGTTGTATCAGTTCAAAGAGTTGGATAATCTGGTGTGGAGAGTTGAAGATGTATTCTGTGATGCATTTACTCCATTGTACTTGTCTTTGCTTTAGCTCATCTCTCTTCATTAATCGCTGAAGGTGGTAGGTGAGTTCCAACGGCTCTATTGATCAGATTGTGTGCTAAAGTTAACTTCCATAAGTAGGTCTGTGCAATTTTGTACTTGGAAAGCTTAAAATAGCCTTAACCATTGATTTTGAATAAATTCCATCGCCACTCAAATTACAGCCTCTGATCAATCACAAGGTCTGGTGTCTAATCGATTACATAACGATTATTCATAGATTATAGCCTGCATCACTAAGCATCAGATTAGAAAATCATGCGCCTAATCGATTACAGGGGAAGCCTAATCGATTAGGTATGTCAAATAGATTACATTCATATTACATGCTTTCTCTTATCGATTACTTGATTTTCTTTAATCGATTAATGCTCTCTAATTGATTGTGCTCGAAATATGTTATGATCGATTAATGTTCTCTAATAGATTAGGCAAATTTCTCTTAATTGATTACTGGTCTCTGATCGATTAGGCTACAGTCTCTTAATCGATTACATGACTCTAATCGATCACTCTAATTCCTCCTAATCGATTAAATGGTACTAATCGATTGGACTAAAATTCTCTCATTGATTACAGGATCCTCTGATTGACTAGGTGACCATATTCTTAACTTCTAATCTGAACTCTAATCGATTAGGCTCATAATTCTTTGTTTTGTAATCTATCCCTGATCGATTATGCAGCACTTAGAATTTTATCAGATTATCTCTAAGTTGATTCTGATCTTATCATAGCTTTTCCTTATGCCTAAGATATGTTTAGTTATCATCAAAACTTAGCATTCTAACAGTATAAATAGGGTGGTATCTACCTTCCCTCTAGTAAAGCCTTTTCCCAAGAGAAAATTGCTAAGTCTTTCATACCAAACTCTTGGGGCTTATTTGGGGCCATATAATGCTTTTTTAAGTTTGAAAACATAATCTGGTTTAGTATAATCTTCAAAACCAGAGGGCTATTCAACATACACTTCTTCCATAACATATTCATTAACAAAGGCACTTTTTACATCAATTTTAAAAAGTTTAAAGTTTTCGAGGGATGCAAATGTAAGAGTAATCTTATTTTTCCCAATCCATCAACTGGGGCAAAAGTCTCCTCATAATCTATGCCTTCTTCCTGGTTATATCCTTTGGCCAGAAGTCTTGTCTTGTTTTTCACAATCATCCCAGATTCATCAAGTTTGTTTTTAAAAACCCACTTAGTTCCTATTACTAGATAGTCTAGAGGTCTAGGAACCAATTCCCAAACTTGGTTTCTTTCAAATTGATTGAGTTCTTCTTGCATTGTTATTACCTAATCACTATCAGTGAGAGCTTCTTCAATACAAAAAGGCTCAATTTCTGAGATAAATGCAGAAAATTGCATTTTTTTTCTAAGCTACCTTCTAGTCTTTGCACTACATACCCCTAATTTCACCTATGATTTGTTCTAGTGGATGATACTTATGATGTCTCAAAGCTTGTGGTTCAGCTGGTTCATCAGTAGGATCATCCTCTTAACCTTCATGATCTGAATCATCAGGTGAACTTATTGGTTATGTAACTAATTGATTTTGAAGATGGTTTTCAGTAGCCTATGGTTCTGAAGGAATTTCATCCTCATCATTAGATTTCCTAAAAGAGTTAGTTTCATTGAAAGCCATATGAATAGATTCTTCAACAACAAGAATTCTCTTGTTGAAGGTTTTATATGCTTTACTCCTATTTGAATAACCAATAAAAATTCCAATATTAACTTTGGGATCGGATTTACCTAGGTTTACCTTTCCATTGTTGTGAATGTAGCATTTCATACCAAACACCTATGATGAGCTACATTTGGCTTTCTTCCCTTGTACATCTCATAGGGAGTTTTATCCATTCCTGATCGAATGCAAACTCTCTTTGATATGTAGCATGTAGTGCTTATTGCATCAGCCTAGAAACCTTGGGACAAATCCTTTTTATTTAGCATGGTTATGGCCATTTTAGTCAAAACTCTGTTCTTTCTTTTTACGACACCATTTAGTTGAGGTGTTCTGGGTGTTGAGAAGTTATGATAAATTCCATTTGCTTGAAGCCAGCAAAATCAGTGTTTTTAATTTCTCTACCATGATCAGTCCTTATTGATGTAATTACATGGCTTTTTCCTTTCTCCACTTTCTTAGCAAACAATAGAAAAGTATCAAAAGCATCATGCTTAGAAGAAAGAAACAAAGTCCAAGTAAACCTAGATTAGTCATCCACAATCACAAGTATATATAAATTTCCACCTATACTCTTGACCCTGGCTAGACCTACAAGATCCATATGTACCAGTTCCAAAGGTCTTACTGTGGAAACTATCTTCCTAGGTTTAAAAGAGGATTTTGTTTGTTTCCCTTTTTGAAATGCTTCATAGATTAAATTTGATTTAACTTTTAGCTTAGGTATGCCAATTATAAGATCATTCTTGACTAATTTGCTTAATTTAGTCATATTTACACGTGCTAGTCTCCTATGCCATAGCCAATAATTTTTAGTATTACTAATGAAGCATTTTTCTTGCATTGGCTGATTGAGATCAACTATATAACAGTTTCCATCTCTGCTTGCTCTTAATTTGCATTTTAGTGCAACATTGCCAATATCTAAGTCTTTCTTGTCTATTATCATGCATTCATTAGATCAACTATATAACAGTTTCCATCTCTGCTTGTTCTTTGACAGTTCTTCCACTACTGCAGAAAAGGGTTTCCATGTCACTTATTTTGGGGTTTTCATGTCACTTTTTTAGGGGACGTTAATACATGTGACATGGAAAAATCAACTTTTAATGTCCCAAAATATGTGATGTGGAATGTCAAAGTTTACACATCACATATTATATAAAAAAGGGCATGGATATATCACAGCAGAAGTGTTTATGGTCTTTGGATTCAGAGAAACGATGTCACATATTACATAGTATGTGACGTCGTTTTCTTTTTATTTTTTTTAAACGTTCCTTTAATTTCTTTTGGTTTCCTCATTGATTTTTTACCTTCCTAAATGACTTGGAGTGCAAATGCAAAATCTAATTAACCAATGATTGCACTAGTGGTGCTTTCCCAGATCGTCTCTTAAGGAGCCTAGTGAACTAACCTAGGAAACTAAATGCATGAAAAGCTATAAAGTCGAGGTTTTGAGATTTTAATTATGGAAACAAAACTAGATTCTTTTTGGGATTTGTTATTAAAGAAAGCAATTAAAACAAGGTTGTGAAAACTATATGGTAAACATGGGTCTCTTGATGAATTGGGCAACCTTCCTAGCTTCTAAAATGATATGGGAGTTTTTAAACCAAGCTCTAATGCAAAACTTAAGGCAATCACTCTTAGTCCAATTAACCTATTTGATCAACTAGCGTGGCGCATCGCTTATTCAATTGATTAAATAGGAAATCATTAAGTTTCAACTTGGTAGTGAAAATTCATGATAAACATGCAAGGAGACTCTCGTTAGAAGTAAATCAAACCATCTAACGACAGACCTAGTGTCTAAACACACAAACGATCGCACATGCATTCAACATATTCTAGAAATCCAAAGGAAATATAAATGAAGCATGCCCATTGCATAATATCAAGAAAATAACACTTAGGTGCATACATATAAAAGACATCGCTTAATTACATGCATGACCATTAAACAAAAGATCAAACAATGAAGCACACTTGTTCCAAGACGAACTACATATAACAAAGCAAAAGGAATTGAAATACATAATTAGACTTAGACAAGAGAAACTAAATAACTCCCCATTAGAAACGTTGAAGCTCTAGTTGCCTTCCTCCATCAAGATCCCCACAAGGATTTTAGCCACTTAATCTCTTGAACACGATCAAATAGAATTTGAGTTGGAAGCCATGAGATTAAGGTGGAATGAGTGAAATTGATGTAGATGAGTGAATGGAAAGGTGAAATTCGTGCAGAAACTTGAGGGCAAGAGAATGGAATGGATTGTGGTGAGTGATGGTGGCAAGGAAGAGAGAATTGGTGCGTTCTTTTTTAAAATTCCTCCCCCTCATCTCTGGTATTAGAAGAAATTTATAAACCATCCAAATTGGCCTAGGGTTGTCTATTTTGATCTCCCAAAACAATTAGGAAAGGATTGGGGATGACCCAATCAACCAATCTCCAAGAAACCTAGTCAAGATAGGAAACAATTAATTTGGAAGGTTTCTTATCTCAATCTAGTCTAAGGTTGCTAGCTCTAGGTCAAAAATATACTTTAGGAAATATTTGAACTAGACCCAATCACTCAAATTTCCAATTTGAACTAAAACAGAACTTTCCAAATCTACAGAATTCGTGACACTTCGTCGTGGCGTGCCCACACTACTACAAAAAACCTTTTTAACATCGCTATTTAACATCAGTTAATCATGAAACGGATGTTAAAAAAAAAGCGGTGGCAATTTTGTAATTAATTGGTATGTGGAGAAAGAAACGACATCTCTATTTATAAAAATTAGGGATGTTATAAATAACGACATCACTCATTAAAAATGAGAGATGTTGTTTCCAGAAAACGACATCACTCATTAAAAATGAGTGATGTTGTTTCTAAGATACAACATCTCTCATTTTTAATAAGTGATGTCTTTTGTCTGGTGCCCAATTTTCTCTTCTTTTTCAATTCCCGCCTCTTTTTTCCCACATCCCCTCCTCCCAATATCTCACAATCTGCTTCAATTTCAAAGCCCTAAGTCCTTCTTCACATTCTGCTTCAATTTCTCACATAGATCCACACAGCTCTCCTTTTCTTCACAAATTTTCTGACATTCCTCTGTAACCGGTTGAGCCCATCAAAATGTTTGATTGTGGTGGCGATTCAAAGTTCAGAAATGAGGCCCTGTGTGGTCATATGCTTCACCGCTCGCTCTTCTTTTCTTTCCTGTTGAGCGATCTAAAACCCCATCTCCTTCTTCTTACACATTTCTTTTTCGAGCGAGAGAGGGAGAGAGAGAACGCTGGAGGTAGCTAATCCTGGGGCCGTTGATTAAACCACGCCCTCAATATCCCCACATCAGGTAGATCTTAACTAATGCATGCCTTTATCACCTTTAGACTGATTCTTCTTTTTCAGATCTTTGATAACATATTTGATGTAATCAGCTTCAACATTCGTTGCAAAAGAAAGCAGCGAATCGTAACACATCCATGGATACTTTCTAAAATTTTTAATCTCCAAACTCGTCCCCCTTTTCTCTACCTCAATTGCAAGCTTTGATTTTTTTAAAATTTTCGTTCAGTTTCATTCCCTCGTGACGGACATGTTGAAATGTGGCTGGGTGTTAAATTTTTTGTACTCTATCTGTGTTCGGTGTAACTTTTTTTGGACTTCGAGCTTTTTTGTCTTTTTATTTGTAACACTTACTGAAAATTCAAGTTGGAACTTTGTGTTTGATTTCAAGATTGCCTTGGAATTAACTGCCAAGAGAAGCAACAGCTTTTAGTAGGAGATGAATACAGGTAATGTTGGTCATCTTGCTAGTTCTTGTTGTAGACTGTAAAGCATCAATAGTATTTTACTTTTTCAAACTCACCATTTCCATATTTTTAACGTGCAATCTCCTCTGTATGCTTGTGATTAAGGCATCTAGATTGGTCTTTTTATAACTCTTAAAAAGCAGGCTCTGATATTTGCTACACCTGAGACCAAAAAGGGAAGGAAAAAAATTGATAAGCCCTCATACTGTACGATATACTTGACGCCTGAGAGTGAAGTGTGTTAATCAATTGTTGAATCTAGCAAAAGGAAGGGTGGTTAAAGATTTTATTTCTGATTGGAGCTATATAGTAACAAGTCATATCGATGAGTTATAATATTTTTTACTATTAATTATCCCACAGCTGGTGTTACTCTTATTTTAATTGCTATGCTTATTAATTGTGAATATACCCACTGGTTTTTTGTTTCTTGCTAAACAGCCTCTCTATCTTAATGTAATTTGATTATGGTTTTGCCATGGTTTTATTCAGAACTTGTATGATCTACTGGGTCTTCATTATTGAAAAAAAATTTCCTATTGTTATTTGCCGTGATTAAAAAAAATTTCTTACGGTTATTTGCCTTGATTAATTTCCATTTCCTTTTTCTAATGTCACAACTAGTTAAGATCCTTAATTTATGGAATATCACATAGGAAACACCTTATATAGCATTTTATGTGCAGGCCCCCGTAGACCATGCTGAACAACATGTTGAAGCAATTCCACAGTCTACGGCTACGTCAAATTGGACAAACAATACCACAGATGTGAGGAAAATGTTTTGATTCACTAAAATTGGTTGTCTTTACTTCTATGCATGTTTTGAGGAAACAGTTGTAGGGATTTCAACATGAAAATGATTAATTTCAGTTCATTGTCATTGACATCTAGTACCTTCTGGCTATGCTATATTCTGTCGTTTGGTTTAATTTCAAGGTTTATTCTAAAAAATAATTCATGTGTGTCCCATATTTATATTTTAATTAATGAGAAGTTAAATGTGTTTGCAATCTGATTTTAGTTATCTTTCAAATGGAGATTTCAAAAGCTGATTCCTCTGTTTTACTTGTAACAGATGAAAACAGTTAAGGTTAGCAACCTATCACTGTCTGCTTCTGAGATGGACGTTAGGGAATTACTTGCATACTCAGGTGATATTCGGCACATTGAGTTGAAAAGGTTAGAATTGCTCTGTTGTATCTATCATGATTCATTCTTATTAGAAGTTGGTCTTAAGTATTCTGAATCTGTCATGCCATTTGAAAGTTTTCACAAGGATAGATTAGTAGTATTTAATAAAACTTAAAGCTAAAAGTATGGGGATATTAAGTCCATATGGCTTTGGCTGGTTGGAGGTATCATACAAAATGGTTTCATCTTGTGCCTTTTGTTATGTTGGGTAACAACATGGCACCAAGCATCTTGATGCTATTGTATCAAATATAGACATTGGACATTACATTCATATATTGTTGAGACAATTGCTGCTCTTCTTCAAAAATTATAGTGTCCTTAAGACCAAGGAAAGTGAAATTCTTGAGATATCTTCTTAATCTGCCAACTGTATAAGGAAATATAACATTCCAAACTCCATGTTCCTGATAACATAAAATATTTTTTGCATACTAAAAACCCCTTTATTGTTTTGCATGGAAAATGACAGCACCCACGTTGCTTATGTTACCTTTAAGGAGTCGCAGGAAGCAGAGACAGCATCACTTTTGACAGTATATTTCCTTCCAAAAAACTTTTGCATTGACAAATTTACTAATTTTTTTATAAAAAAGCAAAAAGACTAATATATATACTCCGAGTTGTCATGTTTTTAAAAAAATAATATTCATTATATTTTTCACTTTTAATAGGGTGACAAAGTAGCATTACCAGCTGCCTCAAGTAGCTTTTCCCTCTACCTCTGTAAGTACCAAATCATAAGCCCAAATTTAGTCAGATATCTTGCCTAAAATTTAGTATCATAATTGTTCATTGTGCTACTCTTAATTATGTAGTTGAGTAGTACGAATAATAGCATAACGATTGTTGATTATGCAGTTTACTATAATTTGGTTTGTAGTTGCTTTTGTTGATTATGTAGTTTACTATATAGCTCGAATCAGAAATAAAATCTTGCTTATTTGATGGAAGCTATTAGAATCTGGGTTTTTTGAGGTTGCTACTATATGGTGGAATTTTGCATGTTATTGGTAATACTTCAACTATTGTTCTGCATAGCATAGCAGAAGGAAATTTTGCGTTAAGACATTAGCCTGTTAAAAGAATTGACTAGTTCATTATGATGGTATTCAATATTTACGCCTGGTAATAAAAATTGCATGTGTGCCTGATTCTTTTGTAGCAAAGTATTCTGTCCCATTGCTGGTTGTGGAGCTCGCTTGACTTCCTTGGAGGAATTTGAGAATCATTATAATGCGCATACTGCCTCTTGTTCAGTGTGTTCTAGAGTCTACCCGACATCTCGTCTACTAAGCATACATGTTTCTGAAGTGCATGATTCATATCTATAACTTTACTTTTTATATGATTGATACAATTAATACATTGTTTATCCAATTTCTTTTTATCACAATTTATATTGTTGCAAGTACAAGACCTTGATCGAATTCGTGATAATATGGCAGAGTTTTTCCTTTCAAATTTGGGGCAAAAAGTGATCACACATGTGTAGTTAGACCTAGCTAGCTCCCACATGTATATACTCTCCTTTAATAATGATATCTCTTTCTTAATACTTTTGTCCACGTTTCATCTATTTTTTGTCCGCATATATATGTACATGTTCATTAGTTTGATTAGTTAGTTAGTTAGGTTGATATGTATTAAACTTGTGGTGAATAATGTATTAATTCTGTTGATCTAGGTATTTGTCTCTGTATAAGTATATATGTGTAATTGTGATCTGTAAAATGCAGATGGACATTAGAACAAATTAATAAAACTAAAAATAAGAGAAAAGTTTCGACATCTCTCATTAAGAAAAAAAGAGATGTCAAAAAGAAGAAACAACATCCCCTATTATATAATAGGTGATGTTGTTTCTGTTTATCGACATCACTTGTTAACATAACAAGTGATGTCGTTTCTCTGAGAGAAACGACATCACTTGTTATGTTAACAAGTGATGTCGATAAACAGAAACAACATCACCTATTATATAATAGGGGATGTTGTTTCTCTGATGGCAGAAACGACATCTCTAATTTTCTTAGCGTGTGATGTCGTTAGTCCCTAACAGTGTTTTTAGTGGGCTCTTTCTAAGACTATTGACATCTCTTAATTGGTATAATAGGAGATGTTAAAAGTCTGACATTTAACATCCGTTATTGAAAGCGATGTTAAAAAGTCGACTTTTCAACATCACTGAGATTGACATCCCCTACAGAACGGATGTTAAAACCCTTTAATAACGGATGTTAAAACCTTTTTCTGGAGTAGTGCCACGGCTAGGGAACTTCCTCTCTGGTTCCTTTTTCCTCTGTTCGCTGTCACTTAGTTGTGGCTAGCCCACGACAAGGGACCAACCTTTTTGTTTCTTCTTTCTTCAACTGAGCCTCATCATTTGCACCTATAATGGGAAATTAGGATATATGTGAGGTATTCCAAGTCATAATCATAAGATACAAGAGTTATTCCAAGTCATAATCATAAGATACAAGAGTTAATGCCCTATAATGCTTGAATTACAAAGAAAATGAAATTAACTCCTTAACTTTGAACCATACATGTAAATGTACCTAATTCCCATATAGTGCTCCTAAACCAAATGCTAATTTCCCATTATTAGTAGTTAAAATCATACAATAATCATGCATAAGCACCCATCTGTATACATTGCACACACAAATAGATTTCATTGCAGAGATCAACAGATATATACATTATCTCACAAAACACATGTCAACAATAACATAGCCATATAACTAACTAATAGTGAAAATGGCAAGAAATACAAAAGAGGGGGGGGTGAATTGTGTATCTCTAAAAATTGTAAGAGCTTAAAAATCAAGTACATAAGGAATTATACTGGTTCAGCCCTAACTCTAACCTATATCGAGTTCTCCAACCTTAGTTTGGTTTTACTAGTGAATCAGGATTACAATAGGTTCCTGAATTCCTTTACACCTGAGAGAATTTACTCAGCAAGACCTCTCCCCCTTACATATTGTAAGATTACAACCCTTTCTTCTAGGATCCCACTATCCCAAGGAAATCACTCAATCATATTGAAAGAGTTTACAGAATTACAAAGCTTGCTGACACACTCGAGCTGATAGGATTACAGTTTGAAGTACAACTCAGAGAACTCAGACTTGAATAGATTGCAGTAGGATGTTGTAGTTGAATAGCCCTTAATTCTCTACCAACCAAGTCTAGGCTTCAAATGCTTTTATATTGTGTTATGAAAATCTGCCCATTAAGTCTCTGTTATAACAGTTGTATCTGATATGGATGAGAGATGATAAATCTCGATGGATTGTTAAGTTGGTGATGTTCTTGTGTTGCATTAACTCCCTTGTACTCGGTTAGCCTCAGTTTTTCTCTCTTCATTAATTACAAAAAGCAAATCCTGTCTCAAGTAGCTCAATTCATCAATCTATGATTGTAACGTTAACTTCCCAAAATAGGTCTGACATACTCTGCACATAAAAGGCTTAAACATTCAAAATCCATCATTAGATCAATTATAAAGCTCCATTCTGATCGATCACACAGAGATCAGGCTTAGATTAAGACCTGCATCACTTGAACATGAGATTAAAAAAAGCCACACTAGATCAATCACAGAGTATCCTGATCGATCTTCATTGATAGAATAGGCTTAAGTTATGTTGGCCTTGTTTCAATTGTTCCTAGACTTTCATAATCGATCACAAGACATTACTCAATATTCTCTGATCGATTAAGCAACTGTGATCGAATAGGCTAAGATTAGGACTTGAATTATAACTGAGAATTCATGATCGATCACAAGGTGTCCTGATCGATCATACCCTTTCATTCAATCACAAGGTGTCCCATTAAATTTAAGCTTCTCTGATCGATCACAGGGCCTCTTGATTGATTAGGAGGCCATACTTATACTCACTCTAACTTTATCCTGATCAATCATAACATTACATTCTTATTTAATTATCTTTTCCTATTGATTAGGCAATGATTTAGGATTTCTATTAGACTATTCTAAGTTCATTCAGATTTCTATTATACTTAATTATCATCAAAACCCATTATTCTAACAAATAGGTCTAACCACTACACAACAAAAAATTCTATCTTTACACAATAAGTATTTTGTACAATGATCACTTCTAAATTAACCACAAACAAAAGGAAAATTGAGCAATACATGCATGAACCAGATCAAGCTCTTCATCTTTAAATTGGTTTGTTCCATCATAAAACTGCAACAATAATGGATGCGACGATAAATACAAAGTTAGATAAAACATTATATATTTATGTATCAAATGTATCAATCATATAAGAAGCCATAGATAAGAATTTAATTTATACCTGTGTGAAGGATCCGATACGATCACTCTCAATAATGTCATACATATACTTCGTGACGTAATACCCACACTCCTTATTCGTCGATTTCTTAGGGTACTTTATAAATCACAAGAAACGGTATAAATTAATAACATAGTAAATAGTATCTCAATTGACCAACATTGAAAGAATTTAAATCAAAAGTACTTACTTTAGGTCTATGTGCCACGACGTCATCATACACTCGGCCGGTACCTTCCACAAAATGGCATTACAGAATGCCCATGAAATGGAACCAAAATTAGCACATATACATGAAAATAATTTATTTGGGCCATAGTATATAAAGATATTAACACTACTTACTTCGCTACGAGAGTTTTCGAATAGGAGGTTATATTACGCCTCAACAAGTCAAACCAAACCAAATGATGTTCCCTGGGGCAATCGACAACTAATGCCCAGTGTTTCCTTAAAGGCATTAAAAATATTATGTCCACACCAAAAACATGACATTTACAAATGTGCATAATGATGAAAAGTTGGAAAATTGAAATAATTAAACTTACTCTTCAAGAATGGGCGCAAAATAGATAGATCACCAATTTGCTGACATTTGATGGATGACATAAGCCTGCATTTCGTCATCATACCTCTCCTTCTCCACTTGGGTCTTGAAATCATCTCTCCTTACCAAGGCCAACAAACTGAAGAATCTGTATTGTCACTTGCTTAATTCGTTGCACAACTGGTGGAAGTACCTATCATAGAATAATTGAAATTATAAAAGATGGAAGTACAAGCATTACAGAGACATAAAAGTAACAGTCATTTGCATACATAGTCACTAATTCGAGCCAACTTATGTCAATTTCCTCCATCTTCAAAAACTCCACTATATCTCTGTCGCCATTAAGTCCAAATTGGTATGTACGATCAGGACTGACTACTCCTGGAGGCATCCTAATGGATATGTACTCAAAATCTGGCTGTATCTCCTACAGGAGTTTAAGAGAAGGATATTTATTTGAGAAGGCCTGCAGGTGATGAAAAAATCAATGTTATATTATTACAAACTGTAATATATAAAACAAGTAATCTCAAAACTTAAGTGTACATACCACATCAACCACACCTATTGCGGAGTCTTGTTTACAAGTAACCTACGCCACAAGATGAATGCCCCGATGGTGTCGCCTAGTTTGGTGACTTCCTTATCAGGAAAGGGTAAAGCTGCCTTCTCCTTATTCTTTGGGACTTTTGTAACAACACCTTCACTTGGTCCTCCCAAATGGGCATATTTTGTATGGATGAGGCCTTTGGGAATTGGCGAGCTTAGGCAACCGGGCACAGATGAGGGACATCAGATGGAGATAACACTCCTCTCCAATATTAGGATCATTCTTTGGTGTGGGCCCGGGATTTAAGATATCCTCACAAATTGATCCTAGTGGCACAATCTGATGTAATTGCCTTTGCAGCTTAGACCGTCGGTAACGAGAGACTCCTATAAGAGATGAGAATATACAGAGTGATCTTAATTGATAAACCCAGAATTCGGTAAATAACATATATAGTAGATGTTCAAACATGCTATCTTTGTTTTGAAGAATCTGATGAGAGTCCTACCATAGCACCCGAAAGAGCTCCTAGACCTTTAAATTCAATTTCTCTTGGAACTGTGCCGCCATCTGTTGCTTGGCTATAGCAACCCATTCCTCCATCTCAACCCGAGCCCTGGCCACAATCTCCTTAGTGGATTCTCTACAGGTGGATTGGGATTTACGGCCAAAATACTTGGTTAGCCCTATATTCTTAGGCTCTGCGATAACTTTATTGTGGTGGTCGGGCTTACCAATTGCCGTGGCCAGGATGCCCATCCTCGCAGAAGGATGAAGGACCCTTAGGTGGCCTAAAGCTCAAGTTTGTCCTGTAATGACCAAAAAAGTAAGTTGTAATGTACTATAAAACCACAAGTTAAATGAATAAACATCCAAGTAAAATACTTACAATCCTCTTTACAACTATTTCAGCCTTTGGGTGACAAATGCTCCTGCTTTAGTCTTCCTTTCTTCAGCCCATTTTGTATGATGTGAGAAAGGCAGTGGAGGCTCTACAACAATGGTAGGATTGGACCGTGCCGCTTCCTCCATTTCTGTAATATGTTTCTGGGTCAACTTTTTCTTAACCCACTTCTAACCCCCTGGAGACATGGTGTGCTTGTAGATATTCTTGGCTTATCGCTCGTTTTGTTTTCGACTGTTTTCCTATGAAAATAAAACTAAGTTAGTTAACTAATATAATGTGTTAAAAGTTTAGTTTTGAAGCAAAGTTAAAGAGCTATTTATGACCTATACACACTTGGAACATTTCGTCTAATTGTTTCTTAAAAAAATTCTTCCAAGTCTTTGGGTCAATTGAGGGATAGGCCTGATAGGGATCTTCAACCATCTTCTCCCCCCAGATGTAGTCTTTGGTCAGGCTATTCTTGAAATTCTTTCACATCTTGCGCGCTTCTCCCAACCAAAAATCCTTGAACTATTGGGTGTTTGGGACATCGAAGGTTTGCTACAAAAAAGGAAAATATAAAACACATAAGTTGAGTTAACTAAAATACAAATACATGCATATTTGGAACAAATAGGTAGAAAATGATAAAACATACCAAGATATTTGACCAACATTGGTCAAGCAATTGTCATCCAAGATGCTTATCCAGTTCCTTACCGCAAGCCGACATAGCTCACAAAATTCGCTCCAACTCCCCTAATAGGATTCATGTCATCATCAAATTCCACATGAAGAGGATGCAAATTTGTCCCCTGGCGGACAACAAGGTCATTTACTTCCACCATACCTCACAAGGGGAATCATTCTATTGCTAATCATCAGAATCGTCCGCCATATACATGTTAACAAATCATGTAAACTTTTTAAAAATTTTGGTAGAGTTCCCCTTGTAAATGTGACGTCCAAAAATTACTTTTACAATCCAATTTCAGTCCACTAAATACAAAATCATACCTAGAACCAAGAATTTCAATATAAATTTTAGGTTTTAGCAACTCTATGTATTATATAAATCCTTAATATGCAAGCCTGATATGAACGTTAACTTAGTTTATTAACCAATTATAGTTCCTCTGTTTAGGTCTTATGAAAATCAGGGAAAAACCAAAGGAAAATTTCAAATAAACGTGCATGCTTCATTATATTAATTGGATCCTCGAAACATACTACAAACACATATAACTTAAACAACAACCATCCTAATTCATTTTAACCCAATGTAGAATAGCCTCGATAACAACCATAGAATATTGGTTATAAATCATCCACTGACCCTTTAATTAAACATACAAGCTAGGAGAACAACGATATCATATAATCATACATGGCTCTAATCAACTCTTAATCAACCCCAAGAAATCAAATCAAATGAAAATCATCCAAAACAGAACACAACCTCAAAAACTTCAAAAATCCCAGACTAACTCAATTTTTTTTACATGCAACCCGATTTATTAACTCCATCTCAATTCCAAATAAATTTTAACTAAGCTTTGACATTGATCCAACCCAAAATCACACCCAACCTATGTTCAACCATACGAAGGAAATCGCAAGAAATTTCAAAATACAACAAGAAGTAGTATGAAAATATAGAAGAGGAGAAAGAGAATACCTAGGCTTAGAGGGAGATCATAAGACAGTGATAAATCCACACCTTGTTGATGATGAACAGAGGCAAATATGAGAGAACTCTCTGAAGATGAAGACGATGTCTGCTTTAATGGCAGCTTAAACTAACAGTGAAGGGGATGGTAGAGGGGAAAACGATGAGGGGCAAGCCAAAGTTGGGGGTTTGGGGGGTACACGGTGTTAACCTCTTGAAATTCATTCTATTTTTGCATATTTTCCTATAGTTCATACAGTTTTTAGGTGGAATTATATACATTTTGATGTAGATATGATAGGAAAATGTGCCAAGTTGATATTAGGGTTAATGTCATTAAATTCTTGATTTAAATGTGAATATGTTACCCTCTTTTTATCAACTTTGGCTTTTGTAGATTTGATTACTTGTTAGGTGGGTGAAGCCAATCAATTAAGCCACATTTGAGTTGTATTTGAAGCTAAAATCAAGGAGCAAGAAGTGGAAAAGAAGATTCAAAACAACCAATAAAGCTGAAAGTATAGCAGGCAAAAACTTATTGGCCACAGCTAAAAGCACAGGTGAAATTCCTGGCCACATCCAAATCCTGAATAATTCCAGGCAGAGAGTTATTGACCACTGCCAACCAATGCAGGCAAAAATCTTGGCCACATCCAAAATTGCTGACAGATTGCACAGTGAAAAATTCTGCTAAAAAATTAGGTTTAAAAGCACTCTCAACTCACACTAAAACACATTCTTTTGACTTGGGCTTTCTTTGGGGGCTACTTGGGAACATTTCTAAGTTAGGGTTTGAGGATTTTCAAGGAGATTCAAGTGGATATTGAAGATTTGAAGAGATTCAACCTCATTTCCCTTGGTTTTTCTTGTTCTTCTCTCTTTTTTCTCTGAAATTTCTCCATGGCTGTTCATATTTTCTAGATTTGTATATTCTTCTCCATGAGTGGCTAAACTTCCATTCTAGGATTATTTTGAACCTTTGTATGGATTAAGACTTGATTCTTCCTCTCTTTTGGTAGTAAATGATATAGATGTGTGGATTTTATCCTTCTCTTCATGCTTCTAAGTGTTTGGCCATCATTTAGCTTGATTTTTTCATGTGGGTTTGACTTAAGAGAGCTAATCCATGTGTAGAACTTGGTTAAAATCATGCTTGACTTGAAATTTACATGATAAATGGAAAGTTTGTTGGTAAAATAGAGCTATATTTGCTAACATTGCATTGTCACATTAGGGTTTATAGTCAAAGGGGATTTTCATGATTTGTAGCAAGAGTTTGTGCATTTTAATGGAAAGATAAACTTGATTTTGACTTGAGAGAGCTTAGTCAAGTGCATATGAACCCTAGACAAACACATATGTTCATTAAAAATACCATTTGAGAGGGAGTTCTTCATGTCTTATGAAATGCAAAGGGGATAAATAATCTTAGATCCCATTTAATCCTTAAAGTCAAAAGAACCATTGTTTATATCACTTTCTAGTTTTTAGAAATAGATTTTCAACATTTCTTTACACAACCCAAAAATATTTTCTTAGTTCAACTTGATTAAAATCACTTAGTCTTTTGCTTGGTCAAGATTTTAGTCCAAATCCCCGATGGAACGATATTTTATACTACTTGTGATCTGTGTGCTTGCAGTTAACGTTTGACAGTGAACAGACGGCATCAAAGAGAAGGAGAAGACGAAGATGAAGATGGAGGTTTTAGGGGAGAGAGCTTAAGGAGAGAGAAGGAAAAAGAGGTATGGGCATGAATGGAAAAAAGTTCCTGCTTTGGACAAACGACGTCACATGTTTTCAATATTAAAAACATGTGATGACGTTTCAAATGACATCCTAATTTTAAAGATTAAGGACATTGTTTCTCAAGCACTTCCCACTTAATTACAAAAATGCCACCATTTTTTTTCAACTTCGGATTTTTAATTAACAGAGATGAATTGGTGACATGAAAAGGCTTTTTTGTAGTATGTTACATTGCTCTAGTCTACTTCACCAATTCCAGCAATCGTTCCTGACTAGTTTCCTCCAAAGCATACTTTGGCTCCATCTTTGACCTCAAGATGTTTTAACTTTTCTTTCTCCTCCACTGTCTATATACCATTTGTTGCTTCAGGATGCCTTGATACAAACCTACATAAAAGCTTACAAAGATTTAGGTACCCAAATATGTTTGGGTCTTTGGACGTTAGGTGAAACACCTTGGTCCGTTTTGACTTTATGTGGTTGTGATCCTTTAGGAACCCTTTTATAAGTTCTAATCATACCATATTTTTTGGGATAGCATGTTGAAAAAGAATGTCTTTTTCTATTACAGAAATTACAAAAGCTAAAAGGACTAACATATTCAGTAGCCTTTCAAGAGAACTTGTGGTAAGGTTTTTCTTTGGCTGGCTTTTTCTTGATTTTTAAAGATTTAGGTGTAGTATCATAATCAATTCTAGTTCTATCTCTAAAGGATTTTTGACTAGTTAACATCACTTGTAAAACTTCACTTTCTTTAGTAAATTTTTGCAAAGTTTTTGACAGCTTTTCGTTTTCAACGGTGAGATTTTCACAATTTTTGCAATTAGTGACTTCAGCCTTTTTCTGATAATCTAAATTTCCTTTTCTCAAGAAAAAACCCTCTTTAGCTATTTTCATAAACTCTATAAGTAGAGCATTTTAAGCATCTTGGAGTTCATGAAAAGATGGCTCAGAAATAGTTACCTCAGTGTCTGACTCTTCTTGAGCTACCAGACATAAGTTGGTTGTTTCCTCTGAATCGCTTTCTTCTTCATCAGAGCTGTCACCCAGATTGATGACACATAAGCCTTTTTCTTGCCAGCATATTTTTCTTTCTTATTCTCTTTCTCTTTCTATCTCTAAAGATTAGGACATTCAGACTTGAAATGTCTAGGTTTCTTGCATTCATAACACACATGCAGCATTCTTATGTTGGTCCTTATTTGTGAAACTAAGACCTCCTTTCTACAACCTTCTTCCTCCTCCTCTGAAAAAGAGTTTGAATTTTCTCACCATTAGGCCCATTTCTTCATCGTCCAGATCTTCTTCATCATCATCTTCCTCTTCTTTTGAGGCAGCAATAGCCAGAGTCTTCTTCTTATCTCCTCAAACTAGCTCCTGTTTGTACTTCATTTTGCTCTCATACTTAGCTAAACTTCCAAATAGTGAAGTTACTGAGCTCATGGATTGTCCACAAATTTCGTCAATGGCAGTTGCCTTGGCTTGCCGTTCACCATTAAGGATATTTAAGATCTTTGTGGCTTGCTCTTCTTGAGAGAGAACTTTTCCTAAGGCAGTAAGGTGGTTGATAAGGTGAGTGAATATGATTTCTAGTTCTTTGATGGTTTCTCCTTCTTTCATCCTGAATAAGTGATATTCAGTTGTTAGGAGATTGATTCTCCTATTCTTTACACCTTCTGTTCCTTCGTGAGCTACTTCAAGAGCATCCCACATTTCTTTATCTGCCTTTAGGTTTGAGATTTTGAAATACTCCTTTTGACTCAGGGCATTCTGGATCATCATAATTGCTTTGCTATTTAACTCAAGATGCTTAATGTCAGCGTTAGTGTATTCTTCTAGTTGCTTCTTTTCTAATACACCATTTTTCACTTTTCATGAGTATGTAGTCCCCATTCTTTATCACTTGTCGTAACTTGTAGCCATTTGCCTTGATGCAAAATTTTCATCTTCATCTTGCAGAAGGCATGATGTTCTCCGTTAAAGCCAGGAGGTTTTGTTATGGAGCTTTCTTCAGGTAACATACATTTATTTACTCCTACCATGGATCTTCCTTCTTTAATCGTTGGACCACCTATTTGAGAAGCCTTACTCTGATACTAAATGAAGATGGTAGCAATTACACAAGAAGAGGGTGAATTGTGTATCTCAAATTTTTCAAAAATAAATTAGGAATCAGTAACACAAGAGTTATACTGGTTCGGTCTAACTCTGATCTACATCCAGTTCACCAACCTCTATTGGGTTCCACTAGTAGCTCAGGATTAAATGAGGTTCTTGAATACATTTACGACTCAAAGAATTTTCTCAGTAAGACCTTACTATCTCACCAAATTCTCTCCCCCTTCCCTTTTTCAATATATGTCTTAAGTCTTCATCATAATCTTTTGGAATATATCAACATATTATTTTAGTGTTCCTAAATATATTCTAATGGTTTGAATCACTTGTCTAACTTTCAAGTATCACAAAGCAGTACTTTATAACCGATTCTTAAGTTTTATCATAAGAGCTAAGTTTTAATAGCACAAAATACCAATTCCTCAAATAAGATTAAAGTATCTATTATTACACCTCATTCATTACACATTTCATGATTCATACGTTCTTGAAATTTGATTACTTTAATCCATAGAAATTCAAGCAACTCTTCTCTCTTTCATTCTGAAAATATTTCCAAGCTTATATTAGTGTTTCAATCATTGATTGAAGACTTCTAAACACAGTTTAATTAACTAAGATAATTACTTATCCCAAAGAGAATAATCAAAACAGCCACTGCTCCTAAATTATCATAAACATCATCAGTAGACATTGCACAATCATTAATTAATATACACACAACACAAGCATAAGAATATCCTTACTATTTTAAATCAAACTTACATTTCCTATCAATCATCTACTTCATATTTTAAAATCTAATTCACAACTTAAATATTCAAATGCAACAATTTGAACAGGATAAAGTAGGAAATTCGTTCTTTTGGAATAACATCATCAATTAATAATTCAATCAAGTAATTATAAACCTGCCACCATTGTCATTTACTTATCTTTAAATTCATCACAACAACAATTGACCCAAAATTCACACACTAGATTTAATAACACACATTTTCAATCCATTAAATCACAAACTACAGCCAACACTTTCTTGAACTCAACAAAACTCCTTTCTCTTATTTAGGATCCACTTCTTATTAGAATAAAACTTACATAACTCAATGATCGAAGAAAATACAAGAGAGCAGTCATTAGAAACTAGACAAACATTGCAAACATAAAAAAAATCACATAGCACAACAAAACATTCAGAATTTAGAGTTTAACATTTTCCTCTTTCACTAATTCATTTCACATCACCAAAATATCCATAAATTACACCTTAATCATCCAATTTACCCATTCAATGTTCTCTTAAAATCTCAATAAGAACCAACAACACTTTCCCAACATAAGAATAGTCTTAAAGTTGCAAATTACAGATTTAAAGCAAGACACACAATCAAATAGCTTTTATAAATTAATTTAGGCCTATAGCTATGGGTTAAACTTTAAACATAAATGCCCCAATACTTGATCCCTTTTTCTTACTTCAATCCAAAATCTCCAAAACAATGTTTTAAAAGAAACTTAGTGTTTAACAACATACATAATTCACCCAATTCCTCTTCATCTCTTCTTCATTCATAGCACTAAAATCAATCCAATAAACACCACCACCAAGCTGACAATCCAGAAACGCAATTCACATTAAACTCTGAATGACAACCCAACAGAGCATATTTCCACTGTCTTATACTACACCAATCATACAAGGGATAGCCACACAAACAGAACACACCATTATTAATCAAACATAATCATATTTAAATCACCACAGAGCAGAGGGAAATCAACAATTAAATAATTCATAGTCCCAAAACAAAGCTTTACCTTCAAATAACAATCAACCATACACTACTACTCAATTAAACGCAAAGTTCCTCTTCTCTTATCATGCTCAAAAATGTAATTCACAGAAAGAAAATAACATAATTTCACTTCCTCCCCTGTCATTCTTTCCGTATGCAGAACAAGCAGAGAAGAATAAGAAAATTTAACACTCCCCATTCAAATAACAATCAACCTTCACTCCACCTTCCCTTCACCATACATCAAAACAGAATCACAAAGCAAGAGCATAGGTTTGGCCAATCAGAGGAAGAAATCGGGAATTCCATAAATTCCCCAAAACTCAACATACAACTCACAAAAACAACTTTAATAAACTCTTAACATCATTTAAGCACTAATTACTTTCATTTTGGGTGAAGAATTGAAGAGGAACATCGATGAACAGTGACCCGATTTGGGGCTTATGAAGAAATCAACCAAACCATAAACCATTACTCAAAATCTTTCCCCGAACTTCAAAAATCGAAGCCTAAGCTTCACTTTTATGAATTTAAGAACACCAAATCTCTCAAAATCTAATTTGATTCCCCCCAAACTCACTCAACTCAAACGAAAAGAGGAGGAAGATGGAGGAAAGAGAGCTCACCTTCAGTTACTCCAAGCTTCTTGTGCAATTCCATCTTATTTTGTCACCGTCAGTCACCAAAGTCGCCATCAAGTGTGGCTAAGAGCGAAGAAGCAGAGAGGGTGGAAGCATGAGAGAGAGGGATCGGGTTTGAGAGGAAGAGATGGTGGAGGGAAAATGAAGGGACACGTGAGGAATGGAAGGAGATAAGGAAGGAGAGATATTTTAACTAGTTGAATTACTATTTTACCCCTCATGTTATAACTAAGGATATTTTCAACTAGGGAAAGATATTGTCATTTTTATTTCCTCTTTCCCATCATGCCCTTATTCCAAAGTTTTAATTACTATTTCCCTTTCAATTTAATCTGAATTTACTCCAAAAATAATTTCTCAAGAGATGCTTTAATTTTCAAATTTATTAATAAGGCTTTTTAAAATTTAAAAAATACCCCAGGATTCTAAATATTCACTTATTAATTTAATTAATTAATTTTTTCCAAATTAAATTTTATATTCTAATTATTTTTCTTTGTTTCATAAAGAAAATAAGCCTTCAAAATTATTAAAAACACCCAAAATGTCATAAATTTATTTTTAATGCTTTTTAAAATTTTAATAACCTTCCTAAAACCTTAAATGACTCCTTATATCTATTTTTAAATTTTGGGGTGTTACATGATCACTGTCAGGCTCTAATAGCCTGACATTGGGTGAGTTCAGAAGACTTGAATTGGCTCCAACGGTGTAAGTCTTCTACTCTGATAATTAAATATTATTTTTGGTCATAATATTCTTACACTAGTCTATGTGAGATAAATAATGTGTTTGTTAGGCTTGTCTTATAATTATAAATTTGTGTTTGTTGCTGAGAATTATTGTGTGGTTTGAAACAAGCATTACTTTAGTTCCATGAAAATTTAATCGTTTATCTAGTGTGGAGATAATTGCACTTTAATTTTGATGATTTGTGGGTCAATATTTATCTTAGTATAAATATGGATGATTATTGAATTTTAATGTGAATATGTAATATAATTTATAATGTTTTGCTGTTTCAAATTTGAGTTGAAAGCATGGGTGAATTATATGTGATTTTTGTTGTTTAGATCATATAGAAATAGCTAGTGATATTATGTTTGAGGACATGTTTAAGTTTGGTTTTGAGAACCATCACATGAGTATTCTTTATGATGGCAACATGCTATTTAAAGTGGTTTTG
The DNA here is from genome assembly GCA_037074515.1 of Mimosa bimucronata. Taxonomy (NCBI): domain Eukaryota; kingdom Viridiplantae; phylum Streptophyta; class Magnoliopsida; order Fabales; family Fabaceae; genus Mimosa; species Mimosa bimucronata. The sequence goes on along the minus strand of CM073438.1, from coordinate 29,926,201 downwards.
TGGCTCGGTCTGGGTGTGCACACTTTTTTGAGAATTTGTTGAAATGGATAGTAATCCATATGATATGGCTTATGTTATATAGTGATCGAGAATATACAAACATGCTAAAAGGAAAAATATTTTAGAGGTACCATGATTATAGGTATGTGATATGGATTCCTGTGTATTGAGATAAAAAATGTTAACTTAATTCTAGTTTTATGAGGGAAAATACACTATGAATAATTTACCTTTTGTATATAAATAAAATATTGTGTGGTTTAGATTTAATTACTCTTGAATTGGATGAAATTAGAGGCTAAGTTGTTGGAAAGTTCTTAGTGAATTTCTTGGTAAAAAATCCGATACTTGTTGATGAACTTTGTTTGCCAAATGGCAATTACTGTTTGTAGAGAGTACTATGGTGCAAGTGAAAATCTTTGAAATATGATGAGAATAAGCACTTCAGAATAGTAGAGCTGTCTTAATCAATTTTGTGAGATGAGAATTGATCTATTGGATCTATTAACAAGACCCCTGGGACAAAGTAAATTGGTCAAGGGGAAAGAGACTAAAGCCAACTTAACATTGATAGCAATGACAACCAAACCTTTATTGTAAATTCCCTTTCTAAATCCCTTTAACTAACCATCTTAATCATCATTAACAGTAGGAAATCCTTTTTCCCAAAGAATGTTCACAGTACTAACTATGATAGATAAAGCATTCACTAAATCCCATTAAAGTCTATTATATATAATTAGAAAAGTGATCGACATAAAAAAAATCTTCTAAAATCCAAAATGGTTCAACTAACTATGTTAGAAAGAGAGCTTCCTTAATAAAACATTGGACGTCATCATAGTTAGAAATATGCTTTACTAATATTCAATTAGGCTATCCATGTTAGAAAAAGCATTTGCTCAACTCAATTATAACCCTATAATGGATGTTAAATGTAACACCCCTAAATTTCAAAATGAGGTAATAAGGAAATATTTAGAATCTTGGGGTAATGTTTAGTATTTAAAAAGCCTTATAAATAAAGTTGAAAATTAAAGTATATCTAGAGAAATTATTTTTGGTGTAAATTCAGATTAACTTGTTAAGGAAATGGTAAATAAAATTACCAAGGAAGACAAAATGGGAAAGAGGAAATGAAAATCACAATATCTACCCCTACGTGAAAATATCTTTAGTTATAAAAGAAGGGGCAAAATGGTAAAATACCTATTTAAAATATCTACTTCCATCCTTATCTCTTATTCCCTTCTCCCATGTGTTCCACACTATTTCCCTCCCTCTTCCCCCGACGTCTCTCTCTCTCTTTCACTCTCCGTTTTCTTCAATCTTCAACGATGGCAACAGCATCGATCGGTGACATGGAGCAGTGGAAACATGCAAGAAGCTTGGGTTGTCCTTTGGTAAACCTTTCTCCTTTGTTTTCCTTCCTTTCTGGATGAGTTTGAGCGAATTTTGGGACGGTGATTCGAATTTTTGGGGAGGTTTTTGAAGCTTTTAAGTTCATAGAAATGATACTTGGGCTTTGTTTTCAATGATTTGAGACGTGATTTTGAGTGGGGAATTAGGCTTAGTTGAATTTCTCTAAGACCCCAACCTGTGTACTATTCATCAGCTTCGAATTCTGGGTGTGAAATGAACAGAAATTTTGAGTAAATATGAGAAAGATTAAGATTGAGTTAAGAGATAAGGTTATATGTTGAATTTTTTGATTGCCTTGGTCTATCCGATTTTTCTCTTGGGTGAGACAAAATTCTTGTTTTTTCCCTTGTTCTTCGTTGATGCTCTGCTATGATGGATCTGATATGGGGAATACGTAGTTGCTATTGATTGTTTTGGTTGATTATTAATGGAAGGGGAAGTTGTTTGATTTTTCTCTTTTCTTCTTGTTCTGTCTAGCGGATTGTAGTGAAGGGGGAGAAATTTATTTGAATTATGATGGAATCGGTATTGATGATGTATGATTGATTGTTAATTGTGTATGAAGTTGATTTGTGTTTTCTCTTTTCTCTGCCTATTGGTTTGGCCGGTTACCAAGATAGGGGGAAGATTTTGTTGATGATAGGCTGGGATTAGAGCTTTACTCTATGTGATAGAATATCATGATGATAATGGAAAATTCTGGCTTTTTTCTCCATTGTGTGTGTGTGAATTCGGGTGTGTGTAGAAGAGGAAAAAAAGAGGAATCAAGTAGTTGGCATTTATGTTTGAGGCTTAACCCATAGCTATAGGCTAACTATTAGGATAGCTATTTGTTGATGTGCCTTGTTTTAAATCTGTAATTTGCAACCTTGGGTCTATTCATATGTTGGGAGAGTGCTGTTGGCTCTTATGGGGACTATAAGAGAAATCTAAATGGGCCAATTGGGTGGTTACTGTGTAAATTATGGACAGGCTGTTATGATGCTTAAATACTGATCAGAATTGGCATACTAAAGTTTGAATTGTAAATAATACTTGGGAAACTATTCATGAAATATAAAATAAATGACATTTTAGTTTGTCTGTCAATGACGGTTTGGAAGTTTGTTACTCTTTGTGAATTTAAGAATGTAGTAAAGCAGGGGAGTAGTGGACTAAAGTTAATGAACTGATAGAGTTGTTTGGTAAAGTTTATAAGTGATATTACAGTGATTCAAGGATGTTAAGGTATAGATTAATATGTTGGAAGTAAGTGTTTAGTGTTTTGAGAAGGATTAAGTTAAGGTATTGAAGCTGGACTTTTATGGATGATGGGTTGGTATAAATTGTTACATTGAGTATAAAGTTCTTATAGTTTTGTTGGTCCTAAAGGAGTTGGATTAAAATTAGGATATAGTATGATGAGATATTCCAGTTTTTGTTGAAGTTTGAGTATTGAAGTATTATTTACAATTCAAACTTCAACAAAAACTAGAATATCTCATCATACTATTTCCTAATTTTAATCCAACTCCCTTAGGACCAACAAAACTATAAGAACTTTATACTCAATGTAACAATTTATACCAATCCATCATCCATAAAAGTATTATTTAGAATTTGAAGGTTCTTTATGGGTTGATTATTGAAGTGGATTTCACATGAAGTATATGGATTAGTTTAATGATTAGGTGAGAATTGATTGATAGAGATGGTTTGGGTATAGGGAGTGGTAACTTTGAACATGGTGATTTGATCTAGGGTGACTGTTTCAGGACCGTTTGGGTGGTAGGTTAAAGTAATTGAATGTTGTTTAATTTGATGATTGAAAGTTAGGAGATTGATTTTGCTTGATTCAGATGAGCATCATTGTTGGACTCTTAATGACATGGTGGTTGTCTTTGTGGTTTAAATTGGAAATTTGGGATAAGATAAATTATAAACAATTGCTACACAATTAAGGGAAATTAGTTGTCATTGAAGGTTTAATTGAAATTTTTAAAGTTTAAGGATTTAAGGAAGAAATCATTGGTTGGAGTAATGGTTCTACAATAGGAAATTGATGAAGTTGTATGAGTTGCTATATGGGATATCAATGACTGAATTCTGAGTAACCATGGTTAGAGACTATGTAACTGTTGAAACTTATTATTAGTCGTGCAATCTAAAGTAGGAAGCAATTTGGTAAGCTTTGTGGTCGACCTTGCATTGATTATTAAGTTGGATAACAAGAGAATTATAATTTAGGTTAATTTGATGTTCTAAGGGGCGTGTTTTCAGTTCAATATTTGATTTAGTCTGAACCTAAAGTGGAATGGGTTAATATATTTTTATTTTGAAGTTGAGGTGATGTTTTAACTTTCTATTTTGAAGTTGAAAACTATTAAGATTCGAAATTTGAATCATATGGTTATTGTGAGGTTTCAAAGTATTAAACAAGTATCTATAAGAGACTGAGTTATACTTTTAGGAATGTTTGTGTGGAAATAAGGAGTTATAAGATTATGAGAATTTATATTTGTAGAGTATTGGTTTTATGATGGAGATTTTAGAAATTTTCAAGAAAAGGGCATGATTGTCGTATATGATTTGTGAGGTTGAAATGTTGTAGTTACAAATTTCTAAAGATTATTATGTGGATATTGTAACATTGAAGGTAAATATTTCCAAGTTATCAAATAAGTAACTTTTAACTCTTAAAGGATTAAGATAGTTTTGGTAAATTATAACTTATCTAGACAAAACCATGGGAAGGGTAGAAATAATAGGTAGTTCATTAGGAACGTGAGAGACATTAAACGACTATAAATAAGTTTATTTATTAATGTATTATTTATTATAATTATAGGAGAAGATAGTGGGGTTGGTTCTTCGAAACATCAGGAACGAAGGGAGCCTGCACAAAAATAAGGTTTAAAGCCAGGTAGCAGCTTATGTCATAAAAGATTTCATTAAAGCACATTACATGCATAAAATTCATAATATCTGTAGCAACGGTAAGCTTTTTAATCCTTAGAGGTATAACAATGATTAAAGTTATGATTATGAGGGGAGCACTTCAAGACTTATGTGAGTCGCTCCCCTTTGACATACTAAAAATCCTGCAGGTAGAGGGCCTCTACTATTTACCGAAGATGTTATAGTAGTTGGCAGGCCTTCACTATTTAACAAATATATTGTTAATAGTAGTTGGCAGAGACTAATGATTCACAGGACAAGGATAAAGACTATTAATATTGTTAAGGTTTTAGAGTTATTAATCATGAACTTATATGAAATAAATTGCTATTGGGATTTCCAAAAATCTCACCCCCTCCCCAAACATTTTTCAATATAGTAGATTGGGAGAAGCTACTGGGGAAGGAGAGAAGCTAGCTGGGGAAGAAGTAAGATAATATGAAGAAGCAGGAATGCTATGTTTTGTACCACTATGGATAGCTATTTTGAAATTTAGTTACCTGTGTATGTTATATGTTAAAGGACTTAGAACAAGCTGGAAGCTTGTAAAGTAATTAATATATAACTGTATATATATGTATGTATATCCCTAACGAATAGTACAGCTACATACATAGGTAAGAGGGTTGTCATTTGAACTATTTTCAAATTGTATAAACCATGTTAGAAAGGCAAAATGCTAACATCATTATACAAGCTTAACTTAATTAATGTGAGAATCTTAACTATAATAGGAAAAAAAACATGCCCATCATAGTTAATTTAAAACAACATCACAAATGAAAGATGTTAATTATGTAAGAAAAAGAGTATATATAACATAGTTAACAAAAGTTCACCTTATAACATAATCAAATTATGTTAGAAAAAGTGTTTTGCTTCTCAAAAACTTGATAGGCACAAATTTGAATCAACAATGCTGCAAGTACATGGGCCATCAAGTAATAAAGTATAAAATAAGTATCGATCCCACGAATGATCAAATCAATTGGTGTTTAGGATTAAGCTGAGCAAATCAAAAGTAGGTGTGATCAAAGAGAAATTTAAAGAAAAGCTAAATGCTTAATCTAACATTATAATATTTCAATTGACAAAATGACCTGGAGCAATTAATCCCCTTTTTACTTCATAGAGCATGGGATTAAGTAATTAATTGCATTTAATATTAGCATGTTAATCCAGGATATTAATTAATATAAGGATCTCGCAATTGTTTACACCCGTCTCTCAAGATACACTTGTTATTCCTAACAAAGATACCCAAGAGGCTATAAAAATCAAATTTACCCTAATATGATTATATGGGTCCAATAGGTATATTCCTATCCTATTTGCAAATTAGAAAAAATTCCAATATCACATTACTCAATACTAGGTCCAATTAAGATCCCTCTTCCAAGGCTAATCCATTATCAATGGTGATCAAGCATCAATTAGACAACTAACACAAGATTAAATGAACAAGACTAGAATTAAACACAAATAATAGTTTCCAACATGCTCCAATCCTTAAATTAGTTCATAGCTACTCTAGGTACAAAGAAAAATTAGCCACACATGCTAAAAATCAGTCCCATTACAGGCAAAACAGTCCACAAGTGAAATTCATAATGGAAGTGAAGTAGGAAACTATAATCCTTCAGTATCGAAATTTGTCCCTCTAAAACTCAAACAAAAAGAAAGTTCAATGATAGTGCTGATTCTTGGAGCAGGAATAAAAGAAGATGAAGTTGAGGAGAAGATGAAGCCACCTCCTTTCCTCCATTTGGACTTCTTTCTCTGGTGGAATGAGAGTGAAATGTGATGGTGAAGAAAATGATCAATGGTGAAGATGATGGTGTTGTAAAGCTGAATGGCAAAGAAGGTGAATAGTGGGTATATGGTGGCTACATCGATGGTGGCTGCTTGGTGTGGCTGAATGCTAATGAAGAATGAATAGTGAGGATGGTGTGCTTTACGTCTTGCGATGGTGACTGACTATGAATGTATCTGTGCTTAGGTCTTCCCTTTTCCCAAAATCAAAACGGTGCCACATTACTTAAACTATAGCTTTTTTTCATTTTTTCCTTCTTGCCCAGAACCACGTCACTCCTATGAACTCCTATGAGCCCTTCTTAATAAGTTTAAAATATATCCATACAACTTCTCTTCTCATGCCCATAATACTTGATCCAAAAGAGATAAAGAAACAAATGATATAACTAATAAAAGCACACAAAGAAAGCTATTAGAATAAAACAAACTACTGTATTATTTACTTTTTCTCTACTTTTAGTTAAAGACTATTTACAATGAAATCCTAAAAATAATGCACCAATGTGATATCTTCTCAAAATCTCAATTAAATCCCTTTAATTTAGTGATAATGACTCTCCTAATATATCCAAATATATCTCAAATCAATGAAATATGGGGAGTCAACACATAGTTAGACTTCAGTTAAAAAAGACACACATAGTTAGAAAAAGGCTTTTCTCAAATCCTTGCAAACCTACTATGTTAAAAAAAAAGACTAATATAACATGGTAATTATAATCAAATGTACAAGTCAAGTAATTGGCTTTCCTTTCCAAAACCATTGTCAAGTTTTTTCCTCCATTTATAAATACAATCAAATCAATCATACCATTACTTCCATGAAGTACTTTTGAAAACCCAATTTTGCAAGAATAACTTTAGCAATAATGAAACCATACTCATTCCAGTCAAACCACTTTCACAATCCAAATCTTTCCAAATAAACCTCTCAAGCATAATAAGTTCTCCCATCTAAAAGTGGTCACATGCATGTAAATAAACAACCAAATAACTAAACATCGAACATCGAATCAATAATAGGTCTCAGACTTTGCTGGAAAGTACATCGACCACAACAATTTGCAATGAGTTAAACAACTATCCAAAATTATTTTTCAAAAACTAAACTTGTGGAAGCGAAATAAAATGGCTAATTGTGGTAATATTCACAAAACATCACAACACAACTAAAATAAACCTCACTATAGCTAGTGAGTCTCGACTAGCTCCCTCCCTAACGGTTTTACACTAGAACTAGCACCCAAAAAATATTTAGCTATGGGGTGAATCAAATGCTTCATAATCCCACAATCCTACATGTGTGTGTGTACTAACAAAGTGTCAAGTGGGGACCTATACATAAAATTTCACAAGGACGACATGATGATGGTCGAATCATTCCTTTTTTTGTAACGCCACGGCCATGGTCCATGATATTGCGGTTTCTGTTGACTTCTAGAATCTTGCAGTTTTTGCCATTATCAGTACGTTGTGAATGCCGTAATGGTATTGCATTTTCCTTTACCATCATTTACTTTGTGTTTTCAGTCTCCCTCGATGATATCATAGCCATTATCAATGATATTGTAATTTTTGTTGTGACCACAGTTAGTGACGTTGTGATTTCCGTAGTCTTCCGTGACATTGTGGTTTCTTTTGTTGTTGGTTACGTCCAATAGTTGTCTATGACGTTGCAGTTTCCGTCATCATTGGTGATAGCATGACCGTTGTTGGTGACAATATGGTTTCCGTTACTATTTTGCCCCTATAGTGGCGCTTATAAGCGCAACTATAGCTAGTACTGTGATAGACCATTACACCTAACGCGGCGCTTGGTAAGCACCTAGAAGCGTCGCTATAGGTATACCTAAAGCAGCGCTTAACTAACGTAAGCGCCGCTTTAGGCCATTCCAAATTTATGTTTAAAAAATTTAACTGGCCTAAAGCGGTACTTATCTTTTCTAAGCGCCACTTTAGGCCATCATTTAATCGGCCTAAGGCAGCGCTTAATGTTTCTAAGCGCCGCTTTAGGAATTTTATTTATCTTTTACAAAATACCTATAGTGGCTCTTACAATGAAATAAGCGCCGCTATAGGCACACTTATAGCAGCACTTATCATAAAAAGCACTGCTATTGATTTTTAAAAATATTTGATTTAATTTTATATACACCCCACCTGCATCAGTGCTAAATACGAGAAATACTATACAATTCTAGGCAATCTATATACACCAATAACTCATCCAGAGAGCATGTACAATTAAACCAAGCATTCTAATTGGGGAACAAAAAGCATGCTACTAGTTATACTATCTACATTTGTACATAATGAGAGAAAAGATGTAGTATATAAGTGCACAATTCTTCAATTAGCACATTCATTTGTTCCCTTGACAACTTCAAGCAATGTGCATCCGGGTAATACTGCATAAACAAAGATATTTAAATGACAATCAAATCTACTTGAAATCTAATAACAAGTACAAATACAATTAGAGTTGGCAAAATATAAAACTTGCTGTCAATGGAATGCTACATCGAGCATGTGTAACGACATCCGTCATAAACTACATCACATAGTATCCACAATCATGTTATTGGGTTGGACGGGGCTCTGTAACAAAAAACACCAAATATCATATGAGAAACATTTATGTTATGGTTTAACTAGATTGTTTAAAAAATTGAATAACTTGTAAAACCTGGACTATGCTCCACCAATAAGCATCTTTCTAGTAAAGGGCTTTGGAATAACTCAAGTTAATGGAGGACCAAAAACTAGTCAATGCATTGGAAACGAAACAAATTAAATTAATTTTATTAGCTAGGGTCATAAAATGACAAATAATACGATGCATTCAAAGAATGTTGACATTCACGTACCTATTGATGAGGCGCATCAAAGTTGGGTGATTGTCTGGTTCAGCACCTTGAACATGATTCAAATAGTAAATTAAGGGTTCCGGTTGTGCTTTCGGATAGATGACAAGCAAAAGCCAATGTGGCCTTGATTTAACCTTTGCCTAATGCGCCTTAGGGGTTAAAATCAAAATTAATCCAAGGACTGCAATATAGGTTGCAACCCTGGGTCGTTTCACTTTAGGAGTCTTTTATCCTACCTAAACTAGCTAAATGCAATCAAAACAATAAAATGTATGGGGGTTTTGGTTTGAAAATTCATTTAATAAAACTATTGACAAATGCAATTACTTGTTTTTGGTATTTAAGATTAATGAGTTAAAAGAGTTTGGACTAAGGGAAATTTATAAAATAGGCTTTGGTAGTGTTACGGTGGCTCTCACGCTTCATTAAATTGATATTGGGAGTTAGAGATTCACCAAGTCTAATTGAAAAATCTCCAAGCAACCACTAGGGGTCCACTAGCCCTAATTAATGACTAATCAAGCAACCACTTTCATAGCCATTACTTAGGGTTAGTGTTAAGCTCCACTTGGTGTGTGTTGGAACTTGAGTTTTGAAAACCAATTCCTCTCAAGAATGTGCAACCACAACATTCAATTGGATAAATTAAGCAACACAATCTAGCAACCACTAAAAATCATATAGCATCACAAACCCAATAGGAAATTCAAGCATGGACATCATTCAATTAACACAACTCAATATCCAACATAAATATTCCAATTTAAAGACAATGAGAGAGGAAAATCATGTCTCCAATCAAAATATACAAGAGAAATGCAACCACAAAACTCAATACATAAGGAAAAGAGCATGAGGAAACAAATAACTCCCCTATTCGCCCATTGAAGCTCAAGCCACCTTCACACCACCAAAGCACTAAAGTTCTAGCCTTTCATTGATGAAATTTCGAGCTTAAGCACCCTCCCAAGTGTAGAAATCATGGCTGGACGAAAATGGAAGGATATGGGGAAGAAATGGTGGTGGAAGAGGAAAAACCAGAAAATCAGCAAGAGAGGGGGTGAAATTGAGTGAGGATGGTGAAGATTTGAGTGAGGAATGAAGGAGATGAGTGAAACCCTAGCAGAGCAGATGTATTTCGAGCTGAAGATGCTTGAAAATGAAGGTTGGGGTGTTGGGTGCTATTTATACTCCCCCATAAAACCTAAAACATGTCTGCAGAATTGCTGTTTCGAGGCCTCGTCGTAGCCCTCATCGTGGGAGGCCACAGCGAAGGGCAGAAAGTTTATGGTCCTTGCCTTAGCTCCCTACGGCGAGGCCCACGGCGAAGGGCAAAAAAGGTGGTTAAGTTTCTGGCCCTCGCCTTAGCTCCCTACGGTGAGGTCCACGGTGAAGGACAGAAAAGGTGGGCCAAGAGTGGCATTTTCGTAATTTTCTCCAAATTTGACAGATTCACTTTTTGAGCTTGTTTTTGACATTTTCAACCTCTTTCTTCAATTCTCTCATGATCTGTAAATGAAATAGGCCCAAGGTAGCATCAAAATGTTCTTGAAAATGGGTTAAACAATAAATCATGCTAATTATGACCAAATTGCCCTTGACTAGAACAAATTTCAACAAAGTGTGCAAAAATCATAAATTAACCTAATTAGGTGCAATTACCCCAAGAACATGTAATAATCCAATGATTTTATCAATGAAAAGTGTATAAAAATATGGTGCAATCAGCCCTAAAATGATTTAAAACGTTATGTCAGTATATATCTATGATGCTTGGAGCTAAGAATACAATGAATCCTATAATGCGTATAGACTTACCCTATATTAATTGGAGCTAAGAATAAAGTCCTGCCTATTGCCTTTAAAGAAAAGCAATTTTTAATCGCTGTGGACTGCTCATCATGTCTCGCGCCCAAAATATGTGCTATGGTATAAGGGCTTATGAATTCGAACGAGACATGCTCCCTGGCGATCATGATATCTTCATATAGGTGCCTTCATAGAAACCATACCAACTCCTAATTATTGCAAAACTTATGACATTAAACGAAACCTAATAGAAATGCATATATACCTGATCCATAAATTGATAATTGTAGCACTGAGCCATCCTTTATCAAGCACCTCCATGAACTAATCCCTAGAAACAAGCTCACTCATATTTGACTTGCCAAATATATGTCTGTTGAATGGAATTGTGCTAACAGAATCGAGAGATACGGTGGCTGCAAATGCTCACAATCGAGGTCTTGGTGCTTGTACGTTCAATAACAGGAGCAGGCACTTGTACTTTCTTCTTGCCCTTGGCTTTTGTTGCCAAAAAACCATGTAAATAGAATGTCTGAAATTTTATTCCAATAAAAAAGAATGCTAGTTTAAATTGATTAGTAAATAATCACCTGTGACAATGGATCAGTACATGAAATCTTTTTCTTCATCAATTGAGCAGCTGAACTACCAGTACTTTTGACATTAGCCACTTGTGCTTTCTTTCCGATAGATTGTGTACCATAAAAAAACATGTAAATAAAAGAGTGTTCTTCCAACACGATAAATGCTAGTGTAAATGTTATTAGTAAATAACCACCTGTGGTATTGCCTCAATCAAACCAATGGGCCAAGCATCGAATGCACTGACAGCATCTCCGACCCTAGTCATCTCATCAGTAAGGAACGGTACCGGTACTCCAAGGAATTTCACATGAGGCTTCTCCTTGGAGCTTCTCTTGGAGTTTCTATGTTTGATTGAGGGTCTCTTCATCTCTTGAGGATGGGTTGATGGTGGCTTAAGCATGGGTTCTTCATTAGGGGAGTTTTTCTTTGTTCTACATATGTATTTAGGGTTTCTTCTATGTTTATTTGAACTTCTCTTGTAGATGTTTTGATTTATGTATTGGATTGAGATTCTAGATATGTGTGGTTGATGTTTGATTTTGCTAATTTGGATTGGGATTATGTATTAAGTACTTTATGGATTATATGTGTATGCTTGATTAATTCTCCTTGATATTGAGTTGTTTGGCCATGTGTTGATGATTCTATCAAGTTGATTTATTTGGGGTATGTGTGTAATTGTAAGGGAAATAAACATTAATCCAATCTAAGTTAGCTAATCACATAATGTATGAACTATTTTGTGTTTATTTTGGGCTTTGAACACTTGAGTTATGAATTCCTATCTACATTGTGGTTGCATAAAGTTAATCTCATTTTAGTGGTTGCTAGTGGGCTTAATTCATTGCTTCCATTCATAATTGTTGTGGTTGCACTTTTATGAGAGCCACAAGTGTTATTACTCAAATTATTTCACACATCAAGTGGACCTTAACACTAACCCTAAGTAATGGCTATGAAAGTAGTTGCTAGATTAGTCATTAATTACGGCCAGTGGACCCCAAGTGGTTGCTTGGGGATTATTTTATTAGACTTGATGAATTGAACCCCCAAATGATTTGAACCAATGTTTGCCACCTCACCTAAACTCAAGAGATTCCATTTCATTGCATTAACTTCACTTTACCCATCCAACCATTCCACCTCATTAAGGAAAAGATCGAAAATCATGTAGTTAGGCTCATTTTGAATGTTTCACACTAAACACCAACAAAACCCCTTTCTATAATTCATTTGCATGACATTTAGTTTCCTAGGTTAGCCATTAGGCTCTTTGTGAGACGATCTGGGATCGCACCACTATAGTGCAATCCTTGGTTAATAAATAATTTTGCATTTAACCCCCAAGGCGATTAGGAAAAGGTTAAATCAATGGCGCCGTTGCCGGGGAGTCATTTTTGACTCCCTAGGGACATTTAGAAGGGGTAGGAGCCTTTAGGTCATATTTGCATTATTTCACCCATACTTTTTCTTCTTTTTAATTCTTATATTTGGTTGCACATAGATTGATTGCTTGTGATTCTTTGGGACTAAATCATTGAATTCTCATTTCTTGGAATTACAAAATCTTTGGTTACAATCATAATCCACTTGGGGATTCTCATTCTTTTGCAAGAAATACCACTAGGACGGAAGATGCACCTTCTTCAAGCATGGATGAGTTTCGTAAAGAAAGAGATAAAATGATGGCCAATCTAAATTCTTTCTTCAAATCCTATGACACACAATGTAGGGACCCAACTTCATCCATACCACATTCATACTTCGATGATCCTTACTCACCATATTTTCCTCCACACCATGAGCCATACCCTTCACCATACCAATCCTCATTATATTAGCCTTCACTTCCACCATATAAGCCATATCATGAATCTCCCCTCCAATTCGAGCCATTCTCTCCATTCCTACCTTGTCCACCCCTATCTCACCATTCCTACCAAACTACATACCAACCACCACCACGTGATCCCTCATCTCCACCCAAACCCATCACACCTAAACCAACTGGGCTTGACGCTTTCTTCAATTATCCTAATATGGATGATCATACAAAGGAGCTCAAGAGGATGTATGAGGTCCATAAGGCTCGTTCCATGGAGTTGTATAGAAAGAAGAAAACAATTGGACTCTCCAAGACATTGGAAGATGAATTGGAAGAGTTAGGGGAGTACCTCAATGCATTCTACCTACATGTGCTTTGGAAAAGAACGGGAGGAGAAGAAGGAACTATATGGCCTTATGACACTAATGATGAAGAGGAGCCGGGGACATTTAATGAAGAGCAACACCCCACATCTCTTGTGGAGAACACCCAACCTCCGGTGGCAATCTTTAATGACCCTACACAAGTTGAAGAAATTAAGCAAGCTACTCTACAACCTCAAGAGGAAATTTACTCCCCACTAGGTAATACTCCTATCCTTGAGGAGATTATTCCTTCTTTGGTTGATCCATTGATTGAACAAGCTACTAATCATATGAGTGAAGATGAGGTGGATGAGGAAATCATTTGTGAATTCCCTCATCGATTTATTAATGAATATGCTCAACTTAGTGCCCCAAGTAGTAGTAATTCAATTGAGAATGTTGCTTGCACTATCATGGATTCTTCTTGTGATAACCATGCTTCTCTCCTTAGTACTAGTTATGACGATGTTGTTGAATTACATGTGATTGAATCTTGTTCATGTGTGGAGTTTGAAATTTGTGTGCATTGTTATGCAGTGAAAAGTCATTTAGTTATTGAATATCCAAAGCATGATTGTGCCATATTGAATGACTCTACTATTGAGCATGATGCATCTGCTAGAGCTAGGAGTGTTGAAAGTTGTAAGCATGATATAATTGAGAATGATGATTCCATTGTGGTTGAGGATGCAAATGTTTTTGTCCCCATTGAATTACATGATGATGAGAGTGCACCATGGACGGATTCTCCATGTTTAAATTTGAAGATTGTTGATAATAGGGAATCCTTCCAGTAAATACTTTCTTGTGATCTTTCACCTGATATATCTAAAAGTGAAAGTTTTTGTTATGCCACTTCCATCACACCATTTTCTTTCCCTCCCTTCTATACCACCTCTTGTGTATGTGCAAGCGATGCTTCGTGCCCCAACTCCATGTTGGACTTTGAGAGTTCCGCTACACATACACTTGAGTGTTTTGAAAATGAATTTTCTTGTTTTACTCCTACTGATGGGAGTTTGATTGACTTTCTTAGTTGCAATACCTATTTAGAAAAATCATTTCCTTGCCTAGAATTGGATACTGCTTTGTTTGTTGTATTCTCTTTGTAGGAAACACAACACTTCACACCAAGGAGGGAATGTAACATCCCAAATTTTAGAAAATAGAAAATAGGGAATTATTTAATGTTTTAAGGAAGGTAACCAAAATATTAAAAATCATTGAAAATGAATTTATGATGTTTTAGCCATTTTGGATAAATTTAAGGCTTACTTTCTTTAAAAATAAAATAAATAAAGGGAAATAATTAGAAGATAAAATTTAATTTAGAGAAAAGAAATAATAAGGATTTAGTTCAGGTCTTAGGAATGTATTTATTATTTAAAAAGCCTTATAAATAAATTTATGAGGCCAGGTGTATTTTTAATAATTTTTAAAGTTTATTTTCTATATTAGTTAAGGAAAAGTAGTTGAGAGATAAATTTAAATAAGGGAATATTTAGGACTTTGGGGTATTGTTTGTTATTTAAAAAGTCTTATAAATAAATTTGGAAATTAAAGTATATCTAGAGAAATTATTTTAGGAACAGATTTAGGTCTATTTCTAAATAATAATGATAAATAAAATTATGATTTAAGAGAAAATATAAATTGGGAAATTAAAAAAGACAATATCTGCCCCTAGTTGAAAATATCTTCAAGTATAAAGGAGAGGGCAAGATAGTAAAATACTCATAAAAACAAAATATCACATTTCTCTTTAAACATGCACCACACACGTGTCCATGTTTTCATTCACTCTTATTTCTTTTATCCCCCTGTCTCTCCACGTATATATACACACAATTGAAAAAAAATAATAAATATATACACAGTAGTTCACTCCGAAATTCTTCAATCTTCAACCCAAACGAAAGTTAGTTATTGATTAAATACTTATAAGAATCAAATAGAGTAGAGTTTCAGGGTTGCATGTTCGATTCTTACTATTTCTTGTGATTCCAAACATGAATCTTATTTGCTCTGTTCTGCCTCTGTTCCGCCGAGTTTGTTCTTCTTCTCTGCGAATTCTGTTTCTAATTTTGGATTAGGAAGGATAAAATTAATGTTTATGGTGAAGGATTAAGGTTTGGTTGAATATATGAATTGTGGAATCTTTTTATTATTTTCCTACTTGCTGGCCGACGAATTGTAGGTGAAAAAAGGAGGAAGGATAGGATTTTTCAACTGGGATTCTTGATGCCTCATTTCTGTGAAGTTTTATTTGGTTAAGTTGGGATAAAGTGTTTATTTTGTCCATCTCTTGATTGTTCTGTCAGCAGAAGTGAAGTCAGGGAAGAGGGGAAATTTATGCTTAATTGGGTAGGATTAAGGTATTGCTCTTGTGCATTGAATGGTTAATTGATGAGGCTATTTTGAGAATTCTGGGGCTTGTTCTGCCTAAACCTATTTGTGCTTTAGTTTGGTCTAAATATAGTTAGGCTTGGTTGTGAGTATATGGTAGTAATTTCTATGTTTCTGCTTGTGTTATCAACTGTTTGAGTGGCAGGAAAAAAAAAGAGAAATTTATAATGCTTAGATTAGTAGTAAGCAAGGTTCAATGGAATGTGAGGAGCGAAGGGATTATTTCTTGAGCTTGTGTAGTATTTTGGTGATGTGGAAGAGGAATGTGGGATAAAGGAATTTGAAAAGCTTTGTTCGGTTTCTGTTTTCAGCTTTGCTAAGGATTTACAACAGTGTTTAAGTGTGTATTAAGGTCAGTTTTATGGTCTCGTATCTTGGATTGTTCTGTTTTGAGTAAAATTGGATATAACGTAGGGCTAAATGAAGAATAAATGTTCATTGAAGTTGAATGGGAGATGGAAATTTAATGAAGATTCCTGTTTGTTATTTTTCATACTTAGGACAATTTCAATAGTTAAAATATAGGAATTAAGTGTGGAAATGATGATGTTGATTTTGTTGCGTCGAGAAAGGATTGTAGAAGTGTACGTTGTGTGTATATGGTGAATGTTCAATTGATGTTTGATGAATCACCTTGGTTTTAGAAGATAGATTCTATGAATTGGAGGTTAAAATTTATTAGAAAAGATTATGTTGGAATATGGGAATCTAATTAGAAGCATAGAAAGTATTTGTTTAGTTTATCTGGAGATTGGTATTAATAGAAGCTGTTATTTTATTTAAGTTAGTGTATGTTTCAGTGTTTAGCTTTGATATTGGCTTTGATAAGATAGTAAAGAAATGATTAAAGGATATTTATTTCTACAAATTCCGATTGAAGTTTAGTGGTGGATGAGACATAGTTGCTTAGTTAAAGGCATTGATCACTTTAAGATGATGGGTTGAGGTACAGGTGTTTAAAGAAATCAAGTTTCAATATAAGAGATAGAATTTATTTGGTGAGATTGTTTATCTTAGTGAAGTTGTAAATCTTTATTTTAGAAATTCCTCAATTTATGTAAGGGTGGAGAAATAAGCATTAAGACTATTTGAAGTTAAGGATTATTATTATTTTATTCATGGGATAATTGTAGAATGTAAGTTAGTGATGATTTTAAGATTAATGATGAAATTTGTTTAATGGTGTTAATGATAGAATGGACACAACTAGCTTGAATTATGAGAGGATCAATTTCTTTCTTTTGGAGTTGGCTAAGATTTAGACAAAAGATTTGGAATTGAATCTGGGATATTTTAGAGGAATTTAGAAGTAAAGAGTAGATAGGAATTTGATAGATAAGAATGTATGGATTAATGAGGTTATTGATCTTAGTAAATTTGGAAGCTAAGTTTCAAAATTAGATAATAAGTTTGTTGATAAGGAGAGGTCCGAAAGCTATAAGTTCTATAAATTAAACATGTCATGTAATACAATTTTCATTTAGTACTAAGTTTAAAATAGTGTAGGGTACAAATATTTTAAAGGTTAATTGGGAATACTAGATTGTATGAAGTGTATTGTTTGTGATTAAGAATTGGTAAAGTTCTTGAATGGATTGAGTTATTCTTGAGAATTTGTGATAAAGAGAAAACATAAGGATGTATGTAGGTGTGTGTGAGTGTAATATATTTCTGTTATAGAATTACTAGAATATAAGTGCTAGAATTCTTTTGTTTAAATGAGTGATGGATGCAAAGTAAAATAAAGATAATAAAATGTTATGTTGAAACATCTGTTCTATTTTTGTTCTTTTAAACAACATTTTCAGTGACAGCAGCGAATCAATAGTAAGCTATGATTTTGATAAGATTAAAGTTATACTATACAAAAATAATGAATTAATATGTGGTAAAAGATGGTAATGGTTAATATATTAATTATGGTTAAGTCATTGTGATTTTTATATTTAATTTCCAAAAAGATAATAATGAGAATTAGAATAATTAAATTGGAATGAATTATCTTAAATGGTCTTTTAATTTTAAAAAGGGTCAAAATATTTAAAGTAAAACCTATTTATATGAGATATAAGAATGGGGTAGTATTAAGTAAATTAGGATTTGTGAGAGACGCTGAATAATCATATCAAAATATAGGTATTAATTTATTATTTATATTAAATGTCAATAGGTCTTGATAGTAACCTAGATTGAGAAGATCAGTGGAAAGGAAAGGAGCATATAAGGTCTAAGCTTGAAGTCTAGGTAGCAGTTTATTTCAGTAACAATTAAATTGCAAGATTATTTTGTAATAACTGTTGCATTTAGTTGGTAAGTTGTTATTCCTTAGTTGGAGTACTGCAGGCTTAGGTGGTTCGCTACCCCTTTGCCAAACCAGTTTAGTTATAACGGGATTGTTATAACGAGAAGTCTTGCAGGTAGAGCCTCCACTAGTTAACGAAAGTATCGTTTCAGTGGTTGGTAGGTGCAGATTGCACACAGATTAATAGGAGTAAGACTATCATCATTTGAGCAGTTTTATGAAATATATACATGACAATGCTAGTATGATCATATATGTTAATGAAACAAACTGCTATTGGGATTTCCAATCTCACTCTTTCCCCAAACATTTTCAGTACGCAGGATGTGGGAAGCTAGCTGGGAAGGAAGAGTAGAAGAAGAAATTAGGATTATAGTTGAGAAAGTAAAAGGTGGTTAAATAATTTAGTAATATTATTTGTATATATTGTAAGAATTAAATTATTAAATTAATAATAGAAAGCATAGAAAATAGAATTGCATAAATTTATTAAGGGATTTAAATTCCCTAAGTGTTATGAATTATTAATAGACACCGAAAAATGGTTAGCATACTTTTAATTGTTTTACTAACCACTTTATTTTATAAAAAGTTTTAAGTGGTTCCAATTTGTCTGAAAAGCCCATTCCAATTGAAAGGAAGTTGGTTAAATGTTTTAAAGAAAAAGTTTTAAATTTTTACGTATTTTTGGGCTTCTGACATTAAAAAGTGGTTATAATTCAATTAAAATGTTATAGTATAATAGAGAAATTCAAGACGTTACAGGGAACATGTAGGAGAAGTGGCCTACATGAAGACATGCATGTTTCTCATTCGAGATGAGAACTTCTCCTACAAGAGTTTAAAGCGTTTTAAATGCAAGGTTGTCTCTCTCCTCTCTTGTATCCTCATTGCCTTTACTTGTTGCATGCTCTTTTGAGATTATGATGATGATAAGTGTGGGGGAGGGACTACACCATTAGTAAAAGGTAGACCTAGTGTTAGTTGAGTCAATAAATCCCCATTGTGTTCTCTTGCTTGATGTACCTTACATTTTGATTTTGCATTGGGGACAATGCAAGATTTAAGTGTGGGGGAAGGGTTTGTGTGTTGTTTAGGTAGTCTTGCTTGATCCATTAATTTTATCATGTTATGTCACATTAGAGAAAAATTTTCAAATTTTTTGTCAAATGTTTTTCAAAAACTAAGGTTGATTTTGCTTCTTAGTCTTGTGTTGTGATGAAGGGTCGCATTCAATACAATATAGGATCTAGTTGTATTCTCTACCTATTTTTACAACTTTCTTTTCTTAAAATCCTAGTGTGGCAAAATTTTGGAAAACCATGGAGCAAGACTGGACCTTACCCTTGGATCAATGACTTCATAAGCATTGGGAAGAATTCAAAGAATTATGCATTTTAGTCTTTCAATTTTCAAAGAGCTAGTGATGAGTTATTTTCAAGCATATGCATTGTGTTAATTGGCCTTGCAATTTGATATTTGATTGGCAATTGAGGTTAACCTTGTTGTGAGATTTTCGGGCCTATTTTCATTTCAAGAGTGTATACTTGCTTGATCATTCAATTTCTAGAACTTGTCTCTACTCTTTGTCAAAGCTGGAATTGCATTCATGCATGAAGATGATTTAGGCATTAATTTCATCACCCCAATTTCCCAAACACAAGCTTACAACATGATATTTTCCATTGTTCACCCACTTTGAGCCATTCCTTGGTTGTAATGCATTAATGTGAATTTTGTGAAGAAGCATTGAGTTTGAGCCACTTTTGTTTGTTGTTAATGCCATGTATGTGTTGAAAAGAAAAAAGCAAATTGAAAAGTGTGCATAAAAATAAAGAAAGAAAAATGAAAAGAAAGAAAGAAAGAAAGAAAGAAGGTTTGAAGAATAAGGCATTTCTTGATGTGGCATTATCATTGTTGAAATTATGCTCTCATATGCTATGTGCCCTAATAGTAACACTAAATTGCATTTCAACCTTTCCCTTCCATAACATGCAATCCATCTGCCTTTTCCATCATTTCAACCCTACAAGTCCTTTTGATTCATACATGATTGTATGCTTGAGTGGAGATATTAGATTAGTTACAAGCTTATGGTAAATTGTTGTTTAAGCAAGTTGAGTGTGAAAAACCCCACATAAGATAAGGAGAGTGAAACACTATTATCTTGAGAGTCCTCTTTGCTGTTGCTTATCCAATTGCTTTGCCCATTCTCCTTTTGCATATTCTTGATCATGATTCATGCTAGCTTGAGATTATTGATTGGTTAAAACCATTCTTCTTTGCATTGTACCCTTTGTCCAGGAGTACAAAGGTCTAAGTGTGGGGGAAATGATTGCACCATATTTTTATACACTTTTCATTGATAAAATCATTGGATTACTGCATGTTCTAGGAGTAATTGTGCCTAATTAGGATAAATTCTGACTTTCATACACTTTGTTGGAGTTTATATTAATCAAGGGCAATTTGGTCATAATTAGCATAATTTATTGATTGACATATTCCCAAGAACATTTTGATGCTACCTTGAGTGTAATTTTAGTGCAGGTCATGGAAGAAGTGGGCCAAGCGGAAGAGTGAGTCGCGAAGAAAAAAGCTGGCCAAAGTAAGAAATTCACCCTAGCCTTTCGAGCATCTGGCCGCAGCCAGATCTTTTGCTGGCTGCAGCCAGGAGGACAGAAGCTTGGGGCTAACTTTCTGCCAAGCTCGCTGCAACAAGAAGGTTTGCTTACTGCAGCGAGAACGAGCTGACAGATACGCGATTTCAGCTGGTTTTTCGGGTTTTTAGGGTACCCATTGTTTGGATCCAACCCAAAACGACCTAGACCCGACTTCTAAACATAAAAATTGACCTAACACTCAATTCCCATCATCTTTTCCACCTCCATTCACTCCCAAACCCTAAAATCCTCTCAACTCTCTCATCCTTCTTCCATCTCCATCTTCTTCATCGTCCACCTTCTTCCACCCTCTCCTTCCAAGGAATTTCACATGAGGCTTCTCCTTGGAGCTTCTCTAGGAGTTTCTATGTTTGATTGAGGGGCTCTTCATCTCTTGATGATGGGTTGATGGTGGCTCAAGCATGGGTTCTTCATTAGGGGAGTTTTTCTTTGTTCTACATATGTATTTAGGGTTTCTTCTATGTTTATTTGAACTTCTCTTGTAGATGTTTTGATTTATATATTGGATTGAGATTCTAGATATGTGTGGTTGATGTTTGATTTTGCTAATTTGGATTGGGATTATGTATTAAGTACTTTATAGATTATATGTGTATGCTTGATTAATTCTCCTTGATATTGAGTTGTTTGGCCATGTGTTGATGATTCTATCAAGTTGATTTATTTAGGGTATGTGTGTAATTGTAAGGGAAAGAAACATTAATCCAATCTAAGTTAGCTAATCACATCATGTATGAACTATTTTGTGTTTATTTTGGGCTTTGAACACTTGAGTTATGAATTCCTATCTACATTGTGGTTGCATAAATTTAATCTCATTTTAGCGGTTGCTAGTGGGCTTAATTCATTGCTTCCATTCATAATTGTTGTGGTTGCACTTTTATGAGAGCCACAAGTGTTATTACTCAAATTATTTCACACATCAAGTGGACCTTAACACTAACCCTAAGTAATGGCTATGAAA
This sequence comes from Mimosa bimucronata, assembly GCA_037074515.1. Classification (NCBI taxonomy): domain Eukaryota; kingdom Viridiplantae; phylum Streptophyta; class Magnoliopsida; order Fabales; family Fabaceae; genus Mimosa; species Mimosa bimucronata. The sequence continues at coordinate 29,904,220 of CM073438.1, read as the reverse complement.
GTGGTTGCTAGATTAGTCATTAATTAGGACTAGTGGACTCCTAGTGGTTGCTTGGGGATTATTTTATTATACTTGATAAATTGAATCCCCAAATGATTTGAACCAATGTTTGCCACCTCACCTAAACTCAAGAGATTCCATTTCATTGCATTAACTTCACTTTACCCATCCAACCATTCCACCTCATTAAGGAAAAGATCGAAAATCATGTAGTTAGGCTCATTTTGCTTGTTTCACAGTAAAAACCAACAAAACCCCTTTCTATACTTCATTTGCATGACATTTAGTTTCTAGGTTAGTCATTAGGCTCCTTGTGAGACGATCTGGGATCGCACCACTATAGTGCAATCCTTGGTTAATAAATAATTTTGCATTTAACCCACAAGGCAATTAGGAAAAGGTTAAATCAATGACCTTCAGTGCATTATCAGCCAACGACGAGTTGTGCAGGGTCATGTTGGAAGTGATGTAGACCTTGCCGATGGCAACTAGTTCACTGAAAGAGTGATCCTTATACAGCCTGTAGTTTGACTCACCCTACGAAAGAGTTGACAACATTAGCTCACAATCGATAATATAACAGTATCACTACAAGTTTGTAAGCAAAAAATGTATGAACTACATGAGGCATTTGGGCCCTAGGAATTTGATTGCACCATATTTCAAAGAACTCTTCATTGATAAAGTCATTGGATTATTGCATGTTCTTGGGGTAAATGCACCTAATTAGGATAATTTCTATCTTTTCCACTGGTTTTCTTGTTCTTTCCCTTTTTATCTTCCATTTCTACTCTAGGTTTCCTTCTATCTTCTTCATTCAAAGAGGCTATCATCAAGGGTCCTCTTGGGCACAAATTTGAAGACATGAGAGGCTAGAACCTTGGTGCTTTGATGGTATGAAGGTGGCTCTAGCTTCAATGGTTAAAATAGGGGAGTTATTTGCTTTTCTCATTCTCTTTTCCTTATGTATTGAGTTTTGTGCTTGCATTTTTCTTGTATATTTTGATTGGAGACATGATTTTCCTTTCTAGTTGTCTATGAATTGGAATACTTGTATTGGATATTGAGTTATGTTAATTGAATGATATTTATGATTAAATTTCCTATTGGGTTTATGATGCTATATGATTTTTAGTGGTTGCTAGATTGTGTAGCTTAATTTATTCAATAGAATGTTGTTGTTGCCAATGAGAGGAATCAATTTTCAAAACCAAATTTCTAACACACACCTAGTGGAGCTTAACACTAACCCTGAGTAATGGCTATGAAAGTGGTTGCTAGATTAGTCATTAATTAGGGCTAATGGACCCCTAGTGGTTGCTTGGAGATTTTTCAATTATACTTGGTGAATCTTTAACTCACAATATCAATTTTATGAAGCGTGAGAGTCACCATAGCACTACAAAAGCCTATTTTATAAAATTACCCTTTATCCAAACTCTTTCCACCCTTTAATCCAAAATACCAAAACAAGTTATTGCATTTTTCAATAGTTTCATTAAATGAATTTTCAAGCCTGAACCCCCATACCTTTTATCATTTTAATTTGCATTTAGTTAGCTTAGGTAGGTTAAAAGACTCCTCAAGTTAAACGACCCGGGGTTGCAACCTCTATGCAATCCTTGGATTAAATTTTGATTTTAACCCCCAAGGTGCATTTAGGCAAATGTTAAATCATCATCATATAGCTATCCCTAATGCTTGGACTTTTGACGGAAGGAATGTTACCTCGTTGCACCAAGTTTGACGTGTGTGATGCGCTAGTAAAATCCGAACATCTGCTCGTACAGTTGATGCAGTTCCTTATTCCGTCATTCTATTTCCTCATCCTGTCGCTGCATCTCCTCACTCAGAGTTTGAACTTCTTCTTTTAATGCTCTAACCTCACCTTTTGATGCCCTCTTTTGGCTGCTAAAGTAAGATGAGAGCGTGACCCCTAGACCTGTGCCACAAAGATGACCCAAATACTCAAGGCGATCGAGTGGTTTGCTCAGGAAATTGCCAGGGCAAAATTTGTTGACCTCGTCAGGAAATTCTTGTGTCAACATATCCTATAACAAGAAGAAAGGATTATTAGTTATTAACTTAGCAAAGTCATCAATTAAAAAATGTTACAAAGTCCAAGAGAATGACTTATACATCATTCATGGACTCTTCTGACCTCTTCATGAACGATGGTACCGTCCTTTTTGGAGTGTCCCCTGACCCAGACCTCATGCCTTGGTGGTCTACCTTTTAGGCCCTATCCTGAATCTGTCAAGGTATACCTGGTAAACGTATAAATTAATTACGTAAACATTTATTCATAATTTTGGAACCAAAAGCGTAACTAACATACCATATCATCCTCCAATTCTGGAAATGTACGTATTTCGTCTGCCTCAAAAGCTGCTTTATCTGCATCGATATCTACTGATGCACTTGGTTGTGCTTCTTCCTCCTCGTTTAGGGGGATCCATTTTCATGTAAAATAATTAAACAAGCATGATTTTAGTGCATATAATTATGCTATGTGTATGGAAATTAATTGAAATAATTCATTGTATAAAACAGAAATACATACAAACATAAATCACTATGCGGGCTTTCGTCTCTTTTTCCTCTGTGTTATATTATCTAAAATTGTTTGCTTCCTCTTTTTGTTGGATTTAGGGTTGTGTTTACCAAAATGCCTTCTTCATGATCACGCCTTACATAAACAGGTTCATCTCTGTTATCATATCCATCCCCATCAAAGTCTTCTGACAATAGTGTCTTAAAGGAAAGATCCTCTTCTATCATATTTATATCATCATCACTACCTTCGTCATCAACTTATTTGGCATAATTTTTGTTCGACTGTATGACAATTGACCAATTCTTCTTAGAAGGATCTGTAATGTAAAACACTTATGTTGCTTAAGATGGTAGAATGTAAGGATCATCGTTATATGCAACTTTAGAAAGGTCGACTAATATAAACCCAAAGTCATCTAACCGCCGTACATTATGGTTGTTAACCCACTGACATCATAATACAGGAACTTTGAGCATGGTCTAATCTAACTCCCAAATGTAATCAATCACACCTTTTGAGCATAGGCATATATGGGATTTGTATCACTCGCACTGGATATATGCCATGCCTCGGCAACAAGTGTGACTCCACTATTCTGCATTGTGCTTTTTCATCCTGGCCTTTTGTATAGAATGTGTAACTGTTGATTGCATAGGTGATGTAAGAAAATGCATGCAAACTCAGCCCTTTCGACAACCAGAACAATCTTTCAGAAACTAATACAGCATTAAGCGCAACCTGCTGACAAATGCGCCCATTAAACCATCTAATGAAATGTTTGTTGTGCTCCTTTGTAATCAAACTCTCATTTCTATCACTGTATATTTTTCGAAGGAGTTTTTTGTGTTCTTCAATGAATGGTTCATCTTAGGAGTGTTGTGAAGAATATACAAGTGAGCCAGCTCCTTCTCAACATTCGAAATGCATATTAAGTTGGTCCCACTTATTCCTTTCCCTGTTAATCACCCATCGTGACAAGACTTCGACAAACCAACAGGTTCAAAATTTGGTAAGTAATCGGCACACAAATCACTGGCTTCATCAACGATGTATCATTCAACAGTACACCACTCTGGTCGATATCTGTTTTTAACATACCCCTTTAAAACCTTCATGAACCGCTCAATTTGGTACATCCATCTCAAATGGATTGGGCCGCACAGTTGAACCTCTTTGACCAAATGTACAGTAAGATGAATCATGTAAAAGAATGATGGAGGGAAATACATTTCAAGTTCGCAGAGGATATTAATGATCTGCCTCTGCAAATCCTGCAACCTTATTGTATCAACCACTTTACCACAAATGAGCCTGAAGAACATACACAGTCTAGTGATCGTGCTCCGCAGTTTCTTGGGTAAAATGCTCCGTTTGCAGACCGGTAAGAAATTTTGCATCAGGACGTGACAATCATGAGATTTCAGCTTCTTTAACTTCAACTCCTTCATGGATACAATGTTCTTTACATTTGAATAGTAGCCTTCTGGAACTTTGATCCCATTCAGGAATTCACAGAATGATCTTTTCTCTTTCCTCGAAAGGGTGTAAGCTTCTGGAGGTAAATAAGTAAGATATCCTCTCTCTATAGGTGCCAACTCTTGTCTTATTCCCAACTTGAGCATATCTAACCTTGAATTAACACCATCCTTACTTTTTCCTTGCATATTTAGCAATGTGCCAATTAGGTTATCACATATGTTTTTTTTAATATGCATCACATCAAGAAAGTGCCTAACATATAAGGACTTCCAATACAAGAGTTCGAAAAATATGGACCTCTTCTTCCAACCACTTGTCAACTCATTTTTAGAAAAAGGCTTGCAAAATCATTCTCCAACGTGTTCACCTTTTCAAAAATGTTATCCCCTGTTAATATCCTCGGTTGCCTACCTTCTTTGAGCTTCCGTTAAATACCTTCTTCCACCTTCACCAACGATGTTTTAATGTTAAGAACCTCCGATGTCCCATGTAAACATTTTTCCTGCAATGATTCAATCGCATCGAATGGGTATCATCTTCACATATAGGGCACACACCATATCCTTTGATGTTGTATCCGGACAAATTTCCATATGCTAGGAAATCATTTATTATGCCAAACAACATGGCTTTCAATTTGAAAATTTCTTCCTTATAGCCATAAAAAACTGTCTCACCTGAATCCCACATATGCTTCAAGTCTTCAATCAAAGGATCCAAGTACATGTCTATATCATTGACGGGCTGTTTAGGCCCGGAAATAAGTATAGAAAGCATCATAAATTTGCATTTCATGATCAAATTTGGGGGGAGGTTGTATATCATCATAATCACCGACCATGTGTAGTAAGTACTACTCTGAACTTCATACGGATTGATTCCATTGGTTGCCAATGCAAGCTGTAGGTTTCTTGGTTCTTCACCAAACTTAGGGTACTTGTAATCAATTTTTTCCATTGGGGGACATCTGCGGGGTACCTAAGCTTGATGTCTTTGATCCTCTCATCAGCATGCCATGTCAAAAGTCTTGCACATCCACATTATTGTACATGTGTTTATCCATTTTCTCTCCATTCCCTTGTTCTTACAACATAAATATGTGACATACAAAAAATTCATTATAGTCTTGTCCACCACCATCAATTAGCAACATATTAACAACAATAACATTATAACCATAAATTCATCAAATCAAATCTAATTACCCACAATGATCCTCCCCTATTTCAATCATTATTATAATTGAAAATCCAAATGAAGTTCATCCTTAAAATTCCTATTATGCCTTCCAAGTGTTCATGCTTCAAAGTTTCTATATTTCAATCATTATCTTAGCTCCAAATTATATCTCAAACATGATATAATCATCACTATTATCTAAAGTGAACAAAGAGGGTTTATGCTAAAATTCACAATTCATAATTAAAAATCATCACATATAAATTAAAATCACCAAAAAAACTCTAATGCACTAATACATGCTCTATTCAAAAGTATATTCAACAAAAATAATTACCCCAAGCAAACCCAAAAAAAGTAGACAAATTCAATTCCTTCTTCATGAAATCTTAGAAAGTCCAATGCATAACTACAAGGCAAAGCAAGATAGATAGTTAAGCATGCAAAAATTAAAGGCTTAAAATTGATATTTAAAAGGATTGAAAATTTATAAACTATAAAAATAATATTGATCACAGTACACAAAATTAGCTCACATATGCAGTCCTAAGACTTAAAAATGTGCTAAAATTTTATAATTTATAAACCAAAATTAGCTCACATATGCATTCATGAAATTGATAAACTTCATGGATTTTTTTTTGGCCATCCTGAGACTTCATGATCTTTTTTTTGGGCCATCCTGATCTTTTTTCTTCAAAATTTCCAATAATACAAGTTCATCAAAGTTTCAATATCGGTATTCTCACCCAAAAGCAAAATGGGAGATGGAAAAAAGGGCAGAGATGGAAAAAGCCACTTACTAGAACAGAGTATGTGAGCAGAGATGGACAAAGACGACTGTGACAGAGGAAAATGGGAAAATAGGAACGAAACGAAATGGGATTCCTTGTATTCTTCATCTTTGGAGAGCAATGAGGACCAATGTTGACCACTACGAAGCTATCGATTCTACGAAGCTATCATGAGAAATCATATTTGTATTTGCATATTGAATGAAAAACAGAGAGAGACAGAGATGGGTCCAGCCGAAGAATCTAGGAGAAGAGAAGAGAAGAAGAGAAGAGTGGGCTTAGACGTATCAGTGAACAAAGGCTTTTGGGGGGTTTGGAGAAGGGACAAGAGGGAATGAGGGTTTGGGAGGGAAGACAAGCTAGGGTTCATATTGAGCTTTGAGCTTTGAGTTTTAGGTTCAGAATCTGAGAGGGACAAGAGGGAATCATAAGGGAAAAGTAAAAATTGGGAGTGATACACGCCAAGCCTATACCAGCGCTCACTAATAACAAGCATCGGGTAGGACTCAAAATTTTGTAAAAAAATAAGTTGAGAATTAAAAGATATAAAAAAATGGAAGCAATGTTAAATACCCTATCCCGGCGCTTATGACGTCATAAGCACTAGGATAGGTTATTAAAAAAGGGCAGCTGAAATAAAAAAATAAGCTGAGAATTAAAAAAATCTAAAAAAAATATGGAAGCATTTAAAAAAAGGCTCAGCATTTAAAAATGTCAAATACCTTATCCTGGCGCTTGTGATGTCATAAGTGCCAGGATAGGTTATTAAAAAAGGGCAGTTGACATAAAAAAAATAAGCTGAGAATTAAAAAATTAAAAAATGGAAGCATTTAAAAAAAAGGCACAGCATTTAAAAATGTTAAATACCCTATCCCAACGCTTGTGACGTCAAAAGCGTCGGGATAGGTTATTATGAAAAAAAGGCATCGACTTAAAAAAATAAGGTGAGAATTAAAAAATATGGAAACAATTTTAAATACCCTATCTTGGCACTTTTCTCAAAATAAGTGTAGGGATAGGCACCCTGGTAAACAAAATAATATTTAATAAATATGTAAAACAAATTAAAAGAACGTGGAGGCATGTAAAAAAAGGGGAAAAGCATTTAAAAATGTTAAATACCCTATCTCAACGCTTGTGACATCATAAGTGTTGTGATAGGTTAATAAAAAGGGCAGTTGACATAAAAAAAATAAGCTGAGAATTAAAAAATATTAAAAAAATATGGAAGCATTTAAAAAAGGGCACATCATTTAAAAATGTTAAATACCCTAACCCGGTGCTTGTGACGTTATTACCGTGGGGATAAGTTATTAACAAAGGGCAGCTGACATAAAAAAATAAGCTGAGAATTAAAAAATATTTAAAAAATATGGAAGCAATTAAAAAAAGGGCAAAGCATTTAAAAATGTTAAATACCATATCCCGGCGCTTGTGACATCATAAGCGCCGAGATATGTTATTAAACATTTTTAAATGCTTTTCCCTTTTTTATAAATGCCTCCAAGTTTTTAATTTGTTTTACTAGGGTGCCTATCCCGGCACTTATTTTGAGAAAAGCGCCAGGATAGGTTCCCCTAAATAAAAAAAAATCTATTTAATAAAATGGTAAAACAATTTAAAAATACATGGAAGCCTATAAAAAATGGGGAAAAATTGAAAAAACAAAAAAATCCCAAGCCTATCCCTTTGGAAGACCATAGAGCCTATTCCAATGGAAGAAAATTATATTAACATAAATTAAAGCTAAACTGGCGCTTAAACTTATTAGGCGATAGGAGAAGTCAAAATGTTAAAAAACATAAAATAATAAAAACCATTATACCTATCCCGGCGCTTGTTGTTGATAAGCGCCACGATAATCAATCCCGGCGCTTATAGAAAGTAAGCGCCGGGATTAGTACGCCGCAATAGACCATTTCTGTAGTAGTAATTGGTGATGTTGTGATTTCCATCTTCATCAGTGATGATATAGTTTTCGTCACCGTTAGTTATGTCACGATCACTATTGTTGACATTGAGGTTTTTGCTATCATCGGTGATATTGCAATTTTTTTTTGTCTCATTAATGTCAAGATTGCAATCGACGAAGATGCAGTTTAAGTCGTTGCCAATGACGTTGCAGTTTCCATCACTATCGGTGACATCATGACCACTGTAAGTGATCACAAACACCTTCATTAACATTGCAGTTTTCACTGTCATTTCATTGATTATGCGGTTTCTATCTTTCATCGGTGACATCACCATCACAGACGGTGATGTTACATTTAACGTCTTCATCGGTGACACAATTTCCATCATGACTGTCATTGGTAACACTGTAGATGAAGTGTGGGTGATCAATAAATGACGATCTCAAACCATCATTCAAAGAAAAGAATTCTCATATTGGAAACAAAAAAGCAAAAACTAAAAAACACCTAAAAGTTGTTTTTATTTTCTTGTTTTTAAAAATAACTTTGTTTTTTTATCTTTGGCAACAATTAATTGAAAACAAGTTTCTAAACAATTTTTGTTTTGTTTTTAAGAATTGTTTTAAAAATCAAATCAAACAACCCCAAAATATCGGAAATCAATGCAAAGGGACACATATGCTCTCATATTTATAAACATATATATATAAGAAACCACCATTGCTGGTGGTTGGCCATTCGGTTGCCCATAACATTAACCTAAATGTGTAGATTTGAACTTGGTAAAAGAATGATGATCTACAAAAAACCTTTTTAACATCGCTATTTAACATCAGTTAATCATGAAACAGATGTTAAAAAAGAGGTGGTGGCAATTTTGTAATTATGTGGTATGTGAAGAAAGAAACGACATCACTATTTATAAAAATTAGGGATGTCATAAGTAACGACATCACTCATTAAAAATGAGTGATGTTGTTTCCAGTTAAAAAAAAGGCGGTGGCAATTTTGTAATTAAGTGGTATGTGGAAAAAGAAACGACATCACTATTTATAAAAATTAGGGATGTCATACGTTTCTGAGTGATGTCGTTTCTTAGAAACGACATCACTCATTTTTAATGAGTGATGTCGTTTCTAAGAAACAACATCGTTTCTAAGAAACAACATCACTCATTTTTAATGAGTGATGTTATTTGTCCGGAGCCCAATTTTCCCCTCTTTTTCAATTCCCGCCCCCTCTTCCCCACTTCCCCGCCGCCCAGTTTTTCACAATCTATTTCAATTTCAAAGCCCTAAGTCCTATACTTCACCGCTTGCTCTCCCTCTCTCTTTGCTTTTCCCTCTCTCTCACGCTCTCACCTTGCTCTGCCTCAGGTTCCTTGTTCCAGCAGCGTTCTTCGGCCCTAACTCTAGGTAAGCTCTTTCCTCCTATTTCTCCTTCTCTCTAGTCCGATTTCAAGCTTGAATGGGAGATAGATATTCGAAAGTTGGGGGGTTTTGAAGCTTTTAATCCCATGAAAATGAAGCTTAGGACTTGAATAAGAGTATTCTTGAAGTGATTTTGTAAAGGAATGATGTTTGGTGTTCGATTTCCGTTGATGTGAGCTTCAGGTACTGTTCATCCGACGCCATTTTTCCTGATTTTTGGAGCTTCATTGTTTTGAAGCTTAGTTAATCTTGTTTAGGAGTAGGATTAATGCTATAAATGGGCTTTGTATGTTTATTATTGATGTTTGGGAATTTTTGGAAAATTTCCTCCTCCCCTGTTTCACTTTGATCCGACAGGTTCAAGGGGGAAGATGTTTGGAAAATTTATGATGCTTGATGATTTATGGTTGATGCTAATTGAAGGTGTAATTGTGGTGATTTATTTTTCCTCCCTGTTTCTGCTCTGTTTCAGTTGACATGCTAGGTTGCTATGATAATTATCCTATTGTGGTCCTTGCTATGGGATCTTCTTACAAATCTTTTATTGCCTTTCTTTCCTGTACATTTTTAAAATTATCTGGATGAGTCTCTCAAAATTTAATGGCATTCTCTAATTAGATTTTTTGGCTATAGCCTAGCATTTGTACACATGAATTACAACATATCATATTCTTAGAGACCTTTTAATTGTTGTAATTTTGCAGAATGTTGCACATGACTCATTGAAGGAAGCACTTACATCGGGAGAATTTAACATGGTGATTTTATATGCTGTACTTTGGAACTGTCCATGTTTCATCTATTTTTTGTCCACATATATATGTACATGCTCATTAGTTTGATTAGTTAGTTAGTTAGGTTGATATGTATTAAACTTATGGTGAAAAATGTATTAATTCTGTTGATATAGATATCTGTCTCTATATGAGTGTATATGTGTAATTGTGATCAGTAAAATGTAGATGGACATTAGAACAAATAAATAAAACTAAAAAAAAAGAGAAAAGTTTTGACATCTCTCATTAAGAAAAAAAGAGATGTCAAAAAGAAGAAATAACATCACCTATTATATAATAGGTGATGTTGTTTCTCTGACGGCAGAAACAACATCGCCTATTATATAATAAGGGATGTTGTTTCTCAGAAACGACATCTCTTATTTTCTTAGGATGTGATGTCGTTAGTCTCTGACAATATCTTAAAACGGGTTTTTCTGGGACTATGACATCCCTTTTAGTATAATATGAGATGTTGAAAGTTTGACATTTAACATCCGTTATTTAAAGTGATGTTAAAAGGTCGACTTTTCAACATCACTCAGATAGACATCCCTTACAGAACGGATGTTAAAACCCTTTAATAACAGATGTTAAAACCCTTTTCTGCAGTAGTGTGATAATAACTTATCAAAAGTTGGGAATGCCTTAAAAACTTGTGAATGACCTGAAAGTGCGAATTCATTACTTGGTAAACAAAATTATAATACCTAGTGAAATGTGGAGAATGTCTTGACAAAAGTTGGAAATGAAATTGAGTCAAAAATAAAAAAATTAAGTTATATTTATATATATATATATATGTATATGTATAGGCAAACAAGTGGTGGGGATCAGATCACACCCCACCACTTTGATAACAAAGTGATCTTTATTAGACCGTTTCTCTTTTGACACACACATGCAGGCTTCAATTTGTTGTAGAAAAATCAATAGCTTATATGATGAGTGTTCGTGTATGATCATGATTAGAAAACGGCATAAGTGAACAACTTCATTTGAATCGTTTGTCACACATGGATCATGCACGAAGGACACTTTGTACAGTCTTTGAACCACTCATTGTAACGTCCCAAAATTTTTAAAAGAGGAAAATAAGGAAATATGTTGGGTACTGATAGTGGCAGCTACCAGCCCACCATGTTGGGCACCCCAGGGGAGCGGATCTCTCTTCACCCCGGTATTGGCAAGCCCAACTCAGGTATTGTAGGGAGGCCCAAGGTGCTCTCGCATCCACGACCCCCAGGCTGCAGCCCTGGTGGGATCGAAGTCACGACCTCCCACTTTATAGGCATTCTAGATGCCTCGCTTATCACCACTTGAGCTGCAGCTCAAGTGGTAAAGGCCATCCCCTTAGGGGGGTGATATCCCAGAGGTCTCGACTTCGAATCCCACTAGGGCTGCAGCCTGGGGAAGAAGCTCGAGAGAGCATTGGACCTCTGGGTAATGCGGGGCCCAGTACCGTGGCAGCGGGGGCCCATTCGGGGAGTACGGTATACTGCTGTGCTCTCCCCAAAAAGCGCCTTTTTGTTGGGTACTGATAGTGGCAGCTACCAGCCCACCATGTTGGGCACCCCAGGGGAGCGGATCTCTCTTCACCCCGGTATTGGCAAGCCCAACTCAGGTATTGTAGGGAGGCCCAAGGCTCTCTCGAGTCCACGATCCAATGCTGCAGCATTTCTGGGAGGAGGCACTTGTCATCGTGCGCACCCAGGGATCGAAGTCGAGACCTCCCACTTTATAGGCACCTTAAGTGCCTCGCTTATCACCACTTGAGCTGCAGCTCAAGTGGTGATAAGCGAGGCACTTAAGGTGCCTATAAAGTGGGAGGTCTCGACTTCGATCCCTGGGTGCGCACGATGACAAGTGCCTCCTCCCAGAAATGCTGCAGCATTGGATCGTGGACTCGAGAGAGCCTTGGGCCTCCCTACAATACCTGAGTTGGGCTTGCCAATACCGGGGTGAAGAGAGATCCGCTCCCCTGGGGTGCCCAACATGGTAGGCTGGTAGCTGCCACTATCAGTACCCAACAAAATATTTGGAATATTGGGGTATTGTTTAATATTTAGAAATATTTGGAATATTGTAACGTCCCAAAATTTTCTTTCTGTGAATGGGATTTCTGAGTATGACAAGAGAAGAGGAAATGTATGTTTACTTTTTGTTTGTATGAGTGTGATTTCTGAAGGTATATTTGATTTATGCTTGGGTTTCTGGTAAGTTCAAAACTGGAGTTTAATACTCTGTTTAGTGTTGCTCTATTATTGTGTTAAGGTTTGTTTTCTAAGACTAAGGGTATAATGTATTGAAATAAATGTAAATAATTAAGGTGCGGTCAAAGATAGTACCTTGAGTTTCATGTTGGATATATTAATTCCAATTTTATGTTGTATGGCTTCGTATTATTAATTGGAAATACGATTGAAGATTTTAATAGATGTTAATGGGGAATGTAAAGTTGTGGTAATTTTGCTCTACTTAAGACGAATTGCTACCCTATGTTGGTGACTATGATTTTGTTTGATTAATAATATGTGTGTTCTGCTCGTGTTGTTTCCCTGGTGTGATTGATGTTTTGTCTGTGGGTTGGGAGTTTATGAAATACATGTGCTTGTGTTGTTTCACTGATTATCTGCCTTGTTAAACAATTGAAGTATTCTTTATACGCTTGATTTTCTGCTCCGTTTTGTTTTGATGTTGGTTGATTATAAAGAAAGAATAATGAATGTGGTCGGTACTTGTTTCACTTGCTTAAGTATGTTCTGAATTGCTTTGGTGTATATGTGTTTGTGTGTATGAGTGTGACGCTTGTTTTATAATAGTGTAATTGGTGATGGAGTTAGAATTGTGATTGAAACATATATTAGAAATGGGAATGGTAGAGATATAAGTAGCACTATAGGAACGTGAAAGACGCAGAATTATTATAAGTTAGCATATATATCAATTTATTATCTATATGTAATTATAGGAGAAGGTAGTGGAGTTGAATCTCCAGGACACTACTAAGAGGAAGAACCAAGTTGTGAGTAATTCCTGAAGTTACGTAGCAGTTTATTTCATAAAAGATTTCATTAAAGCACATTACATGCATAAAATTCATAATATATGTAGCAACGGTAAGCTTTTTAATCTTTAAAGGTACCATGATGATGAAAGTTATGATTATGAGGGGAGTACTCCAAGGCTTAGGTGGATCGCTCCCCCTTTTCTAGAGACTGAAAATCCTACAGGTAGAGGGCTTCTACTATTTAGCAAAGATATTATTAGTAGTTGGCAGGCCTCCACCATTTAACAAACATATTGTTAATAGTGATTGGCAAAGGCTAATGATTCACAGTAAAAGGATAAAGATTATTAGTATTGTTAAGGTTTATGATTTATTATGCGTGAACTCATATAAAATAAACTACGTTAAATTGTTGTTTTAGAGAAGATGGGGAAGGAGTAAGCTTTTAAGGATAACGTAGTATGAAGAAACAAGAATGCCTGCTATGTTTTGTACCACTATAGATAGCTATTTTGGAATTTAGTTACCTATGTTTGTTATAAGTTTAGGTAAGTAAAACAAGCTGGAAGCTTGTTTAGTAGTTAATATATAACTGTATATATATAGATATCCCTGATTAATAATGTAGTTGCATGCACAGATAAGAGAGTTGTCATTCGAGATAACCTGCTATTATATTATTATAGTAGGAAAAAATATAGTGTTGGGGGTTTTTACTATCCAAACGCGATCAGAAAATGGTAGGTACATTAAGTAGATTTGAGTTATTTTATTTGTTTTAATAACTACTTTATTTTATGAGTAGTTTTAAGTTCCTCCAATTTATCTGAAAAGCCCATTCCAACAAAAGTAGAGTTGGAATAATGTTTGAAAAAAAGGTTTTATATTTTTTGTACTTTCGGGCTTTTGACATTTGTTAAAGTGGTTATAAATCAATTAAAATACTATAGTATGGTAGTGAAAATTTAGGTGTTACACTCATCATCACAAGGTAGTCATTTTTTGAGGATATATTAATAAAAGGTACAAATAATATAGGGTATCTTGTTAATGATATCATTTGGGATATATAGGTACTCCCTCCGGTCCTAATTATAAGATTAAGCTAACTTTTTTTTTTTGAAGAAACTATGGATGCAAAATAATCCACTTTAAATTATTTATATTTATCTTATCTCCTCAAAAGTAATTTATTTTACTAATAAACTAACATCTAATCTAATAACATATAGCATATGTTACAATTTAGTAGTCTAATTTGATTCCTTAACCTCCACAAAAAAGTCAACTTTATCTTATAATTAGGATTAAAGGGAGTATCTCTTAGTTTGAATTGATCATTAGCAAAATACATATTATTTATTACTTGCATCTTTAATTGCATCAAATAAAAGAAGTTCGCAAGTAATCCTTCCTAAAATCCCAATGCAGTTCTCTTCCATTGAATGCTTCAAAGGAAAACATTGCAAGAAAGAATGCAACGGAAGACAAAGGTTTGATTCGAGGATTGTATATAGAACTTTAACTTGAAATGATATATACTAAGTCGTTTTCTTAGTTATCATCATTTTAACTAAAAATTGTAATTTGTGGATGGTTTGCAATTTTTTTAAAAAGATTGTTTTTTTAATTCTCTATCGTAAATATTACCGTAGAAAAATCAATAGCATGCGAGTAATAAAACAACTTTTTTAAAGAAAGAACAAACCTCTTATACTTGGTTGTAATATTTTTTGTTTGCACAACAATTTAGAACAATTTAGGTGAGTTGGATACCATGGTTCATCAGAGTTTTAGCATGCCTCTGAGTTCATAAAGGATTTATATAGAGAGATATTTAGATTCTCTACCAACAAGGTCTTTACATCGGTTGGTTTTGAAATCACAACTTTACGATTATGAGCTCTCTTTACCCATTTGTAGGCCACTTTGTAGTAATGTTAACTAGTGTAGAAAGTCCAATATTTTCTACATAAGCCATGTCTATAGCATTTGAAAAACTTGGTTATAAAGGGCCTTCTAATATATGCTAAATATCGTTTCTGGAATAGTGATCATGATGCATTCAATCGAGCCAATGCAGGCGCTAATAATGACGAAGGATAGAAAATATACTGAGCCTTCTATTATCATTTTATTGCATAGTTTGTCACGAGTATAGCTAGTAGTAATTTATAAAATTCATAATCACACTATGCTAATATTCAATGATAAATTCTGCATCACTCACCATTTAGATTCCACCAGCGGCCAGAAATAGATCCCTTCGAAGCTGTATTGCCCCCTCTCGCCGAAATAAAAAAGACAAAAAGAACAAAAAAGTTGTTAAGCCCTGTACAAAATTCATTGCATCTTTGGAATTTTGAGTCATACTTAGGGACACCCTATTACTTCTATTCACCATTATTTACCTCAATCTGCATCTCCACAATTAACTATCTTCGAACCAGCCCAGAAAATTAGGTGATTATAATGTTGTCAGCTGACTAATTACTGACCAAATAAATTTGTTATGTTCTGTAATATTCCTCATTTCACACATACATAAGAAGTTTGATTCATACGGATTAAAGTTATAGAAAATAACTTCTCCTATATCTTCCACTCTCTTCCATCAGAAAAATGAGTACCAATAGCAGCAATTCCTGTGCAAGCCAGCAAGAGACTCCTGAGGAAAACTTGTTCATTGCTCTTATGAGAGAAGAGTGGAACAACGTTGTTAAGATTTTTGGACATAATCCCATGATTCATGATAAGAAGATGGGAAATATGATGAAAGCAACAAATGAAAGAGCTGATTCACAATATGAGGAATTCTTGTCGGACACTGTATTGCACTGGGCTATCACTAATGAGGCACCGGAATGTATTGTTGAGAAACTTGTTGATGTAATAGTGGAGACTGGTAATGATAAGGCCTTGGAGACTCTGAAAGCTAAGAACAGTAGAGGGGACACTCCTTTACACTGTGCAGCCTCACGTGGCTCTATCATGATTTGTCGGCGCATAACACGTGTCGATGAATCATTGGTTTGTGAACATAACAATGAGGGAGAGACACCACTTTTCTTGGCTGCTCTTCTTGGTCATCAACCAGCGTTTCTTTTTCTGCATTCAATTTGTAAGGAGATTGAACCCTTGTTACCATCCTCAATGTGGAAAAGAACCAATGGAGATACTATACTTCACTGCACCATTCGGAGAAAACACTTTGGTCAGTACACTTAATCATGCTTGACTTTAACAATTAAAAGCACATGCATGACAAGTCATATTAGTTTTAAGTTATTTCATTATATGTGATTAAATGTGTTAGATTATTATATATTTTGGTGTAAATCAATATTTCATGATAATTTAACGGGGTCAATTTGTTATTCCCCCAAGAAGTTATTCTTGTTTAATTTACTGTATATCCATTATCCATCCATCCATTAATATTTAATAACTACTCCATACCATACTAAATGTAATAGGTAGGATTTTTTTTTATGCTAAATGTAATACCTCTGTTTATTTTGTCTTATTGGGTTTTCATTGATTGAGTGGAAGTTTCCTATTCAAATGACTAAAAGAGTTACAAATAACTAATTAACTTAGCTATTTTTCTTAATCTCTACAAATTAGTTATTTAACTCTTATATTTAATTTTAGATGTTAGAGGTGGTAATATGAATTAGCTAGGCCTAATAAGGGCCAATATGTAAAAGGACAGTTTCAGTTTAGCAAAACAAGAGCTTCCTTTGATCACTTTCTCAACCAGCACCCGGACCCACAGGCTAACCCCTTTCTTTTATAAAAAAAATTATTTCAAATTTTGATCAAAATAATTTAATATTTTGCCTTTAATTTAAATATAATCTTATATAAAATCAATAACTTATTTTATGTGCGATTTCTCAATTTTATTAAAGACTTATATATCATTTTATTATTAATATAATAATTGTGTAAAATATTTATTGCAAAACTAATTAAGGAAAGTTTCATAAGGTTTACTGCAGCAATTTTATTTCCAACAGCTCTAACAAAAATTTGAACCTATTGCAAGAAAAAAAGAAATTACCTTATTTAATAGTTGTAAATGTCCTAATGTTTCTTGTGAATAGCTCTAACAATGATTCCGAATTCATCCTGTTTTCTAGAATTGTCTTACCGAATAATTGAGCTTTATAAAGACCAAAAGATTGGGAGCTCTTTCAATACAGACGGTCATCTACCTCTGAATGAGCTTGTCATGATTCCTTCTGCTTTTAACAATGACATTCTTCTCAGATGGTGGCAGAAACTGCTTTTTCACTGTAAGTATAATCTCACATGTGAATAATACATTTGGTCTTAAGATTGACATGCCTTTGATTGCCAAAAAAAAAAAAGATTGACATTACTTTTATTTTTCCTTTAAATATCTTAACCATGTCACTCACGCTCCATCCGATCTTTTCTTTTCCAGGCCTAAATGATCGAATCAACTTGAATTTTTATCTTTTAAATATTTTAGGACTTTTTTTTTTATTATTCTCCTTACTTAATTCACATTCAGTTTAAGTTATTTAATAACATGTGGGTGTTTTTTTTTTTTTTCCTGTTGTATGTTTTTGGTTTGCACCATAGAGAATTAGTAATCATTCACACGTACTCACTCCCTCCCAACGGCACCCACCCGAACCTTGGCCCACATAGCCCAAAAATTTCTTTTTATATTCAACACACATCTATTTGTGCATTGAAAATGTAAAATTTGTTTCAATATTTGAGGCGAAATTACTTTATTGCATTTTAGAATAAGATAAATTATGATGAAAATAAAAATTACATAAGATTTAATAATTGATAATATAAAAGTATTTAACCTAAAAAATTTAAGTCACAAAACTAGAAATATATATTGGTATACATGAAAATAGAAGAAAAAATTGATAGTGAAAAAAAAATTGAGCACCTAATTTCGTCCATTTAAGTTTTAGCCCCAGTCCATTCGTGGCTGGATCCGCCTCCATCTCTGGCTTATATATATGCGATTTCGCAGAAAATGGAATGTTTTCATGAAATGCAGTTCACATATATATTCGGTTTCCAAAAAACTTGGAAATTGCAGTTCACACGTGTTTTGTCCCCTGGGGGCATTTTCTTTTTCAATTTTCTGTATGAGTTTTAATTTCGTTCTTTATGCCTTTGATGTTTTTCGCGCCTACAAAAATTTCATAAGGCTACCTAGGGAAACTAAAAGAGAATCATGTGTTCCGTATCATGGACGAACTTGTAAGGCAAGATCCTTGGTATCGGGAAAATGAAAAAGCAAAGGATATGAAGAATATTGTGAACATGAAGTTTTATCCGCTCATGGATATGATTATACAGGAAGGTAACCCCACTGTAAATATGTATGTATATATATATGTATATATACATTAGAATTTCAGTTTTTGTAGTTATATAATAGTAACATAGTTCAATTATTGCTACCTGTCAGGCAGAATCAAAAGATCAACGGCACTGTTAATAGCAGCTCAGAATGGTCTGACTAAACAGGTGAAGAAAATCCTCGATGATATTCCTGTGTCTATCCATGACCAACTGCTCATAGAGAAGAAGAATATAGTTCATGTGGCTATAGAGGAAAGGCAAAGCGATGTATTGGAGGAAGTAAAGAAACGCAAACATTGGCTTGTATTGAGAGAAAAGGTGGATGTTGATGGAAATAATGCATTGCACTTGGCAGCTAAGCAGTCAAAATATACAGCCTGTGGGATACGTGGATCTGTTATGCAAATGCAATGGGAAATCATGTGGTTTGAGGTATTTAAACAACATTTTGTTACTTTTTTTTTTTTTATCATTTACTACAATTCTATCAGATACGTGGATCTGTTATGCAAATGCAATGGGAAATCATGTGGTTTGAGGTATTTGAATAACATTTTGTTACTTTTTTTTTTTTTTAAATCATTCGCTACAATTCTATCAGCACTAGCATATTTTTTCATCCTGTATTAAGCACCATGTACTATTTTTCCTGGAAAACTCAATATCATATAATTAACGTGTTCATTGCAACTTAGAAAATACACACAAGACAAATTTGCAATACAAATTACTTTAAAATAGTGGGTGCTATTAAAACATATTTTAGGGCATTGAATACATTATATTGCAAATTACTTTAAGATTTTAAGTGCAATTAGAAAAATATTTTAAAGTACTGAATGCAGTTTAACCCTTTGGATTATCTTTGAGATTATTTAGAATTTAGCATATTTTATTACTATAATCTTTTATGTGTTATTTTATATTTTTTTCATTTTAAATCAATATGCCTAGGGCTTTTAAAATTACCTCAAAATCCACTCATTAGTTAGTTTGGTTAATTAATTGAATTCAAGTTGAGCTTTTTTTCCTGTCATTTTTCCTCTTTCAATATGGCTGTCTTCTCTTCTTCGTCCTCCTCTATTATTCTGCAGAGTAAACGAGGTTCAACTTTTAGTCAATTGACAAATTCTCAGTTGATTAACAACAACAACAACAACAACAACCACCCAAACCCTATTCTTAAGATGGGAAAGGGGATACCCTTGAAAATACAAAATGTGATAAGTAATAGGTTCATTTTTGAGATATTATCTAAAATAACCGCGAGGACATTGGATTATGTTGTTGATATTTACATTCTTTATCCGCTGCTTGTTCAGTCTATCGATTATTCTAGCTTGTTAAACATATTAATAATTTCTATAACATATACGTTTATTGATACTATTCAAGGAAAAAGACCTCAAAAGAAAGTAGGAAAGAAAGTAGCTTTGATTAAAAAATATGATAAAACTCAGTTTTGCTATATTATTTAAGATTTAACATATGTACATTATATATTCGATAGGGAATGTGCATCATTTCTGAAATTTATTATTATTTGTTGAAACAGTATGTGAAAGAAAGTATGCCACCTTACTTCATTTCCCAACCCAATAAAAAAGGTGAGACTCCAGGGGAGGTCTTCACCAATGAACACATGAAGCTCATCAATGAAAGTAATGACTCAGTGAAGGACACATGTGGATCTTACATTGTGGCATCTACCTTTGTTACTGGTTCTGCCTTTTCTGCATGCTTCCAAGACATCGATAGATTTGGTCATTCATTTTCTATCTCTGTGTTAATTTCCTTTCTTTTCTCTATGACTTCATTAGCCACTTTTCTGGCCATTTATCTCTCTAGAAAGGAAGTACCTAAAGGTTTTCGTCGAAGTTTGCCATTGAAGCTTTGTTTGGGCATCGTTTCATTCCTTTCATCCCTTATCTCAATGTTGGTTTCTTTCTATGCTGCGCTATCTCATGACTTTGAACCTAAAGAGAAGTATAAGCCTATCATATCCTATGGGGTCATTTTGTTACCAGTAGTGTTGGTGTACATATTTGTACAGGTTCCACTATATTGGCATCTTTTCATATTCTCAGTTACAAAAGTACCTAATCCAAGAATTGTGGAAGAAGACAACATCTCACGTTTCTTCCAAGACTCGAGGGTTGAACAGCTGGATCATCAGAACCAAACAAACGTATGAGATGGTTAAAGAGCAAACAGAAGTACCAAAGCCTTCTCAGAATGGGAGCTACTCTACCCATACCGCAGTAATAAATATTCTTTCTGTTTTTCTTTATTATTGTCCGTCGTTGAACAAATATTCGAGGAAGAAGTAATAAATACATGTTTAGGCCTTAGGGTTTGAACTACCAAAAAACAGTGTATTTTTTTTTTTCAAATGTGTGAAAGAAGTACTAAGTGTGTGTATTACTTGTATCCTAATTAATTAAATATTGCTGATCATTGGGATTTGGAACACTTCATTTTATCTGAAGCTGAAAAATTGCTATTTTCATTTGAAGGATAGTCATGAAATCTAAGACTTAATTATTTGTTGAAGAGCTCATCAAATCTAGTTGGATATAACTTGATTTTTATTGCATTCATTGTATTTCACTCTTAAGAAATATTCTTCATCCAAGGAGAGTAGTTAGCAGAATCTAGGATATTGTTCTCTCGATAAGCCTATTGGAATCTTGTTTGCTAATAGCTATAGTTATTATATTCAATGCAAAAGACAATTCAAAAAGCAGTTCTTAAATGCAACAAATGTTTGAAAGAAGGTTTTCAAAATTCAAGTACATTATTCTTAGCGGTTAGAAGTTATGCAAATCATTTTTTCTAAAATATTTTTGGGAAGTTCTTTTAATTTAAAACTAAATAAACCCCTAGAGGAATCTCTCTATGCTAGGCCTGAATTAGAATAATTAATACTGAAATCATGCACAATTAATTCCCATACTTCAGGTAGATGAAGCCCCGCTATTCAAATAATTCTGTTGATCATACGGAGTTTGTAATCCCACAATCAGAATCTTGAGTTTATCCTTGATTAACCCTAAAATCCTAACTCTTTGATGGAATCCCAATCAACGAGTTACAATTAATGTGTTGACGACCATTGTTAATCGTGCAATTGGCATAACATGAGTCAAAGTATGATCAAACATAATATAATCACCCTAATGGCGCTCCTAAAATCCTAAAAGAGCAACATAAAATAATTAGAAAAGTTTGTGGTAGACCAAAGTATTCTCCTAATGACGTCCCCAAGCTCATCCCATCGCTTCTGTCACCAAGAATAAAAGGATTTGTGAAACACCTCAAAATTTATAAAAGAAGAAATAAGGAGTTATTTAAAGTTTTGAGGTATTATTTGGGAATTAAAAATTCATATAAAAAATTTATAAAGTTTGAAGCTTAAAGGAAATCATGGTGGAAGAAAATCCGTAGTTTGATGTGAGGATTTTTTTTTTTAAATTATTTTCAGAAGAGAGACTAAACTGAAAATAATAAAGGGATAAGGGTCATTTTGCCCCAAAAGTATTCGCAAGGATCATTGGGCATCCGAAAGTATTTTGAGGATCAATATTGCCCCGGGAGTTATCAAAATGGAGCAATGTTGCCCCACCGTTAGTTAATGTTAAATTTGACTATTTGTTTGACTCACTTAACACACATGTCATAACCACATCATCATTATCATCTCCATTTTTCTCTTTTTTTCTTACCACAAGCCCCGTCTTCTTCTTCCTCTTCCCTTTCTCTTTTTAGCCATGAGTTGCTGCTGGCGTAAAGTGAACCATCCACCTTCTTCCTTCTCATAGTTATATATATCCCTTGATTTTTATTCTTTTTTGCCATGGCTGCCACCATAAATTTCAATCACCCAAAAAAAAAGTGATTGAAAGAGAGAAGGAAGAAAAGAGGTGCCAGGCGTACTTTCTTCCTTCTCTCTTTGTATCACTTTTTTTGGGTGATTGAAATTTATGATAGCAGCCATGGCAAAAAGAAACCTTCAATGGATATATCTACTAGAAGGAAGAAGGTGGATGGTTCACTTTGCGCCAACAACATCTCATGGCTAGGAAAAGAGAGGGTAGAGGAAGAAGAAGACGGGCTTGTGGCATGGAATAGATAGAAAATAGGGAGATGATGACGTGGCTTTAAATAAAGATGTGGCTGTTTATGTGTGTTAAAATGAATCAAACAAATGGTCAAATTTAACATTAACTAACGGTGGGGTAAAATTGCTCAATTTTGATAACTTCTCGGGCAATATTGATCATCAAAAAATTCCAAATATCCAGTGATCCTTGGTGAATACTTCCGGGGAAAATATGAGCCTTATCCCAATAATAAAAGTTGAATGGTGAGGGACTAAATAGAAAAGCTAAAAGAAAAAGAAAACTAAAGTACAAAAGGACTACTTTGCCCATTAAAGAAAATATCTTCTATTAATAATTGAAGGGCAAAAATGTCTTTTGATTTCTTTAACTCCTTGTACTATCCTTCCTCTTCATTGATCATCATCATATTCACTTCATCTTCTTCCTTTCGTCAAACAAAGAGCGAACGAGAGAGATTATTTGACCGTCGTCTTATGGCCTTAGGGTCAAATGCAAAATTAACCAAGGATTGTACTAAAGGCACAACCTACAGTCGTTCTCTCTCTCTCGAGGAGCTTTTTATTTGTTCCTAAGTAATCTAAATGTCATGAAATGCAATATGAACAAGGGGAAATGATTTTTTTTTCTAATAAATGAGTGTGAATGTAAGAATGAGATTAAAAATCCTAAACTACTTATTTTTTGTGATTTTATAAAGATAGGATGGTGAATAGAAAATGGATGAAGTGAATCTCTTGAAAATGGATTAGTTGCAATCATTGTTCTCTTAGAACAATGGGAGTTTCTTGGCTAATTACCAACTTACCTGAAGAGCAACCGAAACTGGATTTATCAGTGCAGTGCCGCCTCGGGTCCACTCTCCAAGAAATTAAACCCAAGGGGTAGAAGCTATCTCCTGGTATTGGTCTCAAGGAGCCCTAATGCAATTTAGTTCGTAGTATCTAAATGCAAAACTTGTAAAAGATGAGTAAAAGCATTATGTTTGGTTTTAGGTATAAAAGTTGTTTGAAACGTGTTGTATGTTAAAAAACAAATTAAGATTGGACAAGTGGGAGATTTGGATTAAAACGGGATGAATTATTCTTGGTAAATGAAACTTTTGGGAATCATTGCTTCTTAAGATTTTGGGAGTTTTAAATGGCCAATTTTCTAAAGAACCCTAGAGAAACCCCTCTAGGCTAGGCTTAGGTCAATTTAATCAAAACCGAAACCCCGCACGTTAATCAACGTAACCTAAGTTGATTAAGGATTTGACCCAATTAAATCTACTCGTCACAAGGGACTCTTAATCCTTCAATCGGAACCCCTAATTGCAACCAAATTAACCTACTAATTCCAATTCATTGGTGGAACCCCAACCAATAAATTGAACCCAATAGGTTGAAGCCCAATGTCACTCGAGCAATTAGTAGATTTACTTGTTCATTTCTAAATAAAAACACTTGACACCATGACCCACTAAACAAGAACCCTTGTCTAGCACGTCACATAAATAAGTGACGTAGAAAGTCAGAGAAACCACGTCACACATAATATTAGGTGTGATGTTGTAAGTTTCTCGGAGGAAACCACGTCACACATAATATTTGTGTGACGTGGTTTCCTGTGTGACGTGGTTTCCAGGAAACCACGTCACACAAATATTATGTGTGACGTTGTTTCTTTTTTTTTTTTTAAAAAAAAAAACATTTTTAATTTTTCTATTCCCCGTTGATATACATTGCAAATGTCTAAATGCAGGTCAGATAATACAATATACACAAAATTCAAGTTCCAAGCAATGTACAGAGCATAACAATAAAATGCTATCACTACTATACAATCACCAACATAGGCCAGACCAAAGAAAATAAGTCGAATCGAATGAAAGGAAAGATCACCAGCAAATAATTTTGATTCAGATTGTTACATAATCAAAAATAAAAGGAAAAATTGAGCAATACGTTCACGAATCGCATCGATGTCTTCGACTGTAAATTCATCGATTCGGTCATAAAACTGCAACAATAATGGATACTATGATCAATACAAAGTTAGATAAAACATCATATATATATGTATTAATTGTATGAATCATATAATAAGCTATAGATAAGAATTTATACCTGTGGGAAGGATCCGCTACGGTCACTCTCAATAATGTCACACATATACTTCATGACATAATACCCACACTCCTTATTCGTCGGTTGCTTGGGGCACTTTATAAATCAAAGGAAATAATATAAATTAATAACAAAGTAAATAATATCTCAATAATATCTCAATTGACTAACATTGAAGGAATTTAAATCAAAATACTTACTTTAGGTCTTTGCACCGTGATGGGATTATTCATTTCATCGGTATCTTCCATAAAATGCCATTGCTGAATGCCCCTGAAATGGAACCAAAATTAGCACATATACATGAAAATAATTTATTTAACCCAAAGTAAAAAGTCATTAAAACTACTTACTTCGATAAAAGAGTTTTATAATAGGAGGTTATATTATGCCTCAAGGAGTCAAACCAAACCAAACGATGTTGTCTGGGGCAAATGATAGCTAATGACCAGTGCTTACTGAAAGACATTAAAACTATTAAGGCCACACGGAAACAACAAAACATTTGTAAATGTGCAAATGATAAAAATTTGGCAAAAAGTAATAATCACACTTACTCTTGAAGAATAGCCGCAAAATAGACAGATCCCCGATTCGCTGACATTTGATGTATGACATAAGCTCGCATCTCATCCTCATATCTCAGCTGGTCCGCCTTGTTGTTGAAATCATCTCTCCTCGCCAAGGCCAATGGACTAAGGAATCTGTATTGTTTTGTGCTTAATTGGATGCATAGCTCGTGGAAGTACCTATCGTAAAATAATTGAAATTAGAAAAGGATAGAAGTACAAATATTGCAGAGACATAAATAGTAATAGTAATTTACATAGTCGCTAATTCGAGCCAGGCGAGGTCAATACAGTCCATTGTCAAAAACTCCACGATATCTCTGTCACCATCAATCGCAAATTCATATGTACGATCTGGACTGACTACTCCTGGAGTCATCTTAATGGATGTGGATTGCAAACTTGGTTGCATCTCCCGCAGGAGTTGGAGAGAAGGATATTTATCTGGAAAGACCTGTAGGTGATGAAAAAATCAGTGTTATATATTCTTACATGCTGTAATATATTAAAACAAGCAATCTCAAAAATTAAGTGTACATACAACATCAACCGGCGCCTTTTGTTGAGTCTTGTGTACAAGTCGTCTTGGCTACAAGATGAATGCCCCCATAACATCGCCTAGTCTGGTTACTTCGCTATCATGAACAGGTATAGCTGAACCCCTCTCATTCTTTCAAACATTTGTAACAGACACCTTCACTTGGTCCTCCGGAATATGCTTATTATGTATGAAGGAGGCGTTCGGGAACTGGAGAGCTTTTGCGACCGCGCACAGGCGAGGGACATTGAGATGGAGATAACACTCCTCTCCAACTTCAGGGTCATTGTCTGGTGTGGGATTTGATTGGTCCTCACGAATTGATCCTAACAGCACAGTGTGATTGCAGCTGTCTTTGCCGCTTGGACCTCCGGTAGCGGGGGACTCCTACAGGAGATGATATTATACAGAGTGAGTGTAATTTTCTAATTGACAAACTTGGAAGTCGGTAATTAAAATATATAAAAGATGCTCAAACCTGCTGTCTTTGTTGAGAAGAATTTGATGAGATTCCAAGCTGTATAGTAGACGCTCTAACCTGTGCCTCAATCTGCGCACGGATCTGCTCCCCCATATAACCCGAAAGAGCTTCCTGGACCTGCGCAGCCACCTGACTTTCGAATTGTGCTGCCATCTGACGTTGGGATAAAGCAAACCGCTCCTCCAATTGGGCCTCCATCTCCGCCTGAGCCTTAGCCACAATCTCCTCAGTGGATTCTCTACGGTTGTAGTTGGATTTGTGGCCAAAATACTTGGCAAACCCTACAGTCCTGGGCTCCCCGAGTACTCGGCCGGGGCGATCGGGCTTCCCAATTGCCGTGGCCAGGATGTCCATCCTCCCAGAAGGTGTGAAGGACCTTTGGGTAGCCAGCTGCTCAAGTTCGACCTACAATGACCGGAAAATCGTAAGTGGTAATTTGTTATAAAACCACAAGTTAAATGAATGAACAACCAAGTAAAATACTTACAATCCTATTTGCAACTGCTTCAGCCTCCGGATTGATAAATGTTCCTTCTTTATTCTTCCTTCCCTCAGACCATTTCGTATGACGTGAGAAGGACGGCGGAGGCTCTATAACAATGGTAGGATCGGACCGTGCCGCTTCCTCCATTTCCGCAAAATATTTCTCGGTCAACTTTTTCTCGACCCACTTGTAACCCCCCTAGACATTGTGTGCTTGTAGATATTCTTTTCTTGATGCTCCTTTTGTTTTTGGCTTTTCTCCTGTGAAAACTAAACTAAGTTAGTTAACTAATATAATATGTTAAAATTCATCAGTTTTGAAGCAAAGTAAAAGATCTATACAAACCTGAAACTTTTTATCTAATCGTTTCTTAACAAACGTCTTCCAAGTCTCTGGGTCAAGAGAGGGGTAGGTCTGACAGGGATCTTGATCCATCTTGTTCCCCCGGATGTAATCTTTGGTCAGGGTAGTCTTTAAATTCTTCCACATCTTGCGCGCTTCGTTCAACCAAAAATCCCTGAACTGTTCGGTGTTTGGGACATCAAAATTTTGCTGCAAAGAATAAGAATAAAATACACATCAGTTGAGTAACTAAACAAACAAATACATGCATATTAAGAACAAACAGATAGATAATGATAAAACATACCAAGATATCTGACCAACATTGATCCTTAATGTCTTTTTCGACTTCCCTCCAATCGTCAACCAATATGCTTACTCGATTCCTTGCCACAAAACCGACGTAGCTCACGAAATTCGCACCAATTTCCCCGATAGGATTCATGTCCTCGTCAAATTCCACATGGATAGGCTGCACATTTGTCCCATGACGGACAATAATGTCAGTGAGCTTCGTCGGACCTCTTTTCTTTCTTCGAGGGGGATTGTTTTGTCCCTGATTGTTAGAATCATCCTCCATGATGTACCTGTTAACAAATCAAAGATGTGAAGAGTCAGTATAAGGCAACAACTTTCACAAAAACAAAATAAAAACAATAACAGTACTTAATACATGATAATTCAAAAAGGTTCTCACTTTATGTGTTATCCCATATCCCCTCACAATGATCATTTCTAGAGGCAAATTGGTCATCATCAACATCTATCAATTCAAATTCACTTGGTTCACGTGGTCATGTGCACAAAGGTGGTATCTCATCTAGATCTAAAGTGGGAGCGCGGTCCTTTTGCTTTTTACTTTGCAACACTATGGACAATTGCTTATTTGTGGGATCTGTTACATAGAACACCTGTTTTGCGTGACTTGCTAAAATAAAAGGCTCATCTCTGTACCCAACCTTGTGAATATCAATTGAGATCATACCAGTGTGGGGATCAACTCCAACTGCACTATTGTTAACCCACTTGCATTTAAAGATTGGAATTTTGAACTTGGTGTAACTAACTTCCCAAATTTCTTCAATTACCCCATAATATGCCATGGAAGCCAATCGTGGGTTTTTATCTTTCGAACTGGAGAAGTGCATCGCTTCGGCTACCACCATCACGCCACTGTTTTGCATGGTGCTGTTGTTGTCCTGAGCCTTAGTGTAGAAACAATAGCCATTTATGTCAAAAGAGCCCCAAGTAACAACCTCAAAACGAGGCCCTCCTGCTAACCATCTTATTGTATCCGACCCACCGGTCTCCTTTTGAACTTTCTCTTTGAACCACCAAATGAATGTCCTGTTATGCTTGTTAGAAATCTGCATGTCACTCTTTTTCGGGTTCTTTTCTTTGAGGATCCTCTTATGCTCATCCAAATAAGGCTGCACTTCTTCCATATTATTCAAGATGTATAGGTGTGCTTGTAACACCTCTTCACGACGCATAGTCTTCACTTTGACGCCACGTACCCCCTTACCGATCCCATCTTCATGTCGTGGGTTTTCCTCAACCCCTTTTAGATACGATTTGCAAAAATCCATTGCCTCCTCAACTATGTATCTTTCAACAATTGATGCCTCAGGTCGATGTGGGTTCTTAGAATACCCTTTCAAGACTTTCATGAATTGCTCGAACGGGTACATCCACCTTAGATAAATAGGGCCACACAGCCTTATCTCCCTTACCAAATGAACAATCAAGTGCACCATAATATCGAAAAATGCTGGAGCAAAGAGCATCTCTAGTTGGCACAATATAACATAACCCTCATTTTCCAACTCGTCGAGCTTTTCAGTGTCGATGACTTTGCTACAGATCGTATTGAAAAACATACACAGTCTTGTTATGGTCATCCTGACATCATCTTCCAAAATGCCTCTTATAGCAATTGGTAAGAATTGTTGCATCAATACATGGTAATCATGCGACTTCATTCCCACCAACTTCAAATCATTCATAGACACAAGTCTGCTAACATTGGAGGAATAACCCTGCGGAACCTTGATCCCACTCAAACACTCACACAGACTTTTTTTCTCCTCTTTGGAAAGTGTATGAGCAGCAGGTTCCATATAAGCCCTCTTGCCATTTTCACTGACTACAGGATGCAACCGTGGTCTTATGCCCATTTCAACCAAGTCTAATCGAGCATTGAGTCCGTCCTTTGTCTTCCCCTGTATGTGCAACAGTGTCCCAACAAGACTATCACCAACATTTTTCTCCACATGCATCACATCTATACTGTGCCTCACATCGAGATATCACCAATAAGGTAGATCAAAGAAGATTGACCTCTTCTTCCAAATAATCTTCTCAGAACCGGTCTTCGTCTTCTGTTTCTTACCGACGACGGTAAACTTCCTCCCCGGTTAAGGGGGTCGGAGCAGATCGGTACTCAGATAAGCCATTAAAACACTTCTTTAGTCTACGGTAAGGATGGAACCGATCAAGAAACCTCCTGTGACCGAGGTAGACGGTTTTTCTTCCATATTTGAGATAGTGGCAGTGTGTGTCAGACTCACATATAGGGCATGCCATAAAACCCTTCACACTGTAACCAGAAAGATTGCCATATGCAGGGAAGTCATTTATTGTGGTAAACAACATAGCTCGTAAATTGAATGTCTCCTGCCTGTAAGCATCAAACACATCTACGCCTTCCTTCCACAACATCTTCAAGTCCTCAATCAAAGGTGCCAGGTAGACATCGATATCGTTACCAGGCTGTTTCGGCCCTGAAATCATCATTGACATCATCACATACTTGCGCTTCGTGCACAACCAAGGCGGCAGGTTGTAAATGACCAGCAAAACTGGCCAAGCACTATGTGTGCTACTGAGACTCCCGAAAGGGTTGAAACCATCCGTACACAGTCCGAGACGAAGGTTCCTCGGCTCACCACCAAATTCAGGAAACATGGAATCTATCTTCTTCCATTGAGGAGAATCAGCAGGATGCCGGAGATATCTTCCATCGGATATTCTCTCATCACAATGCCATCTCAATTTCTTTGCTTCTGCCTCATTTGCAAACAAGCGTTTAAACCGTGGAACAATTGGAAGGTACCACATTACCTTCAAAGGTACCCCTTTCTTTGATCCATCATCATCACCAACGGCATCCTTCCTCGGTTTGTACCTCGAAGTATGACATTTTGGACACTCTTTTAGGCCCTCATACTCTTTCCTGTATAACACGCAATCATTAGGGCAAGTGTGTATCTTCTTATACTCCATGCCCATCTTGCTTAGAACTTTTTTAGCCTCGTACATACGCTTCGGAAGCACATTGCCTGCCGGGAACATATCACTCAAAGCTTCAAGCATCTGTGAGAATCCCGCGTCTGCCCACCCATTTTCTGTCTTTATTTTCAACAATTTCAGGACGCCGGTTAACCGAGTATACTTAGTACACCCCGGGAACAACGGTGTCTCTGCATCACTCCTCAACTTGTCGAACTCATGGACCACAGAAAATGACTCCGCCCCAATGTCATTAATCATCTCGTCCATTCTATCATCACAAACATCATCCACCGCTTCTTGTACATTTTGTGACTGGCACGCATGTACGGTACTTCCCAATTCCCCATGCCAAAGCCACTTCTTATAACGGAGATTAATCCCATCTAAAAGAAGGTGATCCCTTATATCATCAATGCTCTTACGATAAGCATTTGCACACTTCACACAAGGGCAAAGATACATGCCATTCTTACTGGACACGTTTTTTTGGCAAATTCAATAAATTCTTCCACACCCATCTGATACTTTTTAGTGGTTCTCAATGCATGCATCCAACTACGATCCATTCTGTTAAACCTATACCGTCTCCAACAAACTAGTCAAGTTTATCTCACTACATTATTAGGAAGAAATGGGCATGCTATGCATATATTCACTTCATGCAAATTTTTAAAAAAATTTGGCAAAGCCTCCTCTTGTAAATGTGACATCCAAAAATTACATTTACAATCCAATTTCACTCCAGTAATTTGAAGTGATTTATAGAAGCAAAACCAGCATGTAAAATGCAACAAAGGAACAAGCAACAATGCAACGAAATTCACGACGATTTTAGTAGCAACAAGATCAATTAGACAAAATAAATCTTCAGCAATTTGAGAACAAAAACCAATAGCAAACCAATTTACAAGACTTATAAAACATTTTGGCAAGTATGCAATATTTGCAGCAACTACAACGTAACAGCATTTGCAAACCAATTTACAATTGAACATTAAACATTCTATGGCAGACCAATTTACAAGACTTACAAAACCATTAAATATTCTATGGCATTTTTTGCAATTTACAATTGAGAAAAAAAAAGGCAGCAGATTTAATTATCAGGAGAAAAAAAGGAAAAGAAGGAACCTCGATGAAGTGAAGCTGTGAACGGAGGCACAATTGAAATTGCTGAACCCGATAGGAGGAAATCAGAGCTGAAAAAAACTTTGAACAAGTAAAAAAAAAGAACCAGATAGATAGAATTGCATATTTAATTACCAACCAGCGAAGTTTTCAACAGATATATTGATGAAAACAGCAGCTATTTCAGTACCTGTTAAAATTTGATGAAATACACATAATCAACAATAATTTAACATATATGAGAAAGCTAAGGATATATAAGGTGCATGCATGAAAGGCATAACGTCACTAAGCTTTATGCCTATGTCTCATTTTTTTTCCTCCTCCAAAAAACGATTTTTTAGAATTAAAAAAATACCATCAAATCTGCATTAGAATAATAATAATTTATAAAAACAGAATTAATGAAAAATAATCACAGACGCAAGATAATCAAATTAAAAAAAGAAAAGGATTTTTCTAACCACATACCAAACGAACCATTAATTGTTCAACCATGGCAATTCAGAACCAGAGCTTATAAAATTGAAACTACCAGAATATATATACACTTCAAGGTTAAGATAAGAAACTCAAGCAGAAAGAAGAAGAACGTACCAATTCCTATGAGCAAAGCAAAGAACCATTTCACCACCAACAAATAGCCCACATTACAGCTTCCCTCTAAGCTCCTATCAATATCAAATTACAGAAAAAATAAAGATTTGATTCTGAACTATAACAGAAACCGAAATAGCAATAGCAAGAAGAACGTACCAATTCTCAATGACTTCATAGTGTGGGGGGTTTGTGTTGGGGGGGTGGGGGTGTGTGGCCGTGTGTGTGGGGGTGTAGGTGTGTGGCCGTGTGGGGGTGGGGGGTGGGGTCCGTGTGTGTGGGTAGGGATGGGACTTTAGAGACTATTTGTTTACAGCCCTCCGTCAAGTTGAATGCCTCTGTAAGCCCAGCCAGAAATAAAAAAAGAAAGTCTCTGAAGGAATACTAGCAACTCTCTCGCTTTGCTCGTTAGCGCTTTACTAATTTAAAGCAAAGGCAGCTGGATCCAGAACGAACGAATAGGAGATCTATCAGAACGCCATCCGCTCCATATCTATCGTAGTTTAGAAAGTCGTCCATCTCCTTAAAAAGCTTTACCACGGAAGGGTGTCCAGGCGAACGAATAGTTCCCTACGCTACGAGATTTCCCTATGGGGAAGCTCCATACGAGCGAGGGGATGAAATAACGATACTTAAAAGTTGAAAGATATTCCTTCTGCCTTGCCTTTAATTCTGCCTGACCTGACTGAGGATTTTTATGTTATCCCTAGTCCGGAGGTATAGTGCTTGGCTTTATCAAAGCTGTTTCTTTCGCTCCTGGCTTTAGTGGGTGAGCAAGCCTTAGAGTAAGCCAGTTTCATGCCAACGAGTGAGAGTTTCACATAAGCCAACGGGTGAAAGTTCCCCTCCATAGAAATAGAAAGAATAGCTTTCCCGGGAGAGCTAAAGAAAGAAGGATAAGAGATAGATTTGTTTTGATGGTTTTTGTATAATGATGGATTTCCTTCCTTTACAGTCAAGCTACTTCGTCCCTTTGAAGGGGGATATACTTTTAAGTTTAGAGGGATACTCTAATTTATCTTCCCCTATACTATATTCCTCTTCGTATTGCTCTCGAGCAGCTTTCACTTCCAGCGAGTGCTAAGTCCGTCGATGCCGACCCAGATGAGTCAATATGAGGCCTGGGAGTAATAATGAGGGCTAACAGTAATAGCAGTTCCACCGGTAATACCTGGGATAGCAATAGCAGGTTCTGTTATTGGGCAAGTTTCTTTGAAAAGCTGGTATGGGATGATAGTCGAGTCGATCTGGTATGACAGAAGTGTAACTGCCCCGCAGGCCCGGAGGGAACCAGTATTTCCTCGTAGCAATAGAATATTCATTCTTAATTAATCCCTAGGGAGAGTGAAGTTACTGTTGGGGCGAAGGAGAAGAAGAAGACTTTCAGGAAAAGGACTGACAGCTACTCCGCTCCTTACTCTAACGAGTAAGCAATTTCATACCTCTCGCATGATTGTTTCAATGATGTATTCAATCAAGAAAGATACGCCGTAATAAGATAAGATCAGGTTACATGATTGGTCTGTGAAGGAACATCAAGAAAGAGGATCAGACTTGATCAGTTCAGGCTATGCGAGTCGTCTATCTTCACAACTGGAAATGCGCTCCGAAGGGCATTGCTTTCTCCATGGAATCTAATATTTTTAGATGTTAAATTCATTCACATTGTGTTCTTCTGTGTAGCGCACGGTGTCTCGTGCCAAGTGAAAGGAAAGCTCCGCTTGCTCCAAACCATGAAATCAAAGAGAGTGCCCGGTCATCATCATTCCACTCCCTTCTTGGTCTACTTCGGTTACAACTTTTTCTAAGGTACGGTGCGATCAGACCAAGTGCGAGATTGGATCAAAAATAGCGTATGAAAGGATTATGGTCTATCTAGTACAGTACGATCGATCAAGTCATTCAGTAAAGTCTCTTAGCTAGGTCTTTACGGAATTCTATCTATTAGCAGGTCGGTCTAGGTATATTTCTCCTGAGAAATGAGTTCTTTCCTTTGTGCATCTTTCTTTTCCCATGTCTTTCTTGGTTGGTAAACCCAACTGGCGATTTCCGTCTTCCTGAATTGGGAGAGCAAGCAATAAAAAGAAAGTCTCTCCTTTTGGGGGCAGAGCAGTCAAATAATGAAAAAAAAGCAAATGATTGTTATTGTTCTAAATAAATTCTTCACGAATTCTTCTTGTGATGCAGCGGAACCATGGCAATTAGGGTTTCAAGACGCAGCAACACCTATGATGCAAGGAATAATAGACTTACATCACGATATCTTTTTCTTCCTCATTCTTATTTTGGTTTTCGTATCACGGATCTTGGTTCGCGCTTTATGGCATTTCCACTATCAAAAAAATCCAATCCCGCAAAGGATTGTTCATGGAACTACTATCGAGATTCTTCGGACCATATTTCCTAGTATCATACCGATGTTCATTGCTATACCATCATTTGCTCTGTTATACTCAATGGACGAGGTAGTAGTAGATCCAGCCATTACTATCAAAGCTATTGGACATCAATGGTATCGGACTTATGAGTATTCAGACTATAACAGTTCCGATGAACAGTCACTAACTTTTGACAGTTATACGATTCCAGAAGATGATCTAGAATTGGGTCAATCACGTTTATTAGAAGTGGACAATAGAGTGGTTGTACCAGCCAAAACAAATCTACGTATTATTGTAACATCTGCTGATGTACTTCATAGTTGGGCTGTACCTTCCTTAGGTGTCAAATGTGATGCTGTACCTGGTCGTTTAAATCAGATCTCTATTTCGGTACAACGAGAAGGGGTTTACTATGGTCAGTGCAGTGAGATTTGTGGAACTAATCATGCCTTTACGCGTGCGCTCGTAAACATAGGCCGACTGCTGAGCCCACTCTGGCTCAGCCGCACCACCCGGGGTGCGAGCCACCCGAAAAGCAAGCTATTACAGCGAGCGGCTGGAGCTGTAGGGAGCCGAGGAGCAAGGCAGTAGAGTAGGAGCGGTGGGGGGTTGTGTAGCCGTGTGGGGGTGGGGGTGGGGTCCGTGTGTGTGTGGGAGGTCCTCGGGGTGGGGGTGGGGGTGGGGGTGTGTCCATGTGTGTGGGGTGGGGGTGGGGGTGTGTTCATGTGTGTCCGTGTGTGTGGTGGGGTGGGGGGTTTGGGGGTGTGGTGGGGGGGGTCTCGGGGTGGGGGTGGGGGTGGGGTGGTGGGGGTATGTGTCCATGTGTGTGTGTGGGGGGTGGGGAGTTTGGGGGTGTGGTGGGGGGTCTCTCGGGGTGGGGGTGGGGGTGGGTGGTGAGCTTTGGGGGGGGTGTGTGGTGGGGAGCTGGCTCGTGTTTGGCTGGGGGTTGAGAGCTGAGGGTTTTTTTTTGGGTGAGGAGCTGAGAGCTTTTGCTTTTTTGTTGGGGGGGCGGCGGGAAGGGGAAAAATTGGGGGGGGGGTGGGAAAAATGAAAAAAAAGAAGAAAGAAGGTGGGGGTATTCCACGTCACACCACAATGTGGTGTGACGTGGAAAGTAAGCTACAACGTCACACCACAATGTGGTGTGACGTGGAAAACCCCCCTCCTTCCTTTTTTTTTTTCATTTCCCTCCCCCCATTTTTTCATTTTTTTCAGAAAACACTTTTAACGTCACACTAAAATTTTAGTGTGACGTGGAAAAGTTTCAACATCACACTTAATTTTAAGTGTGACGTTGTTTCTTTTTTGTTGATTTTCAATGTCACATTTTTAAATAAGTGACGTTAATTGGTGACATAAAATGGGCTTTTTGTAGTAGTGCAAATAAAGTATGTTCAAGTCAATAAGTGCAATGTTAAGCATTCATACAAACAAAATAAACAAGATACATTGTTTATACCACTCTCATACAAAGATATAGGATGAAATTACAATCAAATGCATACAATAAATTCTAGAACCCTAGATAATTTGAGATACACATGAGGAAGAGAGAGTGGAGAACAACACTCCCCTTTGAAGCTTCAAGCTCCTCCCTTGAGCTCCATCACCAAGAATAGAAGAGCTTAGTTGATGCTTATCATGGAAGGAACAACAACCAAGGTGGAAGGAATGGAGGCCATGGAGGTTTGGGAAAGAGAAGGGTGGAAGATGAAGATATAAAATTGAGAGAAAATAAAGGTTAGGATTTTATGTGGTGGCTGTAATCTGAACCAATCATTTTCAAATTTTGTGTTTTAGGTGCCTGAGTCGGGTCATGGAAGTGGGCAACTGAATTGGATCCACTTTGGCCCAAAAATCAACTTCTGAATCTGCAGAAACACGCTCACTCTCTATGGCTGCGCCACAGCGAATAAGCAATGCTTGTGGTCCTTTTTGGTTGGATTCACCATGGCGAGGCTGTTCGCACCGCAAGTGCACGGGTCGCGCCAAGTAATAAAGTAATGAGAAAGTATCGTTCCCATAGGGATTGGTTTACAAATGCGATCAAACAGAAGGCTTAGTGAATTCAATTAAGTTGAGCTAAAACAAAGTTTGGATTGAAGATTTAACATTTTCAAAGGTTAATTATAAAAATTCTATTTATAATTTAAAATTTTAATCACAATGATTATAAAGTAAAGAGGTGATTTGGAAACACTTGTTAAGGCAAATAAAACAACCTAGGGTTACTTATCCCCATTTGACTTTATGAACTAGTAAATTCCTTCCTTTAGGCATCATAATGAATCAATGTGTGAGTTCAAGGTTCAATTGCATTTGAAGAAGCTTTCTTAAGTCAAAATCAAATTTATACTTGCATTAATTGCACAACCTCTTGCCACAATCAATGCAAGTCATCAATACTTTACGAACCTTACATTAACAATGTTAGGTTAGTAATTATATCTCTATATTACCAACTAACCATCCATTTAACACTGTAAACTTCAAGTCTAACATGATTTCACCCAAGTTCTAAAACAAAATACTCTCTCTCGAGTCATACTCCATTTAACAAATCAAGTGGTGATCATGCACTTGTTTAAATAATAATAAGATGAAATTCCACACATAAAAATTCATTCAATGCATTAAAGAAAGGAACTACAATGTTCAATCCATCAAATGGTTCAAAGTAACCCTAGAAAAAGGATTTAGTTACACATGATAAAAGAAAAAACGAAAATAAAAATTAAAGAAGAACACATGACAGAAAAATAAAGAAGAAGGAAGAAGAAAGGAAACCAAGAACAATGAACAT
Organism: Mimosa bimucronata; assembly: GCA_037074515.1. Classification (NCBI taxonomy): domain Eukaryota; kingdom Viridiplantae; phylum Streptophyta; class Magnoliopsida; order Fabales; family Fabaceae; genus Mimosa; species Mimosa bimucronata. Next base: position 29,866,866 of record CM073438.1, on the reverse strand, counting down.
GAATCTCTCCAAGATCCTCCAAGCTTCCAAGCTCTTCCCCACTCTCTCTTTAAGCTCCAAAATGCTCCAAAAATATGCCTTAACCGTGTTCCACCCGAAATCCCCTGAATTAATTTCTTTTATCCCCTTTTTAGACAGCTCATTTACTCAAAACGCGCAGTGTTAGGCTAGTTCGCCGTGGGTTTCGCTGCGGCGAAGTCCACGGCGAACTCTGTTGTTCAGAGGCAGAAAAGAATTACACTCGCCGTGACTTTTGCCGTGGCGAAAGTCACTGCGAAGTCATGTTGTGTCTGTCCCTCAGTCTTCTTCTCAGCTAGTCCTTATATGTAATTAAAATGGCAGAGATGGATCACACTCGCCGTGACTTTCTCCGCAGTGAAGTCACGTAGCTTCTGGTTCTCAGGCTTCTTTTCAGCTGGTCTTCAATCCGATTGATGTGTGTGTTTTTCCTCTGAGCTTCTTCACTTGAGCACCTCTTCCTATGCAAGAAAGAAAGAGGGTTGATGAGTTTTACAAGTTACCACATTATAAAAATTCATTAAACTCCAAATTTCATACAATTTACAACTCTTTCTTTGCCCCGTTTTCTCATTAAGCTTTTGGTTCCTTTTTGCAATGTTAATCACCAAATTAATCACAGGTATGGAGTAAAATAAGATGATTTTGTAATGAAATTTTGGAGCTTATCAGAGGCCACAGCAAGTCCCTTGTCATTCTGCTCCTCTGGGGCTTAGTTTGCCGTGGCATGAACAGAGAAGTATTGTACCTCCTGTAATTAGCCTCTTCTTTATCCATGATCCAATCTTTTTGGTCCTAAGTAACCCTACAAGTAGAAATAAGCTAAAAAAAGGATCAAGCAGCCTTATAAATCAATTAATACAATTAATATACAATTATGCCTAATTATCCTCATTTTCCTGCTAATTTCACCTAAGAGTCTAAGATCTTTATTGAGCACTATTGGACCAATATCACATCTTAATCATGTTAATTACCTCAATTTAAGCATGTAAAAATATTACAAATCAGATATTTGTCGACTTCCCCACACTTAAACCTTTGTACTCCCGGACAAAGGCTAAAACTTTTGCAACTTAAAGGAAATGTTTACCTGAAGGAGAATTTCAACATATTCAGAGCATAAGAGTTAATCCTATGAATCAAAGACCTCAAGCTATCAATCAAGGTGAAATGAAGTAATTGCAAAGGATTAATCATGAATGCAATGAGAATGAACAAAAGAGAAGAACTCTCAAGTATGTAGTGTTTCACTCTACTCACCAAATTGGGGTTCATTTATCTCTAATCGACTTAATTAACCACTCTACCATAAGCTCGAAGAAGTTCTAAAATCTCCACTTTAAAGCAATAGTGCAAATGAATCAAGAGGGCTTTGAAAAGGGTCATAATAATGGAGAAGGCTAAATGGGAAATATGGAGAAGAAGAAAATTGATGTTATACACGCACAATTACTCATAAAGCATCAAGCCCTCAAAACAACTTGCAAGCATACTCTTCATTGCCACTTTCAAAACTTTTATGAATGCCTTATTTCCTCTTCTTTTTCTATTTTTTTCTCTTCTTTTTTTACATATGCATGGCATATCATACACATTATAGCAATGGAATTTTACAATCAAGCATCACATATAGCAATTTGAGATGCATCATCTACCAAATTGGCATGCTCATGCGAACATCAAAGGATTTGCTCAAATAGAGTGACAAGGGAATAGGTGTTTGGGGTTTGTGTTTGGGATATGAAGGTTGTGAAATGAATGCCTCTATCATTCTTCACCACATTAAATGCAAACAAGCTTTGACCAAGAACTAAAACAAGTTCTAAAGGATGGAAACCAAGTGGACATCACACAAGAAAGGAAGTTTAGGCTCAAAAACCTCACAATATGGCCAGATTTCTAATGTTCATGCACAAAGATTGATTGCACTCAAAATTAACCACAAAGCATTAAATCAATCACCACAAAGGCTAATTCAAGGAATTCATCAATAGAATCAACAACCAACCTCAAACATGAAGAAATTCCGATAGTTCTCAATACAATTCCACAATGGTTATCCAAGTCCAAAGACATAACAAAAGTTCAAGTGTGGCAAAGTTCAAAATTTTTCAAAAATTTCAGCCTTTTGAAGTTAAAAACATAACAAAGATGCAATAATTTTAACCCACTTCACTCATTACAAAGCACAACCCTCCCCCACACTTAATTCCTACATTGTCCTCAATGTAGAAAAAATATGGACATAGCAATTTAACTCAACTCTTGGGGTGTAGTGGAAAGTTGTGAAGTCCAATTCAAGATTGGAGCACAACATGTCATCAACACCAAAAGGAAAATAGGGAGAAGGCAAGAGTGAGTCAAAATGATATGCCAAAGGAATTTCCAAAGCACGTTAAAACTAAGTGTGGTCTTGGTGTGTGAGCAAGAAGCTTGTATTACTAATTCAAGGAATTGAAAACAACTACATTTACAACTACTTTTTCCTACTAGGTAAGTTACCTCCCCCACACTTATCTCAAAACATATATATCAAATATCAAGTAAGTAAAGCAAGCAAAGAGGAAAGAAACAACCTCATGATCAAGGTGGTTGAGATGGCTCATGGTAGTGCTTGTGCAAATGGCCATTGACTTTGAATTTCGATCTGGTAGCTCCATCTAGGAGCTCAAATGCACCATAGTGATAGGTCCAGACAACTTGGTATTGACCCTCCTACCTAGACTTTAACTTGCCTGATAGGATCTTGATTCTCGCCTTAAACATCATTACCTTGTCCCCTTCTTTAAAGTCCTTCTTCATGATGTGTTTGTCATGTATCATCTTTAACCAATCCTTATAAATTAGCCCATTCACATAGGCATACAACTGTAATTCCTCAAGATCTTGGAGTTGCATCGTCCGATTTGTTAAGGAAGACTCCAAAACGACATTATAAGCTTTGATGGCCCAATATGATTTGTGCTCCAACTCCATAGGTAGGTTGTAAGACTTCCCATAGACAACTCCCAATAGGTGTCTTATAGGCCATCCTATATGCCAAAAGAGCCTCTTCCAAGCGATCGCTCCAGTCTTTATGCGATAGCTTCACTATCTTCTCAAGAATGTGCTTCACCGCTCAGTTTGAAACTGCAGCAAGCCCATTGGTTTGGGGATTGTAGGGTGTAGCAAATTTGTGAGTGATGTCATACTTAGCAAGCAGTGACTGGATCATCCTGTTGCAGAAGTATGTGCCTTGATCACTGATGATTGCCTTGGGGATGCCATATCTACAAAAGATAGAAGAATGAAAGAACTTGGAAATAGTATTGGCATTATCTTTTCTAGTGAGGATGGCCTCTATCCATCGAGACACATATTCTACCACAAGGAGAATGTAAGTAAAATAGCAAGATGGGGGAAATGGGCCCATGAAATCAATGCCCCAAACACCAAAGATCTCACAAAGTGGATTTGGTTTATGAGCATCTCATGTCTCTTGCCCCAACTCTCATACTGTTGACACTTATCACACACATTGCAATACATATGTGCATCTCTGAATAGTGTAGGCCAATAGAACTCACATTCTAACACCCTCCTAGCTATCTTTTGACCACTAAAATGCCCCCTACAAGACAGATAATGAGAATGTGTCAAATTAGAATGAATCCTATGGTTAGGGACACAGCGCCGGATGATCTGATCACGGCAGACATGCCATAGGATGGGTGGATCCCAAGTGTAATATCTAGCCTCCCTCCTCAACTTCTCTATCCGTAAATGAGACAACAAAGACTACATCAGTGACAAGGAAATTCACACTGTGAGAATACCAAGGCTCAACAGTGGCCAAGGCAAACAAAGCAGAATCAGGAAAAGAATCAATGCAATAATTAGAAGAATCAACTCCCCTTGTGTTAGGAGGCAAGCAGCTTAGATGATCGGCCACATGATTTTCAACTCCGGCCCGATCCTTGATTCTCACATCAAATTCTTGCATCAAAAGAGCCCATCTCAGCAGTCTAACCTTAGACTGGGGCTTTTGAAAAAAAATACCGCACAGCTGCACGGTCAGTGTATATACTACAACAAAAGAGTTTATCAAAAATTATCTAAACTTATCGAGTGCAAAAATTATACCGAACAACTCTTTCTTAGTCGTGGTGTAACTAATTTGAGTGGAATCAAGTATCCTAGATACATATGCAATAACCTTAGGAACCTTGTCAACTCTCTGACCAAGCATGGTTCCTACCACAAAATTAGATGCATCATATGAAAGCTCAAAAGGCAAATGCCAATTAGGTGAACTAATAATAGGAGGAGAAATTAAGGAAGTTTTCAAAGTGTTAAAAGCATGCTTGCATTTATCATCAAAGACATAATCAGAGTCCTTTTAAAGCAAAGAGGAAAGAGGCAAGGCAATCTTTGAAAAATTTGCAATAAAACGCCTATAAAACCCCACATGCCCAAGAAATGATCCAACTTTTTCAAATGGGTAGGATAGGGCAAAGATGAAATAACTTCAATTTTTGCTTTTTCAACCTCAATCCCCTTTGGGAGATCAAGTGACCTAAAACGATACCACTATCCACCATGAAATGGCACTTCTCATGTTCAAAACCAAGTTCTTTTCCAAACATCTTTTGAAAACAAGTTCTAAACTAGAAAGGTACTCATCAAAGCTAGAACCATAAATAGTGAAATCATCCATAAAGACTTTCATGTTATGCTCCAACAAATCAATAAAAATGGAAATCATTCATCTTTGAATAGTACCGGGAGCATTACAAAATCCAAATGGCATCCTCCAATAGGCAAAGGTACCAAAAGGACATGTGAAGGTGGTTTTTTCTTGGTCCTCTAGAACAATTGGTACTTGGCCGAAAAAACCATCAAGGAAATAGTAGTGAGACTTGCCAAAAATGCTCTCAAGCATCTGGTCAATGAAGGGTAAGGGGTGTGTGGTCTTTCCTAGTAGAGGAATTAAGCTTCCTATAATCTATACATACTCTCTGAGAATTCTGGCTTCTCTAGTGGCGATAAGTTCATCATTATCACTCGGGACAATGGTAATTCCACTCTTCTTCGGTACTACTTGAACCGGTGACACCCACTCACTATCTGAAATAGGATAGATAATCATAGCACTCAAGATCTTAGCTATCTCTTTTCTCACCACATCAAGAAGGAGAGGATTCAGTCTCCTCTTTGGTTGCTGAATAGGCTTAGAACCCTCATCCAAGAGAATTCAATGAGTACAAACCAAGGGATTGATCCCTGGAATGTCAGCCAATGACCACCCAATTGCAGCCCTATAAGACCTAAGATGTGAAACAAGTCTACCTTCCTTAATATCAGACAAAGCACTCAAAATAATAATAGGCAACTTATTAGAATCAGTAAGAAACACATATTTCAAGTTAGGAGGTAAGGGTTTAAGATCCATAATTGGGGGTTTTACTACAGACGGTACCAACTCTTGAAGCTCAAGTACAGCAAGTGGTAGGATGGTGTCATCACAAGGTGGGGAAAGAGATATTGGTGCATCTACACATGCAGTAACTTCTCCACTTCTCAAGGGTGAGCAAGTATCCACCATTAACAAGGCTACTGGTGTAGCTTGCATGACAGTGTCTGTGTGGTCAACAAGACCTGCATCACAATCAAAAGAAACTTTCCCAAGACCACTAATTGTGGGGTGGGCAGATATAACATCATAAGAGCAAGTAAAAGCATCAGAATCATGCGAAGTGGAAAGCCAGCTCTCAATCTCAATGCAAGCAACACATGGCATGTCATCAACACAATCACAAAACAAGGAAGTATGGGAGGGGAAAATAACAGGTGATGGATCAACATGCTCAAATGAATCAACAAACATAGCATCATATAGCTCATTAATATCATTATCCACACAATAAATTGCACTAATGCCTAGGTAAGTACAATCATCACTAGCATTGCTCAAGGTCTTTGATAAGAACTTGACCTCTTGGTCCCCAACCCCCATAGTGATTGTACCCTTTTCCATGTCTATAATGGTTACTGTTGTCCTAAGGAAGGGTCGGCCTAGAATTAAAGTACTCTCACTAGGGTTATCACTTGTTATATCTAACACATAAAAATCAGCTGGGAACACAAGACCTTTCACTTGCACTAAGATGTCTTCCAAGATTTCCTTGGGATAACTAATTGTTTAGTCCGCAAGTTGGAGAACCATACTTCTGTCCCGAAGAGATTGGGTACCCAACAACTCAAAAATAGAGGTAGGCATGACATTTATCGCAACACCAAGATCTAATAAAGCATTTGAAATGGTGGTCTTTCCTATGATACAAGGGATAGTGTAAGAACCTGGGTCTTTGCATTTCAAAGGTAATTATGGTTTAAACAAAACACTAACATTAGACCCCAATTGGATTCTTTCACTATGCTTGTATTTCCTCTTATTGGTGCACAAATCTTTTAAAAACTTTTTGCCGATTTGGGCATTTTCTTTATCAAGTCAAGAAGAGGTAAATTCACTTCAACTTTGCTAAACATTTCAAACATCTCTTTGTCACACTTGTCATCAGAAACCCTCTTACTAGCCAAATATGAATGAGGAAAAGGGAGGTCAGAAACTTTTACCTCTTTACCTTTTTCTTGCGACTCTTTGTTGGGTGACTCGTGTGTTATAAAGCGAACACCTCTCTTGTTTCTTGTGGAAGGTGGGGCAGCTAAGAGCGTTATTTCTTGATCACTCTCACTTTAGATCATGATAGTCGGCTTAGGAAAGGAGCACTCCTCAATGGGCTTGTTGTTAGAACACTCTTCATTTCCCGAAGTTGGTCTATCACACACAATCTCCTCATCTACATCAGTCTCATCATCCCTAAGGTCTTGAAATTTAACTTCATTTCCACTCCTCAAGGTAATGGCATTGAGGGACTTCGGGTTGATAACAGTGTTAGAAGGAGAAGCCCCACTCGATCTTGCTTGCTTATCACTCAAACCATCCGACAATTGGGTCACAAAGGATTGAGGTTTGTGGCTCTAGTCTCCCATTGCTCTATTTTATACTCAAGAGATGTAAACCTCGCATCATTACGAGCATTAATGTCCACATGCATCCCTTGTATGCTCTTGAGAATTCGATCACAAGAATCATCCCTCTTGGTAAATCTTAGGGAACTAAGGCCCTTGGAGAGGAAGATTGGCCCTTGTGGTTTTGTTTTTCCTCCACCGGAAATTAGGGTGTGACCTCCACGCTTTATTGTAGGTGTTGCTGTGGAGATCCCATTTTCGGTTGGGATTAGAGCTGGACCTCCCCTGGTACATAGCATTGGTTTCTACCGGTTCACTTGGGCAAAGGCTACTAATATGCATCATTGACCCACAATGCTGACAACTAGGTGTAACTAAGGCTTTGGAGGTAAAGGGAGTGCGAGCATACTATTGCATGCTAAGGTTCCTCAACTCTAACGTAATGAAGGCAAGCTAAGAAGTAAGTTGGGTACTAAAAGTGTCTATCTTGGCCTCTTAGGGATCTATCCTCCTTGATTGTTATGGGTTAGAGCTCACCTCAAACACCCCTTTGGAACCTCTTTTATTGTATTGTTGGGTGTTCTTAGCTCTCATTTTCATCATAGCCCAAGCCTCCTTGACAGGTAAGTCCTCTAAAGAACCGCCGGTACTAGCATCCATGATGCATCTCTCATTAGGCAAGAGCCCCTTATGGAAATACTGGATGAACTACTCATCAATGATCTGGTGGTGGGGATACCTGGCCAATAACTCTTGGAATCAGCACCAATATTCATAGAAACTCTTGGAAATAATGCTCCAAGAATGCTCTTCTCAAATTAGCCCAAGAAGTGATGGCATTCTCATCATGTCTAGGTAGAAGTCGAAACTATTCCTTGGCCTTCCCATCAAGTGACAAGTGGAAAACTTTCAATTGCATATCATCAATGTTTGCTCCAACCGGCTTCATGCTAGAACATGCGACATGGACCCCATATACAAGACCATATAGGTCCTCCCCTTCCAATCCTACAAAGTGAGGCAAAGCTGCGATAGTCTTTTAATCTCAATATCAGCATATAAAGCAAGATATGCAGTTTGAAATGGATCGAATGTGACACCACTTGATGTAACCTCCCTAATGCTTCTCCTCCTAAGGATATCATAGTTTCCCTCATCCTCACCATTTTTTCCATTATGACCATTGGGTGGTTGACAAATCTCTAATTTGTAATGCTTTTATATGCCTAATTTGAGGCAATTAACATGATTAAGATGCAAGTTTGGTCCAATAATGTCTAATTGAATATCACAAACTCTCAAGGGAAATGAGTGTAAAATTAGGAGTAATTAGCCATAATTGTAGATTAATTGTATTAATTAATTTATAGGGCTATTTGATCTTGGTTTTATCTTATTCTCACTTGCAGGGTCGCTCAGGACCAAAAGATCGGACCCGGGACGAAGAAGGTCAAACAAAAGAGGCAGAACTGAAGGCTCCTCGCCGTGGCGAGCAGACGGCGAAAAACCCCTCATATTGGCAGAGAAGACTGGAGCTCGCCGTGGCCTTGTCGCGGTGAGCCCACGGCGAGAGGAACCCTGAAGAGGCAGAGAGGAAGGCAGCTCGTTGTGTAACACCCCAAATTTTAGAAAAAGAGAAAATAAGGAATTATTTAAGATTTAGAAAATATTATTAAAACATTAAAAAGCATTAAAAATAAATTTATGATGTTTTAGGTATTTTTAATAATTTTAAGGCTTATTTTATTTAAGAAACAAAGAAGAATTAATTAGAAGATAAAACGTAATTTGGAGAAAAAGGGATAACAAGGATATAGTTGAGGTTTTAGAAATGTATTTAGAAATTAAAAGCCTTATAAATAAATTTACGAGGCCAGGTATATTTTTAATAATTTTTAAAGTTTATTTTCTTTATTAGCTCAGGGAAAATAGTTAGAAGACAAATTTAAATAAGGGAATATTTAGAATCTTGGGGTATTGGTTATTAATTAAAAAGTCTTATAAATAAATTTAGAAATTAAAACATATCTAGAGAAATTATTTTGGGGACAGACTTAGGTATATTTCCAAGTGATAATGGTAAATAAAATTATGATTTAAGAGAAAAATAGGAAATAGAAAATGGAAAAGACAATATCTGCCCCTAATTGAAAATATCTTCAATTAAAAAGGGAAGGGCAAGATAGTAAAATACCTGTTAAAAAAAATATCAGTCATCTCTTTAAATATAAGCCACACACGTGTCCCTAACCATTAAATAAACTCTCTCACTCAGCTCTCTTTATTTCTTTCTTTTTCCCCAAATACCCGACACACACACACACTTCCTCACTCTCTCATTCTCTCTTCTCCGTTCCTTCGAAGCTCAGCGGCGGGTTCAGCTCAGACGACGGCGAACGGCGACGGTTGACGGCGGAAGAAGCTCAAGAAGCTTGGAACAATTTTGGGTAAGTCATTTCTTCCCATTTCCTCTCTATTTCGGCGCGATTTTGAGTGGATGGGGGGAAGATGATCCGAATTTTTGGATGGTTTTTGAAGTTTCTGAAATTATAAAAATGCTCCTTGGACCTTGTTCTTGGTTGTTTGAGTGTTGATTTTGGGAAGGAAGTTGAAATAGGCTCGGATTTGCTCAAATTTCTTCGTCGGGTACTATTCATGCGACGGGGAAATTAGGGATTTTTGGGAGTTCATTGTTTTGAAGCTTAATTTCTAGTGATTATAAGTAAGATTAAGGTTATGGAATGATTGTATATGGATTATTGAAGCTTATGGAATTTTTGAAGAAATTCTTCCTCCCCTGTTTCTGCGAATTCATCGGGCAAGAGGGGAAAATTTTTGAAGCAACTTATATGGAGGAATTGGGAGTTGGAATGAGTGTTTTAGGTGGGTGAATTAATGAAATTTGGAATGGTTGGATTTTTGTTCCTCTTGTTGTTTCTTCCTGTTCTGGTCAGTGATGCTTGATTCTTGTTCTTCTTATTGTTTCTCTGTTCCTGTTCGGCCAGGAGCAATAGGATGACTAATAATGTTTTGTTTTGCTGTTGGGAGAATGAACTGAATTTGTTTAGGTATGGTTGATTGATAGGAAATTATTAGAAGTGTAATTCTTTGTTCTTTAGTGCTGGCCAAGTGCAAAGAAAAGAGAAGGAATGGGATTTTGAAACTATAACTCTTGATATTTCATCTTTGTGAAGTGTTAATTGCCTAATTTTATTTCCTCCTGGATGCTCTAGCTGATAGGTTTGGTTAAGGGAAGAAGGAAATGTTATGATATTTAATTAAAGAAGTAGGAAATGGTTACCAATGTTTGTTGTAGTTTTAGGCTCTAGCAATCTAATTGTGGTTTAAATTAAATGGCTGCACTGTGTTGGAGTAATCTAGATGTTCCTTATATGCTTGATTTCCTTAGCTTTGTTTTAATCCTAATACAAGGTTGATGATAATAGAGATAATAATGATTTCCTGCTCTTATTGATGATATGGATTGCTGGTTATTAGTGGGAAAGGAGAATAGTATTATGATTTATTAATTAAAAAGAGTAGGAAGTTGATATTAATGTTGGATTGTAGTTATAGGTTCTGGAATTATAATCTTTGATTGGTGGTTGATCATTGACTCTAATGATGGGAATGGAAAAGAAGGGCAATATAAGTTCAATAGGGAGTAAAGGAAGAAATATGGAAAATTAGATTGGTGTCTTGGATTTTGTTGCACTTGATTCAACAATGTAATTTAGATTATATTTTTTTGATTGTTGGTTGGAAATGGTGTTTATTGGATTAACTTGATACTTTGAATGAGGTTTTCAAGTCAATATTACTATATGGTTATTATGGGTAATGTTAAGAAATTACGAGTTTAGTTGGAAGTTGAATTGATGGCTTAAGGATTTGCAAAGATTTAGGAGTTGTAACGAGTGAAAGGTTATTTAATTATCAATTGATGATATTCTTGTATTCTTGTGGTGTGAATGCTAACTTGTATTTGTGCAATGCTTATTGATGATGGTATAATTAACTGTCAAATTAAGAATTTAGATTCAATTATATTAGAAGTAAGAAAGGCCAATTCAGTTTTAAAATAGTAAGGAATCTCCTATGTCTATGTTGTGTATATATTAATTTATATCGATGCCATGTGACTGACGATGGTGTGATTAAGCAGTAAATTAAGAATTTAGATTTAATTATGTTAGACGTAAAAAGGGTAGCCGGCTAGGAAGGAGAGTGACATTTAGTTATTATACCTAAGTTAGATATTAATATATCATTTCTATATTATGAATATTTATAGGACGTGATAGTGGGGTCGAATCCCTAGAATACGGTGAAAGGCAGAAATACAGTGAACAGTAAGCGCAGGATACAGGTAGCAGTTTCATTCAATTTCATCTATCATGTATTAATAATTGCATAGCATGTTTTATAAATTCACAGTAAACTTCAGGGCCGAAAGGTCGCTTTAACCTTGTCAGATATATTCATGGTATCCGAGTACTCGATGACTAGAGGGTTAGCTACCCCTAGTACAGATTAGATATGACCGAGAGGTTATATTCAGGAGGTTGAGCCTCATAGTAGTGCCTTAAGTGCACTAGTATACAAGGTTAATGTTTACTTGTATGGGATGAGTGCGGGGGCCCACATAGGGGCATCATCCCTACCCATACAGACATGTTTTTTAGTTATACATATTTGCTAATTATTATGCATGGTAATGAATGAAATGAACTGCGTTAAATTGCTGTTTCAGAGAAACTGGTAGATGATAAGATGATTGAGATAAGGCAGGAGTGCTGGAGGAAGATTAGATGAAGAATTTAAGATTATGTTATAAAAAGTAAGGTTATCTGTATATGATGTAATCTTAAATTTTTAAATTAATAATAGAAAGCATAGAAAATAGACTTGTATAAATTTATAAAGGGATTTAAATTTCCTAAGTATTATGAATTAAAAATAGATACCCTCGGAGGGTTAGTGTAATTTTAATTGTTTTATTAACTACTTGATTTAATAAGAAAATCTTAAGCTATTCCCATTTGTCTGAAAAGCCCATTCCAACTAATAGAAAGTTGGTTTAATGTTTTAAAAGAAAAAGTTTTAAATTTTCCGTATTTTTGGGCTTCGGACATTGAAAAGTGGTTATAATCCAATTAAAAATTGCTATAATATAGTAGAAAATTCTAGGTGTTACACGCCGCGACGAGCGGACGGCGACATGTTGTTCTGCAAAATTTTCAGTTCACGTTTTGGGCCTCTGTTTCAGATTCAACTTAATACCCACTCTTAGACCCAACTTGGGGGACCTATAAATACTTAAATCTAAACCCTAGAAGGCAGATTTGGTCCACAAAACACACACACAAACCCTAGCTCTCTCATTCTCTCATCTCATCTTCATCTTCTACCTCCTTTCAACCCCAAATTTCTATGGCACCCACTCTCATTTCTCTTGTTGGTGCTTCTCCATGGAAGGCAGCAGCTAGAGGGCACAAATCCTTGGTGATGGAGACTAATGACTTGAGCTTGAAGCTTCATTAGGGGAGTTCTTGTTCTCCCACTCTCTATTCCTTATCTTTAAGCATGTTTCTAGGATTCTAGGGCTTGTTTCTTCATTTAAATGTGATTTCTACGAATTATCTTTTGTTAGAGAGTGGTTGAAACACTTGTAGCTTGTTTCTATTTGTGTATGCTTGACATTTGTTCTTCATTTACTTAAACTTTGTTTGAATGTATGGATTCATCATTTTGAATGAATGTTTTAGTTAATATTTGTGCTATTTGAGTATTCTCATTTAGTAGACCACTTTGTCAAGTATTTGCATTTGTGAATTGGCTATTGAGTTTGTTAAGTTGTATGAGTGGCATTGGCCTTCTATCCTTGTGTTTTAATTTATTATGTGGGATTCCAGTAATTAATTGAACCCTAGGATTAATTAAGTGGCAATTCGGGATCCCGGTTGTCGGATTAATAGCCCCTTACAATTAACAAATTCACCTTGGTTTTTAAGCTTAATCAACTCGGTGTTGGAGGAATTAGTAAGCGGGATTCCGGTACTAATTCACCCAATTCGAGCCTAGCCTAGAGGGATCCCTCTAGGGGCCTTTTTAATGAACCAAAGAGCTCCCTAAAAACAAATTGAAGCAATGATTGTCTTAAGTCTCTATTCACCAAGGGTTACTCCACCCCATTTAATCCAAATCTCCCGTTAAATCCAATCTCAATTCTTTCTTGAACATACAACACTGTTCCTACAAACTTTTCTTTTACATCTCAAAAATCAAATACAAAATGTTTTCCCATCCAATTAGTTTCGCATTTAGCTATTAGGTAGTCATTTACACGAAGGCTCCTTGAGACCGACACCCGGGGATAGCTTCCACTACCCCTTGGGTCTTAAATTCTTGGAGAGCAGATTCGAGGAGACACTACACCGATTTCCTTCAATTTCGGTGCTCTTCAGTGGTGGGTTAGCATTGGGAATATTGGGTGGTGGTTGGTGGGCCATTAGGATATTTAAAGGTATCTCTATATGAAGAGGATTATCAGTATCTGAATGAGAGGAAATGCTAGACTCCCTAGAAGAACACTCTTCTAATATAAGGCTAGAGGGACCACCTGGATTGGCTCTCCTAAGTTAATTAAGGTTTCGCTCAATCTCAAGGTTAATGGATGGAAGGTTTGATCCTTTTCTCTGTCTCCCTCTAGTCATGCACAATGCAGCTCAAAGAAGTAGAATAAATCAAGAACAAGACAAGTAAAGGTTGAGTCACACAAGGCACATACATCAAGTGGACTTTAAGCAGCAACAAGATTCAGAATGTACAAAACTCAAGCAAAAATGAATGGAATGTGGTGTATGAAAGAGTATGTCTGTGTAGTTAGTGTATATGTATAGGTATGGTATGTGTATGGGGTGTATATGCAGTACAAATGGTGATAAGACAGTAAAAATCAGCAAACACAGGAGCTGTCAGGGGAGCTCGCCGTGGCGAGTGGACGGCGAGGAACAAAAGTAGACTCACCGTGGGGGCGAGTGCATGGCAAGGAATCAGTGATTCTGCCACTGAACAGAAAGCAAACTATAGAATTTTGAGAATTTTAAAAAACTAATATAAGTTGAGTGAAAATGTGATGTACCACTTCAAACAAGTGCCAATTAGTCAGAGCAAGTATGGAATGCAAGAATCAAGCTCAAAAAAGTTTGAAATCAAATTTAAGCCACTTGAATTTCAAAAATACCCTTTGTGCAAGAAATTAAGTTAAGTGGCCAAATTTTGCAATAGAGTTCAAAATGGTATGTTATGCACAGGTAAGTGTCAAGCAAAAAAATTGTGACTTGGGAGATATAATCATGCACTCAAAATTAAGCAAGAGCAATCATTCATAGTTTAGTGCAATAAAACTACCACAAAAGTAACCAAGCACACAGGTATGTCAAGGAGCAAAGAAAATGCAAGAACAAGTATCTATACTAATTTTTTTAGGGGTTTTCAAAATATGATATGCTAAGATAAAAAATAAACTAAAATAAAACCTAAAAGCTAAATGCAACTAGAAGCTAGACTCGGCCAAAACAAGTTTGACAACTGGCTACTAGGGAACCAATTACTTGGCTCCAAGGCAAAGGAGACACGTGAAGAGCAACTAAAATTGGGTTTATCGGTGCAGTGCCACCTCGGGTCCACTCTCCAAGAAATTAAACCCAAGGGGTAGTGGAAGCTATCCCCGGGTGTCGGCTCAAGGAGCCCTAATGCAATTTAGTTCCTAGTAGCTAAATGCAAAACTTGTAAAAGATGAGTAAAAGCATTCTGTTTGGTTTTAGGTATAAAAGTTGATTGAAAAGTGTTGTATGTTTACAAACAAATCAAGATTGGACAAGTGGGAGATTTGGATTAAAACGGGATGAATTATTCTTTGTAAATGCAACTTTTGGGAATCATTACTTCTTAAGATTTTAGGAGTTAAAAATGGCCAATTTTATAAAGAACCCTAGAGGAACCCCTCTAGGCTAAGCTAAGGTCAATCTAATCAATGCCAGAACCTTGCAATTAATCAACTTAACCGAAGTTGATTAAGCATTTGACCCAATTAAACCTACTCACCACAAGGGACTCTTAATCCAACAACCGAAACCCCGAATTGTAACTAAATTAACCTATTAATTCCAATTCATTGGTGGAACCCTAACAATAAATTGAACACAATAGGTTGAAGCCCAATGTCACTCAAGCAATTAGTAGATTTACTTGTTCATTTCTAAATAAAAGCACTTGACACCATGACCCACTAAACAAGAACCCTCGTCTAACACAAGATTTTAGCAAGAAAACATATATTAAATGATGAACCCATACAAATAAAATATGTTTAAGTCAATACAAAGAAAATAAGCAAGATACATTATTTCTACCACTCTCACACAAAGATATAAGATGAAATTACAACCAAATGCATACAACAAATCCTAGAACCCTAGATAATTTGAGATACACATGAGGAAGTAAGAGTGGAGAACAACACTCCCTTTTGGAGCTTCAAGCTCCTCCCTTGAGCTCTATCACCAAGAATAAAAGAGCTTAGTTGATGCTCATCATGGAAGGAACAACAACCAAGGTGGAAGGAATGGAGCTATGGAGGTTTGGGAAAGAGAAGGGTGGAAGATGAAGAGATGAAGTTGAGAGAGAAGAAAGGTTAGGGTTTTGTCTGGTGGCTCCAATCTGACCTAATGATCTTCAAATTTCGTGTTTTAAGTGCCTGACTCGGGTCATGGAAGTAGGTAATTAAATTGGATATGGTTTAGCCCTAAACTCAACTCACTCACCGTGGCGAAGCTAATGCTTCTAGTCCTTTTTGGTTGGGTTCATTGTGGGCTCATCGTTGTGAGGCCACAGCAAGTCCCATGTCATTCTGCTCCTCTGGGGCTTAGTTTGCTATGACTTCGCCGTGGAACAAACAAGTGTTCTGCCTCCTGTAATCATCCTCTTCTTTGTCCGGGATCTGATTCTTTTGGTCCTGAGTGACCTTACAAGTAGAAATAAGCTAGAAAAAGGATCAAACAGCCTTATAAATCAATTAATACAATTAATCTACAATTATGGCTAATTATCCCCATTTTCCTGCTAATTTCATCTAAGAATCTAAGATCTTTATTAAGCACTATTGGACCGATATCGCATCTTAATCATGTTAATTACCTCAATTTAAGCATGTAAAAGCATTACAAATCAGATATTTATCATTACCCTTAGAGGAATCCCTCTAAGCTAGGCTTGGATTGGAATAATCAATAGCAGAATCCCGTATATTAATTCTTTCAAGCCAAGTTGATTAAGCACTTTTACCAATGAATGGACTTGTTAATTGTAAGGGGCTTTAGATCCAACAACCTGAACTCCGCATTGTCACTTGATTAATCCTTGAGTCCTAATGCATTGGTGGTATCTCATTCAATGAATAAAGACTAAGGGATTGAAGTTTAATGCCTGTTATGTAACTAACAAGCTCATTAACAAACAATTTCTACCAAGTCCCTTAATATACCATACCTCAAAGCCATCTGTAACACCTAAATTTTTAATACTATACTATAGCATTTTAATTGAATTATAATCACTTTTCCAATGATAGAAGCCCAAAAGTACGAAAAATTCAAAAACTTTTTCTTTCCGACATCATTTCTATTGCAATGGGCTTTTTTAACAAATTGGAACAACTTAAAAATTTTTAATAAATCAAGTGGTTTATAAAACAACTAAAATAACTAGGATCATCTTATAATCTCTAATCCTATTTCATATTACTTAGGGAACCATGTTGTATGTGATGCACCTATACTTCTGTTATCATAATATTTAGCTAATACTAATTCATACCTATTTTGTCTTAATAACAAAATAGTGGGGTCGTCTCGATTGATAACCCCCTTACTTGTATATGTTATCAGATGGTTCTTCTGTGATATATATATATACATACCCAGACATATAATTACTACATAAGCTTCCCGCTTGCTTACTTTATAACCTTATAACATATCAGATAACTATACTCAAAATATCTATAGTGGTACAAAATACAACAGGCATTCCTGCTTCTTCTTATACTACCTTATCCCCAAAAGCTCGACTCCTTTCAGCTTCTCTGAAAACCAAAAGTACAACGTAGTTTACTTCATACACTCTTATTCACATGCATGCATTGTCATGTATACATTTTATAGACCTGTACAAATAATGCTAATTTTTATCCTACTAATCTATGTGCCATAAGCACCTACCAACCACTGATAACAATATATTTGTTAACCATTGGAGGCCTTACCTACAGGATTTCTAGTTATAACATTTAAAGTTACAACAGAACTGATCTAGCAAAGGGGTAGCTAACCACCTAAGCCCTGGAGTACTCCAAACATGAAAAGAATAAAAACTTACCAATGACGTGCAACAATTGTTACAAAATTACACATTAATTTTTAATGTTATGAAATAAACTGCTACGTGACTTTAGAAATTACTCGTAACATGGTTCTTTCTCTTCGCAGTGTCCTAGAGATTCAATTCCACTACCTTCTCCTATAATTACATATAGATAATAAATTAATATATATATACTGACTTGTAATAATTCAGCATCTCTCATGTTCTTATAGTGCTACTTATATCTCTACCTTTCCCAAATCTAATATGTATTTCAATAATAATCCTAACTCAATCGCCAATTATACCATTATAAAAACAAGTATAACACTCATACACACAAGCACGGATACCCAAAATCAATTTAGAACACACTAAAGCACCACAATTAACTTCACATTCATGGTATAATTTAAACATGCAGAATTCCTTATTAAAACTGTTACTATATATATTTTCATATTAGCCGAGCAAAACAGAGGAAATCAAATATTAAGGAACATTTAGTTTGGTTGAAACAAAGCAAATAGTCAACAGAGACAAAAGAAAACCAATATCAAATTCCAGAATTTCCAACCTCTCCTATTCCATAAAACCCAATCATGGAATAAATGAAAAACAGAGCAAAAGAAAATCAATCAAATTTCTCATTCAAACAGGAATAAACATACAATCCCATAAACTCATTATCATCCTATCTTCATTATCCTTTATAAATTCCAAAGTCCCTTACCTTTAAGAAAAATCGGATCAAGCAAAGCAGAAATCGATCAACACAACAATCACATTCAAAATCACTGTTAATCTTTCTTCCTCATCACCGAATACATTACAAAACAGAGCAAAGAATCACATATTAACATAATCCAACATAAACTCTTCCCCCTACCAAACAAGTCAAACATAATAGAACAAGACAGGGAAAAATTAAGAAAATTAAACAACTTCCCATTCAAATTAAAATCAACCGTACACCATCAAATATCACTCCATTCTCCCTTCCTCATATTCAGAAAATTGAATCACAGAGAATAGAGGAGAATCTGAATCAAACCAGAACAAAAATCAACATGAGGTGACAAAAAGCATCTCACAAGGACAATAAGAACAAAATCATATCAACAATTCATTGTCTCTATACATCACCCGAATAGAGCAAACAAGAGAGGCAACAAGCATTAACATTCAAAACTCAGAAATAGGGGAAGAAGGAGAAAATTTTCAAAAATTCCCAAACTTCAAAATGTTGGATATGATTAGTTTTGATGATATCAAATATGGATTTAATTATAATACTACTTTGAATGTTGTGCAGCTATCCTAATAGAAATAATGGAGTCTTTGGTTATGTAGAATGATTACTAATGATATTGAAGAAGATTTGAATGATTAAATCAAGAATCAAGTTATTAGATTTGATATTAGAAGTTTCTATGATCAATTGGGAGCTAAAAGAAACTCAAATGAAGTCAAAATCAGCAAACCGTAAGTTCCCAGCATGCATATATCCTTACAAAGCATGCTCATAGATTATTTTTATGTTTTGCAATTAGTAGTGTGTTAGAATAATGGATTTTGATGATAACTAAACATAACTTAGGCATAAAGAAAGTCAGGACATAGAACTGGAATAAACATAGCTTGAACTGATAAGAAATTCTAAGTTACTGCACAATCGATCAGGAAGAATCAATCTATTAGAAATGTAAAGTCATGATCGATCAAAATCAGGTTAGAGAAAACATAAGTTAAGTAACTAGACGCCTAATCGATCAGGGTAAGGTTAGAGTATGTATAAGTTATAAGTTCAGGAGGCCCTCTAATCAATTAGAGAAAATTGAAGAACAAACTTAGTATTCTTAGTGTGATCGAATAACAAGGTGTGATCGATGAGGACCCCTCAGTTATATCTCAAGCCTAATATTAGCCTATTCGTTTATAGTTGCCTACTCAATTAAAGAATGTGTGATGATGTTTTGTGATCGTTTATGGATAAAGAATTAACTAAAATAACTCAAGTATGATCGATTAAGGAAGCATGATTGATCAAGGTACACTTGTGATCAATCAGGCGAGTTGAATTCTAATTTCATCTGTAAAGTGATGCAGGTCCTGATCTAAGCCTAATCTATGTGTGATCGATCAGATAACATAAACTATGATCGAATGAAGCATGATAAACGATCAGGCGATGGATTTAAATGTCTAAGCCTTTTTGACACAAAGTGTGTCAGACCTATTTTGGGAAGTTATCGTTACACACACAGACTCAAGGATTTAGCCATTTGAAATGAGATTTGCTATTTGCAATTAATGAAGAGAGAAGAATTGAAGCTGAACAAGTACAACAGAGTTAATGCAACACAAGAACACTTTCATCTCAATACTCCATCATATTAATCATCTCTCATCAAAAGATCAAGCAACAGCTATAAATGGTCACCAAAGTGCAAAATCCAGAGACAAGTATTAAAGCCACTGGTGAAGAAGTTGGTAGAGACATTGATTGCTTATATCGAATACTCCTTTGAGTTATACTTACTGCATTCAATACTTACCTACTCTCAGATATAATCATTCATTGTCATTGTGCTTAAGTGTGTATCAAAATTAGTTCATTTGAGTGAACAAGTCTTGTAATCACATTTCAAGTAAGGTTTACTCTTAAGATAGTGGGATCTTAAGAGTACGTTGTAATCTTACAAGTTGTAAGGAGGAGTGATCTGTAAGAGAGAGGTCTTACTGAGAGGTCACTTGTAAAGGCAGTCAAGAGCTTGATTAAATCTTGAGGTTTAGTGTATAATTGGCAGGGATGCACAAGAGAGGGGTGAATTGTGCTTATTAAAAATTTAATGAATCAAGACACAGACTCTTATACTGGTTCAGCCCAAACTTTTGGCCTACGTCCAGTTGTCCAACCTCCAGTTGGGTTCCATTAATCCCTCAAGATTCAATCAGGCTCTTGAGTGCCTTTACAAGTGATTGCACAGCAAGAACTCTCTCTTACTAATCACTCCCCCTTACAACTTGTAAGAATACACCCTACTTTTAAGATCCCACTATCTTAAGAGTAATCCTCATTTGAAATGAGATTACAGAAAACTTGTTCACTCTCTGAACAGATTGTGATACACACTGAAGTACAAAGACAATGAATGATCTCTCTAAGAGTTGGTAAGTATTGAATGCAGAAAGTATAACTTAGTAAGAATAATTAATGCACATAATCAATGCTTCTACTAACTTCTTCATCAAGGCTTTTATATTGGTTTCTGGAATTTCACCTGTTGATGAAGTTATAGCTAGTGCTTTATCTTAGAGGAGAGATGATCATAGATGGAGTGTTGAGAAGAATGTGTTCTGGGTAGCATTAACTCCATTGTACTTGGTTTGCTTCAGTTCCTCTCTCTTCATTAATCGCAGAACAGAGTTGTTGTGTCAAACAGCTCTTAATGGCAGACTTATGTGTCTAACGATAACTTCCTAAAATAGGTCTGAATAACTTCTGTACTTGAAAGCTTAAATAGGCTTGACAATTCAGTTTGAATTAAATCTATCTCCACTTTGATCATAGGTCTCTGATCCATCACAGCTTCTGGTTCCTGATCGATCACACATAGATCACACATCGATCATGACCTGCATCACTAAATATGAAGTTAGAGAATACCTCGCTTGATCGATCACAAGGGGTCCCTGATCGATTATGTAACGTCCCAATTTTTATTAGCTTGGAAATTACATTTTATAGGCATGAGGAAGTTTAAGTATTTGTTGATAATATCCCCTAAGAATCCCCATAAAACATTAAGAAGAATTTATAATAATTAAGTAGAATTTTTGCATGATAATGAGATAATATTATTTGCTTAGAAACCCATCTAGTTTAGGGTTGGGCTTAGAAAATGGACTAAAGAAAGACCTTAGCCCATGAGAAATGGTAAATCCCCTTGAAAGAGCTTAGGGTGGCACCACATGTCATGAAGAAGGGAGGAATTATGTTGCAAATAATAAATAGAAAAGGAATTGCAATATGTGTAAGCATAAAATTATATTAGAAAGAAAAGGATTATTAATGGCCAATAGAAATGCATGCAAGGGAAAAGAAGAAGGGGTTATCATAACAAGATAGCCAATAGAAAGACATGCAAAGAAGAAAATCAAAATAGTAAATAAAATAAAATGAGAAAGCCAATAGAATTGCATGCAAGAGGTAAAAGAAAAAGGAATAAGAGAATAAGTAACCAATGAAAAGACATGCAAGAGAAGATGCATGTGGGTGATGTCATTGTGTCTCATAAGAGAAGTCTCTCTTCCTTCCCCAAGTGGCCAAAGTTGGCGCATGGAGGGATAGAAGAAGAGGAAAAAGAGCTTAAAATATTAATCCTCCAATGAACTAAAAGGAAATTGCTAATTTCATAAAATGAGATAATAGGCTTTATGAATCATGTTTGAAGTGATTATGTGTTTCTTATAATGCTATGGCCATATGTTATTATTCAAGAACATAAATGCTCACATGTATAAGTTATTGGTATTGCCATATCTTGTCCAATGTTAAACTTGCATGGTTGTATGTTGAGTATTATGCTGCTGAGATTTTCCCCAAAATCTCACCCCTCCCCCAAATCTAAACCATTTTAGGAGCAAGTTCATCCAAGGAGAAAGAGAAGAAGCTAGCTTAGTCAAGATGAAGATTCAATGCTCTTTGTTTTTGTTATGCATCTTTGAACTCATGAGAAATATGTAATATTGTTGGGATGCCTTGGATTTTGTTGTTATTATGTTTCCCTTTTGGATTTATGTATGTATATGGTCATTCTTGGACATTAAGAACAAGTTTTTAATTCATGCAAATGAAATGCTGTTTTCTAGGTTCCATTCTGTGCAATATCTATTGATGATATTATTCGAGATAGAAGATGAATTCCTTTAGCTTTTTACTTTTTATGTATAGTACTAGACATGTAGGGATTTCTGGAAACCTAAAAACGAAGTAAATCGGAGTTATGTAGCTTAAACTAAAAATCACGCAAGAAGGCCAAAATTTCTGGGCGTGAAAACAAAGGAAGGTTGGGAAAATCAAATATCTGTATCACGTGGGTTGATGCATGTTATGTTTGATATTTTTTCCAGACAGAGGACTCTTCAAGCTTTAATTTGAGACTTGAACCAAGTCAAAAACATTTTTCTACAATTAGTTATGATGTTTCAAAGTTGCTGAAAAAGTTCCGCATTTTCAGCATTTTTCCAGAAATAAAGAAAAGTTTTAAAAGTTTGTGGTTTTGATGTTCTAAGTCTCATATGAGCTTGAATATGATTCCCAATGATTATTAAGCTTGGGAATCTACCAATTCAAATTCACTTGGTTCAAGTTGTGAGCTATGCTGAATATAGATCTGCTCCGGCCCCCTTAACCGGGGAGGAAGTTTTCATCCGTGTTAAGAATGTTAATGTAGTGTTCACTAAGAAACAGAAGAAGAAGACCGGTTCTGAGAAGATAATTTGGAAGAAGAGGTCAATCTTCTTTGATCTACCTTATTGGCGATTTCTAGATGTGAGGCACAATATAGACGTGATGCATGTGGAGAAAAACGTCGGTGATAGTCTTGTTGGAACGTTGTTGCATATACAAGGGAAGACTAAGGACAAACTCAGTGCATGGTTAGACTTGGTTGAAATGGGTATAAGACAACGGTTGCATCCTATAGTCAGTGAAAATGGAAAGAGGGCTTATATGGAACCTGCTGCTCATACACTCTCTAAACAGGAGAAAAAAAAGTCTTTGTGAGTGTTTACGTGGGATCAAGGTGCCGCAGGGTTATTCTTCTAATGTTAGTAGACTTGTGTCTATGAATGATTTGAAGTTGGTTGGAATGAAGTCTCATGATTACCATGTATTGATGCAACAATTCTTACCAGTTGCTATAAAAGGCATTATGCAAGATGATGTGAGGATGACTATAACAAGAATGTGTATGTTTTTCAATGCGATTTGCTGCAAAGTCATCAACACTGAAAAGCTCGACGAGTTGGAAAATGAGGGTTACATTATATTGTGCCAATTAGAGATGTACTTTGCTCCAGCCTTTTTCGATATTATGGTGCACTTGATTGTTCATTTGGTAAGGGTGATAAGGCTATGTGGCCCTGTTTATCTGAGGTGGATGTACCCTTTCGAGCAATTCATGAAAGTTTTGAAAGGGTATTTCAAGAAGCCACATCGACCTGAGGCATCAATTGTTGAAAGATACTTAGTTGAGGAGGCAATGGATTTTTGCAAATCGTATCTAAAAGGGGTTGAGGAAATCCCCCGACATGAATATGGGATCGGTAAGGGGGTATGGGGCGTTAAAGTGAAGACTATGTGCCGTGAAGAGGTGTTACAAGCACACCTGTACATATTGAATAATATGGAAGAAGTGCAGCCTTATTTGGACGAGCATAAGAGGATCCTGAAAGAAAAGAACTCGAAAAAGAGTGACATGCAGATTTCTAACGAGCATAGTAGGACATTTATTGGGTGGTTCAAGGAGTATATTGAAAAAGAGACTAGTGTGCCGGATACAATAAGATGGTTAGTCGGAGGGCCTCGTTTTGAGGTTGTTACTTGGTGCTCTTTTGACATAAATGGTTATTCCTTCTACACTAAGGCCCAGGACAATAATAGCACCATGCAAAATAGTGGCGTGATGGTGGTAGCCAAAGCGATGCACTTCTCCAGTTTGAAAGATGAAAACCCAAGATTGGCTTCCATGGCATATTATGGCGTAATTGAAGAAATTTGGGAAGTTAGTTACACAAAGTTCAAAATTCCAATCTTCAAATGCAAGTGGGTTAACAATAGCGCAGTTTTGATTGATCCCCATACTGGTATGATCTCAATTGATCTTCAGAAGGTTGGGTATAGAGATGAGCCTTTTATTTTAGCAAGTCACGCGAAACAGGTGTTCTATGTAACAGATCCCACAAATAAGCAATTGTCCATAGTCTTGCAAGGTAAAAAGCAAAAGGACCGTGCTCCCAATTTAGATTTAGATGAGATACAACCTTTAGGTGCAGGACCACCTGAACCAAGTGAATTTGAATTGGTAGATGATGATGACCAATTTGCCTCTAGAAATGATCATTGTGAGGGGATATGGGATAACATATAAAGTGAGAACCTTTTTGAATTATCATGTATTAATTCTTGTTAATGTTTTTGTTTTGGTTTTGTGAAGGTTGTGGAATTGTGACTCATCACATCTTTGATATGTTAACAGGTACATGGCAGACGGTGATAACAATCAACAACGGAACGATCACCCTCGGAGAAAGGGAAGAGGTCCGACGAAGCTCAATGACATTGTTGTTCGTCAGGGGACAAATGTGCAGCCTATCCGTGTGGATTTTGACGATGACATGAATCCTATCGGGGAAGTTGGTGCGAATTTCGTCAGCTACGTCGGTTTTGTGGTGAGGAACTGGATAAGCATCTTGGATAACAATTGGCGGAGAATCAACAAAGACGTTAAGGATCAATGTTGGTAAGATATTTTGGTATGTTTTATCATTATACTTCTATTTGTTCCTAATATGTATGTATTCTTATTTTCACTTAATTCAACTAATGTGTTCGTCATTTTTTTCAGCAAAACTTCGATGTCCCAAACACACAATTTTTCAAGGATTTTTGGTTAGGAGAAGGGCGCAAGATGTGGAAGAATTTCAAGAATCTCCTTACCAGAGAATACGTCTTTGGAGACAAGTAGAGTCAAGATCTGGGTCAGACCTATCCCAATATTGACCCAGACACTTGGAAGAAGTTTGTTGCATCACGGCTAGACGAAAAGTTCAAGGTCTATATATTTCATAAATAGCTTTTTAACTTTGGTTAAAAATTGCACTGTTAACACATTATATTAGTTAACTAACTTAGTCTTAGTTTCACAAGAGGAGAGCGAAAAACAAAAGAAGTGACAATCGAAGAATATTTATAAGCACACGATGTCTCGGCGTGGTTACAAGTGGCTAGAGAAAAAGTTGACCCAAAAACAAATTGCAGAAATGGAGGAAGCGGCACGGTCTGATCCTACCTTTGTTGTAGAGCCTCTGCCGCCCTTCCCACGTCATACGAAATGGGATGAGGGAAGGAAGAATAAAGAAGGAAAATTTGTGACTCCGGAGGTTGAGAAAGTTGCATAGAGGATTGTAAGTATTTTACTTGGTTGTTTATGCATTTAACTTGTGGTTTTGTAGCACATTGCAAATTATGATTTTGTTGGGTCATTATGTAACATCCCAAAATTTACAAAATAGACATAAGGAATTATCTATGTTTTAGGGATATTATTTAAAATATTAAAAAGCATTAAAATAGATAAATTTATGATAATAGGCATTTTTAATAATTTTAAGGCTTATGTTATTCAAGAAACAAAGAAGAATTAATTAAAAGACAAAACTTAATTTTAAAAGAAAAGGGATAACAAGGATATAGTTAAGATTCTAGAAATGTATTTAGGAAATAAAAAGCCTTATAAATAAATTTATGAGGCCAGGTATATTTTTAATAATTTTTAAAGTTTATTTTGTTTATTTGCTCAGGGAAAATAGTTAGAAGATTAATTTAAATAAGGGAATATTTAGAAGCCTGAGGTATTGTTTGATATTTAAACAGTCTTATAAATAAATTTAGAAATTAAAGTATATCTAGAGAAATTATTTTGGGGACAGATTTAGGTCTATTTTTAAATGATAATGATAAATAAAATTATGATTTAAGAGAAAAATAGGAAGTAGAAAATAGAAAAGACAATATCTGCCCTAGTTAAAAATATCCTCAATTAAAAAGGGAAGGACAAGATAGTAAAATATCTGTTAAAAATAAATATCAGGTCCCTTTAAATATTAGCCATACACGTATTCCTTCTCCATTCTTCCACTTCCTTCCTATTTTAATTTAATTAAAACACTCCCTCTATCCACGCATATACACACCTGAAGGAAAAGAAAAAAATATATACTCCCTCTCTCGGCCAGAGCACACACACACATAAACACACACAAACACTCCCTCATTCTCTCTCGCCGACTCACTCTCTTCTCCCTCTATTCTCTCGGCCTCCCCTGCTCTCCATCGTGTTCATCGTTCCAGCACCAAACTCCGGCGGATTCAACGACTTTCGACGGCGGTAAGCGGCGACAAAGACATACAGAGCTTGGGTGGTTATGGGTGAGTCTTTCCCTTCGATTTTCTCTCTTTTCTTGGTCCGATTTGGGGTTTCTGTGTGAGGTCAAATTTGGGGATTTGAGTGTTCTGAAGTCCATAAACCGATTAAAACAAAGATTAAGCATAGAAATCAAGTTTCCCTAAAGAAATTTGAGCTTTGTGAAGTGTTGGCCAGATTTCCTCAATTTCCTTTCTTCGGTCACTGTTCACCGGCGGGCTTAATGGTGTTTTCCGGTGGAAATTGATTCAAACCCTTAACTAAACTTAATAAAGAACAAGATTTAACTAAGAAATCAAGTTGGGTGTATATTTTGGAAGCTCTACGAATTTCTATTTCCTCCCTCTGTTCTAATCCGATTTCTGCTCTGTTGGTCTGATTATTGTTGGGTTAATGGGACTTGATATATATGAAAATAAAATACAAGATAGGTGTGATGCTCTGGGTTAGGATTTGAAATTGATGCTAATTGTTCATTTCCTTTCCTTCCCTGCTTACTTGGCCGAATCTTGTTCCCTGTATGTCGCTGATTTCTTGTTTATTGAGGATGTGTTTGTGATTTGTGTTACTTGCTTTTAGTTCTGTTTTCTTTGACTATATATTGAAGTGGTTTGATTCTATTTGATTTTTCTGTTCCATTGGTTCTGGGTAGTTCCCAAAAGGAATTTCTTTGTCTGGTTATGCGATTGTTAATTTGTTTTCTGAGGGATTGAATAAAGCTCATGATTTATGATGAAGTTGGATTTTTATATCAGGTCCAATGGGTAATGGAAGGGTGTGAAGCCTTAAATTAAATACAAGTTATGTTTCAAGGTTTCTTAAGGTTAAATAAGTGTCCTAAGATTTTAAGACATGATTGGAGATTCAAAGTTGGTGATAGCTAAATTTTTTTATGCATTGTCATCACTTGTCTCTTAGGAATTTATTTGAAGAACATGCAATTGATTAAAGGTTACAGATTTCTGGGGTTATAATCTCAAGGTCTATGAGTTTGTAATAGAGCTTAGATTTTGGAACTAAAGAGATGAAAGGAAAAGTCTATAAGGGAATTTTATAGCTTTACAAAGAAACTAATTAATTGTACTTGATGTGTGAAGTGATTTGTAATAAAGAAGTGATAATTGTCAATGGAAGAGGATTTTGAGACTTCTCTTGCTGGTTGTTGTTGGGACCTAGAAATATCTTTCAGATCATTGTGTGCTGCTGTTTGGATGTTTTGATTAATTATATAAGCTTCAAAAGGAAGGTTTAAATCTCATGGATTGGAGTTGGAACTTTGTTATTGTTCAAAGAGATTGAGCAAGTTATTAAGTGCTGTCATGTAAAGGAGTATAGACCTGATTTTTCTCTCCAGCTATTAACGTTAACATTGTAGTTTAATAGTGGAATGGAGATCTTCGTTTTTATTTCTTAAGGAGAACATATTTTTTTAAGAGAATAAAAAAGTAAGGAGGTAAACATATTAAATGAGTGTTAAGATGGTGTAACTACGGGACATTAGTTAGTAAATACTATTATGGATATTTTAAATCAAATTAGAAACTTTGTAATGAAAAGGTATGGATTTTGGCATTGAAGCTGAAACATTTGGAGTTATCTGAATTATTAAATACGTGTTTTGGCATTTTAAGGAAGACTTAATTAATATATTTAAGCTACAATTTTGAGGTGTGATTGTGATATCCAGATATTTTTATAGTCAAGAAATCTACATTAAATGGCTGTCTATAGTTGTAAAGGTGCTAAGGAATGATTAATATTCTCAATATTGATTTATGAATTAATGGAGAAGCTTAAAAGGATTTTCAAAGATTATGGAAGTCATAGGTTTGAATTACTAAAGTTGCAAGCTGATTAAGGTATGTTATTATGATGTTAGGAATAATTAAATAAAGTAAGGATAGAGAAGTTTGTCTTTGAAGCAAATTTAAATTAGGTGAATGCTTTTGACTTGCTTTGAGTTGTTTGGTAATTGAATTATGTAAGTTATGTTTAGTAATAAATAAATCTTGAAGGGGAGGAAAGATTAATAACTTGTATTATAAAGTATGAAATAAGTAAGTTCTTATAGCATAGAAGCTTTAGTATTAATTGAATTAAAGTTGTATTACTTTGCTCTGTTATGTTGTAAGTTTATAATTGCTTGATAGAATTGGTAATTAACGATGATATTCAAGAAATAAATTTTCTTTTAATTCTGTGGAAGATGATGGTATGATTAACTATTTACCCGGAAATTAAGATTTAATTATATTAGAGATAGAAAGGGGGTAGAGTTATAGGAATGTGAGAGACGTTCGATTATTATACCCAAGTTTAGATATTAATATATTATTTTATACTATAAATATTTATAGGACCAAATAGTGGGATCGAATTCCCAGATTACGTAGAAGAAAAGAAATACAGTGAAGAATAAGCTCAGGATACAGGTAGCAGTTTATTTCATTACATTAAAATAATTGCATGTATTATTTTGTAATATATGTTTCAAATTTACATTATGCATGAAGGTGATGAGCCTTGTTAATTCCTGCATAGTTATTTATGGAGTACTCCAGGCTTAGGTGGGTCGCTCCCCCTTTGCCAGATCAGTTAGTTATAACTTTAAATGTTATAACGAGAAATGCTGCAGGTGAGGCCTCCACTAGTTAACGAATATATTGTTAATAGTGGCTGGTAGAGCATTGAGCGCAGGAAGTATGTGTAATTGTGATATTTGTTCGGGTTTATGAAATAAATACATGTCAATGCTAGCATGATAATATAAGTTAATGAAAGAAACTGCTATTGGGATTTCCAATCTCACCCCCTTCCCCAAACATTTTTCAGTTTAGCAGGTTGAAAGAAGCTAGCTGGGGAAGAAGAGTAGACGAAGAAATTAGGATTTTAATTTGGAAAGCAAGAGGCAGTAAATATTTTAATAGGGTTATTTGTATATATTGTAAAATTAAATTCTTAAATTAATAGTAGCAAGCATAGAAAATAGGATTGTATAAATTCATAAAGGGATTTAAATTTCCTAAGCAAGATAAATTAAGAATGGACACCCAAAGGTGGTTAGTGTACTTTTAATTGTTTTATTAACCACTTTCTTTTACAAAAAGTTTTAAGTGGTTCCAATTTGTCTGAAAAGCCCATTCCAACTTAAAGGAAGTTGGATAAATGTTTTAAGGAAAAAGTTTTAAATTTTTACGTATTTTTGGGCTTCTGACATTAAAAAGTGGTTATAATTCAATTAAAATGTTATAGTATAGTAGAAAAATTCCAGACGTTACACATTACAGGAAGAACTTGAGGAGCAATCCACCCAAGGGTCCTTCACACCTTCTGGGAGGATGGACATCCTGGCCATGGCAATTGGGAAGCTCGACCACCACGGTCGAGTTATCGGGGAGCCGAGGAATGTAAGGCTTACCAAGTATTTCAGTCGCAAACCCCGATCTTATGCCCGTAGAGAATCCACTGAGGAGATTGTGACCAGGGCTCGGGCGGAGATGAAGGCCGAGTTCCAGGAACAGTTGGATGTACATATCCAGCAGCTTAATGGGCAAATGGCGGAGCAGATCCGGATGCAGGTTGAGGCACAGGTCTGAGCATCTACCGTACAGCTTGGACTCTCGTCGAATTCTTCTGGACAAAATAATCAGGTTTGATCATCTACTAAATATGTTGATTTCCATATTCCAGGTTCATCAATTATAGTCTTACTCTATATATTTTAATCCCTTGCAGGAGTCTCTCGGTACCGCCGGTCCAAGCTGTAAAGACAGCTGCAATCAGCCTAGACAGTTAGGATCAATTATGAGGACGACTCAAATCCCACACCAGAAAACAACCCTGACTATGGAGATGAGTGTTATCTCCATCTCGTTTTCCCTCACCTGCGCGCAGTCGCCAAAGCTCGCCAGTTCCCGAATGCCTCCCTCATACATAATTTTCCTATTGATGAGGACCAAGTAAAGGTGTTCGTTACAGCTGTCCAGAAGAATGGCGGGGGCAGATGTACCCTTTCCTGATCATGAAGTCACCAAACTAGGTGAGGCGATCGGGGCATTCATCTTGTGGCCTAGATATCTTGTACACAAGAGCCCGCAAAAGAGGCCGGACCCGCCGGTTGATGTGGTATGTACACTTAAGTTTTGAGACTGCTTGTTTGATATTTTTCTGGTTTAGGCATAACATAACAATGATTTTTTCCATCGCCCTACAGACCTTTTTCAGACGAATATCCTTCGCTCCAGCTCCTACGAAAGATGCAGCCAAATTTGGAGTTTGTGCTCTTTCTGATGCCTCCAGGAGTAGTCAGTCCTGATCGTACATACAAATTTTTGCTTGATAGTTCCCGAGATATCAGGGAGTTTTTGAAGCTGCAGGAAATTGATCTTAGATGGCTTGAGTTAGCGACTATGTAATAAATGACTGTTACTTTTTATGTCTCAGAAGTATTTCTTATTAAATCCCTTTTTATTTCAACTTGTCTATGATATATAGGTACTTCCACAGCTTATGTCACAGATTAGGCAGTGGACAGTACAGATTCTTCAGTCTAATGGCATTGGTGATGAGGGATAATTTCAATACCCCGGCGGAGAAGAGGAATTATGATGACAACATGCAGGCATACGTCAACCATCAAATGTCAGTGAAATGGCGAATTATCTATTTTGCACCTATTCTTGAAGAGTAAGTTTGATTGTTTCCTTTTGCCAACTTTTCATCATTATAAACATTTGTAAATGATATGATTATTTTTAATGTCTTTCAGTAAGCACTGGGCAATAACTGTCGTTTGCCCTAGGGATCATTGTCTGGTTTGGTTTGACTCGTTGAGGCGTAATATAACCCCCCCTATCATAGAACTCTCCTATCGGAGTGAGTAGTGTTAATATCTTTATTATATACTAGTGTCCCAAATAAATTAGTCCCATATATATGTACTAATTTTGGTTCCATTTTAGGAGTATATCTCAATGGCATTCAATGGAAAAAACTGTTCAAGAACATCAAGACGTTGTGCTACAAAGACCTAGAGTAAGTACTTTTGATTTAAATTCTTTCAATGTTAGTCAATTGAGATTTATTAAATTGATTGCTATTAAATTCTTTCAATGTTAGTCAATTGAGATTTATTCGAGATAGAAGATGAATTCCTTTAGCTTTGTAATTTTTATGTAAAATACTAGACATGTGGGGATTTCTGGAAACCCAAAAATGAAGTAAATCGGAGTTACATAGCTTAAAATAAAAATCACGCAAGAAGGGAAATATTTCTGGCGTGAAAACAAAGGCAGGTTAGGAAAATCAAATATCTGTATCACCTGGGTTGATGCATGTTATGTTTGATATTTTTCCCAAAAAACAGGACTCTTCAAGCTTTAATTTTAGACTTGAACCAAGTCAAAACCATTTTTCTACAATTAGTTATAATTTTTCAAAGTTTCTGGAAAAGTTCCACATTTTCAGCATTTTTCCAGAAATAAAGAAAAGTTTTAAAAGTTTGTGGTTTTGATGTTCTAAGTCCCATATTAGCTTGAATATGATTCCCAATGATTATTAAGCTTGGGAATGAGTCCTAGAAGTAGGTGTTACAGATTAGGCTTCTTAAATCAATTGCACTCAGATGATATTCAGATTAAAGCCATTAACTGATCGATCACACTTTGTCCTCTGATCTATTAACTTTCTCTGATCAATTAGGCTTGGATAAGGATTGAATTACACTTTGAGGTATCTGATTGATCATAGGGGATGCCTGATCAATCAGGCTTATCCAATCGATTACACTAAGTTATACTAATTCCTTTAATCGATCACACTGAGTCCCTTAGTTCTCAACTTCTAATCTGTCTCTGATCTGTCCCTAATCGATTAGACTTATAGTTCTTTGACTTATAATCTCACCCTGATCAATTGGACCAAACTTAGTGTTTTCTATCAGATTGTTTCTATGTTATTCCTGAACTATGTCCATCCTTTCTTTATGCCTAAGTTATGTTTAGTTATCATCAAAACTCATTATTCTAACATAGTGGAGATGAAGCTAACCAAGTACAAGGAGTAAATGCATCAACAGAACATCTACATCTCAACACTCCATCAGATTAATCATCTCTCACCAATGATCAAGTAACGGCTATAAACGGTCTCCAACGGGCAGAAATCCAAGAGAAGACTATAAAAGCATTTGGTGCCCAAGTTTAAAGGTAGAGACAGAGATGGCTACACTTGAACGTATTCATTCTTAGCATTCTAAGCTTTACCTTCTATCAGATCAATCAGATCTTTTATACTTCAATGTGTAACGTTATCAGTTCATTGAGTGAACGAGAAATGCTTTATATTCTATATAAATTGAGATTTCTTTTAAGATAGTGGGATCTCAAGAGAGGGTGTAATCTTACAAGCTATAAGGGGGAGTGGTTCTCAAGTGCTCGGATTAAACTTGAGGAAGTAAAGGCCTCACAAGTTCCTAGCTAAACTTGTGGGATTGTAAATGCTTCTCTTGTGCCCAATTTAAACAAGAAGGTAGTGGATTTAAAATCTCAGTTAGAGCCTGGGGGTTGGATATAGGTCAAAGGGATAGACCGAACCAGGATAAATCTTTGTTTGCATTCTCTCTTCCCTTAACTCTCATCATATTTCCAGCATAATAGATTTACACACTTTATTATGCTTTTCATGTTTCAATGTGCTATCCTTAACTAGTGAAGAAGATCTTTAAGAGCACTACTTATCACTTCAATTGTGATTTTGACAAGGAAAGAATTTCTCAGATTTTATTCAGTTACCCAATTCACCCCCTCTTAGGTGACAGCCAGTACTAACACAAAAAGCACACATGCAAGACACTATATGCACTTAGGCTTACTCCTAATCATGTTTAATTAAGCTTTCAATCATTGCACACCCAGAAATCACTAAGAATAGTGTCAGATGAACAGTGACCCGAAAAAGAAATAGGGAAGAACTTGACTAACACCCTTCCATTGGTTGAAATCTTTCACAAGAGTGGTTAATCGAAGCCTAAGCTTCATTATTGCTGATTTAGAATTCCTAAAGAAATGATTCCTCTCTAAATACCATCAAATCGAACAGAAAATGGGTAGAAATAGGAAGAGGAGAACCACCTGAGTTCAAATCCAGTCTTGCATGCGTCGCCTGAGCTTTCCTCCACCGTGAAACACCATCTCCGTTGCTGGTGCTTACTGAAACGAGAGAGAGAGAGCCCGAGAGAGTGAGAGGAAATGAAAAAGGATGAGAGAGGAATATGATGGTGAAATAGATTAAGAAGGGGGATGGTATATAAAATTTTTAATTGGGTAATTTTATAATTTTACCCTTTTGTCCCTCTCCATTCTTCTCTTTTCCTTATTTTGCCCTTGATCTCAAATCCTATTTACATTTCTATCATTTCCTTTCTTCCCATTTGCCCCTTCCTTATAAATTTAATTACCCCCACCTAAATATCAGCACAAGTTAACATCTAAAAAAAATTATCCAGATATACTTTGATGTCCAAATTTATTCATAAGACTTTTAAAAATAAAATAATGCCCCAATATTCTAAATATTCCCTTATTTTCTCTTTCAAAATTTTGGGGTGTTACACCATCTTTGAGTCCAATATCTAACTAATGGCCATCCATCCCATTAGTATTGTTAATCACCACTTAGTAGCTAATTTCACCAAGTTTTCTAATATACCTAACTTCAAGAAAATCCTTGAGTCTAATGCCCTAATTCACAGCAATCCATCTAACTAAAGCATTATTAAACCCACTTAGTGTGTGATTGGAATAAATCAATGCAACTACTTCAATGCAACCCAAGTCAATCCAATTTCATACACGTAGGCATGACAATAGAAAATCAATAGAGTCACAATGAAACATATATGTAATCACATATATTGATGAGCACAATGTTCAACATCAATCAACCCATCACAAATTAGCATCCATCATTGATTATAGACATAATCTAATGGGTCCAACTACAAGTTACAAAATGTAGATCTAGGAATTGAAAAACCTATAGCTAGAACAAAGGATGAAACAAGGAAACTCCCCTTTGAAGCTTGGAACTCATGCCTCTTCACCCATGTTCAAGAGTTGGAAACTCTAGCCTCTCATAGCATCAATAATAGCCCCAAATGGAGGAGAAATTTCAACCATGGAGCTTGGGTGTGGAAGAAAGTGGTGGAATTGAAAGATAGATGAAAGAAGTAGAAGCAAAATGGAAGAAATGAAGGTTGGGATGGAAGAGGAAGATAGTGGAGATGGAAATGGGGTGAAGGAACTTGTCAAATTGAGGGTCTAGGTCAAAATTCATGTGAGGAAACTGTTAGAAATCTTAAGTTTTGATGAAGACTAACTCTGAGAAAACATAAGTGAAAGTTACCTCTAAATTGAGCATGTAAAATCTACCAGGTAACAGATCACCATTGCAAGAATAAAGATCCATCACTAATGAAAAATGAAAACTTAGCAAGATCAATAAAGAATGAATATCTCTATCACTAAGTGAATCTCAATAGATAATAGACAGAAAAGAATAGCAAGTGAAGACTCAGCAATAATAAGGTTGATATCAAATCTCTAAGTCATTCTCTATCGATAAAGAAAGAATCCATCGCTAGAAATACAGCACTTGAGCATTTATGAAAAAGATGACGAAAAACGAGAATATTTACAAGTTCATTCATTGCTCTCTGTTTTCTGTATTTATTAAAGATTTTATCTGTACTTAAGTATTTATCAAAATCCGTTCATTAAGTGAACACATTTATTGAAATCCTCTACTGTTTGAGGTTGTTCTGAAAGCTTGGTGCTTTAGAACAGGGATATTGCCTTACAGGTAGTAATGGGGAGTGTTTAGAGAGATTCTAAAACTCTGTAAAGGTTGACAGGTGAACCTGTGTTCGTAAAACCTGTGGTTAGTGGAACCCAACTGAGTGTTGGAGAACTGGACGTAGGCAGTGTTGGCCGAACCAGTATAAAGGCTGTGTTAATTTAATTATTCCTAGATTTTTAAATAGCACAATTCACCCCCCTCTTGTGCGATTGCCACTTTCAATTGGTATCAGAGCATGTCTTCTCTGTTTTTAAGATTCCAACGAATCCGAGAAGCAAAGATCTAAATGGCATCGCTTGAAAATATCCTCCCTGAAGGAAGCTCCATTAATAAGCCTCCTAGATTTGATGGGAAGCATTATACTTTCTGGAAGTTAAAGATGAAAATCTACATCAAAGCCAACGGGTACAAGCTCTAGAAAATTATTGAAGAAGGAGATATTGTTCCTACAGATCCCATGGGCATCCCAAAGGCTGAGGATGAATACACAGAGGAGGACATTGCTAATCTGGAGTTAAATAGCAAAGCAGTCCTCATGATACAAAGTGCTCGTAGTCAAACAGAGTTCTTTAGAGTGAGTCACCTTGACTCAGCTAAAGAAATGTGGGAAGCACTACAAATTGCTCATGAAGGGACTTCTGGAGTGAAAGATAGGCGTGTAGAAATGCTGGTGGAAGAGTTCCACAAGTTTGAAATGTTTGAGGGTGAGAAGATAAGAGATCTGGAGATCAGATTCACCCATCTCATCAATAATCTTGCTGCTCTGGGAAGAAAAATTACGGAGAAAGAGCAGGTCAACAAAATCCTGAAAGTTCGGAAGGGAGACTGGCTCATGAAAGTAACAGCCATTCAAGAAATGCAAGGAGAATCAACTAAATCCATCACTGCCCTGTTTGGCAGCCTTACTGAGTATGAGCCTACCCTGATAGCTCAAAGGGAAACACAAGGAAATTCCAAGAAAAAGTCACTTGCTCTTGCTGCTTCAGAAAAGAATGAAATTGATAATGATGAGGAAGATCTTGATGAGGAGGACATAGCTCTTATGGCCAGAAAATTTAAAAAGTACTTCAGAAGAAGAGAAAGATTTCAGAAGAGTGGCCCTAGCTTCAAAGACTCCCAGAGAGACAAAACTCCTGTATGTTTCGAATGCAAGAAGCCTGGTCACTTCAGAGCTGAGTGTCCCAGCCTTCAAAGATTAAAAGAGAAGGAGAGAAAGAAGATCTATGGAAAGAAAAAGGCTTATGTGTCATCCATCTGGGGTGATAGTTCTGATGAAGAAGCTAGCGATAGTGAGGAATGCGCCAACCTCTGCCTTGTTGCCCAAGAAGAGCAAAGTGATTATGAGGTATCTGACTCTGAACCTTCTTATTCTGAACTTCAAAGCTTATATGATGAAATGCACATAGAATTAATGAAACTAGCTAAAGAAGTAGTCAGATTAAGAAGAGAAAACAAAGATTTCCAGAAAAACCTCTCTTTACAAAAAGTTTCTTCTTCTCTAGCGATAGAAAAGGAGCTATCGCAAGCTCCTAGACAAGAACTATCAATAGCTGAGCCTCTATCGATAACAATTCCTTCAATTTCTGAAAATTGCTCCAATTGTGAAAAATTATTGAAGGAAAAGGAAAAACTTTCGCATGGTTTAGAAAATTTACAAAAGGCTCAGAAACTTTAAATGTGATTTTAAGCAATCAAAAAGTTTTTAGAGATAGAACAGGTATTGGCTATGAGCCTAAACAAAAGTTTTCAAAAAGATGGGTTGAACCAAAGGTGAAGTCATACATGAAATATTTTAGAAAATCTTCTGAAAATTCTTCACCATATAATTTTTGCAATTATTGTAATAAGAAAGGTCATACCCAGTCCATCTGTAATCATAGAAAATATGGGGTTAATAGCTCTTACAAGTGGGTTCCTAAAGGAACTCGTGTGCCTAAGGTTTTTACAAACTTAGAGCACAAGACTAACTTTAAAGGACCCAAGAAAGTTTGGGTACCTAAATCTGTGTAGTTTGTGCAGGTATGTCTTAAAGCATCCAGTAAAGGGAAATGATATATTGATAGTGGATGCTCAAGACACATGACTGGTGACAAGGACAAAATCAACAATCTGGTGATAAAAGATGGAGCTAAAGTAAGCTTTGGTGGAAACCAAAGTGGAAAAATCACTGGAGTGGGTGAAGTAGGTCCAGTCAAGGATGTCTACCTAGTGGATGGTCTCTGCCACAACCTACTAAGTGTTAGCCAAAGCGCAGACCATGGTAACTGGGTAATTTTTGATTCAAATGAATGTCTTATTGTTGATAAGAATGATTTAGATATAAATAAATCCAGTCTGAAGTATAAGATAAAAGGAAATAGAAATGGAAACTTATATACTCTGGATTTATGCCAACAGCTTGAAGAGAAATGCTTTATTTCAAATGATGAAAATTGCTGGTTATGGCATAAAAGATTAGCTCATGTGAACTTTTCTCAGCTAGATAAATTAGTTAAGAAGGAGTTAGTCATAGGAA
This sequence comes from Mimosa bimucronata, assembly GCA_037074515.1. Lineage (NCBI taxonomy): Eukaryota > Viridiplantae > Streptophyta > Magnoliopsida > Fabales > Fabaceae > Mimosa > Mimosa bimucronata. The sequence continues at coordinate 29,828,826 of CM073438.1, read as the reverse complement.
TTCCCAGTTTTAAATCAAAGCATGATTTAATTTGTGAATCCTGTCAAAGAGGTAAACAAACAAAGTCCTCTTTTAAAATCAAGAAGACAGTCTCCACTAGTAGGCCATTGGAACTAATTCACATGGATCTAGTTGGGCCAGCAAGAGTGAAAAGTCTAGGAGGAAGCCTATACACTCTTGTAGTTGTGGATGACTACTCAAGATTTACCTGGACTATGTTTCTTTCCTCTAAGCATGAACCTTTTGATGCTTTTTGTGTGCTTGCTAAGAAATTGTAGAATGAGAAAGGCACAAAGATCATAGCAATCAAGACTGACCATGGGGGAGAATTTGAGAACAAAGAGTTCATGGAGCTGTGTGATGAGAATGGAATTGATCATAACTTCTCTGCCCCTCGTACTCCTCAACAAAATGGTGTTGTAGAGAGAAAGAACAAAGTGCTCACAGAAATGGCTGGAAGCATGCTGAACGAGAAACAAGTGCCTCAAATATTTTGGGCAGATGCTATGAGTACAGTTTGCTACATTTCTAACAGAGCCTACATCAGAAAGGGGATGGAAAAGACTCCATATGAGCTCTACAAGGGAAGGAAGCCTAATATCAGTCACCTGAGGATCTTTGGATCAAAATGCTACATCCACATCAATGGAAAGGTAAATTTAGGTAAATTCGATCCTAAATCTGATATTGGCATATTCATTGGGTATTCAAATAGAAGTAGAGCATATAGAGTTTATAATAAAAGAACTCAAACTGTTGAAGAATCTGTACATGTAGTATTTGATGAAACTCCTCAAGAAAAACAATTATCTGTTGATGAGGATGAAGATTTTTCAAAGTTTTTAAAACAGCATCTATCGGTAGCACATCAGCCATCGATAGAAAATCCTGAAAACAATGTTGAAAATAATCAGGATAAAGCTGAAGATGATCTAGATGAAGCTAATGAGCCTCAATCTTCCATTAGACATCTTAAAAATCATCCTCCTGAAAAGATTATTGGAGAAATTTCAAAAGGAGTTAAAACAAGAAGGCAACTTCAAAATGAAATAGAATTTTCTTGCTTTCTTTCTCAAATTGAACCAACTTGTATTGATGAAGCTCTTGCTGAATATGACTAGATAATAGCAATGCAAGAGGAACTAAATCAATTCAAAAGAAATCAAGTTTGGGATTTAGTACCAAGGCCCAGAAATCATCCTATTATCAGTACTAAATGGGTTTTCAAAAACAAACTTGATGAAGTTGGTCAAATTGTGAAAAATAAAGCCAGATTGGTTGCCAAGGGATATAACCAAGAAGAAGGCATTGATTATGAGGAAACTTTTGCTCCAGTTGCAAGACTTGAAGCAATAAGGATTCTTCTAGCTTTTGCATCCATCAAAAATTTTAAACTTTATCAAATGGATGTTAAGAGTGCTTTTCTTAATGGCTATATTAAAGAAGAGGTGTATGTAGAACAACCTCCTGGTTTTGAAGAAAAGTCTAAGCCTGATCATGTTTTCAAACTTAAAAAGGCTCTTTATGGTCTCAAACAAGCACCAAGAGCTTGGTATGAGAGACTTAGCACTTTTCTGCTTGACAAAGGATTTTCTAGAGGAAAATCAGATACTACATTATTCATCATGCACAAAAGTAATCACATGCTTATAGTTCAAATTTATGTTGATGACATTATTTTTGGTGCAACTAATGAAACTCTTTGTGAAGATTTTGCTAAGACAATGCAGGGAGAATTTGAAATGTCCATGATGGGAGAATTAACACTCTTCCTTGGTCTTCAAATAAAGCAAAAGAAGGATGGCATCTTCATTTCCCAAACCAAATATTGTAAAGAAATTCTCAACAAATTTGGGATGGATCTATCCAAAGAAGAGGACACTCCCATGAGTACTTATGCCAAGTTAGATGCAGATGCTCCCGGCAAAGAAGTAAATCAATCACATTATAGAGGAATCATTGGTTCTTTACTTTATTTAACTGCTAGTAGACCTGACATCCAATTTAGTGTAGGAGTGTGCGCTAGATATCAAGCAAATCCTAAAGAATCTCATTTAACAAATGTAAAAAGGATTTTGCGTTATTTACAAGGGACTCAAGAGCTTGGGCTATGGTATCCCAAGGGAACTCAAGAGTACCTTCTTGCTTATACTGACTCTGACCATGCAGGCTATAAATCAGATAGAAAAAGCACAAGTGGTCAATGTCAATTTCTTGGTAACTGCTTAATCACTTGGGCAAGCAAGAAACAAAATTGCGTTTCTCTTTCATCCACAAAGGCAGAATACATTGCAGCAGCAAATTGTTGTACTCAAGTCTTATGGCTTAGGCAGCATCTAAGAGATCTGGGTTTGAATTTTTCGGAAGTACCCATTCTCTGTGACAGCACCAGCACAATAAGCTTGGCCAAAAATCCAGTTCAACATTCCAGAACCAAGCATATTGATGTGAGACATCACTTCTTGAGAGATCACATTCAGAAGAAGGATGTCAAGGTGGAATTTATATCAACTCATCTGCAACTTGCTGATATATTCACCAAGCCTCTTGAGCCTGATCAATTTCTTTATATCAGAAGAGAGCTAGGAATGAACAAGAGCTAAGGTTGAGCTAAGATTGTCATCGCTAGCCTAAAGAGTTATCGATAGCAAAGTCAGCGATCGATAGGTAAAACTTGGAAGGAGTAAGTGAAAAGCTAAGTCATTTACTCAGCGTGGAATCATGCCTGCTAGCGATAGCTGCTCATATTAGCGATAACAAATCACTTGACAATCTCAGAATGCGAAACGTCAGCGAATATTATATTATTTATGGTAATTTATGAACTCTATAAAAGCAGGTCATTTGCATTTTGCATTCATTACTCACCCTGAGAGTCTCTTCATCTTCTTAAATCTCTCCGAAATCTCGAGCCTCCCTTCTCTCAAAACCCTAATCCCAGAAATGGGCAGAGCCCAGATTCCAAAAATGAGTGGTGATAAGAAAACCTCTAGCGCTAAACTCTCTTCTCAATCCACTAGCAAGTGTTCCAAAATCCAGAAAGCTGTGTCATTCTCCAAAGAAATCATTAAATCCGGTATCCAGCGTCAAAAATGCATCTCCTTTGATTTAATCCTTTCAGAAATATCCTTCAAAGTTCAAATCGCCCTCCTCGCGCATGGAAAAACCCTAACCAGGGCGACCAAACCTCTTGAGGAAGACGAAGCGACTCCTATCCAAGATTATTCTGCTGATTTTAGTATCGGTTCAGGGGTACTATTCGTCCAGGGTTTGGTGGGTTAAATCATTTCTCTCCAACAAATGATGACAAAAAGGGGGAGAAATAGTTCAAGCAAAGTCTATTATTAGGGAGATAGAGTCAAAAGCCTACTTCCTGAAACCTCTCTTACTTGCATCAAGCATTAATACATAGATTATGTTTTTAAGCGTTTCTTTTTGCAAGATGTACTATGTTCTGAATATACCTAAATCAAATGTTCTGTACAAGATTTATTGTTATTCAAATTCTGATATGCAAGCCTTGAAATATGCTTATGCTGATATAAATGATTATGTTCTGAACTTGCTTTTGTGTATATTTACTTATGTTTTGTCATCATCAAAAAGGGGGAGAATGTTAGAAATCTTAAGTTTTGATGAAGACTAACCCTGAGAAAACATAAGTGAAAGTTACCTCTAAATTGAACGTGTAAAATCTACCAGGTAACAGATCACCATTGCAAGAATAAAGATCCATCACTAATGAAAAATGAAAACTTAGCAAGATCAATAAAGAATGAATATCTCTATCGCTAAGTGAATCTCAATAGATAATAGACAGAAAAGAATAGCAAGTGAAGACTTAGCAATAATAAGGTTGATATCAAATCTCTAAGTCATTCTCTATCGATAAAGAAAGAATCCATCGCTAGAAGCTCATTGATAACTCAGCTAGCAGAAAAATAAACCAAGTCTTTAAGCAAAAGAAAGTAGCTAGCGATAATAGGTTAAGCTATCGATAGCAAAAGGGCTTCAGATAATAAATCATTCAGATAGCTAATGCCTCAGTGCAAATGAGTCAAATGAGCTAACATGATTCTAGCGCTATCATGCTTGTCTATCGATAATAGGATACCTGGAAATATCTCTGAATGCTTAGATAATAGTATTCTTAAAGATAATAGCAATAATGGATTAGCAATCGATAGAAAATTCTATGCTGATATAATGCTTTCTGATCCAAGAGAATATGCTATCGAGTATGCATCTTCTTATCGATGTGAAAAGCTCTGATATACCTTATATTGTCTTTATCTCATTGAGCTAATGGATTAAGCTTGCGATAGCGTCTTCTGTGCAATATATGATTATTTGGTTAGCTAACAGCTTAAGTGCAGAATTCACTCTATGAGATTAGCGATAGCAGACCAATCTAGCGCTAATGAAAAAGCTGACAGAAAGTACAACTTGTACGGATGCACAGAACGCTGAGTCTATCTCTCTCCTGGCTCACCCTACGTAAGAAGTAGTTGAAGTTAGAGCAGAGAGTTAAGCCCGATGAAGAAGCTGCATTAAATGCCAAAGGCTATGAGCTCCCAACGACTAAATTCAAACGGCTTCTTGAAGATTGAATGTTAGGGCAAAATCTGAGAAGGGATATAAATACAGCACTTGAGCATTTATGAAAAAGATGACGAAAAACGAGAATATTTACAAGTTCATTCATTGCTCTCTGTTTTCTGTATTTATTAAAGATTTTATCTGTACTTAAGTATTTATCAAAATCCGTTCATTAAGTGAACACATTTATTGAAATCCTCTACTGTTTGAGGTTGTTCTGAAAGCTTGGTGCTTTAGAACAGGGATATTGCCTTACAGGTAGTAAGGGGGAGTGTTTAGAGAGATTCTAAAACTCTCTAAAGGTTGACAGGTGAACCTTTGTTCGTAAAACCTGTGGTTAGTGGAACCCAACTGAGTGTTGGAGAACTGGACGTAGGCAGTGTTGGCCGAACCAGTATAAAGGCTGTGTTAATTTAATTATCCCTAGATTTTTAAATAGCACAATTCACCCCCCTCTTGTGCGATTGCCACTTTCAGAAACTGGGCCTAGGTCATTTTGGGTTGGTTGTATGAGTGGGTACCCTAAAAACCCAAAAAAAATCAAGAAAATTGCACATCTGTCAGCGCATTCTTACACTACAACGAGCATTTTTGCTCGCTATAGTAAGAAGCACAGAAGCTCGATCCCAACTCTCTGCCTTTCTCGCTACAGTGAGAACTTTTGCTCGCTGTAGTGAGCTAGACAGAATTTTGGGGTTGAATTTTATGCTTTTAGCCGCTTCCTTCTCCGCAACTCGCAACTCGATTCAGCCAATTTATTCATGCAAACTTCTTCTTTATTTGTCCTTGGAGGACTCTACAAATAAAATTGCAATAAACAAGAATAAAAAAGCCCCAGAAATCAATTAATACAAACTAATATCCAATTATGGCTAATTAACCTCATTTTCATGCTAATTCCACTTAAAAACCTATGACGTTCAATAAGCTCATATGGACCAAAATTAAATCTTAAGAGATGTCAAAGGTTTGAATCTTTGTCGGCACCGAAGGAGGAGATGATTCGACCACACAATCATATATTCAGAATCGGGTGATTTTCCTTTACATTCTTCCACCTTTTATTTTTCTGATTGGTATGTTTCTAAAAGTGGGTTTCAAAACAGTAAGGATTTTGAGATTTCTAAGCTGATTAATGATAGGCACAAATTTTGTAGCTTAAGACTCTGCAAGTGCATGGGCCGTATCAAGTAATAAACTGAGTAAAGTATTGTTCCCACGAGGACTATGTATCAACAACTAGGTTGAGCATTAACTTTATACTTTCGTTTAATTTGATTAAGACACAAAGGAAAAAATTATCAAATGAAAATCAGATCCTAACTAGAATAAGAAAACAATTCTAAGCTACGGTTAATGAACAATTCTTTTAACTATGATAGCCATATCATATTTATCAATTCTCTTTTCTATCATTAGGGTAATCCTTTTCTGACATGGTTAGGTGTTTTATTAACCAAGATAATGATTATATTATATTAATGTTAGCTTTTTCTATCATGGATAACACTTCGAATGATTAGAAAGAACTTTGTCTAATTATGATAGGGTTGCTTGATTTGTATGAAAAATCCTTTTCCTATCATAGTTAATATTGCTAATTGTGATTGAAATTGTTTATTAGGGGTTTATTTAGCTATTATTAAGTAGGATTTTACATTAAACAATATGTTCCTATGCAAAGTCCCTTAGTTAAGCCTATAGCCAATGATATACATGAGAAACATGGTACGTAATTTGGCATACATAGGATATGAAGTAATGTATACTTCATTTATGGTTTTACATGTGTATTTGATTCTATACAATGTCAGTATATCGTACAAGTTGATGAGGTCAACTTTCTCACACAAGTGATCACCACCTTTGATACTCAGGAGAAGTGTCCAAAGATGAGACAATGTGTTCTCTAACCAAACAACAATAGTATTGATATGGTCAAGAAGAAACAAAAACTATATGTCACCTCAACTTAAAAATGCAACAAGTCAAGATGAGATTAGTGGTTACATACATATGGATCGAATTATGGATACCCATGTCCGTAATACCTATAACCAGATAATAAATTCTTCAAATTTGACGTCATATAATGTGAGAAAAGTTGAATTTTGGGTTTAGATACTGTGTGTGTCCAAATTGAAGTCTGTATGGTGTTAATGATAAAACTAAATCGACGTGCTCTCTTATAGAAAAAGAGTAACACCTTAGCATATGATTCATATACCGCATGTGCTAAAATTACCACACACTAGAAGCAAGTGAATCGATCCATGTTTCTTTGCTGTGTGAGTCCCAGAAAGGTTCTATACTTTCTTGATGTCCTTTAACTTTGTCAATTTCATGAAAATATGTTTTAGTCTCTGCTACCTTAGCATATATATATATAGAGGTCATGATAAATGTGATCTAAAGGTGTTATTCTAGGAAAACGATTGATTCATGTTGAAATGATATTTGGAGGAAAGGAAGATTACCTGAAATACACACACTTATGCTAGTGTATGAGACTGGTACATTATGATATTAGTTTACTAATTTCATAAGAGTGGATACTAAACATATGAAAATGACAATTTGAGTTTTAACTTGACTCTAGAGGGATTAGATTGGCCATGAGAAAAGTGTATTTGTGTAAATCTAGGATAAATGAGGCACTATACTAAAATGATTAAGCTGAACTACAAGGTTGCTTTGTGTTGGTCTTTGTAAAAGGGATTCCTAGTCAAGATGCCAAGAAAGAGACGTCATGCCTATGCGGTTACGACAAATCACTTAGTATAAAAGAAGGATAGAAGAGAAAGATACCTAACCCTTAACATTTAACCCACCAAATGTGAGTGAGAGATGTTAGGAAATACTCGGTCTACACTCGGTGGATTAGGCCCAAACCCAATTAAAGTGAGGTTATTATGTAAATAAGAAAATTTATGGGATAACTGTGATAGCTTTCCCTTCCTAGTTTGAAATTCAAATAATAAGATAATAATTAACTCCCATACGTTATATATGGGGAGTAGTTTGTTTTTATAGAGAAGCAATGAGAATAATGTGAAAATAACTCCTATTATTTTTCTCTATGAACTCTCTTCCTACCCTAATGGTGCATCTGTCGTATAACATAATCGGTGCTCCGATTTGGTGTGAGTACCCAGTGAGTCAACCAGATTTCAACTATGCCTGAAATCCTACAGGATTCATAATAGAAGACAATATTGATGAAATATTATAGGAAATGAAGATTAATATATTTAAGGTATGTGTTTTAGTGTTTTTTAAAAAAGGATTAAGTTGATGCATCAAAGCTAGACTTTTCTAGATGATTGGTTGGTCCAAATGAGATTGTTTTAGGAGTTTATTGTTGTGTGCTTTGAGATTTATTCTTAAGACATTGTCATTGGTAACTAAATTTGGATTAAAAAGTAATATGCTTAAAGTTTGAGAATGGATGCATATTTTAATTAGTTGAAGTTTAGTGTGCGGTTCTAAAGTGCTTGAGAATTATTATTGGTTTTAAAAGATTGCTTGTGTTGGAATTTGATTGTTCTTGGGTGTTAAAGTTGTGATTCAAATGAAAATAGACATTGATGAAAGTTGATATCTCTTAATGATTTACATGAAGAAGTATGAAGAATTATACAGTGAACTTTGTTCAATATATTAATACATTTGCTTGCTGTGCGTATCTTGGATCTATTTCCTCGACGAAACCTCAATTTGGTTGTTATGAAGGTTTCATATGAGTACAAGTTTTCTAAGGATTTAAGAAAGATAAATGATCCTTAAAAGAATTATTCTTTAGCTATTTATTGCTAAAACTTTGAGAATCAAAAAGATTAATTAGAGTATATTAGTTAAAAGTGACCTTTCGATTTTCAAGGTTCTAGACATGTATGGACATATTATAAATTGCCCAGATGAAAAGATTTGGGTAGTAATACATAAGTTAGGATCCGTGAGAGACGTATTTAAGATCCTCAACAAACCTATAAACTGTATATAGGTTTAAACAGTTACTTGAAACTCTCTTGAGCAAAGACAAGAGAAAAAGAATTCGAGAAGTTCTTTATACCAGGTAGTAGCTACACTTCATCTCTTATATTAAATTATAATCAAATACATATTATTTGTTACAAGTTTTTGGTAAGCAAAGGTTGGAAGACCATATTCCCTTGCTTGGAAGCTTTACTTCCTACTTTATCACAGTACTGCAAGACTAGGTAGCTAACTACCCCTAGTAATATCAGAACATGTATAACTGAAAAGTTTATATTCAGGAGGTTGAGCCTCATAGGCCATACAATCAAGCAATCGAACTTTATAGTAATTATGTGTGGTTAGGCAAGGATAATGTTTATTTGTAACATTTGTATAAGTATATGATTTATTATATATAATTATGAATGAGATGAGTTACTATCGAGATTTCTCCAAATCTCATCCTTTCTTAGCATGTTTTAGTATATCTGCTAGGCAGAAGATAGATGAGGAGAAAGAAATGTAGAATTGAAGGGTAGAGAGAGTGTATTTGATATTTTTAGTTATATTATTTTATTTTACATGTGTTTGGCAGAATAATTTAATTTATATTAGTATTCTTGTTGTATCCTTCCTTCAAAAGAAGGTTCGACCACAAGTACAGGTAAAAAGCTATCGACCAAGATAACAAAGTTATAATAGATAGATTTATGTATATATAGATATATTAGAATTATTGTTACTTTTGGCTCCTCAAGCACTATTAGATTTTGGTATAAAGGATCAAACTTGGCAGATTAATTGTTTTATGTACCATTTGAAATTTTATAATATTTTGAAGTTTATATATTTTTCAAAAAAGACCATTACTTCAAAGTATTATTTTTTTGAGTTTTGAAAAGAAAAATATTAATTTATTCACATTTTTTGGCTTCTAATTGAAACGAAGTGGTTGTAAAGTGGTTGAATAGCCATAAAAGTATTATAAAGTTAGCTGTTACATTTTTTGGTATTAGAACAAAGGTTCTAGTATAGCTTAACTAGAATACTTTACTCGTTTGATATTTATTTGCAAATACCATGAGAATATCTTTAGGAAATAATTATATATGATTTACGGAAGGAATAATAATACATGAAATGACGGAAAAGTGGAGGTGGATGTTCTTAATGATGTTTAGTTGACGTAAGTTTAAGGTTATATTTAAGACTTGAGTCTTAAGTTTCGAATGAATACTCCATTAGATAAAGTTGCCCTTGGCAATAGTCTTTGGAGGTAAGTTCTAGAGGAAAAATTAAAGATAAAGTAGACGTAAAAGTCAACTAGATGGGTTTATCAATAAAAGAAAAGCAAATGGTCCGGGAAGTTGGTAAATTGTTTGATTAAAGGCTAAAATGTCTAAAGGTATGATTTGAAAGATCTTTAATATGATTATAGGAAAGTTTTATACCATTCTCTTCTATCAGCAAATACCTTTCCCTACCTTGCAAATGAACTAACAAGGGAATAGCTTCTCTATTATGCAAATACTTTTCCTAATTATATGCAAATCCTAATTATGCAGATACCTTTCCTAATATGCAAGTCGCCTTCAAAAAAATGCATTCCACTTTGACGGTTTTCACATTGTGATTCTGTTTTATCCGACATATTAGATAACTCCATCGCATTCGTATGCACTCTCATTTACTTTCAGAATTGAAGAAAAATGAGTACCAATAGCAGCAATTATAGTGCAAGCAAGCCAGAGACACCTGAGGAGAAGTTGTTCATTGCTCTTATGAGAGAAGAGTGGAACAACGCTGTGAAGATTTTTGAACATAATCCCATGATTCATGATAAGAAAATGGGAAATATGATGAAAGCAATTAATGAGAGAGCTGATTCACAATACGAGGAATTCTTGTCGGATACTGTAATGCACTGGGCTATCACTAATGAGGCACCAGAATGTATTGTTGAGAAACTTGTTGATGTAATAGTGGAGACTGGTAACGGTAAGGCCTTGGAGACTCTGAAAGCTAAGAATAGTACAGGGGACACCCCTTTACACTGTGCAGCCTCACGTGGCTCTATCGTGATTTGTTGGCGCATAACACGTGTCAATGAATCATTGGTTTGTGAGCATAACAATGAGGGAGAGACACCACTTTTCTTGGCAGCTCTTCTTGGTCATCAACCAGCGTTTCTTTTTCTGCATTCAATTTGTAAGGAGAAAGAACCCTTGTTACCATCCTATATCTGGAAAAGAAAAAATGGAGATACGATACTCCACTGCACCATTCGGAGAAAACACTTTGGTCAGTACACTTAATTATGCTTGACTTTAACAATTAAAAGCCCATGCATGACAAGTCATATTAGTTATAAGTTATTTCATCATATATGCTTAAATGTGTCTGATTATTGTATGTTTTAGCTTAAATTAATATTCCAAGATTATGTAACGGGTCAATTTGTTATTCCCTTCAAAAAAATTTTGACCAAAAAAAAAAATCCCCCAAGAAATTTTTCTTTTTTTGGGCCAAAAGAAGTTTTTCTTTTTAATTTACTGTATATTCATGAATAATTAATAACTACTCCATACCGTGCCAAATGTAATAGTTATGATTTTCTTTGGTTCACCCCAATCTAACAGGCTAGCCAGATTTTTTGAATATATATATTATTTTAAATTTTAATCAAAATTAGTGAATATTTAAGGATTGCTGTAGCAATTTTATTTCCAATAGCTGTAACAAAATTTTGAAATTTCACTGCACATTTTTTACAGCAAAGTGAAATAAATTTCCAGGCAAATTAAGAAGAAATAAATGACTCTGTAGCAAGAAAGAAGTTACCATAGTTGTAAATGTCCTTATGTTTCTTGTGAATAGTTCTAACCAAAATTCCGAATTGATCATGTTGGCTAGAATTGTCTTGCCGAATAATTGAGCTTTATAAAGACCAAAAGATTGGTAGCTCTTTCAATAGAGACGGACATTTACCTCTCAATGAGCTTGTCATGATTCCTTCTGCTTTTAGCAATGCTATTCTTCTGAGATGGTGGCAGAAGCTGCTTTATAACTGTAAGTATAATAATCTCACATGTTAATTATACATTTAGACTTGAAATTGACATGCCTCTTATTTGTATCCTTTAAATATGTTAAACAAGTAACTCACGGTTCATCCGATCTTTAATTTACCAGACCTAGAATTAACTTGAACTTTTTATTTTTTAAATATTTGTGGACTTTTTCTATTATTCTGCTTACTTAATTCACTTTCAAAAGTTATTTAATAACAAGTGGGTAATTTCTCTCTCTTTTGTGTTTTTTTTTTTTTTTGCACCGTAGTAGTGTATTAGTGATCCTTCACACTTTACTCACTCCCTCACTTTAGTCACTCCCTCCCAACGGCACCCAACCTCAACATAGACCACATGACCCAAAAAAAAAAGTTGTTTTTAAAAACAATAAAACAAAAACACCTTTTAGATGTTTTTTAGTTTTTGTTTTTTTTTAACAACAGAATTTTTTTCTCGAAAGAAAGTTCGAATCCGTCAACCATGCTACATCTAAAAGGTTGTGACAACACCGACAATGATAGAAACCACAACGGCATCGACAGTGATCGCAATGTCACCGACGACAATGAAAAATGCAATGCTACAAACTGCGATCGATATTGTCGATGACGACAAACACGGCAACGTAGGCTACTAATGACGGTCGTAATGTCACTGATATTGACGGAAACTGCAACGTCACCGACGACAATGATGAAAAACGCAACGTGAACGATGGTGGCAATAACACCACCAAGGATGGCGGAAACCGCAACATCATCATCGATGACGATGCATGACAGAGGAAACCACAACGTCACTGATGACAACAAAAAATGCAACGCCACTAATGACTGCCATGACATCGCTGACAACAACGGAAACATCACTGATGACGAAAATCGCAACATGACTAATGGTGGCCATAAAAACATCGACGGAGACGAAAAATGCAATGTCACTCATATTGAAGGAAAACACAAACGTAACGGTCGCAATACTATTAATGATGACCTTAACGTTACCGACGGCAAAGGAAACCATGATACCGTTGATGACAGCGTGAAATCATCTTTACCGTTGACATTCTCAACAGTTGTCGTCACATCAGCACTTGCGATAGAATTTTTTTCTTAGTTATTACCATAAGATTACGAACAACTATTTCAAACAAATTTTTGTAGTTTTATTTTATTTTCAATACTAATTTTAAAACAATTACCGAAACAATTTTTTTTTCAAAACTTGTCTTAGAAAAATATTAGCCAAACACATTTTTTTTTTCTGTTATTTTGTTTCCAAAACTTGTTTTTAAAAACTATTTTTAAAAAAAACTTTAATGCTAGCCAATATTTGCAACTACAACAAATCTAAAATGATTAAATTCTCACTATATATTGCCATAAACTCATTTAAACCCAAATGATATGTAAAAATTAACCTCTAAAATTCCAAACATATATTACAACTTAATTAAATTATCTTATTCTTCCGCAAATCATATGAACATCTCAAGGTTCAAAGTTAGGAAAATAAGTTAGATTAATTTAGCTTATAGAGAAGACGAATTCATTTGATCCATCAAAAACTCTTCCTTTCCTTATGCTTTTTGGAGTAAGTTTCCCTACTAAGCATAAAGAGCAGTAGGACGGGATGAGAATTTTGGAAATCAAAGTAGCAATTTATTTCATACATTACAATACATAATAATTCATAAACCTGTACAATCCTTATAAACTATGTGCTATATGCACCTACTAACCACTAATAACAATACATTTGTTGAATAGTGAGGTGACTTATTTCTACAGGGTTTCTGTTATAACAATTAGGTTATAACAAATATGTCGGGCAAATGGGTAGCTAATCACCTAGCCATGAAGTACTCCCATGAGAAAACTAAAGGAATAAACACTTATCATATACCTGCAACAGATGTTATGAAATTATTTATGTAAGATCAATGGAATGGAATAAAACTGCTACTAGGTTAATTACTAAAACTAAGTTCTGATCCAGCTCCCTTCCTCTCTGGTACCTTGATGGACTCAAATCAAAGGCCAAAACCTATATACATGTACGGATTTAGGTTAAGATCTATACTACGTATATGTAATATATACATCTCTCCCGAATCCTAAAATTCTGAAACTACCCAATTCTTTGTAGACATCTGTGAAAACTATATTGAATCTTATACCTCAAATCAAAATGTCATTTGCCAACCGAGTTTTGCACCAATTATTCTCCTTAGCATTCAGTGTACTTGGCCAGCAGCATAACTAGTCCCAAATTTTACTAAGAGTCCTAAAACTATCAACATTTACCATTCCTATTACACTTTTAACATTATTATTTGCCATCCCTTAACCTTAAAATAAAATGATTCAAGTAACAACAAATACCCCCATTCAATTTTCAGTCTTTTATAACAAAATACCATCTCTTCATTATTTTATAACAAAATACCATCTCTTCATTACTCAGGCAGCACCACAACAACTAGGAAAATCTTTGATTCAAAAGCATTGATTATCTTTTTATAAGCATCTAGAGAACATGATTCCATCAAAACATGACTCTTCCTAATGAAACCTGGACTATGCAAAACATCTACTTAGCTTTGGAAAGTATCCACTGAGGGATTTAAATTTATTCCTGCCTCCTTCTTACTGTATCGGGGCATGAAAACAACATTTCTATAGGACTCTAAACATATTTATATTTCTATCAACTCTTTATCATTAGAATCTGCAACACCTAAATTCTATATACTATACTAAGACAATTTAACCGTTTTACAACCACTTACTCTTTATCAAAAGCCCAAAAACACGAATAAATTAGAACTTTTCTTTTTCTTTTTGAAATATACATAGAAATAATACTTTGAAAGAATGAGCTTTCATGACAAATTGAAATTATTTTCAAACTAGTATTAAAGCTCAAGTGGTTTATAAATCAATTAAGTACCTGACTTGATCCTAACTATATAACTAGATAAAATCTAGCTATCTCAATCGATAGCCTTTTTACCTGTGTTTGTGATTGAACCCCCTTCTAGAGGAATGATACAACATATATAATATAAATTAAATTATTCTGCTAAGCACAGGTAAATTAAATAACTAAAACTAAACTATTAGATACACTATATCTGCAGGCATCCCTGCCCTTCAATACTAGCTTACTTCTTTCCAGCTAAATTCTCCCAACCTACTATACTGAAAAATGTACGGGAAGGGGGTGAGATTTTTGGAAATCCCAATAGCAGTTTATTTCATATATAATTAATATCATGCATGAACTTATACACACACACACACACAGATATATATATATATATCAATTTTATAGATCTATACAAATAATGAAAGCATTTATCCTTTTAAGCTGAGTGCCATATGCACAAACCGACCACTAAAATTAACAATATATTTGCTAATAAGTGGAAGCTATACCTGCATGGTATAGGTTATAAAAACTAATCCAATTATACCATAGGACTATAAAAGCTGGACCATTTATAACATTTAAGTTATAAAAGCTGAACCAATTATAACATTTAGGTTATAAAAGCTGAACCAATTATAACCATTAGGTTATAAAAGCTGACCAATTATAACATTTAAGTTATAAAAGCTGATAATCCAATTATAACCACAAGGTTATAAAAACTAATCCATTTATAACCATTTAGGTTATAAAAGCTAATCCATAAAAGGAATAAAGACTTATCATTTAATTGGAACAGATATTAAAAAATCATATATATAAATTTTATATTATGAAATAAACCGCTACTTGTACTTTAGAACTCAACTCTGAGCTAACTCTTTTCTTTTTCAATGCTTTGAAAAACTTATGCCACCATCAATTCATATGTTTACACCTAATACATAAATAATAAATTAATACTTGTACTCTTACATAGTTATTCAGTGTCTCTCACAGATCCTAATTTACTTTATGCTACCCAAGTCTTTTTACCTTAGACAAATTACAATTTGCCTAAGGGTCTGCTTGGATGGAAGGAAAATGGGAAAAGAAAGAAAAGTAGGGAGGAAAATGGAGGAGGAAGTACATTTTCCCCTGCTTGGATAAAGAGAAAATGGGGGAGGAAGAAAAAGTGGGAAGGAAAATAGGGTGTGTCCCACAGCCCATTTTCCTCCCATGTTTTCCCTCCACAAGTAGAGAGATTTGGGGGAGAAAACTTGATGTCCATATCTACCCTTGGCCTCACCCAAACCTCAATTTTTTTTCCACCGCCTGGGTCACTGCTTTTTTTCTTGAAATTAGAACACATTTATTGTTTTTTTGCCAATGTAGTTTTTTTTCCAACCTTATATTTGCGTCAGTTTACTTTTTTTTTATACAGATTTGCGTGAGTTTACTAGTGTTACTTAATTAATTTTGTTATAGGAATTTAATTCTTTAGCTTTCATTAATTATTGTTTTTTGATAATGTTGCATAGTAGTAACTTATTTATATATTTAATACATCCAGTTTTAAAAATTTATTCACTTTTTATTTTATATATTAATAATAAAACATTTTGTTGCATTAATGTTAATATATAGTAATTTAATTTTAAATTATTTTTTTCTTAAAAATAATATCTTTCACTATAAAATTTAATTTAATTTTAAATATATCTAATTATTTTAGCATAGAAATAAGGGCATTTTAGTCCTCACGTATTTGCTCATTTTCTTTCCTCTTGTTTTTCCCTCACTCATCCAAGAAAGAAGAGGAATAATATTTTCTTCCTACCTTTCTCTCCTCCCAGTTTTCTTTCCTCTCATTTTCTTCCCTCCAAACTTTGCCTCTCATCCAAGCAGGCCCTAAAATTTCCTTGAACCTTTTTAAAAGGATTTCTTTTCAAATAGTCTACTCTAGTTAGTCTTTTTTATTCTCAATGTTTGACTATTAAACACTTCAAGAATATCTACCCAACATTTAGATACCTCACGACATTTAAAAATAAGATATCAAAGCTTATTGATTTGGTTTCTAAAGCTGATATTATTTAATTCAAATCTATTTAGTACCTATCATCATAAACCACTCTTCAAAACTGTACACTTTCAAACATTAACTTCCAATAAAACTAAAATCTCTTACTCAAAATATTTCATTCTCATTAGAAACAGATTCAGCTCTTAATAATAACATCATATAACACACATAGTATAAACACTATTCTTCTTAAAAACTCATTATTTCATCATTTTTTTCCCTTCATCATGTTTGAAGTTATTTTATGCAACGAGTAAAACAAAAACAGCACAGTCATGTGTCCACTAGTATTTGCAAACTGCACAACTCAATGAAAAATGAACTATATACATAAACTGGTGTATTTTTCAAGATCTTCCTTCCTTCCAAACAATATTCATACTACATTTTATATGAATTAACTAGGCAGAGTTTCTGGGCATGACAAACAAATTCATTCAACCTTTAATAAATTTAAGATGACATTTCAACAATCAAATCTGCACATTTCACTCACTGCATAATTTTTTTTTTTCAGATTAATATAAGGCTCTCAAATTATTATTATCTCTACTATGTGGTTTAAATCAGGGGCTGGTTGCCCTTTCTTCACCTAAATATAATTTCATAAAACATCACAACACTAAAACAGCAAAGTATACTCGGTTTCCAATTGTAACTTCAAGAATTTGTCAATCAATTATCTTTGTCAGGCTATGAAAATTTCAACACCAATCATAACTTCTAATTCCTCAAATCAGAATTAGGCATCAATGTAATATCAAAATACCTCTACACCTTGCAAGGAACATGCTTGCAACAAACACACCTGACTCTACCATCTCCTCCAACATCATTATATTATATGTCTAAATAAAATTTCCTTCACAACCAAATCAGAATCAAGAATGAAACCTCAGTACCCACTCCTTATTGAGCTTTACTACATTATTTCATCCTATTAATAACCTGAATTTTAAAGAATTGCGTATACCCCCTGCTGCAACTAATTCTAAAACAGCGCACGGACTTAAAACAGAATATGGACTTTTGAAAATCTAAAATTATCATAATCCAGAAAAATTAAACATGCAACCACATATATGTAAAACTCTATTATATCTTCATCTTGTACCACAGAGCAGAAATCAGATTAAAGCAGAGGAAGGAATCGGAGAATTCCAAAAATTACCAAAACTCAACATACAACCTAATTTCTTAGTTCAATCCTACTCTTACTCATGTTTAACTAAGAGTTCAGTCGATTCCCACCCAAATCCATCCTCAATCGGCGCCGATAAACAGTGAACAAATTTGGGGCTTTTGCAGAAACTCAATCAAACACCAAACCATCACTCCAAATCTTCCCCAAAACCCTTAAATCGAAACATAAACTTCATTTTCACTGATTTCACAACCCCTAAAACCCCATAAATTCAAATCAGTTTCTCTCAAACCTCGCTCAAATCGGGAGAAAAAGGGTGGGAATGAGAAGAGGAGAGTCACCTGTATTTGAATCCGAGCTTGCATGCGTCGTTGGAGCCCTCCTCCGCCGGAAATCGCCGGCGCTCGTGGGACACGAAGAGAGAACGGAGAGAGCAGAGAACAAGAGAAATAAAGAGAGAGAGAGAGGGAAAAGAAGGGAGTGAAGGGATTAAATTAAATACTCCCTCCGTTAAACAACATCACTAAGCTAGTCTACTTCTCAGTTAACCTAATATGAAAGCACTACCCAAAGCCACTTTTTTCCCGTACCGATTAAAAATTGGGATGTTAGATTCACTTTGACTCCTTTTAACTCATATTTCTTGCTTAACATTCTCTCAGACATTCCTTACACATAATAATCTGTAGAACAAACTATGTTGGGAATTTCAAATAATGAAGAAGCATATCCTTACACAAAAATCCAAACAACATAATCATATGTCTTTCTTAAGTTAATTTTAGCAAACATCTAGGGGAACAATTTTCGTTTTATGCATCAATCACATTATGGATAATGGATCTGCCATAAATAAAAGCCCCCAGGTTATCATTTACTAAATAAGGAAGAATTATTTTCAATCTTTCACACATCTTAGAAACAAAGTTATAATACAAGGTGTTGCAATAAGCAATAAGTCTCAAATCATTCTCAGAATTAGATATGGAAAAGCTATATGCTGAAATTATGACTTAAAAAAAATATATTCCATAATCATATGATTGATGAAACCATCGGCTACCACAATAAATTATGTAACATTCCATCTATATCAATAATTTTTCATTTGTCGTTTTGACATCAGTATGAATTCAAACTAATCTATCATTATCTATAATTGCAAATTCTTAATTGCGCGAAAATTGTATACTTCTTAATCCAGTGGACGATCAAGGGGAAAGGGGGTGCTTGCCCTATGGTCCCAACTACCATTTTCTATTATAAAATATACGCTTTTGTATGTGTAATAAAATTTGAGCGCCTAATTTTGTCCATTTAACTTTTAGCCCCAATCCCTTCCTGGCTGGATCCACCTCCATTTCTGTCTTATATATATATATATATATATATATATATATATATTTATATATGCGGTTTCAAAAACATGGAATATTTTCATGAAACACAGTTTCAATATATATGCGGTTTCGAAAAAATTGGAAATCGCAGCTCACATATATGTTATTGTCCTCCGCGGGCATTTTCTTTTTCAATTTGCTGTACGAGTTCTTGCTTTGTTCTTTATGCCTTTGATGTTTTTTGTGCCTGCAAATATTTGATAAGGCTACCTAGGGAAACTAAAGGAGAATCATGTGTTCCGTCTTATGGACGAACTTGTAAGGCAAGATCCTTGGTATCGGGAAAATGAAAATGCGAAGGATATGAGGAATATTGTGAACATGAAGTATTATCCGCTCATGGATATGATTATACAGGAAGGTAACCCGGCCCATTGTAATATACTCCATATATATAAAGGATTTCTAATTATTTGTAAATATATAGTTGAAACATAACCATTGTTCAATTATTGCTACTGACAGGGAGAATCAAAAGATCAACTGCACTGTTAATAGCAGCACAAAATGGTCTAACAAAACAGGTGAAGAAAATTCTAAATGATATTCCAGTGTCTATTCATGACCAATTGCTCGTGGAGAAGAAGAATATAGTTCATGTTGCTATAGAGGAACGGCAAAGCCATGTATTGGAGGAAGCAAGGAAACGCAAACATTGGCTTTTATTGAGAGAAAAGGTGGATGTTGATGGAAATAATGCATTGCACTTGGCAGCAAGACTATCAAAATATACAGCCAGTGG
Source organism: Mimosa bimucronata (assembly GCA_037074515.1). NCBI lineage: Eukaryota > Viridiplantae > Streptophyta > Magnoliopsida > Fabales > Fabaceae > Mimosa > Mimosa bimucronata. Next base: position 29,808,893 of record CM073438.1, on the reverse strand, counting down.
GATACGTGGATCTGTTATGCAAATGCAATGGGAAATCATGTGGTTTGAGGTATTTGAATAACATTTTGTTATTTTTTTTTTATCATTCACTACGATTCAATCAGCACTAGCATTTTTTTTTTTTTGGGTATGAAGTACCACAAAATATTTTTCCTGTAAAACTCAATATCATATTTAATGTGCTCATTGAAACTTCGAAAATACACTAAAGACAAATTTACAATAAAATTTGCATCAAAATAGTAGGTGCTATTAAAACTTGCTTTAGGGTATTGAATATATTGGCAATTACTTTAGGATGTTGAGTGCAATAGAAAAATATTTTAAAGCACTGAATGTAGTTTAACCCATTAGATTATCTTTGAGATTATTTAAGATTTAATAAATTTTATGATTATCTTTTATCTGTTATTTTATATTTTATTAGTTTTAAAATCAATGTGCCTAGCGTTCTTTTAAATTGCCTCAAAATCCACTTATTAGTTAGATTGGTCGATTAATTGAATGAAAGTTTAGCTTTTTTTCCAGCATCTTTCCTCTTTCAATATGGTTGTCTCCTCTTCTTCGTCCTCCTCTATTCTTCTGCAGAGGAAATGAGGTTCAACTTTCAGTCAATCAACAAGTTCTCAGACAATAAAAAAATCCCAAGGCTACTTGTAGAAGCCTAGTTGAATAATAACAAAATCAAAATAATATTAATGATAATCCAGACCCTATACTTAAGATGGAAAAGAAGGATTTACCCTTGAAAATACAATATGTGATTAGTGATATTTATGTTTGAGATATTATCTAAAACTATCCTTGAGGACATTTGACTATGTTGTTGATGTTGATATTCAGTCTGTCTATTATTCTAGCTCGTTGAACATATTAAGAATTTCTATATCATATACGTCTAATGGTATTATTTAATGTAAAAGGACCTCAAAAGTAAGCAACGAAGAAGGTAGCTTTGATTAAAACATACGTACAGTAAAACTCAGTTTTGCTATATTTTTCAAGATTTAACATATGTGCATATTCGACTGAGACATGTGCATCACTTCTGAGATTTATTATTTTATGTTGATCTGAAACAGTATGTGAAAGAAAGTATGCCGCCTTACTTCATTTCCCAACCCAATAAAAAAGGTGAAACTCCAGGGGAGGTCTTCACCAATGAACACATGAAGCTTCTCAACGAAAGTAATGATTCAGTGAAGGACACATGTGGATCTTACATTACGGCAGCTACATTTGTTACTGGTTCTGCCTTTTCTGCATGCTTCCAAGACATTGACAGATTTGGTCATTCATTTTCTATCTCCGTGTTTATTTCCTTTCTTTTCTCTATGACTTCATTAGCCACTTTTCTAGCCATTTATCTCTCTAGAAAGGAAGAACCTAAGGGTTTCCGTCGAAGTTTACCTTTGAAACTTTGTTTGGGCATAATTTCGTTCCTTGCGTCCCTTATCTCTATGTTGATTTCTTTCTATGCTGCGCTATCTCATGACTTTAAACCTAAAGAGAAGTATATGCCTATTATATCCTATGGGGTCATTTTGTTACCAATAGTGTTGGTGTACATATTTGCACAGCTTCCACTATATTGGCATCTTTTCATATTCTCAGTTTCAAAAGTACCTAATCCAAGAATTGTGGAAGAAGACAACATTTCACGTTTCTTACAAGACATGAGGGTTGAACATATGGATCATCATAACCAGACCAATGTATGAGATGGTGAAAGAGCAAACAGAAGTACCAAAGCCTTCTCAGAGTTCAACATACACTGGGAGACTCTACCTAAACCGCAGTCATAAATATTCTTTCAGTGTTTCGTTATTATTGTCCATCTATCGTTGAAAAAAAAATTGAGGAAGAAGAATATATACATATGTAGGCCTTATGGTTTGAACTTCCCAAAATCAGTGTTATTTTTTACCCAAATGCGTGAAAGAAGTATTGAGTGTACTACTTGTATCCTAATTAAAGAAATATTGTTCATTGTTGGGATTTGGAACACTTCATTTTAGCTGAAGCTGAGAAATTGATATATTCAATTGAATTGAGCTTCTTCTCTCTTGCTTAGGGTCTACTTTCATAACCATTACTTAGGGTTAGTGTTAAACTTCACTTGATGTGTGAAATACTTTGGGTCAAAACACTTGTAGCTCTCATAAAAGTGCAACCACAACAATGATGAATGGAAGCAATTAATTAAACCCACTAGCAACCACTAAAATGCGAGTAAGTTCATACAACCACAATGTAGATATGAATTCATAACTCAACTGTTCAAGGCCCAAAATAAACACAAAATAGTTCATACATGATGTGACTAGCTAACTTAGAGTGGATTGATGTTTCTTTCCTTTACCAAGCTCAATCTAATAGAAGGATATCCCACAAAAGAGAGCTCACACAATTACACACATATCCTAACTAAATCAACTTGATAAAATCATCAACACAAGGCCAAATAACTCAATACCAAGAGGAATTAATCAAACATACATATATAATTAATAAAATACTTAATATATAATCCCAATCCAAATTAGCAAAGTCAGACATCAACCACACATAAACATAGAAGAAACCCTAAATATACGTGTAGAACAAAGAAAAACTCCCCTAATGAAGAACTCATGCTTGAGTCACCATCAACCTATCCTTAAGAGATGATGAACCCCTCAATCAAACATAGAAACTCCAAGAGAAGTTCAAAGGTGAAGCCTCATGTGAAATTCCATGGAAAGAGAGGGTAGAAAAAGGTGGAAGATAAAGAAGATGGAGATGGAAGAAGAATGAGAAGGCTGAGAGGATTTCTAGGGTTTAGGAGTGAGTGGAGGAGGAAAAGATGATGAGAATTGAGTGTTAGGTCAAATTTTATGTTTAGGAGTCAGGTCTATGTCATTTTGGGTCGGATCCTACCAATGGGTAGCCTAAAAACCTGAAAAATAACGAAATTCACGCATGTGTCAATGTCCTCGCCGTGGGAAGCCACGACGACGGGCAGAAAGCATGTCCTTTTTGGGAGCCTCGCCGTGGGATGTCACGGCCAAGAGTGGCATTTTCGTAATTTTCTCCAAATTTGACAGATTCACTTTTTGAGCTTATTTTTTACTTTTTCAACCTCTTTCTTCAATTCTCCCAATTGACCTACAATGAAAATCAAGTACAAATATAATATCCAAAGTCCATATTAAGAAATGCACGAGTTTATGCCTTAAAATGCTCAATTTAAGATCAAAATACAATTAATTCAATGCCTTAGAACTCTAAGTACACAAGTGCCTAAACTATCATGTAATGGCCTATATCAAGTGTTAATTCTCCATAATTAGTGGGTATAAATATGTAATAATCAAGCACAATCATTCCACCACACTTAGACCTTTGTACTCCTGGACAAAGGGTACAATGCAAAGAAGAATGGTTTTAACCAATCAATAATCTCAAGCTAGCATGTATTATGATCAAGAATATGCAAAGAGAGAATTGTCAAAGCAATTGGATGAATTGATGTCAAAGAGGACTCTCAAAATAATAGTATTGCACTCTCCTTACCTCATGTGGTATTTTTCACACTCAACTTGCTCAAACAACAATTTGCCATAAGCTTGTAACTACTCTAACGTCTCCACCCATGCATACAATCATGTATGAATCAAAAAGACTTGAGGGGTTAAAATGATGGAAAAGGAAAGATGGATTGCATATTATGAAAAGGAAAGGTTGAAATGCAATTTAATATCACTATTGGAGTACTTAGCACATAAGAGGATAATTTCAACAGTAATGATGCCACATCAAGAAATGACATATTCTTCAAGCTTTAATTTTTCTTTTCTTTTCTTCTTCTCCTCTTTTTTTTTTCATGCACACTTTTTTATTTTCTTTTCTTTCTAACATATACATGGCATTAACAACAAAAGTGGCTAAAGTTCAATGTATCATATTAAAATTTGCATTAATGCATTACAACCAAGAAATGACTTAAAATGGGTGAACAATGGAAAATGACACATTGTGGGTTTGTGTTTGGGAAAATGGGGGTGATGAAATGAATGCCTAAATCATATTCATGCATGAATGCACTTTCGACAAAGAGTAGAGACAAGTTCTAGAAATTGAATGATCAAACAAGTACGCACTCTTGAAATGGAAATAGGCCCAAAAATCTCACGACAAGGTTAACCTCAATTGCCAATGAAGATCCAATTGCAAGGCCAATTAACACAATGCATATGCCTGAAAATAACTCATCACCAGCTCTGAAAATTGCAAGGTTAAAATGCATCATTCTTTGAATTCTTCCCATCGCTCATAAAGCTCATTGGTCAAAGGGTAGGATCCATTCTTGCTTCATGGTTTTCAAAAACTTTGCCACACTAGGTTTTCACAAGCAAGTTTTTTTTAAAAAAAAAATGGGTAGAAGATGCAACTAGGTCCTCCATTACAATGAATGCGACCCTTCATCACAATACAAAGCTAAGAGGCAAAATCCACCTTGGTTTTTTTGAAACAAAAAATTGACAAATTCTCTAATATGACATATCATGTTAAAATCAATGGATCAAGCAAGACTACTTAAACAACACATAGACCCTTTCCCCACACTTAAATCTTGCATTGTCCCCAATGCAAAATCAAAATGTAAGGTGTAGCAAGCAAGAGAACACAATGGGGATTTATTGATTCAACTATCACTAAGTCTACCTTTTACTAATGGTGCAGTCCCTCTCCCACACTTATTATTCATCATAATCTCAAAAGAGCATACAACAATTAAAGGCAATGAGAATGCAAGAAAGGAAAGGGACAACCTTGCGTTTAAAAAGCTTCAAACTCTTGTAGGAGAAGTTCTCATCTCGAATGAGAAACATGCTTGTCTTCATATAGGCCTCTTCTCCCGCATGTTCCTTCCTTAATGTGAAGTGTTGAGTTGCCTGCAAAGAGAATACAACATAGAAGTATCCAGTTCTAGAAAAGGAAATGATTTTTTTAAATAGGTATTGCAACCAAGGAATGCAACCAAACTTCCATCAGTAGGAGTAAAAGAAAATTCATTTTCAAAACACTCAAGTGTATGTGTAGCAGAAATCGCGAAGTCCAATATATGGGTGGGGCACGAAATGTCGCTTGCACATACACAAGAGGTAGTAGAGAAGGAAGGGAAAGAAAATAGTGTGATGGAAGTGGCACAACACTTTCATTTTTAAATACGTCGGGTGGAAGATCACAAGAAAGTATTTGTTGGAAGGACTCTCTATTATTAACAATCTCTAAATTTAAACATGGAGAATGCTTCCATGATGCACTCTCAACATCATGTAATTCAATGGGAACAAAAACATTTGCATTCTCAACCACAACGGAATCATCATTCTCAATTGTATCATGCTTACAAATTGCAGCACCCTTAACACTAGTAGATGAGCATCTTCAATAGTAGAAGTGGTGATTATGTCAAAACTATGCTTTCGAAATTCAACAAGGGTTTCTTCAAATCATAACAATGCACACAAATTTCATATTCCACACATGAATAAGATTTAGCCTCATTGAATTCAAATCATCTTTACTAGAATTAAGGAGAGAAGCATGTTTATCACAAGAAGAATTGACGATAGTGCAAGCAACATTGTCAATTGAGCTATTACTACTTGAAACACTAAGTTGAGCATATTCATCAACAAACCGATGGGGGAATTCACAAATGATTTCCTAATCCACCTCATCTTCACTCATATGATTAGTAGCTTGTTCAATCAAAGAATCAATAGGAGTAATCTCCTCAAGGATATGAGTATTACCTAGTGGGGAGTGCATTTCCTCTTTATACGCGAACGAGTTGAAATAGCACCTATCAGTGAGAAAATGGTAGAAAATCGTTTGAGGTGGTTCGGACATGTACAAAGAAGTCCGTTAGATGCGCCAGTGAGGAGGGTAGATCAAACAGTCTGGAGTCCGATTAAGAGAGGAAGAGGGAGACCGAGGCTTACACTCAATGAAGTTGTAGAGCGAGATCTTTTAATAAATAATATATCTAAAGAGTTGGTTACTGATAAAGTACAATAGCGTCGTGCGATCCATGTAGCCGACCCTACTTAGTGGGATAATGCTTTGTTGTTGTTGTTGTTGTGGAGTAGTTTGTTTTATCTCTTCAACTTGTGTAAGTTCATTGAATATCACCACCGGAGGTTGGGTGTTCTCCATAAGAGATGTGGAGTGTTGCTCTTTATTAGATGTCCCCGGCTCCATTTCAACTTTAGGATCATAAGGCCATGGGGTTCATTCTTCTCCAGTTCTTTTCCAGAGCACATGCAAGTAAAATGCATTGAGGTACTCCCCTAGTTCTTCCAATTGATTGGAGAGTCCAATTGTGGTCTTCCTATACAATTCCTTAGATCGGGCTTTATGTACCTTATACATCCTCTTGAGCTCCTTTATGTGAACATCCATGTTGGGGTAGTCAAAGAATGTGTCAAGCCCAGTTGGTTTAGGTGTGATGGGTTTGGGTGGAGGAGAGGGTTCACGTGGTGGTGGTTGGTATGAGGAGGGGTATGGTGGAAGGTATGGGTGATAAGGATCATCAAAGTATGAATGATATTGTGGTGCAGGTGAATGTGGGTCCCTACATGGTGTCATAGGGTTGGAAGAAAAAATTTAGAGCAACCATCATTTTATCCCTTTCTTTATAAAACTCATCCATGCTTGAAGAAAATGTATCTTCCGTCCTAGTGGTATTTCCTACAAAAGAATGAGAATCCTCAAGCGGTTCATGATTGTAATCAAAGCTTTTGTAATTCTAAGACATGACACTACTACAGAAATACCCTATAGCAACGCTTTTTTTGACCCTATGGCCGCGTTTTTAAGCGCCGCTATAGCCAGTGCTGCAATAGGTCATTTGACCTATAGCAACGCTTATTTAGTGTATAAGCGCCGCTATAGGTTAACCTAAAGCGGCGCTTATACCTCAGAAGCGCAACTTTAGGTCATACCTATAGCGGCGCTTTACATGTGTAAACGCCGCTATAGGCCTTATTTTTTTAAACAAATGCCTATAGCAGCACTTTTTTATTCCTAAGCACAGCTATAGACACTCTATAGCGGCGCTTATTACCTAATAAGCGCCGCTATAGGCAGCACTTATTATGTAATAAACACCGCTTTAGGTCATATTTTTTTAAAAAATATTTCATTTATTTTTGTTTCACATCCTCCTACATCAGTGCAAAAAACCAGTAGCTCTATACCATTCCAGCCAATCCATATACACACACACACACCAGAAAAGTCATGCTAATGTACAATTCACTACCACAAAAAGATAAGCACCGCAATAGGTTATTTTTTTAAAAAAAAAAATTTATCTATCACCGCAAAAAAAACTTGTGAAGTTAGTTGTCATTGTCTTAGTAATAGTTCTCATTAAATACTTGAATAAAGAAAACAAAGACAAACTCTTGGGAGGCAATTTTTAGTGACTAATATCAAGTTGATCAAAGAATATGTCATGACTTACATAAGTCTCAGCAAAACAAAAGATTACAAGTTGACTAAGTATGATATTACCGATAAAGGAAATTTAAAATGAAGGCCATTTTGATTCATTTGCCACTGATATAATGATTGAATCTCTGACAAGAAAACTTAACTTGAGTTTCTTCAGACTTTAATTCATTTAAAGCATACATGAAAAAAAGAAAGAAAAAAGGTATTTAAAACAGCACTGTCAATGGTATTATAGGTATTTGACGACATACCAAGACCTTCTGCAATTTCACACAGAAGAAGAAAATAGACTATTTTTTCTTAGAAAATAGACCACCTGCAATTTCACGCTGCTCTAACAAGGAGTCATAAGAAATCAGATGAAAGTACAGATACAATACACATTAATCTGCACCACAAAGATACATAATCTGATAGGGAAATTTTAAGGTCATTGTCTATCAGAAACAACACATAAATACTGACACAGCATCTAGAAAAAATCAAGGACTTTAAGATATAAAAGAGATGTTCTTGTAATTATTTTCATTTGCATGTAACACAAGGGACAGAACACAATTGCAGATTAACAGGTCACAAATCTCATCACGCCCAAGTTTGGTGTTCATAACAACATACGTATTGCATATGAATAAGAGCTCAAAAGGAATATCCCTTCCTTGGCCCCTGAACTTACAAATATAAAGATACATGTTTCCAACTTAGGTACAAACCTAAAAGAAAATTAAACTAAAACAAACAGAACCAACAAGTCATACAAAACATAAAGAACAAAAGAGCAAATATTATGTACCTTAACTTCATTATTCAGATATACTAAGGCAAAGATTATCTTTCAAATAGTTTATTTTTGAATCAAAAAGAACAAAAAAGCACTTACCTTCAATGCACAATCTACCCTTGTCATTAATATAATTCCTGGATGCGCTGCATCAGGTCCATTAAAAAGCCTTGCAACCTTTTCATATTGGGGCTGTAAAAGAAATTGAAAAAGAGAATGATAATAATTCCAAATTACTAATTCAACAAATCTCAAATTTTAAACTGTATGTCAGTAAACAATACCTTATAATTCTTCCAAGCGGGACCCCTGACAGAAGAGTAGGGACAGAAGGAAAATTAGAATCATTATACTCATATTTCATAATTATTAATCTAACCACGTGCAGAAAATAACTTGCAGCAAAACTCCTCATGAAGAAATGCAAAAATTAAGTTGAAGTGGACGGCAGAAGTGCTTCTATATTTTAATTCAAAAAAATCTACACTTCCATCTTAATAAGTAACTGCATTGAGAGATCCTTGAAGCCAGAGTCCAATAATATCAAAAGAATGAAATGGGCAGAAAACAAAGCAAATTCCAGTATCACAAATAATAACTCAAACAACACAAACAATAATGCAATTCAAATTCAACTTCAGTAGATCATTAACCTTCACGAAACCATCGCTCCGCATATTCAAATTCAATTCAGATGCCATATGACGTAAAATTCTCGTCCTACAAATTTTACAACAGAAATAATTGCCATACTATTCATCACAATTTTGCTGTGAAGAACAAATAAAGGAAAGAGGAACAAATGAAGTATTCCATAATTCAGCAAAATATCTTTCAGCAATTTGGAGGGGCGGGACTTCATTTTACAAGTAATTACCATGGCAGTTAAGAGCAGAAACAAAATAAATTAGAATGACATTCTTATAGGGTTTGCAATTGCTTACAAAAGCCTCCCAAGTGCGTCAGTTTTATCACCCACTTTTTCCACCGCCACGCCCTCTTGTTCTATCTGTTTCATTTCTCATGTCAAATGCCCTTCCCCTACCACCAATGCCAACAAAACACAAAAATTAGTCCACATGGCCATTTCAAGCGTCGGAAAAGATTTCCCAAATTGATGAAGGGAAGATAAATAGAATAAAGAGAAGAAGAACTTTGAACTAGCATGGCGTGAGACAAGAATGGAGAGCTCCTGAAATTGTTGTTCTTATCAACATGATTCTCCATTGGAGCTAAAGAAGAGGAAGTGAGAAAGAGATAGGGAGAAAAGAAAGAGATTAAATTTAACTAACCTTGCTCTTCTGTTCTGAAACCACACCTCCACTTGCCTAGGCCTAAGACCTAACTGCAAAAATGAGATCATCACCGTCAGCATCAAAATACTGTGCAAAATAATCGCCAGTAGAAATAGTTCTTTAAAACTTTCTTGATCAAACAGAAACGACAACTAAAACCAGATCTCCTTGTAGGCAAAACAATTCTTGCTTTCCCTGACCAAGAATCCCCAAATATGTTCTCAAGAGCAGTCTAGTCCTACTATAATTTCCCTGAAATCTGAGCTGAATTTCGAAAAGCGGCGATTTAAAAAGGAGCATACCTCATGAGTCAAGGCGAAGCGCTTGGTTCCTTCCTCGACATGACCCAACTGAGCCTGAACCCTGTCTCTCACCTCCATCTTCTTCCTCTCAATTTCTTCCTCTTTGGCCTTGAAAGTTGAGAGGACAGACCTCGACATCTCTTCCCCAGGCTTCCCGAGTTCTGCACCACCAACTGGTATTGCTGCGTACTCTGCTCGCTCATCTTCTCCCAACAAGAACAAATCCCCTTCTTCAAATCCAGCCCTTTCACAAAACCCTCCTCGTCGTGGCAGATGATCGTTTCCTCCGGTGACCTCGGGATAGGCCTAAAAATAATAAAAAATGTTTGAAATAAATTTTTAAAGAAATAAAATTAAAAAAGGTAATATTAAAAAATAAAATTAAAAAAATACTTAGGCCAGCGCTTTCTACATAATAAGCGTCAGGATAGACCAATATATGAAATATATTTAAAAAAATAAAATTAAAAAAAGTGGAAATATTAAAAAATAAAATTAGAAAAATACTTGGGGAGCCTATCCCGACGCTTTCTACATAATAAGCGCCGGGATAGGCCCAAAACATAATAAAACAAGGTCTAAAATAAATTTTTTAGAAAATAATATTAAAAAAGGAAATATTAAAAAAATAGTTATGGAGCCTATCCCGGCGCTTATAGTATCTGAGCACTGAGATAGACTTAAAATATTAAAAAAAAATCCCAATATTCTATCCAAGCGCTTTTAAAGTAAAAGCGCCGGGATATGTATAAATCTATACCGGCTCTTATATTTATAAAGCACCGGTATAGGTCACCCAACACTTATCCCAGCATTTGCATTTTGTAAGCGCCGCTATTGTTGCGCTGCAATATGATATTTTTGTAGTAGTGTGAGAATTCTATAATTTAGTCCCAAAGAATTACAAGCAATTAATGTATGTGCAAATAAATACAAGGATTAAAAAGAAGAAAAGTTATGCAAAATACAATGTGATAAGTTAACCTAAATGGTGAAATGATGCAAATATGACCTAAAGGCTCCTACCCCTTCTAAATGCCTCAATTGACACTTAGTCACTGATTGTACCTGATTATTTTATGTTTCTAACCACTAATTTTGGGAAATTAACACTTGTCCTAGACTAATACATGGCAATTTAGGCACTTTTACATTTAGAGTTCCAATGCATTTAGTTAATTACATTTTGTTGCTAAATTAAGCATTTTAAGGTTTAAACTAATGCATTTCTGATTTATGGATTTGGGATATTACAATTTATGCTTAAATTTGTCATTGTAGGAAGTTTTGATGAAGGTGTGCTCGGATTCCAGAAATTACGGTTAGTGCTCGAATTTCAGAAATTACAACTAAGTCCCGTTGCACTGCGTATCTTAAATGGGCAAGGACAAGTTTGGGAGATTAAAAGAGGGCAAAGATGGAATAAAAATTGCTGGGTTCGTTTTTATATTTTTCTAAATAGAGATTAAATGAGTAAGGGTCCCGTTTGGAAGCTTATTTGGGAATTTAGCCTACACCTTTGGATATAGGGCTTGAATTTCATAAACCAAACAGCACCTTACCTCCTTTAATCCCTAAAAGAATGCCCAGACATGAGAATGAGGCATACACCATCACAGCCATCATTGACACACCAAAGCTTCATCATCATCGCATTCCTCTCTTCCATCATCACCCATCATCACCGTCGGCCCCATCACCATCTTCCATCTCCATTTCCTCCACTATGCCGGCGGTTTCCACCTACCTCATCCATCTTCACATCATTTTTAAGCAAGCACACACCTCCATTGATTCATCCAATCCTCTCAGCATTCACACATTCACCCCTCTCATCTCCATTTTTCATTCATTCCTCACCATTTCCTCCAACCCATTCCATTCACACGCCCAATCCATTCCTCCATACCATCACCTTTAGCCACGCCACCCAGATCCTTCTTCAAGCCAATTCTTAACTCTCCCATTCACATATTCGGCCCTTCCATCTCCAAATCACATACTCCATTTGTTCTTCTTCTGTCCATCCTCCATTCCCAATCCAATCCATTCCCTCTTTCTTCGATGGTCCCATTGTGCTGTGAGCTTGTTGAGATGCTGTGTAACGTGATGAGAGGTTGATTCTTGGGTGTTCTTGGTGGCTACAATGCAATTTGAACTTTAATGTTTTATCAGGGGTGTTGTCTAGCTTCTTCTTGTCTATATTATGTATTTAATAGAGATTCCTATTTGTTTCTACTTGATATGTAATTTTAGAACAAGAGCTGCTATGACTTCTATTCCTAGGGGTAGATTTCTTTTGGGTTATGTATGTATTTTGGCGATTGCTTTTATGTGCATAAACCTTAGTATTAATCATTTGGCATAATGCAATTTGATGTGGTGGTATTAATTATTTACTTTGGATTGCTAGATTGGATTAATGCATTTGCTTCTTGCATTTAACATTAGACACTAGGTCCATTTGTGCTATTATTATATTTTCATGTTAAAGAAGGGCATTAATGCAAATGATGCATATCTAATATCAACTCCCACTAAAGGTAACAAAGTGAAACCTTTGGTTTAGAAGGTTACTTTACCTCTGAGATTTCACAGCAGGAAACTTAAGTTTTCCATTAAGCATTGCATTTTCTTCATTAATTGTTTTAAGATCCTCTACAACAATCCTCCTTACAGAATTTGTCTTGAAATTGCAGCACTACCTAGGCACAAAAGAATAAGAATCTAACTGAGGTAGAAAAAAATCCAAACGATCAAAATTAAGCGAAGATCAATAAGCAAAATTAGTCTTGTATGAATAAGAAAATGTAGAAGAAGACAATGACCAGAGGCCGAAGGCGGCACGTGTGACGTTTGTGAGGGGAAGAAGTGAGAGTAATCGGTGGCGGAGAAGAAGAAGAAGGCGAGGGTTTGCGCGAAGAAGAGGAACGGTTATGGTGAGAGAGCTCGATGATGATGATGCAGAGGGATGAGGTGCCTGGTTTTTGGGAGAGGAGGAAGAAGAAAACGGTGATGATAGGGTTTTGAGAGTGGGTTTGAGAGAAGGCCGATTTTTGAACGGACAATCCACGTCTAATTTATTTGTTAGACGTAAAAAATATGTTTCCACGTCTCACTTTTATATATGAGACGTGAAAAGTTTTCCTGCTTTTATTTTGGCTTCTTTAATTATTTACCACCCTTATTTTATCAGAATCTACATCTCATTTATAAATATGAGATTGTGAAAAGTCTACAAATATTTACATTTTTGCCACCGCCTTTTTCCACATCTCTTATTTGAAAAAGAGACGTGAAATAGGGACGTAGATTGGAATTTTTGTAGTATTGAATTGGGCTTGATGCTTTCTTTGACTACCCCAATATGGATGACCACACAAAAGAGCTCAAGAGGATATATGTGGTACATAAAGCCCAATCCCTAGAATTGTATAGGAAGAAAACCACATTTGGACTTTCCAAGCAATTAGAAGAAGAATTGGAAGATTTAGGGGCATACCTTAATGCATTTTATATGCATGTGCTTTGGAAAAGAACAGAAGGAAAAGAGGGAACCTCATGGCCATATGATCCTAAGAGTGAGGAGATTGAGCAAGTGGTACCTCAGGTGCAAGAGGATGTACTTTCAAGCATAAGTAATATCCCTCCTCTTTTAGAAGAGGTTTATCCTCCTCTTACTCCTATTTTGTCTAGTGAGAATGATAGTGAGGTAGATGAGGAAATCATTGTTGACTCCCCTCACTCACCTAAAATTGAACATGCTCACCATGATGCCATCAATAGTAGTACTACACTTGAGCATAGCAATTGTAAGGTTGATTCTTCTTGTGATAACCATGTTACTCTCCCTAGTGATAGCAATGTTAAGGATATTGAAAAAATTGATTGTTTGCCATGCACTTGTGATGAACATTTGAGCTGTATAAATTGCGTTGATCAATAGTGCCACTTGCTTGTTAAATTTAATGAGCATGCATTGCATGATACTACAATTGATATTGTGAATGAGAATGGATCTTTTGAAAAAGGTGAGTCTAGTTTGAGTGCCAATGTTGATGATAGGTTTGAGTATGACCATTCTCTAGGACTTAGTAATATGCATGTGTTACATGATGTAGAGATACACCCTCCTCTTTTATCCGCTCCACACAAGAGTGAAGATAACAATGATGATTTGAAATTGATCACTAGTCCACTGGTTGAGAAGTGCTTTCATGAGTGTTCCTATTCTCAAATCTTATCATGTGATTTGCCTCCCGACATACTTGAACTTGATTGTGATATAAATTGTGTGGATTTGATTGATGTTGTTGATGAGAGGATAGTACTTGCTTGTGACACTACCATTATTGCAAACCATATTGACTTTGTAGTACCTATTTTTGCTAGCTACATGACTTTGGTTGATTTCCTTGGTTGTGAGGAGCACTTGCTATCAAACGTGCCCGATTCTAGATACACAATTAACTCAATGCCTTCGAACTCTACATACACAAGTGCCTAAACTATCATGTAATGGCCTATATGGAGTGTTTAAGTGGAGATCTTAGAATTCTTACAAGTATATGGTAGAATGTGCTCCAAAGTTGATCATGAGAGTAGAAAAATGACCCAATATGGTGAGAAGATGTTCGTCACCGGCCGCAAGTGCACGGGTCGCGCCAAGTAATAAAGTAGTGAGTAAAGTATTATTCCCACGAGGATTTGGTTCCAAAACCCGGTCAAACAATGATTATCACACTCTCGCCCAATTTGAGTGACACAAATGTTGAGATTGAAAACTAACTAAGAAAATAAACATATGTTAAATGAAAATAAAGTTATAAACAAGTGATTCTCCAACTTCAAGGATAAAATGGGTCCTAAGATTATGTATCCCCCTTGTACTTCTTAAAACTCAATTAACCTCCCCTCAAAGAAGTTCTCAACGAAACCACGTGCTAATCTAGGGTTCATAGAGTACTTGTAAATGCTCTCTCAAGTCAAGAACAAGTGTTTAGTCTTATTAATTGCACAATCTCTTGCTACACTTTAATAAAACCAAATTATCAAGCTCCAACCCTAATGTGACTATGCAAGGTTAGCAAGTATATCTCTATCTTACCAACAAAACCATCCATCCATGCAAACTTCAGGTTCTTGCACTATTTTACCCAAGTTCTACACTCAATCTAGCCCTCTCAAGCATCAATCAAGTGAATCCAACATCTAAATGGTGATCAAGCACTTAGAAGCATTAGGAACAGAGTAAAATAAGCACATAGATATCATTAATCACAACATAAGAGGAGGAATCAAGAATCAATCCATACAAGGGTTCAAAATAATCCTAGAATACAAGTATTTTAGCTACTCATGTTCTACAACTCTATGGGAGCATATATATACAACATTACAAAACAGAACAAGAGAAGAGAATGAAGATGGAAGAGATAAACCAAGAAAGGAAGCCCAAATCTCTTCGAAGCTCCGAGCCCAAGCTAAATCCCCACCAAGCTCCAAGCCCTAGCAGAGCAAAACACCCCCAAGAATGCCCAGAAGTCGAAGAATGACGGCCAAGAACGAAGCCCTAGCTTTTATATCACTTAAAACGCCCATGTTCTGTCAAAAAACGCGTAGCAGCGAAGTCTGCTCGCCGTGGGCTCGCCGCGGTGAGGCCACGGCGAGCTGCAAGTGTTTCTGCCACTTTTTGGGGGGTTTTGGCTCACCGCGGCGAGCTCACGGCGAGCTGGGACCATTATGTAATTTTGGAAATTCGGGGACCTGTCTGTAATTTGGGAATTTCAATGTCCTTTTGTGTAATTTTTACAATTCATCCAGAAACTTCTAATTTTCCCTTTTTTCTTGAAATTTCAGCTTCTAGCCCCAAATTCTCCCCTTTTTAAGTGTTCTTCTTAATCCGGGATCCCTTGGTTATTGTATCAAAATATTCCTACAATATTTACATAAAACAACATAAGCAACTAACTAGAAATGTGATCAAAATCTACACTAATAAACAATGATATGCAACCAAAAATCAAATGAGCATTTTCCTATCTTGAGTATCCAAAAATTATAAATGATTGAATAAAACTTCAAGGAAAATGTGCTGAAAATACATGAATTCCAAGAGTTATCAGAAGAGTTAAACACTTATCCTTGAGTGACCTTTTCCTTTGCTCATCCACATTGCATTAATTGCACTCATTGTTAGCCCTTTAACATCATTTCATTCCTTATTGCTTGTTGGTTAGAGGGTTGTTAATTTGCATTGGCTCATGTTCATCTAGCATGCTAACATTCTCATTCATGCCTTAGTTACCATTTGTGCTTAAGCTTCTAAACTTGTCTTTGTCCGGGAGTACAAGGGTTTAAGTATGGGGGAGTTGACAAAAATCTGATTTGTAATGCTTTTACATGCTTAAATTGAGTCAATTAACATGATTAAGATGTGACATTGGTCCAATAATGCTTAATATAGATCTTAGATTCTTAGGTGAGATAAGCATAGGATTAGTAATTGATTGGCCATAATAGATTAAATTGTATTAATTAATTTATAGGGCTGTTTGATCCTTTTTCTATCTTGTTTCTACTTGTAGGGTCGTGCAAGACCAAAGGAATTGGATCCTAAATGAAGAAGGGCTGAAAAAGGGGGCAAAAGGCTTAACTGCTTGCCGTGGCCACACCACAACAGACATGCCCCAAGAAAGCTAGAGAGCATCACTGCTCGCCACGGAGAGAGAGCACGATTCTGCAGATAATCAGCTACAAATTTTTGGGCCAACCCAGGCCCAATTCATTTACCCACTCTTTGGTCCTATTTAGGGATGATTTGGGTCGAAAATTAAGTCCATTTTAGTTAGATTTGGAGCCACCAAAAAAGCCCTAGCTCATCATTCTCTCTCAACTCTCTCATTCCCATCTCTCATCTTTCACCTTCTCCACCCAAATCTCTACGGCAACAACCTTGCTCTCTCTTGTTGGTGACTTCTCCATGAAAGACAGCAACTAAGAGGTACTAATCCTTAGTGATGGAGGCAAATAACATGAATTTGGAGCTTTATTAGGGGAGATCTTGTTCTCCCATTTTCTCTTCCTTATGTTTAAGCATGTTTCTAGGATTCTAGGGCTTGTTTCTTATTTGGTTGTAATTTCTATGAATTATCTTTTGTTTGAGAGTGGTTAAAACACTTGTAGCTTGTTTTCATTTGTGTATGCTTGACAATTACTCTGCATTTACTTGAACTTTGTTTAGATGTATGGATTCATCATTTTAAATGAATGTTCTAGTTAAAATTACGTACTATTTGAGGATTCTCATTTAGTGGATCATTTTGTCAAGTGTTTGCATTTGTGAATAGGCTTTTGAATTTGCCAAATTTCTTGAGTGGCATTGGACTTCAATCCTAGCATCTTAATTTATAATGTGGGATTCCAGTAATTAAGTACACCCTAGGATTAATTAAGTGGTAATTTAGAATTCCAGTTGTTGGACTAGGAGCCCCTTACACTTAGCAAATTCACTTTGGTTTTTATGCTTGATAAACTTGGAGTTGGAGGGATATGATTAGTAAATCAAGACTCCGGTACTAATCCAACCAACCCAAGCCTAGCCTAAAGGGATTACTCTAGGGGCCTTTTTAATTAGCCAAGAACTCCCTAAAAGCAAATTGAAACGATGATTGTTAAAGCCTCTAATCACCAAGGATTACTCACTCCCATTGATCCAAATCTCCCCTTTGTCCAATCTTTTACATTGACTTTTGAACATACCATACTATTTTTACCAATTTTATACCAAAAAAATCAAATACAATGTCTTTTTCCTGTCTTGACAAGTTTTGCATTTGGATATTATGAATTATATTGCATTAAGGCTCCTTGAGAACGACACCCAGAAATAGCTTTTACTACCCCTTGGGTTCAAATTTCTTGGAGAGTAGATCCGAGGCGACACTACACCAATTTATCCCAATTTCAGTGAGCTCTTCATTCATATCACCAATCGCAATAGTTTGTTATTAAATATGCACTTTTACTCATTCTTTTATCATTGGTAACTATTGTAATATGTTAGGCAAGTGTATGAGTAGATTTCACAAAGGGGAATAAACAAAGAAGGGTCCCATTTTAAATAGAATTGACCTCCTAAAGGTTAAATTGTGGTGTGTTGATCTTACATATATATGGATATGGTTCAATGTACTTACCTTTGAAGTTCATTAGATCAGTTCGATTTTTATTTTCAAGGAGTTTTATAAGAGAAAATTATTTGATATGAACCTGGAAGGTACAGTATGACAATTTGTTCACTACTACAAAAAACCCTTTTCCATGTCACTAATTAACATCAGTGAATAAAAAACTGACATAGAAAAAAATGCGGTGGCATTTTTGTAAATAAGTTAGGCGGAGGGAGAAACAACGTCACATATAACGTTTATATGTGACGTTGAAATAACTTCGAGAAACGACATCACACAAAAAATGTGTGTGGCATCGTTTCAAGAAACCATGTCACACACAAAATGTGTGTGACGTCGTGTGACGTGGTTTCTTAAACGACGTCACACATATTTAGTTGTGTGACATCGTTTCACACAAGTCATACCCCTACCCCTCAAAAACTTTCATTCATGCCCTCAACTCCCGCCTCTCACCTTAGCTCCCTCAGCCCTAAGCTCGCCCCAACCAGAGCCCTCAGCTCCCTCATCTCTCTCTCACTCTCTTGATTTTCTCTCTCTCTTTCTTCTTCTCAGCCCTCCTAAAGATCTTCTTTGACGAAGAGAAGAGAGGGTAAGGGGAATGGAGGAGTTGTCGACACCGGTGCCGGAGATTGCCAGCGTCAGTGACGAAAAAGGTGGAGGGCCTCGCATCCAGTTGCAGATCGAAATTTGGGTGAGCCTTCTCCGCTTCCTAAGTCCTGCAATTCTTTCTTTGACTTGGTAAGGTTGAGAGGTTCAAATGAAATTTTGGGGTTTCTTCAATTTTCTCTGGTTAAGAATAAGTTTAGGCATAAGGATAAGCTTTTCTTTCTCATGGAAGTTTTGAAGCCTCACAAAGTGTCTGGCTGGGATGTTAGTCTCTAAAAACCCTTGAATCTCCACCTGATTCCAAATGGATTTTGTGATTCATTGCAGGAATAATTAGATTTAAGTTGATTAATGTAGATTTTTAGCACTTCATGTGTGCTTCCTGTGCTTAAATCGATTGTTTCATTGGCTTTGTTCTTATTCTATTTCAGCTCTGTGTATGTTCTGACCTTCTGTGGATAAGATCTCAAATGAACTAGAATAATGTAGTGAAGCTCAACATTAATTGATTCTAGAGGTAACCTACCCAATTTCTGATTGGTTGTGATGATTTTAAGCTAAGGATGGTTTAAGCTTGGAAATGATGGCTTATGGGGCGTAAAGTTTCGGTCAAATTGTTTTGTAATCAAGTCGACATGTTATGATTCTCCTGGTAATTTGTGGCAGTGAGATATTTATTAAAAATAATTAGTAATTCAGAAGAGTATTAATTTGGTTCATATAATTATGATGAGTGATGCAAATGAATTGTAGTATTTGACTACGAAGTTATTATCATATATAATTTACATGTTAGATAAGTTATTGCTTGTCTTTGTATGGTCGTTGGCGAATACATGGTCAAATCTTCTAAACTTGGTTTCATTTGATAGGTACAAATATTATGAATGTTAATTAATAAAAGCTAAAGTATATTGGTAGTTTGTTAGTTTTATTTATAATTGGCTTTGATAGGTACAAATAACATAAGAAAGAGGATTGCAAGTATTTTACATGGTTGTTTATTCATTTAACTTGTGGTTTTATAGCAAATTACAACTTACGATTTTTCGGTCACTGTAGGATGAACTTGAGCAGTAGGCCACCCAAGGGTCCTTCACACCTTCTGGGAGGATGGACATTCTAGCCACGACAATTGGGAAGCCTGATCGCCCCGGTCGAGTAATCAGGGAGCCCAGGACTGTAGGGCTGACCAAGTATTTCAGCCGCCAACCCAAATACACCCGTAGATAATCCACTGAGGTTATTGTGGCTAAGGCTCGGGCGGAGATGGAGGCCCAGTTGGAGGAGCGAGTTGCTTTATCACAGTAGCAGATGGCAGCACAGTTTGATGAGAAGGTGGCAGCGAAGGTCCAGGAAGCTTTTTCAGTTATATGGCGGAGCAGACCGAGCGTAGGGTGAGTCACAGGTCAGCGCGTCTACCATGCAGCTTGAAATCTCATCAAATTTTTCTCAAAAAAAATAGCAGGTTTCAGCATCTACTATATATGTTAATTACCAAATTCCAGGTTTATCAATTAGATTCACTCTGTATATTCTCATCTCCTGTAGGAGTCCCCACTACCGGCGGTCCAAGAGGCAAAGACAGCTGCAATCAGACTATAACGTTAGGATCAATTCTTGTGGACGAATCAAATCCCACACCAGATAATGACCTTGAAGTTGGAGATGTGTGTTATCTCCATGTCGATATCCCTCGCCTGCGCCCGGTCACAACAACTTGCCAGTTCTCGAATGTCTCCTTCATACATAATATGCTTATTCGGGAAGACCAAGTGAAAGTGTTCGTTACAACTGTCTTAAAGAATGGGAGGGGGACAACTGTACCCTTTCCCGATCAGGAAGTCACCATACTAGACGAGGCAATCAGGGCATTCATCTTGTGGCATAGACGACTTGTACACAAGACTCCACAAAAGGCGCCGGTTGATGTGGTATGTACACTTAATTTTTGAGATTGCTTGTTTCATATATTACAGTTTGTAAGAATAAATAGCATTGATTTTTTTCATTGCCCACAGTTCTTTTCAGATAAATATCCTTCTCTCCAACTCCTGCGGGAGATGCAATCAACTATGCACTACACATCCCTTAAGATGCCTCCAGGAGTAACCAGTCCTGATCGTACATACAAATTTGGACTTGATGGTGACAGAGATATCGTGGAGTTTTTGACGATGGAAGAAATTGACCTCAACTGGCTCGAATTAGTGACTATGTAAATGACTGTTACTTTTTATGTCTCAGCAATATTTGTACTTCTATCATTTTATAGTTTCAATTATTTTATGATAGGTACTTCCACCAGTTGTACAACCAATTAGGAAGGGGACAATACAGATTCTTCAGTCCATTGGCCTTGGTGAGGAGAGATGATTTCAACACCGAGGCAGACAAGCTGAGGTATGAGGACGAGATGCGGGCTTATGTCATACATCAAATGTCAGCAAATCGAGGATCTATCTATTTTGTGCCTATTCTTGAAGAGTAAGTGTGATTATTACCTTTTACCAACTTTTCATCATTAAGCATATTTACAAATGTTATGTTTTCGTGTGGACATAATATTTTTAATGTCTTTCAGTGGACACTAGTCATTAGCTACCGTTTGCCCCAAACAACATCGTCTGGTTTGGTTTGACTCCTTGAAGCGTAATATAAGCTCCTATTATAAAAATCTCTTATCGAAGTAAGTAGTTTTAATGTCTTTTTACTTTGGGCTAAATAAATTATTTTCATGTATATGTGCTAATTTTTGTTCCATTTCAGGGGCATTCAGCAATGGCATTTTGTTGAAGATACCGATGGAATGAATGAGGCCATCATGACACAAAGACCTAAAGTAAGTACTTTACATTTAAATTCCTTCAATGTTAGTCAATTGGCATATTATTTACTTTGTTATTAATTTATACTATTTCTTGTGATTTATAAAGTGCCCCAAGCAACTGACGAATAAGGAGTGTGGGTATTATGTCATGAAGTATATGTGTGACATTATTGAGAGTGACCGTATTGGATCCTTCATACAGGTATAAAATTCTTATCTATAGCTTATTATATGATTCATACAATTAATACATAAATATATGATGTTTTATCTAACTTTGCATTGATCATAGCATCCATTATTGTTGCAGTTTTATGACACATCCGACTCATTTACAGTTGAAGACATTGATTCGCTTCGTGAACATATTGCTCAATTTTTCCTTTCATTGTTGGTTAATTAAAAATCTGAATTGGCAATTATGTGCTGGTGATCTATTTCCTTCCATTCGATTCGACTTATTTTCTTTGGTCCGGCCTGTGTTGGTGATTTCATTTGTGTATAATATATATATCTGTTGATCTGCATTTGTAGAGTTTCTGTGACATTTGCAACGTAAGTATATACAGATGGAGAAAAGCAAAAGAAAATAAAGGATTTTTTTAAAAATAAATAAATAAACCACGTCACACATTATATAATGTGTGACATGATTTCTCTGAAAAATTTGACCAAAATTCTTCTTCTTCATACTTATCCACGTCCTTTTGTTTATAATATGTGACGTGGAAACTTTGGCTTTCCAAGTCACTTTTTTTGTGACGTTAAAAGTCCAGTTTTCCACGTCACTTGATTCAACATCCTTTGAAAAAGTGACGTGGAAACCCCAAAATATGTGACGTGGAAACCCTGTTTTACAGTAGTGGTTTAAGATCCTTCAAATGGACGAATGCGGAAATGAAAATAATTAGATTCAATAGGTTGCTTTATTATGTGAAGAGCTATAATTAATTACCAATAAAAATAAAAAATGACTAGATTTGATTGGAGAATTAGACTTGATGTGTAACACCTACTTTTATAATTCTACACTAAGATTGTTTAACCTCTTTACAACCACTTAGTCTTTATCATAAGCCCCAAAATATGAATAAATTACAACTTTTTTCTTTTTGAAAGTTTAAGTAAAAATAATACTTTGAATTTATGGGCTTTTCTAACAAAATTTATAAATTTCAAACTATTGCAAAATCACCAGTGGTATATAAAACAATTAATCTGCCACGTTTAATTCTTTGCTTCTAGTTTATCTATATTACTGTAAAAAAGGTACTAGAAAGAGGTATTTGGTACTCCCTACACATCCCAAAATATACGCTCCAATATATCTATGTAGCATAATCTAACTTTCTCAATAGATAAGTGCACAAAAATTGGATTGAATGTTTGAGGTCATAGAAAGAGGTATTCAGTACTCCCTACACATCCCAAAATATACGCTCCAAATAAATAACTTACATTTATCAAGAAAACCATTAAAATTGGTCAAAAGCAATAATTATGCTAGAAATATGATTTGTTTTTCAATTATACCCTTCTTAATAAATATGAAAGAGAATGCATGGGGAAAAGAAAAAAATGAGAGAGAATGTGAGAAAAAAGATATAATAAAGATGAAAGGGAATGTATAGGGAAAAGATAAACAAAGGGTAAAATAGGAAAAAATATAATTATTGCTTAAAAAACCTAAAATGATGCTTATATTTTGAGACACACACTTTCACCAAAGTGAAGCTTATATTTTGGGATGGAGGGAGTATCAAATTTATGGTAGAATACAATGTGAGGCAGCAAAATTTGTGTTGCTCTCCTCATCGAGCAAGAGAAATCAGATGGCAAGTTTCTATGCTACAATGAGAAGCCTTTTTGTAGTGGCGAGTTTTCAGAGTCCTCACCCCAGTGAGGGGTGGAATTTTAAAAATTGGACAGGTTGCTGTCAACTGCAAAAAAAGTAGGGTTTGAGAGAGAGAGAGAGACTCTACACAGATTAAGTGACCATATTGGAAGGTTCAAGTCCCTAATCAAGATTTGAGCTTCAAATCCTAACACAATTCATTTCTGACTTAGATCCTCCTCTTCTGTAATGAATTTATTTTCAAATTGAAGAGAATTTGGGGTTTTTTTCATGGTTTTCCAAAGTATTATACCTACTTGATTCTTCTACTTTAGTTTCTTCTAATGATTGAGATTAAGTTTTCAATTCATTTAAATTCCTAAAATCTGCCTTTAGATGTGAGAATTTTTGTTTGAAGATTTGGGTCCCGATTGGTTCACAGAAAATATTCGGATTGGAAATGGAAATGAAGGGAAAGGAATGGAATAGAATGTTGGCTTATTTGGTACGCACAGGAATGGAAATGAATGGAATAGAAAATTTTATGTTTGGTTGGTTGAAAATAAGGAAAGGAAACTCATAAATATGTGTAAATGACCATTTTGCCCTTAATGATTATTTATTAATGAAATTCGAGCTCATAAATTATCACCCTAGATCTCCTTCACATCTTCAACATTGCTTCAGAAGCTCGACAAACTCTCCAGTTTTTATTAGTCTTTATGGGCATTTTGGTCCTATGCAATGCCATCGAGCACTAGAAATTAGGTTCCCACCATTTTTGGTGGGAAGCCAATTTCAGTCCTTTAAAGAAAATTTCGTGGAGGCGAGAATTCATTTTGACAGAAAAATTGGGTGTCAAACACATTTTAGTTGTTGGAACCTTCCTATTTTCCTATTCATTCCTTTGATTTCATTCAACCAAATGGGATCTTGGGGAAAAATTAGGGGCTCATGATGAATTTTTTGAAATCGAAAATTTTCAATTATTTGATAATTCTTGAGGAACATTTTACTAAGTCATGGATATGTGATGTTTGAATCTTGGAGTCAATGAATGATTTATCTTATTCGGACTATGGATTTAGGTTTAATTGGTTTAGAATCTTGATTGGAGTTGATTTTTAGAAAATGACCTATTCTAGTGAAATGGCTAAATTATAGAAATTTGAGGATTTATGATGACATGACTGCAAGGAAGAGTTATTGATTTCTAAATATTGTAAATGGGTTAAATAACATAATCGAACAAAGAACACGTGTGGCCTAGAGGACCAATTGGGACTTTAGTGGAATTTAATGCTCTAATTGTTTAAGTTAGACATGTTGACTAACATATTACTATTCATGTATCATACTCTATGTATAGTTGGTATTGAAGCTTGTCTAAGGAGCTTGTGTTTGAGTTTATGGAGAGTGGTCCTCAAGAAGTAACCACTTTCATCATTACATATATGTTTGGGCTTGTTGATAGAGGTTTGTAAACATACTTTGCTATATCGATTTGATTACAAGACCACTTGTAAATTTTTTTTCCTATAGAAATTGTTTTTGTGGGAAATGAAATCATCCCTTAGTATCATTTAGCCTATAGGAACCATTAGATTGTAGAAAAAATTATTAAACTTGAAATCCAACTCAAACCCTAAATTCCCAAAATTTTGAATAGCCCAAAACTTTTGTTGTACTAAACCATGTAAAACTATCTACTAGCATCATTGAACCTATTGGGATCATTAAACCTCTACAATTTACTTGAATTCTTGAAATCCTCTACAAACCCTATAAATCTTAAACTTTGAAAGGCGAAAATTCATTCTAAACCAAAATTCAACAGACCAATAGTAACACCCTAAAAATTTGAAAAGAGATAGGGAATATTTAGAATTTTGGGGTATTAGTTTAATATTAGAAAGGTTTATAAACAAATTTAGGAATTAAAGCATATCTTGAGAATTTATTATGGGAATAAAAATCATATTAAAATTTAATGGAGAAAGTAATTAAAATTTGAGAATAAGGGTAAAGTAGGAAAGAGTATAAAGTCGAAATTGCCCTTAATTGGAAATTGGTTCAGTTATTTGCTGAAGGGCAGAATGGTAATTTGATTTCAATACAGTTCTCATTTCCTTCTTCCTCATTAGTCTCCCTCTCTCTCCGCGAATTCCCTCTGGTCATGTTTGGTACAGGGCAATGGATTTAAAGGAGTGGGAGTGGGAGTGGAATTGGGATTGGGAAAGAGGCTTTAAAATCACCTTTGATGCATGACAATATTGGGAGGAAATGGGTGCATGAATTTTATTTTATAACCATATACAAATCATAAAATACTATAATACCCCTTTCAAAAAAAAACCCAACAGAATAAAAATTGGCACCTCGTTCTAGTTGATGTAAACACACAGGAAATTAATATCTTTGCACTGAAGAATAAGAAGAATGAGAAATCATAATTTAATGGAGTCTCAACGAGTTCTGCGTGTTCTTTCTAGTTTCGCCAAAATTAAGGGGGTAATGTTGTATGAAATTAATATAACTAAGGATATTTTTGTCCTAAAAAATTTCAATCCAAGCATTAAAGAAAAGTACGGTGGGAGGGGGTGTGGGTTTGTCCAATACCACATTTGTGGTAATGTTCAATCCCAATGATTGATTAATACTACCTACCAAACACCATAAATGATTCATTCCCTGTCTCTATCCCATCCCCAATCCCCTCAATCCTTCGTACCAAACATGGCCTCTGTTCCTTACTCTCTCCATCATCTCTCCCTCTTCCCAGCGATTCTCATCGACGGTAGCGGCGATTCACGTCGGTACAGTGCTTCAACGGCACATGCAAGCATGGAGTTGAACTCAGATCAATCCTCTCTTCTCATTTCTACCCTCCATTTCTCCGATTTGAGCGATTAGAGTGAAATACGATTTGGGGTTTGGGGGATTTTGGAACTTCTAAATTAGTGTAAAGTAAGCTTGTACTTTGATTTAGAAGCTTTGTGAAAGAATTTGAAGAATGGAGTGGTGTTTGGCCGAATTTCTTCCAACTTGAGCTTGGGGGAATTTCAGTCTTCAACTGCATAAAAGCTTGATAAAACTTAATTAGCAGTAAGATTGAACCAATAGATTTGATTGCATTTTGAATTTTGATGAGTTTTGGAATTTTCGCAATTTCTGATTCTTCCCTCTCTCTTGTGCGGTTCTCTGATGTGTTTGGTCCTTGACGATAAAGAAATGATAATGAAGGTAGAATATAGTTCATGGATCGAACTGCAGGTTGAATTTTTGTGAGATTAGAGATTTTTAGAAATCTCTGGGTAGGTTCTGTTGGTTTGATTTTTGGGTTTTTCCTCGGTATTAATATTGATGAGATGAGTATATAATTAGCATATGGTTGTGTATGTTGCATCCTGTGTTGTTCTGGGATTTTTGGAATTTATGATTCCCTTATGTTTGGTCCGATTTTCTGGGTTTGTAGAGATTTTGAGGATGAGTGAATGATGATAATGATAGGATAGCATGGATATATGGATCTTATGGTCAATTTCTGTTGTAATGTGGGTTTGATCTGATTCTTCTTTGCTCTGTTTCAGTTAGGATTGGTGAGTGTGTTGGAATTTGAATTTTTCTCTCTTTGATCAAAAACTATTTGAACATGAAATTCAATTGTACAATGGATTGATGGTTAGATGGTGTTTGAGTGAATTCAAATATGGAAAACAATTTCAATTTTAAAATTTGTGTTGTTTAAATCTATATAAAAGTGAATTGAGGTTGTTTAGCGAATGTGAAGCATGAAATTTAGAATGAGGAACAGACATGTTGTTGATATTGTGGATTGATGGTTAGATGGTGTTTGAGTGAATTCAAATATGGAAAACCATTTCAAGTTTAAAATTTGTGTTGTTTAAATCTATATAAAAGTGAATTGAGGTTGTTTAGCGAATGTGAAGCATGAAATTTAGAATGGGGAACAGACATGTTGTTAATGTTGTGGCAGCACATGGTGTTTATGTTTGACTGGGTCAATGTGTAATTTACGAACCTGAGGATTTTGATTATATATATTATGAACTTTTCTTTGAGAAAGAAAAGAATTTAAGCGTGTTTAAAAGTTTTGGTTCCTTAACTGATCCTATGCTTCCTTCTCATCCACCTTGAATTATTTTTCATTGACTAAAAAGTCATAACTATTAAGCTGTTGCCATTTCTATCATGTTGGGGAAGTCATATTGCCCTATATTTAATATGCATAATACATTGGGTTAAATAGACAAATCATTCAAAAGCCTGCTTATGTGCAGTGACTATATGTTTGCATGCCAAGATTTCATTTATCATAGCTTGACAGTATACCAGTTACATATAATTATATGTAAGAGCTTGAATTTTCTTTTGAGAAATCACCAAAACTTATCGTTGAGGTTATGTAGATTGTTGTGGGTTTATCTGTAATTTTGGATGTTGGATTTTAGTATGAGTTGTCTGGAAAACTAGGGAGAAAGGTCACTCAATAGTTTCAGTTGTAGGAAGAAAATTATGAAACATGGAAATTTATTTATAGTACTATTTTGAGGTTGTTCTAAGTTTTGAAAATGAGACAAAGTTCTTAAATAGAAGTAAAGATTTTTAAGCTGCAGAATTTTCTGGTTAATATTAGTTGTTGTCCAAAGTTCCTTTTAAGATGGACAACATTTAAATTATGATGTGGATTATCATATTATAGAAATTGATTCTTTTTTTTTGGAGGTTTCTAGATAGTTAGCAAGTGCTCAATGACATTGGGTTTAGGGGTATAAGATAGTATAACCACCTAATAGTTTAATGAAATCGATGTTATATAGTTAAGGAGATGTTGTTATGATATTGTAAGTTGATTATTTGTCTAGAGTACAGAAACAAAGTTTTGTTGTTTAAAGAGAATAAAATCATTTTCTTGTGAAAAGATGAGTTTGGACTCAAAGGTGCATTGTAACACCCCAAATTTTAGAAAATAGAAAATAAAGAATTATTTAAGGTTTTGGGATATAACTACAATACTAAAAAGCATTGAGAATGAATTTATGATATTTAGGCATTTTTAATAAATTTTAAGGCTTATTTTCTTTAGGAAATAAAGAGAAATACTTAGAAGATAAAATCTTAAATTGGAGAAAAGAGATAATAAGGGGTAAATTTAAGCACATATAGCTTCTTGTATGTATGATTTTGAGAGTTTGGGGATTTTTGAAATTTTCTTTTTCCTTCTCTGTTCCATTCGAATCCGTCGGACCTAAAGGTCTAAAATTTATCAAGTAATGAATTTGAGAGTAGGAAGAAATGGTGTGTGGCTTGCATGTTGGATTTTCGAGTTTGGGAAGGTTTTAGAAAATTGTTTCATTTCTCCCTCCGTCTGCTCTGTTCCGTCGAACTCTTGTTCTTTTCCCTTGACTATTTGAATTTTTGCTTCCTTCTGTGCTGCTGATTTCTGGCTCAATAAGGCATGGATTCTCTGTGATGATGATTGAATATTGCTAGAATGTTGAATTGTTCATTCCTTTCCTTCTTCTGCTTGTTCTGCCGTGACATCTAATGTTAGGGAAGGAGGAAATTTGGAATGATTAATTTAATGGGATTGAGGTGCAAATGGAATAGGAAGTTGTAAAATTTTCCCTCTGTTATGCTGCACTGGCCGGCACTCCTCATGAATGGAGGAGGAGTTGTTGACCATTAAGTTGAGCTTGTGAGTTTTTTTACTTTAGGACAGATTGTGTAATGTTAATTAAGTATATGATGCTTGCTTGGGTTAATTTTCTGATCTTTTTGTTCTTGGTTCATAATTAAATGTTTTAATATATTTGATCAGATTAAAGTTTAATTGGGATTTTATTCTATTTGATGTTAAGTTGAAATGGGGTAATCAGAGATATATAGGTGTGTGTGTGTGTGACTCTGACTGTAAAGGAATGTAAGGATTGTTAAGAAATAGGATTAGTTTTATATTTTGTTTTGGGATTGGATCTTCAAATCTATAGGTTGGTCAAAGCTTTATGTTGAGGTTACTGTAAAAGAGGATTTGAATTCATAGGAAAGGATTATGGGAGTTGAGGAATTTAGAATTTAGGGGATGTCTGAGCTTACTACTTCAATTGGACCTAAGTAGCAAGCATTATTTTAAGTGTTCTTGAAGGTTAAAGAAGGATTATGGATCTAGGAAAAGAAGTTTACTTGATTAGGTGTGTTGGAACCGTGATGGTTGCTATAAAAGAACATGGATTCTAATTATTTCTATGCTAGATGTGTTAAGAGATTCAATTTGGAATTTGAAGATTTGGGTAGGATGCTCTGTTTGGGAG
Organism: Mimosa bimucronata; assembly: GCA_037074515.1. Lineage (NCBI taxonomy): Eukaryota > Viridiplantae > Streptophyta > Magnoliopsida > Fabales > Fabaceae > Mimosa > Mimosa bimucronata. Next base: position 29,779,209 of record CM073438.1, on the reverse strand, counting down.
AATTTCCCTAAAATCTAAGAAATGAAACTAACCAGAAAGTTATTTAAAGGTTATGGACAAGGCTACTAGGGCTGCTTGATTGTTATTAGATTCTTGGAGGAAGTTTAGCCTCTGCTTGTTAGGTTAAGAAGGAGATGAAAAAGTTAGATGCTTAGTGTTATTATCATTTATAATAATTCGAGGTTTAGTTTATAGATATTGGATTTTAATTGAGATTGAAGTTGTAAAGATTAAAGCAGATTAGTCTATTTAGAAAATAGGAATCTTTGAATCTAGATTAATGATAACAAAGGATCAAATTCTAAATGTTTGGTTGATGCCATTCTAATGGTTTGCCTATGTATAAGGTTCTTCGTTAAAAGGAAACTTGAACCTTGATTGAAGGTAGCCGATTGATGATTGTGGGAATAAACAACTGATTTTGATTATAGGATAGAGATGGGAGTAGAGCTTATAATTTATGAACAAGTTTGAAGGTTTGAATATACAAATTATGGATTATGGAACTAAGGGAAGTTTATTTACAAAGTTGCAATTTACTCTAGAAGTTGTTTAAGAACCCTTGGGTGATGTGTTAAATGTTGGAGGGAGTTTGATTTAATACAGGGACTTAGATTATTTAAGGAGTATTATGCATGATGATGGTGTTGATGATGAATATGTTTGGTATTTTTATATTGGATAAAAATTAGAACATTTAGATAGGGGTTTGTAGGTGTGTCTGTAGGGATGATGCTGAAAGAGAAATGAATGACTGGGAATTTTCTTATGGAAGTGATTAGAGACATGTTTCCTTTAAGAAGTAGAGTCTTGTTTGAGTGAAGGAAGATTGTCGCTAGACATTAAAGGTTTGGTTAAAGTAGGATTTAATGAAAAGAGGTTGTTATTGAAGGTGTAGTTGGAATGTGTAAAGTATGAGTTTTCTAATAGAGGATGACTTCATGATTCCATGGTATTTAATGTTGCTTACATTTGAAATGAATCTGGATGATTAGTCAAAGGCTAAACCTTGGTTTTATTAGACCTGGTATTGAATTATGGTTATAAGAATTGGTCTGAAAAGGAGAGGTCCAAAAAGCTACTAAGTTCTATAAGTTGAAGATGCTTTGGAATGTGATTAATGATTTTGTAATGTACTGTGATGAGAATTATTAGCTTGGAAGGTAAATCGTTAATACCAGACTTCGAGTTTTGTTAGTGTTTGAAGGTCCCATAGTTACCAATTGAATCCAAATTGACTTAGAGATTTCATCATGAAGGTTTAAGGATGAATCTAAAAATGAAACCTCTGTTCAATTTCTGTTCTCTTAAACAACATTTTCAGTGACAACAGTGAATCAAAAGTAAGCTATAATTCTGATAAGATTAAAGTTATACAGTACAAAAATAAAGAATTAACATATATAATAGAGGATGATAATGTTTAATAAGTTAATTATGATTAAGTCATTAGGACTTTTCTTTATATTTAATTCCGAAAAAGATGATAATAAGAATCATAACTATTAATTGAAATAAATTATATTAAGTGGCCTTTTAATTTTAGGGTAAAGGTGCAATTTTAGGCATGAAGTATTACGACAGGTGCACTGGGCAGAAAAATGTTTTTTTTTAAACAGATTTTAGGCATGAACAATAAAATTAGGAGCAATTTTAGGCACGCCGTTAGTTGACCGTTAAGTTTGACTACAGAAGCTGATGTGGCAGAATTGAAAATTTTAATTAAGGATTAAGAAGTGGTTTTGTGATCAATCAAGGAGTTTTGAGAGTTTTATAAATAAATTCAGGAAAATGAAAGTTTTTTTGGACTTTTAAAGGCCTAGTTTCTCCCTTAATTTTGGAACATTAGAGTTAGAGGAATTATTTTTGGACCCAAAAGGGATTATAGTGGGAGGAAATTCTTAGTCAATAATGAAGAAAATTTTTAAGAATTGAAGGAATAATTTTTTTGTCCAAAGAATATATTCTATTGCTAAGATTTAAGGGCATAATAGAAAATTATTTACCTAATCTACTGTATTTTTTTGGGCCAAAAAATTATTCCTTTAATTCTTAAAAATTTTCTTTATTACTGGCTAAGAATTTCCTCCCACTATAATCCCTTTTGGGTCCAAAAATAATTCCTCTAACTCTAATGTTCCAAAATTAAGGGAGAAACTAGGCCTTTAAAAGTCCCAAAAAAACATTCATTTTCTTGAATTTATTTATAAAACTCTCAAAACTCCTTGATTGATCACAAAATCACTTCTTAATCCTTAATTAAAATTTTCAATTCTGTCACATCAACTTCTGTAGTCAAACTTAACGGTCAACTAACGGCGTGCCTAAAATTGCCCCTAATTTTATTGTTCATACCTAAAATCTGTTAAAAAAAACATTTTTCTGCTCAGTGCACCTGGCGTAATACTTTGTGCCTAAAATTGCACCTTTACCCTTAATTTTAAAAGGGTCAAAATATTTAAAGTAAAACATATTTATATAAGATATAAAGCAAGGGGTAGTATTAAGTATATTAGGACCCCGAGAGAGACGCTGAATAATTATATAGAAGTTTAGATATTAATTTATTGTTTATATTAAATGTTAATAGGTCTTGATAGTAAAATAAATTGAGAAGATCAGTAGAAAGGAAAGGAGCAGATAAGGACTAAGCTTAGAGTTCAGGTAGCAGTTTATTTCAGTAACAATTAAATTGCATGTATTATTTTATAATATCTGTTGCATTTAGTTGGTAAGTTGTTATTCCTCAGTTGGAGTACTCCAGGCTTAGGTGGTTCGCTACCCCTTTGCCAAACCAGTTTAGTTATAACGGGATTGTTATAACGAGAAGTCCTGCAGGTAGAGCCTCCACTAGTTAACGAAAGTATCGTTATCAGTGGTTGGTAGGTGCGGATCGCACACAGATTAATAGGAGTAAGACTATCATAATTTGGGCAGTTTTATGAAATATATACATGACAATGCTAATATGATCATATATGTTAATGAAAGAAACTGCTATTGGGATTTCCAATCTCACTCTTTCCCCAAACATTTTCAGTACGCAGGATGAAAGAAGCTAGCTGGGGAAGAAGATTAGACGAAGAAATTAGGATTATAGTTGAGAAAGTAAGAGGTGGTTAAATATTTTAGTAATATTATTTGTATATGTTGTAAGAATTAAATTATTAAATTAATAATAGAAAGCATAGAAAATAGAATTACATAAATTTATTAAGGGATTTAAATTCCCTAAGTGTTATGAATTATTAATAGACACCGAAAGATGGTTAGTGTACTTTTAATTGTTTTATCAACCACTTTCTTTTACAAAAGTTTTAAGTTGTTCCACTTTGTCTGAAAAGCCCATTCCAACTTAAAGGAAGTTGGTTAAATGTTTTAAAGAAAAAGTTTTAAATTTTCCGTATTTTTGGGCTTCCGACATTGAAAAGTGGTTATAATTCAATTAAAAATTGCTATAATATAGTAGAAAAGCTTAGGTGTTACATGCATTTTTGTTGAGTAGAGTCAGGTACCATAATTAAATTAGAAAGATAAATAACAATATGACGAAGATAGAAGAATTTTAGATGTATGAGTTTGAGTTCTACAGACATTTATACTTGTGCTTGTAACAATGTTCATGAAGCTGGAATTCTCTGGGTTGTTTTGATGATAGTGTCCAAGTAATCAAGGGGTGATATTTTTTGAAAACTGAAATATTTTATAGATGATGTTGTCGATGATGGATTGATTTATTCTTGCGATTTTGTAATAAACAGAAAATAAGGATATATGTATAAGTGTTTGTTTGTGTGTGTGTGTAAATGATTGTAAATGTGATGAATTAAATTAGAAATATTGATTTAAGGAATATATTAGAAAAGGGGAAGGGTAGAAATAAATAATACTATAAGAATGTGAGAAACATTGAATAAATATATAAAAGCTTAAGCATTAATTTATTATTTATATATACGTGAAAATATAGGTAAAGATAGTGACATAGACTCTTCAAGGCATCGTGAAGGAAAGGAACCAGCTCAGGTTTAAGGTTGGAGTACAGGAAGCGGTTTATTTCATAACATTAATTTTCTTGTATAATTTTATAATATCAATTGCAATTAAATGGTAAGTCTTTATTCCTTTTATGGATAAATGATTGAGCTTTTATAACCTAAATGGTTATAACTGAATGAGCTTTTATAACTTAGTTCTTATTAATGGATGAGCTTTTATAACCTAATAGTTATAATTGGTTGAGCTTTTATAACTTAATTGTTATAAATGGATTAGCTTTTATAACCGTGAGGGTTATAACTAGAAAACCCTGCAGGTATAGCTTCCACTAGTTAGCAAATATATTTTTAATTTAGTAGTTGGTAGGTGCCTAGTTAGCAAATATATTGTTAATTTAGTAGTCGATAGGTGCTTATGGCACATAGCTTACAAGATTAAATGCTTTCACTATTTGCACAAATTTATAAAAAATATATATAAATATAAGTATATGGGTGTATATAATAATATGAATGTATGAAATAAATGTTCGCCGTCAAGCATTAACCGCAAGCGCATGGATCACAAGTAGTATAAAATATCGTTCTCACCGGGATATGGACAAAAATTTTGACCAAACAAAAGACTAAGTGAATTCAATCAAGTTGAACTAAGAAAATATTTTTGGTTGTGTAAAGAATTGTTGAAAAGCTATTTCTAAAAACTAGAAAGTGATAAAAACAATGGATTCTTTGACTTTTATGATTAAATGGGGTCTATGATTATTTATCCCCTTTGCATTTCATAAGACATGAAGAACTCCCTCTCAAATGGTATTTTCCATGAATATATGTGTTTGTCCAGGGTTCATATGCACTTGACTAAGCTCTGTCAAGTCAAAATCAAGTTTATCTTTTCATTAAAATGCACAATCTCTTGCTACAAATCATGAAAATCCCCTTTGAAAACAAACCCTAATGTGACAATGCAAGGTTAGCAAATATATCTCTATTTTACTAACAAACTTTCCATTTATCATGTAAATTTCAAGTCAAGCATGATTTTAACCAAGTTCTACACATGGATTAGCTCTCTCAAGTCAAACCCACATGAACAAATCAAACTAAATGTGGCCAAACACTTAGAAGCATGAAGAGAAGGATAAAATCAACACATATATATCATTTACTACCAAAAGAGAGGAAGAGTCAAGTCTTAATCCATATAAAGGTTCAAAATAATCCTAGAATGGAAGTTTAGCCACTCATGGAGTGAAAAACACAAATCTAAAAAATGAAGACAGCCATGGAGAAATTTCAGAGAAGAAAGAGAGAAGAACAAGAAAAACCAAGGGAGCTGAGATTGAATCTCTTCAAATCTTCAATCTCCACTTGAATCTCCTTGAAAATCCTCAAGCCTTAGCTTAGAAATGCTCCCAAGTAGCCCCCAAAGCAGTCCCAAGTCGTGAGAATGTGTTTCTGTGTGAAATGGGAGTGTTTTAAAACCTAATTTTCGAGCTGAGCTGTTCATTGTGCAGTTTGTCAGTAGTTTTGGCTGCGGCCAAGAATTTTGCCTGCACTGGTTGGCTGCGGCAAATAACTCTCTGCTTGGAATTTTTCTAGATTTGGCTGCGACCAATAACTTTCTGCAGACTCTTTTTTTCAGGTTTCTTGATTGCTTTAAATCTTCTTTTCCACTTCTTGCTGCTTGACTTTAACTTCAAAATGTGGCTTAATTGATTGGCTTCAACCACCCAATAAGCAATGAAATCTACAAATGCCAAAGTTGATAAAAAGAGGGTAAAATATTCACATTTAAATCAAGAATTCAATGACTTTAACCCAAATATCAACTTGGCACATTTTTCTATCATGTGTACATCAAAATATGTATAAATCCACCCAAAAGTTGTAAGAACTATGGGAAAATGTGCTAAAATGGCATGAATTTCATGAGGTTAACAATAAACTGCATTGAACTTTTGGTTTTGCAGTAAAGCAAAGAGGAGATAGGCTTTTAGATAATATAGTATAAGAAGAAGTATGAATGCTTGCTATATTTTGTACTATAGTATATTACTATGATATAGCTTACCTATATATGTTATAAGATTAGGAAGTAATTACACTAGGTAGATTCAAGTTATTTGAATTGTTTAATAACTGCTATGTTTTGTAAAAAGTTTTAAATTGACCAATTTGTCAGAAAAGTTAATTCCAACATAAATAAATTTGGATTGATGTTTGGAAAGAAATTTTTTTAAATTTTTCGTACTTTTGGGTCTCTGGCATTAGAGAAGTGGTTATAAATCAATTAAAATGCTATAATATAGTAGTAAAAAATTAGGTGTTACACCAATAGAATAGTTAGAATAGGCCTGGAATGGATTAGAAGTAAGGAGAAGCAAGAAAAATTGTCTAGAATCTCTTAACCTCAAAAACCCTAAATTTTTCCCCATGAAAATTTTAAAAAAGTGAAGGAAAGGAGGAAGAATGGGTAGGGATAAGATTACCTAGATAAAGGATGCTCAAAATCACCTTGAAGTCATCTAAAAATGTGCCCTAGTAGAGAGCTCTTGAACTTCAATTCCCTTTCAGCTATCTCTACTTCTCTCTCGAAAATTCTATCTAATCATTTTAAATCTATCAACTAAATGATAGTACTCGTCGCGGCGAGTGAGGCCAAACGCGACTTTTCTTCAATGGCTTGTTGTGGTGAGCGAACTTATTAACCGCTTTGAGGGTTATAGAGAACTTCAGGCTCCCTTCTGCCGGCCTCGCTATGGTGAGGGAGGCAAAAAATGGCCTCCTTACCATGGAATTTTATCTCTTCTTCTTTTATTCCTTAATTCACCCAATGATCTTCCAATTCATTTAATAATAGCCTCAGTCAACCTTACTTTAATGCTCAGTCAACTTAATTGAATCCGTAATATTACAACACTAATATTCCTTAAAATTCACCCATCAATTTCTTCTAATCCTCAGCATCCCAACAAATCATCAATCATAGCTTCCTAAACTCACCCATTTGTCATTACTTAATTACCTCAATAAGTTCCAAATTGTCACTAATCCGCTTAATCATCATCAATTATCATAATTTCCTAGATTTAAAACCTATGACATTACGCCCCCTCTCGGGTCCAGTTGGAAGAAGAAGTAAAATATGATGATGAATGAAAATGACGATTTTACCCTTCCACTAACAACATAAGATTTTTTTTCCCTAAGGGTAAAATGGCCCTATTACATGTAAATATTTTAAAAAATTTTAAAATTTAATCCTTGTATTAATCTGGAGATTTCCTTGCACTATAATTTTCCTTAATCCTCAAAATAATTTCAGTCAAATTTTTAGATAAAATTCATCATCTAACTATTTTTCTTCAATTTCTTGAAGAAAGTTGGCTTTAAAATCCATAAAAAGACATTTACTGTCAGAATTTTTTTTATACAATAGATGAAAAAACAAACTAGCTACTCAAGAACCATCAGGACTCATACTGCATTCCTTCTGGATCAAAGCCAACAAATCCGGAGGGGGGTGAATAATCGGTTGGTATCCTGGCATGGCATCGATGGCTTTCTTTGCCAAGACATCCGCGACAACGTTCCCAGATCTTGGGATTCGACGGAGCTGAAGTTCCCAAGAACGATCTGCCCAGAAGTGCGTTTCCTGTAATTTATTTATAAGGCTTGTTAATTACTAAAGATACATTTAAATCTTAAATGACTCTTTATTTCTTATTTTTCAAATTTTGGGGTGTTGCATAATGAACATAATTAAGGTCTTTCCGTAAAGAGATAGTTTTGGTGAGAATTATTCATAATTAATACTAATATTTTATGATATCTATTGTTCATAGATTATATTTAATGAATCAATTGGTAAAGCTTATTATTACTTTATGCTTATTTCAAATAAGAAGATAAGGTTGTGGTCAAGTTAGTACTAAAAAAATAAAACATCGCGGATAAGATGCTGACAACCAATTTATAATTTAGCTTTCAATGGAATATATAAATATACACACACATACACACATATATTTCTTTTTTTATGAGAGAACACACGCATATATATATATATATATCGCTTTCTTGATATACAGTATTTTTTTTTCAAGCAAATAATATTTCATTCGAGAAGAGGCCAAAGAGGTTCAGCCATTAACTATTTTACGACGGGTAAATATGGAAATATGATGGCAAGTGTACGAGTGTATTTGACGAGGTAATGAATATAAAGAATCTCATTTTATAGAATTCACCACATAAAAATGTATATATGTGAACAAAAACCCCCAAAAAAACTTAGTCTTCAAGGTTTTGGTTGAATTCTGATGTCGGTCACATTTACCTACATATAGTTCTCCTTTTGAAATTAAGTTTCTATTCAAGCAATTATAAGAATTGATATTGTATCTTCTCTTCTTCTTCTTTTCTTATGAATTGAACTGCGATATTCATCTTTTCAACAAAATAATCTTAAAAGGAAGAAAATAGGACAAATAAGATAAATGGTTCTACATGAAAATTTTATTACAAAAGACTTCATTTATTTCTATAACCAGAAACTACCGGTGCACTGTATGATTTCATTCACAAAAAATATTAATTCCTCCCAACCACGAGCGATGTTGTTTCTCAGCCTTTTTTCCACAAATTTATATCTAGTCAAGACTAATAGCATCCATTGTTTGGATAACCAATTTTAAGACACTTCAAAATATTGAAAAAATGCTACCACATTTTATTAACGTTGGTTTACCAAATAATCGACGTTAAAAACAGAGTTTGTAGGTATTTTTTTTGAAGTAGAGAAGGCTCTCATCAGGTCAGGTGCTGTTAAATGAGAGAATCAGCTATACGCATTATTATGCCAGCAAGTAAAGAAGTTGTTTTATGGAATTGAAACGATTTTAATTCTATAATATTTTAATTTTGTTATGAATATTTCATTAATGTGGATGTCCTTAACTCCCATCCAATATGACTCATACTTATATTCTAATAATCTCCCCCTCAAGTGAGTCATGTAAACATACTTTCAACTTACAAAATAAAAATATTAGTTCTTCAAGAACTATGAATATATCGTTGTATACATATCGTTCTTTAGGAACTGTCATATCGTTCTTCAGGAACTGTTATATATATTCACTATGTAATTTGTAAACTCAATAGAAATATGACTAATTAAAATTTATAAGAATTTAAATCAAACTACATAAAAATCACACTATAGCATATGAGATATTTAAACTCATCAAAAGTTTGAATAACATTTATGTCAACAATTATTGCAAACTCATTTTCTTATGTATTTATAAAAACATATATCTACATCCTTCTATAAATAATCTTGCTAACTTTATGCTAAAGTAAAATAAGGATCATTGAACGGGATTATTAGATCAAATATCATATAATATATCAACTTTGCGCTCAAATATTACTAATGCAAGAGCACATAATTGCCATAGTAATGGTCAACTAACTAGTAAGATAAAATATATGTGGTTTTATTGGCATAAATATTTTTATTTAGTGTTGATTGAAATTTTGCTCATCTAGCTCTTCAGGAGCATTAATCAACAATGTATAACAAAACATGATTGTCTTTATTTATTTCTTATGGAATTAACTATTATTTATTATGATATAAATCTCCATAAACGTTAGTATTCAGGACCATTACAATAATATTTTCCATCTAATAATGTTAAAGATTATATGATATATAATCTCAAAATTAGAAATTAAATCTATATAGCTTCTAGCAATATATAAAGATAGAAAATCAAATCGATATTCGTTTTTAGTAATGGAACTAACTGTAAGCTTTCAAGGAGGTTGCAAATATTGATCTAAACTTCAGGTTCCATTGAAGATAGTAACGTCAGAGTGCAAATGAATCTTTATATAAAAAAATGATTGGAACTTTGAGTCCATCAAAAGGCACTCCATATCACAAAGATTAATTATTTAACCATAAAATGGAAAAACATATATTATGGCATCTAGCCATTAAATACCAAAATAAAAAAAAATTAGAGGTATATGGCTTCTGGCCATTTAAAAAAAATTAATGTGACTTTAGTGTAAAAACACATTTGTCATTGCATAAAATCACGCTATGTGGTTATGCTGTTTAGATACCCACCTAAATGCATGCATTGTATTTAAATATTTAAGTATCCTATAATCTAGGCATACCAAATATCTCACATATAGTATTTTCCAATAAATTAGAGGCATATGGCTTCTGGCCATTTAATATTAAAATAAAAAAATTGAATTTATATGGCTTCTAGCCATAATATTAAATCTATATGGCTTCTAGCCTCAAAATATTAAATTAGAATAATTAAATTGATATGGCTTCTAGCCATAAAATTAAATCTATGTGGCTTCTAGCCACAAAATATTAAACTAGAATAATTAAATTGATATGGCTTCTAGCCATAAAATTAAATCTATATGGCTTCTAGCCACAGAATATTAAACTAGAATAATTAAATTGATATGGCTTCTGGCCATAAAATTAAATCTATATGGCTTCTGGCCATTTAATATTAAAATAGAGAAATTAAATTTATATGGCTTCTGGCCATATAGAGAAATTAAATTTATATGGCTTCTAGCCATAAAATTAAATCTATATGGCTTCCGGCCATAAAATATTAAAATTAAATTTATTTGGCTTCTCACCATAAAATTAAATCTATATGGCTTCTGGACAGATAATGTTCAAACATAAAAATTGAATTTATATGGCTTCTGGCCATAAAATTAAATCTATATGGCTTTTGGCCATACGATGTTCAAACATAAAAATTGAATTTATATGGCTTCTGGCCATAAAATTAAATCTATATGGCATCTGGCCATATGATGTTTAAACCTAAAAATTGAATTTATATGGCTTATGGCCATATTATAATTAAATAGAAAAATTAAATTTATATGGCTTCTGGCCATAAAAATAAATCTACATCAAGTGGAACTTCAGGTTCCATTAAAAATGACTTCAGGTTAAAAAAAATTATCGACTGTTATGTGAAATATCATGTTCCTTTAAAGTCGGTAGCGAATGTATTAAAATATAGAGTGGAGCTTCAGGTTCCATGAGAGATGACTTCATCAATGGTGTATACATTAAAATATAAAGTGGAACATCAGGTTCCATAAAAAAAATGACTTCAGGTCAATGATGATTACACTATAATGCAAAGTGGAACTTCAGGTTCAATGAAATATGACTTCAGGTCATGAGAAAATATAAAGAAAGATGAAGATGAAGAGAAATAAAAAGGTGAACTTCAGGTTCTCCATAAGAGCATAACATTAAAGGATTCTATGAATGAAAAAATAGATTACCTTGGTTAGAGGCTCGTGCTGATAACGTGTTATAAATAATAGAAGAAGATAAGAGAGAATGAGAGAGAGAAGTAGAGAGAATAGAAAGATGTTCTAATAAGTATGAGTCATATTGGATGGAGTTTCACTCCTATACTTTCCATAAAATTTGTATAATCTCCCAATGAAGATCAAATTAATAATATGACACGATAACCAGAAGTTATATGATAACAAACATGAAGTTTGTGGATGTATTGTTTGGCATGACCGGTTAGATTATCCCGGATCATAGTGATGCAAAATATAATGTTGAATGCATAATAACACTTGTTGAAGAACCAGAAGATCCTTTATAAATAAGAAGTGTTTTTATGTATTGTTTGTTCTCAAAAGAAGTAAATACGAGAACATCACTAGCTATGGTTGGAATTGGATACGTGTACATTTGTAAGGTATCAAATATATATGGGCCCATGTAGACATCATATGGACTAAATTAGTACTTTATCAATAATGGATGCATCTATAAAATGGTCATATCAGTGTCTATGATCAACTTGCAACTTGAAGTTTGCAAATTTGTTCTAATAAGTACATTAGTTCTCAACTATGCAACCATATGATTTCCATAGAAATCATTAGTGATTGTTTATCAAGTTTTCAATGATTATATGCTATGTAAAGCATATTTAACAAATATATCTAGCAATACTACTATCGAAATCTCCCTGAGCAGCTAGATCAAAACTTTTGAGAACAAAGTTCCAATTTTAGAGTTGGAATGAATGATTTTACACACTACCATATATAAATGCATCATGCCAACATAGTATTATGAATTCTCCCATTGGCTCTTGGTCAGTAGCCAGATAGTTTTCATCTTATAATGTGCAATATTTATTTATAGTGTTCCACCACACTTATGCACATAGATGGATATTCATTGAAAGTTGGGATAAATGTTGGATAAGAACCTTCTTCCTCTTGTTTATCTCTAAATGAAACAAAATGATGTTTCTAGAGAAAGTAAATGGATTGAGCATTCTTATATAGCATGATTAGTTGGTTGTCATTTGACAAAGTTTTCCCAACTTGAGGGGGAGAAAATGAATACCTGGAAGATATATCACATAGTATGCATCAACCTAGATCCTCAAATATAGCGATATGAACCAGAAGTTCATCAAATGATGCATACATAAAATATTACAAAATATTTGCCAGACGCAATTACTGACCAACATAAGAATTCTTATATCTCATTCCAGCTTAAGCTCCAATCAGCACAAGAAAAAAATGATACCATCCTGAAGCATGAGAAAATGATCGGTTCCAAAAGAAAAGAAAATGGAGCAAATAATCAAGATGATCATACAGAGGAGGAAAGAATTGAGACACAATTATTTGTAATACCCCAGAAGAGGTGTAGGTACCTAAAAGAGAGATAGAGATCTCAATAAAGTTATGTCACAAGAAAAAGGAATCACAAAGAGATAAAGTTGTCGATAAGGATTTTGATGATAATATCACGTGATCAAATGAGGATCTTCTATACAAAAATGTCATGAGATATAGACATAAAGATGGCTAGCTAGCAGGAAAGAAAAAGACGCGACATGAAGTATCATAACATAAATGTGTGTATTTAGCTTAAGCACCCGAAGTGCAAAGCTAGTATTGTATAAATAAGAATTCTTGTGCGGAAAAGGGGGGAGAGATATAGTCTCAATAATTTTCGCATAAGTTAATTCTTTATAGATATTATCTTGTGGTGAACTGAATTTCATGTCTTCTTAATTTAGAAGTCTGGCGATATATGAAAACTTTGTTATGCGTCTAGAGAATATGATCGTGACCCATGAGTCATTATAGTGTGATTTAGAAGTAAATCCTAGAAGGATTTCAAATACTAGAAGTATTATGGAGTAACATACTTATAAAGTCACTGAATCATATGCATGTATATATTATATACAAGCATTTGAAAGTTCCTGAAGGATTTTCTAAAAGTATATGATTTAAATAATTAAAATTCCCCAAAGGATCAAAGTTTCCAGAAGCAAACAATTTAATCCATATCTCTATATGTTTCAAATCAACCTGAAAAATATAGTATTATCGAATCGATAGATATCGATTGAAAGAAGGATATATTGTATTTAATCTTTCAATATATGTTCAATGTTATTAAGATTCTTGGTGTGTTTAGATATCTCTGGAACTCCTGAAGAGTTTGCAAAATATGAATATTGCTTAAACTCCTGAAGAGCTTGCAGAAGCTAAAAACATACTTCAAGAAAGAATTTGAAATGAAATACTTTGAAAGAATAAAGTGTTTCTTTATATATAAATCACCATGTGCTCCAATAGTTGTAAGATCAGTAAATGTGGATTGAGATCATTTTATACCTCAATACGTTGATGGAGAAATTTTGGTCCAAAAGTACCATGTCTATAGAATTCAAGAAGGTGATGAAAAAATACTTGGTTTGGAAGTACCATATCTTTGTATAATTGGAGTAATTATATTTGATCTAACTAGCCATGCATGAGCCGGTGTATCATTTGCTAATCAACATGATACATTGATTCACCAACACGAATAAATTAGGGTGGACTACATCAATAGAAGATGGTGAAATCATTGTCCAACAAATCCGATCAAACTAAAGTTTAGCAGATATGTTTACCAAGTCACTTCTTGCTACAATATTTGAGAAGCTTACTCATGACATTGGACTTCGCAAACTCAGAGATATCAACTGATGTGGTCAAGAGAGGGAGATGATACACGCTGTACTCTTTTTCCCTTGTCTATGGTTTTTTCCCACTGGGTTTTCCTAGCAAGGTTTTTAATGAGGCAGCATTAGGAAGTGTATCACTAAACATTGTACTCTTTTTCTTCTACTAAGTTTTTTGTCCCACTGGGTTTTTCTTAGTTGGAGTTTTTTTAACGAGGCACATGTTTAGTCATGGACATCCAAGGGGGAGTGTTATGAATATTTCATTAATGTGGATGTCCTTAACTCCCATCCCTATTAGTACTCTAGTAATTATTAATTATGATTATATTGTAACCCTAAAGCCTCTCTATAAATAGGAGGATAGTATTGTGTATTCTACAACTCTTGAACGTTGAATGAGAACATCTTTCTATTCTCTCTACTTCTCTCTCTCATTCTCTCTTATCTTCTTATAACAAATTTGGTCATTTTGTCATTATATTTGTATTAAAATGGAAACATATAATGACCTGACTTATATGGTCGTTTTAAATAACTTTTGTTCGCTAAGGAAGAACGCATCTTGTAATAATTTATGGTATAACACATGAATCAACAAAGAATCACTGTACCCCCACTTGCACTCTCGGACACATTGTTAGTGGAATCAGTCTATAGCATGACAGCAATTTGTAAATGTTTTGTAGAGTAAAGGCTAGTTGCATATAACTAGTAATATCTTAAAAAAAACAATATAACAATATATATTTTTAGTCAACTATATTGGTACATATATTTTAAAGAAATTATTTAATTACGAAATTTTTAATATTGTGTATCCTTTTAGAAGGAGTACGTGTAATTAAATAATTATAAAGTCAGTGTACCACAGAGAAGAAAAAGCCCACACACTTTTTAACTTCAACTTGGTGGACTAACTAGGCCCAAAAAACTTGGTAGACAAAGACTAGACCACCCCTTATGATTTTAATTTGTCCCAATGATTAACTATGCATTATTCTCCTCCACATAAATTCGACTCTCGTAAAAAAAGATGGAAATTTTACCATATTGCTCCTGTTAGTTACTAGGAATAAGATTATATAGGTCGGTTCAATTGGAATATTAACTGATTGGTGCTTGATCAATTTGAAACTTCCAAACTAACGAAGAATTTTGAGAACCAATCATAAACGACATAATAAGTTAAAATTGAAATAAAAAATTTAAAATTGAGATGGACTTGTTTAACTACTGATAGCAGCTGCTGCCTGCTATCTATTTGGTTCAAATGACATATTCAGGGATTTAATTTCTCGTATTTGATTACAATCATTTACGGGATGAATATAATATTTATGGTACAGTAAGCGTCATTTATTTAAGTTAATATGTTAATTTATGAAATTTATTTATACTACTTTTTTATTTTAAAATGAAATTCAGCAATTCCGTTTAATTCACTCAAACACTAATCTAATTTTGATGTGGGACCCACTTGTTCCCCTCTATTTTTATTTTTATAACAGCCGTTTGATCAAATTTGATGTATTCATCAAAATTTATTTGTGTTAGATGCTTATCATAAAATATTTTGAAGATAAATTTGTACCTTGACCTTATTATTTTTAATACATATTTAAACATTGTTAAACCCAATTATAAATAGCTCTTCTAAAACATTTTCCATGCATTTACATAGGCTGGGATTTGAACTCAAAAGCTCGTGTTTAAATTAATGACATAATAAAGCCCATTGTCACTGTATACAGATTTCAACTAAGAAGATAAGGTTGTGGCCGAGAAATAAATAAAATTTATATTTTTTAGTGGATGAGGGTGTTGACAACCGATTTAGTTTGCTTTTAATTAGATATCAAATGCTTATCTTTCTCTTTGAAGTGTAGAGTGTAATTAGTTAGTCATATATAATTCTAGGGTAAATTAAAGGTCCTGATCTAAGAACAAATTATTGCGCTACATGGACAAAATATAATAATATTTTGTGAGAGGCAAATATAGTTACAATGAAATAAAAACATCATAAATATAGTACGTCCATTAATTTTTTTAAATGTCTGTTTAACATAATTGTGGGCCCCACTTTATAAAAATTAAAAGGACGTTGGTGCAAGTTAACAAACTTGTCATATTTGCAATGTTTTTATTTCATTATAACCTTTATTTACACCTTACAAAAAATTATAATGTTTCATGCACCTACCGCAATAGTTACTTCTTAAATCTGCTCCTTTACTCATTATTGTATCGTTGGTAACTATTGCAATATGTTAGGCAAGTGAATCAGTAGATTTCACAAGGGGGAATAAAAAAAAGGGTCACATTTCAAATAGAATAAACCTCATAAAGGTTAAGTTGTGGTGTGTCGATCTTACATATATATACACAGTGGTGTGTGCTGGGGGATCCCTTGTGGGAGCTCTTAAGCTCCACATCGGATGTGAGTGTTGAAGAGCACCTAACCGTTGGGGTTATGTCAGAGCAGTACCACCTCGAGTCCGCTCTCCAAGAAATTAAAACCCGAGGGGATAGTGGAAGCTAACCCTGGGTGTCGATCTCAAGGAGCCTAGTGTAATATGGTTCCTAATAGCTAAGATGTAAACTTGAAAAGGCGGGTAAAAAGCATTTTTGTTTTGTTTCACTATGAAGTTTGGTATGTGCGAAAGGTAAGGTAAAAGGTTGGAATTAAAAAAAATGAGATTTGGATGGAAATGGGATAAAGATCATTCTTGATGAATGAGAGATTCGGGAATCATTGCTTTTAAAGATTTTTAGGGAGTTTAATTGATTTCTAAAGAACCCTAGAGGAACCCCTCTAGGTTAGGCTTAGGTTAACTTAATTAATGCTGGAACCCCGCACATTACTTAATTTAACCCAAGTTGATTAAGTTCAAAATCAAGAAATAATTAATTATGCAAGACTTTTAAATCCACAATTTGGGCCACCCCATAATTGCTCTAAATTTCTCTCTAAACCCTAATCCATTGATGGCCACCCATACAATAAATCACTACTACAGCAAAAGCCTATAGCAGCGTTTTTTTTGAATAGCCAGTGCTGCAATAGGTCATATGACCTATTGCAGCGCTTATTTTGTGTTATGAGCGCTGCTATAGGTAACCTATAGCAGCGCTCATAATATGAAAAGTGCAGCTTTAGGTCATACATATATGAATTTTTTTTTAAAAAAATAAAATAGAATACCTATAGCAGCGCTTATTACGTAAAAGGCGCTGCTATAGGGTAACCTATACCAGCGCTTATTACTTAATGAGCGCTGCTATATGAACCTATACCAGCGCTCATTATGTAATAAGCGCTGGTATAGGTTACCCTAAAGCAGCGCTTTTTACGTAAAAAGCGCTGCTATAGGCATTATTTTTTTTAAATATTCACTTATTTTTGTTTCACAACCTCCTGCATCAGTGCAAAAAACCAGCAACACTATCCATTCCAGCCAAACCATATATACATACACACCAGAAAAGTCATACTAATATTGTACAATAAAACCAACCATTGTAAGTTGAAAACAAAAGCATACTAATTAATGAATGGATCATCTAATGTTGGAGAAAATAGGGTATACATAAGTGCACCATTCTTCAATTATTGCATCCATTTTTTCCCTTGACAACATGAAGGAGCGAGCGTCTGGGTAATACTGCACGAACACATTTAAATGACAAGTAAATTTACTTGAAGTCTAACAAGTACAAACACATTAGATTTGGAAAAATATAAAACTTACTGTCAGTGGGATGCCGAGTCGATCATGTGTAACAATATCTCGCATGTATTGCATCACATAGTAACCACAATCGTTGTTATTGGGTTGGTAGGGGCACTGTAACAAGAAACACCAAATATATCATATAAGAAACATTTACGTTATATTTTAACTATGGATATATTGTTTCAAAAATTGAATAACTTTATAAAACCTGGACGTGTTGCCACTTATAAGCATCTTTCAGGTCAGGGGCTCTGGAATACTTCAACTGAACATCGGCCCGAAAACTAGTCAATACTCTGAAAAAGAAACATATTAAATTAATTTTATTGGCTAGGATCGGGCATAAAGTGACAAATAATACAACGCATTCAAATAATGTTGACATTCACTTACCCATTGAAGAGACACATCAAATCTGGGCGATTATCTGGGAGAGCAGATTCCATAGGATCCAAATAGTAAATTATGGGTTCTTCATGTGCCATCGGATTGATGACAAGCAAAATCCAATGTAGCCTAAAATGTTTTATAACGTTATGTCAGTATATATATCTATGATGCTCGTAACTAAAAATATGTATAGACTTACCCTGTATTAATTGGAGCTAAGAATAAAGTTCTAGCTGTTGCCTTTAAAGAGAAACGTCTTTGAATCGCTCTGAATTGGTCCTCACGTTTCGAGCCCGGAACTTGTGCTATCGAATAAGGGCTTATGAATTCAAACGAAACGTTGCGCCCGGCGATCATGACATGTTCATGCAGATACCTTCATAGAAACCATACCAACTCCCAATTAGTGTAAAACTTATGACATTGAATGAAACCACAATGGAAACGCATATATACCTGATCCATATATTGATAACCGTCGCACCGACCCATCTTTGGTTAAGCACCTCCATTACCTGATCTTTAGACAGAGCGTCAGTGAAATTTACCTCATCAAATATAGGCCTGCTGAATGGAATGAAGACAATAGCATCGCGAGAAACGGTAGCTGCAAATGCTCGCAACCGAGCACGATATGGCGTTTCGACGCTTGTATCTTCAATCACAGGATCAGGTACTTGAACTTTTTTCTTACCCTTAGCTTTTGGTGCCTATAAACCATGTAAATAGAAAGTTTAAAAATTCATTCCAATAATTAAGAAGAGTGCTAGTTTAAATTAATTAGCAAATAATCACCTGTGGTAACGGATCGGTACGGGTACTCTTTTTCTTGATTTGAGCAGCTGAACCACGGGTACCTTTGACATTAGCCACTTGTGCTTTCTTTCCCATAAATTGGGTATCCTGTAAAAACATTTAAATAAAAGAGCGTTATTCAAAAACAATGAATGCTATTGGAAATGTTATTACTAAATAATTACCTGTGGTATTGGCACAATCAAAGCAATGGGCCAAGCAACGTATGCACCGACAACATCTCCGACCCTAGTCATCAAATCAGGAGTAGGGAATGGTAACGAGGCCCAGTCGTTGTACGAGTATTCAATCAATACCCTTAATGCATTTTCAGGCAACGGTGAATTGTGCAGGGTCATGTTCGAAGTGTTGTAGACCTTGCCAACCGCAACTACCTCACTGAAAGATTGATCCGTATACAGCTTGCACTTTGTCTCGCCCTACGAAAGAGTTGTCAACATTAGGTCACAATTGATAATATAACAGAATCACTGTTAGTTTGTTAGTAGAAAATGTATGAACTACCTGAGGAATGTCAGCCCTGGGCATCGTACAGCTATCCTTGATGCTTGGACTCTTGACGGAAGGAATGTGACTTTGATGCACGAAGTTGGACTTTTGTGATGCAACATTGCTTTGCTGGAAGAATTCGTACATCTTCTCGTATCGTTGTTGCATTTCTTCATTCCGTCGTTCCATTTCCTCGTGCCGTCTTTGCATTTCCTCATTCCGTCGTTCCATTTCCTCGTTGCGTCGTTGCATCTCAAGCATCTCCTCCCTCATAGTAAGAACTTCATCTTGCAACGCTCTAACATCGCCTTTTGATGCCCTCTTTTTGCGCCCAAAGTAAGATGAGGGCGTGACACCTACACCCGCACCCCGAACACGGCCTGAATACTCAAGGCGATCGAGTGCTCTGCTGAGGAAATCGCCACTGCCAAAAGTGTTGACCTCGTCAGGGCATTCTTGCATTAACAAAACCTATAACAAGGAGAAAGGATTATTAGTTATTCACTTAGCAAAGTCACCGTTTAGAAAAGATTTAGAAATTCCAAGAGAATGACTTACACATCGTTCATGGACTCTTCTGACCTCTTCATGAATGATGGTACCGTCCGCCTGCGAGTGACCTCTGACCCAGAGGCCATGCCGTGGTGGCCTACAGTCTAGGCCCTGTTCCTCAATCTGTCATGGTAAACCAGTTGAACGTATAAATTAATCACGTAAACATTTATTCATAATTTTGGAACCAAAAGTGTTACTAACATACCATATCTTCCTCCAATTCAGGAAATGTCTTTCGTCCGCCCATATACGGATACTGACTGCTCTTAGCCGCTTGGCTATTTTTTTTACTTCTTTCTTGGAACTCCTCAGTCAAACGTTGTCGCACAAATTCATCCCAATGTTCTTGAGTAATTAACCCAGCATATATAGATGGTGGCGTTGGAATGATCTCCCCTTCGTCATCTCTCAGGTAATATGTGGTCAAGTTGGAACGATATCCCCGGTGCATTCTCGAAGCTTTCTGCAGCACATAATCCCTGTGAGTATCGTCGATGTCAAAGACAGTCTGTAACAACAAAAATCATATTCAATTTGTTAGTTACAATGTTATGATGACATATATGCCATTAATTGTAAAAATGTAGTTTACCTTAATCTCTAACCAAACCTCCTCATGTTTGTCGCCTGCTCTTCTCCAATCCGTAATAGTAATAGGGATTTTGTCCCGAACAGTGCACCCAATGTAACCCGAGAGGAGCTTCGCCGACTTTCCAATAGCTTGGTTATTTGGATTCCATTTAAGTCTTGTCTTTACTCCCTGAGCTCTGCGTGTGAGGAGTTTGCGCATAAGGGTCCTACCACGAACAACATTCGCCTCATGCCTTGCTCTACCTTCAGCAATAGCTACCTGTTCACTAGGTTGTTCTTCTTCCTCCTGGCCACTATGTTGTTCTTCTTCCTCCTGGTCACTATGGGGATCCATTCTCCTGAAAAAAAATTAGACAAGAAATGATTTTAGTGCATATACATATAATCATGCTAATTGTATGCGAACTGAGGGCTAAAAAATTCATAATGTACAACATAAATACATACAAACTGAGGGCTTTCGCCTCTTTTTCCTCTTTGTTATATTGTCTACAATTGTCTGCTTCCTCTTTTTTGTTGGATTTAGGGTTGTGTTTACCCAAATGCCTTCTTCATGATCACGTCTTACATAAACGGGCTCATCTTCGTCATCATACCCGTCTGCATCAAAGTCTTCTGACAGTATTGTCTCAAAGGAAGGAACATCTTCTATCACATTCATATCATCATCACTACTTTCATCATCAACTTGCTCGGAATAATTTTTGTTCGACTGCATGACAACTGACCAATTCTTCTTAGAAAGATCCTCAACGTAAAACACTTGTGCTGCTTGAGACGGTAGAATGTAAGGATCATCCTTATATCCAACTTTAGAAAGGTCGACCGATATAAACCCAAATTCATCTAACCGCCGTCCACTGTGGTTGTTAACCCACTGACACCGGAACACGGGAACTCTGAACATGGTGTAATCGAACTCCCAAATGCAATCAATCACACCAAAGTATGCCATCTGCGCATATATGGGATTTGTATCTCTTGCACTGGATATATGCCACCCCTCGGCAACAAGCGTGACTCCACTATTTTGCATGGTGCTTTTTTCATCCTGGCCTTTTGTATAGAATGTGTAACCGTTGATTGCATAGCCGGTATAAGAAAATGCGTGCAAACCCGGTCCTTTCGACAGCCAGAACAATCTTTCACCAACCGATCTGGCATTAAGCTCAACCTGCTGACAAATGCGTGCATTGAACCATCTAATGAAATGTTTGTTGTGCTCCTTTGTGATCAAACTCTCATTCCTATCACCGTGTATTTCACGAAGGAGATTTTTGTGTTCTTCAACGAATGGTTCAACCTCAGGAGTGTTGTGAAGAATATACAAGTGCGCCAACTCTCTTTCAGCATTCGAAATGCGTAACAGCTTGAACCCACTTATTCCTTTCCCCGTTAATCGCCCATCGTGACGAGACTTGGGCAAGCCAACAGGTTCAACATTTGATAAGTAATCGGCACACAAATCACTCGCTTCTTCAACGATGTATCGTTCAGCAATACAACCCTCTGGTCAATATCTGTTTTTGACATACCCCTTTAAAACTTTCATGAACCGCTCAATCGGGTACATCCATCTCAAATAGACTGGGCCGCACAGTTGAACCTCTTTGACCAAGTGTACAGTAAGGTGAACCATGATGTCAAAGAATGAAGGGGGGAAATACATTTCAAGTTCGCACAGGGTACAAACGATCTGCCTCTGCAAATCCTGCAACTTCGTTGTATCAACCACTTTACTACAAATAAGCTTGAAGAACATACAAAGTCTGGTGATCGTGGTCCGCAGTTTCTTGGGTAAAATGCTGCGTATGCCAACCGGTAAGAAATTTTGCATCGGGACGTGGCAATCATGAGAGAAAGGTTCTTCAACTTCAACTCTTTCACAGATACAAGGTTCTTTACATTTGAGGAGTAGCCCTCTGGAACTTTGATTCCACTAAGAAACTCACAGAATAATCTTTTCTCTTTCCTCGAAAGGGTGTAAGCAGCTGGAGGTAAATAAGTGCGGTATCCCTTCTCGACAGGTGCCAACTCTTGTCGTATTCCCAGCTTGAGCATATCTAACCTTGAATTGACACCATCCTTACTTTTTCCTTGCATATTTAGTAACGTGCCAATTAGGTTATCACATATGTTTTTTTCAATATGCATCACATCAAGAAAGTGCCTGACATATAAGGAATTCCAATACGGGAGTTCGAAGAATATGGACCTCTTCTTCCAGCCACTTGTCAATACATTTTTAGCAAAAGGCTTGCCAAAATGATTCTCCACCGCATTCACCTTTTCAAGAACGTCTTCCCCGGTCAATAATCTTGGTGGCCTACCTTCTTCTGAGCTCCCGTTAAATGCCTTCTTCCACCTCCGCCAACGATGCCTTAACGGCAAGAACCTCCGATGTCCCATGTAAACATTTTTCCTGCAGTGATCCAGTCGCATCGAATGGGTATCATCTTCGCATATAGGGCACGCACCATATCCTTTGACGCTGTATCCGGACAAATTACCATACGCTGGGAAGTCATTTATTGTGCCAAACAACATGGCCCTCAATTTGAAACTTTCTTCCTTACAGCCATCAAAAACTGTCTCACCCGAATCCCACATATGCTTCAAGTCTTCAATCAAAGGATCCAAGTACACGTCTATATCGTTGCCGGGCTGTCTAGGCCCGGAAATAAGCATGGAAAGCATCATAAACTTGCGTTTCATGATTAAATTTGGGGGGAGGTTATATATCATCAGAATCACCGGCCATGTGCTGTGAGTACTACTCTGAACCCCATGGGGGTTGATTCCATCGGTTGCCAATGCAAGCCGTAGGTTTCTTGGTTCTTCACCGAACTCAGGGAACTCGTAATCAATTTTTTTCCATTGGGGGGCGTCGGCGGGGTGCCTAAGCTTGATGTCTTGAATCCTCTCATCAGCGTGCCATGTCAAAAGTCTTGCAACATCCGCATTACTGTACATGCGCTTGAATCTTGGAATGATCGGAAAGTACCATAAGACTTTAGAAGGACTCTTACCTTTCTTTCCATACCGAGATGTGCTGCATTTAGGACACTTCTCCAACGACGCATACTGGTTCCGGAATAAAATACAGTCGTTGGGACATGCATGTATTTTCTCATATTTCATACCGGTCGACCGGAGAATTTGCTTTGCCTCGTATGTTTTCGAGGGGAGTACGTTCCCTTCTGGGAGTATATCTCGCAGAGCGGATAGCAGAGCAGTGAAACTTGCATCACTCCAACCGTATCGCGCCTTCAGGTTATACAATTTAAGCACCACAAGCAATCTGGTGTATTTACTGCATCCCACATACAGAGGCGTCTCTGCATCGCTCTTCAGTGTCTCAAACATTTCAGGATCCTCCTCACCCACCACATTCAACATTTCTTCAAGATCATCGCTCTCATCACACATGTCTGTGTCAACCACGTTTGAAGCGCTACTAACATCAGGTACCCGGTCTCCACCAGAACACTCATATGTCTCACCATGCTTTGTCCAAAGTGTATAGGACGGATCGAT
This sequence comes from Mimosa bimucronata, assembly GCA_037074515.1. Classification (NCBI taxonomy): domain Eukaryota; kingdom Viridiplantae; phylum Streptophyta; class Magnoliopsida; order Fabales; family Fabaceae; genus Mimosa; species Mimosa bimucronata. The sequence goes on along the minus strand of CM073438.1, from coordinate 29,755,005 downwards.
CCCATGACAGAATAAATGGCCCAACAAGTCAAGAGGACGGAGAAGCTTTCCATACAAACACGACATACAGGGGCATACAATTCTGTTAGAATTCTCTGCATGCTCAGCGGCAAATTCAATGAATTCTTTTGCTCCATCTATATATTCCTTTGAACGTCGATCACAAGACATCCATTTCCGATCCAACATTATAACCTACTAAAAGAAAGTGGAAGTAAGATCGATGTGCATGACTTAATCATTAGGTAGCCACCTTACGATGTTACCTTATTTTTTTAACAAAAATTCGGCAGCATAACGGCTACAAAATGAACATTCCCAGGCTCAAGGCCCTATCTTTTTAATTAGAAATGGATAGCCCACAAAACACCAATCATTAACTCAGTAATTTTCCAGTAGTCATCAACAACAGAATTCACAGAGAATTTATACATATAGCATTAATGGGCACAATAACACAATATCTACCATTCATGGATATTTTCAAATATTGCACAATTACTACCACATCAAACTTAGTTATAAGAGTTTAATGAAACAACAATAATATTATTCATAATTCAATGGAGGAAGGAAATTTAAAAGTATACCTTCTATGTGGCGAAGTCAATTAATAAAAGCTCTCAATCACACCGAAAGTTTCTCACTTTTGGTCCCCCGTTTCCGCCAACAAACTATTAGGCAATTGTAGGCTCCTATAAAAAATATTATGTAAACATAATTACAGTTACAGAATTTCATTTTAAGAAATAAAGAAATCAATCATACTATGACTATTTTTTGAATACATAAAGGCAAGCAAAAGCTTGAATTAAACTACCATTACATACTCCTACTATGACTATTAAAACTTATCAATTCATAAATAATTCGGTTTCTGTGGCCAAAATTCATTATACATGAGCTTAATTAGTACTAAAACACACTCTTTGTCATGGTAAATTGACAGCCATTGTTTTGAATATATGTACACTTATCATGGGAAATTGAAAAACACATTTGCAACCCCATTATTAGTTCAATCTTGCTCCAAATTAAGTCTAATCAAGATTTTAGTAAGTTCCAAACCGAAATCACCTTCAATGGCGTGGATGATGAACAATACCCACAATTCATATTATAGTATATCCAGAAGGTTTTGAATTTTTTTCAACAAGTTTAAATCTGTCGGTGGCAAATGACTAATTGATCTAGCTATATAGGTTTTCAGTTTTGGATATCTTCAAGATTTAGCCCTATTATCCTATGAAATGCGAACTAATTTAATTACAAAAAAAAATCAATGGTTGAAAATTGTATATTTCTGTTACCCACAGTTAAATAAATTAAAAATAAATGGAAAGTTGGATCATTTAGCAGATATAATCCATTAAATGTTACTTTATTCTAAGAGGAAACTGGAAATAATACCATCAATTCATTGTTGGCGTGCGTGGTTGAACAAAAAAAATTGTTGGCGTCGTTTTTTTATCAGTGGTTGAACAAAATCGATGTACTGTAATTTTTGCGAGAAATCTGACCAAATATACATGCATTCCCCAAATCGAAATCCTCATACCCCAAATCTAACCAAAGAGTAACCTTCCATTTACATGGTTCACAAATTTTGAAATCCCCATACCCCAAATCGAAGCTCAAACAGAAACTCAAATCAGAGAAATGGAAGCATGAGAACGAAACTCACCTGATGAAGGATTCTTCGCCGTTCGCCGCCGAAATCACCACCAAAGCACAAGGACGAAATCTGGGTGAAGTGAACGTTGGGAGAAGAAGTTGGGAGAAGAAGCGAAGAATAAGAGGGCCGAAGTGTTTGGGAGGGAAATGAAAAAATGGGGGAGAGGGAAATGGAAACTCACGCGGGTGTTTAACATGTCAGGCAAATAAAATAATAACTAAAAAGCCTATTCCAGCGCTTTTTACGTAAAAAGCGCTGGAATAGGTATTAAAAATTATAAAAAAAAACTGGGGGACTCAAAATTATTAAATCATAAGGACAATTTTAAATATATACAGGGGACTAAATATATTTGGGAATGGCCTATTCCAGCGCTTTTTAATTAAAAAGCGCTGGAATAGGTATTAAAAATAAAAATAAAAACTGGGGGACTCAAAATTATTAAATCATAAGGACAATTTTAAATATATACAGGGGACTAAATATATTTGGGAATGACCTATTCCAGCGCTTTTTAATTAAAAAGCACTGGAATAGGTATTAAAAATTAAAAAAAAAACTGGGGGACTCAGAAATTATTAAATAATAAGGACAAGGTTACATATATTCAGGGGACTAAATATATTTGGGAATGGCCTATTCCAGCGCTTTTTAACTAAAAAGCGCTGGAATAGGTATTAAAAATTAAAAAAAAAACTGGGGGACTCAAAATTATTAAATAATAAGGACAATTTTAAATATATACAGGGGACTAAATATATTTGGGAATGGCCTATTCCAGCGCTTTTTACGTAAAAAGCGCTGGAATAGGTATTAAAAATTAAAAAAAAAACTGGGGGACTCAGAAATTATTAAATAATAAGGACAATTTTAAATATATTCAGGGGACTAAATATATTTGGGAATGGCCTATTCCAGCGCTTTTTACGTAAAAAGCGCTGGAATAGGCATTAAAAATTAAAAAAAAACTGGGGGACTCAGAAATTATTAAATAATAAGGACAATTTTAAATATATTCAGGGGATTAAATATATTTCAGATAAGGTTCAGAGAATTAATTTCAAAGGAAATCGCCTATATAAAGACAAACCTGGGATGTAATTTAGACATTATTAAATAAAAGAGATTATTTTAAATTAATCTTCTGGACCTATTCCAGCGCTTATAATTATTTTTAAAGCGCTGGGATAGGTCTTATGTACCTATCCCAGCGCCTACGTTTGGTAAGCGCTGCTATTGTTGTGCTGCAATAGGACATTTCTGTAGTAGTGAATCAAGGCCTAAAGAGTGTTTGCCCAATGTCCCAACACAATCAATTAATTCTTATGCCACCTCCCTTAAGCAAATAGCTTAACACTCTTAATCCACTAACCAAGCCACCTTGCATTAGCACATAATTTTCACCAAGAGAATAACAAAACTATGAACCCATAAATTTCATTAAACTTAAAGTTAATAAATAGCAATGTCAAGCATTTGTATAAGAAGGAAATAACAATAACATAGTTTCTAACCCCAAAGACATAAATGCACCCAACCAAGTGCCATAAATACACTTAACCAAATGCCATAAATGCATTCAACCAAATGCCATAAATGCACTCCTAGAACCCTAGAAAAGCATAAATACAACAAATGGAAGAAGGATTAGCACTAAAAAAACTCCCCTATTCAAGCTTCAAGCTCATCCCTTGGCTCTCACCACCAAGAATGGTGGAGCCTAGCTGCTACTCTCCATGGAGGAACCAACAACAAGAGAGGAAGGTGTGAAAGCCATGGAAGAAAGGAAGGAGAAGGAAAGAAGATGAAGATGAAGAAGAAGAAGAAGAGAGGGTTAGGGCTTGGAGGGTGTGAATGTGAGTCAAATCTGTGTTCTAAGGCTTCAATTTTCGTATTTATATGTCTAGGAACTAGCCCAAGTGAGTGGGTATGAGTTATGGACCCGGGTGACCCGAAACTGATATGCTGATACGAGTTGCAGAATAGCATCTCGCCGTCTGCTCGCCGCGGTGACCTAACGTTGCTTCTGGTTCTTCTCTGGCTTTCTCGCCGCGGCGAGTCCACGACGAGCTAACTTCTTCTCTGCCAAAATTTGGGGTCCGTTCGTCGTCTGCTCGCCGTGGCGAGGAGCCTTCATCTCTGCCTCCTTGGAAGTCCATTACGGCGAGCCCACGGCGAACTCACGTTTCTTTTGCTCCTCTATTTGGCCTTCTTCTTTGTCCCGGATCCAATCTTTTGGTCCTGAGCGACCCTACAGATGAGAATAAGATAAAACCAAGATCAAATAGCCCTATAAATTAATTAATGCAATTAATCTACAATTATGGCTAATTACTCCTAATTTTACACTCATTTCCCTTGAGAGTTTCGGACATTCAAGTAGACATTATTGGATCAAACTTGCATCTTAATCATGTTAATTGCCTCAATTTAAGCATATAAAAGCACTACAGATCAGAGATTTGTCAAGTGTGTGTGTGTGTATTAGCATATAAAGTAGGACATTCGGGCTATTTGAGTACCAACCTTGTTAGTTAGTGTTCCCTTCTGCCTTTGGTCCAAAATTGATCCGAAATAAAAAATCTTACACACACACACATATATATATGGATATGATTCAATGTAGTTCCCTTTGAAGTTCATTAGATCAGTTTGATGTTTATTTTCATGCAGTTTTATAAGAGAAAATTATTTGCTATGAACCTGGAAGGTACAGTATGTCACTTTGCATAAGATCTGTCAAATGCACGAATGCCAAGATGAAAATAATCAGACTCAACAGGTTGCTTTATTATGTAAAGAGCTATAATTAATTACCAATAAACATAAAACATGACAAGATTTGATTGGAGAAAATGAACATAAATATAATGGACTTAATTAAAGTTTTTCCATAAAGAAATAGTTTTGTTGAGAATTATTCATAATTAATACTAATATTTTATGATATTTATTGTTCATGGATTATATTTAATGAATCACATGGTACAGCTTATTATTACTTTATGCTGATTTCAACTAAGAAGATAAGGTTGTCGTCAATTTGGTACTAAAAATATACATCTTCGCCGATAAGTTGTTGACAACCAATTTATAATTTCGCTTTCAATTAGATTTAATATATAAATATCTTTGTCCAAAGAGAGATATAATATATAAATATACACACACAAGCATTTATATTTCTTTTTTTTTTAATAGAACACACACACACACACACACACATATATATATATATATTTCGCTTTCACGATATAGAGTATTTTTTCCATCAAATAATATTTCATTCGAAAAAAGCCCAAAGATTATCAGCCGTTAACTATTTTATGATAAGTAAATGTGAAAATATGAAGGCAAGTGTATGAGTATATTTGACGCGGAAATAAATAGAAAACTCTCATCTGATAGAATTCACCACATAAAAATGTATATATTTGAACAAAACCCAAAAAACTTATTGTTTTAAGGTTTTGGTTGATTTATGATGTCGGTCACATTTACCTACATATAGTTCCACGCACATCCTTTTGAAAGTAAGTATCTATTCAAGCAGTTATCAGAATTGATATTGCATCTTTCCAACAAGCATAATCTTTTAAAAGGATGAAAATAGGGAAAATAAGATAAATGGTCCTACATGAAAATTTTATTACAAAAGACTTCATTTATTTCCATAACCAGAAACTGCTGGTACATTGTATGATTTCATTCATAAAAACTATTGAGTCCTCCCAACCAGATGTTGTTTTTCAGCCTTTTTTAACCAATTTACATCTAGTTAATTCTTATAACATCGATTGTTTGGATATAACCAATTTTGAGTCACTTCAAAATATTATAAAAATGCTACCACACTTTATTAATGTTGGTTTACCAAATAATTGAAGTTAAAAACCGAGATTGTAGGTACATTTTGAAGTAGAGAAGGCTCTCACCAGGTAGTGTTTAATGAGAGAATCAGCTATACACATTTTTATGTTAACATGTAACGAGGTTGTTTTATGGATTTAAAACGATTTTAATTCTAGAATATTCTGATTTGATCATTTTGCCATTACATTTGTAATTAATAAGTTCCTGTAAAACAACATATCTACTTAGTTTTCTTATTATAAAAAAAAAATTGATTCAACATATTTCTAAAATCGAAACATATAATTAAACATGTATTTTTAAAATGGAAACATATAATGAATATTATACTTGACTTTTTTTTTTTATAATTCGGAAATAACATAAACCATTAGGAATATTATACTTGACTTAGATAGTCGTCTTTAAATAACTTTTGTTCACTAAAAAAGAACGCATCTTGTAATAATGTATGGTATAACATATGTATCAACAAACAATAACTAAACCCCCACTTGCACTCTCGGACACATTGTTAGTGGATTCAGTCTATAGCATGACAGCAATTTGTAAATGTTTTGTAGAGTAAAGGCTAGTTGCATATAACTTGTAATATCATAAACGGAAAACAACATTATATGTTTTTAGTAAGTCAACTATACTAGGTACATATATTTTAAAGAAATTATTTAATTACGAAATTTTTAATATTGTATATCTTTTTAGAAGGAGCGAGTACGTTTAATTAAATAATCTAATAGTCAGTGTCACACATAGAAGACAAGGCCCGTATCCTTTATAACTTCTACTTGGTGGACAAAGACTAGACCACCCTTTATGATTTTAATTTGTCTCACTGATTAACTATGCATCATTCTCCTCCACATAAATTCAACTCTAGTTAAAAAAGATGGGAATTTTACTATCTCTACCCCTGTTAATTACTAGGAATAAGATTGAACGGGACGGTTCGATTGGAATATTACTTAATTGGTGCTTGACCAATTCTGAAACTTCCAAACTAACGACGAATAATTTTGAGAACCAATCAGAAACGACATATATAATAAGTCAAAATTGAAATCAAAAGTTTAAAATTGAGACAGCCCGGTTATGGACTTGATTAATTAGTTATATAGCAGCTGCTGCCTGCTAGCTATTTAGTTCATCAAGTGACATATTTAGGGATTGAATTTCTCATAGTTGATTACAATCATTTATGGGATGAATATAATATTTGTGGTACAGTGAGCTTCATTTATTTAAGTTAATATGTTAATTTATGAGATTTATTTATACCACTTTTTTTTATTCGTATATAACATCTTGATTATGATGTATACAATAAAAAAAATTACAATTAATTTGACCACCAACATAATAATAAATATTGAACTAGCATCTCCGCATGATTCAGGTCTTTCTTAAAAAAACATTAAAAAGGTGTAATTGTCTTCCACACTGCAATGCCCTGTTTATAATCTGAACACTCGGAATCATCCATAAACTTGAAACCTTCAAACTGGAAGAGCTTTTTTATTCTTGAATTAGGCAGTGATGCCATTCTCTAACTGATTCCTCTTTTTTTTTTCTTTTTTTTTTTGTTTACCCTCTGTTGGAATTTTGGGTCTAGATCCGCCCTTGATGGGCTGGATTAATTAATTGGGAAATATGGAATAATTCCTAATTAAATTTTTAATTAATATGATTGGTCAGATGAGAAATGTGTGGATTGATGACTCAGTAATGAGTAATTAATTGATTGATTAATTAATGATTCAATTAATTGATTGGTCTAGTAAGAAAGGCGATGATTGCTAACTAAGTCAAATGAGAGGTTGAGATATTCTCTCTACTGATGGTGGTGGTGGATATTTTGTATTCTCAAAATATATCCATCCCACTTCTATAAATAGAAGACCTCACCTTCAGTCCTAATCACCCTCATTGAGTTTCCGACTCTCTCATTCTCTTTATATTTTTTCTTGCGTGGTGCTCTGCTGTGTCACACGTTTGGACTCTGGTTTTTTTCCAATAGTCTGAACTAGTCCGAAATTAAATTGTTGTGGGAAAAGACGAAAAGTCCATTCCCTCTGACCCTCTCTCTTCTCTGACACACGCTCTCTCTCTAACACGCATCCTCCTCTCTCTCTCTCTCTCTCTCTCTCTCTCACACACACACACACACACACACACCCCACTCATGGCCATTTGAACAAGGGAAATTGTCATTTGAGAAAGGGGAAAGCTTATATGAACAAGAAAAAGACTCCTTTGAACAAGACTCAATAAAAAACAAAATACCTTTCTCACACTTTCTCTCTTCTCACACTAATCTCTCTCTCTCTCTCTTTCACACACACACACACACACACACACACACACACACACACACACACACACACACACACTACTCATGGTCATTTGAATAAGGGAAACGGTCATTTGAACAAGAAAAAAGCTCATATGAACAAAAAAAACCTCATTTGAACAATGCTCAATAAAAGAAAATATCCCTTTGACCCTCTCTCTCCTCTGACTCTCTCTCTCTCTCTCACACACACACACATGCACACACACCACTCATGGTCATTTCAACAAGGGAACATCCTATATGAATAAGAAAAAAGCTCATTTGAACAAGGTTCAATCAAAAACAAAATACCCCTCTGACCCTGTCTCTCCTCTAACACACACACACACACACATCCCACTGATGGTCATTTGAACAAAGGAAACGGTCATTTGAATAAGGGAAAATCTCATATAAAAAAGAAAAATGCTCATTTGAATAAGGCTCAATAAAAAACAAAATACATCTCTAACATTCTCTCTCGCGACACGTCGGGGGTGGGGTCAATAAATAAGGGCATTTTCGTCTTTTTCCACATCAATTTAATTTCACTTCAACACCCTAAACTTGCAGTGAAATTTCAGAATCTTTTGGTCCTTCTTTTAAATTAATTTGCTACCAGGGTCCTTATGTCAAATTCTCCCATAAATGAAGCAAATTTGGATTTGTTTTGAAGCATAAAATTGTTATTATGCATATGGAAAGTCCTTAAATTCCTCAAAATTGAACCTAAATTTTCCTTTTTGGTAATAGGGCAGCTCAATGTAGCTATTAAGGATTTTTCAGTAAGAAAATAAAAGATAATATTTATACTAAAGGATTCTTTGTTCATATGTGCTTGACCACAAACCCTATGACTTTGTTAGCTGTTACAACAACATGAACTTATTATATCATAATGGATTTGGATGATAACTAAACATAACTTAAGCATAAAGAAAGGTTAGACTTAGAACTAGAATGAACTTAGAAACAATTTGACAGAAAATGCTAAGTATTGCCTAATCGATCAGGGTCAAATAATCAGTTAAAAATCTAAGGTAATGATCGATCAGAGTTAGATCAGAATGAACGGAAGTATGAAACATAGACACCTAATCGATCAGGATACCCATGTGATCGATTAAAGTAGTAAAAATCAAACTAAGTAATCTCAGCGTGATCGATCAGAAATAGAAATAGACTTAGTATGATCGATTAGAACACCCTGTGATCAATCATAAAGACTAAATTGTAATTCAAGTCTAATCTCAGACTAATCTATCAGAGAGTAGTGAGTGATCGATCATGGAGTATGAAGTAATCTAAACTTAATCGATTATGTAAGCCTAATCGATCAGGGATTGTAACACCCTAAAATTTTCTACTATATTATAGCGATTTTAATTGAATTATAACCACTTTTCAATATCGGAAGCCCAAAAATACGGCAAAATTTAAAACTTTTTCTTTTAAACATTATCCCAACTTTCTGACAGTTGGAATGGGCTTTCCGGACAAATTGGAGTAACTTAAAACTCTTATAAAATAAAGTGGTTAATAAAACAATTAAAGGTACGCTAACCTTCTCAGGGTATTTATTCTTAATTTATAGTGTTTAGGGAATTTAAGTTCCTTTATAAAATTTATACAACTATAATATCTATGCTTTCTACTATACCTTTAATAATTTAATTTTACAACATATACAAATGGCATTACTAAAATATTCAACTACCTTATTTTTCAATTTATAATTCTAATTTCTTTGTCTAATCTTCTTCCAGCACTTCCGCCTTATCTCAGCTATCTTACTATCCTCCAGCTTCTCTGAAAACAGCAGTTCAATGCAGTTTATCTCATTAACCTTTATTCTCATGCATGTATATTGACATGTATACATTTCATAAAACTGCCCAAATGATGATAGTTATATCCCTATTAATCTATGTGCGATCCGCACCTACCAACCACTGATAACAATATTTTCGTTAACAAGTGGAGGCTCTACCTGCAGGATTTCTTGTTATAGCACTTAAGGCCATAACTAACTGGTTTGGCAAAGGGGGAGCGACCCACCTAAGCCTGGAGTACTCCCTCTGAGGAATAAAAACTTACCAACAATATGCAACAGAAATTACAAAATGATACATGCAATTTAATTTATTGTTACTGAAATAAACTGCTACCTGGATTCCAGCACTTAATCCTAAGCCTGCTCCTTTACTTCCACTGACCTCCTCGACTTATGCCACTATCAGAACCTATTTACATATAATATATAAATAATAAATTAATATCTATTATTATTCTAATAATTCGACGTCTCTCACGATCCTAAATTACTACTTATAATTCTACCCCTTACTTTTCTAATATATGTTTAAAGCTTAATCTCTGATTTAATTATTAATCACACAACCATTCTCAGGCATTTTACAATTATCAAACAATACATACATTTATGAACACAATCATAAAAATATCCTAATCACTTTATATCAAACTTACATCACAATAACTTTTCTTTTAATAAACTTATATTTAAATCTCTTATATATATATATTTTCGTATTAACTAAGTAAAATAGAATAAATCAAATATAAAAAGGAACATCTTATTTGCTTAACATATATATTAACTTAATTTACTTAATTAAATTCAATGGAGTTAAAATAAATTTCTATTAATTATATTCTTCTTCCACATTACTAATTTTTTTTTTCTACAACTTAATTTATTATAATTACCTTGGCCATATTAGATTAGCCGGTTACTTTTAATTATTGTATTCTCATTATTGTTTCTTATTTTCAAAGTTTGATTACTAACTTTTCAAAAACCCAATTTGGTGGTAATAAAAAAATCCCTAAACCCCTATCATCATAATAATGATATCACCTAATTAATAGCCTAAAAACATATTTAAAGTGTGGTTTAGGTACTCAATTCACTATTGGCTTATCCCATAAATTTAGAAACTTATTAAACATTTCAAAACACAACATTACAAACTTTAAACATTCCAATCATCATTTATATAGTCTTAAATAATCGGATTCATTTTAAATCTTTAAAATGTCATACACAAACTTTAAAGTTTTGATTCCTTTATCATTATTAAACACATTTATTCCTACTAAATTAATATCGTTATTTATCAATATTGTAACAAGAAATCATAATAACATAGGAAAAGAAACAATAAGAAATCTAAAATTAAATCACAAGTAATAACAAGGAACAAAATGATAACTTTAATTCACATCTCAATCAAAATTCTAAGTTATATATAATCAAACACTTGCAAAACTTTTCCATTACTAACTAATCAACATTTAAACCATAATTCCTACAAGAACCCTTATTAAAGGATCCTAAACATTTATTATTTTCTAAAATTGTACAAATCTGGAATTTATTCTTGTAGGCTTTCATTGAACCTTTTTAGTCCATTAATTCTCCCACTTTAAAACACTGATTCATATTCTTAGAAACACTTTCTTCTTTAAGTTGTAAAGCATAATAATCTTTAAATTTGAATACTATTAAAATCAGATTTAACTTTTTAACTAAATTTTTAAAGCTTTTAATTACATAACAATACCAACAATATCACAATCACAACATCAAAGAACAACTGATCCAACTTCCTATATTTCTTTACTTAGTTTTATATTGAACTAACATTAACATTTATTCTTTTTCCTTACTGCTAAAGCAATAAAAAGCCATCAACCGAGAATTAAAATTTTAAACTTAAAACTTACAAACAGCCATCCATAATAATTTCCTATTTCCTCCTCCAATTAATTACCACAACCAACAATCCCGAAATTCAGTCCAACTACACAAATCAGAATTTAATTAATAACATGACCATCCTAATTATATCTCACACTATCAATTCACTTTCACCACCAATCTCAGACCAGAACAGAGCCACACGAAGCACAGAAGAATGGAACAAAAGTCATTAACCTTCATCATAAAACAAATCACAGAAGCTAGAGCAGAATTTCGGCCAAGCCTCTTAATTCCAAATTCATCATCATCAAAACACAGCTTATGCATATAAATTATTCAGGATCATAGGTACTCAAAATTCCCAAATTTTCCTCCCCTGTGCATGAACCCGTCGGCCAGCAAGTAAGGGAAAGGAGAAAAACGAAACAATTAACCATACACAAGTAACTTAAATCTACACCCTCTCTTCATCATCCTCAGCAGCAAAATAACAAGGAAACACCATCAATTTGAACAAGAATCAGCTACACAGAGGGAGCACAATTCGGCCAGCACCAGCAAGAGAAGGAAGAAGACAAACAATAAACATTCAACATCAATTTCACCTTCCTATTCACCAGAGCAGAATATTTAATGAAGAACAAGAGAGAAGAGCAAGAAATTCGAAGGAACAGGGGCAGCGAAGAACAGGGAGAAAGAATAAAATTCAAGAAAATTTCAAGCATCAGAAAATCAACATAAAAATGCATCCTACGCGTTTAGACATACTCCTAATCATGATTAATTAAGCCTTAAAGCAATGAAGCTCCAGAAATCACGAATATGGCGTCGGGTGAACAGTGATCCGAAGAGGAAAATTGGGGAAACTTGATTAATGTTATTCTAATGCTCAAATTCGTTCTTGGGATTTGCTAATCGGACCCTAGGCTTCCTTTTAATGGATTCAAGAACCCCAAAAACCCCCCAAAAACTCGAACCCTAAATCGGACCTATCTCCAAATCTTCTCGAAATCAGACCCGAAAGAGGAAGGAAAACGGAGGAAGAAGCTTACCCAAGGTTGTTCCAACCACCCTAAGCCTTTTCCTTTGCCTTTCGCCGCCGTTCGCCGGAGATCGCCGCTGCAACTTCGAAGGAACAGAGACGGTGGAACAGAGGACGGAAGAGAGGGATATCGGGGAGAGAGAAGGGAAGACGGATGAGAAAGGGATGAGGGAGTATTATATAAGAGATGAGGGGAAAATTCAATTTCAAACCCCCTAAGACTTTCTTCTTTTCGTTTTAATCCCTATAACCAACTTTTATTATTTTCAGTTTAGTCCTTTTTCTGAAAATAATTTTCTAAAATAAAATTCTTATATCATATCAAATATTTTCTTACTCATATATTTCCTATTTCATATTTTTATCTTATATGGTAATTTTATTTACCATTTTCTATTTGTAATTAAATCTAAAACTTATCCCAAAATAATTTTACTAGATATATTTTAGTTCCAAAATTTATTTATAAGACTCTTTAATAACAAACCATACTTCTAGGTTCTAGATATCCCCCTTATTAAAATTAATCTTCTAACTATTTTTCCTCATTTATCAAATAAAAGAAGTCTTAAAAATTATTAAAATAAATCTGATATCATAAATTTATTCATAAGGCTTTTTAATTTTTAAGTGACTTTCTAAGACCTCAAATAAATTCTTATTATCTCTTTCCTCCAAATTAAGTTTTATCTCTTAATTATTTCTTTTTATTTCTTAAAGAAAATAAGCCTTAAAATTCATTAAAAATGCCTAATATCCTAAATTCATTTTTAATGCGCTGTAATATTTTCAATAATATTTCAAAACCTTAAATAACTTCTTATTTTCTATTTTCTAAAATTTGGGGTGTTACAGGGATCCCTGTGATCGATCAGGAAACCTGAATTCTAATCCATTTGTTAAGTAATGCAGGTCATGATCGAAGCCTAATCTAAGTATGATTGATCAGGAAACCTGAATTCTAATCCATCTATTAAGTAATGCAGGTCATGATCGAAGCCTAATCTAAGTGTGATCGATCAGACAACTGAGGCAGTGACTGATTGGAGTATTGTAATCGATCTGGCGATGGGTTTGAATGATTAAGCCTTTTATGCGCATAATGTGTCAGACCTATTTTAGGAAGTTTATGTTACACTCAGACTCATGAATTAAGCCGTTTGAAACAACAATTGCTTTATGCAATTAATGAAGATAGAAGAACAGAAGCAAACTGAGTACAGAGGAGTTAATTATACATAAAACATCTTCATCTCAACACTCCATCAATCAGATTAACCATCTCTCAACAAAGATCAAGCAACGGCTATAAACGGTCACCAGCGGGCAAAAACCAAAAACATGTATAAAAGCATTGGTGAATAACATTGATTGCATACATTGAATATACCTTGAGTTATACTTACAGCATTCAATACTCACCTACTCTCAGACTTATTCATTCATTGTTATTGTACTTCAATGTGTATCACAATTAGTTCATTGAGTGAACAAGTTTTCTGTAATTACATTTCAAGTGAGGTTTACTCTTAAGATAGTGGGATCTTAAGAGTAGATTGTAATCTTGCAAGTTGTAAGGGGGACTGATCTGTAAGAGAGAGTTTATACTGAGAGGTCACTTGTAAAGGCATTTAAGAGCCTAGTTTAATCTTGAAGTTTCTAGTGGAACCCAACTGAGGTTAGAGAACTGGACGTAGGCCAGGAGTTGGGCTGAACCAATATAAGCTTTGTGTCTTAGTTCCTTGAATTTTTAATTAGCACAATTCACCCCCTCTTGTGCATTCCTACCACGTTCATTTGGTATCAAAGCAGGTCTTCTTAGAACTTATTGATCCAATGATCAAGAGAAGCAAAGATCCAATATGGCAGGATATGACAACATTCTTCTTGAAGGTAGCTCAATCAACAGACATCATGGCTTCAATGGAGAACACTAATACCTTTTGGAAGATGAAGATGAGAACTTTTATCAAAGCAAATGGGTACATGCTTTGGAAGATAATAGAAGGAAGTATCGTCCCTATGAAAACTGAAAATGGAGCACATGTTCCTAAACTCCCAGCAAAATTTACTAATGACGATAAGGACAACATGGAGCTGAACAACAAGCAATTCTGGTCATCCAAAATGCTCTGAGCCAAAAGGAATATTTTAGAGTATGCCATCTTGAAACTGTAAAATAAATGTGGGATGCTTTGGAGGTTGCACATAAAGGAACATCCGGAGTTAAAACCAGAAGAGCTGAACAGCTAGTCTCAGAGTTTCATCTCTCAAGATAGAAGATGGTGAGCCTATCAGGGAGTTAGAGATCAAATTCACTTATCTGATAAACAATCTCACTGCCCTCGGTAGGAGGGTCACAGAAGCAAAACAAGTGTCCAAAATTCTAAAGATCCTCACACACCAGAATGGCAAATGAAGGCCACTACTATTCAAGAAATGAGGGGTGAATCAATGAGCTCAATCACCTCCTTATTTGGAAGTTTGGTTGAATACAATTCAACAATTAAGACTCAAAGAGAACTATATGGAGACAAGAAGAAAAAGAATTTGGCTCTCTCAGCTCCAATAAAGGATGATGAGGATGAAGAAGATGAAGAAGAACTTGATGATGATGAGATGGCATTCATGGTCAGAAAGTTTAGAAGATTCTTCAAAAATAGGAAAAGACTCCAGAGAGGTGGCTCAAGCAACACTAATAGGGACTTTCAGTACAATGCTTCTACATGTTATGAATGTAAGAAACCTGGACACTTCAAATCAGAATCCAAGTCTTTAGAGATTCAAAGAAAAGGAGAAAAAGAAAGAGAAGTTCTAGGGCAAAAAGAAAGTGTATTCTCTTCTATATGGCGAGATAGTTCAGATGAGGAGACGAGTGATGTTGAGGAAATAACCAACCTCTGCCTGGTAGCTAAAGAAGAATCTGATAGCGAGGTATACCCTTCTAAACCATCTTTTCATGAACTCCAAGATGCATATAATGATTTACATATTGAGTTTGTGAAGCTCGCTAAAGAAGTAGCTATTTTGAGAAAGAAAAATAAAGAGCTAGAAAAGAAAGCTAAGAAACCTGAGTGCATAAAATATCAATAGATTTCAACGAAAGAAGTTTCTCAAAAAAAATTTGAATGCAAGAACTGTGAAAATCTTTTAAAAGAGAAAGAAAAGATTTATGATGTTTTGAAAAAGTTCACTAAAAGCATTGAGGCTCTAGATGTTATTCTGATGAGTCAAAGAGCCTTCAGAGATAAAACTGGTATAGGCTATGGTTCAACACCTAAATCTTTGAAAGCAAGAAATCCAGTATCTAAAGAAAAACCTTACTTAAAATTTTTTAGAAAGGCTTCAAACTATTCATCACCATTTAGTTTCTGTAATTTTTGTAATAGAAAAGGACACACTGATTCTACATGTTATCCCAAGAAACACAGTGTGTCTGACCTATACAAGTTGGTCCCCAAAGGGACACAACAGCCTAAAGTCCATCTAAACCAAAGGCATCAAACTAATCCCAAAGGACCCAAGAAAATTTGGGTACCTAAATCTGTGTAGTTTGTGCAGTTTTGCCTTAAAGCATCCAACAACAACAATAAGTGATACATATACAGTGGACGCTCAAGACACATGACTAGAGATAAGGAGAAATTTGATAATCTTGTCATGAAAGATGGAGCCAAAGTTAGTTTTGGAGGTAACTAGTCAGGAAGTATAGCTGGAGTAGGAGAGATTGGGACAGTTAAGGATATCTACCTAGTTGATGGTCTCTGCCACAATCTCCTAAGTGTCAGTTAAAGTGCTGACAGAGGTAACTTGGTAATATTTGATTCAAATGAATGTCTTATAGTAGATAAGAAAGAACTAGACATAAATAAATCAAACCTTAAATGTCAGTTGAAAGCTAACAGGAATGGGAATCTGTACATAGTAGACCTAAACCAACAATTCTCTGAAAAATGTTTTATAAGTAATTCGGATAGTTGTTGGCTATGGCACAGAAGATTAGCTCATGTGAATTTGTCTCAAATAGATAAACTAGTTAAAAAGTATCTGGTCATTGGCATACCCAACATGAAAATAAAAACTGATTTAATATATGAAGCATGTCAAAAGGGGAAACAAACAAAATCCTCTTTTAAAACGAAGAAGGAAGTCTCCACTGCTAGACCTCTAGAACTGATCCATATGGATTTCATGGGTCCAGCAAGAGTGAAAAGTCTAGGAGGAAGTCTATATACTCTTGTAATTGTAGATGACTATTCATGGTTTACTTGGATTATGTTTCTTTCCTCTAAGCATGATACTTTTGATGCCTTTCACCTGTTTGCCAAGAAGGTACAACATGAAAAAGGACAGAAGATGGTTCAATCAAGATAGACCATGGAGTAGAATTTAAGAACCAAGACTTCCTGGAGCTGTGTGAAGAGAATGGGATAAACCACAGCTTCCAAACTCCCAGAACAACTCAACAAAATGGAGTGGTTGAAAGGAAGAATAGAGTACTCACTGAGATAGCAGAACAATTCTCAATGAAAGAGAAGTATCTCAAGTGTTTTAGGAAGATGCAATGAGTACAGCCTGCTGCATCTCCAACAGAGCTTACATCTGGAAAGGAATGGAGAAAACTCCATATGAGCTTTACAAAGGAAAGAATCCAAATGTAAGCCATCTCAAGGTCTTTGGTTCCAAATGTTTCATCCACAACAATGGAAAGATAAACTTAGGTAAATTCGACCCTAAAGCTGATTCTGGAATTTTCATTGGTTATTCTAACAGAAGTAAGGCCTATAGAGTTTTCAACAAAAGAACCTCTACTGTTGAAGAGTCAATCCATGTAGTACTTGATGAAACTGACTTTGAATAGAAGCCTTTGGTAGAAGAAGAATCTGATTTTTCAAATAAAGCTAAGCCTTCTACAAAACCAATATCATCACCAGATGAATCTCACAAAGAAAGCCAAGAGGATGATTCTCATGATGAACTAGTTGAGCCCACAGCCTGGAGACATTACGGGGATCATCCACCTAAGCAAATCATTGGTGATGTTAGTGGTGGTGTTAAGCCAGAGGCAAGATTCAAAACAAAATGCATTTCTTTACCTTCATTTCTGAAATTGAACCTACTTGCATAGAGGAAGCACTAGTAAATTGTGACTGGATAGTTGCTATGCAAGAAGAGCTTAATCAATTTGAGAGAAATCAAGTTTGGGACTTGGTTCTTAGACCCTCAAACTATCCTATTATTGGAACCAAATGGGTTTTCACAAACAAACTTGATGAATCTGGAACAGTGGTCAGAAACAAGGCAAGGCTTGTGGCTAAAGGATATAACCAAGAAGAAGGCATAAATTATGAAGAGACTTTTGCCCTAGTTGCAAGACTGGAAGCAATAAGATTACTCTTAGCCTTTGCATCCCTAAAAAATTTTAAACTTTATCAAATGGATGTAAAGAGTGCCTTTCTTAATGGATATATTAGGGAGGAAGTGTATGTTGAACAACCTTCTGGTTTTGAAGATCCTACTAAACCTGATCATGTTTTCAAATTGAGAAATGCTTTATATAGACTTAAACAAGCACCAAGAGCTTGGTACGAAAGACTTAGCAATTTTCTCTTAGAAAAGGGTTTTACAAGAGGGAAGGTGGACACCACCTTATTCATTTTACATAAAAATAAGAGCATGCTTGTAGTATAAATTTATGTAGATGATATCATTTTTGGTGCTACTGATGAATCTCTTTGTGAAAAATTTTATAAGATTATGTAGGGAGAATTTGAGATGTCTATGATGGGAGAACTGAACTTCTTCCTAGGACTTCAAATCAAGTAGAAGAAAGATGGAATATTCATCTCTCAGACAAAGTATGTAAAGTAAATTTTGAAATAGTTTGGAATGGACATATCTCAAGGAAGAAGACACCCCCATGAGCTCTACTGCATTATTGAATGCTGATGAAGGTGGAAAAGATTTCAATCAATCCACATACAGAGGACTGATTGGATCATTCCTTTATCTGACTGCTAGTAGACCAGACATCCAATTCAGTATGGGAATGTGTGCCAGATACCAATCCAAACCAAAAGAGTCTCATCACAAATGTGTAAAACGAATACTAAGATATCTAGTTGGGACTCAGGAACTTGGATTGTGGTATCCAAATGGAACTCAAGAATACCTCATGCCCTACTCAGACTCTAATCATGCTGGATACAAGACTGACAGAAAAAGTATCAATGGACAGTGAGTTCCTTGGAAGATCATTGGTGACATGGGCTAGCAAGAAACAGAACTGTGTTTCCCTGTCATCAATAGAAGCTGAATACGTTGCTGCTACAAGTTGTTGTGCTCAAGTGCTATAGCTCAAGTATCAATTAAAGGATTTGGGAATGGAGTTTCCAGAAGTACCAATTCTCTATGATAACACCAGTACTATAAGCTTGGCCAAGAATCCAGTACATCACTCAAGAACAAAGCACATTGTTGTCAGACATCACTTTATCAGAGATCATGTGCAAAAGAAGGATGTCAAAGTGGAGTTCATTCCAACTCACTTGTAGCTGGCAGATATCTTCACCAAGCCTCTAGTTGCAGAACAATTCATGTTCATTAGAAAAGAATTGGGAATGGTCAATTCCAATGAGTTGTAAATAAGTATCAATCCCTTAGCTCTCTTAGACTTATTTAAATTATGCCACATTTTGATGATAAGATACTAACTTAGGCATCAGAGTGCCAAATTAACATTTTGTAGGTTTTGTGTTCAAAGAGAACTTTCCATCATCCAATTGATCAGGGAACCCTGATCGATCACAAAAATTAGGCTTCAATCAGAAGATAAACAAAGGAAACAACCCAATCGATTAGGGAATGAAGCCAATCGATCAAGGTTACCTAATCGATCACAAGGAAGGGGTAATCGATCAGGCATCAATTACCCAACTCGAGGCAATCGATCACAACAATCCCTAATCGATCAGACACATTCATTCAATCAGAAACCAAACCTCTGATCGATCACAGAACACACGTGATTGATCAGGTACTAATAGTAACTTTTACAACGGTCACTTTCAGTGTCAGACTCTTAGGGTTTTACAATTACTATCTCATATATATTGAACATTTGTAACTTTTGCATCACTACTTTGCATTCATTTTCACACCAGAAAATGTCAAGACTCATCAAACCTCTCTATAACAGTCGTAACCGAAGCCTTTACTCGAATCATAATCAGGTGTAACAATTCTCCTTTTTGAACCATCAGTTGCAACCTTTAGCACTTTATATAAACCTCCAAATGGCACCCAAGATGATCGTTCCCAAACAATACAGAGCCCAAGTCGTTGAAGATACAGTCCCTCTTCCTCCAGGCGACCCTGTTCTTACATATAGACAACCCTCTCAACCCTCAACCTCTCAACCCTCATCTGAAACCATGCCAAACACTATAGCCCAAGCCTCCAAATCAAAAAGCAAGAGTTCTGGAACTATTGTGAGGGTTAGGGACTTGATTTATGGAGATATAGAAGTCCTAGTGGATCCTACCTTTGCCCAGGGTCTCATTGAAGAAGCATCAGAAGACATTGAGAAAATAACAATTCTGCAAAGATGTGGCTATGTGGAACTTGATTATCTAAAGAAAAATGGATATCCTCTGTCAGATTGGTTAGGCCCATACAAGAAGTGAATAGGCATCAAGAACCATTACAATAAGAAGATTATCGAGGCCTTCTACTCAAACATGAATATCACTACTACAGAACCTGAAGGAAAAACCACTAGGATCACTATCTCTTCTAAGGTTCAAGGGAAGCAGTTTTCTTTTGGCTGGAAGCACTTGAATGCCTGATTGGATATGGAAAAACCAGACTTGGCTGCATATAATGTCTGGCAAGAGAAGAAGAAATATTCAGAGATTGAACTCATGAGGGCTTATCAACCAGACAGTCCAGTTCAAGGAACCCTTAGACCTATACAGATGTCCCCGGTCAACAGAGTGATTCACTATGCCTACTCAAGATGCATGGTGAAAAAAGTGGGGAACTTTACTCAGATTCTGGATATTGAAAACCCAATATTGCCATGTTTAACAACAAGGTCCCTGTCAATCTTGGACAACTGATCTGTGAAGAGCTCCTCAGATTCCCCAAAACCAAGACGGCAAGACTCATCTCCCATTTCCTCAGTTGGTGTCTTTCATCCTATCCAGCAACCACATTTTGTGGTTAGAAGGAGATAAGAACGTGGAACCCCCCAGATGTGACCTTATCACTCTCAAGAAATGAGACTTCCACCATTTGCTCAAGGGAATGCCCTAGCACCAACACAAGAAGGAGTTCCTGAGGAAGGAGGTCAACCTCAGGAGGAGCATGAAGAAGAAGTTCATTCTTCTGCCTCTCAGTTATCTAAACCATTTGTGCCTAAGTCAAAAAGAAGTTCCTCTCTCTCAGAAGATATGGTAGATCAGATTGCTATCAAAGTCACAGAGAAGGTTATTACTGGAGTATTGACAGAATTAACCCTGGAGCATCAAGCCATGGAGGTAGACTTTTGAAGAGATTAGTGCCTGCTCTTAATGACATAGTAGTGCATTCAGTCCAGGAGTGTGGTGTGACAATATTCAAAGGCTATGACACAGTGGTTGACATGCACAAGTTCATCCACAATAGGCTTGCTAGACTTGAGGCAATCCTCAAGGAGAAATTTGAAGTTGCTCTTCCTGGCTCACCTTTGGAACCCTTCCCTGGCTATGAAGCCTATAAAGTATCACCCTTCCACTTCTCTCATCACTCATCTTCCTCTCATTCTTATCCTACCTCTCTAGTCGCCCAAACTCAGACCTCACCAATCTCATCTCAACACCCTATTCCCCAAACACAAGCCTCTCCCCAAAAACAATCCTCCTACATCTAAACCTTCCTTTCCTACAAAGCAAACTTCCTCAGACTCATCCAATGACCAAGATCATCTTCGCTCACATATGGACATCACCACTAAACCACTCACTCACCCACAAAACTCACCAAAATCTCCTCAAACACAAGCCACTCCATAACCAACTCACACCATTCCTCAAACAGCACCACCATTAGAACATACCCCAATCCACCCCTCCGCCCTTCAGTACACACCTCAACCAGACCCTTCACAAACCTATGTTATTCAAGAAAAAGTTGTTGAAGCTGGTACTATAATCATTAATTGCTGCTAAGGTCTTATAAGAACCAGTCATAGAGCCCACCACAGAGATGCAAGTCCCCTCCTCTGATGCAACTCTGAATCAGATCCTTCCAGCCATTCATGAACTGGTAGAAGGGATCAGGCTAAGCATGGCAGAAGATGGAATGGTGGAAGATACGTCAGATGAAGAAACTAAGGCCATCAATATCCCTCCAGAAGATGAGAATGTAGTATTGGAAGAAGATCTGAGTTTAGCCATGGTGGTGTACCAGGAAGAATCTTAGCCAGAATCTATTGATACTTGGCCCTATCTTTATCACAAAGTATAAGAACTGGTTAAAGAAGAGGCTGCAAGAGCTAGAGCAGAGCAGGAACAAAAGGTCAAGGTTGAAGCTGAAGCCAAGGCCAAGGAAGAAGAAGAGGCTAAGGCTAGAAAGGAACAAGATGATCTACTTAAGCCCATGATTCCAAGTTGGGGGTTAGGAAGTAAGTGATCTATCAAAAGCCTACCAAGCATGTACAGAAGTACCCTATTTAAACTACCTGTGAGTTTCTTCAGTCTGATGGAGAAGAAGAAGGTCCAGAAGTTCAGTCTGTTACCAAGGAGAAGAGGATCAAGATTACCACCCACAAGCCTCCACCCAGAATGATTACAAGAAAGGGCTCCAAGGCTTCAAAGGGTATTATAATTGAAGAACCCAAACCTGCCCTTAAAGCTGCAATAAAGAGGAAGGCTGTAACAAAGGGAAAATCATCTAAGCTTCCTCCAAAGGAGAAGCAGAAGCAGCAGTCTTGCCTTGACAAGCTCCTTGCACAGATCAAGTCTTCATCCCTTCCAAAGAAGAAGAAAGCCCCTGCCAAGAAAAAGAAGGCTGAGCCTTCAACTGATTCTGGAGGTTACAGCAGTGAATCTGGGGACTATGATCTGAAATCAAAGTATGGGAAGGACTCGAGTGAATCAAATTCAGACTAAACCTAAAAACTATCCTCACTTGCATCCATCCCCTCATATCTACATCATTTACGTTTTATATCTGTTTTTAATTGACTAAGTAAATGTTTCTATACTTCTTCTATGTTCTATCATGTTTATTATGTTCTCAGTTGAATTGTATGATCCATGACGTTTATTAACAATTGCCTACTTTTATCAGATTATTATTTGTCCAATTTTTGCCTTCTGATTGATTATAACTTATGTTTTGTCATCATCTAAAAGGGGGAGAATGTTAGAATAATGGGTTTTGATGATAACTAAACATAACTTAGGCATAAAGAAGGGTTATACTTAGAACTAGAATGAACTTGGAAACAATTTGATAGAAAATGCTAAGTATTGCCTAATCGATCAGGGTCAAATAAACAGTTAAAAATCTAAGGTAATGATCGATTAGAGTTAGATCAGAATGAATGGAAGTATGAAACATAGACGCCTAATCGATCTGGATACCCATGTGATCGATTAGAGTAGTAAAAATCAAACTAAGTAATCTCAACTTGATCGATCACAAATGAAAATAAACTCAGTATGATCAAACATTTGGGTATGATCGATCAGGACACCCTGTGATCAATCATAAAGACTAAATTGTAATTCAAGTCTAATCTCAGACTAATCGATCAGAGAAGCATAATCGATCAGAGAGTAGTGAGTGATCAATCATGAAGTATGAAGTAATCTAAGCTTAATCGATTATGTAAGCCTAATCGATCAGGGATCCCTGTGATCGATCAGGAAACCTAAATTCTAATCCATCTGTCAAGTATTGTAGGTCATGATCGAAGCCTAATCTAAGTATGATCGATCAGGCAACCTGAATTCTAATCCATCTGTTAAGTAATGCAGGTCATGATCGAAGCATAATCAAAGTGTGATCGATCAGACAACTATAGTAGTGATTGATTGGAGTATTGTAATCGATCTGGTGATGGTTTTGAATGATTAAGCCTTTTATGCGCATAATTTGTCAGACCTATTTTAGGAAGTTTATGTTACACTCAAACTCAAGAATTAAGCCATTTGAAACAACAATTGCTTTATGCAATTAATGAAGAGATAAGAACAGAAGCAAACTGAGTACAGAGGAGTTAATGCTACATAGAACATCTTCATCTCAACACTTCATCAATCAGATTAACCATCTCTCAACAAAGATCAAGCAACGGCTATAAACAGTCACCAATGGGCAAAAATTAGAAACATGTATAAAAGCATTGGTGAAGATGTAATTTAAAACCTGGGTGTCGATCTCAAGGAGCCTAGTGTAATTTGATTCCTAATAGCTAATATGCAAACTTGAAAAAGCGGGTAAAAAGCATTTTTGTTTGGTTTTAGTATGAAGTTTGGTATGAAAGTGTGGTGTGTTCAAAAGTCAAAGTTAAAGATTAGGTTTAAAAAGTGAGATTTGGATGAAGATGGGATAAAGATTGGGAAAATCACAATGAGGTCCCACATAAGGCATTTAATCACAACCAGGTCCCAAACAATCATCAAATTACATTAAAGTCCCAAGGGACCTAGGTGTAATTAAATTGAGTTGTCAATACCAGCCCATTGAGTTGTTACTATGCCCAAAATAGTTGTCAATGGGTTGTCAATTCAATGTTGTCAATACCAGCCGTGTAAGTTGTTAATGCACACAAAAAGAGTTGTCAATCGCAGCTCAATAAGTTGTCAATTCAATAGTTGTCAATACCAGCTGTTTTGTGTGAACTAACAACTCACACGGCTGGTATTGACAACTCCCATTTAATTACACAGAGGTCCCTTGGGACTTCAATATAATTTGATGATTGTTTGGGACCTGATTGTAATTAAATGCCTTATGTGGGACCTCATTGTGATTTTCCCTAAAGATTATTCTTGATGAATGAAAGCTTCGGGAATCATTGCTTCTAAAGGTTTTTAGGGAGTTTAGTTGATTTTCTAAAGAATCCTAGAGGAACCCCTCTAGGCTAAGCTTATGTTAACTTAATTAATTCCAGAACCCCGCACATTACTTAATTTAACCTAAGTTGATGAAGTTCAAAATCAAGAAATAATTAATTATGCAAGACTTTTAATCCACAATTTGGGCCACCTCATAATTGCTCTAAATTTCTCTCTAAACCCTAATCTATTGATCGCCACCTATACAATAAATTACGGCCTAAAGAGTGCTTGCCCAATGTCTCAACACAATCAATTAATTCTTATGCCATCTCCCTCAAGCAAAAAACATAACACTCTTAATCTACTAACCAAGCCACCTTGCATTAGCACATGATTTTCACAAAGAGAATAATAAAACTATGAACCCATAAATTTCATTAAACTCAAAGTTAATAAATAGCAAAGTCAAGCATTTGAACAAGAAGGAAATAACATAAATATAGTTTCTAATCCCATTACAATATACAAAATTCAAGCACACAACCAAATGCCATAAATACACTCATTGAACCCTAGAAAAGCATAAATACAACAAATGGAAGAAGGATTAGAACTAGAAAAACTCCCCCTATTCAAGCTTCAAGCTCATCCCTTGGCTCCCATCACCAAGAATGGTGGAGCCTAGCTGCTACTTTCCATGGAAGAACCAACAACAAGGAAGGAAGGTGTGGAAGCCATGGATGGAAGGAAGGAAAATGAGAAAGATGAAGATGAAAATGGAGAAGAGAGAGAGCTAGGGCTTTGGGAGTGTGTATGTGAACCAAATCTACTCTAATGGGGTCTAATTTTTGAGCTTTATGTCCCCTTAAGTCGGGTCAAGTGAGTGGGTATTGGGTTAGATCCGGATTTGGCCCAAAAATCGGGTCTGATATGTTGCTGCACCACGGCGAGCAAACGTTGCTTCTGGTTCTTTCAGGGGTAGTTCGCCGTGGGTTTCGCCATGGCGAGCCCACGGCGAACTAACATGTTCTCTGCCTTGGGACTTCTCTGTAATTTTCAAATTTCGGGTCCTTTTCTGTAATTTGGGAATTTCGAGGTCCTTTTCTGTAATTTTTACAATTCACCCAGAAACTTGTATTTTCCCTTTTTCTTGAAATTTCAGCTTTTAGCCCCAATTTCTCCCCTTTTCAAGTATCCTTCTTCATCCGGGATCCATTCCTTTGGTCCTCGAGCGACCCTATAAGTAAATATAAGATGGAAAAGGATCAAATAGCCCTATAAATTAATTAATACAAATTAATCTACCATTATGGCCAATTGATACTAATTTCACCCAAGAATCTAAGATATTAAATAAGTAAAATTGGACCAAATTTGCATCTTATTCATGTTAGAAGCCTCAATTTAAACACATAAAAACATACAAATCTAAGGATTTGTCAACCCCCTTATGATGCCCACAGCTAAAGATTTGTTTTAGAGACGAGCTAAGACATGGGCATGTGTATAACTACTTGTGCTTGATTATTACATATTTTTATCCATTAATTATGGGGAATTTACACTTGATATAGGCCATTACATATAGTTTAGGCACTTGTGTACTTAAAGTCTCAAGGCAGTGAGTTAATTGCGTTTTGATCTTAAATTGAGTATTTTAAGGCTTAAACTCATGAATTTTTTAATATGGACTTTGGATATTACAATTGTACTTGATTTTAATTGTAGGTAAATTGTGAGAATTGAAGAAAGAAAATGTAAAAACTAAGACCAAAAAGTGCATCAGTCAAATTTGAAGAAAATTAAGGAAAAAGGCCAAAATTTCATAAGAGTGCAAAAGTTCCCTTCTTGGCTATGGCATCCCACCATGAGGGCTACGACAAGGGTGTGATCTAAACAAGTTTTTGGAAACTTCCTATTTTGATTGATTGTGCAATTTTGAGTGATTGGGTCTAGCCTAAACCTTTCATAATCAATGAATTCGACCTCCCCAAGTAAATTAGAGCCAATTTGGAAGGTTTTTGGGTTGCCTATTTTGCCTATTAAATTCTTATGTGAATTTCCATTCTTAATACCAACATTCATCATAATTCAAAAACACACACAGAATTATGTCACCCTTAGCCTCTCTGCACAAAATCACACTCTCCCATACATCCATCTATACGAATTTTATTCCTTCTACATCAATATCATGGCTTACAACTCCAAATTGCGATAGATCATGTTCGAGAGCATGAGTGGCTAAACATCTTGTGGCGATCTTGATGGAGGAAGGCAACTGGAGCTTCAATGTTCTTCAATAGAGAGTTTATTAGTTTCTCTTGTTTAGTTCTATTTATGTATTGCAATTCCTTGTGTTTTGTTATATGTAATTGGTCTTAGAACAAGTGTGCTTTGATGTTTTAACCCATTATTTAATGGTCATGCATGTAATTAAGCAATGCCTTTTATGTGTATGAACCTAGTGTTGTTTTCATGATATTATGCAAAAGATCTGCTTCATTTATATCTCCTTTGGACTTCTAAAAATGTTGAATGCATGTGCGATGTATGTGTGTTTAGACACTAGGTTCCACGTTAGATGGTTTGATTTAATTCTAATGAGAGTAGCTTGGCATGTTTATTATGATTCTTCACTACCAAATTGAGAATTGATGGTTGTTTGATTAATTAATTGAAAGAGCAATGCACCACATTAATTAGTTAATTAGGTAACTGGACTAAGAGTAGTTGCCTTAGGTTTTATCATTAGGATTCAGATTAACACTCCCATATCACCTATAAGCTAGGAAAGTCATCCAATTCATAAAGAGACTCATGTTCATCCCATAAGTTTCACAACATCATTTTATTTTATTTTCTCATAAACAAAAATCCCAAAAAGAAGTAGTTTAGCTTCCTAAAATTATACACCCCAGTTTTTTTATCTTTCATGCATTTAGTTAATTTAGGATAGTCATTAGGCTCCTTGAGAGATGATTCAAGATTGCACCACTATATTGCAATCCTTTGTTAGAAATATTTTGCATTTGAACCCCAAGGCGTATAAGAAAGGCTCAAATCAATAACATAAGGTTTTAACTTCTTTTTGACTTGTCTGACGTTTGGCATATCCGCAAGCGCATGGGTCGTCAAAAATAGTATAGAAAAGGTTGTCGTTCCAACAGGGACTAAGGCAAAAATTGATTAATAATTACAATTATGTTATCAATTAAGTTGAGGGAAAATTTTTGTATTTTGAATTTCAAAAGTACCTAAAATGAAAATAACTTGACAAATACTAAATTAAAACTTTAAGTCAAAACAAAAGAGATCTAGGATTATTTATCCACTTTGTATTTCATGATGCTTAATTGTTCTTTCCCTAATGATAATTAATAATCACTATGTTCTTGTTTGAAGTCTCATCCATTTGAATAGCTCTCTCAAGCCTACTCAAACCTTAATTAACACTAATATGCATAATCTTTTACTAAATATTATGTTAACTAGTCTTTGTAAATAACCCACCTCAATTTCACAAAGCTTGGTTAATGAATATCTCTATCTCACTAACTAACTCTCAACCCCAACCTGGAATTTCAAGATAAGCTTGGATTTAACCTAGTCCTTTACCTAATTAATGCTCTCTCAAGCCACTAATTAAGCAAACAATTTAAATATTGGCCACCCACTAAGAAAATATTAAGCATAAATTAAATCCACAACATGATAGTTATTAATCATCAAAAGGAAAAGTGATTCAAGCATCAATTCATACAAAGCTTCAAAATAAACCTACAACAAGTTAACTAGCTACTCATCCGTCTCAACAACACTAAAATCCAGAGATTATACTAGAGAAATTAAAGAGAAATGACATGGACAGAGAGAAAATCACCAAGAATCTTGAAATCTCCAAGTATTTTTTTTCTTCAAGCCCCATATATCACTGTAAAGCTCTCTCTATAGGTGTTTCTCTTCTTCCTCACTCTCTAATTTTCGCTCCCAGTCGCTTAAGGAGGAAGAAGTTGAAGATGGAGACAGTGAAGCCGTGCCTCCCTCTCGCTCCCATGCTAAAAGAGTGGCATGAAATAGATGATTCAATGAATGCTCCGCCTCTCTCTCGCACCAAATCTCCAGAAACCGTGCTCAAGGAGACGATGAATAGTGTTTTTGCGGCTTGCCTTTCCTCCTTCATGAGTTTTTCCTTTTATTTCTTAGGTCTTCATATTCCAACCCATTGATCAAAATTCTGTGTACTACTTACATGAGGAAAATAAAAGTAAAATAACATAAAAATAATAATGATAATAATATTAATATTAATACCACCTCCTGGTAGAGCCGGTAATATGGGCCGGAGCCCGTGGGCCAACCCGAAACCCGTAAAAAGAATATGGATATGGACTCGGAAAATTAGGGCCCATATTAAAATGGGTCTTTTGGGCCCAAACCTATCAAACTCGAGCCCCGTGACGGGCTAACCCGTTAAACATGTGGGCCAACCTGAACCCGTTTTCCTTTTTTTTTAAAAAAAAAACAAAAGAAAATACTATCTTCCCTTTCTAATGAGTTTCATCCCATCTTTGAATTAATAATTGCAAAAATAAATGATTCCATCAAAATGCCTATTACTCGATAAATTCAACGATAAATACAGCTCATACGCACTTATATCCTTCTTTTTCTCCATTCTCTCCCATACTTTTGACCTCATTTTTTTAGTTAATTTCCTTCCTTAATTACCATGTTTCCATTTTAACTCTTGCCCCTTACACTCCACATGATTAAAAATAATTCTGTACTATTAGTAATTTATAAACGTGTCTGAATGGAGGCCTTTAAGATTAAAAATGTGAACAAATGTGGAAACCCCTAGTTGAGATTACTTTAGTAAAAATTTATAATATACCAGGAAATTAAATCCTTTCTTAACATTTTTGGCACAAAAAAAATGTAAAACATATCCGCTTAATGGTTGGCATTCTGCTTCTTCATTTGCTTATAGTAGCTTATAGGAGTAGGAAAATGATAATGATACAATTGATTTTGTACTTGAAATTGGAAATTTGGAATCTTGGTCTTTTGAATTTAAGATTTAATTCAGGGATTTGTTGTATTTTGGAATATTTGAAGTTGAACATTGTATTCTATATTTTACTATCATTTTTGTTATTTGAAATGTGTTAGAAACTTGAACCTGAATTATAATCTTGTGTTGTATATTTGTATTATAATTAGATTGTAAAACGGGGGGACTCATTCGAAAAAAGGGAAAAATTGATAAAGATGGGCTTAAAACGAGTTTTTTGGGCCCGACTCGAAACCCGGAAAATATGGTCCGGGCTGAAAAATCAAGCTCATATTCAAAACAGGTTTTTTTGGGCCCAGCCCATTTTTTCACGGGCTGTTTTAGGCCTGGCCCGAACCCGTCGGGCCTGCCCATATTACCAGCTCTACCTACTAGAAGTGGAGCATCCTACGGAACTTAATCCTACCCTTTTTTGTGTATTTTACAAAAGTTTAATTACTACAATTTATTTATTCATTTACCTAATATTGATCTATTCTTATTTAATTTAAAAATACTATGTTTACCATGAGATCCCCTAAATGATGCATCAATTTGATATCTTGTCAAAACCTTAAACAAATCCCTTTAATTTTGCAACAATGACTCCCCAAATAAACCAAAATATCAAATATAATTAAAAATGGGGAGTCATCACTTTTATATGAGAGTAAAAGAAATGCATTCCTATTATGTATGTATAGATACATACATATATGTGTGAGATATACAATGATTAGTGTGTCGTACAGGTTAAGGTTAACCCACTCACATGGGTAACTGCCTTTATATTCACAAGGACATAGAAGGTATGACATCAAGCGATCACCTTGAGATGGTCAATAAAATCGCTACATAAATGTCGTCTCAAAATAGTTTGAGATAATATCTATACGTGAAATAGATTGAAGCATGGACATGTGCGACCCATAAAACTGTAGCCAGACAGAAAACTCTTCTACAAAGATGTCTTGATGAATTTTGAGATGAAGAGTTTTAGTTCAGGTACTGTGTATACATGGAACTTAAGTTTTTATGATGTTAATAGATTAAAATTGACACACACTCTTACAAGCTAATTAAGATGAACACCGTAAATGCAATTCATAATGCATGTACTTATGAATAATTAAATCTACAAAAGGGTACGCATATCGAAAATCCCTATTCCATTTCGGTGTGTGAGTCCTAGAAAGGAGACAAACCTTTCGTGATGCCCTTATGACTTCAATAGCATCATTTAGAACTG
Source organism: Mimosa bimucronata (assembly GCA_037074515.1). Taxonomy (NCBI): domain Eukaryota; kingdom Viridiplantae; phylum Streptophyta; class Magnoliopsida; order Fabales; family Fabaceae; genus Mimosa; species Mimosa bimucronata. Next base: position 29,724,001 of record CM073438.1, on the reverse strand, counting down.
ACTCGGCGACAACTACTTTAGTTTGCACCTTATGGTCATGAATGATTCGACCTAATAGGTAAAATACTGGGAAAGCGACCAAGCTAGCCATAACTGATGCTAGTGGGAAGGAAGACTTACCCTAAAATACGCACTTGTGCTAGTGTCTATGATCGATCCCTTACTTGTTAGCTGGGTAACTTGGAAGTGTGGATACTATGCACAAAATGAGGCAATATGAATTAATTTAGAATTAACTCGTAAGGGATTAGATGTGCCATGTGTGATGTGTATGGGTAAATCTACGGCGTTCGAGGCAATTTGCATGTTACTTGCAGGTATAGCTAGGGTGTACATGTGTGCTGATCCTGTATAAAAGACTTCTAGTACACAGGCATCCAAATGGAGGACGTTGTGGCCAAGTAGACATGGAAGACACCAAGTATGAAGCAAGGAGGATATGATACTCACACGATGGTCAGTCCATCAAGCGCGAATGGAAGATGTTGGAATTTTGGGTCTAGATTCACCCTTGATGGGCTGTATTAATTAATTGGAAAATATGAGTAATTCCTAATTAAATTATTAATTAAGTGTTTAATTAATATGATTGGTCAGATGAAAAAGGTGTGGATTGTTGACTCAACCATGAGTAATTAATTGATTAATTAAGTATTCAATTAATTGATTGTCAGATAAGAAATGCGAGGATTGCTGACTAAGTCAAATGAGAGGTTGAGATATTCTCTCTACTGATGGTGGTTGTGGATATTTTGTATTCCCAAAATATCCCCAGCCCTCCTCTATAAAAAGAAGGCCTCCCCTTCAGTTCTGATCACCCCAGTTGTTGAGTTTTCTGACTCTTTCATTATCTCTATATTCTTTCTTGTGTGGTATTCTGCTGTGCCACACGTTTGGACTCTAGTTTTTTCGAGTAGTCCTAATTAGTCTAAAATTTTGCATGGGTTGTTCTAGAACCAACTCATGGACCTCCAAAGGTTTGACCCAGATCCAAACATTGATCTGTTATGTATGTTGTTCTTCTCCCTCTATTATTTAAATTTTCCATCACCCTCATATCCACCCATCACACATACCTGTCTCAATTTTTACTTTCTGCTTTATAGAACCCACAACCTCGTCTATAAAAGACGATATGAAGTGCCATTGAATCATCAAAAGGTTCTTCCTTCTGACTGATTTCTCTCTATCTCTTTTCTCATCGACTTAAAAGTGACTTTTCTCCCAGACTTCCAGCAATAGCAAAGACAAATTATTAATGGCTTCCAGTTCAAGAGGCATCCAATCAACAAACATTAAGCAAGCACTTTACAATGCCCTTATGAAAGAAAATTGGCAAGAAGTCGTCACCATATTTGAAGATCATCCTGAGATTCATGATACTAAGATCTCCAACATGGTGCCTAAAAAAGAGAAGCTTGATATAAACGACGATCAATATGAATCCGACACTGCGTTGCACTGGGCTATCACTCATAAGGCTGATGAATTGAGTGTTGTGAAATTAGTTTTTGCAATAAAGCGTGAACATAAAAGTGATAATATGGCCTTGAAGGTTCTGAAATCCAAGAACAAGCGAGGGGATACTCCTTTACACTGCGCAGCCTCAAAGGACTCTACCCTCATTTGCAAGGCCATAATAGAAAGCGACAAGTCGTTGCCGGGGTCCTTAGACGACTTGTGGACCAAGTCTTTGGTTGGTGAGCCTAACAAAGAAGGAGAGACACCACTCTTCTTGGCTGCTCATAACGGTAACGAATCCACCTTCACTTATCTGCATTCAATTTGCAAGGGTAAAGATTCTGATAAGTTGCTGCCACCTTCAATCTGGCGAAGAAATAATGGAGATACTATACTTCACTGTACTATCCGGAGAAATCACTATCGTGAGTATACTCAATCATGATAAGTTTTTACAGTTTAGAGTGATAATAAATTAATTGTGTGGAATTGAATGTGTTTGTTAGGTCTCTCATACGAAATAATTAAGCTTTTCAAGAGCGAAAATATTGGCAGCTATTTCAATGTAGATGGAAAGTTACCTCTTGATGAGATTGTGTCCATCCCGTCTGCGTTCAAAAATGGTGTTTACATGAGATGGTGGCAGAGATTGCACAACTGCTGTAAGTATAATTGTATCAAGATTCACAGTATCTCTTTTTTGTTGAATTTCGTAAACAAATGGTATTGGGTTTCCAGTCCGACAGATAAACCGATACCCTACCTGCTCTAGTTGAGAATTTTAGATGGTTTGACGGGAGGGGGGCCTTGGCTGCCCCTAATTTTTGGGGCAGCTGTTATATATTTTTTTTAATTTTTTTATATGGTTAAATTCTATATTAAAAGAGTGACATTTTGATATATTATAGGCAAAAAACGGATATGTTTTCAAATTTTTATGATTTTTCAAAGATTAGGTACTCTTAATTAAAAAAAAAAAAACAGCCTTATTTTTTAGTACCTAATCTTTGAAAAATTATAAAAAATTGAAAACATATCCATTTTTTGCCCATAATATATCAAAATGTCACTCTTTTAATGTAGAAATTAATCATATAAAGAAACAAAAAAAAAATATATGACAGCTGCCCCAAAAATTAGGGGCAGCCGAGAGGGGGGGGGGGCAGCTGAGGCCTCCCATCCTGGTTTGACCTTATCAGAATAATATTTTCCCCCCTCATTCTTAAGCCTTAAACAGCATCGTTTTGAGTTAAAAAAAACAACGTTGTTTAGAGTTATATGAAAAATAGTTATCCATCATATTAGTGCTTGACTAACTCTATTTTGTTGAATTAAGTGTAGATTATACATGATTGATTCATTTATTTGTGGATTCATGCATTGTTTATTTATATATTACTTTTTTTTATTTATAGTTATCCATAAATATTTTATATATTTTAATTAAATTATATTATTTTAATCAAGAATGGGTTGACGCCAGTTCAACCAAGATTAAACCAATTAGTAAGTAAGTAGTACAACTTTCGATTCATAACCTTTTTAAAGGTTAATAGCAAAGGATAAAGATAATGTTTTATTTTTAAGAAAATATTTTTTGTTAATAAAGGAAAGACTAGGGGGAAATTCAAGAAATTCAATACATCATAGTCTGCCGGTTAAACAGAGGTCCATATAGATTTTTTTGTTTTGTATTATTTCCGTCCTTATATAAGGTCCACTTTTTGAAATGGTTTATCCTATTTGACTTTGTTTTGAATAATAAATGTTTTTTCCCATTTTTCTCAAGCATTAATTTCTCCATCACATCCTCTCATCTATTTTTTTCCTCTAATTACTCTATCTTACTCATGCATAAATAACGGCATTTCTTTTAAAAAACTATATTTCCTGCACATTTATTGTTTTCAACTACATTTAACTTATTGTTAGGAAAACAAAATCCGGCTAAAAGCACTTTAAACATAGGGACAGAGGCAGTAGTTTTAATTTTTGAATAGAATAAATCTACCGATGTTCTGTATAGGTTTTTTATCAACTTGGAAGCTGATTATAAAGAAATAATCACGTGCTTTTAAAAAAAGGAAAGTATTCCTTGAGTCCTGCTTATCTTGGAAGCTGATTATGAAGAAATAATCACGCGTTTTTAAAAAAGAAAAGTATTCCATGAGTCCTGCTTATAAAGCCAAGAACAAAAATTTAGTCTAACTTATAAGTCACATCAATAAATTTTTTATGAGTATACAAATTTACAATTTATACATTATATGATAGATTTTATTTTCATGAGGTCTAGCATAATTTTTTTATGCAGCTTACAGTGTATGTTAAAAAGAGGTAAAGGTGTTCTCATGTGTAGATAATATGTTAATATTTGCAAGTTCTAAAATTAATTAATTATACTCCATCCGGTCCTAATTATAAGATCAAATTAATTTTTTTTTGTGCAGATTAAGGAAGCAATTTAGACCACTATATCTTAACATATGAGGCATGTAATTAGATTATACATTAGTTTATAAGTAAAATAAATTAGTTTTGAGATTTAAAGATAAATATAAACAATTTAAAATGATTTATTTTGCATCTTTAATTTCTCCAAAAAAATCAACATGACTTTATAATTAAGACTGAAAGGATTGTAAACCTACTAATATATAGAAACAATTTCAATTTTTAGGGTATAAAAATTAGTAATTTAATTTTAAAATTTACAAAATTTTTTAAAATGTTTTTTTTTTTAAAATGAGTTGGGGATAGCATGGTTAAATTAACAAAACGCCAGCCTATTTTGAGGCAGACTTTCCAACCAAACCCACAGGCCATTTCTCAGCATCAGAACTCCATATGCGTTTTCAAGAACAAATTTCATATTGGTCCAACTAACCACGGGCTATTTACTTTTAATATATTTTTTGGATGTATTCTCTTCACATCCCACTATAAGTTTTTAAATCTGTTTTTTGTTTTTTTATGCCTTTGATGTTTTTTGCTCCTGCAAATATCTGCCAAGTCTTCGATTGGGAGCTGAAAGAGAATCACATGTTGACTGATCTCATCATGGACGAACTTGTAAAACAAGATCCTTGGTATAAGACAAAAGACCATGCCATGGAGATGCAGAAAATTGAAAATGATAAATATTATCCAGAAAAAGATATGGAAATACAAGGAGGTAATTTAAGTCTCAAAAGGAACAAGAAAATTATTTTTACCTCGTTTTAGAGAAGGGTGACATAACCTTTGAGCCATCTGTACTGGACAGGTAGAATAAAAATATCAACGGCACTGTTGATCGCAGCTAAAAATGGACTCGTTGAGCAGGTGAAGAAAATCCTTGATGATATTCCAGTGTCTATCCATGACAAATTACTCATAGAGAAGAAGAATATAGTACATGTGGCCATAGAGGAAAGGCAAAGCCATGTATTGGAGAAAGTAAAGAAACTCAAGCCTAAACATTGGCTTGTACTGAGAGAAAAAATGGATGCTGAGGGAAATAATGCATTGCACTTGGCAGCAAAGCAATCAAAATATATAGCAAGTGGAATACGTGGTTTAGTTATGCAAATGCAATGGGAAATCATGTGGTTTGAGGTATTTATACAATCTTTAGTTCATATTATCATTTATCATTCCCTAGAAGTCTAGCTCAGCTTTAATATTCTCATCCATGTTAAAAACAAAATTTATTCATATAAATTGTCATAAAATAGAGATGGAGGAAGGGAGACACGGTACCGAGCTGGATCCATGTTTAAATCCGCGTAAACCCTTTGGCTGCGCAAGTCGAATTACTGATGATGCTCATTCATGATCTACGCTACTTAAAGTCTAAATTTGATTGACGCCATAGAGCACCAAAAAAAAAACAAAACAAAACAAAACAAAACAAAACCAAAATAAAACAGAAGGGGAGAGGGCCGGAAAAACTCTACAACTGGAGTGAACGTGACTAAAGATGAAAATTTAGATAAACCAACACACATTTGTAACATATAACTAGTTTAATCAATTTTCTTAATATTTACAAATTAGTAATCTTACTCCTATTATGGAAATATATTCTTTAACTACTTTCTCCTTCATCACATATAAACTACATATACTTAGTGGACTTTGTCCATTACTGATGAAATTTATTATTTTGTATTGAAACAGTATGTGAAACAATGTATGCCACCTTACTTTATTGCCCAAAAGAATACAAAAGATGAAACTCCCGGAGAGATATTCGCCAAGGAGCACATGAATCTCCTCAATGATTGTGACAACACGGTGAAGGACATGTGTGGATCTTACATGGTTGCAACTACCCTTGTTACTGGTTCTGCCTTTTCTGCATGCTTTCAGGACATTCATAAATATGGTCATACATTTTCTATCTCTGTGTTAATTTCCTTTTTATTTTCTATCACTTCATTGGCTACTTTTCTGGCAATTTATCTCTCCAGAAAGGAACAACCTAAAGGTTTTCATCGAAGTTTGCCATTGAAGCTTTGTATGGGCATCGTTTCATTCCTTGCATCCCTCATCTCATTGCTGGTTTCTTTTTATGCTGCAATATCCTATGACTTTCATCCTAAAGAGAAGTACAAGCCTCTGAACATATTATATGGGATCATTTTATTACCAGTGGCTTTACTATACACGTTTACACAGCTTCCACTTTACTGGAATCTTTTCATAGTCTCCTTTAAAAAAGTCCCGAGGCCAAGAATTGTGGAAGAAGAAAACATTTCACGGTTCTTTCAAGACTTGAGGATGGCACAGTAGGTATCATAACCAGCCCAATTTACGAGATGGTGAGAGGGGAAATGTAATGGAAGCAACAGAACTATGTCGTCAATTTCTATTGTTGTCCATAGTTAAGATTTGTGGAATAAGGTTCATGCTTGACCTTCCAAAAAGCAGCGTGGTGTTTTCTTCCCAGATTTGTAGAACAAGTATTATAAGTGTGTACTTTGTTACTTGTATCATAGAAATTAATATTTTGTATTCAGAATACTTCATTTATCTGATGATGCAAAATTGCTTTCCTCTAAATTCATATATTATCATAGTGTGTGTATTATTTGTATGAGACAAACTAAAAGATGCAGTTTTGCTATAAGAAAATGAGGCAACTTTGATTTTTTTTTTATGCTTTTTAAAGAAAAATACTATTCATTTGTGTAATTATGATTTGTTTTCTCTAAAAAAATTAAAAATACACCATTTTATCTCATATGATATCAAAATGATACTCATTTTAGATAGAATTTAATTATCAGAAGAAATAAGAAAAAGCATTTAGAAAGTTGGGACATTAAAAATGGCACTAAAAGGAGACACATTTTTATAGGCCCCAAATACAATTTATAGATAAAAAAGGAGTGGTACCTGATGGTGGACTCAACGGTTTGTGCCTGCCAATTGCAATATAGATGTGATGTGGGTTTCAATTAGTGTGAAAAAAAAAAACGCATTTACATGAGCAACTGAGACAAAAAAACAAAGTTTATAAGGTTGTGGGTTGGTCTCTTGTTCGTTATGTGAGTTTTTCAAGTGGGAGCACGCATGATTTTAAATTATTTTAATGATAATCAAAGCAGTGGCGAATTTTATACCCACATACCCAATGTAGTATTTTCTATTTCTTAAAAACCGCATGTATGGAAATTAGATAGCATGGTAAATAAAGTCGGGTGGGGTGGAAAAGGGGAGGAGTGAATGATTCACTAGACAAGTTGGAAGAAGTTGACAAAAAGTCAAGGGGATGGAGGTATGGGTTTCGAGATCTTCTAAGTTTTAACAAGGTCATGTTAGCGGAAATTGTCTAGTTATTGATAAAGCCAGATGAATACTGGTGTCGCGTCCTAATAGGAATTCACTTCCCCAAGGGTTATTTTGTAAAGGCAGAAAAGGGAATAAGGTGTCTTAGGGGTGGTCAAGTTTATTGGAAGGAAGGGACTTACTATTTGAGAAAACATGTTGGAAAGTAGGTAACGACAAAAGAACAAATGTATGGATGGATAAACGAATCTTGGACCGTGAAGAATGTAAGTTGCAAGAGATATTATGTTTTTGAGCATGAAATGTTGATGAAAATTCCTGAGCTTATTCTTAATGGAAGATGGCATCTTGAGTAACTTCAAGGTAGAACCTAAGCAATGGAAATGGAGCTGATTTTGAAAATTCCCATTTCCATAAGAAGAAAAGAGGACTAGATTGTTTGGTTAGGGAACAAGGATGGCAGCTATATAGTCAAATCGAGATACTTAGTGGCTAAGGAAATCAATGGAGAAAGAAATGGCATAGATTTGAGTACATCACATAGTATACCAAAGTAAAAATCCTTTTTTTGTAGTGTTAATAGCTATAGACCTGCTAAGAATTCTCCATAAAAACTGCTGGATTTTTTGTGGCACCGAAACTTTCCACAAACACTTCCAAATAGCCTTTGGTTGGACTTTGGTGTACTAATAAAAAAAGTCGCCACCAAGGTTCAAAACACCGGACCGGGCATCGAACCGGATGAGGTACTGGTTCAAGGGTCAAAGGTTCAACCGGGGGTCGGACCGGGTCAAACCGGTTATATTAAAATAATAAAATTTTATTGATATTAACATTAATAATCACTAATATCAAAATGTAAATGTAGATAGGTATGCATGATTCATCAAATATGAATATTTTAATGTTTCTATATAGGGAAAAAAGAAAATATTAGTTGATTACACGAGAAAATAAATATTATTCTACAATTCACATATTAAAATATAAATATTAAGAGTAACAATAATTAAATATTAAGTATATGTAAGTAAAATAGCATTTAAAGTATTATATTTTCCTAATTTCTAAAATTGAGTGGAGTGAAAGTTAGTAATTAGGTGAATTATAATGAAATAAAATTATTTAAAAAAAAAGTGACTGGTTCAACCCGGGTCTTGGCCGGGTCGTTCGGGTTAACCGGTTTTTCCCGGGTCAAAGGTCCCCCGGGTTTTCTATGCCAACTGGACCGGACCAATGGCCGGTTCACGGTTTGACCGGTTGAACCGGCAGGTCCGGTCCGGTTTTTTTTTTCCTTGGTCGCCACCAAAAGTGATTGAATTAGCGGCGACTTTGAAAAGTTGCAGCTAATACTTCAACTTTTGTCGCCTCTAAATCTGTATATTTTAGCAGCGACATTTCAAAGTCGTCGCCAAAGTCAGCACTTTTGTTGGCGACAATAGTCTGACTTTTAGCAGCGACTTCGAAATGTCACCACTAATAACCTATAGGTGGCGACTATTTTGTTGCCCCATAAAGTCTTTTTTTAAAAAAATAAAAAAACACACACACACACTCTCCCCACCCTTTAGTGAATCGAACTGGGGCCTTCACATATATTGTACCCTTTTGAGCCAACTATGCCAGCTTCTTTTAATGGAACTTATTTGAATTTTTTTTCCTTTATAACCACTTGCTAAAATTGGGGAAGTTGTCTTGTTACAGCTTACCCCTTTACTTGTAATGGGCCAGTATATTTTCATTTTTCTATTGAATGCGAGACACAACATCATATCAATAATGACATATATAATGTGCTTTTTCTATCACTGCCTAAGATCCTTTGTAATGAACCTTCAATTATAATTTGTAAACTGATTCTCATTGAGCATTATATTGGATTGGAAAACGTTATCTAAAGAAATTGAATCTTGATTTGCAAATTCAGCTACTATTTTCCATGCATTTTTCTAAAGTTTAATTTTGCTAAACCTCGTTTTATATCCATTCATTGCAGATTTGACAAAATAGAAGAGATGGTGGGGTAAGATATCTTGCTTGAACTCTCAGAGGTTGTCCAAGAAGAATAGAAAATTGGTTCATTAGCCTTGGTAATTAGGTTTTAACTGCTTCGTGTTCCATAAAGGCCTTTACTGAGTATACTGGACAGTATTTTTCCTTGAAGCAGATCTTTATTGTGTGTCTACAATGTATGTCTACTCATTAAATGAGATTTTGCGTTGTGTAAAACATATCAGAGTGATATTTTTCCTTGTATTGAAATATGTACATATCTTCATGTTCATTAGATTTTGAATTGTGCAAAATTTGGATAGCAAATCCCAAACGCCCTTATTGTTTCTCTTTGATTCATCACCTTCTAATTCCTTTACCATATGGCAGAGTAATTAGACCTTGCTTTCCTCAACCTGTTGGTCCATATGCCCTTATTGTTTCTTTAATAATTTGGTACTCTTTTTATTTATCTTATTCCCCTCAAATCTGGGCCATTGTTATTCTGTTCCATACACTGTGTTCATTCTATTCTCTCCACTGTGATCTCTAATTCCATAACTATTAAATTCAATTATGGAGTTAAAAGGAGCGGAGTCTATAAATCAATCAATGTGGACTTGAAAACAAGATTTTCAAAGATCTGAGTTCAATTATTGAATAAGATGACCATACCAAAGCGTCACTACAAAGAATTAACTTTCAACGGCGACTCTAAAAGTTGCCACCAAAGGTTTTGTCGCCGCGACCCCGCCGCCTATGTGACCATCGCCTAAAAGTATTGGCAGCGACTAAAAAGTCACCGCCTAAAGTGTAGCTTTAGCAGCGACTTTTGTCGCCACCAAAGGTATTACCTTCAGTGGCGATAAAGTCACCACCGAAGCTATCACCTTCAATGGCGACATTATGTCACCGCCAAAGGTTCGTGTATATGTCACCACTAAAGCTAAGGAAAGTCACTGCTAAAACCCTTATTTTTTTAAAAAAAATAAAATTATCTGATATTCATTTCTCATTAGATGTCTATCCTATAAACAAATAAACAAACCACCTAAAAATTAAATATGGGCAACAACAATACATTATACTAATAAAATAAATTATATTGTAGTCCCAACAACAATCTTATACATAATATTCAAAGTAGAGATCAACATATAGATATCAAGTCAGATGAAAAGACTAAGGGATACTAGAAAAAGGAGCAGATGTATCAGGATTTGCTTGCATGTTTTTCATCAAGGAAGTGAACTGAGCTTGCATTTTTTGCTCCACTCTTTGTTCCCATTGCGTATGCTCTACTTCCAGCTTTGCTCGCTCTGCTGCATGTAACATCAACTCCTTAATCCCACTTATAACCACCCACAATCAAACTTAAAAATTGTATTATAACAAAAGAACTAACTAGGTTAGGAAAAAATCAACTTAACAAAATTAGCTAACATAGATAGAAAAAGAATTTCCATAAGATTTCAATAAAAAATAATTACTATGGTCTAACTGCGATAGAAAAGAACCTTCCAATATAATAGTAATTCCTATCACAGTTAGAAAAGAGTTTAGTCTAAAGACAAAAGAAGGGTATCAATGTTAGAAAAGTTTCAGTAACATCAATACCCAAATCTCACTCTTAGAATTCTTAAAATATCATATTTTGGCCAATCATTGATATCTTACCTCCTTGATTTCAGTGAAGGAAAGCCATACTTTTAACTATCTTCAAGACCCAATATCACCTATAACTACATTTCACCAAGCAATCTCAACATTCTTAGACGAATTTCCTAGAATCTGACACCTCAATTCCAATCACAATCCAATTCTTTTGAAAATCCTAAACCTTTAACCCATACTTATTGATGACTCCCCATTTAACATTGATTTAGGGCTTATTTAGAAGATATTTGAGGAGTAATTAATCCTAATTAAAGGAAGTTTGAGAGCTTTTTATAGAAAATTATGCAAATTTGTCATATAAACTTAATTTAATTATTTTTTAAATAAATATGACAATTTATTAGAAAATTTGATTGTCATTATTCCCTCACATTTATGCATGATTTTGATAGGTATAAATAGATATTCTAAGTTAGGAAGGAGAAGAAAAGAAAAGGAAAAGAGTGGAGAAATTTGGAACTTAATTACTGAAAAGTGCTGGAAATTGCCTCTGGTGCCATGGCACTGCACCTGAGTACCATGGCACTGCACGAAAATCCCTAAAAATCCTGAACTCGCACAGATTCATTTTTTATCCTTTTAAAATGCCTAGGGCACAAAAATACACACACAATCAGCCCCCTTTGAACCCTAGAACCCATAGGAACTATTAGACTCATCGGTGCACACATCTTTGGAGCTAGGGTTTGTAAAATTAGAGGTTGAGAAGCAAAATTGGAGGAGTTTCTTGCCCTACGGTGATAAATTCTTCTTGTTTTCTTCAATTCTTTGTTACTTTTGTGAATTAAACATGGGATCTCTTTGTATTTTCTTGTTTAATCCATTCATGAGTAGCTAAATCGTTTGTTCTAGGATTGATTCAAGCCTTGTATGGATTGAAACCTAATTTGTTTCCTTTTCTTTTAGTAATTAAAGTCTGTTTGTGTTGATTTATCATTTTCCTAATTCCTCTAATTGATTGATCACCCTTTAGAGCGATTTGTTCATTTAAATTATACTCGAGAGAGATAGTTTAAGTGTAGAACTAGGATAAATCATACTAGACTTGAAGTTTAAATCAACTAACGGATGATTTGTTGGTAGAATAGAGATATATCTATCGACATAGTTTTATCAAGTTAAGGTTGACTCTTAATGCGTGCTTTCATTAATTTGTAACAAGAGATTGAGCAATTTTAATGAGAAGTATAGGTTTGATTTTGACTCGAGAGAGCATTTCAAATATATTAGAACCTTAGACAAACATATATTGTTATTTAAAGACTAAAGGAAGGGAAATTAATTAGGGTTCATGAAATACAACGGTGAGAATTAATCCTAGGCTTAGTTAATTGATAAATTAAATCTTTCTTGTTTGTTTCTTTATTTCCAGTTTAGAATAGTTTTAAAAACATGTTTTCTAAAAGAATTTGATTTGTTCAACTTAATTAAGTTCATTAGTCTGTTGTTTGATTGAGATTTTAAAACAAATCTCCGTGGGAATGATAATTTTATACTACGTTGCGATCTGTACTCTTGCGGGCGAATACTTATCTCCCAAATATAATTCCACACATAAGCTTTCTTAATCCAATCTTGAAATCCATAGCTTCTCAATCATTCTTACCATGCTTTAAACCTTTAATTGAATTATTCAAAATGACTACCACACATCCAAAAGCATCATACCATATCGGATTTAACTACTGGTCTTATTGTCAAATCCTAATGCTCCTTAGTCACATTCTTTTATTTTAACTTTACAACTACCAATAAATCCACTAAAAATCAATTCCTCATTTTGATTCACTACCAATTTATCTAGACATCACCAAGCTAAATTTCATCTCAATCACAAACCTTTAAATCAGAATTAACTAGCTTCACATTAACCACACCTACCCATAATCACAACTTTTAAATTTAGGTAAGAAAAAACATCCTTAACATTTTTGACAAAATCCTGATAACAGCTTATACCTGCATGGAATCTCTAAACTAGAACTTAACTTCAACATTGACTTAAACGTTTTCTAATATCCTACATTCATTTACGGTCCTATTTTACATTCACTAAATTTAGCTAATCAACCATTCAGATCACTCTCTATGCCAATTACAGCCACTTTATAACCTATCTATATGCAAAATTTACCTACTTAGTCATTCACTAGGCTGTGGGGTCACTCCCTATCTAGAGTGGTAACAGTCCATGGGATCACTGTCTACCTAACTAAATTAATAGATAATTCTTTAACGTATGCAATACTTTCAATAACAAGCCATCATAAGAAATTCTATCCAAACATCCTCAACTTGAAATCAATATAAAGCATCCAAATCATGAAAAGTACCATCTAGTCCCAAATAATCACCTCACTTAAACTTCAATCCTATAACGCCATTTTCTCATTCCAAATTTAAATAGAATTCTCTGTTCATTAACCATTAATTCATATCCATTGAAGAATTTTCACATATTCAAAATCGTGACTACACCTCAAGTCAATCCAACTCAATCGATTTAGTCTCAATGATCATGCATTAATTCTACAATTTTATCCATATTAATCCTCAACAATTTAAACTAGTAGAAATTTCTCATTAGAATAGGTATCCCTAATGGACAAGGAAACCTCAAAATTCCCTTAAATCTCAAACTCCATACGAGACCATAACTTCAACCGTCGCACTTCCCAATGGTTTTTTTCTCTTTTTTTTTAACTGAAATTTTTTTATTACTAATATGCCTAAAGAAATAAAGAAACCTCAAATTGCTCTCAATTCTCAAAATCCATATCAAATCCTAATATTCATGACCTGGAGTTTATTAAAAGTCACTTCTAAGTTGACATCCACAATCAAGTTGAATAGAGATCCTCCTAAGAAACACTGTGACTAAGGTAATCAATAAACTACAGAAGACCCTCAAGACTTTAGCTTTAAATATTGAAAACTTGACCAAATCCTCATACCAAAAGGCACATACATAGACAAAACCATATTATTTCATTCTCTCATGAAAAGAAACAAGGATTTAACCACTATAATTCCTTATCTTGCTTTACCAAAACTAACTATTTTCAAGAAAATTCTCAATTGTTTTCAAGGTACTCAATCTCTTAATCCTACATGGACAATCCCGAACATTTATGCATTTAACATGGACATATCTTCCAATTATAAACAGGACTCCATTTACCAAACTTACCATTTATTTCCTATATCAGCTAGCATTTATACAAGACAGAAAAATTGATCATTCAATTACCCATTAATTCTAATCCTCTCCTAGCATCAAACTTTAACCAGAACTGAATCACAAGAGCAATTATTCCCTAGGCATACCATAAACATTGCATTAGCAATTTGTCTTCCTGTTCAATAATCTTGAGCATCCATTAAAAATTGGCTTTTTTAACTTTCAAACATAACTTAAAATCATACCTAACAACCAAGTTCCTAAACCTCCAAATGCTCAACTAGTTACACCATATTGTCTGGTCTGGCTTCTTCACCCAAGCCTTACATGAAGATTATCTTCCTATATTATAGTCATACCTTAATTTGTCATGATCTTCTATCAATTCAGCATTGTCTAAACCTTTAAATCCTTAAACAAATATATCGACACTGCTTCATTATAACATCTATCCCAACAAGAGCATAACCATGATGTAATATCTTAACATATTTATTCCATCTTAAATACAAAACTCCAAAACAATCTCCTATGAACCCAAACACTCCTACTCTTCGAAACTTGTATAATATAAGTAACTTCAACACAGATTGTATTAATCATTCATTCCTTAGTAAACTCAAGACAATTTTGTAAATAGGTTCTTAATATTAATGACTCAAAGGTCAAGACAACAAACATTCAAAATATTTTATTCCACACCATTTGAAAATTTGAATTCTATTTCAACTTCCCGATAGTCACAAAAGTATTTTGTTTACCTTTCATATCCTTAAAACATTAGCCCATCAATTCTAATCGTTGAACATCACAATTATTGTTTCTGAACTCATGCTAATTCTATCTTTTCAATAGGACATTGCCAACCTTACTATCCTCCCCACCACGGGTTGGAAGACATATGACATAACAATATAGCTATAACTATGTAATTAACAAACCCTAAACAGTACGAAGTATACTCTCCCACCCACCTACGGATGGAAGTTACAGCTATCAAAGTCAGTCATACAATACAAAACTGAAAGGGGAAAGGATCGGGAAATATGTTACCACAATATCTCTAATGCATGTGCAATGCATGATAGAACATAAACAATCACATGTACAGCACCTTCCAGGTCTTTAGACCATAAAACTATTCCCATCGTGTATTCTCTACTTCTAGCTTTGCTCGCTCTGCTGCATGTAACATCAACTCCTTAATCCCATTTATAACCACCCATAATCAAACTTAAAAATTGTATTATAACAAAAGAATTAACTATGTTAGGAAAAAAATCAACTTAACAAAGTTAGAACAAGAATTTCCATAAGGTTTCTATCAAAAATAATTACTATGGTCTAACTGCGATAGAAAAGAACCTTCCAGTATAATAGTAACGCCTATCGCAAATTAGAAAAGAGTTTAGTCTAAAGGAAAAAGAAGGGTATCCATGCTAGAAAAGAATTTCAGTAATACCAAGAGCCTAACATGGATAATAAAATCTTTCAGGTAATATTTACTATCTAAATATCCTTTTAAATTCCTCAGAGTCAAATCCAATCATTTGTTAAATGCTAACTATGTTAGGAAAAGGAAATAACATATGAAAATAACTAATATAGTTAGAAAAGGCTTTACATAATAGCTATATATATATTATAGGTTCACAGTCTAACCATAATAGGAAAAAGAGATTCAAATAACAAATAAGATCTATTATAGTTAGAAAAGGAGTTGACTTAATCCAAAGGATATCCATGTTAGAAAAAGGATTTTGAAAAATTGTAAAACTAACATGGATATTTAAAATCACCAATGCTTAAACACAATTATCCTTGTTAAATAAGAATTTACCTAGCATGGATATTTAAAGCAATCTGGATACAACTCAATAAAAACAATTCAAACAGTTTCACTTATATCATGATAGAAAAGAAACACCCTATCATGGTAATTAAAAGATTCCACCATCATATTTTAAACATCTGCTCTGTTACATTAGTCAGAACGATCAACCTCCCCTGATTCACATGATATCATTCTAAACACCATCACATCCAAATATAACTGAAATTATAATAGTTCCAACAATAACCAATCAGTATAGTTTACCGGAAAATAGATGGGTCCCAAAAGAATAACAACCACCAAAGCATTTCAAAATAACTTATCATAAAGGAATTACAATTCAAATTCAAAGGCAATAGTGTTAAATCAAGCGAATGCATAAAATGATCCATGAGTCTAAAGTGGCAATACAATCCTGTCATATAGCCAGGATAACTCACTATACCAGTGAGAAGTTCCCGGATCCTTCCCTTGACCTCCTACTCCACTCTTAGGACCTGCAAAAGTGAGATAAATAGGGGCAGCCCCAAATGCAACCACTAGCTACTCATCTACGTGCAGTGTGTGCTAGCAAGGCGTCCAGTGGAATAATACATATAAATATTTAAAACATGCTCAGGTAACAGATAAATGCATGACTACAAAATGTATAACCCCAAATTGGTTTTAAATCATATATTTCAAAAGAAATATGCTGGTTTTAAAACAATACTTTCAAAATCCTTTAAAAATTTATTTCGTTTCTCCATAATATTATTGAAATCCACAAATCATACTTTTCAAATCCTTTTCAAAAATCATTCATCTTATCACAATCAACCCCACGCGATCATTCACCACTCGCGGAAACAAGCGGGACCAGCCCGGACTCTTTACCCATCCATGGAACCGAAACATATGGAACCAACCGGGATTCTCTACCCGTCCATGGAACTGAAACTTGTGAAACCAGCCGGGACTCTCTACCCTGTCCATGGAACCATGATACGGGTCATGAGGGACTCTCTTCCCTCCATGAAGCTGTTATATGGTTCAAAAGGGACTCTACCCTTCCTGAATTGAGAGGGGCACTATTCCTCTCAATCAATGAGTCCTTTTGGGCCAAAAGGGTATCTCATCACGTGATGACATTATCTCCACATGCACCAGTGTCTCTCACACAGACATACAATTCACCACAACATGCACATGTATGAAATAATCGTCAATTAGGCACTTAGCCTTCCAGTAATTCCAGGATATGTATATACACATATATACATGCAATCACTTCAAAATCATATGTATATCTCATTTCAAATATGTCAGATCATAACTTATGACAGTTTCAAAATAATATCACATTAGACTGTTATATCATGAAAATAATAGTTCAAAATCCATTTCTCAATAATCGAAATCCCGAAGTCACAATGTCACAAACCAAGGTTCCAAAATTCACTTTTCATATATCATTATAATTATCAACTCATAATAGTTAATATTACTTACTAACACTACACACACATAGACAAGCAGAAGCTGTTACCTAATAGCTGGCACCAATCTCACAATAATGCAGCTTCCCGTGCAGACTTAAGACAATTCAAGCACTACACAGAACATACATATAATTTTAATTAATCTTCTACCAGAACAAATTCACACTTAAGAATTAAATTACTATTACCCTATCCTTACCCCCACTTAATTTAAATCATACTCTTACCCTTTATTCTTCCTCCTTATCTTCAGAATTCATCTTTAATCCAACTTTTACAATTTCAAGCCTAGATATCAATTCCTATAACAACCATTCCT
This sequence comes from Mimosa bimucronata, assembly GCA_037074515.1. Taxonomy (NCBI): domain Eukaryota; kingdom Viridiplantae; phylum Streptophyta; class Magnoliopsida; order Fabales; family Fabaceae; genus Mimosa; species Mimosa bimucronata. The sequence goes on along the minus strand of CM073438.1, from coordinate 29,706,281 downwards.
TTAAAACCATAATGTCCAATAGTTCTCCCTAAATTATCACTAATCCCAATTAATAAATTCCACCCTAGGCAACAATTTTCCGAATACCTACCAATTAATTTTTCAACCTCAATATCTATTCCTTAAACCACAATTTATTTCCAAACCATGTTAGTTTAGTTAATTCAAGTTCATGCTTTTATCATATCACATATCACAAATTAAGACCTACACCCAATCTAACCCAATTAACCTCATTAATAGTTTTGTTGGGCATAAATTAACTCCTTAAATTCATAATTCAACATTCAAAAGGACATTTGACAGGTGTCTTTAACCCCCTCTACCATCTCAGTTGTGTAGTATGCCCTCTTCCATGAACAGCTAGCCACATGAATAAATATATCAATAAAAAATAAATGGACAACTATCATTGGCCAAATACAACAATAAAGGAATTTACGTTTTTACAATTTGATAACTGTACTAAAAAACAAAAATAAATGGACAATTATCATTGGCCAAACAGATAGGTAAGAAATTGAAAATTTTTATATTCTTTAATTTGATAATTCTTCGAAGAAAGTACCACATACATGAGCAACGATTGACTGTCACAGATATTGCTATGGTGATATGTTGTAGGGTTTCTTTGCGCCCTATTATTATATATACTTATATATACATATATTCCCTCTTTTGTTAAATATAGGATGTTTTTACTTAACTAGATTAAGGATATTACTTAAATTCGTTAATATAAAATGTCATTTTATAAAACACCCTAATCATATTCCTTGATTATATTGATAAAAATTAGAAATAGATCTTATATTTAGGGTTAAGAGAAACTCCTGAAATAGGTCTTACATTAAGAACAAGAATTAGTAATAAATTTCAAGTTGTTAGTGTACGATTTTCAAAATAAAACAAATAGTGTATGATTTTGCAACATGTTCCTTCATCAAAACCATGATGCCCCATTAATCTCAATAACTATCTATGTAAAATACTAAAATGCATCACAATGCTATAAAACTATTGTTCTAAGAACAGGGGAAATGTTTGCTCAAAAAAAAAACGAACATGGGAAATGTGCAAAAACTAGGCGGTTAAAATTAAACATGAATCTCTAGTATTAGGTTTCAATCTCTATTCTCTAACATTGGATTTGGGGAGGAAAAAAGTAGGGCATAAAATGGATTTCCCCATATTTTGTTTGGAAGAGAAAATAAGGGGAGAAGAAAAGTAGGAACATAAAAGGATGATGTGGGACCCATGAAATTTTACCTACAAATTTTCTCTCCAATTTGTAAAGATTTTGGAGAGAAAAATATTTTACCCAATGTTCAAAAAATTGGACCGGACATAGAACCAGATGAGGCGTTGGTTCAAGGGTAAATTAACTCAGTTCTCCCCCAGTGCAAATTGCCCTCGTCTCAACTCCTCACCTAGACTGGATTTTTGGGTTGTTCACCGATCCAACTGCCCCGGTCCGATCTGGCTTTTTTAACATTGATTTTACCAAACTTATCCTAGTTCTCCTGTCACTGGACATCCACATGGAGAAATCATATTACTTCTCTGATCCCCTCTTCTTGTAATATTTAGGAACCGGAGGTAGTAACATACCATTTCCTCCGATCCCCTCTTCTTACTTCACCATTTTCTCCTTCCCAATTTTTTGGTCCACTAAAACATAGTGTAAGTGTAAATATGAGATTGAGGCCTCTGCAAGTACAACTTCATGGAACAAAGCCCAAGCCCAATCTAAACTGAAGGACTAGGGTTTTCGCACTATCTAATGGGCTTGCTTTAGTGTTTTTATTGCAACAGGCTTTGTTCTCGCCCTTTATCCATGTGTTACTTGGGTTTGGGCTAATGAATTGGAATTTCCGTCCTTGTTCCTCGGCCTCTGCTTGAGTCATATTTCTTGTGCCGACATAACTTTTGGCCTCTCCGTAATAATGTTTTAGCACCATTAAGGTGCAATTCTCTATAATGTTCTCTAATTATTTTCCCACAATAACCTCTTTTGTGCTTAAAAGTAATTTCCCTCATATCATTGTCCTTAAAATAAGGGAGAAATAAGCTAGCCTTTAAATTCCTCAAAATATACCCCCAAAATAAGGGAGAATATTATAAGTAAATTTTTTAAAGTTAAAAGAAAATTTTTAACCAAAAAAAGACATCTTATTTGAGGAATTTAAGGCTCAATAGTTTTCAAATTAATGAATGTTCAACAAAAATTAACATCATTGTTGAAATTGCCCCGTTTTATCAAGTTTATTGCTATTTTTGCACATTTACAAACTTAATGATGCCAGATGCTTTTCGTATAAAATTTCATTGTTAGAATTGCACATTTACCCCAAAATACTATTATAGGAAAGACACTTGTGGACTCTCACAATTAGCAAGAGCTGCGCTAAGAAAGTAATATGGAGCTGTTAGTTGAATTTGGGCAGCAGTGCAGGAAGTATAGGCTGGATAACTACTTATAGAAATATCTGAAGGGAGAGGGGCCTGTGGAGGTGATAAGCTCAATAATGGAGATCTTTGCTTTGTCTACTTCTAGCCCTTGCTTTGAAACACAATGACCTAATACAATTCCTTCTTGCACCATGAAGTGACACTTCTCCCAATTGAGGATTAGGTTAGTTTCCTTACATCTTTGCAAGACCGCAGCTAGATTATCCAAGCAACTATTAAATGAATGGCCAAAAACAGAGAAATCATCCATGAATACCTCAATAGTTTTCTCAATCATGTCAGAGAAAATGGACATCATACACCTCTGAAATGTGGTCGGAGCATTGCATAATCCGAAATGGCATCCTTTTAAACACAAAAGTACCATAGGGACAAGTGAATGTTGTCTTCTCCTGATCTTCTGGGGCAATTACAATCTGATTATACCCTGAATACCCATCAAGGAAGTAAAAGAACTCTTGCCTGGCCAACTTATCAAGCATCTGGTCAATGAATGACAATGGAAAATGATCCTTCCTGGTTGATGCATTCAGCTTACGATAGTCCATGCATACCCTCCATCCAGTCACAGTACGAGTAGGAATCAATTCATTGCAGGTGTTAGCCACTACAGTCAAGCCGCCCTTTTTGGGGATGCATTGGATTGGGCTAACCCAAGAACTATCAGATATGGGGTAAATAATGCCAACAGAGAGCCATTTCAAGATTTTCTTCTTTACCACTTCCTTCATGATTGGATTCAATCGCCTCTGATGCTTAATGGAAGTTTTGCGAACATCTTCCAAAAGAATCTTATGCATGCAAATAGAAGGGCTTATCCCCTTGATGTCTGCTATAGACCACTAATGGCACTCTTGTGATCCCCCAAAACTCTCAATAGTTTCTCCTCTTGCACTTGTGATAAGTTGGAAGAGATAATCACCGGCAAAGTATTAGACTCCCCAAGATAAGCACATTTGAGATGAAGAGGTAGTGGTTTCAACTCCAAAGTTGGAGGCTCTTTAATTGATGGTTTTAAAGGAGAACCCAAAGCATTTGACCCATCTAAGGGTTCAAAAGGCTGGAACCTTGTATGGCCGGCAGTTTCCACAGCACATATTTCCCTTAGTTCATCATCATGGATCTCTTCAACATCTCTCTCTCCTACTAGCAAAGCTTCCAATGGATCTTTAATCAGTGAAGAATAAAACCCCTCTTGATACATAGAATCAACTGCATCCAAAAAATAGCATTGAGAGTAATCACCCACAAATTTTAGGGCTTTGTTCATGTTGAAGCTCACTTGCTCATCATTGACTGTCAAAGTGATTTCACCCTTTTCCACATCAATAAGGGTTCTAGCAGTAGCCAGAAATGGTCTTCCCAGAATAATCGGGGATATTCCAATCCACCTCACAATCAAGAACTATGAAGTCGGCCGGAAAGATGAACTTGTCTACTTTCACCAAAACATCTTCAATTACTTCTCTAGGATGGGAAATACTTCTATCAGCAAGGTGCAAGGTCACAGTTGTGGGTCTTGCATCTCCTAGACCCAGTTGATTGAATATAGCGGATGGTATCAGATTCACACTTGCCCCCAAATCACAAAGGGCTTTTCCTTGAAAGTTCTTGCCAATGTTGCATGGAATATAGAAACTCCCCGGATCTTTCAACTTCGGTGGAAGTTTTCTTTGCAAGATGGCACTGCAATCTTCGGTCAAAGCAACTGTTTCAAATTCATTGAAAATCCTTTTCTTGGCCAACACATCTTTAAAAAACTTGGCATATTTAGGCATTTGTTCAAGTGGCTCAGCAAAAGGGATATTGACAGGCAACTGTTTAAACATTTCAAGAAACTTCTTAAATTGACCATCTTCTTCTTTCTTTTTAAAACTTGAGGGAACAGAAGTGGAGGCATATAGGCCGAAGGGTCATCTAACTTGGGCTTCATCTCTTTCACCTTTTCTTTAACACCACGATCAATGGCCTTCTCAACTGGTTTCTTCTTCGTGCTGGTGCTCTCTTCCATAATAATCTCCTCATTAACTTGATCCTCCTCATCATGAGCAACTTCCTCAGAATCATTAGTACTCTTGTCTTTTGGCTGTAGCACATTAGGTAATTGCTTTCTACTTCTTAGAGTCACAGCTTTGCATTCCTCTTTGCCATCTCTTTTTGGGTTAGGAATGGTGTCACTTGGAAGAGCACCTCTTGTCATGGCAGTCACTTGTGAAGCTAATTGCCCCATTTGTACTTCAAAATTTTTAATTGCAGTTTCATGTAGGGAAAAAGTGGATTTCATTTCAGCTCTCTGAGCCTGTTGCCCGGCTAAAATCTGAGCCAACATCTTTTCCATTTTGGATTCTTCCTCCTTGATAGGAACTTGCCTAGGTTGGGATTGAAAACCAGGAGGACATGTGACAAATCTCTGATTTGTAATGCTTTTATATGCTTAATTTGAGGCAATTAACATGATTAAGATGCAAGTTTGGTCTAATAACGTCTAATTAAATGTCTCAAACTCTCAAGTGAAATGAGTGTAAAATTAGGATTAATGAGCCATAATTGTAGATTAATTGCATTGATTAATTTATAGGGCTATTTGATCATGGTTTTGTCTTTATATGGTTTAGCTAGAGAGCTAGGGTTTAGCTGCTGCCTTTCATAGGAGAAGCATCAACCAAGGTGGAGGAAATGGTGGAAGCCATGGATGTTGGGTGGAGAAGAAGGTGGAAGATGAAGATGAGATGAGGGTTTGGGTGTGTGTTTTGTGGACAAAATCTGCCTTCTAGAGTTTAGCTTTTAGTATTTATAACTCCCCCAAGTCGGGTCTAAGAGTGGGTATTGAGTTGGATCCGAATCAGCCCGAAAAACGTGAATTGAAATTTCTGCAGAATGCAGGCTAGCTGTCTGCTCGCCGTGGCGAGCTCTAGTCTTCTCTGCCAAATATGGGGCTTGCTCGCCGTATAAATTAATCAATGCAATTAATCTACAATTATGGCTAATTAATCCTAATTTTACACTTATTTCACTTAAGAGTTTGAGACATTTAATTAGACGTTATTAGACCAAACTTGCATCTTAATCATGTTAATTGCCTCAAATTAAGCATATAAAAGCATTACAAATCAGAGATTTGTCAACTCCCCCACACTTAAACCTTTGTACTCCTGGACAAAGACAAATTTCAAAACTTAAGCACAACGGTAAGCAAGGCATAAATGAGAACTTCAACATGCTAATTGAATATGAGCTAATGCAAATCGACAGTTGACTTGATGTTTTGCATTTGACATGCCAATACATGAAAAGTTGCATCATTGCTTGTGTTATTTGAAAAATGCCACTGCTTGGTTGTATATAAGCATGCCATGTATAAAAAAATATATATATACAAAAAAAAAAGAAAGAAAATGTGAAAAATTACAAAAAGTGCAAAATAAGGCATGTGTGGTTACTAGCAAGTTGCAACTAATGTTTTGAGATTAGTTAGGCATTCAATCATGCACAACATCATGTTTCATTCATTTCATCATGTCATGTGGCTTACTCCATCATCACAACCCTAAAAGCCCTTTTGATGCATTACACTTGTTGTGTTTAAGTAGAGATCGTAGAATTCCTACAAGCCTATGGTAGAGTGTGCTTCTAAGTGGATCTTGAGAGTAGAAAATGAACCCAATATGGTGAGAAGAGCAAAACACTTATCCTTGAGTGAATTTCTCCTCTACTCATCCTCATTGCATTCACTACACTCATGGTTATCTCTTTAGCATCATTTCGTTCCACATTGCTTGTTGGTTAGGGGGTTGTCGATTTGCATTAACTCATATTCAATTAGCATGTTGAAGTTCTCATTTATGCCTTGCTTACCGTTGTGCTTAAGTTTTGAAATTTGTCTTTGTCCAGGAGTACAAAGGTTTAAGTGTGGGGGAGTTGACAAATCTCTGATTTGTAATGCTTTTATATGCTTAATTTGAGGCAATTAACATGATTAAGATGCAAGTTTGGTCTAATAACGTCTAATTAAATGTCTCAAACTCTCAAGTGAAATGAGTGTAAAATTAGGATTAATTAGCCGTAGATTAATTGCATTGATTAATTTATAGGGCTATTTGATCTTGGTTTAGTCTTATTTTTACTTACACGGTCGAGCAAGGACAAAAGATCGGATTTCGGACGAAGAAGAAGGCCAAACAAGGGGGCAGAATCATCTGAAGCTTGCTGTGGCCTCGCCACGACGAGGCAGATGGCGAGGGTACCCCCAAAGAGGCAGAAAGGAAGTTGGCTCGCCGTTGCTTCGTCGCAGCGAGACCACGGCGAGCAAGCCCCACATTTGGCAGATAAGATTGGAGCCACGGCGAGCCTGCATTTTGCAGAAATTTTAGTTCGCGTTTTTTGGGCTAATTCGGATCCAACTCAATACCCACTCTTAGACCCGACTTGGGGAACCTATAAATACTAAAATCTAAACCCTAGAAGGTAGATTTTGTCCATAAAACACACACCCAAGCCCTAGCTCTCTCATTCTCTCATCTCATCTTCATCTTCCACCTTCTTCTCCACCCAACATCCATGGCTTCCACCATTTCCTCCACTTTGGTTGATGCTTCTCCTATGAAAGGCAGCAGCTAAGCCCATTTATTCTTGGTGATGGAGCTCAAGGGAGGAGCTTGAAGCTTCAAAGGGGAGTTTTGTTCTCCACTCTCTCTTCCTCTTGTATATTTCAAATTATCCAGGGCTCTAGGATTTGTCTTATGCATTTGGTTGTAAGCTTATTCTATATCTTGTATGAGAGTAGTAGAAACAACCTATCTTGTTTATTTTCTTTGTATGGATGTTTGACATTGAACCTATTGACTTGAGCATATTTTATTTGTATGGGTTCATCATTTAATATATGTTTTCTTGTTAAAATCTTGTGCTAAATAAGGGTTCTTGTTTAGTGGATCATGGTGTCAAGTATTTATGTTTAGAAATTGGCAAGTAAATCTACTAATTGCTTAAGTGACATTGGACTTCAACCTATTGGGTTCAAGTTATTGGATGGGGTTCCACCAATAAATTGGAATTAATAGGCTAATTTGGTTGTAATTCGGGGTCCCGATTGTAGGATTAATAGTCCCTTGCGATTAGTAGATTTAATTGGGTCAAGTGCTTAATCAACTTAGGTTAAGTTAAGTAACGTGCGGGGTTCTGGCGTTAATTAAATTAATCTAAGCCTAGCCAATAGGGGTTCCTCTAGGGTTCTTTAGGAAATTGGCCATTTTTCAAGTGCAAATTTTTTTTAAGAAGCAATGATTCCCAAAGGTTCCATTTACCAAGAATAATTATCCCTTTTAATCCAAATCTCCCGTTTAAATCCAATCTCAATTCTTTCTTGAACATACAACACTTTTCATACAAACCTTCCTTTTACTTCTCAAAAATCAAGTACAAAATGTTCTTCCCGTCCAATTAGTTTCGCATCTAGCTATTAGGTAGTCATTTACACTAAGGCTCCTTGAGACCGACACCCGGGGATGGCTTCCACTACCCCTTGGGTCTTAAATTCTTGGAGAGCAGATCTGAGGCGGTACTACACCAATTTCTTTCCATTTCGGTGCTCTTCAACGTGACGGTTTGGCACCCGAAGATGAAGTTTGATTTAAGGGTTGTCCTTAATTCCAAGAGAAGTTGGGATGGTTCCTCCACCCGGGATGTAAGTCTGTGAGTATGGATTGTTCTGAGGGTTTTGAAACTTGCCCATGTAGTTGACAGATTCCGAAGCCATATAGAGTGGACAATGATCCGGAAGGTGGACATCATTGCATTGATCACACACAACCAGGGTAGTATGTACAGAATGAACACCTTGAGATTTACCCCTTTGCATATGAGATTCTATTACATCAAACCGCTTATTTATTGCTGAAATAATGGTGGCAAGTTGTGAAGAGGAAGGAGAATCTTCTTTGGGTATTGTCATTGGTTGCGAAGTCCTCCTATCTGTGCCTTGAGAATTGTTGGCAGACAATTGATCTAGCAGTCGAAACACTTCATTGCAGGGACATTTCTATACCCCCCATTGGTCATAGAATCAACCATTGCCTTAGATTGAGGATTAAGGCGAGTGCAGAAAATTTGGACTGTCACCCATTTATCTACCCTATGATTAGGGCATTGCCTCATCAACATCTTGTACCTCTCCCACGCAGCATATAAGTGATCATCAGGGTGTTGCCAAAAGCTGAGGAACTCATCTTTGGCCTCTACAGACTTGTCATCAGAGAAAAATCTTGCTCTAAATTTTGCTTCCAAATCAGCCCAAGAAGTTATGGATCCCTCTGGTAGATTGCCCTTGCCTTGCCTTGTAGAGAAAAAGGAAACAGAGAAGTCGAAGAACATCATCAGGAACCCCATTTCGCTTGAATGACCCACATACTTCCAGAAAGTAGAGCAAGTGCTTGTTGGCATCTTCATTGTAAAGCCTGTGGAACAACCCATGCAACTACAACATTGTAATCATCACCGGCTTTATCTCAAAGTTGTGAGCTTGCATTTCTGGCATCCTAATGCAAGATTGAGTGCCTCGCATGTTCTGGCTAGCAAAGTCATTAACCGTGGCCCGGTCATATTCATCATCAGCCATGATTTCAGGTTCAGTGGCCCTATCTTTGTCAAATATATTAGCTCCATCAAGTACTACTTCCAAATTGGAGATCTCCACAGTTTGCATGAGCCAAAGTGGTACCTACAAGGAGCACAACCAAGCAAGTATCAAACTAGACAAAGGTAACTATAAACAGGAAAAGAAATTAAAAAAAAAGTATGTAATTACAAGCTCAAGCAAAATTAATAACCAAGCCTAAGGTTGACCAAGGATTTGTTACCAAATCCCCGGCAACGGCGCCAAAAACTTGTTCGCACCGTAAGTGTACGGGTCGTGCCAAGTAATAAAGTGATAAGAAAGTAACGTTCCCACAGGGATTTGGTTACAAATGCGATCAAAAAGAAGGCTTAGTGAATTAAATTAAGTTGAGCTAAAGCAAAGTTTGGATTGAAGATTTAAAAATATAAAAAGATTAACATTTAAAAATCTGATTTTAAAACAAAGGGTTTTAGTCACAATGATTATATAATAAAGAATTGATGAAGAGAACACTTTTTAAGACAAATAAAAAGACCTAGGGTTACTTATCCCCATTTGACTTTATGAACTAGTAAATTCCTTTCCTTTTGGCATCATAATGAATCAATGTGTGAGTCCAAGGTTCAATTTCATTTGAAGAAGCTTTCTCAAGTCAAAATCAAATTTATACTTTCATTAATTGCACAACCTCTTGCCACAATTAATGCAAGTCATAAATACTTCACCAACCTCATATGAACAATGTTAGGTCAGTAATTATATCTCTATATTACCAACTAAACATCCATTTAACACTATAAACTTCAATTCTAACATGATTTCACCCAAGTTCTAAAACAAAATACTCTCTCTCGAGTCATACTCTATTTAACAAATCAAGTGGTGATCAAGCACTTGTATAAATAATAGCAAGATGAAAATCCACACATAAAAATTCATTCAATGCATTAAAGAAAGGAACTACAAGATTCAATCCATCAAATGGTTCAAGGTAACCCTAGAAAAGGGATTTAGTTACACATGGTTAAATTGAAAACGAAAATAAAGATTGAGAACGAACACATGACAGAAAAATAGAGAAGAAGGAAGAATAAAGGAACCCAAGAACAATGAACTTGAATCTCTCCAAGATCCTCCAAGCTTCCAAGCTCTTCCCCACTCTCTTTAAGCTCCAAAATGTCCCAAAAATATGCCCTAACTCGTTCTACCTGAAATTCCCCTGAATTAATTTCTTTTATCCCCTTTCAGAACACTCTTTTAATCAAAACGCGCAGTATTTGGCCTGTTCGCCGTGGGTTTCGCCTTAGTGAATTCTGTGATTCCAGAGGCTGAGTAGGATTACACTCACCGTGACTTTCGTCGAGGCGAAAGTCACGGCGAAGTCATGTTGTTTCTGGTCCCTTAGTCTTTTTCTTAGCTGGTCTTCAATCCAATTGATGTGTGTGTGTTTCCACTGGGCTTTTTCACTTGAGCACCTCTTCCTATACAAGAAAGAAAGAGGGTTGATGAGTTTTTCAATTTACTACATTATAGACATTCATTAAGCTCCAAATTTCATACAAATTACAACTCTTTCTTTACCCCGCTTTCTCATTAAGCTTTTGTTTCCGTTTTGCCATTTTATTCACTAAATTATTTACAGGCGTGGAGTAAAACATGATGATTTTGTAATGAAATTTAGGAGCTTATCAGGAGGCTGTTCAAGGAAAATTGAGGCGAGTATGGGAAATGACAAGTATGAGGTGAGAAAAGAGAGTGGGCTAGAGATAAAATAGGATAACATTGTCGGAGATTGAAACTTGACAAATGTGTGCACCATTCTTATCATCATTGTATTGCATCAAATGTTTGTTTCACTTATATTAATTACTATCAATTAATTGATGTTCTATCACATGCATATATGGTGCAGATTTTTGATATGGATGGTGATTTTGAACAAGATGAAATTGATAAAATTCAGAATCAATTAGCAGGTTGGTTACTTCAAAATGTTTGGAGTGAAAATTAGATAGAATTTACTTGCAATATTGTATTGTGTAATATGTAGAAGTTATGTTACTTTATGTGACTTTAATTGTGACAACCTTTTTAGTGAAACTTCATGTTCTTTCTGTGAGTGCTCTAAGTATCGTAGGATAAATTTTAAAAAATATATATACAGATGGAAACCATACAAAATAGGTGCAGATTAATAAAAAAAGAATTTACATCCATTATATTTATAATGGACTTAAAAGATACGATATTCAACGTCCATTGTACCAATTAATGGACTTAAAAAAATGCCCCATGGAGCACCTTTCACGTCCATTATCTCAATAATGGACTTAAAAGATGCCACAAGGTGAATATTCAACATCTATTAGACGAATAATAGACTTAAAATATGCCACTTGGGGCATCTTTTAAGTCTATAATACCAAATAATGGACTTAAAAAATGAATATTTTAAGTCCATTAATACTTATTGGACATAAAAAGAATTTTCTACATCCATTACATAACAGACGTGAAAAGTCTATATTTTCTACGTCCCCTGTATTAACTTCCCTCCAAAAATGGACTTTAAAAGTCCAAAATAAATGACTTAAAAAATGCCTTTGAAATTTTTGGGAAAATTAAGGAAGCAAAATTAATCATTTTAAAATGTCTTTAGTTATCTTTTTTCCTCAAAACTAATTTACTTTACTTATAAATTATCGTATAATACAATTACATGTAAGATACGTTAAAGTGATGTTATATTTAGGACCGAAGGGAGTATATAAATGTCACTGAACATATTTTTTGTGTCTTTAGTTGCATTAACATGTTGTCTATACACAGTGTGCATGATGACTCCCCATTTTAACATTGCCTTAGGGCTTATTTAGAACATATTTGTGGAGTCATCAATGCTAACTAAAGGAATTTTGAGAGCTTTTTAGAGAAAATTATACAAATTTGTCATATAAGCTTAATTTAATTTTTTTGAAATAAATATGACAATTTATTATAAAATTTGATTGCCATGATTCCCTCACATTTATGCATGATTTTGATAGGCACAAATTGATATTCTAAGCTAGGAAGGAGAAGAAGAGCAAAGGAAAAGAGTAGAGAAAGGTGGAGCTTAATTGCTAAAAATTGCTGGAAATTACTCAGTGCCATCGCACTATGCGAAAATCCCTAAAAATCCAAAAAATGCACAGCTTCATTTTTTGATCCTTTTTAAAATCCTAGGGCATGAAAATTCAAAGAGAATCATCCCCCTTTCAACCGTATAAAACTTAGGAACGATAAGACTCATCTGTGCACACAACTACAGAGTTAGGGTTTGCAAAATTAGAGGAGTTTCTTGCCCTATGGTGATAGATTCTTCTTGTTTTCTTCAATTCTTACTACTCTTGTGAATTGGACATGGGATTTCTTTGTATTTGCTGGTTTAATTCATTCATGAGTAGCTAAGCCATTTGTTCTAGGATTGATTCAAACCTTGTATGGATTGAAACCTGATTTGTATCCTTTTCTTTTAGAATTTGATGACTATTTATGTTGATTTATCTTGTTCTTAATGCCTCTAATTGACTGATCACCCTTTAGAGCAATTTGTTCATTTAAATTATACTCGAGAGAGATAGTTTTGGGTGTAGAACTAGGGTAAATCAGATTAGACTTGAAGTTTAAACCAACTAACAGATGGTTTGTCGGTAGAATAGAGATATATCTAGCGACCTAGTTTTGTTAGATTAAGGTGGGTTGTTAAGCATACTTTCATTAATTTGTAACAAGAGATTGAGCAAGTTTAACAAGAAGTATAGAATTGATTTTGCCTCAAGAGAGAATTTCAAGTTCTTTAGAACCTTAGCCAAACATAGATTGTCATTTAAATGATAAAGAAAGGGAAATTAATTAGGATTCATGAAATACAACAATGAGAATTAAACCTAGGCTTATTTCATAGATAAATTAAATCTTTCTTGTTTGTTTCTTTATTTCTAATTTAGAATAGTTTTCAAAACCTGTTTTCTAAAAGAGTTTGATTTGTTCAACTTAATTGAGTTTATTAGCATGTTGTTTGATTGGTGTTTTAAAACAAATCCCTGTGAGATGATAATTTTATACTACATTGCGATCCGTACATGTGATGGCTATAGCTGTTCAAAAACTTTATCCTGATGCAAAATTTAGAATTGGGTCTTGGATTAAAAAAGGGTTTTATTATGACCTTCACATGAAGCCTTTAACTCATAAAAATTTGAAGAAAATCAAGAAAGAGATAATAAGAAAATCCAATCTGTTAGACTTAAACTATTTGAAATTCTCAAATTTAAGAGTTGGGCTTACAATGCCTTTGAAGTTACGCATTAGGCTATACTTTCGGGTAATGAAATTTTATTTGTGGATTTTCTCAATGATTCAACAAATCATCAATCATATCTTCCTAAACTCTCCTATTTGTCATTTCTTAACAATCAATCATTTAGAATGTTGAAGACTTCATGGCACAGAAAAATATAAGCTCTAGAAATATGGAGGTACACTCAAATTTCATTTCGTATCTGACATCAGGAGAAATTGAAGGTTTAGAGGCGCCTTTGGATGATTGTGAATGTAGAAGAGAAGAAAATGAAGGTAATATGGTGGCGATATATGACATGGTGGAGACAACTCTGGAGGCTACTGGGGTGTCTATGGGCAGCGATCATGCCCTTCAAGGACCATTGGTGTCCCAATGAACTACATCATTTTGAATGCAAGGGGTATAGGTTCGAAGTCTTTTTTGGGCCTTGTACGAGAGTTGAAAAAGCACCAAAAGTTGGATTTTTTGGCGATTTTGGAAACCAGAGCTAATACAGAAAAGTCAAAGCAGCGGATTCATACACTTGGTTTTCCAGAGTTCACCTACATAAAGGTGGTTGGGTATAATGGTGGGATTTGGTGCCTTTGGGACATAGGAATTGCTAAGGTTAAAGTCATGGAACACCATCGACAGTTCATTCATTTGATAATATGCAACTGTAATCAAGAAAGTTGGTTCCTTACGGTGGTATACGTGAGCCTATCTTAAGTTAGAAGGAGATCTTTATGGATAGAACTGTATCATTTTAATGCTAACATGAGAAGCTATGCATGCTAAGGGGGTGACTTTAATGCTACATTATTTAATTAGGAATGGCCCTCTGAAGCCTCTTTAAAGGTTGGATCTAATAAGGAATTTTATAGGTGGCTTGAGGAGATGAATTTGGTGGACTTGGGATATGATGGACCAATATTCACATGGAATAGGGGGACTTCCGAAGCTCAGTTGGACAGATGTTTAGCTAAAGGAGAATGGGTGGATAAGTTTCCTGATGCAAAAGTATTTCATATGTCTTCTCTCAAATTTGACCATCGGCCTCTGCTAATTAGACTGAATGGCTCCTCAGAGAAATCAGTTCCTAATCACCCCTTCAGATTCATCGCATCATGGATCCTTCATGAAAATTTTCATGAGTTTGTGAGTTTAAATTGGAATGGTGAAAAGGATTGGAATCAAAATATAAACTCTTTCTCAAAAGCTTGCAGTGAGTGGAATAAAAATATATTTGGCCATATTGAAGGAAGGAAGAGAAAATTATTAAGCAGACTTGATGGAGTTAATCGAGTTATCTTCTGTGATGACAATAAACATAAATATAAGGAGTTGCAGCTTCAACTATGGAGAGAACTAGAAGAAGCTCTTAGTCAAGAGGCTGTATTATGGGCTCAATAAGCTAGAATAAATTGAAATGTTCAAGGAGACCTAAACACACGTCTACTTCATGCCCATGCTAACAAAAGAAGGAAGTTGAATAGAATTGATGCAATTAGACTTGGTGAAGAAGATTCTTGGTGTTTTGACATTGATCTGATCAAGGAGAAGGCCAAAGAATATTTTTCTCATCTCTTTCAGAAGGATAGGAACTCTAAAAATATCCTTGATTGTTTAATATCTTTTCCTCTGATTAAGTGCATCTTAGAATGTGTAGTAGATAAGTGAAGGAAGAGGATATCAAAGAAGCAATGTTTAGTATGGGTGCTCTAAAATGCTGGGGCCTGATGGTTTCAATGCTTTGTTTTATCAAAGCCAATGGCAGACAGTAGGGGAGATGGTGATTAATATGGTTAAGGACTTATTTTTAAACCCTCGAAAGATTGGTGAGATTAATAGCACATTAATTATATTGTGCTAATTCCTAAAAAAGAGAATCCTGAGACTTTCAAGGACCTAAGACCCATAAGCTTGTGCGATATGATACATAAGGTGGTTATGAAGATTATTGCTAATAGAATGAAATTGTTCCTACCCCAGGTGATCTCTCCAAGTCAATGTAGCTTTGTACTTGGTATACATAGTTCTGATAATATTATTGTTGCTCAAGAAGTTGGGCACTCTATGAGGACAATGAAAGGAAAGAGAAGCTTCATGGTGATTAAGATTGATTTAGAAAAAACTTATGACAGGGTAAATTGGGAGTTTGTGTTGAGATGTTTACTACAACTCCAATTGCCAAATCACTTGGTGGAGGTAATTAAAAATTGTGTTGGCTCATCCAGTTTATTTGTGATTTGTCATGCAGAAATTAGCTCACATGATTCAGGAGAGGATGGCTAACAAGGAGTGCAAGCCTATTCGTTTAATGTTGAAAGGTCCGCTTATATCCCATTTATTCTTTACTGATGATATTATGTTGTTTTCTGAAGCATCTATAGATCAAGAAAAAATGATTCAGGAATGTTTGAAAGAGTTTTGATTGGCTTTTTGATTGGCTTCTAGTCTTAAGGTTGACTAAGCTAAAATGCGTGTTCTCTTCTCATCTAACATGAATCATAATAGATGTTCTGAGATAAGTAATATGTTGGGTTTTACACCTACTAGTGATCTTGGGAAGTACCTTGGTATGTTTCTTCATCATAAAAAAGTAGGGAAGGATACTTTTCAGGATGTAATTGATAAAGTTAAGGATAGATTGTTGAAATGATATCCAAGATATTTGTCTCTTGCAGGAAGAACCACGTTTGTCTCTTTAGTCACTTTGGCAATCCAGGGAAACACAATGCAAACAAGAGTTGGACAAGGCGAATAAAAGCTTTGGGGTACCTCAACTAATCAAAAGAAAATTTCTTTAGTAGCATAGGATAATGTTTGCTCAGCAAAGAAGACTGGCGGGTTGGGTCTTAGACATGCAAAACTGCATAATCGTGCTCTCCTAATGAAAATGGGATGGCAAATGGTGACTCCCAAAGATGATTTTTGGTTAAAGTAGTCCGGAATAAGCATAAATGTGGATAAGATCTTATACCGAAGCTTGAGGCTTAAAGAAATGGTTCCAAAGTTTGGGCAGGGATCAAGAAAGCTTTGGATAAGGTGAACGAAGGTATGGAGATTAATTATGATACAAATCTTGTAAGATGGAGATATGAAAAGAATGGTATCTTCTCAGTAAAGTCGGCTTATAATGCTTTGGTTGGAGGTGATGACATGAATCAGCATGCATGGGAGAAATTATGAAGACTAGAAGTCCCTCAACAGTGTAAGACCCTCTATGGCTAGCTTCTTGAGGTGTGCTTCTCACAAATAATTGTCGATATAGGAGAGGGATGTCATCTGATGCAACATGTTCCATGTGTGGTCACTGGGGGGAAGATTTAAATCATACATTCATGGAATGCAAGGAGCTAAAAGGTTTGTGGAAGCAGTTGATGCCAATGAATAAATGGATAACATTTAATTTATTACCCTTCCCAGAATGGTTGTGGTGGAATCTAGAGGATAGGAATGGTGAAGATGGAAAATGGGCATCAACCTTCGTAATAGCTTGTTGGTGGATATGGCAGTGTAGGAATCTGTTTGTATTTGAAAATAATAAGATTCAAATAAGTACTATGCTGGTTAGCATTAAGGCCATGGCAAAGTCATTCACGCTGTCACATGTAAAATTTGCTGGAACAAGTGTAATAAGTGTGTGTAAGACAAAAAAGGACATGAGATGGAAGCCATCTGATCAAACATGGTTTAAATTGAATGTTGATAGAGCTTTTTCCCATATGAATAAGGCTATAGCACGTAGTTGCCTCATTCGAGATGAGAAAGGAAATTTTCTCCAAGGCATTATCAATCATCTCCATGAAAGGGATGCTTTACTTGCTAAAATTTAGGCACGTGTTACTGGCATGAAAGTTGCTTGGGATCATGGCCGTCGTAAAGTGATCATTGAATCAGACTCTACTGAGGCAATTAATCTGTTATTGAAGCCACCGGATGAATCTCACCGTGACTTTGCTCTAATCTTATCAAGGAAGCACATGGTTTACTGAATAGAAAATGGGAGACCAAGGTGTTACATACGAGTCGTAGCGTTAACAATGTACACTACTAGAAATATCTTATTGCAGTGTAACAATAGCGGTGCTTACAAAATGCAAGCACTAGGGTAGGTTTTTTATGATCTATACCAATGCTTTATAAAGATAAGCGCTGGTATAGGTATAAGCCTATCTCGGCGCTTACTAGTTATAAGTGCTAGGATAGGCTTTTTGGATATTTTTATTAATATTTTATGCCTATCTTGGCACTTTAAAACTGTAAGCACCGAGGTAGGCTTAACTTTGTTTTTTTTTAAAAAAACTATTGTTTATAAAACACATGATTATTTTTTTAAAATGTTTTCTGTATTTATTAAATATTATTTTTTTATCTAGAGATGCCTATCCCGATGCTTATTTTAAAAAAACGTCAGGATAGGCTTCAATCATTTTTAATTTTTTTTCCTTTTTTAAAGGCTTCCATTTTTTTTAATTTGTTTTCCGTATTTATTAAATATTTTGTAAGCCAGTTTCGCCTATCCCAATGCTTATTTTGTAAAAAGCGCTAGGATAGGCTTCTTTGTCCTTTTTTATTTTCACTTTCTATCTTTTTTTAAGCCTATCTCGGCACTTACAAGGACTAAGCACCGGGATAGGCTTCTTTGTCTTATTATATTGTGTCTTTCTCACTTTTTATTTTTTTATTAATTTTTTAGCCTATCCTGGCGCTTATACGTAATAAGTGCCAAGATAGGCTTATTTGTCCTTTTTTTTATTCTCTCTTTTTGACTTTTTATTTTTATATTAATTTTTTAAGACTATTATTGAATTTTTTTTTTTAAAAAAAGATGACCAATCCCGGCGCTTATTTCATGTAAGCACCGAGATAGGCCTTTTTTCTTTATATTTTTTTTAAAATTTTTTTTTATTTTCTCTTTATGACTTTTTATTTTTTATCAATTTTTTAAGACTATCTTCTGACTTTTTCTTTTTTTAAAAAAGATGACCAATCCCCGCGCGTATTTCCTGTAAGCATTGGGATAGGTCTTTTTTCTTTATATTCTTTTAAATTGTTTTTTATTTTCCCTTTCTGAGTTTTATTTTTTTTTAATTTTTTAAGCCTATCCCGGTGCTTATGTGGGTTAAGCACCAGGATAGGCATCCCTTCTTCTAAAATTTTTAGGTCCCCAGCCTTTCCTTCCCCATTTCCCTCCCTCTCATTTTTCCCTCTTCCAAAACCTTCCCCCACCATTCCAAGGTCAGGCTAAACCCTCCCGAGTCTCTTCCTCATCATTCTTCTTCCACTCCAACTCGAAGTCGTTGCTCCAAGTTTCAACACCGTTCACTCAGATCCCACATTGTCCTCCACACAGTGTCGTTTCTCCACTGCATCGTTCCAGCCGAGGGAACCCACTAGAGGGAGCATCATTCCTCACCATTCTTCTTCATCTCCAACTTGAAGTAGCGCTTACAAGGATAGATTCAAGTTAGGTGAGTTTCCTGTGTTGTCTCCTACCTCCAATTTCTCCTATTTAGGCGAGTGAATTAAAATTTGGGGCTTTTGGATGGAATCCTCAATAAGAACGAGGTTAAGCTTAAGTAAAGTCTATTTTTTGAAGTTCATATATTGATTCCTCTGTTCAAAATGTTCTTGATAGCTGAATTTCTCCAAATGCTGACCTTAACCCAGCGAAATTTGTGATTAAAGTTGTTCATGATTACACTAGAATTGATTTCTATGCTTGCATGTGCGTGGTCTTTGAAGGGTTGAGATTTTAACTCTCCTACAGTTGCTTTGTTCTATATTCACATAAACTAAAGTAAAATGAAGTGAAGTTCCTTAGTAATGTAAAGAAATCAGTGGACTTTTATGGCAAATGCTTAAGTAGGATACGCACACTAATTCCTTTTACTGAATCTTAAGATTGCCGGCCATAACCCTTATTTTGTTGAGTTGGTACTGCAGTTGTCTGAACCTTTTAAAGGATAAATGTTTGGATTGGACAATTATTAAGTTTAACAGAAAGTTGCTGATTTTAAGTCCTAAATATTCAGTTTGTAGTTTTTCAAGTGCATATAAGTTATATTTTGTTGAATTTAAGTTCTATAATTTCTTCTTATATGCAGGATTGCTTAGGCAGCAAAAGTGGGGCCATTTGAAGGATTTACATAGAACAATAAAAGTATGTGAACTTGCTTTGGTATCCAGAGATCCTACGGTAATGTAGATTGGACACTCTCAAGAGGTATTTAGCTTGATTCAGTTTGTTCCTACTGTTTGATTTTGTAGATTAGTTCTTACATTATCCTAGTGGTTTAAATTTAACATTAATGTTATGAAGAAAAGGATTATATTGGAGGTAATAAAGAACTTATTGTTTTCTAAATAATGCTTTTTGATATGAACTTATTGTTTCTTAAATCATGCTTGGATATATAAACAAGTCTATTTGATTTTTGTGCATAATATGTTCATTTGAATATATTAAACACGTGTTTCTCTAATTATTTGAGTATACTGCTTGTAGGATTTTTTTATGTCAATTGATGCTAATTTCCTTGTCTAAATTTGTTGTAATGGTGTTTTTTAAGTGGTGGCTACTAGCTCATTGCTGATCAGTGTGTGCTATTTGCGTTACCTAGTAAGGTTTTTCATCTTTAACTCAGAAGAGATCAGTTTCTTTGCTTTGTGATAAAACTATGTGGTTTGCAAATTACTTTTTTTGTTCCAATCAATGCTTTAAGTATGCTCTGTGAATTCTGTTGTGGTGGGGTATGGAAATATATTGAGTTAATGCTATTTATATAGTTGGCTATCTATTTCTATGTTAAAAAGAGGGCCTTGAGCCTGGGAACGTTCATTTAGTAGCCATTATGATGCCGAATTTTTGTTAAAATAATATGATAACATAGTAAGGTGGCTACCTAATAAGTAAGTCATGTACATCTTACCGCCACTTTCCTTTAGGAGGTTACAATGTTGGATCAGAAATGGATGTCTTGTGATCGACGTTTAAGAGAATATATAAATGAAGCAAAAAAGTTCATTGAATTTGCTGCTGAGCATGTAGAGAATGCTAACAGAATTGTATGCCCTTGTATGTCATGTTTGTATGGAAAGCATCTTCTGTTAGAATCTTAAGTTTTGATGAAGACTGACCCCATAGATAACATAAGTAAATAGAATATAAGTTACCTTTGAATTTAATGAGTAACATCTAATAGGTAACAGATCACTATCGATAGAGCTAGAGCCTATCGCTATGAAGAGCTCGGAAATTGATTAAGGGTTTAGGTTCGGAGCAGTGCCGCCTCGAGTCCGCTCTCCAAGAAATTAAACCCGAGGGGTTAGTGGAAGCTAACCCGGGGCGTCGATCTCAAGGAGCCTAGTGTAATATGATTCCTAATAGCTAGTATGTAAACTTGAAAGGGCGGGTAAGAAGCATTTTTTGTTTGGTTTTGATAGGAAGTTTGGTATGTGCAAAAGGTAAAGTAAAAGATTAGAGTTAAAAGTGAGATTTAGATGAAAGTGGGATAAAGGTCATTCTTGATGAATGAAAGATTTGGGAATCATTGCTTCAAATGGTTTTCGAGGAATTTGTTTGATTTCTAAAGAACCCTAGAGGAACCCCTCTAGGCTAGGATTAGGTTAACTTAATTAATGCCGGAACCCCGCACATTACTTAATTTAACCCAAGTTGATTAAGTTCCAAATCAAGAAATAATTGATTATGCAAGACTTTAAATCCACAATTTGGGCCACCCCATAATTGCTCTAAATTTCTCTCTAAACCCTAATCCATTGATGGCCACCCATAAAATAAATTAGGACCTAGAGAGTGTTTGCCCAATGTCTCAACACAACCAATTACTTCTTATGCCATCTCCCTCAAGCAAATAGCTTAACACTCTTAATCCACTAACCAAGCCACCTTGCATTAGCACATAATTTTCACCAAGAGAATAACAAAACTATGAACCCATAAATTTCATTGAACTCAAAGCTAATAAGTAGCAATGTCAAGCATTATACAAGAAGGAAACAACATAAACATAAACATAGTGTCTAACCCTAATGACATAAATGCATTCAACTAAGTGCCATAAATGCACCTCAACCAAATGCAATAGCAATTAATACAACCCACCAAAATGTCATAAATGCAACTCTAGAAACCTAGAAAAGCATAAATACAACAAATGGGGAAAGGATTAGAACTAGGAAAACTCCCCTATTGAAGCTTCAAGCTCATCCCTTGGCTCTCACCACCAAGAATTGTGGAGCCTAGCTGCTACTCTCCATGGAAGAACCAACAAGTGAAGAGGAAGGAGTGGAAGCCATGAAATGATGGAAGAAAAATGAAGAATATGAAGATGAAGATGGAGAAGAGAGAGCTAGGGCTTGGGGGTGTGAAATGGGGACCAAATCTGTCTCAAATGAGTGTATTTTCGGCCTAATATGTTCCCTAAGTTGGGTCAAGTGAGTGGGTAATGAGTTAGATCCAGTTTGGGCCTAAAATTTGCAACAGAAAATTCTGCAGAAACGCGCAGTTCGTCTTCTACTTCGCCGCGGCGAAGTGACAATGTCTCTGGTTCTTTTGGCCTTTTCGCCGTGGGTTCGCTGCGGCGAAAGCCACGGTGAACTCCAGTCTTCTCTGCCTTTTTGGGGTGCATTTCGCCGTGAGCTCGCCGCGGCGAACTCCAGATGATTCTGCCCCTTTGAAAAGCCTTTCTCCTTCACCCGAAATCCGATCTTTGGTCCTTGCTCGACCCTGTGAGTAAAAATAAGACAAAACCAAGATCAAATAGCCCTATAAATTAATCAATGCAATTAATCTACAATTTTGGCTAATTACTCCTAATTTTACACTCATTTCACTTGAGAGTTTGAGACATTTAATTAGACGTTATTAGACCAAACTTGCATCTTAATCATGTTAATTGCCTCGATTTAGGTATATAAAAACGTTACAAATCAGAGATTTATCAACTCCCCCACACTTAAACCTTTGTACTCCTGGACAAAGACAAATTTTAAAACTTAAGTACAATGGTAAGCAAGGCATAAATGAGAATTTCAGCATGCTAATTGAATATGAGCTAATACAAATTGACCACCCTTCCTCTAACAAGCAATGAGGAATGAAATGATGCTAAAAAGCTAACCATGATTGTAGTGAATGCAATGAGGATGAGCAAAGGAGAAAGTTACTCAAGGATAAGTGTTTCACTCTTCTCACCATATTGGGTTCATTTTCTACTCTCAAAATCCACCTTGAAACACATTCTACCATAAGCTTGTAAGAATTCTAAGACCGCCACTTAAACACAAGAAGTGCAATGCATAAAAAGGTCTTTTGGGATTGTAATGATGGAATAGGTCACATGGTATGGTGAAATGGAAAGAATGTGATGTTGTGCATGCTTGAATGCCCAATTCAACTCAAAGCACCAAATTGCAACTTGCTAAAACCACACATGCCTTATTTTTGGCTTTTTGCAACTTTTTGATTTTTCACATTTTCTTTTTCTTTTTCACTCTTTTCTTGTTTTTGTATTTTTGTTTTTCTCTATACATGGCATGCTTATATAAAACCAAGCAGTGGCATTTTTCAAACAATACAAGCAATGATGCAAATTTTCATATTTTGGCATATCAAATGCAAAACATCAAGTGAAGGGCTCAAATGGGGTGACAAATGGAAGAAGTGTTTGCGGTTTGTGTTTGGGATATGAGGGTATGAAATGAATGCCTTTATCATGCTTCATTACACTATATGCAACAAGTTTTGACCAAGAATGCAAACAAGTTCTAGAGAATGGCAACAAGTGGATATCACACAAGAATAAACATTTAGGCTCAAATAAACCTCACGACATGGCTAATTCTCCTAAACTCATAAACATAGATCAACTACAACCAAGATTCAACCATAAAGCATCAATTTCCAATCAACAAAGTTGTCAATCAAGAAGATTAAGTCAAAAGCATCAACACACATCCAAAAGCATGAAGGAATTCCCATAATTGCCAAAACAAGTCCAAAAATACCATATCAAGTCCAAGGAAAAACAAAAGTGGAAGTGAGGAAAAGTTAAAAATTTTCAAATTTTTCCAACTTTTTGAAGATAAAAACATAACCAAGATGCAATAGTTTTTGACCCACTTCACTCATCACAACACACATCCCTCCCCCACACTTAATTCCTACATTGTCCTCAATGTAGCAAAAATATGGAAATATCAATTCAACTCAACTCTTGGGGTGAAGTGGAAAGTTGTGAAGTCCAATTCAAGATTGAAGCACAACACGTCATCAATCACCAAAAGAAAAATAGGGAGAGGCAAGAGCGAGTCAAAATGTTAAACCAATGAAATTTTCAAAGCATGTCGAAATCAAGTGTGGTGAGCAAGAAGCTTTTATTACTAAGCCTAAAAATTTAAAAGCAACTACAACTACTTCTTCTACTGGTAAGTTCCCTCCCCCACACTTAGCTTAAAAACATATGTCAATTATAAAGCAAAGGAGCAAGTAAAGAGGAAAGGAACAACCTCATGATTAAGGTGGTTGAGATGGTTCGTGGTAGTGCTTGAGCAAATGGCCATTGACTTTGAATTTTGATCCGGTAGCGCCATCTAGAAGCTCAAATGCACCATAGGGGTAGGCTCGAACAACTTGGTATGGACCCTCCCACCTAGACTTGAATTTTCCCGGTAGGATCTTGAGTCTCGCTTTAAACATCATCACCTTGTCCCCTTCTTGGAAGTTCTTCTTCATGATGTGCTTATCATGCATCATCTTCAACCGATCCTTGTAGATTAGGCCATTCTCATAGGCGTGCAACCGTAATTCCTCAAGCTCTTGGAGTTGCATCATCCGATTGGTCAAGGAAGACTCCAAATCGGCATTGCAAGCTTTAATAGCCCAGTATGATTTATGCTCCAACTCCATAGGTAGGTGGCAAGACTTCCCATAGACAACTCTAAAGGGTGATGTCCCAATAGGTGTCTTGTAGGCCGTCCTATATGCCCAAAGAGCTTCTTCCAATCGATCACTCCAGTCTTTGCGAGATGGCTTCACTATCTTTTCAAGAATACGCTTCACCTCCGTGTTCGAAACTTCGGCTAGCCCATTGGTCTGGGGATGGTAGGGTGTAGCAACTTTGTGAGTGACTCCATACTTGGCAAAAAGGGACTGGATGATCCGGTTGTAGAAATGTGTACCTTGATCGCTGATGATAGCCCTAGGAATGCCGTACCTGCAAAAGATATGAGAACGTAAGAATCTAGAAACAGTAGCGGCATCATCTTTCCTAGTTGGGATTGCCTCAACCCATCTAGACACATAATCTACTGCAAGCAAAATTTAAGTAAATCCACAAGAAGGGGGAAAGGGTCCCATAAAATCAATGCCCCACACATCAAAAACTTCACAAAAGTGCATAGGCCTCATAGGCATTTCATGCCTCTTACCCCAACTCCCAAACTGTTGACATTTCTCACAAGACTTACAATAATTAAATGCGTCTCTAAACAAAGTAGGCCAGAAAAATCCACACTCTAACACTCTCCTAGCAGTCTTTTTGGCACTAAAATGGCCACCACAAGATAAAAAATGAGCATGAGTAAGGATAGAGTGAATCTCATCATTTGGGACACAACGGCGGATGATCTGGTCACTACAAATGCGCCATAGAGTGGTTGGATCCCAGATGTAGTACTTGGCCTCCCTCTTCAATTTGTTAACCTAGAATTGAGACAAGGAAGAGGGAACCACATCAGCGGTTAGGTAGTTCACAATATGAGAATACCAAGGCTCAACAGTAGCCAAGGCAAATAAAGCAGAGTCAGGAAAAGAATCAATGCAAAGATCAGAAGAATCAACTCCCCTTGTGTCAGGAGGCAAGCGGCTCAAATGATCGGCCACATGATTTTCAGCTCCAGCCCGATCCTTGATCCTCACATCAAATTCTTGCATCAGAAGAGCCCATCTCAGCAGTCTAGCCTTAGATTGGGGCTTTTGAAACAAATACCGTACAGTTGCATGGTCAGTGTATACTACTACAGAAGAGTTTATCAAATATTGTCTAAACTTGTCAAGTGCAAAAATTATAGCAAACAACTCTTTTTCAGTAGTGGTGTAATTAACTTGTGCGGAATCAAGCGTCCTAGATGCATATGCAATGACCTTAGAGACCTTGTCAACTCTCTGACCAAGCATGGCTCCTACCGCAGAATTAGATGCATGAAAGCTCAAAAGGCAATTGCCAATTAGGTGCACTAATAATGGGAGGAGAAATCAAGGAAGACTTCAATGTATCAAAGGCATGCTTACATTTATCATCAAAAACAAAATCAGAATCCTTTTTAAGCAAAGATGAAAGGGGTAAGGCAATTTTGGAAAAATTAGCAATGAAACGCCTATAGAACCCCACATGCCCCATAAATGATCTAACTTCTTTCAAATTGGTGGGATAGGGCAAAGATGCAATAACTTCAATTTTAGCCTTGTCAACCTCAATCCCCTTTTGGGAGATCATGTGACCCAAAACAATGCCACTATCTACCATGAAATGACACTTCTCATAGTTTAAAACCAAGTTCTTTTCCAAACATCTTTTCAAAACAAGTTCTAAACTAGAGAGGCATTCATCAAAGCTAGAACCATACACAGTGAAATCATCCATAAACACCTCCATGTTATGCTCCAATAAATCACTAAAGATAGACATCATGCATCTCTGAAAAGTACCGGGAGCATTGCAAAGTCCAAATGGCATCCTACAATAAGCAAATGTACAAAAAGG
This sequence comes from Mimosa bimucronata, assembly GCA_037074515.1. Lineage (NCBI taxonomy): Eukaryota > Viridiplantae > Streptophyta > Magnoliopsida > Fabales > Fabaceae > Mimosa > Mimosa bimucronata. The sequence goes on along the minus strand of CM073438.1, from coordinate 29,680,078 downwards.
ACATGTGAAGGTGGTTTTTTCTTGGTCCTCCGGTGCAATTGGTACTTGAAAGTACCCGGAGAAACCATCAAGAAAGCAGTAGTGAGACTTGCCAGAAATTCTCTCAAGCATTTGATCAATAAAAGGCAAGGGAAAGTGGTCCTTTCTAGTCGAGGAATTAAGCTTCCTATAATCTATACACACTCTCCACGAATTTTGGACTCTGGTAGGAATTAGCTCATCGTTGTCACTCCGGACAACGGTAATTCCACTCTTCTTCGGTACTACTTGTACCGGTGACACCCACTCGCTATCAGAAATGGGATAAATGATCCCAGCACTTAAGAGCTTAGCTATCTCTTTTCTCACAACATCAAGAATGAGAGGATTCAGTCTCCTCTGTGATTGCCGAATAGGCTTAGAACCCTCCTCCAAGAGGATTCTATGTGTACAAACCGAGGGATTGATCCCTGGAATGTCAGCAAGAGACCACCCAATTGCACCCCTATAAGACCTAAGGAGAGAAACAAGTCTACCCTCCTCAACATCAGACAAAGCACTTGAAATAATCACATGCAATTTATCACAATCAGCAAGAAATGCATATTTCAAGTTAGGAGGTAAGGGTTTGAGATCAACAATTGGGGGTTTTACCATAGACGGTGCCAACTCCTAAAGCTCAAGTACAGCAAGTGGCAAAGTTGTGTCATCACAAAGTAGGGAAGGAGATATGGGTGCATCTACTAATGCTGTAATTTCTCCACTTCCCAAGGGTAAGCAAGTATCCACCATAGATAAAGCTACTGATGTAGCTTGCATAACAGTGTCTATGTGGTCAGCAGAACCTGCATCACAATCAGAAGAAACTTTCCCAAGACCATTGGGTGTGGGGTGAGTAGATAAAGTATCAACTAAACATGTAAACTCATCCAAATCATGTGAGGTGGAAAGATAATCATCAATCTCAATGCAATCAACACATTTCACATCACCAACACATGCACAACACAAAGATGTATGGGAGGGGGAAATAATGGGGGATGGCTCAACATGCTCAATCGAATCAAACCATGTAGAATCACAAAGTTCATCAATCTCATCATCCACACAAGAAATTGCACTAATGCCTAAATAAGTACAATCATCACTAGCATTGCGCATGGTCTCAGAAAATAGAAATTTGACCTCTTGGTCACCAGTCCCCATAGTGATTGTACCTTGTTTCATATCAATGATGGTTTCAGCCATCCTAAGGAAAGGTCGGCCAAGAATCAAAGTACTATCACTAGGGTTGTCACTAGTCATGTCTAGGACATAGAAATCGACTGGAAAAACAAGCCCTTTTACTTGCACCAAAATATCTTCCAAAATGCCCTTTGGATACCTAATCGTTCGGTCCGCAAGTTGGAGAACCACACTTGTGTCTCGAATGTATTGGGTACCCAATGACTCAAAAATAGAGGTAGGCATGACATTTATCGCAGCACCAAGGTCTAGTAAAGCATTTGAAATGGTGGTCTTGCCTATGATACAAGGAATAGTGTAAGAACACATGTCTTTGCATTTCAAAGGTAGTTGTGGTTTAAACAAAGCACTCACATTAGACCCCAGTTGGATTCTTTCACTATGCTTGTATTTCCTCTTGTTGGTGCACAAATCTTTTAAAAATTTTGCCGACTTGGGCATTTTCTTAATCAAATCAAGAAGAGGTAAGTTCACTTCAACTTTACTAAACATATCAAACATCTCTTTATCACACTTATCATCCACAACCTTTTTACTAGCCAAGTATGAATGAGGAAAAGGAAGGTCAGAAACTTTTACCTCTTTACCTTTTTGGTGGGGCTCTTGGTTGGGTGAATCTTGTATTTCAAAGCGAACTCCTATCTTTCTTCTTGTGGAAGGCGTGGTAGCTAGGAGCTTTTTCTCTTCTTTACTCTCACTTTGGACTGGAGGGGTCGGCATTGGCAAGGAGCTCTCCTCAATGGTCTTGGAGTTGGAATACTCTCCCATACCCAAAGATGGTCTATCACAAATAATCTCCTCATCAACATCGGACTCATCACCCTCAAGGCCTTGGAATTTAACTTTCTTGCCACTTCTCAAGGTGATGGCATTAAGGGACTTTGGGTTAATCACAGTGTTAGAGGGAGAAGCTCCACTTGTCCTTGCTTGCTTGTCGCTTAAACCATCCGATAATTGGGTCACAAAGGATTGAAGGTTTGTAGTTCTAGTTTCCCATTGCTCCATCTTAGACTCAAGAGATGCAAACCTCGCATAGTTGTGAGCATTCATATCGTCATGCATCCTTTGTATGCTCTTGAGAATTCTATCACATGAATCATCCCCTCTTGGTGAATCTTGGGGAATTAAGGACCTTGGGGAAGAAGAAGATTGGCCCTTGTAACTGGTCATGGAATTATTGTTGTCTCCCCACCAGAAATTTGGGTGTGACCTCCACCCTTCATTGTAAGTGTTGCTGTGGGGATCCCATTTTTGGTTGGGATTAGAGCTGGACCTCCCCTGGTACATAGCATTGACATCCACCGGCTCATTAGGACAAAGGCTACTGATATGCATCACTGAACCACAATGCTCACAACTTGGTGCAACTAAGGCCTTGGAGGTAGAGGAAGTGGGAGCACACTGTTGCATGCTAAGGTTCCTCAACTCTGAAGTAATGAAGGCAAGCTGAGAAGTAAGTTGGGAACTCAAAGTATCCACCTTGGCTTCTAAAGAATCCATCCTCCTTGTTTGTTGTGGGTTGGAGCTCAACTCAAACACCCCTTTGGAACCTCTTCTGTTGTATTGTTGGGTGTTTTTGGCTCTCAGTTTAATCATAGCCCAAGCTTCCTCGGCGGGTAGGTCTTCCAAAGAACCACCGACACTAGCATCCATAATGCCTCTCTCATTAGGCAAGAGCCCCTTATGGAAGTATTGAATCAACTGTTCATCAATGATCTGGTGGTGGGGGCACTTGGCTAACAACTCTTGAAACCGGCACCAATACTCAGAAGCTTTCAGAAGGATCTTGTCTAATGGAATAGATGTCCTTCTTCAGATCCTCAGTCTTGACATCTGGGAAGTAATGCTCCAGAAATGCCCTCCTCAAATTAGCCCAAGAAGTGAGGGCATTCTCATCATGTCTTGGTAAGAGTCTAAACCACTCCTTGGCTTTCCCATCCAGCGACAAGTGAAAGACTTTCAACTGCACATCATCAACATTTGCCCCAGCTGGTTTCATGCTTGTGCAAGCAAGGTAGACCCCATATAGATGGCCATATGCATCCTCCCCTTCCAATCCTGCAAAATGAGGCAACGCTGCAATTAGTGGTCCTTTAATTTCAAAATCAACATTTAAAGCATGATATGCAGTTTGGAATGGGTCGTATGTGACACCACTTGAGGTAACTTCCCTAATGCTACGCCTCCTAGGGATTTCATTGTTTCCTACTCCCTCACCCTCACCATTGTTTCCATTATTGCCATTGGGTGGTGGTCTGTTAGCCATAGGAGTGATGTCTAGAGGTATTTCTATGCAAATGGAATTTTCAGTGTCTGAATGAGAGGAACTGCTAGAATCCCCAAAAGAAGACTCTTCTAAGATAGGGCTAGAGGGACCTCCTTGGTTGGCTCTCCTAAGTTGGTTAAGGTGTGGCTCAATCCCAAGGTTTAAGGATGGAAGGTTTGATCCTCTTCTCCTTCTACCTCTCCCTGTAGGCATGCACAATGCGATATGAACAAGTGGACTATCAGCAGCAACTAAGACTTAGAATGTACAAAAGTCAAGTAAGAGTGAATGGTATGTGATATATGGAAGTGTATGAAGTGTATATGAAATGTGTATGTACGAATATGATGTGAGTATGGAGTGTATATGCAGCAGGAATAGTCAGAAGACAATGAAAATCAGCGAAAACAGGTGCTGATACAAGCAGCTCGCCGTCCCTTCGCCACGGCGAGGTGACGTAGAGGAATCAAAAGTTCTTTCTCGCTGTGGGGGAGAGTGCAAGGCGAGAAGTGGCTGATTCTGCCACTAAATCAAAAGGCAACCTGCAGAATTTTTTTTTTCAGAAACTCTCACAAGTTGAATGAAAATGTGATAGACTACTTCAAGCAAGTGCAAATCAGTCAGAGCAAGTGTGTTATACACAAGTAAGCGTCAAGCAACTAGAATGTGACTTGGGGGATAGATTCAAGCACTCAATATCCAACAAAGGACAGCATTCACAATTAGTGCAATAAAACTACCACTAAAGCAACCAAGCACAAGAGTAAGTCAGTGAGCCAAGAAAATGCAAAGAGTAAGCATCTATACCAATTGTCAAAGGTATTTCAAAATATGGTATGCAAAGATGAAAAATAAACTAAGATGCAACTAGAAGCGAGACCCGGCCAAAGCAAGCTTGACAACCAGCTACTAGGGAACCAATTACTTGGCTCCCCGGTAACGGCGCCACTTGAAGAGCTCAGAAATTGATTAAGGGTTTAGGTTCGGAGCAGTGCCGCCTCGAGTCCGCTCTTCAAGAAATTAAACCCGAGGGGTTAGTGGAAGCTAACCCGGGGTGTCGATCTCAAGGAGCCTAGTGTAATATGATTCCTAATAGCTAGTATGTAAACTTGAAAGGAAGGGTAAAAAGCATTTTTTGTTTGGTTTTGATAGGAAGTTTGGTATGTGCAAAAGGTAAAGTAAAAGATTAGAGTTAAAAGTGAGATTTAGATGAAAGTGGGATAAAGGTCATTCTTGATGAATGAAAGCTTTGGGAATCATTGCTTCAAATGGTTTTCGAGGAATTTGTTTGATTTCTAAAGAACCCTAGAGGAACCCCTCTAGGCTAGGCTTAGGTTAACTTAATTAATGCTGGAACCGCGCACATTACTTAATTTAACCCAATTTGATTAAGTTCCAAATCAAGAAATAATTGATTATGCAAGACTTTAAATCCACAATTTGGGCCACCCCATAATTGCTCTAAATTTCTCTCTAACCCTAATCCATTGATGGCCACTCATACAATAAATTAGGACCTAGAGAGTATTTGCCCAATGTCTCAACACAACCAATTACTTCTTATGCCATCTCCCTCAAGCAAATAGCTTAACACTCTTAATCCACTAACCAAGCCACCTTGCATTAGCACATAATTTTCACCAAGAGAATAACAAAACTATGAACCCATAAATTTCATTGAACTCAAAGCTAATAAGTAGCAATGTCAAGCATTATACAAGAAGGAAACAACATAAACATAAACATAGTGTCTAACCCTAATGACATAAATGCATTCAACTAAGTGCCATAAATGCACCTCAACCAAATGCAATAGCAATTAATACAACCCACCAAAATGTCATAAATGCAACCCTAGAAACCTAGAAAAGCATAAATACAACAAATGGGGAAAGGATTAGAACTAGGAAAACTCCCCTATTGAAGCTTCAAGCTCATCCCTTGGCTCTCACCACCAAGAATTGTGGAGCCTAGCTGCTACTCTCCATGGAAGAACCAACAAGTGAAGAGGAAGGAGTGGAAGCCATGAAAGGATGGAAGAAGAATGAAGAAGATGAAGATGAAGATGGAGAAGAGAGAGCTAGGGCTTGGGGGTGTGACATGGGGACCAAATCTGTCTCAAATGAGTGTATTTTCGGCCTAATATGTTCCCCAAGTCGGGTCAAGTGAGTGGGTAATGAGTTAGATCCGGTTTGGGCCTAAAATTCGTAATAGAAAATTCTGCAGAAACGCGCAGTTCGCCGTCTACTTCGCCGCGGCGAAGTGACAATGTCTCTGGTTCTTTTGGCCTTTTCGTCGTGGGTTCGCTGCGGCGAAAGCCACGACGAACTCCAGTCTTCTCTATCTTTTTGGAGTGCATTTCGCCGTGAGCTCGTCGCGCGAACTCCAGATGATTCTGCCCCTTTGAAAAGCCTTTCTCCTTCACTCGGAATCCGATCTTTAGTCCTTGCTCGACCCTGTGAGTAAAAATAAGACAAAACCAAGATCAAATAGCCCTATAAATTAATCAATGCAATTAATCTACAATTATGGCTAATTACTCCTAATTTTACACTCATTTCACTTGAGAGTTTGAGACATTTAATTAGACGTTATTAGACCAAACTTGCATCTTAATCATGTTAATTGCCTCGATTTAGGTATATAAAAACGTTACAAATCAGAGATTTATCACGCTAATAGACAAAGAGCCATAGCAAATGAAGACTTAGAAATAACAAAGGTGATATCTATCACTAAGTCATTCACTATCGCTAAGAAAGATCCTATTGCTAGAAGTTCATTGAGAACAGTGATAAATGAAAGAAAGAACAACTAGCAGAAACATAGACCAAGTGCTTAAGGTAATGGAATCAACTAGCGATAACAGGTTTAGCTATCGATAACAGGATACCTGGAATTACCTTTGAATAACCAAATAACTCAGTATCCTTAAAGCTAATGAGTAATCAAGTATCTAGCGATAATGGAATTAGCTATCGATAGAGAATACTTTGAAAATACCTTAGCTGATATATTGTCTCAATCTCTTTGAGCTAATGAAATACACTATCGATAACATCCACTGCATGAGTATTTGTTTCAGCTAACAGCTTAAGTGCAGGACTCACACTGTAATGTTAACGATAGCCAAGGGAGCTAGCGCTAATGAAAAAGCTGACATGCAAGTACAGTGGCAGGTAGCAGCAGGATAATGTTACTCACAGTCTCTGTCTCTCTCTCTCTCATCTTACCCTCTGCAAAAACAGTTGAAGCATGAAAAGAAAGAAAAGGTGTTAACGGCTAGTTCTCCAACGGATAGAAAAGTATACTACCATACATAAAGACTTGAAGACATCAGAATAAAAGAGTGAGCAAACATACAACACATCTACATGACAAGATGATACGAGATGAAAAACAAGAGGTTCTGCATAGAGTATTAGTTATATATCAGTGAGCCTAGAAATGATGAATTGAGTGAATTAGAAGAGTTGAGCTAGCACATATTGTAAGATTGATAAGCTCTAGAATTGTAGTTTCATCATATATTCCTCTGTACTTAAGTGATTATCACAATCCGTTTATTAGTGAACCTATTATCTGAAATCCTCTACTGTTTGAGGTTGTTCTAAAGCTTGGTGCTTTGAGAACAGGGTTGTAACCTTACAGGTTGTAAGGGGGAGTGTTTAGAGAGAATTCTAAAGCTCTGTGAAAAGGTTGGCAGGTGAACCTGAGTTCGTAAAACCTGTGATAGGCTTCACAAGTGCCCGGCTAAACTTGTGGGTTGTAAAGGCTTCTCTTGTGCCCGGGTTAAACAAGAGGGTAGTGGAAATCTCAGGTGGAGCCTGAGGACTAGATGTAGGTCTGGATTGACCGAACCAGGATAAATTCCGTGTGCATCATCTCTTCCCTTAACTCTTCTAGCTTCCAGCATATTTTACTTACATTCTCTTTAATGCACTTCATGGTTTGAAATATTCACAGTGATAAACCTTAAAAATATTTTAAAGATTGACATCACTTGTGTTTTGTTTAAAGAATTTAAAGTTTTTATTCTATCACCCAATTCACCCCCCTCTTGGGTGACAACCAGCACTAACATCTTCATCCTCTTGACTTGTTGGGTCATTTAATTTGTCATGGAATCGATCTGTCTTATACACGATGGAAAAAGCATGGTAAGACCTATGAAGATGAATGCGGAGACTGGGTACCTGATATTAGTAGCACTTCAAATGTGCTTGACACAGACATGTGTGATGAGAGAGATGATCTTGAAGAAATGTTGAACATGATGGGTGAGGAGAATCTTGAAATGTTTGAAACACTGAAGAGCGATGTAGAGACGCCTTTGTATGTTTGATGCAGCAAATATACAAGATTGAGTGCGGTGCTTAAATTGTATAACCTGAAGGTGCTATACGGTTGGAGTGATGTGAGTTTCACCGTGCTACTGTCCTCTCTGCGAGATATACTCCCAGAAGTGAATGTACTCCCTTCAAAAACATACGAGGCAAAGCAAATTCTTCGGTTGACCGGTATGAAATATGAGAAAATACATGCACGTCCCAATAACTATATTTTATTCTGGAACTAGTATGAGTCGTTGGAGAAGTGTCCTAAATGCAGCACATCTCAGTATGGAAAGAAAGGTAAGAGTCCTTCTAAAATCATCTGGTACTTTTCGATTATTCCAAGATTCAAGCGCATGTACAATAATGCGGACATGATGATGAAGATGAACCTATTTATGTAAGGCGTGATCATGAAGAAGGCATTTGGGTCAACACAACCCTAAATCCAATAAAAAAGTAGAAGCAAACAATTTTAGATAACATAACACAAAGGAAAAAGAGACGAAAGCCCTCATATTGATTTAAGTTTGTATGTATTTTTGTTTTACACTATGAATTATTTCATTTAATTCGCATACACGTAGCATCATTATATGCACTAAAATCATATATTGTTTATTTATTTTATAACATAATGGATTCCCCCTAAACAAGGAGGAAGAAGCACAACTGAGTGCCCGGTAGATATCGATACGGGTAGAGCAGCTTTTGAGGCGGATGTTCACTGTGGCATAACCATATGTGTAAACTCCTCAGATGCAGAGCTCTGGGAGAAAAGACTAAACTTAAATGGAACGCAAATGACCAAGCAATCAGAAAGACTGTGAAAGCCCTCTCAAGTTTCATTGGGTGCAATGTTCAGCAGAAAGTGCCTATTACTGTTACAGATTAGAGACAAGAGAAGGATAGACATGATGTGGTTTGGTTAAAGATTCAGGTAATGTACTTTTTTATAATTATGTTTAGTTTTGTCATGATAACAGTCTAACTAACAAATTTAATATGATTTCCGTTGTTACGGACCGTGTTTGATATCGACGATACTCATAGGGAGTATGTGCTAAAGAAAGCTTCCAAAATGCATCAGAATTTTTGTTCAACTTTGACCAATTGTATTTGAGAGGTAAAAATGGGGAGATCATTCAAACACCCTCATCTGCATATGCAGGGTCAATCACTTAGGAACAATGGGATGCATTTGTGCAATCACACCTGACTGAAGAGTTTGAGGAAAGAAGTTAAAAAAATAGCCAGGCGGCTAAAAGCTGAGTATCCGTATTTAGGCGGGTGATAACTCCCCATATTTAGTATATTTTTAGAAATATTTTATTGTATTTGAGGAGTCATTAATTCAAAATTTAAGAGATTTTGTTGTGATTTGAAAAGATACCAATTTCAGGCATTATTTGGGGATTTCATTTTCAAGTATTCTATCTTCAATTGAAATAGGAAAGTTAACAAAAGAAATAAAAAAATAAGAATATTTAAAAGAGGAAAAAAGTTTCATTTTATTTTATTATCATTATTTTATTTAGATTTGGATTTATTTCCTCTTTTGCTTTTGCTTTTGCTTTTGGCAGCCACTACGTACACACATACACGTCATGGAATTAGAAAAGGAATTAGGAAAGAAGGGGATTGATACTCATCATCATACAATAAAAGAGGAGATGTATAGGGAAATTGGGGAGATAATTCTTTTGATCATATACACATCCACGCCGCTGGAGAAAAACAAAATGCAAGAAGCTGCGCACTAATCACTGCACAGGAGGAGGCTCACGGAGAAAATAAAGGATTGGCGCACTGTTCATCCTTCTTCTTTGTTCTTCACAGAAAGAGGAGGAGAATTACTTGTGGTGATTCTTCTTATTTTTCATATGGTTTGGGAATTTGAACTCTTAGTTGTTGAGATGGTTTTGATGGAACCCATGTGTGGCTACCATTAAACATGTTTTGGGAACTTAGAATTGAACTCAATGGATGGAATTTTAAATAGACCATGGGATTAAATAATGTGGAATTAGATTTTTAATCTATGGTAGATTTTAATCTAATTTGAGTCTAGGATAGACGTATACCTAGAAGCTCCGCATAGTCAAATTAGAGTGTTACTAATATAAACTGTATCTAGTTAATTACATAATTAATCTAGGTAAGGATATAAGTGGACCGACAGGCATTTATAGACACTAGGACTCTAGATTAGATGATTAAGTTAAGGCATAATTAATTTATTTAGTGGGAATAAAATCTAAGAAACAAACAAGGGATTAGTGACTCTAGATTGTTCGTTAACGCTTGAATTTAATCCTTTTAAAAGCTTTTAGTTTTATTAAATATTAGTTAATTTTTCTTTCACTAGTTTGGACTCATTCCTGTTGCACTCAATTTAAACAAAAATAGAAGATTGAATGCGTAATAATCAATTGTTTTGAGTCTCTGTGGGATCGACCTTGATTTGTCAATTTACTATTTCTGCGGCCCGTACACTTGGAGCTTAATTTAAATTTTGGTGGCTAAAAGCTGTGAGTATCCGTATTTAGGCGGGCAGAAGACATTTCCAGAATTGGAGGATGATATGGTATGTTAGTAACGCTTTTGGTTTCAAAATTATGAATAAATATTTACATAATTAATTTATACGTTTACCTAGTTTACCTTGATAGATTCAAGAACAGGGCCTAGAAGGTAGACCACCAAGGCTTGAGATCTGCGTCAAGGGACACTCAAAAAAGGACTGTACCATCGTTCATGAAGAGTTCAGAAGAGTCCGTGAACGATGTGTAAGTCATTCTCTTGGGCTTTGTAATATTTTTTTAACTAGTGACTTTGCTAAGTTAATAACTAATAATCCTTCCTTCTTGTTATAGGATATGTTGGTACAAGAATTCCCTGACAAGGTCAACAAATTTGGCCTTTACGATTTCCTGAGCAGAGCACTCGATCACCCTGAGTATTCGGGCCATGTTGGGGGCATGGGTGTAGGGATCATGCCCTCATCTTTCTTTGGCCGCCAAAAGAGGGCTCAAAAGGCGAAGTTAGAGCATTAAAAGATGAAGTTCAAACTCTAAGGGAGGGAATGCAATGACAGAACGAGGAAATGGAACGATGGAACGAGGAATTGCAACGATGGTATGAGCAGATGTTCGAATTTTACCAGCGATATGTTGTATCACAAACGTCGAACTTCGTGCAACAAGGTAACGTTCCTTTCGTCAAAAGTCTAAGCATCAGGGATAGTTGTACGATGCCTAGGGCCCAAATTCCTCAGGTAGTTCATACATTTTCTACTTACAAACTTGCAGTGATACTGTTATATTATTGATTGTGAGCTAATGTTGTCAATTCTTTTGTATGGCGAGTCAAAATGCAGGCTGTATAAGGATCACTCTTTCAGTGAAATAGTTGTCGGTTTACAACACTTCAAATATAACCCTACACAACTCTCCGTTGTCTGATAATGCACTAAGGGTCCTGATTAAATACTCTTGCAACAATGGGGCACCATTACCGTTCTCTACTGATGAGATGACTAGGGTCAGAGAGGTTGTCGGTGCATTCGTTGCTTGGCCCATTGGTTTGATTAAGCCAACACCACAGGTGGATATTTACTAATAACATTTACACTAGCATTCATTGTGTTGGAAGATCGCTCCTTTATTTACATTTTTTTCAGGTACACAATCTACCAAAAAGAAAACACAAGTGGCTAATGTCAATGGTACCGGTGGTTTAGCTACTCAATTGAAGAAAAAGATTTCATGCACTGATCCATTTTCAGGGGTGATTATTTGCTAATCAATTTAAACTAGCATTCTTTATATTGGAAGAAAATTTCAGACTTTCTATTTACATGGTTTGTAGGAAACAAAAGTGAAGGGCAAGAAGAAAGCACAAGTGCCTGCCCCTATTATTGAACATACAAGCGCCGAGATGCCAAATCGTGCTCGATTGCGAGAATTTGCAACCACTGTATCTCCCGATGCTATTGGCACAATTCCATTCCACAGGCATATATTTGTTGAGTCAAATATGAGTGAGCTTCTTTCTATGTATCAAGTCATGGAGCTGCTTGATGAAGGATGGCTCAGTGTTACAGTTATCAATTTATGGATCAAGCATATATGCGTTTCCAGTGTGGTTTCATTCAATTTCATAAGTTTTACACTAATTAGGAGTTGGTATGTTTTCTATGAAGGCAGTAAGGCACCTGTATGAAGATGTCATGATCGCCGGGAAGCATGTCTCGTTCGAATTCATAAACCCTTATGCAATAGCACATATTTCAGGCGTGAAACATGATGAGCAGTCCAAAGTGATTTTAAAAAGCTTTTCTTTAAAGGCAACGGGTAGGACTTTATTCTTAGCTCCAATTAACACAAGGTAAGATACTGATTTAACCTTTGCCTAATATCCCTTGGGGGTTAAAATCAAAATTTAATCCAAGGATTGCAATATAGGTTGCAACCCCAGGTCGTTTTACTTGAGGAGTCTTTTTAATCTAACTAAACTAATTAAGTGCAATTAAGACAATAAAAGGTAAGGGGTTTTGTTTTGAAAAGTCATTTGATGAAACTAGTGAAAATGTAAATGCCTGTTTTTGGTAATTTTGGATTAAAGAGTGAAAAGGTGTTTGGAATAAGGGTAATTTTATAAAATGGGCTTTGTAGTGTTATGGTGGCTCTCACACTTCATTAAAATTGATATTGGGAGTCAAAAGATTCACCAAGTACAATTGAAAAATCCCCAAGCAACCACTAGGATAATTAATGACTAATCTAGCAACCACTTTCATAGCCATTACTTGGGGTTAGTGTTATGCTCCACTTAGTGTGTGTTGGAAATTGAGTTTTTGAAAATTGATTCCTCTCAAGAATGTGCTACCACAACATTCAATTGGATAAATTAAGCTACACAATTTAGCAACCACTAAAAATCATATAGCATCATGAACCTAATAGGAAATTCAAACATAAACATCATTCAATTAAAATAAATCAACATCCAACACAAATATTCCAATCCATAAACAACTAGAAAGGAAAATCATGTCTCAAATCCAAATATACAAAGAGAAATGCAAGAACACAACTCAATACATATGGAAAAGTGCATGAGGAAACAAATGACTCCCCTATTTTGCCTATTGAAACAAGAGCCACTTCTACACCACCAAAGCTCTAAGAATCTAGCCTCTCATGTCTTCAATTTCATGTAAAAGAAAGCCCATAACCATAGCCTCCATGAATGGGGAAGAATGGAGAAGAAGTGAGGTGGAAATGAAAGGTGAAAGGAGGAAAAACAAGAAAAATAGCAAGATTTGAGGTGGAAGTGGGTAGGAATGTGAGGATTTGAGTGAGGATGGAAGAGAATGATGAAAACCCTTTTGCATCTTTTCAACAAACATATTTTTAAAAGGAAGAAAATGGGAAAAATAAGATAAATGGTCTTACATGAAAGTTTTATTACAAAAGATTTCATTTATTTCCATGGTACATTGTCTGATTCATTTATAAAAAATATTAATTCCTCCCAACCACAAGCGATGTTGTTTCTCAGACTTTTTCACTAATTTATATCTAGTCAAGACTTATAACATCAATTTTTGGACAACCAATTTTAAGATACTTTTAAATATTAAAAAAATGCTACCACATTTTATTAATGTTAGTTTACCAAATAATCGACGCTAAAAGCAGAGTTTGTAGGTATATTTAGAAGTAGAGAAGGCTCTCATCAGGTGGTGTTTAATGAGAGAATTAGCTAATAAGTAAAGAGGTTGTTTTTTGGATTTGAAACAATTTTCATTCTATAACATTTTAATTTGATCATTTTGTCATTATATTTATAATAATAAGATCCCGCAAAATGATATTTATGTAATAAAATAAAGAGAAAGGAGAAAGATGGAGAAATAGAAAAAAGAATAACAAGACAATAAAATATGAGAAGAAGATGGGGAGAAAGAATATATCACTTTCACTTATGATTCAATGGTACAAATGCCTTGTACATGACCTCTATTTATAGGCCCTAAGTCATTGAAGACTATGTATGATGTTACAAGAGAATAATGGGGAAGTTTATGTCATTTACAAGCCATTCATTGAGAAGTTACAAAGTTAAGGACATTTAGGGAGAAAAGAATCCTAGGAGGAATTCTAAGAGGAATGGGTTATGGACATTCACTAACATATAATTTCATAACACTCCCCTTTGAATGTCCATATTATTGTGCCTCATTAAAACCTTACTAGGAAAAACCCATTGGGACAAAAACCTAGTGAAGGAAAAAGAGTACACAATATTTATTGAAACTACCTCATTAAAAACCTTACCAGGAAAACCCAATGGGACAAATCCTATGTTAAGGAAAAAAGAGTGCAGCATTACAATATCTCCCCTTGATAATAGCATTACTTTAATTCTTTGAGTTTGCGCATTCAATACTATACACTAATTTCTCAAATGTTCTTGTTGGAAGTGTCTTGGTAAACATATCTGCAAGATTGTCACATGAGCAAATTTGTTGAACATCTATATCACCACTCTTTACAAGATCATGAGTGAAAAAGAATTTTGGAGAAATATGTTTTGTTCTGTCTCCTTTGATATATCCTCCTTTCAGTTGAACTATGCATGCTGTATTATCTTCATATAATACTGTCGGAATCTTTTGTGCAATAGCCATACCACACATCGATTCAATATGTTGAGTCATTGACCTTAACCACACACACTCTCGACTTGCCTCATGAACTGCAATTATTTCTTCATGATTTGATGATGTAGCTGACAGAGTTTGTTTTGTTGAACGCCATGAAATAGTTGTACCTCCACAAGTAAACAAATATCCTGTTTGTGATCTACCATTGTGTGGATCTGATAAATATCCTGCATCTGCATAACCAACCAATTGTGATCCAGATTCAGTAGAATAAAATAATCCCCTATCATTTGTCCCTTAAAGATATCTAAATATATGATTGATTCGATTGCAATGCCTTTTTGTTGGACAAGAACTAAATCTTGCCAATAAGCAAATGCAATATCGGGATGTGTTGAATTAGCAAGATACATTAGTGCACCTATAGCACTAAGATATGGTACTTCTGGAATAAGAAGATTTTCCTTTTCCCTTTGAGGACGAAAAGGATCTTTTTCCTTATCAAGTGATCTTACGACCATTGGAGTAGTCAATGGATGAGCTTTATCCATATAAAATTGCTTTAATATTTTCTCAATATAAGTTGATTGATGAAGAAGGATTCCATTTGTGAGATGCTCAATTTGTAATCCAAGACAAAACTTTGTTCTCCCAAGATCCTTCATTTCAAATTCTCTTTTTAAACAATCAACTGCTTTTAGAAGCTCTTCAAGAGTTCCAATTATATTTAAATCATCCACTTATACAGCGATTATGACAAACTCTGTTCCATTCCTTTTATAAAAACACATGAGGAAATTGGATCATTTTTATAACCTTCTTTCAACAAATATTCACTAAGATGGTTATACCACTGATTTAACCTTTTCCTTACGCCTAGGGGTTAAAATCACAATAATTACCAAGGATTGCGTAAAGTGGCACAATCCCGGATCGTTTCACTTAAGGAGTCCTTCTAAACTACCTAAGCTAACTAAATGTAATTGAAACAATAAAAGGTATGGGGGTTTGATTTTGAAAATTCATTTAATAAAACTATTGACAATTGTTATTACTTGTTTTTGTAATTTTCTTTTAATTAAAAGGGAGAAAATGGTTTGGATTAAGGGAATTTATAAAATGGGCTTTGGTAGTGCTACAGTGGCTCTCACGCTTCATTAAAATTGATGTTGGGAGTTAAAAGATGCACCAAGTATAATTGAAAAATACCCAAGCAACCACTAGGGGTCCATTAGCCCTAATTAATGACTAATCAAGCAACCACTTTCTTAGCCATTACTTAGGGTTAGTGTTAAGCTCCACTTGGTGTGTGTTCGAACATGAGTTTTGAAAACCGATTCCTCTCAAGAATGTGCAACCACAACATTCAATTGGATCAATTAAGCTACACAATCTAGTAGCCACTAAAAATCATATAGCATCACAAACCCAATAGGAAATTCAAACATAGACATCATTCAATTAACATAGCTCAATATCCAACACAAATATTCCAATTTAAAGACAATGAAAGAGGAAAAACATGTCTCCAATCCAAATATACAAGAGAAATGCAACCACAAAACTCAATACATAAGGAAAAGAGCATAAGGAAACAAATAACTCCCCTATTTCGCCCATTAAAGCTCAAGCCACCTTCACACCACCAAAACACCAAGATTCTAGCCTCTCATGTCTTCAAATTCGAGCCCAAGAGGACCCATGATGACAGCCTCCATGAGTGAGGAAGATAGAAGGAAAATTGGAGTGGAAATGGAAGTTAGAAAGGGAAAGAACAAGAAAATCAGTGGAATTTGAGGTAGAGATGAGTAGGGATGAGAGGATTTGAGTGGAAAATGAGGATAAATGATGGAACCCTAGGAGAACTGAGGTATTTTCGTGCTGAGGAGGCTTGGATTCTGAAGGTGGGGGTGTTTGGATCTATTTATACTGCCCTAGAAGCCACGGCGAGCCAACATCCATTCTGGAACTTACTGGGAGTTCGCCGTAAGTTCACCACGGCGAACTCACATTGGTTCTGCCTCTTCTTGTCTTCCTCACCTTCAGTTCGCCGCGGCGAAGAGACATTGATTCTGTTTCTCTCTTCACTTTCTTCTTCTGCTCCGTCCAGAATTTTTCACTGCAACTTGGCTTCTTAGTTTGGGCATGCTTCTTCTATGACCTGCATATAAAATGGACCTAAGGTAGCATCAAAATGTTCTTGAAAATGGGTTAAACAATAATTCATACTAATCATTCCCAAATTGCCCTTGTCTAGAACAAATTCCAACAAAGTGTGCACAAGTTAGAAATTACCCTAATTAGGCACAATTACCCCAAGAACATGCAATAATCTAATGATTTTATCAATGAAAAGTGTATAAAAATATGGTGCAATCATTTCCCCCACACTTAGACCTTTGTACTCCTGGACAAAGGGTACAATGCAAAGAAGAATGGTTTTAACCAATCAATAATCTCAAGCTAGCATGAATCATGATCAAGAATATGCAAAGGGAGAATTGGCAAAGCAATTGGATAAGCAACGGCAAAGAGGACTCTCAAGATAATGGTGTTTCACTCTCCTTACCTTATGTGGGGTTTTCACACTCAACTTGCTCAAACTACAATTTACCATAAGCTTGTAACTACTCTAATATCTCCACCCATGCATACAATCATGTATGAATCAAAAGGACTTGTAGCGTTGAAATGATGGAAAAGGCAAGATGGATTGCATGTTATGGAAAAGGAAAGGTTGAAATGCAATCTAATGTTACTATTAGGGCACATAGCATATGAGATGATGATTTCAACAATAATGATGCCACATCAAGAAATGCCTTATTCTTCAAACCTTCTTTCTCTCTCTTTTTTTTTCTTTTTCTTTATTTCTTATTTCTCATATATTTTTTTCTTCTTTATACTATTTATATTTTTTTATGCACACTTTTCTATCTAATTTTCTTTCTAGCATATACATGGCATTGACAACAAACAAAAGTGGCTCAAACTCAATGCTTCATCACAAAATTCACATTAATGCATTGCAACCAAGGAATGGTTCAAAGTGGGTGAACAATGGAAAATGTCATGTTATGGGTTTGTGTTTGGGAAAATGGGGTGATCAAATGAATGCCTAAATCATCTTCATGCATGAATGCAATTTAGCTTTGACAAAGAGTAGAGACAAGTTCTAGAAATTAAATGATCAAGCAAGTATACACTCTTGAAATGAAAGTAGGCCCCAAAATCTCACAACAAGGTTAACCTCAATTGCTAATTGAACATCCAATTGCAAGGCCAATTAACACAATGCATATGCTTGAAAATAACTCATCACTAGCTCTTGAAAATTGAAAGGCTAAACTGCATAATTCTTTGAATTCTTCCCATTGCTCATGAAGCTCATTGGTCAAAAGGTTAAGGTCCATTCTTACCCCATGGTTTTCAAAAATTGTTGCCACACTAGGTTTTCACAAAACAAGTTCTAAAAATGGATAGAAAATACAACTAGGTCCTCCATTGCAATGAATGCGACCCTCCATCACAATGAAAGACTAAGGAGCAAAATTTACCTTGGTTTTGAAAAAGTTTTGACAAAAATTTCCTCTAATGTGGCATAACATCATAACATGATAAAATCAATAGATCAAGCAGTAAGACTACCTAGTCCCCTCCCCCACACTTGAAATTTACACTGTCCTCAATGTTGAAAATTACCAAACTACCAATTGACTTATCCCTGGTGAAGAGGAAAGTTGCGAAGTCCAATCATAAGATTGGGGCACAACACGTCCCTACACATAAGGGGAGAGAAGAAGAGACAGGTGCAATCAATAGTTGGCATGTTGGAAAAACGCAAATCACAGGACAAATGCATATCACAAGTGAAAATGACAGAAAGTTTCAATGGCATAGGGTATTTTATTGAATGAAAAATCCTAATTCCTACTTTCTACTAGGATGCTCCCTCCCCCACACTTGTTCAATGCAATGACAGTAAAATATCAACCAGCCAGTCCAGAATGCATGAAAGTAAACAAGATAAGGAGAAGAAGCAACCTAGCCTCAAGGAGGCTTTGCAACCGGTCCATGGTAGAGCTTGAGGAGATGCCCATTTGACACAAATTCTTTCCCGGTCTCCTCTTCAATGAGCTCCACCATCCCATACTTGTTGACCTTTGTTACTTTGTATGGCCCAAACCAATTTGATGTGAGCTTCCCGTGACCATGGCAGAAGCGGGCTTGGTACATAAGAACTTGGTCTCCAACTTTGAAGCTGTGGTTGAAGATCTTGCCATCATGGATCAACTTGGTCTTTTCCTTGTAGAGCCTTGAGCTCTCATATGCCTGAAGGCGCAGTTCATCAAGCTCTTGCAATTGAAGGCATCTTACATTTCCGGCGGCATCCAACTCCATATTGCATAATTTGACGGCCCAATAGGACTTGTGCTCCAACTCAACTGGCAAATGACAAGCTTTACCAAAAACCAACCGGTATGGAGACATGCCTAAGGGTGTCTTGAATGCTGTCCGGTATGCCCATAATGCATCTTCAAGTCGATCACTCCAATCCTTTCTTGATGGCTTCACAATTTTCTCAAGAATGTGTTTTATATCCCTATTGGACACCTCTGCTTGGCCATTTGTTTGGGGATGGTATGGGCTAGACACTCTGTGGGATACCCCATACTTAGCAAGCAAGTTATCAAGAAGCTTGTTGCAAAAGTGGGTTCCTCGATCACTTATGAGACCTCATGGTACTCCAAATATACTAAAGATGTTAGACTTGAGAAACTTGGAGACCGTGGGTGCATCATCCTTTCGGGTTGGGATAGCCTCTACCCACCTAGAGACATAATCTATGGCAAGTAGGATATAAGTGAAACCGGAAGAAGGTGGGAAAGGTCCCATAAAGTCTATCCCCCAAATGTCAAAAATCTCACAAACTAGGATGGGTCGTTGGGGCATCTCATGTCTTTTTGTCACACTCCCCCCAAACTTTTGGCACTTATCACAAGATTTACAAAAGGAATAGGCATCTTTGAAAAGTATAGGCCAATAGAAACCAGCATCTAAAACCCTCCTAGCGGTTTTACTAGAACTATAGTGACCAGCACAAACCATTGAGTGGCAAGCAGAAAGGATGTCTAGGGACTCGGATTCCGGTATGCATCTCCGGATTACTTGATCATTGCACAGTCTCCATAGGTGTGGTTCATCCCAAACGTAGTATTGGGCCTCTCTCTTTAATTTTTGCACCTGAAAATGAGACATGTCATCCGGGGTGAGGGCACAAACAAGATAATTAACTAAACAAGCATACCAAGGCACCTCAACATCAATTGCACACAAAGAGGAATCCGGAAAATTATCACAAGTTAAGTCAGAAAGATCTACTCCCCTGGTGTTTTCTAGGAGTCTGCTCAAGTGGTCGGCTACCAAATTGGCATTGCCGGCGCGATCCTTAATGTGCAAATCAAACTCTTGTAGCAAAAGTGTCCACCGAAGAAGTCTCGGCTTGGAGTGTGGCTTTGTGAATAAAAACTTTATGGCTGCATGGTCAGTATAAATGACAACCACAGAATGGAGCAAGTATTGTCTAAATTTGTCTAATGCAAAGACTATGGCAAAAAGTTCCTTTTCAGTGGTGGTATAATTCCTTTGTGCATAGTCCAAAGTCTTAGATGCATATGCTATAATATGTGGTGTCTTGTTGCTCCTTTGACCTAGCATGACGCCAACCGCATAGTTGGAAGCATCACATGCTAGTTCAAAGGGCAATGACCAATCGGGAGCAAGAAGAATAGGAAGCTCCAAAAGAGTTTTCTTTAATGTTTCAAAAGCCGTTTTGCACTCATCATCAAAAACAAATTCAACATCTTTTTGCAACAGATGAGAAAGAGGCAATGCAATTTGGGAAAAGCCCTTGATGAAGCGTCGGTAAAAGTCTACATGTCCCAAGAAAGAGCGGAGCTCTTTGATACAAGTGGGATAAGGCAAGGACGTAATCACCTTTGTCTTAGCTTTATTGACCTCAATGCCTCGGCTAGAGACTAGGTGGCCTAGAACTATGCCATGTGTGACCATAAAATGACATTTTTCATAATTAAGTACCAAATTCTTCTCGACACACCTAGCTAGTACTCTCTCCAAACTATGCAAGCAAACATCAAAAGAATCACCAAAAACAATGAAGTCATCCATGAAAACTTCCAAGCAATCATCAAGCATATCAGAAAAGATGCTCATCATGCAACGTTAGAAGGTGCCCGGCGCATTGCATAAACCAAAGGGCATGTGCCTATAGGCAAAAGTACCGAATGGACAAGTGAAAGTGGTCTTTTCCTGGTTCTCGGGTGCTATAGGAATTTGAAAATACCCTGAATAACCATCTAGAAAACAGTAATGGCTTCTTCCCACAAGCCGTTCCAATATTTGATCAATAAATGGAAGTGGGAAGTGGTCTTTTCGGGTGGCATCATTCAACTTCCTATAGTCAATACACACACGCCAACTATTTTGCACCCTTGTTGGAATAAGTTCATTGTTTTCAATTTTCAAAATAGTGATTATGGACTTCTTAGGTACCACTTGGACCGGTGAAACCCACTCACTATCCGAGATCGGATATATGATGCCGGCGCTTAGGAGTTTTGTGACCTCCTTTTTGACCACATCCAAAATGAGGGGGTTAAGCCACCTTTGAGGTTGCCTAAGAGGCCTAGAATCCTCTTTAAGTAAAATCCGATGGGTGCAAATAGCGGGGTTCATACCCGGAATATCAGTCAATGTCTAACCCAAAGCCTTGCTATATTTTTTCAAAACATCAAGCAATTTGACCTCCTCAATTGTACTCAAATATACAAGAGAAATGCAACCACAAAAATCAATACATAAGGAAAAGAGCATGAGGAAACAAATAACTCCCCTATTTCGCCCATTGAAGCTCAAGCCACCTTCACACCACCAAAGAACTAAGATTCTAGCCTCTTATGTCTTCAAATTCGAGCCCAAGAGGACCCATGATGACAGCCTCCATGAGTGAGGAATATAGAAGGAAAATTGGAGTGGAAATGGAAGTTAGAAAGGGAAAGAACAAGAAAATCAGTGGAATTTGAGGTAGAGATAAGTAGGGATGAGAGGATTTGAGTCGAGAATGAGGATAAATGATGGAACCCTAGGAGAACTGAGGTATTTTTGTGCTGAGGAGGCTTGGATTCTGAAGGTGGGGGTGTTTGGATCTATTTATACTGCCCTAGAAACCCTAAAAACGTGTCAGATTTTTGCAGATTCTGGGGACTTCGCCGTGGGCTCGCCGTGGCGAGCCAACATCCATTCTGGAACTTGCTGGGAGTTCGCCGTAAGTTCACCGCGGCGAACTCACATTAGTTCTACCTCTTCTTGTCTTCCTCACCGTCAGTTCGCCGCGGCGAAGAGACATTGATTCTGTTTCTCTCTTCACTTTCTTCTTCTGCTCCGTCTAGAATTTTTCACTGCAACTTAGCTTCTTAGTTTGGGCATGCTTCTTCTATGACCTGCATATAAAATGGACCTAAGGTAGCATCAAAATGTTCTTGAAAATGGGTTAAACAATAATTCATACTAATCATTCCCAAATTGCCCTTGTCTAGAACAAATTCCAACAAAGTGTGCGCAAGTTAGAAATTACCCTAATTAGGCGCAATTACCCCAAGAACATGCAATAATCTAATGATTTTATCAATGAAAAGTGTATAAAAATATGGTGCAATCAACCACATTCTTCAAGATTGTTTCAATCCATATAAGGATTTATGCAAGCGGATCGCATAATTTTCTCGAGAATTTTTATATGCTTCTGGCAACTTAAATCCTTTAGGGATTTTCATGTAAATTCCAGTGTCTAAAGAGATATATAAATAGGCCATGACAACATCCATTAGACTGTCAAGTTTATTGCTTACTACCAGGCTAATTAAATATCTTAAAGTGATTGCATCCACCACAAGAGAATATATCTCTTCATAATCAATGCCAGGATTTTGTAAAAATCCTTGTGCTACAAGTCATGCCTTATATCTAACAATCTCATTTTTCTCATTTCGTTTTCGCACAAATACCCATCTATATCCAACGGGTTGTACACCATTTGGTATTTGGACGACAGGTCCAAATACTTCTCGTTTTGAGTGTAAATTTAACTCTACTTGAATTGTGTCTTTCCACTTTGACCAATCACTTCTATGTCTACATTCTTTAACAGATCTAGGTTCAAGATCCTTACTTTGATTAATTATTTCAAGAGCAACATTGTATGAAAATGCGTTGTCGACAACTATATTTTCTCGGTTCCATCTTTTTCCCGTTGTGACATAATTTGTCAAGATCTCTTCATAATTTTCAGGTACCTGAACCTCTTCTGGGGTCTTTTGATTAATTATGTCTTGGGTTTTACTTATAAGATCAGCCTCTTCAACTTGACCTTCTTGATTGTTTGCTCCCTTTTTCTTTCTAGGATTCTTATCTTTGGAACCGATTGGTCTACCACGCTTCAGGCGAGGCTTAGTTTCATTTGCAACTTTTGGTTGTCCTTTAGGGACATCAATTCTAATTGGAGCATTTTAAGCTGGAATGTGAGATTTCGTAATTCTCTTTAGGTCAATAAATGCATCTAGCAGTTGATTATCAATATTTTACAAATGAATTATTTTCTAAACTTCAAGTTCACATTGTTATGTATGAGGATCTAGATGAGATAGTGATAATGTTTTCCATGTGACCTCTTTTTCCAGCTGTTTATCATCTCCCCCTAATGTTGGAAAAATCGATTCATCAAAATGGCAATCATCAAAACGTGCCATGAACAAATCTCCAGTTAATGGTTCTAAATACTTTATTATAGAAGGAGATTCATAACCAACATATATTTCCAACCTTCTTTGAGGCCCCATCTTTGTTCGTTGTCGTGGAGCAATAAATACAGCACATCCAAAAATTTGAAGATGTGAAATATTTGCTCCTGACCAAAAGCCAATTGCAGTGGGGAGAATTTATGATAACTTGTTGGCGTGATCCGTATAATTGCTGCTGCATGTAATATTGCATGTCCCCAAGCTGATATGGGAAGTCTTGTTCTCAAAAGCATTGATCTAGCTATCAATTGGAGGCGTTTAATAAATGATTCTGCCAGACCATTTTAAGTGTGGACATGAGCAATAGATTTTTCTATAATTATCCCAGTTGCCATGCAATAATCATTAAAATTTTGAGATGAAAATTCACTAGTATTATCAAGACGAATTGTCTTAATTGCATGATCTGGAAACTGTGCTCTTAACCAAATTATCTGAGCAAGTAATCTAGCAAATGCTAAATTACGTGTTGATAACAAACACACATGTGACCATCTTGTAGATGCATCTATTAAAATCATAAAATATCTTAATGGTCCACATGGTGGATGAATAGGTCCACATATGTCCTATAACATTCCAAATTTTAGAAAATAGAAAATAAGGAATTATTTAAGGTCATAGGGTGGCATTTAGGAATTAAAAAGTCTTATAAATCAATTTATGATGTTTTAGGAATATAATAAATTTTAAGACTTATTTTATTTATTTGTTGAGGGAAAATAGTTGAAAGATGAATTTAAATGAGGAAATATTTAGAATCTTGGAGTATTATTTGATATTTAAAAAGTCTTATAAATGAATTTGGAAATTAAAGCATATCTAGAGAAATTATTTTAGGGACAAATTCAGGTCTATTTCTAGATTATAATGGTACATAAAATTACCATTTAAGAGAAAAATAGAAAAAGGGAAATGAAAAAGACAATGTCTATCCCTAGTTAAAAATATCTTCAGTTGGAAAAGAAGGGACAAAATAGTAAACCACCTAATTAAAATATCAACTCCTTTTTTTCAATACATATACCCCACGTGTCCTTTGCTATATACACTCCCTCTCTCCCTATTCCCTTCACTCCCGTCTCCTTCCTCTCTCTCTCTCTGTTCCTTATTCCTTCACCATTTTTCTCTGTTTCTTCGAGCCTCAACAGCGGCGGTGGCGACAATCAATGGCGGCGAATAGCTCGAGAGTGTGGGTTATGACGCTTTAAGCCTAGATGAGCCTCTTTTCCTTTGGTTTCTTCTTCTTTTGTTCCGATTCAAGCAAGGTTGAGAGGGGTAAATTGATTCAGGTTTCAGGGGTTTTGAAACTTTTGAATCCATATAAACGAAGCTTAGGCTTCTATTAACAACCCTTGTAAAAGATTTTGAGTGATTGAGTGGTTTTTATTAAGGTTCCCCAAATTTCTTCTTCCCTTTCACTGTTCACTGATGTTGTTCTTGCTTCTTTCTGGGCGATAATCAGTTCAAAGCTTAACTAAACGTGATTAGGAGTGAGTTTAGGTTACTAGAGTGCCTTGTATGTGGAGATTTCTGATATTGGGCGAATTTGATCCTTCTGTTCTTCTCTTTCTGTCCTACCGATTTCTTGGCTTGAATGGTTGTAATTGGTGACTAATTTAAGTTAAGATTAGCATAGAAACATATAATGATTTTGCATGTTGAGTTGTGATTATTGTGGAAGTGTCCGATTCTTGCCCCTATCTTGTCTGATTCTTCTATGTTCTGCTATGTTTGGTCTGAAGATTTTGTGTAGCTCTGCTATGTGAATTTTTGCTGTTGAATATGATTAAGGAAGGATAAAATTGATATTGATGGTTTAGGTATGATTTTGATTTCTCTGTTCTTCTCTTTTCTCTCGGTTCCGTTGAATTAGGAGAATTAGGAGGTGTTGATTATTGGATTTTGTTTAATGATTTCTGGAAATTCTGTTTCCTCTACTCTCCGTTCTGTTCTGTTTCACTGTCCCCTCTGTTTCTCTGTTCGGCCAGGGGAGTATAATAGCTACTAATGTTTGTTAGAAACTCTAGCTTTTTCCCTACGTGTGTGCAGGTTGTGTGGCTATACATAATCAAGATGAGGTATAGTAGAGCTGTAATATGGTGTATCATGTTTTTAAATGCTGTATGTGTGTTTTGAAATATGTAGATAAGAATTAGAATTTGTAAAGCTATATTATTGAAGCTTGGTTTAAAGAGTTAAGAAGATGGTTATGGATTTTGATCAATTGGGGTATAGATTACTAGTTTAGGGAAAAGGGAACAATTAATGAAATGGTGACTGATTTTATGGAAAAGCTTGGAGTTCAAAATCTTAAAGAAAAGATAACTAGTTGGAATGAGTATTAAATACGATATGAATGGTTGTTTGAATTGATAAGAATTTGAATTTAATTTATAGTGGTTGTTTTAGGAATTGTTGTTAGTAAGATCAAAAGATTAAGTGTAGTTAGACATTGCTAATATTGGAGACTTTGTTATTATTATTAAATCTGGAATTTCTTTATGAGAAATAAATCAAGTGATGATGATTATGCCTTAGTGGGAGACCTTGGAGCTCAGTTATTTATAGTTTAAATTTGAAATTGGGGATAAGATAAATTATAAACAAATATTATGGAATTGAGAGAAAGAAGATGTTATTAAAGGTTTAGTTGAAATGTTTGAGGTTTAAGATAGGACATCATTGATAGAAATAATAGGTTTTAAGGAAGAAGTTAGGAAATTTAATTGCCGATGGAGGAAAGATTGTTAAGGTTAAATTAGAATGTGGTTGACTTTGGAAATTGAAATTAAACATGTTGAAGGTATTTGTTAATGGTTCTTGGACAAGGATAAGATGAAGGAGTAACCGTTGTTTGATTGTATATGGCTTAGAATTTTGATTGAATGTGAATTAAGGTTGCTAAGGACAAATTTGAATTGTAAATGAATTCTGAGTTAAAGAGGATGATCAATCAGAATTGTTTCTTGTTTAAAGTCCTTAAATATTAGTAGGTAATCTAATGGTTTTAAAATGTTTACGGATTATGGATTAAAATGGTTTGATTAATCTGATGAGGTATTAACTGTTTCTTTGATATGTTATTTAATCGGTGATTTGTAAGAAGGAAGGGCTATTGTAAGGTTCACATTATTAGAGCTTAACATGATAAAGCAAGTATTTATGTAGAATTGATTTTGAGTGTCAATTCTTTAGAGGTTTCATAAATACTATTAAGGGGACATGGAGTCATTGGTTTTGCTATAATTGAAATAGGAGGATGTATTTTAGTCAAAGTTTGAATCTAGCCTCTATGATTAGTTCGAATGGGGATAAATTAGTAGATTCTAATGATTCGTATTGGTGATGGGAATTAATAACTTGAAAGGTGAATTGTTAACTTGAGACTATGAGTTTGTTAGTGTTTATACTCTCTTGTGAGGGATGATTACTTCCCTGATTTAGTTCAATTTAGATATGGGAGTGATTTTGGAAATGACTAAAGAAGGTAGAAGATGGGTTAGATAGGAGTAACAGTTCTTTCAGATCCTTGTGAAGAATAAGAATTAATTTATTGATATATGGGTTAGTTTAATGTATTAGGCATGAATTGATTGATGAAGGTGGCTTGAGAATACGGACATGTGAAGTATTAACTCTAAGTTCAAAGGAGGAGAGTTGATTCTTGATGCGGTGATTTAGTTTGTAGTAACCATCTTAGGGATGGTAGAGGTGAGATAGGATGATTATATGTTGAATGCTATGACAATGGGAAGTTAAAGGATTTAATCGGCTTGATTAGGCGTGATATCATTTCTGGAACTGGAAATAGAGTTACAATTGTAGGAGACTATTAGAGATAACAATTAAGGATTTAGTATTAATGATTATACCTTGATTGAGGATCTTAAAGTTTAGACATGGGCTGTTAAGTTGGAAGTTATAAATTCCTAGAAGTTGAATTTATTTCTGTGCATGGTTCCATGTCTAATTGCTTTGTATTTTTGATGGTAGAAAGTAATGATAGAGTTAAAAATTAAATTTAACCATGATTTAGTTGTTGGACTGGATTTAATAAATTAAAACCTCTATTCTATTTTCGTTCTCTTAAACAACATTTTCAGTGACAACAGTGAATTAGTTGTAAGCTATGATTCTCGTAAGATTAGAGTTATACTATACAAGAATAAGGAATTAATATAGTAGAAGATGGTAATGTTTAATAGATTAATTATGATTAAGTCATTGTGATTTTTATATTTAATTTTGGAAAAGATGATAATGAGAATTATAATGGTTAATTGAAATGAATTATCTTAAGTGACCTTTTCATTTTAAAAGGGTAAAAATAGTCAAAGTAAAACCTACTTATATGAGACATAAGGAATGGAGTAGTATTAAGCATATTAGGACTCAAGAGAGACGCTGGATAATTACATAGGAATATAGGTATTAATTTATTATATATTACATGTCAATAGGTCTTGATAATAGCATAAGTTGAGAAGGCCAGTGGAAAGGAAAGGAGCAGATAAGGATTAAGCTTGAAGTTCAAGTAGCAGTTTATTTCATTACATTAAAAGAATTTCATGTATTATTTTGTAATATCTGTTGCAAGTTTACATGATGCATGAATGTGAGAAACCTTGTTAATTCCTGCATAGAAGTTTTACTTCATAGTTTATGGAGTACTCCAGGCTTAGGTGGTTCGCTACCCCTTTGCCAAACCAGTTAGTTAAAGCTTTAAATGTTATAACGAGAAGTCCTGCAGGTAGAACCACCACTAGTTAACAAATATATTGTTAATAGTGGCTGGTAGAGCATGTAGCGCAGGAAGTATGCGTAATTGTGATATTTGTTCAGGTTTATAAAATATATACATGGCAATGCATGCATGAAATTTACAGTTAATGACATAAACTGCATTGAACTGCTGTTTTTTAGAGAAGCTGGTATATGATAAGATGGTTGAGATAAGGTAGGAGCACTGGTAGAAGAATAGACAGAAAATAAGATTAAATTTTGGGAAGTAAGAATATCAGCAGAAGAGCTTTATGATGGTAGTTTAATATCTTAATAATGTTATTTGTATATGATACAAAATTAAATTATTAAAGTAATAGAAGAAAGCTTAGAAAACAGATTTGTATAAATTTATAAAGGAATTTTAAATTCCTAAGTGTTATGATTGGAAAATAAATATCTTAAGAGGATTATTGAATTTTTAATCGTCTTATGAACCACTCTGCTTTAATGAAGGATTTAAATTATTTAATTTTTTCGAGAAGCCCATTCCAACTACAATACAGTTGGAACACTGTTTGAAAAGAAAAAATTTAAATTTTTCCGTATTTTTGGACCTCTGACACTGAAGAGTGGTTGTAATTTGATTAAAAATGCTATATTATAGTAGAAAATTTTTAGGTGTTACATGTCCCCTTGAATACGTTCTAGAAATGTAGGGGATTCAACTCCAACTTTTGTCAAAGAAGGCCTTGTTACTAATTTACCTTTAGAGCAAGCAGCACAAGATAGGTCTTTAAATTGAAGAATCTTCTCTTTCTTCAATGGATGTCCATGTGATTTTTCAATAATTCTTCGCATCATAATTGATCCGGGATGGTCTAACCGGTCATGCCAAACAATAACTGTATTTTTATCATCAAGCTTCTGGCTTACTATGACATTTGTCTCAATTTTTTTAATACCTGTATAGTACAAACCAGAAGACAGTGTAGGTAATTTTTTAGGACACATTTTCCCCCATATTTAACATTTGTAATATGTAGATATTCAATATTTTTCTCACTGATAGTCTCAATGTGATATCCATTTTGACGGATATCTTTAAAACTTAATAAATTTCTTTGAGACTTGGGGGATATAGAGCATCATTGATGACAAATTTTGTCCCATTGGGTAATATTATAATTGCTCTTTTGGAGCCTTCAATTATTCTTATATTACCTGCTATAGTACTGATACTTGCCCTTCTTTTACTTATATGAGAAAAATATTTTCTATCTTTAAGTATGGTATGTGTTGTAGCACTGTCTATGAGACATATGTCTTCATCCTTGTGTCCAATGAAAGCATGGTGAACATCCATATTCTTCATGAAAAAAAATACAAAACAAAAGAAATCCATTAAAGCAAATTCGATACATAATAAGCATAGCAAGCAATAATGCCCTTATTACATATGAAAATGAGGAAGTAAAAAGAGAAAATGAAAGTAAAACATAACTGAATTTTGAAAACATAACTAAAATATTCTTAGTATTTTTCCAATAAAGCTTGTCTAATGATTATCAAAGAAGTTAGCCACCTCCAAATGTGCCATCGTATCAAGGCCATTAATATCATCTAGCTCATTGGCATGGTCATTTTTGTGTGCCTCAACATTATCTGTTAGAATCTTAAGTTTTGATGAGGACTGGACCCATAGATAACATAAGTAAAATGAACAATTAGCATATAACTTAGTCTGGAATAAATTGAGATAAGAATCCTGTTAAATAGCTAAGTTAAAGAGTGTAGATTACCTTAACATTGAACAAGTAAAATCTTATAGGTAACAGAAAATCTATCGCTAAGTTAGAACCTATCGCTAACAACAAAAGGGTTAGCTAATGAAGACTTAGCAATAATCTGAAGAGGTCAATATCTCTATCGCTAGGAACTTCACTATCGCTAATATAATGAGTTGAGCTAGCCTAAGCAAAGAACAATAGATCACTATCGCTAAGCTCTATACAAGTATATCACTATCGCTAAGATCCCATAGATAACATGGATAACACAAAGGGAGAGAATGTTAGAACAGCTAGCAAGTATTGAACATAGTCACTAGCGATAACACGATTAGCTATCGATAGAAAAATACTTGTTGAAATAACTTAGACAATCAGATAGCTAATACAGTGAGCAAATGACCTAATAGTCACTAGCGATGACATGTTTAGCTATTGATAGAAAAGCACTTGCTGGAATAACTAAAACAAATAGCTAACACATTGTCTTTGAACACTGAGCTAATGAAATACACTAGCGATAACACCTACTGTGCTTCACATGAACACTTGTTTAAGCTAACAGCTAAGTGCAGGATTTACACTACTAAGCTAGCGATAGCCAAGGGTACTAGCACTACTGAAAAAGCTGCTATGCAAGTACAATGTTGCATGTGATCGTTACTCACAATCTCTATCTCTGTTAGCTCATCCTATGCAAGATTAGTTGAAGCAAGAGAAGAAAGTTGACTAAAATGGAGAATAGCATTAATTGCCAACGGCTAAGAACTTTCAACGACTAATTTCAAACGGCATCTTGAAGCTAAAAGAAAAGGCAAGCTGTGAAGAGATATAAATATCCAGATTCAAGCATTTATGAAAAGAGACGAATTCACACACAGAGAAGAACCAGCATTCAACATTCCCATCTACTCTCTGCTCACAAAAGCTCAAAGTATTTATTACTCTTAGTGAGATTATTTGTACTTAAGTGTTTATCAAAATCTGTTCATTGAGTGAACCCATTAATTGAAACCCTCTACTGTTTGAGGTTGTTCTAAAGCTTGGGGCTTTAGGACAGGGTTGTGTCCTTACAAGTTGTAAGGGGGAGCATTTAAAGGGAAGTCTAAAGCTCTTTTGTAAAGGTTGGCAAGTGAACCTGGTTTTGTAAAACCTGTGGTATAGTGGAACCCAACGAGGAGTTGGAGAACTGGATGTAGGCATTGTGTTGGCCGAACCAGTATAAAGGATTGTCTTGTGTGGTTAAGTTTTATTTAAAATTTTCAAAGCACAATTCACCCCCCTTTTGTGCGTCTTGCCATTCTCATTTGGTATCAGAGCAGGTCTTTTCTTTTTGATTCCAACGAGTCTGAGAAGAAAAGATCTAAATGGCATCATACGAGAATATTTTGCCTGAAGGAAGCTCCATTAACAAACCCCCTGGTTTTGATGGAAAGCATTATACCTTTTGGAAACTCAAAATGAAGATCTACATCAAAGCTAATGGGTATAAGTTGTGGAAGATTATAGAAGAATGGGATATTGTGCCTATGAATATTTTAGGCAATCCAAAGAGTAAAAGTGAATTTACTCATGATGACATTGCTGATCTTGAGTTGAACAGCAAGGCAACACTCATGATTCAAAGTGCTCTTAGTCAAACTGAGTTCTTCAGAGTCAGCCATTTGAGCACTGCTAAGGAAATGTGGGAAGCTTTGCAGGTTGCTCATGAAGGAACCTTTGGAGTGAAAGATAGAAGAGTAGAAATGCTTGTTGAGGAGTTCCACAAATTGAAATGATAGAAGGAGAAAAGATAAGAGATTTGGAAATCAGATTCACTCATCTTATCAACAATCTTGCTGCTCTAGGAAGAAAAATTTCAGAGAAAGAGCAAGTCAACAAGATTCTAAAAGTATTAAAGGGTGATTGGCTCATGAAAGTCACTGCCATTCAAGAAATGCAAGGAGAATCAACCAAGTCCAGCACAGCCTTGTTTGGCAGTCTTGCTGAGTATAAGCCAACTTTGATAACTCAAAGGGAAGCTCATAGAAATTCTAAAAAGAAGTCTCTTGCCCTTGCTGTATCTGAAAGAGATGATGATGATGATGATGATGAAGATCTAGACGATGAAGATATGGCTCTCATGGTCAGAAGGTTTAAGAAATTCTTTGGGAGAAGAGGAAGGTTCCAGAAGGGTGGTCCTAACTTCAGAAAGGATTCTCAGAAGGATAAAGCTCCTGTGTGTTTTGAATGTAAGAAGCCTAGTCATTTCAAAGCAGAGTGCCCAAGCCTCCAGAGATTCAAGGAAAAGGAGAAAAAGAAGGAGAAGTCCTTTGGAAAGAAGAAAGCCTATGTATCATCCATCTGGGGTGATAGCTTAGATGAGGAAGCTAGCGATAATAAAGAGAGTGCCAATCTCTGCCTAGTTGCTTAAGAGGAGAAAAGTGACTTTGAGGTATCTGATTCTGAACCTACCTATTCTGAACTTCAAAGCATGTATGATGAAATACATACTGAATTAATTAAGCTTGCTAAAGAAGTTGTAGGTTTAAGAAAAGAAAACAAGAAACTTAAGAAAAATATTTTTTCTTCTACATCCAAAGTTCCTTCTGTGCTATCGATAGAAGAGAAACTATCGCAAACTCCTAGAGTTGAGCCATCGATAGCTAATCCTCCTCAACAAATTCTGACAGTTGTCCTAGCTGTGAAAACTTGTTGAAGGAGAAAGAAAAGCTTTCAAATGCTTTAGATTTACAAAAGGCTCAAAGATGTTAAAAGTAATTTTAAAGGACCAAAAAGCCTTTAGAAACAAAACTGGCATTGGTTATGAGCCAAAGCAAAAAGTTTCAAAGAAATGGGTAGATCCAAGGTGAAACCTTATTTAAAGTATTTTAGAAAATCTTTTGAATACACTTCACCATATAGTTTTTGTAATTATTGTAACAAAAAGGGTCATACTCAATCCACTTGTAATCCAAGAAAATATGGAATTAGTGGTTCTTATAAGTGGGTTCCTAAAGGAACTCATATGGCTAAGGTTTTCACAAACTTAGAGTCCAGGACTAATCCTAAAGGACCTAAGAAAGTTTGGGTACCTAAATCTATCTAGCCTGTGCAGGTGTGTCTTAAAGCATCCAACAAAGGAAAGTGGTACATTGATAGTCGATGCTCAAGGCATATGACTGGTGACAAGGACAAGTTCAACAATCTAGTGATAAAAGATGGAGCCAAAGTCAGTTTTGGTGGAAATCAAAGTGGAAAGATCACTGGAGTTGGTGAAGTTGGTCCTGTCAAAGATGTGTACTTAGTGGATGGTCTCTGCCATAACTTGCTAAGTATCAGCCAAAACATTGACCATGGTAACTGGGTTATTTTTGATTCCAATGAATGCCTCATTTTTTATAAAAAGGATTTAGATATAAATAAAACTAATCTTAAGTGTAAGCTAAAAGCAAATAGAAATGGTAATTTATACACTTTAAATTTGTGCCAACAACTTGAAGAAAAATGTTTTATTTGAAATGATGAAACTTGTTGGCTATGGCATAGGAGACTAGCTCATGTAAATTTTACTCAACTTGATAAGCTAGTTAAAAAGGAGCTAATCATAGGTATTCCTAGTTTTAAGGCTAAGCATGATTTAATCTGTGAATCTTGCCAAAGGGGTAAACAAACAAAGTCTTTGTTTAAAACCAAGAAGACTGTTTCCACAAGTAGGCCATTAGAACTAATCCACATGGATTTAGTTAGGCCTGCAAGAGTGAAAAGTCTAGGTGGAAGTCTATACACTCTTGTAGTTGTGGATGACTATTCAAGGTTTACTTGGACTATGTTTCTTTCCTCAAAGCATGAAACTTTTGATGCCTTTTGTGTACTTGCTAAGAAATTGCTGAATGAAAAAGGCACCAAGATTGTAGCAATCAGGACTGATCATGGAGGAGAGTTTGAGAACAAGGAGTTCATGAAGTTGTGTGATGAAAGTGGTATTGAACACAACTTCTCTGCCTCTCGTACCCCTCAGCAAAATGGTGTTGTTGAAAGGAAGAATAGAGTGCTCTCAGAGATGGTAAGGAGCATGCTGAATGAAAAGCAAGTGCCTCAAATGTTTTGGGCAGATGCAATGAGCACAGCATGTTACATCTTAAATAAGAGCATATATCAGAAAGGGGATGGAGAAGACTCCATATGAGCTCTACAAGGGAAGAAAGCCCAACATCAGACATCTGAGGATCTTTGGATCTAAGTGCTACATTCACAACAATAGGAAGGTAAACTTAGGTAAATTTGATCCTAAATCTAACATTGGCATATTCATAGGTTACTCAAATAGGAGTAAATCATATAAAGTCTATAATAAAAGAACTCAAACTGTTGAAGAGTCAGTACATGTAGTATTTGATGAAACTCCTCATGAAAAGCAACATCGTGTTGATGAGGATGAAGATTTTTCAAAATTTTTTAGACCTCCACTATCGATAGCACCAAAGCCATCGATAGTGAACTCTGAGGAAAATGCTAAAAATGATCAAGATGAAGCTAAAGATGATCAAGATGATGCTAAAGATGATCAAGAGGAAGCTAATGAGCCTCAATCTTCCATAAGACATCTTAAGCACCATCCTCCTGAGCAAATAATTGGAGAAATGTCAAAAGGTGTTAAAACTAAAAGGCAACTGCAAAATGAAATAGAATTTGCTGCCTTTATTTCTGAAATTGAGACAACTTGTGCTGATGAAGCTCTTGCTGACTGTGACTGGATAGTTGCAATGCAGGAAGAACTTAATCAGTTTAAAAGAAATCAAGTTTGGGATTTAGTACCTAGACCAAGAAGCCATCCTATTATTGGTACTAAATGGGTTTACAAAAACAAACTTGATGAAGCTGGTCAAATTGTCAAAAATAAAGCCAGATTAATTGCCAAAGGATATAACCAAGAAGAAGGCATTGATTATGAAGAAACCTTTGCTCCAGTTGCAAGAATTGAAGCAATAAGGATTCTTCTAGATTTTGCGTCCATCAAAAATATTAAACTTTATCAAATGGATGTTAAGAGTGCCTTTCTTAATGGCTATATCAAAGAAGAGGTATATGTAAAACAACCTTCTAGTTTTGAAGAAAACTCTAAGCCTGACCATGTTTATAAACTTAAAAAGGCTCTTTATGGTCTCAAACAAGCACCTAGAGCTTGGTATAAGAGTGAAGAGCTCAACTCTATCGAGTGTGTGTGCGTGTAGCGCGCCCTTGGGTCCGCCCTTCAAGAAAATAAGAACCAAGGGGATAGTGAAAGATAACCCCCGGGTGTCGTTCGCTTGAGGAGCCTAAACGCAAAAGATGACCTAGTAACTAGTATGCAAAATATTAAACACGGGTAAAAAGTATTGTATTTTGTTTTTTATTTAGAAAAGATGCAAAAGGTATGATATGTTCAAAAAGTAAAACAAAAATAAGATAAAAGTGAGATTTGGAGGGGAAGGGAAATGAAATCATTCTTGATGAATGAAAGCTTCGGGAATCATTGCTTCTAAAGGTTTTCAGGGAGTTTAGTTGATTTTCTAAAGAACCCTAGAGGAACCCCTCTAGGCTAGGCTTAGGTTAACTTAATTAATGCCGGAACCCAGCACATTACTTAATTTAACCTAAGTTGATTAAGTTCAAAATCAATGTGAATTTGCTAATCGTAAGGGGCTCCTAATCCAACAACCGGGACCCCGAATTGCCACTTAATTAATCCTAGAGTTTAATCAATTATTGGAACCCCACATAATAAATCAAGACTCTAGGATTGAAGTCCAATGCCACTCATGCAATTTGACAAATTCAAGAACTAACTAATCATGCAAGACTTTAAATCCACAATTTGGGCCACCCCACAATTGCACTTTGATTTCTCAATTAAACCTAACTCATTGATGGCCAACCAACCAAAGATTAAGGTTGAAAAGAGTAATTACCCAATGTCTAAACACAATTAATTAATTCCTATGCCATTCCATTCATGCAAAACCGCTTAACATTTTTAATCCACTAACCAAGCCACCTTGCATTAGCACATAATTTTCACAAAGAGAATAACAAAATCATGAACCCATAAATTTCATCAAACTCAAAGATAATATAGCACAATGTCAAGTATTCAACAAGAAAGAAACAACACAAAATAATTTCCAACCCTTATACAACATATAGAAATGAAGAACACAATCAAATGTCATAAATATACTCCTAGAACCCTAGAAAAGCATAAATACAACAAGAGGAAGAAGGATTAGAACTAGAAAAACTCCCCTATTCAAGCTTCAAGCTCATCCCTTGGCTCTCACCACCAAGAATGGTGGAGCCTAGCTGCTACTCAATGGGAAGAACAGCAACCAAGGTGGGAAGGAGAGAGGCCATGGATTTGGGTGGAAGGAAGTGAGAAAGATGAAGATGGAGATGAGAGGAAATGAGAGAAAATGGGAGGCTAGGGTTTTGGGACTTCAAATCTGATCTAATGGGGTGTATCCTTCGAGTTTTAAGTCCCCAAGTCGGGTCAAGTGAGTGGGTATTCAAGTTGGACCCAAATCAGGCCCAAAAACACGAACTAAAATCTGCAGAATTCGCACAGTTCGCCGCGATGAGGTGGGGGCGAGGTGACGGCGAGGTGGCGGCGAGCTCCAGTCTTTTCTGCCAAAATTGAAGGTTTCTCACCGTCTGCTCGCCGCGGCGAGGAGCCTTCATTTCTGCCCTTTAATTTGGCCTTTTTCTTCATCCTGGGTCCAATCTTTTGATCCTGAGTGACCCTGCAAGTGGAAACAAGACTAAACAAGGATCAAATAGCCCTATAAACCAATTCATACAAATTAATCTACAATTATGGCCAATTAATCCTAATTTTACACTCATTTCACTTGAGAGTTTGAGACATTCAATTAGACATTACTAGACCAAACTTGCATCTCAATCATATTAATTTCCTCAATTTAGGCATATAAAAACCATACAAATCAGAGATTTGTCAGAGAGACTTAGTATATTTCTACTTAAAAAACGATTTTCTAGAGGAAAATTATATACTACTTTATTCATCATGCATAAAGATAAACACATGCTCATAGTTCAAATATATGTTGATGATATTATCTTTGGTGCAACTAATGAAAAGCTTTGTGAAGAATTTGCCAAGATGATGCAAGGAGAATTTGAAATGTCTATGATAGGAGAATTAACATTCTTCCTAGGTCTGCAGATAAAGCAAAAGAAAGAAGGCATCTTCATCTCCCAAACCAAGTACTGTAAGAAGATTCTCAATAAGTTTGGGATGGGGCAATCTAAAGATGAGGACACTCCCATGAGTACCTCTGCCAGCTTAGATGGTGATGCCAAGGGCAAAGTAGTTAGTCAATCTATTTATAGAGGGATTATAGGTTCTTTACTTTATCTATCTACTAGTGGGCCTGATATTCAATTTAGTGTAGGAATGTGTGCTAGATATCAAGCAAATCCTAAAGAGTCCCACTTAATCAATGTAAAACAGATTTTGAGATATTTACAAGAAACTCAAGAGCTTGGGCTATGGTATCCCAAGGGAACTCAAGAGTACCTTCTTACTTATACTGACTCTGACCATGTAGGTTTTAAGATAGATAGAAAAAGTACAAGTGGTCAATGTCAATTCCTTGGTGGCTGTTTGGTCTCTTGGGCTAGCAATAAGCAAAATTGTGTCTCCCTTTGATCCACAGAAGCTGAATATATTTCAGCAGCAAGTTGTTGTGCTCAAGTCATATGGCTTAAGAATCAACTAAGAGATCTAGGTTTGGAATTCCTAGAAGTACCTATTCTTTGTGACATAACCAGCACAATAAGCTTGGCCAAAAATCTAGTTCATCATTCCAGAACTAAGCATATTGATGTGAGACATCACTTCCTAAGAGATCATGTTCAGAAGAAGGATGTCAAGGTGGAGTTCATCTCAACCAATTTGCAACTTGTTGATATCTTCACCAAACCTCTTGGGTCAGATCAATTTAGCTTCATTAGAAGAGAATTAGGGATGGTAAATTCAAATGAGTTGTAAATATTCCTGACCTAATTCTTGATTTTATTTTATTATATTCATATAGATCAATCACTAACTTAGGCATCGGAGTGCCAAATCTTAAGTTTTACAAGACTGACCAATCGATAGTGAGTCTCACTATTGCTAGCATATGCAGGACAAAGCTATGTTTTGAGCTAAGATTGCCTTCGCTAGCCAAAAGCATTATCGATAACAAAGACAGCTATCGATAACTGGAAGGAGTGAGTGATAAGCCTAAGTCACTTGCTCAGCGCGGGATCATGTCTACTAGTGATAGCAGCTCTTATTAACGATAGCAAGTCACTTAAACAAGTCAGAATGTGAAACGTTAGTAAGTGTTCTTCATTGTGGTAAACTCTAAACCTATAAAATTAGGTCATTTGCATTTGCATTCATCATTCACGAACATTCACAATTTCTCTTCTACTCCAAAACTCTCTAAACGCTCCAGCATACACTCTCTTAAATCTCTTTATTCCCTAAACCCTAAAATGGCCAGAACCAAAAATCCTTCTGATAAAGCAACCTCTAGAGCTAATCCCTCCTCCAAATCCGCTAGCAAAAGGTCGCGTGCCCAGAAGAATGTCTCATTCTCTAAAGATGTTGATGGAAACAACCCCAAAAGACAAAAAGAAACCACCACTGATATACCCTACGTGAAAGACCCCCTTGAAGCTCCAAGCGCCTTCTTCGCAGACAAGGGAACCCTAGATAGGGCTGCAGTATGGGTAGACTTGGAGTATTTCAAGCAACAAGGTTTTGATTTGGATGCCTGGCTGCTTCCCTACCAGAACTGGCTGAATGTGAAGAATGAATACAATGAAGAGGTGTTGAGATCATTCTACTCCAGTCTGAAATCCTTTCCAGAATACAAGAAAGGGAAGCTTGTGAATATCACCTTCAAAAATATTGTTAGAGGAAGAGGCATCATTTTTGGATGAAGGGCTATCAACATTATTTGGGGGATCTCTGGGGAAGAGTACAGTCAATGGTATATGCCTGAGAAGTACCCTGAAGAAGAGCTGGAGGAGATATATGAGACAACCACCAACAAGCTAGCAGATATGCATGTGATTAACCGGATCCTTCACTATGTCTACACAAGGATCATGACTCACAAGTTAGGGAACTTTAGCAGCTTTCCAAAGATTGACAATCCATGGCTGCCTAACCTCATTCAGAAGGTTCCCCTAAATCCAGGCCAGGTGGTGTGTATGGAAATATATAGATTCCTATCTGACAAATCTCCCAAGGCTACTCTTCCCTATCCTCAGCTAATATCTCACCTCCTGGAATTCTCAAAGATCAAGTCATTAGGGGATGGTGAGAACAAAAAGTGCCTCCATCTCCTACCCCTACTCACCATTCTCCAATTCCAGAGACCACCCAAGTCCCACCAACTCAAGACACCCCTATCGCTAACCCCTCCCCTAGCGCTAGCCACCACTCACAAATCCCAACCTCACCACAATCACCTATCGCTCATGCTTCTCCTAGCAAACACGCTCCCCACATCCTACAACCAACCCCTATCACTAATCCATCTATTAGCGATAGCACTCCTATCCCTACCACTTCTAGCGCTCCTAACCCCCTATCTCTTCTCCAAACCTTGACCAATTCTTCATTCCTGGTGATGATGCTAAAAAAGGGGAGAATAAGATAGCTCTTAAGGATGCTGAAGAGATTAAGGAAGTAGTCAGAGGCATTGCTCGCAACTACATGGAGTCTGAGGCCCACAGGACCCCTCCTCCTCAAACTTCTAATAAGCCTCCTACTCAAGCCTCTACTGCTCCAGAACTGGACAATTTTGCCAAGGCAGTAATGATTGCACAGAAGCATGGTATTCCTCCAAGTATCACATCTGCACAGCCAGTTCCAGTTTCTATCATCCCTCCAGGAGCTAATGTTGAAATAACAATTCAAGATAAGCCTAGCACTGGAGATAAGGTTAAAGATGTTATTTAGAAGATGCTAGTGCTTGAGGCAGAGAAAAGCAAGAGAAGGGAAAGGACCAAGAGGAAAGCTAGAGAAGAAGTCACCTTTAAAGTTATTCCTATGGCTTCCCCTGAGGTTCCTAAGGGAAAAGCTCAAAGGATCAAGCGAGTGGCTCCTCCCCAGTTGTCAAAAGAAGAGAAGGAGGCTGCTGCTAAGGCTAAGAAGGCTGCTGCAGAGGCTAAGAAAAAGGCAAAGAAAGAGGCTGCAGAAAGAAGGAAGAAATTGGCAAAAGAAATTGCTCAAGGGAAGAAAGTATGGGTATACCAAAGGAGGTTTCACACGTCTAAGGCTGCTTCCAAAGATGTATCTCTTGCTGAACCCATACAGACCATTATGCAAGACAAATTCTTCTACTCTGATTCCTCTATCTCTGATGGACTTGATGAAGAATATATAACCTCACCCTCTGGAGCAAAATTCAACAACAAAAAACCTCTAGCCTTTAGGAACCATTCTATATACATCTCATATTTAGTTGATCCTGACAATTCTGATTCTAAAAAGATGTAATTATTTTGCAAAGTCAATACATCTTTTATTTGATAATTAGTTTGATCCTGATAATTATATGTCTGTCTTAATTTATGCTCAGTACATGCTTTATCTTATATCCGTTTTTACTTATGTTTTGTCATCATCAAAAAGGGGGAGAATGTTAGAATCTTAGGTTTTGATGAGGACTGGACCCATAGATAACATAAGTAAAATGAACATTAGCATATAACTTAGTCTGGAATAAATTGAGATAAGAATCCTGTTAAATAGCTAAGTTAAAGAGTGTAGATTACCTTAACATTGAACAAGTAAAATCTTATAGGTAACAGAAAATCTATCGCTAAGTTAGAACCTATCGCTAACAATGGAAGGGTTAGCTAATGAAGACTTAGCAATAATTTGAAGAGGTCAATATCTCTATCGCTAGGAACTTCACTATCGCTAATATAATGAGTTAAGCTAGCCTAAGCAAAGAACAATAAATCACTATCGCTAAGCTTTGTACAAGTATATCACTGTCGCTAAGATCCCATAGATAACATGGATAACACAAAGGGAGAGAAGGTTAGAATCGCTAGCAAGTATTGAACATAGTCACTAGCGATAACACGATTAGCTATCGATAGAAAAATAATTGTTGAAATAACTTAGACAATCAGATAGCTAATACAGTGAGCAAATGAGCTAATAGTCACTAGCGATGACATGTTTAGCTATTGATAGAAAAGCACTTGTTGGAATAACTTAAACAGATAGCTAACACATTGTGTTTGAACACTGAGCTAATGAAATACACTAGCGATAACACCTACTGTGCTTCACATGAATACTTGTTTAAGCTAACAGCTAAGTGCAGGATTTACACTACTAAGCTAGCGATAGCCAAGGGTGCTAGCGCTACTGAAAAAGCTGCTATGCAAGTACAATTTTGCAGGTGATCGTTACTCACAGTCTCTATCTCTCTTAGCTCATCCTCTGCAAGATTAGTTGAAGCAAGAGAAGAAAGTTGACTAAGATGAAGAACAACATTAATTGCCAACGGCTAAGAACTTTCAACGACTAATTTCAAACGGCATCTTGAAGCTGAAAGAAAAGGCAAGCTGTGAAGAGATATAAATATCCAGATTCGAGCATTTATGAAAAGAGACGAATTCACACACACAGAAGAACCAGCATTCAACATTCCCATCTACTCTCTGCTCACAAAAGCTCAAAGTATTTATTACTCTTAGTGAGATTATTTGTACTTAAGTGTTTATCAAAATCTGTTCATTGAGTAAACCTATTGATTGAAATCCTCTACTGTTTGAGGTTGTTTTAAAGCTTGGGGCTTTAGGACAGGGTTATGTCCTTACAAGTTGTAAGAGGGAGTGTTTAGAGGGAAGTCTAAAGCTCTTTTGTAAAGGTTGGTAGGTGAACCTGGTTTTGTAAAACCTATGGTATAGTGAAACCCAACGAGGAGTTGGAGAACTGGATGTAGGCATTGTGTTGGCTGAACCAGTATAAAGGATTGTCTTGTGTGGTTAAGTTTTATTTAAAATTTTCAAAGCACAATTCACCCCCCCTCTTGTGCGTCTTGCCATTCTCATTATCATCTTGGAAAATCAAATTTGCTTCCACATTATTCGCATTCCTTTTCATGGAGGCTTGATGAAGTTTTGCTAGATGTTCAGGTGTACGAAAGGTACGTGACCAGTGCCCCTTCATGCCACATCGAAAACATTGATTTTCAACAGCTTTTGAAGGACCACTCTTGTCCTTTTTCTGCCATTCATTATGTTTCTTCTTCTGGTGGGCATTAGGATTAAAATTGTTACTTCTACCACCATGATTATGATAATTTCCACATCCCCAGTCACGACCACATCCGCGACCGCAGCCTCGACCATTATCATGGTAATTATTACGCACATTCACAATCACTTCAGGGAATGGAGCAGACCCAGTGGGACGAATCTCATGATTTTTCATCAATAGCTCATTATTTTGTTCGGCTACAAGAAGACATGAGATTAATTCTTAATATTTTTTAAAACCTCTCTCACGATATTGCTGCTGCAGGAGCACATTTGAAGCATGTAAGGTGGAGAAAGTTTTCTCTAATAATTCCTCATCAGTTATGTTTTCACCACATACTTATTTTAAAAACTACCGAATTATATTCACTTACAATTTTAAAATCTTGTAGCCGTAGGTGGATCCAATCATAACGAGCTTTTGGTAAAATCACCGTTTTTTGGTGATCATATCTTTCTTTCAAATTAGTCCACAATTCTAACGAATCTTTTATCGTTAGGTACTCAGCTTTCAGCCCTTCATAGAGATGGTGGCGAAGGAAAATCATGGCCTTAGCCTTATCTTGGCCACTCACTTCTTTGCCAGTTAAAATGGCATTTCCTAGACCATTGGCACTCAGGTGGATTTCAGCATCTAACACCCAAGATAGATAATTTTTTCCGGTAATTTCAGTAAACTCGAGTTTGGTAAGATTTGCCATGGTACGAACTAAAAACAAGAGCAACAACAAAATTAAAATTATGATAAATAAATAAAATAAAGCACCATGAATAAAAACATTAGAATTTACAATATATCATATCACAAAACAAGCTTATGCAAATAATATATATATATATATTTATATATGAAGTGTTGTGCAATATGGGCAATATAGAAGAAGAAGAAGAAGAAGAAGAAGAAGAACAAGAAGTGGCAATTTATGATATTGTAATATATAAATAAATATAAATAAATGTTAATGAGCAAGAAATATAAACAAAAGAAAAATAGGATCAACATAATAATAATAAATCAATAATAAAATAACAATATCATAGTAACACACACATATATATATATATGCATTTATATATATAGGAATGTGAGCATGATAATAAATAATAAAAGACAGCAATATGAAATGGTATAATGATGAAGATTAAAAAAACTGAAATATAAACATAAATTCATAAATAAAATTGCATAATAGTAACTTAAAATTAACATTAAATGTAATAATAGAAAGGTAAATAAAATAACATAACAAACAGAAAATTAGAACAATATAAATTGCAACTTGAATTAAAAAGGCATAATAATAATATAAAGCATCAAATTAAATATGCAATATTCTTAAAGCATCAAGTTAAATATGCATAAGGGGTGTTCCGTAAGAACTAAAGGGCGTATGAATTAAAGGCAGTAGAACCTGCCAATGTTGTTCATTGTGATAGCCTCTCTAATTCCCCAGAAGAGGTAAGAAAATGATGCAATATATTATATATAGATATATTATATTTATATAATTATATACTTTATATATATATTTATATATAAGATGCATCTGTGCATGTGTGTGTATTAAAAGAATAATCACTATATATATATTTATATATAGAGAGGCATATGTGCATGTGTGTGTATTAAAAGAATAATCACTATATATATATTTATATATATTGAAAGATACAC
The DNA here is from genome assembly GCA_037074515.1 of Mimosa bimucronata. Lineage (NCBI taxonomy): Eukaryota > Viridiplantae > Streptophyta > Magnoliopsida > Fabales > Fabaceae > Mimosa > Mimosa bimucronata. Next base: position 29,636,191 of record CM073438.1, on the reverse strand, counting down.
ACCATGCATTATAAACAATAAAAAAAAATACTAATAAAATAATTGAACATCAAATACTACTAAAGTTTTAGGGGGTATACCTAAAGCTTTTCAAAGCAAATTCGTGTTGATAATGTGTAATAAAATAAAGAGGAAGGAGAAAGATGGAGAGATAGAAAAAAGAATAACAAGGTGAAGAGCACCATTTTCGAGTGTGTGTGTGTGTGTAGCGCGTCCTTGGGTCCGCCCTTCAAGAAAATAAGAACCAAGGGGATAGTGGAAGCTAACCCCCGGGTGTCGTTCGCTTGAGGAGCCTAAACGCAAAAGATGACCTAGTAACTAGTATGCAAACTATTAAACACGGGTAAAAAGTATTGTATTTGGTTTTTTTGATAGGATAGATGTAGAAGGTGTGATATGTTCAAAAGTAAAATAAAGATAGGATAAAAGTGAGATTGGGAGGGGGATGGAAATGGAATCATTCTTGATAAATGGAAACCTTGGGATTCATTGCTTTAAAAGATTTTTAGGGAGATTTATTATTGATTTTCTAATGAACCCTAGAGGAACCCCTCTAGGCTAGGTTTAGGTTAACTTAATTAATGCCGGAACCCCGCACATTACTTAATTTAACCTAAGTTGATTAAGCTCAAAATCAAAGTGAATTTGCTAATTGCAAGGGGCTCCTAATCTAACAACCGGAACCCCGAATTGCCACTTAATTAATCCTAGGGTTTAATTAATTACTGGAACCCCACATAACAAATTAAGACTCTAGGATTGAAGTTCAATGCCACTCATGCAATTTGACAAATTCAAGAACCAATTAATTATGCAAGACTTATAATCCACAATTTGGGCCACCCCACAATTGCACTTAATTTCTCAATTAACCCTAACTCATTGATGGCCACCCAAACAAAGATTAAGGTTGAAAAGAGTGATTCCCCAATGTCTAAACGCGATTAATTAATTCCTATGCCATTTCATTCATGCAAACCACTTAACATTTTTAATCCACTAACCAATCCACCTTGAATTAGCACAAGATATTCACAAAGAGAATAATAAAATCATGAACCCATAAATTTCATCAAACTCAAAGTTAATGTAGCACAATGTCAAGCATTAACAAGAAAGAAACAACACAAAATAGTTTCCAAACCTTCTACATCATATAGAAATGAAGAACACAACCAAATTTCATAAATATACTCCTAGAACCCTAGAAAAGCATAAATACAACAAGAAGAAGAAGGATTAGAACTAAAACTCCCCTGTATATGCTCCAAGCTCATCCCTTGACTCCCATCACCAAGAATGGTGGAGCCTAGCTACTGCTCTTCATGGGAGGAACACCAACAAGGAAGGAAGAAGTGATGGACATAGTGTGGAGGAAGGGAAAAATGGAAGATGGTGAGAGTACTGGCTGTCACCCAAGAGGGGGGGTGAATTGGGTGATAGGCTATAATAAAAACCTTTTTGAATTCTTTAAAAACTCTTACTGAGATTATTTCAAAAATATGAAATGGATTGGTAGATATAAAAGGATTGACTGGAAATTAAGAGAGTATAGGGAAGAGATAATGCACACAAGATTTATCCTGGTTCGGTCAACCCAGACCTACATCCAGTCCTCAGGCTCCCCCTGAGATTTCCACTACCCTCTTGTTTAATCCTGGCACAAGAGAAGCCTACCACAGGTTTTACGAACACAGGTTCACCTGCCAACCTTTACAGAGTTTTAGAATCTTCTAAACAGTCCCCCTTACTTCCCGTAAGGTTACCACCCAGTTCACAAAGCACCAAGCTAAGGAACTACCTCAAACAGAAGAGGATTTTAATAATAAAGTTCACTCAATGAACAGATTGTGATAAACACTTAAGAACAAGGCTATGTATAATGGAATATAAGATAGAGCTTAATAATCTGAACAAAGAATAACTCTAGCTCTTCTTTTCTAATGCTCTCAGTCTGAGAAATTTGCGATTCTGAATAGAGCCCTGTTCATCTCTCGTTGTTTTTCGTATATGCGTTGTGTGTGCGTCACTTTGTTCCAGAAGTCTTCAAGTCTTTATATAGAGTATTATATTTTTCTATCTGTTGGAGACTTGGAGAACTAGCCGTTGGAGATTTGCTTCTGATCTAGTCTTTGACTATTCATGCGTAGAGTAGGCTAGACTGCGCGTTCTGAACGTCTGCAACAACTGTACTTGCATAGCAGCTTTTTCAGTAGCGCTAGCATTCTTTGCTATCGCTAACTGCATAGTATAATATTTCTGCACTTGAGCTGTTAGCTAAACAAGTAATCATATAAATGCACAGCAGTTGTTATCGCAAGCAAAGCTCATTAGCTCAATGAGATGGATAACATTTATATCAGCTAAGGATCTTTATAAAGCATTCTCTATCGATAGATATACCATTATCGCTAGCATTTTTTCTCAGATCAACATTTAGCATACTAGCTGACATCTTAAAAATAATCTTCTATCGATAGCTAATCTTGTTAGCGCTAGATACTTGATTTGCTTATTAGCTTTAAGGATACAAGTATCAGAAATCAGAATTTCAAGGTATCCCATTATCGATAGATAAACATTTTAGCGCAAGCAAACATATCAGCTCTTGATTCATTAGCTCTCAGGCACTAGCTATCTGAAAGATCATTATCTGAAGCACTTATAGTTATCGATAGCTTAACCTATTATCGCTAGCTGATTTAGGGACTTAGTTCATTTATTTGCTGGTTCCCTTTACTCATAAGCTCAATGAACTTCTAGCGATGGAACCTTTGCTTAGCGATAGAGGGAGACTTAGCGATAGATATTAACCTTGATATTGCTAAGTCTTCACTCGCTATTCCTTTCTTTCAATTAGCTATACAGATACACTTAGCGATAAGGATACTCATTAGATATTTTTCATAGATCAGTCTTCATCAAAACTTAAGATTCTAACAGATGGGATGAGAGATTTGAGAGAAAATGGGGTAGGAGATGAAATGGAGGTGGATGGAATGAGAGGATTGAGGCATTAGGTCGAAATTTAGGTTAGGAAACCGGGTATAGGTTATTTTGGGTCAGGTTGTATGAGTGGGTACCCTAAAAACCCGGAAAAATCAGCAAATTCGCGAATCTGGTTTGATAGGAGCGCCTGGGCGCTACTCGGAGGGCCTGGGAGCTAGTAGCCTCTGTCTGCCCCATCGCCTATGCGCTATTCTGAGCGCCCGGGCGCTCGCAGCCTCTGTCCACCTAGCGCCTAGGTGCTTTTCCTCTGTTTTCTTCTATCATTTTCTTCTTTTGTTTGTTCTCCTATGGTTCTTCAATGATCCTACAAGTAAAAACACCATAGAAAAAGGATCAAATGCCCTAGAAATTAATTATTTCTAATTAACTACCAATTATGGCAAATTAATCCCATTTTTATGCTAATTTCACCTAAGGATATAAGATACTAAATGAGCACAATTTGAACCATAATTGCATCTTAGATATGTTAATTGCCTCATTTTATCATACAAAACCAATGCAAATCCAAGGATTTGTCACAAGGCAATAAAATATAATAAGAAGACAAGAGAATATGAGAAGAAGATGGAGAGAAAGAAGATATCAAGGTTTTTAACGAGGTAGTTTCAATAAATATTGTATACTCTTTTTCCTTTACTAGGCTTTTGTCCCAATGGGTTTTTCCTAGTAAGGTTTTAATGAGGTACAATAATATGAACATTCAAGGGGAGTGTTATGAAATTATATATTAGTGAATGTCAATAACCCATTCCTCTTAGAATTCTTCCTAGGATTCTTTTCTCCCTAAATGTCCTTAACTTGGTAACTTTTCAATGAATGGCTTGTAAATGCCATAAACTTCACTATTATTCTCTTGTAACATCATCCATAGTCTTCAATGACTTAGGGTCTATAAATAGAGGTCATGTACAAGGCATTTGTACCATTGAATCATAAGTGAAAGTGAGATCTTCTTTCTCTCTATCTTCTTCTCATATTCTCTTGTCTTCTTCTCATATTTTATTGTCTTGTTATTCTTTTTTCTATCTCGCCATCTTTCTCCTTTCTCTTTATTTTATTACAATTTATTCTTTGTTTTGTTATTATAAAACAAATGTTGATTCAACATATTTTTAGAATCGAAACATATCATTAAACATATATATTTTTAGAATGGAGAGACATAATGAATATTACACTTGAATTACATTAGTCTTCTTTAAATAAGTTTTGTTCACTAAAGAAGAACGCATCTTGTAATAATTTAGGGTATAACACATGTATCAACAAAGAATAACTATACCCCCACGTGCACTCTCGGACACGTTGTTAGTGCACTCAGTCTATAGCATGACAGCAATTTGTAAATGTTTTGTAAAAGTTGCATATAAATAGAAATATCTTAAACGAAAACAATAACATTAACTATTTTTAGTCAACTATATTAGGTACATATATCTTAAAGAAATTATTTAATTGCGAAATTTTTAATTTTGTATATCTTTTTTGGAGTACGTGTAATAAATAATTATAAAGTCAGTGTCACAGAGAGAAGAAAAAGGCCATATACTTTATAACTTCAACTTGGTGGATAGAAAAGGCAACAAATACACTTGGCGGACAAAGACTAGACCACCCCTTATGATTTAAATTTGTCTCAATGATTAACTATGCATCATTGTCCTCCACATAAATTCAACTCTAGTAAAAAAGATGGGAATTTTACTATCTCCGCCCTGTTAATTGCTAGGAATAAGATTGAATGGGTCTGTTCGATTGTAATATTAATTAATTGGTGTTTGATCGATCTGAATGCTCCAAACTATCGGAGATATTTAAGAACCAATCAGAAACGACATAAGTCAAAATTGAGACAGCCCGGTTATCACTTGATACTAGTTTCCCTAAAAGATGAGTAGAGAGAGTTAGGCGCATCTTGATCGTCTAGATCTCATCTGGACGGTTTAGATTTGATTTTAGATATAAATCTTATAATAGATATAAAATCCAAGATCAAATTTAGACTATACAAATAAGATCTACACGCGGTCTAGATACTCCTAACTCTCTCTACTCATCTTTTTTTATGAGTAGAGAAACTGAGCAGCTGCTACCTGCTAGATATTTAGTTATGGCACACTAAACGTCAGTTATTTAAGTTAAAATATTAATTTATAGAATTTATTTATACTACTTTTATTTTTATTCATATAGAATACCTTGATTATGATGTATACGATAAAAAAATTATAATTAATTTGACCCCCAACACAATAATAAATATTGAACTAGCACCTCCACATGTTTCAGGTCTTTCTTAAAAGAAACACATTATTAGAAAGGTGTAATATAATTGTCTTCCACGCTGCACGCAATGCCCTCTTTGTAAGCTGAACACTCCGAACCATCCATAAACTTGGAACCTTCAAACAGGTGGAGCTTTTTTATTTCTTGAATTAGGTAGTGATGCCATCATTTTATAATTCCTCTTTTTTTTTTTTAAACCTCATATGCACCCATCGCAAACACCTGTCTCTATTTTTACTTTCTGAGTTGTAGAATCCACAATCTCGTCTATAAGAGAAGATCTGAAGTGCCATTGAATCATCAAAAGGTTCTTCCTTCAAACTGACCCCCCCCCCCCTCCCCTCATAGACATACATAAAAGTTTGACTTTTCTCCCAGACTTCCAGCAATAGAATGGCTTCCAGTTCAAGAGACGTCCAATCAACAAACATTGAGCAAGCGCTTTACAATGCCCTTATGAAAGAAGATTGGCTACAAGTCGTAACAATATTTGAAGGCCATCCTGAGATTCATGCCACTAAGATTTCCAACATGGTGCATAGAAAAGAGAAGCTTGATATAAAGGATGATCAATACGAATCCGACACTACCTTGCACTGGGCTATCATTCATAAGGCTGATGAATTTCGTGTTGTGAGACTAGTTTCTGCAATAAAGAGTGAACACTCGAGTGATAATATGGCCTTGGAGATTTTGAAATCCAGGAATAAACGAGGGGATACTCCTTTACACTGTGCAGCCTCAAGGGACGCTACCCTCATTTGCAAGGCCATAATAGAAAACGACGAGTCGTTGCTAGGGTCCTTAGCCGACTTGCCGTACAAGTCTTTGATTGGTGAGCATAACAAAGAAGGAGAGACACCACTTTTCTTGGCTGCTCATAACGGTCAAGAATCCACCTTCACTTATCTCCACTCAATTTGCAAGGGTAATGATTCTGATGAGTTGCTGCCACCTTCAATCTGGCGAAGAAATAATGGAGATACTATACTTCACTGTACTATCCGGAGAAATCACTATGGTAAGTATACTCAATCATGAAAAGTTTTTACATCAGTTAAGATTATTAATAAATTTTGTGGAATCGGATGCGTTTGTTAGGTCTGTCATACGAAATAATTAAGCGTTTTAAGAGCGAAAGTATTGATAGCTATTACAATGTAGATGGAAAAGTTACCTCTAGATGAGATTGTGTCCATCCCTTCTGCCTTCAGAAATGGTGTTCACATGATATGGTGGCAGAGATTGCACTATTGCTGTAAGTATAATTGTATCAAGCTTCACAATATCTCTTTCCTTTTTTCATAAACGTATGGTATTAGCCTATTAGGTTGCCCGTCAGACCATTAAAGCAATCAATGAACAAGGCCCATAAAGTCATTTTGAGTCAATGAAAAATATAGTTAAGAGTTTTAGATGGTTTAACCCCATCGGATTTTATATTATTTTCTCTCATTTCTTAGCCTTAAACAACATCATTTTGAATTAAAGAAAAGACAACGTCATTTTGAGTCAATAAAAATAGTTATCCATCATATTTTTGCTTTAGTAAATCTATTTTGTTGAATTACATGTAGCATATAAATGACTGATGACTTTCAAGTATGTTTTATTTATATATTACTCTAATAGTTCTACATAAAATTTTATATATTTTAATTAAATTATATTATTTTAATTATAAATGGGACCTCAATTTAATCATAATTAAACCAATTACTTTTGAATTATTATTGCCTCGACCAGCTTATAATTCTGTTAAAGGTTAATAGCAACGACTAAAGATAATGATTTCTTTTGTCAAAAGGATTATTTGTTTAGAGAGGCAAGACTGGGGAGAAATTCAAGAAACTCAAGCAATCTAAGCCTACCGGTTTAACAAAGAGGTCAACATACATTTTTGTTTTATATATTTAAAAACATTAAATTTACTGTTGTCAAATATAGGTTTTTTATTAATTTGGAAGCTGATTATAAATAATAGTCTCATGTTCTTAAAAAAATATTCCCCAAGACCCATTTATAAAGCTGAGAAAAAAAATTGTTAATCCTATTTATAATTTTTTATGAGTATACAAATTTACATTTCATTTATTTGTTCTTTTTATAAAGTACAATTCATTTATTATTGTGTTGATTTTATTTTCATAAGGTATAACATATTTTTTGTGTGCAGTTTATAGTTTATGTTAAATAGAGGTAAAGTTTCAGTTCAAAACCAATAAAGTTGTTCTCATGTGTATAGGTAATACTCCTTCCAGTACTAATTATAAAATCAAGTTGACTTTTTATATAGATATTAAAGAAGCCAAATAAACCACTTAATTTTAACATATGTTACATATCATTGGATTATATATGATAGTTTATGAGTATGGTAAATTAGTTTTAAGAAAAAAAAAGATAAATATAGATATTTTAAAATAATTGATTTTACATCCTTAATTTCTCCCAAAAAAATGTCAATTACTTGATATTATAATTAGGACATAAGGGAGTATGTTAATATTTACAAATTCTGGGGTTAAATAATTATATGACCTTACAAAAATATAGAAACAATTAGGATTTAGGGTATGAAAATTTGTCATTTAATTTTAAAATTAACAAAGAAATATGAAAATGTTTTTAAAAACGAGTTGGGTTAGCATGTTTAGATCAACAAAACATCGGCCTATTTTAAGGCAAACTTTCCAACCTAACCCGAAGGCCATTTCTCAGCATCAGCACTACCTGTATATTTTCAATAATAAATTCGAGTTCAGTTTAAAAAAAAAAAAAGAATAAATTCGAGTAAAATACACCTCCCTTTTAGTTTTCTTTTAATTACACCATGCCTCCTCTCTAGTTTAAAAATATACACTTAGGTACAAAACATTAACTCCATTAAGAATATTCTAAAAACATGCCTTTTGAATTAAAATTTATAATAAAATACATGATCTCCCAAACTTAATTACTTCATTTATGCGTATGATAAAAAAAATGATAAAATTTTGTTTAAAATATTTTCTAATCATTCAAAAGAATTCTAAATAAATAATTTTTTTTTATGAAAAAATATGATTATTACATTTTATAACATAATAAAAAATTAATAAAGTTTTTAAAGTGTTTGAGTGTTTAAAAATACACAGATTAAAATTATATTTCAGGTATTTATATAACTACTTTTTGACAAATATAAATGTTTAAAAAATTCTTATGTAAATTAGAGGTATTTTAGTCAAAACAAAAGGTTTGAAGTCAAAATTAGCGGATGACTAACTAATGGGTGGATGAAAATGAATATCTAATATATAAAGAAGGTTTATGTAATATATATTTCAATTTTAAGGACAACTATATATGTTTTCAAAATAAATGGATGTTTCTGTAATTTTGATGAAATGAAAGGGGTGATTGTTCTCCCTGTGCCGCAAGTGCACGGGTCGCGCCAAGTAATAAAGTGATGAGAAAAGTATCGTTCCCACGAGGATTTGTCCAAAACCCGGTCAAACAATTATTATTACACTCTCGCCCAATTTGAGTGACAAAAATGTTGAGATTGAAAATTAACTAAGAAAATAAAATGAAAATAAAACTATAAACAAGTGATTCTCCAACTTCAAGGATAAAATGGGTCCTAAGATTATCTATCCCCCTTGTACTTCTTAAAGCTCAATTAACCTCCCCTCAAAGAAGCTCTCAACGAAACCACGTGCTAATCTAGGGTTCATAAAGTACACGTAAAATCTCTCTCAAGTCAAGAACAAGTGTTTAGTCTTATTAATTGCACAATCTCTTGCTACAATTTAATAAAACTCAATTATCAAGCTCCAACCCTAATGTGACTATGCAAGGCTAGCAAGTATATCTCTATCTTACCAACAAAACCATCCATTAGTCATGCAAACTTCAAGTTCTTGCACTACTTTACCCAAGTTCTACACTCAACCTAGCCCTCTCAAGCATAAATCAAGTGAACCCAACATCTAAATGGTGATCAAGCACTTAGAAGCATTAGGAGAAGAGTAAAATAAGCACATAGATATCATTAATCACAACATAAGAGGAGTAATCAAGAATTAATACATACAAGGGTTCAAAATAATCCTAGAATCAAAGTATTTAGCTACTCATATTCTACAACTCCATGGGAGCATATATATACAACATTACAAAACAAAACAAGAGAAGAGAAGGAAGATGGAAGAGATAAACCAAGAGAGGAAGCTCAAATCTCTTCAAAGCTCCAAGCCCAAGCTTAATCCCCTCCAAACTCCATGCCCTAGCAGAGCAAAACACCCCCAAGAATGCCCAAAAGTCGAAGAATGAGGGCTCTGAACGAAGCCCTAGCTTTTATATCACTTGAAACGCCCCCTGTTCTGTCCAAAACGCGCGTCTGATACGCAGTTCGCCGTGGGTTTCGCCGCGGCGAGCCCACGGCGAAGTCCAAAAAATGACAGAAACCATTGTCGCTCGCCGTGTCTTTCGCAGCGGCGAGCTTACGGCGAGCTATCCAAAATGGCAGAATGAAATGTACTTCGCCGCGGCGAAGTCCTTTCTTCTCTGTTTTCTTGCCTTTTTTTTTCTTTATTCCTTGAGCTGTTCTGGTTTCTTCTTATTTTTATTCACTTGGGAGCTTGGTGGATGGGCTAAAATCTCTTGTTTATTTCACCAAATTATTCCTACAAAAATTACATAAAACAAAATAAGAAGCTAACTATAAAAACAATCAAAATCTACATAAATAAACAATAATGTGCAACCGAAAATCAAATGAGCATTTTCCCTCTTGAGTATCCAAAATGTATAAATAATAGACAAAAACTCAAGAAAAATATACTCAAATAATCATGAATTTCTAGGAGTTATCAGTGATGAATGTATTTTACTCAATGCATTTTATGAGGGGTCCAACTAAACAGCGGCTCTTTAATTATGATATGGACGTTGGTTATATTCTACTATGAGTTTTTAATTTTTTTTCTGTTTTTGTTTTTTCATGTTTTTGGCGCCTGGGAATATTTGCTAAGTCTTCGATCGGGAGCTGAAAAAGAATCACATGTTGAGTGATCTCATCATGGACGAACTTGTAAAACAAGATCCTTGGTATAAGACAAAAGACCATGCCATGGAGATGCATAAAATTGAAAATGATAAATATTATCCAGAAAAAGATATGGAATTACAAGGAGGTAGATGAAGTTTTAAAAACGAACAAGAAAATTATTTTTATCTCGTTTTAGAGAAGAGTGACATAATCTTTGAGCCATGTGTACTTGACAGATAGAATAAAAAAATCAACGGCACTGTTGATCGCAGCTAAAAATGGACTCGTTGAGCAGGTGAAGAAAATCCTTGATGATATTCCAGTGTCTATCCATGACCAATTACTCACAGAGAAGAGGAATATAGTACATGTGGCAATAAAGGAAAGGCAAAGCCTTGTATTGGAGAAAGTAAAGGAACTCAAACCTAAACATTGGCTTATACTGAGAGAAAAGATGGATGCTGGTGGAAATAATGCATTGCACTTGGCAGCAATGCAATCAAAATATACAGCAAGTGGAATACGTGGATTAGTTATGCAAATGCAATGGGAAATCATGTGGTTTGAGGTATTTATACAATCTTTAGTTCCTATTCATCATTTATCAATTCCTACAAGTCTAGCTCAGCTTTAATATTCTCATGCATGTTAGAAACAAAAATTATTACTAAATTGTCACAAAATAAAGGGAGAGGAGGGGAGACACAATACCGAGCGTTGAATCCATGTTTGGATCCGTGTAAACCCTTAGGGTCCTCAAGTCGAATTACTGATGATGCTCATTCATGGTTTACGCCACTTAAAGTCTAAATTTGATTGATACTATAGAGCACCACACAAGGAAAAAAAAACCAAAAAAAAAAAAAAACAAAAAACAAAAGGGGAGAGAGAGTTAAGAAACTCTTGACTTGAGTGAATATGCCTAAAGATGAAAATTTAGATAAATTAACACACATTTGTTACATATAACTGAAGAGCTCACCTCTTTCGAGTGTGTGTGCATGTAGCGCGCCCTTTGGTCCACCCTTCAAGAAAATAAGAACCAAGGGGATAGTGGAAGCCAACCCCCGAGTGTCGTTCACTTGAGGAGCCTAACGCAAAAGATGACCTAGTAGCTAATATGCAAACTAACAAAAGCAGGTAAAAAGTATTGTATTTTGTTTTTGATTTAGAATAGGTGCAAAAAGTATGATATGTTCAAACGTAAAATAAAGATAGGATAAAAGTGAGATTTGGTGGGGAAGGGAAATGAAATCATTCTTGATGAATGAAAGCTTCGGGAATCATGGCTTCTAAAGGTTTTCAGGGAGTTTAGTTGATTTTCTAAAGAACCCTAGAGGAACCCCTCTAGGCTAGGCTTAGGTTAACTTAATTAATGCCGGAACCCCGCACATTACTTAATTTAACCTAAGTTGATTAAGTTCAAAATCAATATGAATTTGCTAATCGTAAGGGGCTCCTAATCCAACAACCAGGACCCCGAATTGCCACTTAATTAATCCTAGAGTTTAATAGATTATTGGAACCCCACATAATAAATCAAGACTCTAGGATTGAAGTCCAATGCCACTCGTGCAATTTGACAAATTCAAGAACCAACTAATCATGCAAGACTTTAAATCCACAACTTGGGCCACCCCACAATTGTACTTAATTTCTCAATTAACCCTAACTCATTGATGGCCACCCAAACAAAGATTAAGGTTGAAAAGAGTAATTACCTAATGTCTAAACATAATTAATTAATTCCTATGCCATTCCATTCATGCAAAACCACTTAACATTTTTAATCCACTAACCAAGCCACCTTGCATTAGCACATAATTTTCACAAAGAGAATAACAAAATCATGAACCCATAAATTTCATCAAACTCAAAGTTAATGTAGCACAATGTCAAGTATTCAACAAGAAAGAAACAACATAAAATAGTTTCCAACCCTTATACAACATATAGAAATGAAGGATACAACCAAATATCATAAATATACTCCTAGAACCCTAGAAAAGCATAAATACAATAAGAGGAAGAAGGATTAGAACTAGAAAAACTCCCCTATTCAAGCTTCAAGCTCATCCCTTGGCTCCCACCACCAAGAATGGTGGAGCCTAGCTGCTACTCCATGGGAAGAACAGCAACCAAGGTGGGAAGGAAAGAGGCCATGAATTTGGGTGGAAGGAAGTGAGAAAGATGAAGATGGAGATGGAGATGAGAGAGAGCTAGGGTTTGGAAGTGAGTGGTGGCTCCAAATCTGCCCTAATGGGGTCTAGCTTTCGTGTTTTATGTCCCCCAAGTCGGGTCAAGTGAGTGGGTAATGAGTTAGATCCGGATTTGGCCCGAAATTCGCGAACTGATAAGCTGCAGAACGTTTCGCTCGCCGCGGCTGCTACATTCTTTTCTGGAACTTTGAGGTTTTCTTGCTATGGGCTCGCGACTCGCCGCGGCGAGGAGCCTTCAGTTCTGCCTCTTTTGTTTGGCATTTTTCTTCGTCCCGGGTTCGATCTTTTGGTCCTGAGCGACCCTGCAAGTGACAATAAGATAAAACCAAGATTAAATAGCCCTATTAATTAATACAATTAATCTACAATTATGGCTAATTACTCCTAATTTTACACTCATTTCCCTTGAGAGTTTGGGATATCCAATTTGACATTATCAGACCAAAACTTGCATCTTAATCATGTTAATTGCCTCAATTTAAGCATATAAAAGCATTATAAATCAGAGATTTATCAATAACTAACTTAATTAATTTTCTTAATATTTACAAATTAGTTATCTTACTCCTACATTGAGTGTGGAAATATATTCTTTAACTACTTTCTCCTTCATCACATATAAACTATATATTCTTAGTGGACTTTGTGCATTACTGATGAAATTTATTATTTTGTATTGAAACAGTATGTGAAACAATGTATGCCACCTTACTTTATAGCCCAAAAGAATGAAAATGATGAAACTCCTGGGGAGATCTTCGCCAAGGAGCACATGAATCTCCTCAATGATTGTGACAACACAGTGAAGGACATGTGTGGATCTTACATGGTTGCATCTACCCTTGTTACTGGTTCTGCCTTTTCTGCATGCTTTCAGGACATTCATAAATATGGTCATACATTTTCCATTTCTGTGTTAATCTCCTTTTTATTTTCTATAACTTCATTGGCTACTTTTTTGGCAATTTATCTCTCTAGAAAGGAAAAACCCAAAGGTTTTCATCGAAGCTTGCCATTGAAACTTTGTTTGGGCACCGTTTCATTCCTTGCATCCCTTATCTCAATGTTGGTTTCCTTTTATACTGCAATATCCTATGACTTTCTTCCTAAAGAGAAGTATAAGCCTCTGAACATATTATATGGGGTCATTTTATCACCAGTGGCTTTACTATACATGTTTACACAACTTCCACCTTACTGGAATCTTTTCATAGTCTCTTTTAAAAAAGTCCCTAGGCCAAGAGTTGTGGAAGAAGAAAACATTTCACGTTTCTTCCAAGACTTGAGGATGGCACAGTAGGTATCATATATTAGATGGTGAGAGGGGAGATGTTATGGAAGTAAGCCTTCATACCACGATAATAAGGACTTTACCTACCATTAACAGAACTATGTCGTCAATTTTCTATTGTTGTCCATAGTTAAGATTTGTGGAAGAAGGATAAAAATACACCTTCAGGCTTGAACTTCCAAATAGCAGTGTGGTGTTTTCTTCCCAGATTTGTAGAACAAGTATTATGTGTACTTGTATTATAGAAATTAATATTTTGTGTTCAGAGTGCTTCATTTATCTGATGATGCAAAATTGCTATCCGCTAAATTCATATATTATCATAGTGTGTATTATTTGTATGAGACAAACTATGTTTTGGCAAAAAGATGTAGTTTGGCTATAAGAAAATGAGGCACCTTTGATTTTTTTTTTTATGTTTTTTAAAGAAAAATACTATTCATTTGTGCAATTATGATTTATTTTCTCTATAAAGATTAAAAATACACCATTTTATCTCATATGATATCAAAATGGTACTCATTTTAGATAGAACTTAATTATCAAAAGAAATAAGAAAAAGCATTTAGAAAGTTGGGACATTAAAAATGGCACTAAAGGGAGACACATTATAGGCCCCAAACACAATTTACAGATAAAAAAAGGAGTGGTACCTGATGGTGGACTCAATGGCTTGTGCCTGGCAATTGCAATAGAAATGTGATTTCGGTTTCAATTTGTGTAAAAAAACGCATTCACATAAGCAACTGAGACAAAAAACAAAATTTATAAGGTTGTGGGTTGGTCTCTTGTTTGTTTAGTAAGTTTTACAAGTGGGAGCATGCATGATTTTAATGATAATCAAAGCAGTGGCGAATTTTATACCCACACACCCAATCAAAGCAGTGGCAAGGATTGGTTACATGAGATGTTATCATATGGAAGTGCGTTAGATAAATGGGGGAAAGCTCTGATAGCCACCAAGTATTTATGGAAGAAAAGGTGTAACTGGGCATTAAAAGAGGAAGAAACCAATGTAGTGGAGACTTTAAAACTGGTGAATATGCAGGTAGATGCGCATTGGAAGTATAAGTCTAAATAAGTGAAGGGTTTAAAAAAAGTGCATGAGATGATTAACAGAAGGAAGAGGTGTTAGGAAGCTCCGAATGACAGGATGCTATAGATCAATATTGATGGATCTTTCATAGTCACAGAAGTAGATGCAAGAGTGGAACTGAATTGCCTAGTCATGGAAGGAAATCTAACAGAAGTGTGGAGAAAGTGGTGAAACCTGACTCTCCGTTCATGGCTGAATCAAACGCTTTGAAATAGGCGTTGGTGTTTAAAGGAAATTTTCCTGAGTCTTGGGTGGTAATAGAAATGGATTGTGAAGTTTTTTTTTATAATATGATATAGAAGAATTCTACAGTTGGATGTGAATGACATAGTTTTGATCTAGTTCAGGAGACCCTTATGCTTAAAGAGTTGGTGAAGGATGTGACTTTTCCCCTTGTTTTTGGGGCCGGGAAGGGAATAAAGTTGCTGATTTCTTAGTAGAAGGTGCAGCAAGGAGGATGTACATGTTGGCCTGAGTTATGTGCCATCCTCTCTGTATCATTATTTTGATCAGAAACTTTGGTGGCAGCAAGAAAGCCAAGGAACGGACTGATACAACTTACAAGCTTCAAGAAAGTAGGCATTGGTTGATAGGTGGGTCTTTTGTTATAGACACAGAGTATCGTGGTTAGTTTCTTTTTTAGTTTGTTTAGGAGTGAGATGTGGGTTAGGATATGTTTTTAGGATTCTGAGAGTTTTTGTGGCGTCGGCTATTGGTGGATTTATACTTTTTTAAATATTAATTAAATAATTCTTTTGGCAAAGAAAAATTTGATAGTAATATTTTGTGCTTCATATTTGTTAATATTTCCCAACTTAATGATTTATCTAGTAATTCATTCGCCTTAAAGGAACAGTTTCTTCAAGCCAATAAGGCTCTCAATTTTTTACTGGACCATTTTGAATTACTAGTTATTACTGTAATTTATAAATTTATAACCCCGTATTTGGATGGGGATAAAATTAAGGAGGAGGAAAAATACTTGAATCTATAACTCTAGAAAATATTAAATTTTCTTCATATCCTTCAAAGTTTTTCCTTATAGTATTTCCTCCTCCCTATTCTGCTCCACCTCACCTCTTTCTTTCCAACCAAACATTTCCTTAACTCTTCTGATGAGAGACCCACTTGCCAATACACTCCATCAAGTATAGCCTTCATGTTACATTCAAACACTTCTATAACTCCATATGCATTCTATATATATCGTTCCGATATTTTTTTTAAAAAAAATAAGAATTAAAATCCATTATCTCGGGAGAAAACATTGGTTTGGTGGAGAGACAATTGGGTGACGAAAAAATAAGGGGCTAAAATGGATTTCCCCTCAGTTTGTTTGGAAGAGAAAATGGGGGAGAAGAAAAGTAGGAAGAAAAAGATGATGTAGGACCCATGAAATTTTACCTACAAATTTTCTCTCCAATTTGTAGACATTTTGGAGAGAAAAATATTTTACCAAACTTATCCCTAGTTCTCCCGTAATTGAACATCCACATGGAGAAATCATATTACTTTTCTGATCCCCTAAAAAAACACACAAACAACAACAAAAAATGCTTTGCTCCACCCAAACGCAGTGTAAGTGTAACTATGAGATTGAGGCCTCTGCAAGTTAAACTTCATGGAACAAAGCCCAAGCCCAAACTAAATTGAAGGACTAGGATTTTCGCAATATCTAATGGGCTTGCTTTATTGTCCTTATTCCAACAGGCTTTGTTCTCCTTCCTTTATCCATGTGTTGGGTTTGGGCTAATAAACTGGCATTTCCGTCATTGTTCCTCGGTCTCTACTTGAGTCATATTTCTTGTGCCTGCAGTCTTTGTTTCTGTAATTTTAGACCAAGTATGGATAATTTCTTTAACTTCTTTTAAACATTCGAATAAACCTCTGAACTCTTACATTTGTGTCAATTTTTTTACAAGTTGAATTGGATGTTGATTCAAAAGTCTAGTAGTTCAATAGTTCAAACGATTGAATTGACGGTCTAGTGAATGGCGTGATAGTTAAATAAAATTTTAATAGAAAATAATTATAGAGAAAATTAATTTGGGGTCCCGTGAAAGACCCATAATTAAGGAGATGTCTCACAAAATGGCCAAATTAAAATTAGGTCCTTAGAGATCTGTGTTGCATTAAGTCTTAAAATTAAATTACTCTTTTTATCCCTTCATTTGAATAACAACTTTTGGCCTCATTGTAACAACGTTTTGACTTTGCACAACAACTTTTGAGCTTCACATACAAGGTGTAAGAATTTTGAGTAGTAACAACTTTTGACATCTTTGTAACAATGTTTTGGCCCTAAATAACAAATTAATGAGCACCACTCATAAGTTTTTACGCAAGGCTAAAATATTGTTATGGATAGATCAAAAATTGTCTTTCAAATAAAGGGACAAAAGGTTGGTTTTGGGATTTAATATAAATGAGGTCCGACCTAATATTAATTTAGCTATTTTGTGTGACCTCTCTTTGATTATTTGTTTTGGTACTCCAAATTAATTTTCCCATAATTATATGCATTTTTCAACATAATAACACCATAATTAATGACCTTATTAATTAAATATCACCATATGACAAGAAATAATCTGATAATATATTGATTTTTTTTCCAAGGTTCAATGTTTTAATTATACAGTTTTTTCAAATTTTCTGGCATTTCCCAATCAGCCTAGAACATCCTTCTCATTTTCTGATAATAACCATATTTGTTTTTGGGTCAACTTTTGTCCAATTCAGCTCAATCATAAATATATATATATATTTTTTTTTTTACTAAACTGTAGACCAAGCCTTTAAAGAGTCTAGCCAATGGTTCAACTATCTTGAAAGTTCATAGGATTTGTACAGTGGCATATAGATAACAGTTAGGAGTTATTTGCACAATCTTGAAAGTTCAAAGGGTTTAATGGTTTATTACTAAGTTTTAAATATTAATGGATATTTTGTAGATAGCCCAAAGTTCTGGGTCTTCAACATAATTTTGACATTTTTCTAACCAATCAATTAAATATAAAAAATTGAAAATCACTCTCCTCAAATAAATGGACATCTTCACCCTATCTCCATAGAAACTTCCATGGCTGCCATACCCACAACCTCGTTTTCTTCTTCAATTCCCTTCGTAAAGCCTTACGCAACATGTCTTCCCTTCATTCTCAAACACCCTTACAAAATGCCTTCGATGAACGCCGCAATCCATGGGAGGAAATGGGTTTCTATGGTCTCAGCTGTGGCCACTGATTCCTTGGAGGCGACGATTTCCACTGAGGAAAACCAGAACGACAAGAACGAGAAAGTTGTTCTTCCTACGAATGAGTCGTCACAGAGGCTTCTCAGAATTCGTCACACGGTATTGCAATTTTGCCCTTTGTAATTGCTTTTCATTTTGCCCTCTTTTGATAATTGAAGAGGATTACCAATTTGTAGCTTAATTGCATTTATCTTTGACTTGTGTTTACCTGTGTGCTGATTTTAGATGTAATTTGTTGAAAATTATAGCTAGTTGACTGGTGAGGCATGTATTTTAGTTTGGAGATCTGTGGAGACGGATTGTTGTTCGGTTTTCGTCAAGATAACTCGAGTAATTTAAGTAATGATGTTGTAGAACTTGAATGAAAGAAGATTTTTCTTAAGGAATGTTAAAATTTTTCTATTTTGGTTTTTTTGTAATTGACAGCAAACACGTTTCACACCTAAATAAATATTTTCTTAGCAAAATATTTTATTTATTTTAATGTTTTGGATTGTCTGGGAAGGGACGAAAGGGTCACAAATCGTTCAGACATGGGACTGTATGTAATTGCAATAAAATAGTGTGATGCACACTTTAGTGGGGTGAGGAAGTCTAACCACACATGAAGAGTTGATAGCTTCAAGGCTACACTATATGGCATTTCACTCAGTTTTCTCAGTTGATAGAAGCCTCTTGGAGTTCTTTCTGGAACTACTGACCACCATCTTTAACAGTAACTAATGGGCACTTGTGGTCAAGAACCAACCCACTAGAATACTCCATAGAATACCTATATGGGGCTTAGGTATTCTGTATTCAGTTTCTAGTACTATGTAAGCTGTATAGTTGTTCTAACACAAGAGGAAAAAGATCATGGTAGTGCAGTGTTCATGTATAGGATACAATGAGCAGATTCTTAGGGAGCAAGTATAATTGATTTTCCAAAGCACAGTACAGAAGCTAATGACAGATTGAACCCTTTCTGTCTGTTTTTCTGTGTAAAATATATATAATTGTTACTGAACACATTTTTTTTTCTTTTTAGTTGCAATAACATGTTGTTTGTACGCAGTGTGCACATGTGATGGCAATGGCTGTTCAAAAACTTTATCCTGATGCAAAAGTTACAATTGGGCCTTGGATTGAAAATGGGTTTTATTATGACTTTGACATGGAGCCTTTAACTGATAAAGATTTGAAGAAAATCAAGAAAGAGATGGTAAGAAAATTAAATTAATTAGATTTAAATTATTTGAAATTCTCATATTTAAGAGTTGGGCTTACAATGCTTTTGAAGTGATGCATTAGGCTATACTTTCGGGTGATGAAATTTTATTTGTGGAATATAGGACCGAATTATCAAAAAGAATTTACCCCTTGTAAGAGAAGAAGTTTCGAGAGACGAAGCTCGGAGAAGAATATTGTCTTTAAATGAACCCTACAAGCTGGAGATTTTGGATAGTATCAAGGAAGAACCCATCACAATTTATCATATTGGTAGGCTTTTGTCTTTCTTCAACATTTTTTCGACCATTAAGGACTCTGAGAAGTGAACTTTTATGTATCTTTAGCTTGAACAATGCACATGCTTGAGTTGAATGACAATGGACAGTGTAGTTTTTTGATATTGAGACTGTCTAGTAGATTTAAATGATGGAGTGATGGTGTTCACAAGTAAAATAAAATACTATACCATGCAAGCTTCATATGGCATTAAAAACTAAGTTATGTTTGAGAAGCTTTCAATTTTTTGTCATCTTACCTTTTATTCCCTTTTGATTTAAGGCAATGAATGGTGGGACCTATGTGCCGGACCTCATGTCGAAACTACTGGAAATATTAACAAAACGGCAGTTGAACTTGAATCTGTTGCTGGTGCCTATTGGAGAGGAGATGAAAAGAAGCCAATGTTGCAAAGAATTTATGGCACTGCTTGGGAAAATGAGGAGCAATTGAAAGTGTACCTTCACTTCAAAGAGGAAGCTAAGCGCCGGGATCATAGGCGCCTAGGACAAGATCTTGATTTGTTTTCAATACAGGTACCAATACGTTTTAAAATGGTTGTGCTTATACTGTCCAATACTATACTGATTTGGATTCTTAGCTAAGTTTATTGTCTAATACTATGTTAATTTTGACATATTTTTTGGTTTTTGAGTTAAGGTTTCAACCTTTTTTGTTTTTCATGAAATAATGTTATGCAACTCTTGATGCTTGATGAAAAATCCTGCACCTGATGTATTTGACCTCTACTAATTTTTAGTAGGATGACGCTGGTGGTGGTTTAGTATTTTGGCATCCAAAGGGAGCTATTGTGAGACACATAATTGAAGATTTATGGAAAAGGATTCATATAGAACGTGGTTATGATCTGCTGTACACACCACATGTAGCTAAAGCAGATCTTTGGAAGATCAGTGGCCATTTGGACTTTTACAAAGAGAATATGTATGATCAGATGAATATTGAAGAGGAGCTTTATCAACTTCGGCCAATGAATTGCCCTTACCATATTTTGGTATACAAAAGGAGGCTTCATTCTTATCGAGATTTTCCTATCAGGGTAGCGGAATTGGGGACTGTTTATAGATATGAGTTATCTGGAAGCTTACATGGCCTTTTCCGTGTCCGAGGCTTCACCCAGGTGTGCTGTTATATCATGCATAAAATTTTATTGCTGCATGGTTTTTAATATTCTTTATTAACTTAGTAGTATGATCCAATTGATTTCATTAATTATTCACAATGTTGATTTTACTTTTTTGAGTTTTTCTTATACCATGTATATTTATATAGCATTTGACACCTTATTGAAAATTATGTAGATTACATTTAAGGTAGGGCTGTATTTTCTTTGGAATTCTTTATAGTAAAACGCATACTAATATATAACTCTATTTAATCTCAATCATTTCTGCAGGATGATGCACACATATTTTGTTTAGAGGACCAGATTAAGGATGAAATCAGGGGTGTATTAGATCTTACTGAAGAAATATTGCTGCAATTTGGTTTCGACAAGTATGAAGTAAATTTATCTACAAGGCCCGAGAAATTTGTTGGAGATGACAATATATGGGAAAAAGCTACTTCTGCTTTGAGAGATGCTTTGGATGATAAAGGGTGGTCTTATCAAATTGATGAAGGAGGTGGTGCATTTTATGGGCCAAAGATTGACCTTAAGATTGAGGATGCCCTTGGTAGGAAGTGGCAATGTTCAACCATTCAGGTAATCCTGACATTTGAAAGGATTGCCTCAATTCTTTAAATTGTAACGTCCTAGAAAACTAGGCAAAATTTTGATGAAAATATCGTGCTTTGGGGGGAAGTATATGGCAGGTGGGGCCAAGCAGACCTGCATTTTAAGTATAAAATACTTGGGACTTTTGGCTTTAATGCTTGACTTAAATTCTGTGACTTTACAGGTCGACTTTAATTTACCACAGCGTTTTGACATCACTTATGTAGATTCAAACACTGAGAAAAAGCGACCTATATTGATTCATAGAGCAATTCTCGGATCCTTGGAAAGATTCTTTGGTGTTTTGATAGAGCATTATGCTGGTGATTTTCCATTATGGCTTTCTCCAATACAAGCACGAGTTTTACCAGTTACTGATTCCCAGGTAATTCAGCTTTTAGCTATTTATTTATGTCCCTTTCTATAGGTTCTATAGTTATTTATATCTCTTTGATTTGGCGTTAATTTTTAATGTTACAAAACCACTAAATCTATGAATTGGTAACAGGGTGGTTAACTGGTCCGACAATGATTCAGTTGGCTGTCAACTGCTTTTTTTTCTCTATAAAAAGTTATATATCACATAGTTCAGAATTTTGAACGATATACAATTTGTTTTTGGGACAATTGCAGTAAGGTCCCAAGTAAGAGATTGAATTTCAGAGAGGTCCCAAGGAGTTGTTAATGGCAACTATTGACAACTGAAATAGCCTTGGTTAACAAGTAAAGAAGTTGTTAATGGAACTGTCTGATATTAAATCTCTTACTTGGACCTTACTGCAATTGTCCCTTTGTTTTTTGTTGAGACATGTGATTTATAATTTGTGATTAACATGTGTAAGGTAGTTATACGGTAGCTGTAACAGGGGTGTTGTTAAAAACTAGGAGTTAGAAGCCCATACTTGTAATCAGAAGCTATCTCATTTGAGTAATATTCAGTGCACTATTTGGCTATCTCTCCGGTTATATCTCTGTCTCTATGTTGTCTTTTCCTTTCTCCTGCCTCTTTCTCTTTACCACCATCCATCAACATGATATAGTATGTAAGGAATTTATTTTTCTTTAGAAACATGGTAACATGAATATCTTTTACATTATTTCTTAACAATGGCATCAATTGAAGAAGTTGAAGCACGGCTCTACTTCATAATGTTGCAATCTTAAATTCTTTTAACCTCCGAATTTTTAGATTTATCAGCATACCTGTTTGGTGACTTTTGCTAATTGGATCAGTTCAATCTGATGCATTGGACTGGCTGGTTTGTTGGATCTCTTCCCTGCTCCTAAAGCCGGTTGGTTAGAATATTGAGATAGAAGTATGGTTTTCAAGTCTAAGCCATATTTGCTCATCCTACGCCATATTTGATTTGCAATGAAGAGACTTGAGGTCTGTTATGGAGACAAAAACTGTGATTTAGGACAAGTGAATGGGGATACTTGCATATATAGGCAAAAGGATCATACAAGCTA
The DNA here is from genome assembly GCA_037074515.1 of Mimosa bimucronata. Lineage (NCBI taxonomy): Eukaryota > Viridiplantae > Streptophyta > Magnoliopsida > Fabales > Fabaceae > Mimosa > Mimosa bimucronata. The sequence continues at coordinate 29,613,303 of CM073438.1, read as the reverse complement.
ATTGATTATTGACATGAAACTTGTCATCATTCATCATTGAATTTTAAAGCTATTTGCTGATTTCATCTCACTGCTAGATGCATAATTGTGTATTTAAGTCAAATTTCCATCTAGGCAGAACATAGTTTAGGACTTTAGGTGCCTTTTTTATTCCCATTGGGTGAGAAACAATAGATTATCTTTGAGCTGAAAAGGAAGTGTTTGTATCTTCACGCAGCTTGGATACTGCAATGATGTGACCAACAAGCTGAAAGCAAATGGAATTCGAGCCGAAGTTTGCCATGGAGAGCGCCTGCCAAAGCTTATAAGAAACGCAGAGAAGCAGAAGATTCCATTGATGGCAGTTGTGGGTCAAAAGGAAGTGGAAACAAATACAGTTACAGTTAGATCGAGGTTTGCAGGAGAGCTTGGAACAATGTCTGTTGATGATTTTATCAGCAGAATAAAGCTGGGGACAGAGAGCTCAGCATCTTCATGAGATTATTTCAATTAGATGATGACCACCATCCTATTTGCTCAAGGGAAAGATTGGAACAATCTGACACATTTTATGGGGAAGCAAACTTTGTACATTAAGAAACAATTGGTCGAACATAAAGCCGTTCAAGTTGTTTCCTCGTAAAGTTGCCAGTAAGTGTTTCTAATTTCAAAAAAAGTATGGCTTAATTAGCTTAAAACAAATGTTGCGGAAACGATATACTTCCAGGAGAATCATTTTCGGAGGATCCTGAGTGATTAGTTTAACTATGCCCATGCACGCCCAAGTGCTCTTGGTGATAGCTGAAGTAAATGCATTTTTAAGTTGTACATTGTAATTAAAAGAACAGGTGTATTTTAGTAGAATATTAGTGAGACTTTACATCAAAACTGAACATTATTTAATGTACAAAATGTACAATGGCTTGTCTGTCAGTACTGCTCATTGTTACATGCCAAATCTTTTATTTTTCCTTATTTGCCCTAAGATCTGAAATCTTATGTATCTTACTTTTATAGCAAATGTGTGTGAGCATCAATGGTTTATGCATGCAAGTTTTGGTTTTTGGGTCTCAATATACACACACAAAAGAATTCTAGGAAAGGGGTTGCTTATTCACAATCCAATGGTACAGCTTCTAACTCATGATCTACTAGAGCCTATCCCTGTAGGTGCCATTTAGGCATATTCTGGTTATAACGATCTGAGGAAATATTTTCTCTAATTGCTTGATATAGATTAGGATTAATATCTAAGTTTGTCGTGAAAGTTCTCAGGTAGAAGCGATGTTGTCGTGAAAGTTTTTTAAGGATCAATGTCATCTTAAAAGTTTCCAAATTATAGCAGTTTTGTCCTGTTGTTATCTAGGTTAAGTTAATTGAATATGCTAAGTTGGTAGGTCTACGTATCATCCAAATTATTTTTGTTTTGGGTTAAGGTATAAATTTTCCTCGAAAGTTTCACTTAAGAGCAATGTTGCCCTAGAATATACCATGTTTGACTGTTAGGTGGGCAAATCTGCTGATCTAGTAAGTCTACATGCCATACACCTCATTTTTCACAAATTAGATTTATAGATGAAAGAGTTGAAAAAAGTCTTGTGGAGTGAAGAGAGATTGCCACTCTCGGCGTCACTAGGATATGACAGCAAAGGTTTATTGGTGATCATGTTCTCAGCAATCTCCCTTGGTGTGTTATGCATCCAAAAAGTTGAATCTCATGCTTCAAATTGAAGCGTACTTGATGAAACTATGTTGGAAGCTTATTGATGATACCGAGGCGCTATGGGTTAGTGTTTTGAGGCACTAGTATGGAATGGGAGAAGGATCCTTCCTCGAGTTGAAGAAGAAAGCTAGCTCTTCCCTGACATGGAGGATGTGTGATTTCTGGCCAAAATTCAAACAAGGTGTGAGGAGGGAGATTGGCAACAGATTTACTACCTCGTTTTGGTTTGAAAACTGGTCAGAATTGGCATACCTCTCATTAACCTGGTTCCGGGCGATGAGGGCCTTATTAATAGAAATGACCAGGTTGTGGATTACATGGACCCAAGAGGAAAATGGGATACTGGCAAACTCTTGGGATGGTTTCCCCCTTATGTGGTTGATCGTATTACTAAGCTGCACCCACTTAGAGAGGAGAGGATAAACACTTTTGGCATCCCTCTATCGATGGGTGCTTTACCATTAACTCTGCCTATCATTTTTTACATGCATGTACTAGGGAGCAGGCGGACAACGTGTGGCAACTATTATGGAAATGGAGAGTACTAGAAAAGATCAAGACTTTCATATGGATTTTCACACATGGGAGAGTACACACGAGAAGCTATGGATGCAGTAGGGAATTTCAGATACAGCAGCTTGTCCTTTTGGTTTCCTTCAAGAGGATGGTGCTATGCATATGATCAGGGGTTGCTGCAATGCCATGGACCGTTGGAGATCGGAGGTATTGCCCTCACAATGGGAGACATTTACTTCTTTGTATGGCACAGATTGGGTCAAATGGAATCTTCAACATGAAGCAGGCAAAACTTTTACTAGGAAGGTGTGCTGGCCTTAGTTGTTCGGCTACATATGCTAGGATATTTGGGTAGAGAGATGCTGCACTTTGTTTGGAGAAGCCAACAACGAGCCGAGACGCAATGCACACAGACTTATAGGCCATTTTCGGTCATTACCGTAAGCGTACGGGTCGTCAAATAAAAGAGAATAGCATAGGGAAAAGTGTCGTTCCACAAGGATTGAGATTTGAGCCAGTTAACTAGTGCTAATTGCGTAATTAATTAGAAATGAGTAAGAAATGCTTTGAAATGGATTTTAAAACAAAAGATTAACTGTAAAATGTTATAAGATAGTAAGATGATTTAAAATACACTTGTCAAGTTAAATAAAAGCTTAGGGATACTTATCCCCATTTCACTTCATGAACTAATAAATTCCTTCCTTTTTAGCAAGTTAAATGAATCAATATGTGTGTCAAAAGTTCAATTTCATTTGAAGAAGCTTTCTCAAGTCAAAATCAAATTTCTACTTATATTAATTGCACAATCTCTTGTCACAATTAATACAAGTCATAAATGCCCAACCAACCTCTTATAGACAATGTTAGGTTAATAATTATATCTCTACATTAGCAACTAACCATCCATTTAAAACCATAAACTTCAAGCCCAACATATTTTCATCCAAGTTCTAAAACAAAATACACTTTCTCAAGCAATACTTCATTTAACAAGGCAAGTGGTGATCAAACACTTGTATAATAAAAGCAAGATGAAAATACAACATATACATTCATTCATTGCATCAAAGAAAGGAAATACAAGGTTCAATCCATTAAATGGTTCAAAGTAACCCTAGACAAGGGTTTTAGCTACACATAAATATATCTAAACCAAAAACAAAACAAGAACAAGAACAAGAGTTCATGGTACAAAGAAGAGGAGAAGAAGGAAGGAGAAAGGAAACAAAGAGTTGTGACACTTGAATCTTCTCCAAGCTCTTCCTAGATTCCCAATACTTCCAACTCTCCTTTTGTAGCTCCAAAAGTCCCAAAACTATGCCCTAAGTTCGAGTTTTTTTTTCATTCCCCGAAATAAATCTTTTTATCCCATTTCAGTCAGCTCTGTTTAAACAAAACGCGCAATTTTTGGCATTAACTTTCTTGTTTCCGGAGGCCGAATTGAATTACACTTGCTGTGAGTTTTGCCGTGGCGAAGTCACGGCGAGGTCACTTTGTTTCTATCCCGATTGTCTTCTTCTCAGCTAATCTTCAGTTCGATTGTTGTTTGTGTTTCCTCTGGGTTTTTTTTTCACTTGATCACCTCTTCCTATTCAAGAAGGAAAGAGGGTTGATGAGTTTTATAATTTACTAACATATAAAAATTCATTAAGCTCCAAATTTTATACAAATCACAAATATTTATTTGCCCTCTTTTCATTCAGCTTTTGTTTCCTTTTTTACCATTTTATTCACCAAATTATTCACAGGCACAGGGTAAAACAGTGATTTTGTAATGAAATTTAGGAGCTTATCACACACTACAGCCTATTCAGAGCATGCTCAGATGAGGACCTTTTGGAGAGAGTCACCTTCTACTTAGAAGACCGGAAATGACAACACCTAGTCGAGGATAGAATGAAGAAAAAATTATATTTGAGGTCGATTGGTCAGTCTTGCGTGATAGCAAGAGTGGTTGGAGATGCATCTAATTGATGAATCTATGGCTTCAGCTTTAAATTTATCTCAATCCCACCCATGATTGCAGAGTTGCTTGCAATGTTACACGGACTTCACCATGCTGGAGTAAAGGTTTCAAGCACATTGTCCTTATCTCTGACTGTATGGGTGCTATTTGTAACATCCTAAAAATCTAATTGAGGATTAGTGGGCTAAGTAGGAATTAATTTATAAGAGATTATGGAATTATGAGAATATTTGAGGAATTTTTGAGGTATTTTGATGATCTGAAAGACTTTATTTCTCCCTTATTTTAAGGAAAATAAATTTGGGAAAAATTATTTTTAGGTTCAAAGGAGGTTATTGTGGGAGAGGATAATTAAGAGGTTTGGTAGGTAAATTTTTGGAAATAAATGGAATTTTTGTGGCTCAAAATAAATTTTGAAAATTTTGGGCCTAATAGTGCGATTTTTCCTTTCTCCTTTAATTATTATTTTTTTTTCTCTCTTCCCTTTAATCATTCAACCTTCATTCCTGTTCGACGCGCAGAACCCCAATGTCTTCTCTTTCTCTCTCACGTTCTCGCTCTCTCTTTCTCGCTCTCTTTCCACCGCCCAAACCACCACCGTCGTCGGAACCACCATCCAACACCACCATTCTTTCTCTCTCTCTTCCTACTTCCTTCCTCTACTTGTTTTTGTTCCGATCCGTGCCTAAATAAGGAGATAAAAATAGTTCTTTGCCGGATCTATCGGAGCTCTCCGGCGTCGGAATAGTGGTTTTTCCGGTCAACTAAGTACATTTTTGGAATCCCGTAAGTCTCCTCTACATCCCTATGTCTTTAGTTTTTCGTTTTGCTATACTTGAAAAATTAAGCCTTGTCTAAATTGGTATTTCTGGGGGTTCTAAGCTTAATAAATTGAACCTTGGACCTTGATTATGAGTTTCTCTGAGTAGATTTTTCATTGTTGGAGGTTTTCCTAATTATTGGGAATTTTTGGATTTTTGGATATATTAAAAATAGGGCTTTTGATGATCTGAGGTGTCTATAGCTAAATTAATAATTTTTAGATGTTTATTAAGGTTTGGAAAATAAATTGTGGATTAAAGAATGGATTTTTGAGGTTGAGAAATAATTTAGGGATGTAAGGTTTAATTTTATTTAGGCTTGAATTTTTATAAATAGTTATTGGAAAGATAAATAATTTTGGATATATGTATAAATGGAGTAGAGATAAATTTTAGAGATAAAAAGGGAGAATAAATGTTAAATAGAAATTTAAAATAAGTAAGGGCAAAGAAAGGGTAGTTAGTAATTTATTTTCCAACATGTAAAATTGTTGGATAAATAATTAATTGTGGTTGTATGTATGGTTGTGTAGTGCTTGAATTGTACTAAGTTAGCACGGGGGAGCTGCACTATTGTGAGATTGGTGCCAGCTATCAGGTAACCGCTTTCTGCTTGTTTATGTGTGTGTGTAGTGTTAGTAAGAAATTTGAAATATTATTATTTGAAAATTATGATGTTATATGGAGATGGGATTTTGAATCACAAATTGAGATTTGATTATCAATTGATGATTGATGAGATATGGAAATGAGATCTTGGAATATTAATATTTTTATAATAAATGTCCTGTGGAGTATTATTTTGAAATGGCATAAATTTGTGATGTGAAATATTTGAAATAGAAATATATGTGGTTTTGGAAATTATTTAATATATGTATATCATGAAAATACTGGAAGGCCTGGTGCCTGATTGTGGTGTTGCATATCTATGTGTTGTATGTGAGAAATTATTTGGGTATGTGACACCGGTGAATTGGAAATTGTGCCATCACGTGATGAGGTACCCTGTTGCGCCACAGGGACTAATTGATATATTATGAGAAATAAAGGAGAGAAAGACGAAAGAGGGGAGATCGCCCCTTACGGATTCAGAAAGGACAGAGATCCTTCTAATCTGTGGTACTATTCAGGGAGGGTAGAGAGTCCCTCGTGAACTGTACCGTGGTGATCAGGGGCGGGTGGAAGGTCCCGACTGGTCCCACATGTTTTCCCAACATTTCTAGTAAGATTTGTTTGGGTTATCTGTAATTATCAATGATATATATACTATTCTTGAGGATGAATTGTGATGGGTTATTCCACAATTATAAAACGATGAAAAGAGATTTTGGGAATAAGACGTGCATTATATGTGAATACCTGAGCATGCTTCTGAATCGATATATATATATATGTATGTATTCCACTGGACACCTTGCTAGCACACACCACACGTAGATGAGTAGTCAGTGGTTGCGTTTTGGGGCTACCCCCCGTTGATCTCACTTTTGCAGGTCCTAGGAGCGGTACGGTATAGACAGTCAAGGGAAGGATCCGGGAACTTCTCACTGATATCGTGAGATATTCTGGACCAGAGGGACAGGAGGTATTGCCACATTTAGGATCATATTTTGTATAATGCTTCCGCTGAACCTTGCTATTATTCTGGGGAAAAATTATTAAATAATACCTATTATGGTATGGTATTTTGTGGATGATCTGTGGAGATTAATCATGGATAATGAAATTTTCTCTGATTGTACTGGGGAGAAAATTATATTGTGATGACGGAGTTTGGAATTGAGGTTTGAAAATTGAATTATATATAAATATCATGGAAAGCTCTTTTTCTAACTATGTTAGTTATTTTATTAATTTAATTCTTTTTCCTAACATAGTTAGTACTATAAACGGTTTAATGTTTAATTGTAAGTGGTTAATAGTGGGATTTTGGAGGTAATATTACAGTTGGTATCAGTTTTATGGTATAAAGACCTGGAAGGTGCTGTGCATGTAATTGTTTATGTTTCCGTCATGCATTGCACGTGCATTAGTGGTATTGTGGCAATACATTCCCCGATCCTTTCCCTTTCAATTTAATATTGTATGACTGGTTCTAATGGGTGTAACTTCCATCCGTAGGTGGGTGGGAGAGTATACCTCGTACTGTTAAGGGTTCGTTGATTACATAGTTACTATTATATTGTTATGTGGTATGTCTTCCGTCCCGTGGTGGGGAGGATAGTAAGGTTGACAATGATCGATTGAAAAGGTAGAATCAGCGTGAGTTGGGAAATAGAAATTGTGATGTTCTATGATTAGAATTGGTGGACTAATGTTTTAAGGATATGAAAGGTAAATATAATGACTTTTGCAACTGTCGGGAAGCTGAAAATAGAATTTGAATTTTTAAATGGTGTGAAATAAAATATTTGGAATGTTTGTTGTCCTGACCTTTGGGTCATTAATATTCGGAACCGATTCAAAAAAATCTGTCTGGAGGTTCCTAAGGAATGAATAATTAATAATAAATAAATTAAAGTTACCTATATTTATACAGGTTTCGAAGAGTTAGGAATGGTTGGGTTTCGAGGAGATTGGTTTTGGAGCTTTGTATTAAATGTGGAATAAATAGCTTAAGGTGTTAAATGATTGTTAGGCCTGGATTAGGATAGACATCATAACAAAGAGGGTGATCGATATAATTGTTTAAAGGATTTAAAGGGTTAGACGAGGCTGAACTAAAAGGAGAACATGACAGATGAAGGTATGACTAGAATAGGATTTTAAGTTATGTTGGAAGGTTAACAAGCTGATTATTAATGGATGCTCAAGATTATTAAACAGAAAAACAAATTGCTACTACGAGGTTTATGGTATGCCTAGGGTCATTCCTCTTGGTATAGCTCTAGTTAAAGTCTAATGCTGAGATAAGATGAGAATTAGTGGGTAATCGAATGATTAATTTCGCTGTCTTGTATAAATGTTAGTTGGTATAGAAATAAATGGTAAATAAGCTGGGTGAAAGGAGTTCTGTTTAGAATTGGAAAATATGCCCAAGCTAAGTGCATGAAAAATGTTCAGGATTGTTCATGTAATGTTATGAAATTGGGTACTATGAAAAGAATTGAGGACTTTCTGGAAAATAGTCAGTTTTGGTCTAGCAAGATAAGGAATAATAGTGGTTAAATTCTTGCTTCTTTCAAAAAAAAAATATGGATGACTATGTACGTGCCTTAGGTATGAGGATTTGGTTAAGTTGTGAATATTTAAAGCTACAGTCTATTGGGGCTTCGAAGTCTTGAGAACCTTCTGAAATCTAATAATTGTCTTAGTCCCATAAGTGCTTAGGAAGGTTTCTGCAAAATTTGATTATGGATGTCGACTTAAAAAGGGATTTTAATAGATTCAAGGTCGTGAATATTTGGATTGATATGGATTTTGAAAATTGAGAGGAATTTGAGGCTACTTAATTTCTTTAGGCATATTGGTATTAATGAAAAAAAAATATTATTGGTTAAAACCATTGGGAAGTGAGACAGATGAAGTTAGGGTCTACTATGGAGTTTGAGATTTAAAGAAAATATTGAGGTTTCTTGTCCATTAGAAATGTTGGTTATAACGAGAAGATTTTACTAGTTTAAATTGTTGAGAATTAATATGGATGAAATTGTATAACTAAGGCATGATCATTTAGGCTAAATCGATTGAGTTGGATTGACTTGAGGTATAGTCACGATTTTGAATATGTGAAATTCTTTAATGGATATGAATTAATGGAAGATGAACGAGAATTTACTTAAATTCAAAATGGGAAAATGACGTTATATGATTGAAGTTTAAATAAGATGATTATTTGGGACTATATGGTAGTTTTAATGATTTGGATGCTTTATATTGATCTCAAGTTGAGAATGATTGGATAGACTTCCTATGTAGGCTTGTTATTGGAAGCAGTGCATAGGTTAAAGACCTATCTATTAATCTAGTTAGACCTATCTAGTAATCTAGTTAGGTAGAGAGTGATCCGATGGATTGTTATCACTCTAAATAGGGAGTGATCCCACAGCCCGGTAAACAATTAAGTATGTAAATTTTGTATATAGATAGGTTATGAAGCGGCCGCAATCGAGATATAGAGTGATCTAAATGGTCGATTGGCTAAATTTAGTGAATGTAAAATAAGGATACCTTTACATTTAAAAGGTTGTGATTATGGTTAAGGTAGTAATGTGCAGCTAGTTAATTCCGATTTGAAGGCTTGTGATTGAGTTTAAATTTATCTTGGAGGTGATTAGCTAAATCGGTAGTGAATCAAAATAAGAAATTGATTTTTAGTGGATTTATTGGTAGCTGGGAAGTTAAAATAGGAGAATGTAACTAAGGAGCTTCAGGATTCGATAATAAGATTAGTAATTTAAATTTGATATGGTGTGATGCTTTTGGACGTGTAGTATTCGTTGTGATTAATTTAATTAAAGGTTTAAAGCATGATAAGAATGATTGAGGTGTTATGGATTTCAGGACTGGATTAAGAAAGCTTAAGTGTGGATTTATATTTGGGAGACAAGTATAGGTTAAAAGTTTACGATTTTCAAAAGAAATGGATTTTTTATTAGAATTGAGGTGTCATATTCTAAGAAAATTGTTCTAAAAATATTGAAATTGCTGGGTGATATGTAGTTATAGGTGGTATTGGGTCTTGAAAATAGCTAAAAGTATGACTTTCATTCACTGAAATCAAGGAGGTAAGATGTCAATGATTGACCAAAATATGATATTTTAACGATTCTAAGAGCAATATTTGGGTATTATTTCTAGTAGTGGGTTGCCTTTGAATTAATATAGGTGTCGAGTGGCATCAAGAGGATGTAATAATGACCAAAAAGGGGCAAATACTTCGATAAATGGTGGTGATTTTTATAGTAATGATAGACTCTTATATTGGTGTTTGAGTAGTATAATAGTATAATTATTAAGGATGATGCAATTGTGGGCAAATAAGACCTTAGGAAAACTAGTGGGTAGCTTAAAGATTTTGAAAAAGCCATAGAAATGAGGTTTCGTGGAGTATCATTTCAATTAATTTTGAATTTCCTTGACCAACTAAAGCTCTTATGGGCGTGCCGAATGGGTCATATTATGTATTAATTCTTATAGTTGTACGATTTAGTGAATTTTTGGGTTTAGTTGAGATTAAATTCAAACCTTAAAATCTGGTTATGAAGGAGAAATTGAAGCATGTGTCGTTTAGAATTTAGATTATCCGGAAGCAAAAGCGCAGAAGAGTTGAAATGTTTGAGAATTTTAAAGGAGTAAGTAATTAGTTATTTATGTTGTTTGATTAGGGAAGATGAAGAGTCAAAGAGTATTGGAATGCCTTGGTTGCCAATTGATAAATTTCAGCATAAAGTATAATTAATGGTTGGGGCAGTAAATGAGATTATAAGATAGGACAAATGATGTTTGAGAAATTGGAATACATATCAAAAAAATTAAAGGCTTTAAATGAAATGGAGCATTAGTTAGTGTTGATTTATTTCTAAGCGCTAATAAATGTCCCAAATATGTTCAAATGGGAAACATAGCTTAAATTGCTGTTTTAAAGTCCAATTAATTTCAAAGTTGAAGTATAACCTTTCAAGTGAACCAGGCTGAGGATTGTGAAATTGGTGATTGTTGAGTTGGGTAAAAGGAACTTAGGGGAGGTATAATGAATATTAGTGAAGGATATTAAGATGGCAAGTCAAATAATTGACTAGGAACCTGATGTTAATGGTTATGTAGAAATTACCCGTGTGAAGATTGTTGGGTTGATGGTTTCATTTCGAGTTCTAGTAAGTAAGATAAGTAGATCATATTTTGTATTAAGGGTTGTTTTCTGTGGGATTAAATTTTCAAGATCTTGAGGTCCCAATTACTAAATAAAGAGTAACGGTTATACAATGTATGCTGAATTGGTAGGCTATGTAAATAAGGGTAAGGAGGTGGAAATAGATGAAAGTTTCAGTGGTCTTGAAATTTAAGGTTGGGTTGATAATAATTGGTAAGAAGTTTAGTCAGATAGTGAGATCTAGTTATTTTGCGGTGCGGTGCGGTTACATTTACCTATTATCTGGATAAGTTTTGATTTTGATTGATTATATATGTTGTTTTTGTTGTTCTGTGCTTTAGGTAAGTGAATTTTGGGGACAAAATTCCTAAAAGGTGGGGAGAGTTGTAACATCCTAAAAATCTAATTGAGGATTAGTGGGCTAAGTAGGAATTAATTTATAAGAGATTATGGAATTATGAGAATATTTGAGGAATTTTTGAGGTATTTTGATGATCTGAAAGACTTTATTTCTCCCTTATTTTAAGGAAAATAAATTTGGGAAAAATTATTTTTAGGTTCAAAGGAGGTTATTGTGGGAGAGGATAATTAAGAGGTTTGGTAGGTAAATTTTTGGAAATAAATGGAATTTTTGTGGCTCAAAATAAATTTTGAAAATTTTGGGCCTAATAGTGCGATTTTTCCTTTCTCCTTTAATTATTATTTTTTTTTCTCTCTTCCCTTTAATCATTCAACCTTCATTCCTGTTCGACGCGCAGAACCCCAATGTCTTCTCTTTCTCTCTCACGTTCTCGCTCTCTCTTTCTCGCTCTCTTTCCACCGCCCAAACCACCACCGTCGTCGGAACCACCATCCAACACCACCATTCTTTCTCTCTCTCTTCCTACTTCCTTCCTCTACTTGTTTTTGTTCCGATCCGTGCCTAAATAAGGAGATAAAAATAGTTCTTTGCCGGATCTATCGGAGCTCTCCGGCGTCGGAATAGTGGTTTTTCCGGTCAACTAAGTACATTTTTGGAATCCCGTAAGTCTCCTCTACATCCCTATGTCTTTAGTTTTTCGTTTTGCTATACTTGAAAAATTAAGCCTTGTCTAAATTGGTATTTCTGGGGGTTCTAAGCTTAATAAATTGAACCTTGGACCTTGATTATGAGTTTCTCTGAGTAGATTTTTCATTGTTGGAGGTTTTCCTAATTATTGGGAATTTTTGGATTTTTGGATATATTAAAAATAGGGCTTTTGATGATCTGAGGTGTCTATAGCTAAATTAATAATTTTTAGATGTTTATTAAGGTTTGGAAAATAAATTGTGGATTAAAGAATGGATTTTTGAGGTTGAGAAATAATTTAGGGATGTAAGGTTTAATTTTATTTAGGCTTGAATTTTTATAAATAGTTATTGGAAAGATAAATAATTTTGGATATATGTATAAATGGAGTAGAGATAAATTTTAGAGATAAAAAGGGAGAATAAATGTTAAATAGAAATTTAAAATAAGTAAGGGCAAAGAAAGGGTAGTTAGTAATTTATTTTCCAACATGTAAAATTGTTGGATAAATAATTAATTGTGGTTGTATGTATGGTTGTGTAGTGCTTGAATTGTACTAAGTTAGCACGGGGGAGCTGCACTATTGTGAGATTGGTGCCAGCTATCAGGTAACCGCTTTCTGCTTGTTTATGTGTGTGTGTAGTGTTAGTAAGAAATTTGAAATATTATTATTTGAAAATTATGATGTTATATGGAGATGGGATTTTGAATCACAAATTGAGATTTGATTATCAATTGATGATTGATGAGATATGGAAATGAGATCTTGGAATATTAATATTTTTATAATAAATGTCCTGTGGAGTATTATTTTGAAATGGCATAAATTTGTGATGTGAAATATTTGAAATAGAAATATATGTGGTTTTGGAAATTATTTAATATATGTATATCATGAAAATACTGGAAGGCCTGGTGCCTGATTGTGGTGTTGCATATCTATGTGTTGTATGTGAGAAATTATTTGGGTATGTGACACCGGTGAATTGGAAATTGTGCCATCACGTGATGAGGTACCCTGTTGCGCCACAGGGACTAATTGATATATTATGAGAAATAAAGGAGAGAAAGACGAAAGAGGGGAGATCGCCCCTTACGGATTCAGAAAGGACAGAGATCCTTCTAATCTGTGGTACTATTCAGGGAGGGTAGAGAGTCCCTCGTGAACTGTACCGTGGTGATCAGGGGCGGGTGGAAGGTCCCGACTGGTCCCACATGTTTTCCCAACATTTCTAGTAAGATTTGTTTGGGTTATCTGTAATTATCAATGATATATATACTATTCTTGAGGATGAATTGTGATGGGTTATTCCACAATTATAAAACGATGAAAAGAGATTTTGGGAATAAGACGTGCATTATATGTGAATACCTGAGCATGCTTCTGAATCGATATATATATATATGTATGTATTCCACTGGACACCTTGCTAGCACACACCACACGTAGATGAGTAGTCAGTGGTTGCGTTTTGGGGCTACCCCCCGTTGATCTCACTTTTGCAGGTCCTAGGAGCGGTACGGTATAGACAGTCAAGGGAAGGATCCGGGAACTTCTCACTGATATCGTGAGATATTCTGGACCAGAGGGACAGGAGGTATTGCCACATTTAGGATCATATTTTGTATAATGCTTCCGCTGAACCTTGCTATTATTCTGGGGAAAAATTATTAAATAATACCTATTATGGTATGGTATTTTGTGGATGATCTGTGGAGATTAATCATGGATAATGAAATTTTCTCTGATTGTACTGGGGAGAAAATTATATTGTGATGACGGAGTTTGGAATTGAGGTTTGAAAATTGAATTATATATAAATATCATGGAAAGCTCTTTTTCTAACTATGTTAGTTATTTTATTAATTTAATTCTTTTTCCTAACATAGTTAGTACTATAAACGGTTTAATGTTTAATTGTAAGTGGTTAATAGTGGGATTTTGGAGGTAATATTACACTATTAATGTAGTATTGAGGGGTTATGCTAATAACCATTTTTTTAATGAAATTGTAGATGATATTAGACTTTTTTTGATAGGGATTGGAGAGTGACCCTAATCTATTCAAGTAGAGATAACCTTGCATTGACAGATCAGTTAGCTAAATTAGCTCTTAGTCCAGATAGTATCTGGTAGTTCTTTGATCAACCACCATCTCTATTGCAGGAAATGGGCGATGATGAAGGTTATGCCTAATCGTCTTGTTAGGTTGTTTATATTTTGATAATGTGATCCAGTTTAAATTAAAAAAATATTTCTTCACGAAAAAAAAGCCCCCACCCCATCGACCACAAGCTGGAGGCTGCCACTGGCCACTCCCCTCATTGTAGGCGAGGTTTTGTGTGCCAAAGGTTTTTTTTTTTGACCAGTATGTGCCAAAGGTTGAGAATGTGTGACTGTATTCCGTTACCCATTGGTTTTTAAAATGTTTTATGACCATTGAGACAATAAACAATTTTGTTAGGGTAGTTTAAAATAATATATAAAATAATTATTGAAAATATAAATATACTTAAAATAGGACAATTATAAATTTGGTTGATAAATTCGACAAATCCCTAATTGAATCACTGTCGCAATTTGAGATTTTAAAATGAGAGTAAAGTGACTTAAATATCTTTTTCCCCGTCTCATATCTCTTAAAAAAATTTGGGTTAAGGGTTAAAAATACACATATAATTTTGTTAAAAGTTCATCCAGCACCTAGTGCTTTATTTTGGACAAAAAATAACCCTGAACTTCTAAATTATGATCAAAAGTCACATTGTTAAATTGCGGTAAAAAATACACATGTGATTTTGTCAAAAATTTCGTCCAGCACTTTTGGACCCTAATTGTAAGTGTGACTTTTGATTATAATTTGGAAGTTTAGAGTTACTCTTGGTAAAAAAAAAGGTACTTGATGCTGGACCAACTTTTGATAAAATCACATGTGTATTTTTAACTCTTAACCCAAAAAGTTTCATTGTCTTGTAGTTTGCCTTTTGTCGATTACCTTGAAAACCTTATTTTTCCGGTGTGTGTATCAAAACTTAGATATATTTGTTGGTAAATATCTGCTACTCGCTTCGATCCTAAATATAAAATCAAGTTGACTTTCTTGATAAACTTATGGTTAGCATATAACCCACTTTAAAGTATTTATATTTATAATTATTTTCTTAACTTATTTACCCCACTTTTAAAGTAATTTATATTCCAATTATATGTAACATATGTTGAAATTGAATAGTCTATTTGGCTTGGTTAATCTCCACAATAAAAGCCAACTTGATCTTAAAGAAGAAGGACAAGGTGGAAGAACAGAGAACATTGAAGTCATTTTACTAATATTTTGAAATCTCAAATTGAGTCTGTAACTCAATTAAGGATATATTGAATTTACAAATCTGATTTAGAATTTTCCTATTTTAAGTAGTTTTATTGGAATTTTCTAAAAGGCCATATTTCGGGGATTTACCATGTATTAGGGCAGAATATTCTTCAATTCAAGCGAGTAAAAGGATATATTTCAAGAAATTAATAACATTAAAGACGGATTTTAATATAATTGATCCTTCTAAGCGTGGAATTCATATAAAAATATTGTAAATCGCTAATAAGAAGTGGTGAAACATGCATAGCTTCAAGTACGTGACAAGTATAAAATAATTTATCTTTTATGATAAATTCTGAGAGCAAAATACATCCTAGCAATGTCAGCCAATCAACCTTGAGCAGAGATAATTTCTGGGCTTCTACTTGTTTGGACTTGCTCAATATTAAGCTTCAACAAACTAAGCCCATGGCTTGGTTTCTACCTTGTCTCTTATGGGCCCATTATGACTTCATATTGTAGTTTATGCTTTTGTATCTCAGGTTTGCTGGCCTTCAACATTTCCCTGTTTTCTGAGCTTTACAAGACTTCAAATGGTTCTCACAGAAGCCAATATTCCCCTGCTCTAATGTACTTTTCAATATGTGGAGTTGTACATTCACTTCTGGTGAAGAAGATGATTTTCAATGGAATCTCATCATATTGCTGACCTTTTTGGAGTCTTTCTAGTTGTATATTTAGTTTGTTGATAGGCCATTAACCATCCTAAAAGGCCCATCTCTCCCGTTGTTCAAATGTTGGTCTAGTCTACATGGGCTTTTTTTTAATATATATATATATATACATATATGTAATGACTGGATGTTATATCCTTTTAATATATATTGTCTTTTTATATAAAAAAAAAAAAAGAATAAAATAGGTGGACCACCTTCCCCTCCTCCTCCCATTGTCGCCGTGAGATCAAATTTTAATGCTTCAAATTTCACATTTCCTAATATATGATTATAGTTTTACTTCTTCTCCTTCTTCTTCTTCTTCTTTTTTTTTTTTTTTCATAGTAGTAGCCAACTTCATTAAAATTGAATAGTAATACAAGTCGGTGATTGTAAGAACAAGTAATTACTTAAGCGCCTATTAATTCATGCATAAGCAGACATTTTTTTTTTTTGAACTGAAATGCATAAGCAGCCATAGACATACCTAACAGTTGCAAAATATCATCATGTGCAATCTTCACCTTAAAAGGTTTATAATGCAGATTTGCAGCAGCAGCAGCAACAATAATAATCTACAAGTGAAAAATTTTTAGATTAAAATTTAACAATTTAATTTATTTGTGTTTTTCCTATTAATATATAATATATTTTTATAATATGTGATATATGGATCATTAAAATTTCATGGAACAGTGATTAATGATGATATGAGAGGAAGAAAAGGGAAGCTTGGTCTATTGTATGAATAATATAATATCAATTAAGTTCTATAATTTGTCAATAGTGGCACATGCTGAATATTATTTATTTAAGTGGGACCTTTGTGATTTTTCCTTTGTGATAAGTTTGTCACATACAGTAACATGGTTGAATTTCCTTATAATAACCCAAGTCTTTGGATTATTTGTTGTGAGAATTCTTTTCTGTAGTTGATCGATATTTATCCTCTTTGATAATTTCTGACTTCATGCTACTACTTACATATAAATATTCAAGTTTAATTTGTCACGACTATTTTAAGGATGATTCATGTATCAAATTAAAATATATATCACCATCAATGATAGAATACTTACAAAATTATGGTTGTTATAATGCAGTGGTAGATATCAGAATAATATTTGTGACAACATGTATCATAAAAATAATTGATACAGAAAGTACTCACGTGTGTATATATATATACATATCATTGTTCACAAACTTAATCACATAGTAGGATAATACTTTGTTGTTGTATGTAGAAACTCAAAATTGACGGGCTGATTCAAATCAGAAACCAATGAACCAACATGTCCAATATATGTCAGTAACTGACCTTGGAAACAAGCGACTCTGATTGATGATTTAGAGTGAATAAATACAACTCTGTAATATCCTGGGTAACCCGTGTAATTAGTTGGGCAAGATATCCGGGTTATTATTTTCTTAAAACTTTCTAACCACCAAAAAAGTGAACTAGATTATGAAAAGTAAAGGGTAAATCAAAAGCCTAGCATTCTCCCACTTATTTCTAATCTCATCACAAAGTGCCACCATTCTCTTTAAAAGTTGTTGACATATTTCTATTTCTTACACATAAATATTCAGGAATAATTATTTTTAGCATTATTTTACGGATGATTAGTGTTTCAAATTAAAATATCTATCACTATCAATGATAGAATGCTTCCAAAATTGTAGTTGTTATACTGCAGTGGTACATATCAAAATACAACTATTTATCACATGAATATAAAATAATCAACCTAAAATGCAAAACCTCTACAACCATGTAACTTTTCAAAAGACAAAAGTTAATGTTCACATTAGGGCTTTTATCATGTGTTAAGCATAAGATTTATGCCTTTTGATTTTGGAGACCCACGCTATAAAAATTTGAAAGCTCCACAGTTTTATTTACAATTCCCCGCCTCTATTTTTGGGGACCCACGCTATAAGCATTTGAAACCTCGTACACCTTCCCTTTTGTCTTATCTGCAATTACCCGCCTCTGTTTTTGCACAAACATTTGAAAGCTTCACAATTTTACTTTACGCCACCTCCATTTCCTTCCTATTTCAAATTTCAAATTGTTGCAACTTTTCCATTGTCCCGCCAATGTACAAGGACAGAGTCCCCATTATAAATTTCCTTACCAATAGTGCCATGAAATCTTCATCCTCATTTGAAAGAAGTGGTTCATTTGGGTCCCTCTCAAGGATGTCATAAGAAGATAGAAGAGTTGCAGCAAACCAAATTGTTGTATTCCATGAGATGGTGAGAAATCTTCCCAAGTACTCTAAAAGGGTGAAACGTTTTCTCTAATCGACAACGGCTTGGTTTCTGATTTGTTTGTTGTTCTTTTATACCCCATTTGGTACAATAGAAGAGTTTGTAATGGAAGTGGAAGTGGAATTAGAATTGGAAGTGGAGGTGAAAATAGAAGTGAAAGTGAATTTTAAAGTGTTTTTGTTTTAAAGGTGGAATCACGATTTACTTTTAATTTTTAAATGTATATTTATAAGATCAAAATACCAAAATGCCCTTCTCTCTGAAAAAACCATCAATGCCGACACCACCATCAACAGGCAACACCACCCATGACACTTTCATCAATAGAAATCAAGAAATAAAAAATACAAATATAGACCTCACAGATCAATAGAAATTTGAGGAAGGAGTTGTGATGAAGATGGGTTTTATTCAAGGCAATCGAACAAAAAAATCAAAGGGGCATGGCAGATCAGAAGCCGTTGCAACAGTGGACGAGATGGGGAGGAAAAAGAATAAAAAGCAATGTTGAGGGAGAGGGAAGATGAAGTTGTCACCGTCGCAATACTCCTGGCCACCACTGTCGCTATTTGAGACTCAATGCTTGGTGAGAGAAATTAAAATAAAAAAAGACCCACATCCAGTCGAAAGGCTGCAGATCGAATAGGGAGAGGGGGTTTACTAGTGTCACCACCTCTACACATCCAGTCACCATCTTCTCCGTTGGAGGACCATTGCCATTCTTGCTGGTGGGTGGAAGACCGTAGATGAGAGGAGAAGACAGAACAAAAACGAGATGGGGAGGGTATCACATTCACAATCATAAACAAAGATAAGGGGAGGAAGTGTCATTGTTGGAGGAGCAAACCATGAACAGCGGAGGTGGAGGCCATCGAATCTGAGAAAGAAGAGAGATGAAATATGGTAACCATTCTCTGCAGGCAAAACAATCATATGATAAAATAAATACGGATATATTGGTCCAAAGTTTTCAGTTCCAGGGAACTAGACTTAGTTCTATGGGTCAACCCAACGAACCCACTTCCATCATTTTTTATGGAAGTGGGTTCCACATGGAACTGACTTCTAACCCACCAAACACACAAAAATGTTGATTCCACTTCCACTTCTACTTCTTTACCTCCAATTCCTTCACACCAAACAAGCCATTAATATTATTGCAATTAAACATTTATTGCTGGTATTCAGTCATAAACTATCATGCCCCTAATTTCAGTGAAAAAGGTCATATCTCTTTCCCTCTCCTCTATATCCTTCCCTTTATATGTCTCTTAATATAATGGACAATGGGAAGATCTTTCATCATTGGTGAAGGAGAAGTAACGATGATGCATCTCTGTAATGACGGTGGGGAGGAAGTTGTGATGACATGAACCATCAATGAACTGTTCAGGTGAGGATGTAACCATCAAGAGAAGCTACTAAAGATGTCATTGATGAAAAACAACTTGTGGTGGTTGCTTTTGTCGATGTCATTGATTTTGCCTTGAATGAAGACCAATCTCCTTCTCCGTCATGTTTTCTGGGCTCGAAGAATGTCATCCCATTCTTCATTTTCTTTTATATGTACGTTCAGTGTCAATGAGTAGGGAGGGAAGGCAAGCATGAAATTTTTTGTTCTCTGTTTTCTTCCTAACTCATATTCCAACTAATGGTTAATAGCTTGCCATTGTCATTTTTCAACCTTTTCAGATTTGCTGATACAAGAAAAGTGAAAAACTCTCATTTCTTCTCTTCCTTTTGTAGAGGTTCTTCAACCTCATTAATGACTTATGTAAGTTAAAATATAAGGTTCAATGATTTCTTCAAAATAATGTGATGTGTATGAAATGTTGCTAAAAAATTATAATATGGTTTAATTAATATATGTAGATGATACATATCTTATTTAATCGGTTAAGATTTGATTTTTAAAAAGGAACTTTTTAATTGATACAATATTTAAAATAAATGTAATTGTATAATTATAAATGGTTTTTTAAAAAAGAGATTTTAAAGTTGTTTAACAAAAATTTATGATTGAGAAATCCAGAATAAGTTATTTCAAAGGTAACTGGTTTTTCTTTACATCTCTAATTTCCCTTGATATTATAGATAATAGGGTCTGAAAAAAGTGAACGAAACCTCAATCACCTGCAGAGAGAAATTTTTGATCATGCTATCTCATCAGTCAACAACCCATCAAGTGGATTATTCTTTGTCAATGGATATGGAGGGACTGGTAAAACTTTCTTATGGAATGCATTGGCTTCCACTTAGCCTACAAGGGGGGACATTGTTCTTATAGTCGTTTCTAGTAGTATTGCAGCTACATTACATCCATCTGGAAGGAGTGCTCATTCTAAGTTTGCTATCATAATTGACATAAATGAATTTTCAACATGTTCAATAGCTCAAATATCTCCCCTTGCTAATTTATTGAGATCTACAAAGTTAATCATATGGGATGAAGCACCTATTGTCCAACGATGTTGCATTGAAGCATTGGATTGTTCGCTAAAGGATGTTTTCACTATAATTCACCATTCAGTAGTAAATGCATCATAATTGGTAGTGATTTCCGTCATATACTACTAGTAATTCGAAAAGGGTCTAGGGGTTCAGTAGTGAATGCATGCATAAAAGAGGTTACAATGGTTCTTAGAATGGTTGCTCAATATTGGCAATGGAAAATTGGGCAACCCTTGTAATGGAGTTGCTGATATTGAAATACCTAATACATTTCTTGCTCCTTCATCAAGTGAACCAATGTTTGCTATTGTCTCAGCAACTTATGATAATTTGTTGGATAATTTTTCATCCAACAACTACTTTAACGATAAGGCAATTTTGCCCTAGAAGTTTTGAATCAACTTAATGAATGTCTGACCGAAATTACTAGGAAAAGTACACATCTATTAAAGTTGCGATTCAGTTTGCTGTTAACCGATAGGAATTTATTGTTTTTTGAGCACATTTATCATACAAATATATTTATTTATATAACTGGTATGATAAATTGTGCTGTGCCATTTGATGTAATGAGTAGATAAATTCACAAATTTTCTCCATCTTTTGTAGGAAAAAGAAGGAGGAACAAATGAAGCGGAAATCAGCAGAAGAAAGTATGGTAGTAAGGAAACTCAAAAATATATCCAAATGAGCATATTGCCTATAATGAATATTTTTTAATTAAACTCACCAATATAATAAATTATTTTTACTAATTATAATTTCAATAAATATTAACTATTAATTAAAATTTTATAATATACATAAATAAATAAAAATATTTCTATACTAAATAATTAAATCAAAACGTATTGGTGAGAATTTTGTAACTTCAATTAACCGGGTGCGTCCAAAAAATTTCTCACACATGTTCTCATGAAGTTTAACTATTTCCATTTATTAAAAAAAATTATCTCCTATATTTTCTTGCACATCTTCTCTTATTCAAAATTTTAAACCCATGTCTCAAATCTCAATTCCTTGTCATATATTTTAAATAATAATAATAATAAGTAAATATAAATATTAATTAGTTTTAAATATACAAGATAAAATAAAAAAATATATTCATCACGTAACATTTTATATTAAAGTACCTAAATTCGAATTTGGTTTTGAAAATCCATTTTAAGTTACAAGATCGATTTTGAAAGTGTTTTAAATTCGAATTTGATTGTTCAAATTTGAATTTACCTGTATAAAACTCTGCAGAATTCAAATATGATGCATCAAATTCAAATTTAGAGGAGATACAAATAGATTTATGAGTGTATTTATAATTTTAAAAGGGAGAATTGCATTCAAATCCCAAAAAAGAGATGTATTCAATATGTTATTGTCAAATAAATTTGATTATTTTAATATGAACAGTTTGAATCTTATTGATATCGATCTGACATACTGACCTTTAAACATTATCAGAATCGGTTCAATGTTTGGTCCAATTTTAAAAGATTTGATATGTGTATGTGTGTGTGGGGGGAGTATATATGTGTGTATAAATAGGGGTAAATATGGAATCACATTCCATGCTCATCAGAAAGATGAGCAAGGTGTTTCCCATCTTAATCTATGCGGTTCATATTTATCTTAACAGTCCATATTCATTTTAATATTTTTAATAAATTATTTATTTCAATGAGTACAAAATAAAAAAATAAAGTTAATCTTGTGGCTATCATTTGTTAAAAAACTGAATTTATCTTTGAAAAAAATGATCATCTAAAAATTTTAAATCTGGTCCAGCCATATTAAATTTTGGATGGTCCGGATTTCGTTTCAGCTATGAGAATTGCTTTCTCATCGCTATGGTGAGCACTCGAGTATATATGTCCGAGTGGGAGAGGAATCTCTCCACTGAGGTTCTGATAAGCTCCTAAATTTCATAACAAAATATTGTGAATAATTTTGTGAATAAGATGTTGAAAAAGAAAACAAAAGCTAAATGAAAAAGAGGGCAAAGAAATATTTGTGATTTGTATGAAATTTGGAGCTTAACGATTTTATGAACTTTAGTAAATTGTAAAACTAATCAACCCTCTTTCTTTCTTGTATAGGAAGAGGTGATCAAGTGAAAAAGCTCAGAGGAAACACAAACAAGATTGGAACTGAAGACCAGCTGAGAAGAAGACCAAAGGACCAAAAACAAAGTGACTTCGCCACGGCGAAGATCACGGCGAGTATCTTACAATTCGGCCTCCCAGACCAGAAAGTTCGCCGTGGCGAAGTCACAGCGAGGCCACGGCAAAAATGCCAAATGCTGCGCATTTTACTTAAAGAAGCTGACTGAAATGGGATAAAAGGATTTATTTAAGAGTAATGTGGGGTAGAACGAACATAGGGCATATTTTTGGGACATTTGGAGCTTCAAGAGAGAGTGGGGAAGGGCTAGGAAGCTTGGAGGATCTTGGAGAGATTCAAGTTCATTGATCTTGGTTTCCTTTCTTCTTCCTTCTTCTCTATTTTTCTGTCATGACTTCCTTCTCAATCTTTATTTTCGTTTTTAATTTCTCCATGTGTAACTAAATCCCTTTTCTAGGGTTACTTTGAACCATTCGATGGATTGAATCTTGTATTTCTTTTCTTTGATGCATTAAATGAATTTTTATGTGTGGATTTTCATCTTACTCTTATTTATATAAGTGCTTGATCACCACTTGATTTGTTAAATGAAATATGGCTTGAGAGAGAGTATTTTGTTTTAGAACTTGGGTGAAATCATGTTAGACTTGAAGTTTATGGTTTTAAATGGATAGTTAGTTGGTAATATAGAGATATAATTGCTGACCTAACATTGTTCATGGGAGGTTGGTGGAGAATTTATGGCTTGCATTAATTGTGGCAAGAGGTTGTGCAATTAATGCAAGTATAAATTTGATTTTGACTTGAAAAAGCTTCTTCAAATGAAATTGAACCTTGGACTCACACATTAATTCATTAAAATGCTAAAAGGAAAGGAATTTACTAGGCCATGAAGTTAAATGGGGATAAGTAACCCTAGATCTTTTTATTTGTCTTGAAAAGTGTTTTCTAAATCACCTCTTTATTTTATAGTCTTTGTGATTAAAACCTTTACTAGAAGTAGAATTTTAAATGGCAATCTTTTACACTTTGAATCTTCAAACCAAAAATTAATTTTGCTTAACTTAATTTAATCTACTAAGCCTTCTGTTTGATCGCATTTGTAATCAAATCCCTATGGGAACAATACTCTACTTATCACTTTATTACTTGGCGCGACCCGTGCACTTGCCGTACGAACAGGTTCCCCTCAACTTGCCTCTCCATTTAGTTGAAACATAACATTTTATTAAAATTTTGCCATTATATATATAAAAAAATTTCCCAACCTAAAATCCGTCATACTTTTTTTTTAAAAAAAATTCCTAACCTAAAAAGATGGATCAAGAATAATTGCTTCTTCTCTTCACTGATGTTCATGATGTTCGCCTCCATCCTCTTCAAACTGCCAGCCAAGCCTTTCCACCTCTTTCAACTTTTCATCACCTTCGCACCATGTCCGATTATCCCCACCACCGATTATGGATCACCATGGTCAAGCCAACCATATGACTCATCACCGACCTTGATGGAACTCACAAAAAAGATAAGGAAGATTCCACAAAGATTTGAAGATTACCATATTATAGTATTTGATTGTTATCAATTAGTATTAATTGTGATTTGCATTTAGTTTTAATTTCTAGAATGTTCAAGTGTTATTTTAATTTGATCGTTATCGATTAGCATTAATTGTGATTTGTATCTCAAGAATGTTCTGTCATCAATTCCTATGGTTTGATTAAGGTCTTAAATAGCACCTCAACTATTTGCTTTATACGTCTTATGAATTTGAATAATAATATCAGTTTTTCTTTGTCTCTATCTCTTTTCTTCTATCTCTCTTATTTCGTCTTGCTCTATCTATCTTTCTCTCTTATCTTCTTATAAATCCTCTCTTCCCCTATCTCTTCTATTCTCATATATTCTCTTTCAACTCCCTTTTCCCCTTCCCGTTCTGCATCAATCGGTACTAGAACCAGGTTCCACCTCCCTTCTTTGCCTAAACTCTCTTACAGTTGTTGTCTGTTCACTGTTTGGGCTATTTGTGTGTGGTTTCTGCTTATCGGACCTTCGTTGAGCCAAGGATCATTAATAAAAAATATACAGGGAAAAAGTTGTAACTTTTTGCTCCAAAATTTATTCGGTAAGGATTTGATCTTACAACTTAAATCTATTGATGTAGAAGGAAGTAATAGCTAGTAATCATCTGATCTTGATCTTTAGTTGATTTTTTTTCCATTTTTTCTTCCTTCTTTTCATTTGGCATTTTTCCTTATTTTCCCAGAACTCCTTATTCTCCTTTCCCCTTATCTCGTGAGTTAGTGCAAAAAAGGAAAAAAGACAAAAAATGGCTATACTCCGTCCCATTTTACCCTAGGTTAGTAAAGATTTTTGACAGTTTCCCTTAGGGTTTTCAGAACCGTCAGATGCTAATGTGAAGGCCTCACTTAGTTTGTTACTTATTTAGCAAAAGCAATCCCACTGGAGCTGTAGAGTTCTCAGAGGGTTAGGCTTGTTAAGTAGGATCTTCACCTTTTTGGTACGGCAACTTAGAAGCCTTTATTAGGTTTTGGTAAGACCACCTTAAACCCTACATATTAGAAACTCCTCTAACTCTTACATGACGCTTTGATGTGTCCCTACTAAACAAACATAATCTGATCAGGACATTGCTGATATAAAAGACACCATATCTGAGTTTCAAAATGTGAAAGGGCTATTTATGACTATGTTGACAGAGCAATAAGTGATTCAACTCATGCTAGGTTTGATGAAACCAATGGTAACATTAATGCTCTTGAGGCTAGACTTGACAATAAGCTTAAAGAAGTTATGTCACCTATTCGTCATTTAGGGCAACATAATTTTGGAAAAAATATCAAGCCTAAAACATCATAAGTAGAGAAAAGCTTAGAGACCACACAATTGAATAATCATGATGGTTTACTCCAGAACCCTAACAATGATCAAAATTCAACCCTCCACAAGCCTAAGTTTCATCATGGTAGGAATTCCTATATAGGTAGTCATTATCTTTCCTTGGGTAATGGTAATAACAATGATAGTTAACCCCAAGCAGACTTATTGGCCCATTGTTAGAGGAAGAAGACCTTTGGAGTGACTATATAATGGACACCAATATATGTATGAGAGATATCCACCTAGGTATAATAATAGAGGCAACCTTAGACATAGCTATGAGGAAGATATCACTAGGAAGGTTAAAGTGGATGCCCCTGAATTTGATGGTAGGTTAGATCTGACATACTTTTTAGATTGGCTTGCCAACATAAAAGACTATTTTGACTGGTATGATATGAATGACACCCAGTGAGTATGCTTCACCAAGATGAGACTTGTGGGAGCCGCATACATGTACTGGCACACTGTTGAAGTAACCCTTGAAGAGCAAGGTCAACCAGCAGCGGCTATATGGGCCCGGATAAAAATGAAATTGAAAGAGAAGTATATGTCATCTTGATACAAGTGCCAATTATTCAGTCAACTCAATAATATAAGATATAGCTCTACTGTTGCTGACTACATAGTCCGTTTTGATGAACTTAGGTTAAGGTGTGGGCTAAAAAAAAACCCTTGGTCATCACTTAGTAGGTTTATTGATGGCTTTCAGCCTAACATACAAAGGGCTCTTAAGCCAAATTTTCCTGAAACCCTTGAGGATGCCCATCATAAAGCCCAAGAAATAGAATCTTTGTCGAAGTACCCTACTTTTCGATGTCCTACTTCTCAAGGCATGGATTTCTGGCAGACTCATGGTTCCATTCCTACTGATAGGATTATAGGGCCATCATCTAGAGTCACTTCCCGATTCAATTCGGGCCAATCATCAAGTATCAAATTGATTAGTGAATCTATTGGCTCTAGTTCCTGCCCTAATGGGTCACCCATTGAATGTATCAAGTGGCACTCTAAGGGGACCATAGCTTCCAAATACCCCCAGTGCATGCTACTTCTCCAGTACCAAGACAAGGATGAGTGCACTACTAATGTTGTCATCGACCCCTTTGATAGCCGATCTGATGTTGATGAAGAAATCTTCACAAATGACATACCACCAGAGCATCTTAGGGTAATGCAATGTCTTGTAACCGTCCCCTCATTAGATGACTCTTGGAAACACCACAACATCTTCCACACAATTATGAAGCACGATGAGAAGTCTTACAAGCTCATTATTGACAACAGAAGTGAAACGAAAGTTATCTCTAGCTGAGGCGTCATTAGATTTGGGCTAAAGACTGAGAGGAGTCCCCAAACCTTTTCGTGTTGCTTAGATAGAAAACACCTCCCTTCCATCACTCAACAATGTCACTTATCTCTTTATCTTGGTGATTATAAGGGGTACATCCTTTGTGTTGTCATTCATATGGACGTATCCCATATTCTCTTAGGACACCTGTGGCTTTACAATCATGACATCATCATACATGGCCGATCAAACAATCATATGTTTAAGCATGAGGGGAAAATGATCCTTTTATGACCTGTTAAGCCTGAGCCTAAAGGAAAGGATTCAGCCAAACCTGAAGGTTCTCCCTAAGTACCCCAAACTTCACCTCCTGACAGAAAAGCAATTTGCACAGGAAAGTAATGAGGTAGGCATCATTCTTGCTTTGTCATAAAGGCCATCCTCCCCTCTACATTTGTTTCTTCAAACTTAACCAAAGAGGTTTCACACTTGTTGGATGAGTTTAAGGATGTTGTGCCTGACGAGTTACACCCTAACTTGCCACCATTGAGGGATATCCAACATGCCATTGATTTAGTTTTAGGATCCAAACTCCCTAATTTGCTGCATTATAGGATGAACCCTAAGGATAAGGAAGAGTTTAATAAGAAGGTCAATAGTTTATTAGAAAAACATTATATCCAATATAGCCTTTGCTCATGTGCAATACCCACTTTATTGACACCCAAAAAGGATGGCACTTGGAGAATGTGTATCGATAGTAAAGCTATCAACAAAGTCATAGCTAAGCATAGGTTTCCTATCCCTAGACTTTAAGATATGCTTGATCTAAGATTGACCTCCATAGTGGGCACCACCAGATTAGGATTCGACCTGGAGACGAATGGAAGACCATATTCAAGATACAGGATGGCTTGTATGAGTGGTTAGTCATGCCTTTCGGTCTCACCAATGCATCAAGTACTTTCATAGGCGTTATGACTCACCTCTTTCAACCCTACTTAGGAAAGTTTGGTTGTCTACTTTGATGATATCCTAATCTTTAGTAAGTCTTTAGATGAGCATTTGACACATCTTCGCCATGTGTTTCTCACCTTTCGGTAAGAAAAATTCTATGTCAATCTTTCTAAGTGCTCCTTTCTCCAAGAGCAAGTTGTTTTCCTCAGATTATCATTTTTGCATAAGGGTTATTTGTTGACACTGAAAAGGTGCGGGCCATTCATGATTGGCTTAAACCTACATCCTTCATGATGTTTGAAGATTCCATGGTCTTGCATCCTTTTACAGACGTTTTATTAAAGACTTTTAGCACTATCATGAGCCCTATCATAGAGTGTCTTAAAATGGGTAAGTTTCATTGGACTAAGGCTACTTCTTGAGCTTTCGAAGTCATTAAACAGATGCTTTTTGAAGCCCCAATCTTAATGGTACCTAACTTTTCTAAATTCTTCGAAGTTGTTTGTGATGCCTCCAGAATAGGGATTGAGAGCGTCTTAAGTCAAGAAGGTCAATATGTTGCTTTCTTTAGTATGAAGCTGAATAAGGCAAAGCAGAGGTATTCCACCTATATCATTTCATCTTTTGAGCAATGGAAGTACTACCTCTTGCCCCTACTATTTGTTGTGTACTCAAATCATCTAGCTCTTAAGTTTCTCAACTCCCAGTGAAATTTGAACCCAAAACATGCTAAGTGGGTAGAGTTTCTCCAAGAATTCACCTTTGTTGTTAATCACCACGCTGGGATAGAAAATAAGGTAGCAGATGCCTTAAGCTATCGAATTAATCTTTTGCATACTATTCATGTACATGTTGTCGGCTTCAATCGTATAATAGATGATTATACTACATGCCCCGATTTCGGTCTCATTTACCAAGAGGTTAAGGATGGATCTCACCATGACTATCCTGACTACCTTATTAAGGATGGTTACCTCTTTTGTGGGAATAAATTATGTGTTCCCCGCACATTCTTGTGAGAATTTCTTGTTTGGGAACTCTACAGAGGAGGTTTAGCTGGTCATTTTGGGAGGGATAAGACTACTACCCTTTTTGAAGATTGATTTTATTGGCCCTCCCTTCAACGTGATGTTGCTCGTATCCTTTCATAATGTCATACATGTCAAACTTTCAAAGCTAAGAAACAAAATATCGGATGGTACACTCCTCTACCAATTCCTAATGCATCATGGAAGGAGATCAATATGGACTTATTCCTAGGTTTGCCTAGGACTATTCGACAACATGACTCTATCTTTGTTGTTGTCGACTGATTCTCTAAGATGGTACACTTCATCCCTTGTAATGAGACCACTTATGCCTCTCACTTAGCTAAACTCTTCTTTAAAGAAGTTGTATGCCTACATGTATTGCCTATTTCTATCGTGTCTAATGTGATGTTAATTTTGTCATCTATTTTTGGAAGACCCTTTGGAAATTTTTTGGTACCCAACTAAAATTCTCTTATACTTTTCACCCTCAAATTGACGGTCAAGCTAAGGCGACCATCGTAGCTTGGAGATTTGCTTAGAAGCCTAGTAAGGGACAAACTAGGAAATTGGTATCTCATTTTACCTACCGCTGAGTTCGCTTATAATAGCTCTATCAATCGAACCACAGGTAAAAGCCCATTGAAAATTTTCACAGGTTCAATCATAACCAGCTTATTGACTTGGTACCCCTTCCTTTGACAGCTTGAACTTCTGAATTTGCAGAATCCCTAGCCCATCGCCTTCATGAATTGCATGCTGAGATTAAGCATAAAATAGAACTTAGTAATAATCAATATAAATTAACAGCTGATGCTCATCAGTGAGCTCAAAATTTAGATGAAGGAGACTATGTAATGGCCCATATTCGCCCTGAGCGTTACTTTAAAAATTCCTTCAAGAAGTTGCATGCACGTGCTTAAGGCCCATTTCATATTCTAAAAAACCTTGTTCCCAATGCTTACCTATTGGAATTGCCTCCTAAAATGTCTATTAGTCCAGTTTTTAATGTTGAGGATCTTACCTCTTACCGAGACATTTTTGAGCCTCCCCCATTTTTTAGTGATGACTCTGCATGTTCCAGGTACAGTGCTCTGGTTCTGCCGTTACCTTGCGTCCCTCCAACATAAGAAGTGATCAATGTTATCATGGATGAAGAAACCATTTTCACCTAAAATGGTCCAGTTCGTTGTTATCTTGTTCAATGGAAAGGCTCCTCTGATATAGATGCTACTTGGATTATTGAAGACGAGTTCCATCGAATCAACCCCGCCTTGCTTGACTCCTTCAATACCCCTTCCTCCCTAGAAACGAGTTCTTTCTAGTAGAGGGAATGATGGGAATCACAAAAGGATAAGGAAGATTCCACAGAGATTTGAAGATTACCATATTAGCATTTGATTGTTATCAATTAGTATTAATTGTGGTTTGCATTTAGTTTTAATTTCTAGAATGTTCTAGTTTTATTTTTATTTGACTATTATCAATTAGTATTAATTGTGATTTGCATCTCTAGAATGTTCTTCATCAATTCCTAGGGTTTGGTTGAGGTTTATAAATAACACCTCAACTATTTGCTTTATAGGTCTTATGAATTTGAATAATGATATCAGTTTTCCTTTGTCTATATCTCTTTTCTTCTTTCTCTCTCATTTCTTTTTACTCTATCTCTCTTTCTCTCTTCTCTTCTTCTAAATCCTCCCTTCCCCTATCTTTTCTATTCTCATATATTCTCTTTCATCTCCCTTTTTTCTTTCATGTCTACATCAGACCTACTCCATTAACTCCTATGTTGCGTCTTCACTGCCACACGATCGACCTAACCCTTACACTCTGGCCGCCTCTCCTTATGCTTCTTCATGCTCTACCTAATCAGAAACCCCCAAAAGAAAACTACCAAAACAACCACAGCGGCAGCAATGGCACAATAGAGGAGTGGCTAACTGAGCTAATGTTAGCCATTGACAAAGTAAGGGGAGAGAAAATCTGTGAGTGTCTATTCGTTGGCCAGAGATAGGCTGTGGGCTTGGCCTTAGAATGAGGAGGGGTCGCCTTCTTCTTTTGAAAAAGAGCCACTGTCTTGAAAGTGGCGGCACCGGTAGACACCGACGGAGGTACAGACCTGGTAAGATGGTTGCCTGGCATCTCAGACACAAAAAAAGTCATGGCTAGAATAATCCTCAGATATAGAGAGATTAAGAAAAAGAAGAAGATGAATAATTTTTTATATATAGTAAAACACTGTGCTTCAACTAAATGAAGGGAAACCTAAGTAGAGAGGTTACTCTCCCATGTAGGCGTGCCCTCAACGTACCGTAATATTTAGAAATAAATAAAATGCTAATGTTACAAAATAAAATAGATAATCTCGACTTCGCCAAAAAAAAACAAACAGACAAAAAAAAAGAGGTAACCTCGAGTTTAATGGAACAAAAATATGACATGTTGCATGACTTTTATGGTATAAGGAAATTTTTGTAGTTCTTATAATTTCGAAAAGTGGTTATGTTTTAACTAGAAAAGTGAAACTTTTTCATTTGGAGAAAAATATAATTTTGAAGAGGAATCATCATCAATCAATTTAAAATATAAACAACATAGGGAGAGGCCTTAAACATTGTACATCTGTATACCGATAGATGTCACTAACTTATTATAGTACCATTACTATTAATCCGGGTCCAATTGTTCAGGCGAAACTGAATTTGAAGCAATTAAATTGAATTCTCCATTTTAGTCACTTAGATCTTCCTCCTCACTTCATGTTTCCTTCAGATCGATCTCTCATCTGCCGCTGCTCCACCGAAGACATGACATGGATTTTTTACCTGCAATTTATTGTCAATACAATAGAACCCAAGAGATCTAACACAAGGACATTGACAAAAAAGATGTAGGAATGATTCATCACAAGAGCATCCATTTAGATTAAGTTGATGAAGTTGAAGAATATCATGCGAGGGAATAGCACTGTGAAGTAATTTCCATGTGAAAATTAAATATTTCGTTGGACGAGATATGGACCAAAGAAACTCCCAGAATTCATCCTTTTGACCTATGAATTTTTATGCGATGGTGTTCAATGTTTCCTTGCTATACAGAGAGCACGCCAAAGTGTGGTTCCATTCCAGCCCTTTCCATGAGAGGGGTTATGCACTAACAACTCTCCAACTGTTTGGGGGATGCATCCAGTAGAAGAATTATGGTGCATTTGTCACAACATACAGTGGTTTATAGGAATTGATGAGCCATTACCGATTGACCACTTAAGGTAAGGTGATAAAATGTAAGAGCACTGCAGTTTTGCTTCTCTTAGACTATGTAACACCTAAATTTTTACTACTATATTATAGTATTTTAATTGATTTATAACCACTTTTTAAATCCGGAAGCCCAAAAATACGAAAAATTTAAAAAATTTTCTTTCCAAAGTATTAAATCAAATTTCCTTTCTTTCAAATGAGATTTTATGACAAATTGGAATATCTTTAAACTTTCAATAAAATAGAGTGGTTACTAAAACAATTAAAATAACTCGACTTATAATGCTTGGAATGTCAAACCCCTTACACTATACTTACATATTCTTTAGATTATGTTCAATTTATCTATTTACACCTCTCTTACTATAATAATATATTGGCGGGTTATCTCGGTTGATAACCCTCTTACATGTGTATGTAGCTCTATAATTCATTAAGGACATATATACATATACATTAACTACTAGACAAGCTTTAAGCTTGTCTTAATTCTTTAAACATACAACATACACAAGTAAGTAGGTTCTTAAAGTAACTACCTACAGGGTACAAGACAAAGCAGGCATTCCTGCCCCTTCATACTACCTTACTTCTTTCCCAGCTAGCTACTCCCATTCTGCTATACTGAAAACGTTTTGGAAAACAGTGAGATTGGAAATCTCAATAGCAGTTTATTCCATATCATGTGTGCACTTATATATATATACATATACATCAATTTCATAAACCTGTGCATATAATGAAAGCATATATCCCTTTTAAACCAATACCTGCAGGATTTTCCAATTATAGCCCTCACGGCTACTCAATAACCCTCACGGTTATAGAAATTATATTGTAGCCCTCACAGCTACTCAATAACCCTCACGGTTATAGGAATTTAACTGTAGCCCTCACAGCTACTCGATAACCCTCACGGTTATAGGAATTTAACTGTAGCTCTCACAGCTACTCGATAACTCTCACGGTTATAGGAATTTAACTGGCAAAGGGGGAGCGACCCACCTAGGCCTTGGAGTACTCCATACATATCATCAATATCATAACAGGAATAATGCTCATTTATTGCAACAGATTTTACAAAATTATATATATAAACCTTTATATAATGAATTAAACTACTACCTGGATACCAGAGCTATTTCCTGAACCAGATCCTTTACTTCCCATTGTCTTGGTGAACTCATACCAATATCAAAGCCTATCTACATATCATATTAAAATAAGAGTAAGTTAATATATGTAATTCTATATTTATACTAAGCGTCTCTCTCTCGAGTCCTAATATGCTTGTGACTACCCCACTATTTATATCTATGAATCATTATAATTTACTATAACTATCTTGACTATTTAAGATTAAAAGATCACTTGTTTTAACCATCCATAAACAATCCCATTGATAAAAGAATGTTCTAACGGTACCAATATTTCAATTCAAGCACAACAACCAAAAGTACAGCAATAAAGCAATGTTTCAACTTATAGCCAAAATCTTAAATTCAACATATCTCTAACATTTTCTTGTTCAGATTACCTTGCTCTAAAGCTGACATTTAATCCATATTTAAGCAAAACTCTCCAAGCCATTGAACATTACCCTTCTCTTAATTAAATCAATATGTGTCCTCAAAATAGTCATCAATTCAACTAAATACAGATTTCCAGACTTGTAAAATATTGCAGATTTGATAACTTATTTTCAGTAATTCTCTAATACACGCACAATTTTGGAATCTCCAAGACAATCTAATAATTTAAACTATTCCTCTAACATTTCAGGTGTGAAACAGTGGGTATTTTATTGAATTTCAGCTCTTTATATCATTACTTAACTTTCCTTAAATGCTTTTTGACAAAATTTAATTATCTATCTTCATTACTCATTATTGAAAAGCACAAACTTTTAGAACACAATTAATCATCATAAAAAAAAAATGAAACTCTGATTGTCAATAGCTACATAATCGATGAAGGAACCAAAGACAAACCGTCCATGACATAACTTCACTAAATTTCAAATTCTATAGTCTAATATACTATTATAGTACTCTTTCAATACATTCAAAGCTTCCAATCTCAACTAATAAAACTCCAAACATACTAAACGTATGGACAGAGAACAGAGCAGGGACTTCTGAAAATCTAAGAATATCATAATCCAAAAGAATCAAACATGTAGTCAAAATAGAACACAAGATTTGAACTTTTCTGAAATTTCTAAACTCAATGAAACCTGACATGCACAGCCATATACTAAAACTAAACTAATCATATCAACATTATCACAGAGGAAGACAGCATTAATCAATCAAAACAAATCATCTTAATCAGAGAAATCGAAACTAGAACTAAGCACATCAGTAAATCCAGAATTTCCGGAAATCACTGGAATCCACATGCAAGGTGATGATCCAATTAAATTCTTAATACCATTAACTCTTCCTCATCACTGAAACGTTGACCAAACAGGGCAAGGGGAAAAGAAAATCAAACATCTTATTCAAAGCTTTAGTTGAACATGCAAAATCATATATTAGCTTAATCTTACTCTTGTTTTAACAACTAAAGGACAACATCGAATTTTCACAGGCAATGGCATTTACATTCATATAACATGATATTATTTATTTAAAATTCAATCTATGCTCATCTATACTTGATTGAAACTTTAACAAGAAAATCAAAGCTTTTACCATACATATGAATAGAATTAACAATACCAGATTCTTTTTTCTTCCCTTTTCCAAAGCAGCACATATATATTAAAACAGGAGATTAAAATTCCTACAGCGAAGCAACAACAATCACATTAAACTTCTTAACACAATATCAATCAAATTTGTACAGCCACTCTAATTGCCTCTAGAATATTCTAAAACATCATTATAATTGTTCTGTAACTGTTATACTGAAGTTTAAACATCTTCACATATGAATAATTAATTTAAAAATTCAAAATCCTAATCAGAGTTGACAATCTCAGTTTGGAAATCCTCATCACCGAAGCATCACCCAAAGCATAGCATATCACTCATTCCCTCAATATTCCAGACACCCAACGAAAATACAACATACAAAACCATGTATTAATTAAGTACTACTCCTATCAACCTTCATACATTGACCAAAACACCCCAGACAGGAAATCAAACGGAGCAGAATTCTGCAATAACCAGAGATAAGCACCAACCATACTTACATTACAAAAATTCTTTCTCCTTCATCACCGAATCAGAGCAGAATACAGAGGGAAATAAAGAAACTGAACAGAACAGGGGAACCAAAGGAAAAAGAGAAAAATCAGAAATCTTCAAAGCCACTTACCACCCAAAATTCCAACATGCAAAACACAAATCATTGCTTTCTACTCTTAAATTTATCACCCCCAAAATTTTAGTCCCTCCGGCCCGCCAGATTCGAACGAAACAGGGAAGGAAGAAGAAAATAAAAAAGAAATTTCACAACTTCAGAAATTAAATATGCAATAGATTCCATGAGCTTAAAATTCTTCCTAATCATGATTAATTAAGTGTTAATTCATTAGACACCTAGAAATCATTTAAGTGCCGTCGGGTGAACAGTGACTGGAGGAAGAAATTTGGGGAAAACTGAACCAATCACCACTCTTAATCGAAATCCTTCACAATGGTTGAACATTGAAGTTTATTCTTCTCTTTTATGAGCTTAGAGCTCCCAAATTTCCCAAACCCCAAATCGGATCCATCTCCCAAAACGCTCTAATAGAAGAAATGAAAGATGGAAACGGAGAGAAGGGACTCACCGGATTTCACACCCAAGCTTGCATGCTCCGTCGCCACCTTGCTCCGCCGTGAATCGCCGCCGGGGACGCTGGCCGAGAGAGCACGAGAGAGAGAGAGTAGGGATGAGAGGGAGATATAATGAGGAAGAAGAAAGGAAATGGAATCGGGGAAGAGTCTGAGGGAGTATTATGTAAGAGATGAGGGGGAAATTCAAGTTCTGACTTCTAAAACTTTCTTCTTTTCGATTTAATCCCTAAAATCCACTTTTTGCTATTTTCAGTTTAGTCCCTTCTTGTAAATAATTTCTAAAATTAAATCCTTGTATCCAATTAGATATTTTCTTCCACCATAATTTACTTTAAGTCTCAAAATGATTTACCTAAAATTCTTATATTAAAATTCATCTCCTTATTTCTTCTTTTGAAAATTTAATTTTATCTTCTAATTATTTTTCCTCAATTAATGAAGAAAATAAGCCTTGAAATTATTAAAAATACGCCTGGCCTCATAAATTATTTATAAGGCTTTTTAATTTCTAAATGACACCCCAAGACCTTAAATAAATCCTTATTTTTTATTTTCTAAAATTTGGAGTGTTACAGACTATGTATCCCGGTCCACCCTCGATGGGCCAGATTGTCCAAAAGAGGATCAAACGTATGAGAAATGATATGAGAGAATTTGGCTGTTGACTCAGTCAGCAATAATTGTTGATTGAAGTCAAATCATTACCTTTCTGAGGAAAATAGAGAATCTGCCACAATGACTGATTGACGACATTTGTGAGAGGCAATTATGACAGTAGTATCCTTCTAGACTCTTGTAGTCTAGATGGTGCGTGAGCCTTGAGAATCTTTTGATTCTTGGCTCTGATAATATTTTTGGTTATTGTTCGAGGGTTAGGGTGATTGTGTTTCAACAGCTTCCAAAGCCAAGATGAGTTATATGGTTTTCTTAAGAATTCCCCTTTCATCCAATCAATATATTTTACTTAAAGTGAATTTGCAAAGAAGGAAGCTTGTGAAGGAGATATGACTCGTCAAAATTGCTTGGATATCAGACAGTGTATTTGGCCAAATTCTGAGCCCTCCTTCATCTTTGGGAAGGAACAAAATAGCTAGCTTTCCTTAGCAAGTGCATTCAGGTTGCTTCATTTAAATTTCACCTGAATAGATTGATACATCTGGAGTCAATAGCATCGAAAACATACTTTGGACGTGAAATACATGACATAACATGTATGTCTACAGCTGATAGCACATATTTAATTAGTTGTAACCGTGAGACATGAGAAACAAACTTCGATTGTAAAGTGCTTGTTCTTCTTTCAATCATCTCAATCGCGTGATTACAAATTTGCTTTTTTCCCTCCCATGATCTATCCATGTTCCCAGATATTTCCCCAATTTTGAAGCAAATTTTACTCCAAGGAGATTTGAGAACTCTGTCTTGGTTATATTCATTAATACCTCCCCTCGGCTCCCCACATATTAAACAATCTATAAATGTGAGCACATGTTCCAACAAAAAATTAATCCTTAGTACCATGTGTTGTTGGGTTTAGCCCATCCTACTGTGCCCAACGTTGATAATTTGAAAACAAAAACTTATCTCTTGAATAATAGAGATTTGTCCCTTCTTTTTGGTAGAAATATTTTTCAAAATAATTGATTCATACCTTCCATATATAATAATATTGTACGAAATTGTTGAAAACTCATAAATTGATATGGTCCAAATTCCAATCACTCTCTCAAATAAATATCTTTTTATAAGTCGGAATTACTCAAATAAATATTATCATAATCGATTATACTACACGTTTTTTCTTATTGGCAATGAATATTATATATCAGGAATAAATATTCTAGTTCGCCGCCTTTTTCTAGTGGATGGTTAAGGTATCAAATAAAATAATATATACTTCATCTATGAAACATTTTTTCCAAGATGATTAAGGTACCAAAATAATATTAATATATATTTCAATTATTAAACATTTTTCTATATGACTAAGGTATCAAATGAATTAAATATGCATACGCACACTTCAATTATTTAACCAATTGTGTGTATCTCTTCAAAGTTTTTTCCGCTAATTGAACTAATCAGAACTTTGACATTTAAGAGCATGTTTGAATTAGCTTTTAGAAAACAACTTTGAAGATAAAAGTTACTACAAAAAAGCGGGCTTTACTGGCGGTTCATTTAATAGCGGATGACTCAAACCGCCAGTAATGTGACATTAGTATGGTTATTTGTTATAATTGGAATTTGATTTTAATACATATTATAGGAAATGTAATTATTATTTGATATAATTGGAATTTGATTTTAATAAATATTATAAGAAATGTATTTATTACTTATTATTTGTTATTTATTATGTTTGGAATATGATTTTAATTATTATCATCATAATACTATTTAACCATAGTTAAATTTTATATTTTACAAAGGAAATTTGATGTGAGGGGCACGCACAAGAATTGGATAAAATCAAAGATGGGGGACGGTTGGAAGAACAAAATGTTGGATTTGTTCAATAAAAGGTATCAAGGTGGGAGTAGGCCACTTCAGGAGTTGATTGAAAATCTCCCTAGTGGCATCCCTCAGGATGCGTGAGAGAGATATGTGAGTTGAAGGAGGGGGATATAGGGAAAATATAATGAATATTATTATTGAATTGATATTGAAATAATGAAGAAATATTTTTGTAACAATAATGATGATTCAATTTTATTTTATGTTAACAAAAGAGGTCGTAGCAAGGCGTCCTCAGCCGGTCGCATCAGAAGGTTCATCATACTGCGGGTACGAAGTCATTTTCGGTTGGGTACAAAGAGATGGTATGAAGGAATGAAGCTTTGTTGTTTAATTTAAAAATTATTTCATTTTATATATTAATATTTAGTTGTATTATAATTTTCAGGAGGTTAAAGCTACGAAGAAAGGGACGAAAGCTACCTACGGTCATTTCTACCAAATAAAGCATAGACATGCCGACGAGAGTCTAACATCCAGGGAGGCCGAGGAGCATTATTGTAAAATTTTATTTTATTTATTTTTTATCATTATATTTAATGGTTAAAGAGCAATTTTGCCAACACACTGTTGTCCAAGTTGCAAATGGCACAATTGACAATGGGTTAGAAATATCAATGGACCTTTTTAACTTGGGGCAAATTAGCCAACGCCTTTAAAAATACCAAACGTCCGTCAAGGTTTTAAATGGGGCCCATAATTTTTTATAGGTTAAAGAGCAATCTTAGCAATAGACTATTGTTTAGATTGTAGATGGCATAACTGACAATTGAAAGGGTCAGAAATACCAATGGACCTTTTAACTTGGGGCAGATTAACCAACGCCGTTAAAAATACCAAACGTCCGTCAAGATTTTAAATGGGGCCCACAATTTTGTATGGGTTAAAGAGTAATGTGGTAAGAGTCAAAAGGGATATGACTGCAAGTGCTGTGTGTGAAATATGCCACAATACGCCATAATCATTAAATCATATCTTGCGACACTGCCGCTTAGCGACATCATGCTGGAAGTTCATAGCCCCATCTCACCTTCTGGAACGCTTCTATAGAGGTACAATCCTAGAATGATTGGAGGCTAATCTGACAACTAAGACAAGAAACCCTGATGGGCAGTGATTTTTGGCACACTCTGTTGGAGACTATGGGATGCACGAAACCGCAAGCTCTTTAGTCATGAAACCATTTAGGCACATAGACTAGTTAATGATGTATTAGCTTGGAGAGACCATATTCTAAATGTTAAAGAATTCTATAAGTCTCTCCAAACTAGCTGACCTAGATCTTGTTGTTTCTATAAGTCTCCCATGTGGAATTCACCAAGCTGCTAGTTTAACATCATTACATCATGTGTCACATAACTAATGGCGGGTTGCATAAATA
Source organism: Mimosa bimucronata (assembly GCA_037074515.1). Classification (NCBI taxonomy): domain Eukaryota; kingdom Viridiplantae; phylum Streptophyta; class Magnoliopsida; order Fabales; family Fabaceae; genus Mimosa; species Mimosa bimucronata. The sequence continues at coordinate 29,573,421 of CM073438.1, read as the reverse complement.
AAATGATATTGACCAATCTGCCCCTGATTAAAAGGTCTATTGATGATACCGACCCTTTAAATTGTTAATTGTATCATCTGCAACCTGAACAATAGTCTATTGGTAAGATTGCTATTTAAACCATAAAAAAATGGTGGGCCCCATTTAAAATCATGTTGGATGTTTGGTATTTTTAATGGCGTTGACCAATCTACCCCAGGATAAAAGGTCTATTGGTATTTTGGACCTTTTCAATTATCAATTGTGCCATCTGTAACTTGGATAATAGTCTGTTGGTAAAATTGCTCTTCAACCTTAATTTTAATAACAACGACATTAAATTAAAAGTTTAAATATGTTTGTGTGTGCAGGCTAGGATTGAACAAGCAGAGCGAGAGATCATCGAGTCACAGGGGATAATGTAGACCCCACTGCCTTACTTAAGGCAGCCCTAGGGCCTCGTGAGCACCCTAGTTGGGTGCGTGAGATGGGATTCGGAGCTCGACCTTTGGTGGTGTATGGTAGGTCACGCGTCCCAGGTAGCGCCTAGTCTGCAGCTTCGGGGCAACCCTCCACTAGTGGCCCTATTAGAAGCGACACTGAGTCTGAGGCTTAAATGAGGGAGAGACTGACTCAGGAGATCACCTAGAACCTGATGGCGACGATTACAGAACGGGTGACGGATCAGGTGTTAGACAGATTGGAGTCATGGGTAAAAAGTGCTTAACAGTTCGTTGACCAGATACAGCAGAGGATCGACCTAGATGCACCTCCTATGTGAGTACAACTACCTCCACATCCACTGAAGCAGCCTCGCAACCTTTCTCTAGAGCATCAAGACGATGATCAGCCTCCTGCGTAGCTCTAGGGTCTTTTTTTATTAGAATGTTTGTTAATTTTAGGATTGTTACTTAAATATTTTTATATTTGAATATTTGAATATTTGTTAATTAGAATATTTGTTGTTTGAACATTTTTTAATTTCAATATTGCATACTTTCATTAGTTGTTATGATCTTATTTGATTTTTACTCAACACTTTAATTACTTAAAGTTAGGATAGCGTAATAATTTTTTTTAAAAGTTAAACAAAAAAGATGTTTCTTTTCACTAATAAAGAAATCTTTGTTATTTGTTATTATTGTAAACATTATTTAAAAATGTGCACTACTACAGAAATGCCCTATTGCAACACAACAATAGTAGCGCTCGATAACTACAAGCGCTGCTATATATACATGAAATCCTATCCCAGCGCTCATTAACTGCAAAGCGCTGGTATAGGTCCCAACATTTAGACCTTGTATATTATAAAGCTCACATTTTGAATTGTTAAACATATTCTCGTAATTTTCTAACTTTTCAAATTAATTCAGATATCTTTTTTATTTTTAAAACAAGAAAAATTAAAAATTAAAATTAAAAAATCAGATTATTTGTTCTCTTTTTACTTATCAGATTATTTTAGAATATGTTTTTCATTTTTTTTATTTTTCATGGCCTATCCCAGCGCTTTTTACGTATAAAGCGCTGGGATAGGCCCCCTCAAACAATTTTTTAATTTAAATTTTTATTTGTTCTCTTTTTGCTTATCAGATTATTTTAGAATATGTTTTTCATTTTTTTTATTTTTCATGGCCTATCCCAGCGCTTTATACGTATAAAGCGCTGGGATAGGCCCCCTCAAACAATTTTTTAATTTAAATTTTTATTTGTTCTCTTTTTACTTATCAGATTATTTTAGAATATGTTTTTCATTTTTTTTTATTTTTCATGGCCTATCCCAGCGCTTTATATGTATTAAGCGCTGGGATAGGGTTTATTCAATTATTATTTTATTTTTCCTTTTTTTTCAATTTATTCTGATTTATTTAATTATTTTTTTGGCCCTATCCCAGCGCTTTATAGGTAAAAAGCGCTGGGATAGGGTTGACGTGTTTTCACTCTAAATATTTCGTTTCCCTCCGTCTTGTTCCATCTCAAAAACCCCAAAGCTCAGCCCCAAATTATTTCGTTTCCCTCCGTCTTGTTCCCTCTCAAAAACCCCAAAGCTCAACCCCAAATTAGTTTCAACCCCAAACTCGCGCCGCCGTTCGTCTTCGTTTTTCTTCTTCGTCTTCTTCCAGATCTATGAACCCCAGCCCTTCGTCTTCGTCTTCTTTGTCTTCATCTATGTGAACCCCAGCCCTTTGTCTTCGTCTTCGCCTTCTTCTTCTTCTTCTTCGTCTTCGTCTTCATCAACTACGCTCTGTTCCTCCGTTTTTCCTCATCATACTCCGTTTTTGTTGCTCTGTTGTCGCTATGAGTGGGTGAAATTTGCTGCTCTGATCTGTTGTAGCTTAACTATCTATCTTGCTATGCCTTGTAGTTATGCGTTGGACTTTCTAAGATTTCGTGAAGAAGGAACTGAAGTTGTCTACTTCTTTTGAGTTTGCTTGGGGTAATTATTGTTGTTGATTATACTTTTGAACAGAGCATGTATTAGTGCATTAGATTTTTTTCGGTCATTTTAATTAATATGTGATGATTTTTAATTATGAATTGGTTATTTTAGCATAAACCCTCTCTGTTCACTTTAGATAATAGTGATTATATCGTGTTTGATATATGATTTGGAGCTAAGATAATGATTTAAATATATAAATTTTGAAGCATGAAAACTTGGAAGGCATAATAGGAATTTTAAGAATGAACTTCATTTGGATTTTCAATGATAATAATGATTGGAATATGGGAGGATCATTGTGGGTAATTAGATTTGATTTGATGAATTTATGATTATAATGTTATTGTTGTTGTATGTTGCTAATTGATGATGGTGGACAAGACTATATTGAATTTTTTGTATGTCACAAATTTATGTTGCAAGAACAAGGGAATGGAGAGAAAAGGGATAAACAAAGAGAGAGGGAGAGAGTTTTATCAATTAAACAATTGAATTTCTTAGTTATTCATTGTTGTTGTTGATCCTAATTTTTAAGGTTGATTAACTTTATTTTATTTTGATTGTTAGGTTGATCTAATTATGTTATTTATATGTTGTAGGAATTTGAACAAACATTTTCTTGGTCCACATTTTCATCATCCACCTAAAGACAAGTTAGAGAATTGAATCAGGTTCATCCTCCATTCATTAATTAGTATGCTTTTGTTTTCAACTTACAATGGTTGGTTTTATTGTACAATATTAGTTTGACTTTTCTAGTGTGTATGTATATATGGTTTGGCTGGAATGGATAGTGTTGCTGGTTTTTTGCACTGATGCAGGAGGTTGTGAAACAAAAATAAGTGAATATTTTTTTTAAAAAAATAATGCATATAGCAGCGCTTATTACGTAATAAGCGCTGCTATAGGGTACCTATACCAGCGCTTATTACTTAATGAGCGCTGCTATAGGTATTCTTTTTTATTTTTTTTTTAAAAAAATTCATATTGGTATGACCTAAAGCTGCGCTTTTCAGATTATGAGCGCTGCTATAGGTAACCTATAGCGGCGCTCATAACACAAAATAAGCACTGCAATAGGTCATATGACCTATTGCAGCACTGGCTATAGCAGCGCTTAAAAGCGCTGCTATAGGGTCAAAAAAAGCGCTGCTATAGGCTTTTGCTGTAGTAGTGGTGTGTGACAATGGTGAAAGAAGAGCATTTTCTTCGAGCTCCCCTACTGAAAATCTAATATGCTTCGCCACTGTCTTAATGTCATGCACATCGAAAAAAATGTGTGTAGCAATGTTTTGTACATGTTACTGAACGAGTTCGGAAATTCCAAGGACCATCTCCAAGCAAGGAAAGATCTGATGGCGATGGGAATACATGAAGACGCCTGCCCGGACGAGAATGACAAGTTTGCCCTAGCCTCATTCACACTGACAAGAGCTAACAAGGAAGTCTTCCTCTCCACACTTAAGGATATTATGGTTCTTGATGGTTATTCAAGCAATATCTCAAGATGTGTTGACATGCACTTTAAGAAGATTGGCCGGTTGAAAAGCCTTGACTACCATGTTTAGCTGCAGCAATTCCTACCTCTGGCAATTAAAAGCACACCGCCGTAGGAGGTGTCTAATGTTTTGGTTCAACTCAGTTCTTTCTACCGACGGTTGTGTGCAAAGGTTTTGGACAAAGCAGAGCTAGATTAGTTGCAGGAAAAAAATGTTCTAATGCTCTATCATATGGAGATGACATTTCCCTCGTCTTTCTTCTCGGTCATGATCCATCTTAATGTCCACCTTGTTCATGATGCAAAGATGGGTGGCCTGATTCAATATCGCTGGATGTATCCCTTAGAAAGGTCCGTTGATTCATTTTTCCGGTGGTCTCATGATTTTGTTTCAGCTACTTGTTTGTACTGTAATTACAGATACTTCGGGAATTGAAGTCATACTTGAGGAACAAAGCATCTCGAGAGGGTTCTATGGCAGAGGGTTACTTGGTGGCGAGGTGTTAACATATTGTTCGCACTATTTTGATGATGACATCGAGATTTCGTTCAACCACCCTCCTCGTATCGATGATAGCCCCACCAATGTTCAATCACCTTATAACACATTATTCCCACCCGTCAGAAAGCTAGTTGGAGGAAGTCAGTATTACAAGTGCACTCTCTTTGAGAGGTTGCAAGCACACATGTTTAACTTTGAATTTTTGATAATAACCAAACATGATTTAGGCTTCAGGTTTATGAGATCTTAACTTAACTTAGAAAAAATTCTTAGAAAACAGTTTTTTAAAATCTAAGTTAAGCAATCGATTGAAAGAACAGGCAATCGATCGAAGAATCTATCCTGAAATCGATGGCATATCGATTGCTTATCGAGTACAGTCTATCAATCGATGGAAATCTAAGTAATCGATTGATGCGCAGAATTACACTGAGTAATCAGAATTCAATCAATTGATTGATTGGAATGGCAATCGACTGAGATAGTAATCGATAAGTAATATGAAGGAAATTGATTGAAGTTTACTTTAGAACAAAGATATATGCAATCGATTGAAGCTTGATCAATCGATTGACAAGAGGCAATCGATTGAGAAATCATGCAATTGATTGACACCCTTAATTTTTATTCGATAGCTAACACTTCAATCGAGTGATGCAGGTGAAAAACTGAAGCTATCTGAAGGCAATCGATTGACAGCCAATAGCAGCAATCGATTGACAAATCTGGCAATCGATTGGAAGATAAGGAAATTCAAATTTGTTTCTTTTCTCATTACTAACTATCTTTATATTGCAAAATGTACTTGTTGCTATTTTGGACAGTTAACGTTAGATACATAAAACTCAACCAAATAGCTGTTACACTCAGCAACACACAATCTGGTACACATTACTCTGAAGAAAAAGAAAGAGGAAACGTATATGGATTCTGGAGCATTAAATGCAACTCAGAATCATCATCAATCCCCAGATCTCTACCTCTCTCTTAAGATTGCTATACAGAAAGCTCAGAACATATGCAACGGGCAGAAAACTCACAAGGACTATAAAAGCGTTAAAGAAGAAATTGATTGATAGAGAGCATTAAGTGATATCCAACTACAATTTCCTACTGCAATCAATATTATATGAGTTCTCTCATCTGTTCTTTAGTCTGTAATACTATCAGCTCAAGTGTGTGAGCAATCTCTATATTTTCCTTATATACTTCTGGTTTAAGTAATTTCCTTGGGATAGTGGGATCCCATTGGAAGGGTTGTATTCTTACAAGTTGTAAGGGGAAGTTCTTACTGTGAGAGATCACTTGTAAAGGCACTCAAGAGCCTGGTTTGAATCTTGGGGATTAGTGGAACCCAACTGAAAGTTGGAGAATTGGATGTAGGCCAAGAATTTGGGCTGAACCAGTATGAATCCTATTCTCACTAAGTTTTAAATTTTATAAAGCACAATTCACCCCCCTTGTGCATTCTTGTCATTTACAACACAGACATATCTTGACAAATTGCCCTCTGGGGCCCTACATTCAGTAAGAATTCTAACACTATATACACCCATCATGATACTTTTTTTTATTTCCAAACCACAAAACCCTCTGATTTGTTGCATTGAATTTAAGGGATTTCTGGCGTTATGTTAAACGCCAACTACGAAGCAACACAAGGTCATCTGCTGAGGTGGATAAAAAGGTCCATTGAGAGTTTTCAAATTGGTTTGCATGAAAGATACTCAACGACAACAATCCCCATCCACCTGATATGATAAATCTAGGAACCGGTTCACTCGACCATGTTAGGAGAATACGGCATACAACGTCAACGGTCTCAAGTTCTGCACCGTTAAATGAAAAAACATTTATTTGTAGTGAACAGTTATGAAACCACTACTAACTTCAAAATAAGCTAGTGGCAGTTTGCCTAGTAGTTTCAACCGCCACTAATTTGAATGAGGGAAATTTTTTTAATGATGTTACTTTTCACTTAGTAGCAAGTCAAAACCGCTAGTAAACTCTAAAATTTAAATTTCAAATTCTTGAGGTATTACTAGCGGTTTTAAAACTACCACTGAGGTACAACCAACTGTGAATTTTGTCTGTCCTAAATTAGTGGCAGTTTGTGCATACCACTTTTGAAGTAGTGGCATCATTGGCTAGATTACTAGCGGTTCAGATAACCGCCAGTAAATTTTTGTGGTCAAGGAGGCAGGGACACATGGGACTTCAAAGGTGAGGTGGCAGAGACATGTGGTGTTGATGTGGCGGCGAGATGCTAGCAATGGCAGTGACGTGTTCGGTGATGGACACGTGTTAGTGGTTGGAGTTGCCAGTAAATTCCATGGCTAATTTTCCTACAAAATTTCAGATGATAACTCTATCAAAAATTTGCGACGAACTTGAAATTTCGTCGGTTAATTTGTCATGTAAAAATTAGTTATGCAAAATATTCTGTCAGCAATCACTTTATCGTCAAAATTTTTTTTAGTAAACTGAGATTCACCTGTTAGTGTTTTGTAATAAAAACACACTTTTAAACCTCTAACTTTTAACATGCTTTATCTTTAGTTCCTTAATTTTATATAAAAGAAAATATTTTCAATAATAATTGTTGCCCTAATATAATTAGTCTCAAATGATATTTTGTGTGTGCCAATTATGCCTTTTTAAGAAGAAACTTAATATATATGTACCGGTAATTAGAATCTTTTCCGGTTCAACATTTAAAATTTTAATTACAACATTTCTTTTATGTGGAACTAAATATGTTCGGGAAAACACTTTATAAAAATAGGGCAGGAAAACAACACTTGTGAAGTTAAAGGAATAAAAGTGCGGCTTTTGCCTTCTTATTTATATTTTAAGCCATGCATTTAAATATGTAATAATAAATTTAACAGTTATTAATACAAATTTGTAAGAACATGAAAAAAATTTCCAAACATCAGTTCAAATTTTTTGGTGGTGATTGTCAATTATGAAAATTACACCATTATTTTTTCAAATCTCTCATACTCTATCCGTTTCTAAATATAATATTTAATTGTTATTTTTTAAAAAATCCTAATAAAACTAGATAACTTATTTAGAAACTGATCATTTGTTTAATTTTTTCTTTAAACTAGCTTATTTGATTTATAAACTAACATATAATCTAATAACACTTAAAATATGTTATGATTAAGTAACTTCTTTAACTTTCTTAATCTCCATTAAAAAAAAAAATTAACTACACACGTCTTACACTCATCTTATATTAAAGGAAACTTGTTTAAAACTATTCACGTGTACCTCTCTATGAACTTCTGAAAATAGTAAATGTGAACTAAAGAAATTCCCGTGGTCCTTCTTCTTTCAATTGTTTTTTTTTTTTCAATTAACTAATCACATAGTCAACACGTTTTAATGTGTTCTAGCTATGAATATTATAAGAGTGACCCATTTTATTATGTTTAAACTCAAAAGAATAATGATCTCTATCTTTAAACTAGCTAGTACGTCAGTTGACTGCATTTTTAAATCTGATTGAAAAATGCAGTCAATTGTTTTAACGTGGTTACCTTTTCTCCACCGACTTTTCCTCGTTGTTGTCAATCTTATCATTACAGAGTTTTCAATTAAACGAAATTTCAAATTGAAATGATTACTCATAAAATCCTTTTGGTAGTTTTACAATCAAATATATTATATTTGCGAAGAGTATATGATGTATGAATATGAAACAGTAAGTCGGTAATCAAATTAAGTTTCGCGCTTTTTGTCATTTAAGAAAGTGGCTGCTGGGGTTTGAATTATAATTTCTAGTTATCTAGCATCGTATTTACCTTTTGCCTTTACTGTTTAAAAAGATTAACTTTTGTCGTGGATGGTGTTGACATTTTAAATGAAGGTGAAGTTATTAATCTTGGCTTTCTTTTAAAATGCCTTAAATCAATTAAAAGCATCTAATGCAAATAGAACAACATTGACTAGAATTGTGTGTGTGTGTGTGTGTTTTTTTTTTTATTGATAATGCATGTTTAAGGGGATTTCTATGGCATTTCTCTTTTATTCCTTCGATGTGGAGCTCATCGATGGTAGCTGAATTGTATGCTTCAAGTTTTTTCGTTCTGGTAAGTTCAAGCTTCATTCTTAATGGAAAGATGATGGCCTATGGGCTTTCATCATGCTGCTCGTTTCTTAGAACCCCGTTATCGGAGACAACGCCTATTATAAATCATAGTGTTTGTTTTTATGAAAGTCCAATCGATAGGCCCATTAATGTTCTAAACTTATTTGTAATATATAAATTTAAATGAGCCTCAGGTATGTACAAAGATTCATATGACTGCATGTCGTTTTATCTGGTTATGGTATATATATTGATTTTTTTATCAAAAATAAATAAATAAATAAATAAAAGTACCTAAGAAACTTATACATACAATTCAATGTCTAAAAATCTTTATGAGACTTCATTAATATATTCTAATACTCTTCCCACCTCTTTTTTCATTAATTTTTTTACCCATTGTACTTTTGAGTCTTATAAACCTTAAGTCATATCTTATTTTTTATTTGTCTGGGCTTGTACTATTATTTAAGTCTCAAATGACTAAGATCCACGTTATTAAATTTCCCCCCTCATTGATAGATTAACTCTTGAAGCAACTTCACAATTTAGGGTTGAAGCGACTGTTGCAACCATGTTTCCATTAACTAATTGTCTCTCAAGATTCCAACTTAAAAATATACACTTGGATTAACTTTGCAACATGGATCTGGATAAAGTTATAAACTAATCAAATTACATAATATATATGTGCAAAGAAATGGTTAAAAGCAGAATATTTTTATTTTTATTTTACTAAGAAATAAACATTATTATATTCTTTCATTTTTAATTTGAAAGGCATTCTTTGATTTTTTATTTTGTAAAAACTTTATTACATGTAACTTACTCTACATTCACATAAGCCGTAATTAATAGTTTACGAGTATATGGACTAATGACTACAACTAATGAAACTATAATGATCTAATAAAAAGTAAAACTTAAATGAACTTAATTAAAAATAAAGTGAAATTTTAAGGACTCACAAATTAATTGTCTTTAATTTAAAAGCTTTTGTTTTCAAATATCTAGGTCTGACAATCATGTCCATGTATGATATATACATATCCAAACACATAACATATAGACCTTATCGTCTCAATCGGATGTACGCCATGCGTGAGTTGGATTTATATCACTTTCAATGTAAATAGTATTTGAATATTTTACTGTATTATTGGTTTTAAAGATGCACGTCACTAGCCAATTATAAATTGACATGCATTCACAACATGTTCTTTATTTATTTAACATAAAGTTTATCAATTTAATCTTTATAATAAGGCGACTTGTATGGTTTAATATTGTAGACTTTCTTAAACTAATAAGGCAAAACTTACCGAGACCATTCATAACACTATATATATGTATGTAATTGTTGTTCACATCAAATCGTGTAAGAGAGTGAGAGAGAAGAAAGCTCACAAAAATGCTTTTGAACTCCTTTCGTGTTCATCATCTTCTTCCTCTACGCCACCATTCCAATGAGGAACTGGAGGTGTTTTCTCTTCAAAGGAGAAGAGAAAAACTTGGGATGAGGAAGAAGATGATGACAATGAAAACGGCGGCTTTGAGAGAGGAGGAATATTTAAAGCCATTGAAATTGGCGTTGGTTGAAAAACTTGTCAAGACAAGTGTGAGCGTGAAGCTAGTAGCTATGGTTTCTGTGAGACGCCATAAGGCCAATGCCAAAGAAATGGTGAAGAACGTAATGAATAATTTCAGGCCTCAATGTCAGAGAAAAGGTGTTGTTATGCAGCTCGTTAGCACAGAACATGATGACAGTGAGTTCTTTCTCATGTTTTCACCAAAGGATGATTATATTTTTTTAACCATTAATATTATTATTGTTGGTCTAATATCTTCATCGAATTTGGTTTTGTTTCCTGTATCTATCATCATTTTTTCGTTCCTATGATTTTATACCATTAAAATTGTTAGTCTTATGGTTTTATACGGACTTAAATAAAAGTTTGACAACGTATACAAAAATAAAAACTTATTAACAGTATATAATCTAAAACTAAAATTCGTTGAAATTTTAGGGATTTGAAAAAAAAAGGCTTATCGCAAGAATAAATTAAAAAGTTTCTGAGTGGGTAAAGTCCCTAGCCAACTTTTTTTTTTTTTTTAAGCTTCCTCTCAAATGAATTCAAAATAAAATTTCATCACTGGAAATCAATTTTTCCACTCAAAGTCAATTTCCTAAGTTAAAATCAATTTGATTTTTCATCAATCATGCATTTAAGTTGCGATTTTTTAGTTTTGATTTTAATGAGTTTTGATTCTAGTCCCTATACTTTTTAATCGATTTCAATTTTAGAACATATACTTAACAATAATAACTTAGTTAAAGTTGTTAATTAAACTCAGGTTCCATATGGACTATGTTTTGGATAGATTAAGAAATTATGTTTAAGGATCGAAAACTATGATTTGAAATTATAAAGACCAAAGTCAATATTAATTCTTCAACCATAACAATGATTTTCAACAATTATGGTGAATTTGTTCTTTTTGAACACTTTAGGTAAAATTGGTCCTTGAAAATTTTTGGATACACACTCTTGAGAGATTACAATGAGATTACATCTGAGCAGAACTTCACGTTAACCCATAACAATATTAACACATTTTTTTCATGGAATTGGGTATAATATGTTATAAAAAAAGAAAATCTATTTTCATGATCCCATCTCATTTCACGAGCATGAGCATGACCATGACACAGTATTTCAAAAGTCAAAATAAGTGACTCTAGTGTGTGTGTATATAATAGCATATAAATATATATATATATATATATATATATTTATATATATAAAAGGATGAAATACATATAATGGCCACCGAAATATATGTAATCCCTCGAAATTGTCTAATTCCTATGAACTGTTTTAGAGACTTGAAATTATCTTATGGCCCTCAATAAAAATTGGCTATTACATTATTGTCATTGATAAGTTAAATTTGTTACTTGTTAAACTGTTATTTTTATTTTTAGGATCCAGTTTTCATATTAAACACAAATGTTTAGAAGGAAGAGCTAATCACATCTAGACCATCTGCACTAAATATGGATGGTATAGATTTGATTATTTTTTTTAAAAGGATATTTTTTAAATAAAAAATTAGTTTTTGAAAAAAACGATAATTTAGAGATCATCTTTATATCCCTTAAAACATTCTTATATGAAAAATATAAACTTTTCAAGTCTTAACATTACAAATTAGATTTTAATGTTCATATCTGATTAATTTTCCTTACTAAGTTTTGTGCTAAATAGGGAAATCATTTCCTTATGTTTATTGATATCCAACAAGAAAAATTTGTGAAATTAGTTGTTACTACTTTAATTGCTATTGTCATTTAAATAAGTTAAAGTCAACAATTATTAAACTGTAGTTCTTATTTCACTATTTGTTTTTGAATTTCAATTTAAGGATATTTGTATAATTCTGCTACAAAATTTTACCTCAAACTCATTCCTAGGTAATAGTTCATTTCAGGATCCCAAATTAATATTTCCATATTTATGTTTATTTTTGTATCTTTCTCTCCCATATAGATAGCATATTTGCTTTTACATCCATATTTATCGGGTGTCATGTCAATTTGTTAGGAGACAAAGAAGCAAGAAGTACAATTTGTTTTATTGCAAGCTATTTAAAAATTACCCTAACATCGTAACCATATTTTTATACTATTTCATAATTGAAGTGAGTTTGGAACCAAAGCTGAGCAAGGAGGCTGTATTGGAATGGTCCAATGAACGCAAATTTGGAGATGAGAATGGGACCTACATATTGGAATTTGAGGTTGACTCAGACTTTGGAATTTCTGGGGCTGTTATTATCAGTAACAATTACGAAAGTGAGTTCTTTCTTGAAAGCATAACCATCGACAAATGTGTTCATTTTGGTTGCAAGTGTTGGATTCAACCAAACACCCTTCATCCTGAGAAGAGAGTATTCTTCACAAACAAGGTATATTTAGCAACAGATATAACTTTCAGAGTCCTTAATAGCAATTCCTCTGCTTGATGAATTTGAGATATATCTAATTATCATTAAAAGAGGGGAAAACATGAATTTCTTGAAAAATATTCAAAGGCGCGTGCTAAGGGATCCTAAAATCAATTATGAATAAAAACCATACAATTTTACACAGGTGAGGAGTCTTTCCATTGATATCTCTCTCCATTTTGCCTCCATTTAGATCCAACAGTATCTATTTATCCTCCATTTTGATCCAACATAACGGTGCTATAAAAAATATGTATTTAATATCATCCTATTTTTTTAGAAAGTTGTTAGATCAAAATAGTAGGAAAATAAACACTGTTGGATCTAAATGGAGACGAAATGAAAAGAGAGAGGCCTCAATGGATATATGCATATACATATAGGTAACTTATGAGTTAATCAGAGTTTTGGTTTCAAAATTAATAATAATTCTTTTATGTATAGGGTCATCCAAACCATGAAAATATTTATAAGAAAACCACGATTTTAACTCTCATGATTAATTATGAGACGAATCCAAACAGGCCCGTCCAGTTTCGTGGTTCAGTGTATAAGTGCGTTAGTTGATTTAAAATACATATAAATCCCCACCACATTTTATTTTTCTAAATAATTCAATATTATTTACCAATTTGGCTTGTAAATGACTCAACTCATCAATTTGTAAATATTAAATCATTGGTGACCTATTAGTATTAAATGAAATTTAGGGGCTATTCATATTTAATTTTCATACTTAAAACCTGTGCGTAATATATTATTTTTTTAAAAATAAAGGAAATTGATAGAAACAACTAGTTGACACCCATAAAAGTATCAAAAGATATATATCAAGGATGGTTGCGTAATATCTATCGTTATGGGATTGTCCTTTTGTATAAAGCAAAAGGAAAACAACACAATAAAGTTTAATCAGAGCCCCATGAGGGTAAATATTAATAATTGTAAAAAATAACCCTAAATGACCAAGCTTGCTGCAACAAGTCCTATGTTATTAATTGATTTGATCGGAGGATGAGTATATAATTGCTAAATGACAAAGCTAGCTGCCAGAAGTCATATTAAATTGTCCTTTAAAAAATTCTAATTAAATTTTCAAAAGGACGATTTGTTAAAACTAATTACAAATCATTATCTTAAACTTTGAACAGGCATATTTACCACGTGAAACACCAACAGGATTAAAGAAATTAAGAGAACAAGAATTGAAGGAGATAAGAGGTGACGGCACAGGAATAAGGACACGTTCTCAAAACATATATGATTATTATGTTTATAACGATTTGGGTGATCCTGATAAAGGAGAAGAATATAAAAGACCAACACTTGGTGGCTCCATCAACCCACACCCTAGACGATGTCGTACTGGTCGTCCACCTACTGGTACCGGTAAGTCTTGTTCAGTCTCTATTATTGCCTTAGACATGTCTTTCTAAGGAAAATTGGTTTAATAGACAGATCTATTTGGAAATTTTATTGGAAATAATTAATGAACTAATATATTATTAAACAAAGAAAGCATTAGTACTCTACAATATTTCATGTACAAAAAGCATCGATATTCGAATCAAAGTCTTCTTTATCAATGAAATTTTTAAATGGGGACTTTCACTGAATTTTTCCAATATTTTTATTGCTTTGTGGTTGTATTCATACCCAACTTAGATCTACTTATTAGATTAATGAATTGGTGAAATTAATCATTTTGTCAGTTTTGGCAATAGACTAAACGAGTCAATCAGGTTGAATTTTATTTTACTTTTTAAACTAAGTGAATGAAACAACATCGTTTTTAAGATGATGAGAAAATCAGTTAGTCATACTTGCACATTGGTAACTGTATTGTTGTGTGATTTACACGATGTTCCAATTACTTGTGGATTAATATTATTTTTTGTTTAAATATATGTTACTCTTTTCAATATTTTAATTATACATCGGTTCAACCATAATATAACTATTATACCATCGACCCTAGAACCACTCAAACCGTGACAATTTTAATTTTATGAAACTAACATTTCAAATTTGACATTGATATTTGGAGAATATGACTGATAATACATTCTGAGTTTTAAAATCTCATATAAGAGATTTTAGCAACTTCGCAATATTTTTTATATATGTATCATGAGCATTTGTTTTCATTGTGCATGACTTATAACTACACATGGGACTCTTTAATTGATTCAGTAATTTCTTTTATTTTTTATATGTAAATTGTATGAACAGACGTGACAGCAGAATCAAGGTTGCCTGAATTTGAATCAATATATGTTCCAAGGGAAGAGGAATTGGAGGATTCGAAGAAAGAATCTGTTGATAAAGGAAAATTCAAAGGAAGGCTTAGGAATATTATTCCATCTTTGTTACATAACATTAATTCAGGCAGTGACGAGGTCTCAGAACTTGACACCATCTTTAAAGAACCGTCACATCATTTTGGAATGAAGTCCCAACAATCTCTGCCCAAGATTTTCAATAATTTGCAAGGCATCATTGATGAATTTTTCAAATTTGATCCTCCAAAGATATCTTCAAGTAAGGAAAGTTTTCTATTTGGCCACAAAAGTAAAGTTGAAAATAACCATAGCTAAAAACATAGAAAATTAGGGTTCAGATATACCATTGCAGTAGCCAAATTAAAAGTATTTATGGAATGCTTTGATACATAGCATGGAATATAAAACAGTTAATATAGAATTAAATGAAGATAATAAGGACACATAGGTATCGTATATTTCGATTATTATGACATAAGAAAAGAATTATTTTTTTCAGGGAGACTTATTAGATTTCGAGAAGATCAATTTAATGACAGTTATGTTTTGAGAAATTTTGAAAAATGAGTTACAGATATCTATATAATGTCTTTTTGGTATATTTTATTTATTCTAAGGATACTTAAAAAGTAGAAGCTTGGTAATTTTCAGGAAGCACATCTTATTTCTTACGAGATGACGAATTTGCGCGCCAAATGCTTGCTGGTATAAACCCTCTAAGCATTGAATTACTCAAGGTAACTACATAAATAATCACACCTTTTATTTCCTCATCCAAGTTGAAAAAACTTTTTATATGTTTATATTTTGATCTTGTACGACACACGATACCACTGTTAAAATCACATGTTGCCATCAATTTAGTACGACTTTTGTGATAAGAAATTACACACTGTTCATGTGAACAAGGCAGCTCATTGAGTTTCATATATGTACAAACACATGGGTCTACTCTGGTTAGCTGCAACTGTTCAATGAATCAATATAATATAGACATAATACATAACATTGCCCAATGATGTCAGAGAAAAACAGTAAATAAGGCAGTGTTTGACAAAAGTTTTGTTGTTTGTTTTTCTAATTATTTATCATTTTTCGTATAGGAATTTCCACCTAAAAGCAAGCTAGATCCCTCTATATATGGTCCACTAGAATCAGCACTCAAAGTAGAACACATCAAAGATAATCTTGATGGGATGAATCTTCCACAGGTATGAATATAGATTTTGAATAGAATTGATTTTCATGAATAATATGTATAAAATTGTTTTATAACAAATGATTATGAGAATTTCATTTGAATAGTTCATGGCTAAATCAAAGTTTTAGCCCAAAAATGTATTTTGGCATTGAGGTGTGTGAATATTTTTAACAAAATCAAGATTTTATCATATATAATTTATTGACCAAATAGACATAAAAAAAAAAAAGTTTCCAATCAGACATTTTTTACGAAAGCACTACTTGAAAGTTCCCAACTCTAATCATAATCATATCATTTTTAATAAATCAACCTACTTATAATTTAATATTATATATATATATCAATATCATATTAAAAATTTGTGTTCTATTATTCTTATTATAGTACTTGAATTTACAATAATTTTTTGACCATATTAAGATTTAATTTGTTGGCAGACCAATTCAACTACTTCCTCGTATCTTTAATATACAAAATAGACAACTAATTTGCAAACATTTAAAAAAATTATAAAGATGTATGTTGGGTTTTCTAAAATATTCCTTTTATTCATTTGCATTTGATTTTACTTCACCGATGATGAAAAATTTGTGCATTTAATCAACATAGAGTACGAGGAAAAAAATATAACTTTAAGAGATAAAGTATATTGAGGTCTTGTATTAAGAATCAAAGTAATACCCTTTAACACATTTTATATTTAAGACTGGATGAAGTAATTGATAAGATGTGAGTAAAACTGTGTAACAAATTTATCTTCGTTTTCAGGCATTAAATGAGAACAGGTTGTTCTTATTGGATTACCATGATTTTTACCTTCCATTTTTGGATCGTATAAATGCTCTTGAGGATCGCAAAACTTATGCAACACGCACACTCTTTCTTCTAACACAAGTGGGCACTCTGAAACCCATAGCCATTGAGCTTACTCTCCCACCAAAGGATCCAAAAACTCCTTCAAAGCGAGTCCTCACTCCTCCAATGGACGCCACTTCCAACTGGTTATGGCAGCTTGCCAAAGCCCATGTTTGCTCTAACGATGCTGGTGTTCATCAGCTTGTGCATCATTGGTATGCAATTGATATATGTTTGGCTACCTTTAGAAAAAACTTAGAATGATCTCAAGTCATTTATGAATACAAAGTCTAAACAATACAGAAGTTGCACAATTTTATGGCTTAATAACAATGTAGCTTCTTATAATTTAGAGGAAGACATACATCTAAGGACCACCAAAATATGGAAATCATAAAATAGTCCCTTGAAATGGCTTAATTTCTATGAAGTTTGTAGGAACATATTATGAAATTAAATTTTTGTGAAATGACCTTATTGCCCCCAATAAAATTAGTGCAACAGTCTAGCCTTTGATGTCATTTAGTAAGTTAAATTCAGGTTGTCATTTCAATTTTTTTTTCAATTTTTAATATTTCAAATTAGGGGTGTTTTGGTCATTTCACTACAAAATTTAATTGTGAACTAGGCCTGCACAGTGATTAAGCCATTTTACGAACATGAATTGGGATTTGCATATTTGCAAGTCTTTTAAGTCTTTCTCCCTATAATTTTTATTTATCGATTTCCAAAAACAAGAATCCATTTGGAAAACAAGGATTTTCAACTGTAACTTTTAGTTCCATATGCAAAACACAATTTCGGCTTGATATTGCATTTTGTAGAAGTCATCAAACAAGTCTTTCAACCAAGCATATATCAAAATACGGTTTGTAAAAATTCAGTTCAGCCAAGCTCACACATAAACATCAAACCCATGTTAGATATATCATAACTATAAATCTTGGTGGCATAGAGAAACAAATTATTAATTTACATTATCACAATTTTGTGTACTTGTGGAGATACAGGCTGCGCACACATGCATGCATGGAGCCATTTATAATAGCGACACATAGACAATTAAGTGTGATGCATCCAGTGTTCAAGCTTTTGCATCCTCACATGAGATACACTTTGAAGATAAATGCAATGGCACGTGAGACGCTCATCAACGCAGGAGGCATAATTGAATCAGACTTCACTCCTGGCAAATATTGTATGCAAATTAGTTGTGCTGCTTATAGGGATTGGTGGCGCTTTGATCTTGAGCCTCTTCCTGCTGATCTTATTAGAAGGTAACAACTCTTGAATTTGAGAATGTCTTGTCTACATGTGGTGCTTTGATCTTGAGCTATATTGTTGGTAAAACATATAAATATCTTGAGCTATATATAACTTTACTTTGTAGAGATTTAGAAAATCATGAATTCCCTTAACGAAGAAATTTCATCATATGATGTTCAGAGGCGTAGCAGTTCCCGATGCAACCCAACCACATGGAGTTAGGCTACTAATTGAAGACTATCCATATGCATCTGATGGACTCCTCATATGGACAAGCATAGAGAAGTTGATTCGAACATATGTAAATTATTACTATAAAGATTCAAAGGCAATTTCTTCAGATCATGAGCTCCAATCATGGTACAAAGAATCCATAAATCTAGGGCATGCCGATCTTAAAGATGCTCCTTGGTGGCCAAAACTTGAAACTCCTAATGATCTTATGTTCATACTTTCTACTATAATTTGGATCGTATCAGCTCAACATGCTGCTTTGAACTTTGGCCAATACCCTTTTGGAGGCTATGTTCCAACTCGTCCACCATTAATGAGAAGATTGATTCCAAGTGAGAATGATCCTGAAGACTATGCTAGTTTTGTGAATAACCCAAAGAAGTACTTTGTATCATCACTACCAAGTTTGTTTCAAGCGACAAAGTTCATGGCTGTGATTGATATAATTTCTGCACATTCACCTGATGAAGAGTACATTGGAGATAGAAATGATATGTCGAGTTGGGTGGGAGAACCTGAGATAATTGATGCGTTCTATGAGTTTTCAATGGAGATAAGAAGTATTGAGAAACAAATTGAGAGAAGAAATTGTGATCCAAAGCTAAGGAATAGATGTGGTGCAGGAGTTTCACCATATGAGTTGCTCATTCCAAGTTCAGGACCTGGGACTACAGGAAGAGGAGTGCCAAAGAGTATAACAGTGTGATTGTTGAAAAATGATTCGCATGCATGTACGTATCTCTTTTGAATTTTATTAAAACAAGGTATAAAGTCTCATGCCAGTGAATGTTGTTGCCAGCTAATAAGCTTGTATATATATTTGGCAAATGTCTGGCCTGGCTTCCTATGAATTACTCCTTTATTAAAACTAAGGTATTATTTCATGCTATTAAAGGGTGTTGTCAGACCAATAAGCTTGTACCAATCTTGTTTTTATTGTAGGTCCACTTATAGAAGAAATTTTTTGTCTAAATATAAATGTACTCAGAAGTTTTTAATTATTGTTGTCCAGTATTACCGAAGTATTCAAAAATTAATTATTGTGGACAGAGGGAGAAGAGAGGAGAGAGGGGGAGGAAAGAGAAAAAAATTATTTTTTAAATAATAATTTAAAATTACTTATTGTGAAACCCACAAACCAAAATATTAACAAAACGGTGTTAAGCCCTTTGTTAAAACTGCCCCATTTTATATCATTTATGTGTATTTTTGTCTTCAAAAAATTTTATGGTGCCAGACACTCATAGCATAAAACTTTGTTGTAAAATTTACACATTAACCCTTTTTTAAATTGAACTTTCCAAAATGCCCTTCTTTCCATTTTTTTAAAAAAAGAAGATATTTTTCCCTACTCATACTCCCTCAATTTTTTCATCCTTCTTGATGAATGGAGACCAATGGAGGAAGCGAATTCAGAAACCCCATGGTTATTCTTCCATCATTCTCCTTCATCGTTTGTTTGTGTCCTCTTCCATTATCTTCATCAGTCTCTGACAAATCTCTAATTTTTAATGCTTTTATATGCTTAATTTGAGGCAATTAATATGATTAAGATGCAAGTTTGGTCTAATAATGTCTAATTGAATGTCTCAAACTCTCTAGTGAAATGAGTGTAAAATTAAGATTAATTAGCCATAATTGTAGATTAATTGCATTGATTAATTTATAGGGCTATTTGATCTTGGTTTTGTCTTATTTTTACTTACAGGATCGTGTAAGGACCAAAGATCGGATTCCGGGCAAAGAAGAAAGGCTTTTCAAAGGGGCAGAATCACCTAATCTTTGCCGTGGCCTCGCCGCGGCGAGCAGATGGCGAGCAGGCCCCCAAAATTCCAGAGAGCAATGCAGCTCGTATCAGCACGCGAATTTCGGACTCCAAACGGATCCAACTCAATACCCACTCACTTGACCCGACTTGGGGGACATAAAACTCGAAAATTAAACCCCATTAGGCAGATTTGGAGTCCCATAAACCCTAGTCTCCCACTTTCTCTCATTTTCTCTCATCTCCATCCCCTCCATCTTCCATTTTCCTTCCTCCAACTTCATGGCAGCCACTTCCTTCTTCCTTGTTGGTGTTTTCTTCTTGGAGGACAGCAGCTAGGCTCCACCATTCTTGGTGGTGGGAGCCAAGGGATGAGCTTGAAGCTTGAATAAGGGAGTTCTAATTCTAATCCTTCTTCCTCTTGTTGTATTTATGCTTTTCTAGGGTTCTAGGAGTATATTTATGACATTTGGTTGTGTTCTTCATTTCTATATGTTGTATAAGGGTTGGAAACTATTTTATGCTATTTATTTCTTGTTGGATACTTGACATTGTGCTACATTAACTTTGAGTTTGATGAAATTTATGGGTTCATGATTTTGTTATTCTCTTTGTGAAAATTATGTGCTAATGCAAGGTGGCTTGGTTAGTGGATTAAAAATATTAAGTGGTTTTGCATGAATGGAATGGCATAGGAATTAATTAATTGTGTTTAGACATTGGGTAATTACTCTTTTCAACCTTAATCTTTGTTTGGGTGGCCATCGATGAGTTAGGGTTAATTGAAAAATTAAGTGCAATTGTGGGGTGGCCCAAGTTGTGGATTTAAAGTCTTGCATGATTAGTTAGTCCTTGAATTTGTCAAATTGCATGAGTGGCATTGGACTTCAATCCTAGAGTCTTGATTTATTATGTGGGGTTCCAATAATCGATTAAACTCTAGGATTAATTAAGTGGCAATTCGGGGTTCCGGCTGTTGGATTAGAAGTCCCTTGCGATTAGCAAATTCACTTTGATTTTGAGCTTAATCAACTTAGGTTAAATTAAGTAATGTGCGTGGTTCCGGCATTGATTAATTTAATATAAGCCTAGCCTAGAGGGGTTCCTCTAGGGTTCTTTTGAAAATCAACAATTAACTCCCTGAAAATCTTTTGAAGCAATGAATCCCAATGTTTTCACTCATCAAGAATGATTCCATCTTCATTCCCCTCCAAATCTCACTTTTATCTTATTTTTATTTTACTTTTGAACATATCACACCTTTTGTGTAACATCCCAAATTTTAGAAAATAGGAAATAGGGAATTATTTGATGTTTTAAGGAAGGTAACTCGAATATTAAAAAGCATTGAAAAATAAATTTATAATATTTAGGTATTTTTAATAATTTTAAGGCTTATTTTCTCTAAGAAATAAAGAGAAATAATTAGGAGTTGAAACTTAACTTGGAGAAAAAAAGATAATAAGGATGTAGTTGGAATCTTAAAAATGTATTTAAAAATTAAAAAGCCTTATAAATAAATTTACGAGGCCAGGTGTATTTTTAATAATTTTTAAAGTTTATTTTCTTTATTAGTTAAGGAAAGTAGTTAGGAGATAAATTTAAATAAAGGAATATTTAGAATCTTGGGGTATTGGTTATTAATTAAAAAGTCTTATAAATAAATTTAGAAATTAAAGTATATCTAGAAAAATTATTTTGGGGACAAATTTAGGTCTATTTCTAAATGATAATGATAAATAAAATTATGATTTAAGAGAAAATATAAATTGGGAAATTAAAAAGATAATATCTGCCCCTAGTTGGAAAATATCTTTAGTGAAAAGAAGGGGCAAGATAGTAAAATACCTATAAAAGAAAAATATCAGTCTCTTTTAAAATATACCATACACGTGTAACCTTCATTTATTTTCCCCTCTCCAAACTGATACGTATATACTCCCTCTCTCTCGTGTTCTCTCACTCTCTCCCTCTCTCATTCACTTTCCTCTGCTTTCTTCGTCGATGACGGCGGCTTCAAGCGGCGGACCACAGCTGAAATCGTCAGCGATCGGCTGCGAGGAGCAGGGAGAACGAACTGAAAGCTTGAATTAACCTAGGGTAAGTGTTTTCTTCGTTTCCTCTTCTTCTCTGGCCGATTCTGAGCGAATTTAAGGGAGAGAGATTCGAATTCTTGGGGGGGGGGGTTTTCTGAAGCTTTCAAATTCATATGAATGATGCTTAGACTCTGTTATTGGTTGTTTGAGTGTCAATTTTGGGAAGGAAGTTAGTTTTGGTCCGATTTCTTCAAGAAATATCCCTCTTGTTACTGTTTACCGACGGGAATTTTGGGGATTTTGGGTGTTCATGGCTTTCAAGCTTAATTAATGATGCTTAGAAGCAAGTTGAAACTTATGAAGTTGATTGAATGGGTGATTTTGAGGTTAAGGAATATTTGAAGAATTTCTTCTTCCCTGTTCTCTGTGAATCCGACGGGTTTAAGGGAAACAAAATCATTTGAAGTAAGTTAACTACCAATTAGGAGTTATAATAAATGTTTTGAATGTGTGGATTAATGAAATTGGATTGTTCTTCATTTTCCCTGCCTCTGTTCTGTTTGGCCGAAAAGGAGGGAGGAAGGAAGGATAGGATTTTGAAGTTATAGTTCTTAATGTTTCATCTCTATGAAGTTTAATTTAGGAATTCTTGTTTTCTTCCTTCTTGGTTCTCTGCTTCTGTTCGGCTAGGGAGAATAAAATAGCTATTGGTATTTTGTTTTGCTTTGAAACATGAATTGAGGTTGTTTGCTGATGATTGATGGATATTAGACTGTTAAATGCTCTATTCTTTGTCTCCTAGATGCTCTGGACGATGGTTTTGTTCAGGGGAAGGGAAATTTTGATATGTTTGATTACCTTGGTCGTTTTGGTTCTAATATAATGTTGATAATAAGGCATGTTTAGGGATTTCTGATCTCTGATGTTTCTGGCCACTGGTTTCAGCGGTAGGAAGAAAGAGAAATAAGAAATATTTTTAAAATTATGTGATGTTGTGGCTTAATAGAGTTATGTATAAGGACCTTATTAGAGTTTGATTTCCGGAAAGCGTTTATGAATGATTTTAGATATGATTGGGTTTTGAGAATTGATTTAGTGTTGTAGTATGGATTTGGCAAAATGCTAAATAAAAATTAGAGTTAGTAAAGATAATATGGAGATATAAGGAAGAAATGGAAGTGAATTAAAATCTGGAGGTAATAGAGAAAGTTTAGTTTCTTTGATTTGCAGTGGTGAATGTTTGATTATGTTGAAGGATAGATTAGAATAGGTATAAAGTTTTGGTTGGAAGGTGAAGGTGGAAATTGATAGGATATGATAATTGAACATGGTAAATTGGGGAAAAGTTAGGAAGAAGAAGAAATTGAATAATGAATGTTAAGAGATTTTAAATGGATTATATTAGAATTGTGAGGTTATGAGATAAGATGTGTGATTGGGGATATGAACGGTGATTTTTGGACTCTTCCCTTGATTTCTATGTTTAAGAGTATAATATTTTGATGTTTAAAGAGTCTTGAAAAGATCTTCCTAAATCTACAACCATATGAGACTTAAATGATTGAATGGTACTAAATTTAAATACTCATGAGCTTAGGATTAAATATGATTGTATTGGTACTGGATAAAGTTAAGTTTCAACGTGAATATTAGAGAAGTAGACCATAACCTTAGGCTCTATCGGAGTTTCTGTTAGTCATATATTGAGCATTAGAGGTAATTTTGGAAAATAAATTCCATGTTAGTTGTGAGGGCTAATTGATGCTAATTATAGGATAAGATGAGATCAGAGGTTGTAATTGATGAAGTGGATTCCAGGGTTTGAATACACATATTATGGCTCCTAGAACTAAGGGAAGAAAGTTGATTTATAAAGTGCAATTTGATTCATGGAAATTGTTTAAAGATGTTTGAAGGGTAGGATGAGAAGATCAAAATTTGTATTTAAAGAGTCTAGGTTTCAAATCTGATTATGTAATTTCTATTTTGAGGTTTCCTTATGTAGAAACAAGTAAAGAAAATTTAATAACCAGCGTGTATAAGATAAGAAGGTGTCTTTCGGTTTTATAAAGCTTTAGGAAGATTATATTTGATTAAATACAGTTTTGAAGATTAGTTTATGATAAGAGACTCTAGTTAAATGTGAATTAAACAATATTTGTTTTAAAAATCAATCGTGGAGCTTTGGAATCTGATTCTTAATATTGTTATTGAGGTTGACATGATTGAAGTGTAGAAAGGTCTTTAGCCTGTACTGTTGATACAGTTTAACCATTTATAAAATTCGGAGATGATTGTTAAAGTGAGTATTTATTCACTCTTGTGAGAGTTCAAAATGGTTGAGACTAATAGTTGTAGCAGAATCCTTGGAATATTAATAAGGTTAGTATATCATGATTTTTAATAGTTAAGGTGATTTTTATATTTAATTTTTGGAAAAGATGATAATGAGAATTAGAATGGTTAATTGAAATGAATTATCTTAAGTGGCCTTTTAATTTTAAAAGGGTCAAAATATTTAAAATAAAACCTATTTATATAAGATATAAAAAAAAGGGGTAGTATTAAGTATATTAGGACCCCGAGAGAGAGACGCTGAATAATTATATAGAAGTTTAGATATTTATTTATTGTTTATACTAAATGTTAATAGGTATTGATAGTGACATAAGTGGATAGGCCAGTAGAAAGAAAAGGGAGCAAGTTCAAGATTAAGGTCTAAAGAAGCCAGGTAGCAGTTTATTTCATTACAGTAAAATAATTGCATGTATTATTTTGTAATATCTGTTTCAAATTTACATTATGCATGAAGGTGATAAGCCTTGTTAATTCCTGCATAGTTATTTATGGAGTACTCCAGGCTTAGGTGGGTCGCTCTCCCTTTGCCAGATCAGTTAGTTATAACTTTAAATGTTATAACGAGAAATCCTGCAGGTGAGGCCTCCACTAGTTAACGAATATATTGTTAATAGTGGCTGGTAGAGCATTGAGCGCAGGAAGTATGTATAATTGTTTCATTTGTTCAGGTTTATGAAATTAATACATGTCAATGCTAGCATGATAATATAAGTTAATGAAAGAAACTGCTATTGGGATTTCCAATCTCACCCCCTTCCCCAAACATTTTTCAGTTTAGCAGGTTGAAAGAAGCTAGCTGGGGAAGAAGAGTAGACGAAGAAATTAGGATTATAATTTGGGAAGCAAGAGGCAGTAAATCTTTTAATAAGATTATTTGTATATGTTGTAAAATTAAATTATTAAATTAATAGAAGAAAGTATAGAAAATAGAATTGTATAAATTTATTAAGAGATTTAAATTTCCTAAGTATTATGAATTATGAATAGACTCCCTTAAGAGAGTTAGTATACTTTTAATTGTTTTATTAACCACTTTATTTTATAAAGAGTTTTGAATTATTTAATTTGTCTGAAAAGCCCATTCCAACCAACAGAGGGTTGGTCTAATGTTTAAAAAGAAAAGTTTTAAATTTTTACGTATTTTTGGGCTTCTAACATTAAAAAGTGGTTATAATTCAATTAAAATGTTATAGTATAATAGGAAAATTCCAGGTGTTACATTTTGCATCTATTCTATTCAAAAACCAAATACAATATTTTTACCCGCTTTTGTTAGTTTGCATCTTAGCTACTAGGTTATCTTTTGCGTTAGACTCCTCAAGCGAACGACACCCGGAGGTTAGCTTCCACTATCCCCTTGGTTCTTATTTTCTTGAAGGGCGGACTCAAGGGCGTGCTACACGCACACACACTCGAAAGTGGTGCTCTTCAGTCTCGCTTCTCCTTCTTCCTCTGCTTAGCATCATTGGACCTTGCTCTCTTCTTTTCCCCTTTTTGATTGATTCTTTCGATTATAGAGGAAGATTTTTAAGACTGTTTGGCTGTCTCCTTTCTTGGTGTTGCTACCCTTTTCTTTCATTCCTAGAGATGTGTGATGGAGCTTCACTACTTTGAATAGTTTATTCCTCTAATTTCTAAAATGTATATATATATGAATAATTTATTCCTCTGATTGCCAGAATGCTTCCATTTCTGAATCAGTGCAGGATGTTCCTTTTCCTTCTTTACTATGTCGTGTGTGGACTAGAAAGTATTTTGTTCTTCTAATTGGTAGTTGATGTTGTTCCTCTTCCAACAACTTAATTATGTAACATAACATAATCTGTTATCTTGAAGCTAATACTCCCTCCAATTCTTAATATAAGAGAATTAACCAAAATTGGTAGTATTGATTGAAGTAGTTAAAGGGTGAGTTTGGAGCCACATTTGGCAGCCCAAATGTTGGCAAATAAACTCAAAAGTACAATCGATTTTTATTTTTTATGTTTGGCAAAGTTTTTAGCCTATTTGACATATAGGCCAAAAGTAGCTTAAAACCTTAAGGGTAGTGCTGCTTATGAGATGTGGTAAACTTCTTATCCATACCATTAGAGCATTAAATAAGCCCTGAAATTTTTTATTTACCTGATTTTCCCTATGTCTTATTTATTAGTGGTATATTATACTATCTCTCTTCCAAGATAGTTAGGTACAATAAATATGTAAAAATGAATTTTGTTTTCCAGAAAAGCCCTCATTTATATGCAAGAGGGAGAATATGTAATGAAGAAAGAATCTATAGAAAAGAGATAATATAAGTAGTCCATAAATGCAATAGTCATATGAGTAGTTTTTGAATTGGTGTAAAATGGGGAATTTAAATAAACTTTTCAGACATCTCCTAATCCTTATAAAAAAGAATTATGACATATTACTACAGCAAATAGTTAATTTCCAACGGAATTTCAATTTTTCAGCGGATTAGCCATAGACTCGCATTTCCGATAGAATTTTTTCCGTGGCTAATTTATTAGTAACAATAGTTGCTCAAACCCTTGACCTCATGTCTCTTGCACTTATGTTGATGTCTTAACTAGTTAAGCTAACGATCATATTATTATATTTGCAATCTTTTATATATATAATATTTAAACTCCCACATAAACATATTCCATCTTATATATATTTTACATTATATTTAACTTGATGAAACAGTTATGAATTATTAAGGTATAATTTTATATATTAATAATTAAATTATTTTTTTATAAAAATCATTTTTGTATTCGTATACTTGATGTTATATTTAACATTTCAATTTTACATTTATAGACTTGCAAAAGATAATCATGTTGATATTTCATTGATATTTCGTTTACTAATTATGATTTAACAAATCTCTAATTTGTAGTGTTTTTACATGATTTAATTGAGGCAATTAACATGATTGACATGCAATTTTGGTCCCTTTGTGCTTAATTAGATCTTAGACCCTTAGGTGAAATTAGTTTGGAAATGAGGTTAATTAGCCATAATTGGAGATTAGTTTGCATTGATTGATTTCTAGGGCTATTCGATCATTGTTCTGTTGTATTCTCACTTGCTGGGTCACCCAAGGACCAAAAGAGAAGGACTCTTGAAGAAAGGAAGCTGAGTCGGAGGACTAAAGATTTGGTATCCTCGCGGTGTCCCTCCATGGTGAGCCATGCGAGCCCATGGCGAATGGCAGATTCTGCAGAATCTCATATTCAGTTTTTGGGCTTAAACCAGGTTATACCTGGTACCCACTCATAGGAACCAACTTAGATCATTTAAAGCACAAATTTGGGAGTTAATTAGACAGATTTGGGGACCTCAAACCCTAATCCTCTCATATTCTCTTATATTCTCTCAACTCCATCCTTCATCCTCCATCTTCCTCATTCCAAACCTCATGGATTATGTTCGCACCGTAAGTGCACGGGTCGTGCCAAGTAATAAAGTGATGAGTAGAGTATCATTCTCACAAGGATTTGGTTCCAAAACCAAGCCAAATAGCAATTGTTACGCTTTCGCCCAATTTGAGCAATAGAATGTCAAGATTGAAGAGTAACTATGAAATAAACCTATGCTAAATGAAAACAATATTATAAACAAGTGATTCTTCAACTTCAAGGATGAAATTGGACCTAAGATTATTTATTCCCCTTGTATTTCTTAAAATCCAATTAACCTCCTCTCAAAGCTATGCTCTTGATTGCACCATATTTTTATACACTTTTCATTCATAAAATCATTAGATTATTGCATATTCTTGGGGTAATTGCGCCTAATTAGGGTAATTTCTAACTTGTGCACACTTTGTTGGAATTTGTTCTAGACAAGGGCAATTTGGGAATGATTAGTATGAATTATTGTTTAACCCATTTTCAAGAACATTTTGATGCTACCTTAGGTCCATTTTATATGCAGGTCATAGAAGAAGCATGCACAAACTAAGAAGCCAAGTTGCAGTGAAAAATTCTGGACAGAGCAGAAGAAGAAAGTGAAGAGAGAAACAGAATCAATGTCTCTTCTTCGCCGTAGCGAACTGACGGCGAGAAAGACAAGAAGAGGCAGAAGCTCCTGTCCCTCGCCGCGGCGAGATCACGAACAAACCCAGAATTCCAGAACCAACATGAGCTCATCGTGGCTTCGCCGCGGCGAGCCCACGGCGAAGTCATGAAATTCTGCAGAAATATGACGCGATTTTAGGGTTTCTGAGGGAGTATAAATGGATCCTAACAACCCTATCTTCTCTCTCCAAGCCTCAAAAACGCGAAAATACCTCAGTTCTCCTAAGGTTCCATCATCTATCCTCATTCTCCACTCAAATCCTCTCATCCCTACTCATCGCCACCTCAAATTCCACTGATTTTCTTGTTCTTTCCCTTTCTAACTTCCATTTCCACTCCAATTTTCCTTCTATCTTCCTCACTCATGGAGGCTGTCATCATGGGTCCTCTTGGGCTCGAGTTTGAAGACATGAGATGCTAGAATCTTGGTGCTTTGGTGGTGTGAAGGTGGCTTGAGCTTCAATGGGCGAAATAGGGGAGTTATTTGTTTCCTCATGCTCTTTTCCTTATGTATTGAGTTTTGTGGTTGCATTTCTCTTGTATATTTGGATTGGAGACATGTTTTTCCTCTTTCATTGTCTTTAAATTGGAATATTTGTGTTGGATATTGAGTGATGTTAACTGAATGATGTCTATGTTTGAATTTCCTATTGGGTTTGTGATGCTATATGATTTTTAGTGATTGCTAGATTGTGTAGCTTAATTTATCCAATTGAATGTTGTGGTTGCACATTCTTGAGAGGAATCGGTTTTCAAAACTCATGTTCCAACACACACCAAGTGGAGCTTAACACTAACCCTAAGTAATGGCTAAGAAAGTGGTTGCTTGATTAGTCATTAATTAGGGCTAGTGGACCCCTAGTGGTTGCTTGGGGATTTTTCAATTATACTTGGTGCATCTTTTAACTCCCAATATCAATTTTAATGAAGCGTGAGAGCCACCGAAACACTATCAAAGCCCATTTTATAAATTTCCCATAATCCAAACCCTTTTCTCCCTTTTAATCAAAAGAAAATTACAAAAACAAGTAATATCAATTGTCAATAGTTTTATTAAATGAATTTTCAAAAATCAAACCCCCATACCTTTTATTGTTTCAATTACATTTAGTTAGCTCAGGTAGTTTAGAAGGACTCCTTAAGTGAAACGATCCAGGATTGTGCCACTTTACATAATCCTTGGTAATTATTGTGATTTTAACCCCAAGGCGTAAGGAAAAGGTTAAATAAGCTCTCACTGAAATTATGTGCTAGTTTAGGATTCACAAAGTACTTGTAAAAGCTTTCTCAAGTCAAGAACAAGTTTCTAATTCCATTAATTGCTCAATCTCTTGTCACAATTAATAAAATCTCATTTAAGTTCCAATCCTAATGTGACTATGTAAGGTTGACAAGTATATCTCTATCTTACCAACAAAACCATCAATTCATCATGCAAACTTCAAGTTCTTACACAATTTTACCCAAGTTCTACACTCAACCTAGTCCTCTCAAGCATCAGTCAAGTGAACACAACATCTTAATGGTGATCAAGCACCTAGAAGCATTAGATAAAGAGTAAAATAAACACATATGTCATTAATCACAAAATGGGAGGAGGAATCAAGAATTAATCCATACAAGGGTTCAAAATAATCCTAGAATCAAAGTATTTAGCAACTCATGTTCAGCAAATCCATGAGAATATACATATACATCAACATAAACATGGAACAAAAGTAGAGAAAGCAAGATACAAAGGAAAAACCAAGAATGGAAACCTAAATCTCTTCGAAGCTCCAAATCCTTGCTCAATCCCCACCAAGAAGCAAGCCCTAGCACAACAAAATACTCCCAAATGCTCCCAAGAAGTGAAGAATGTCTACCAAGGTGAAGTAGGAGGGTTTATATTGGGAAAACCCTAAAATTCTGTCACTTTTCACAGCACAGCGTATTGCTGTCACGACCGGAATGCCTGGGCGCTCTTCCTCTCTATCTCTTATTTCTGCGATGAGGGCCTAGGCACTAATTCTAGCACCAAGGCGCTGCTGCTCTCTACTTCAATGCTCTGTTTCACCAACTGATCATGGCCTAGGCACTGATTCTAGCGCCTAGG
The DNA here is from genome assembly GCA_037074515.1 of Mimosa bimucronata. Lineage (NCBI taxonomy): Eukaryota > Viridiplantae > Streptophyta > Magnoliopsida > Fabales > Fabaceae > Mimosa > Mimosa bimucronata. The sequence continues at coordinate 29,542,718 of CM073438.1, read as the reverse complement.
CGCTCCTCGGTTCTATTTCTCAAGTCCTCATTTCTTCATTGCAGAATGATTTTCCCATGATTGTATCACCCATAAAATGTCTTAAAGCTTAGCAAAGTGTCTATAATCACTTTATCATTGCATCAAAATATTCCTACAAGAGTTATATAAATAAAACATAAGAAATTAACTAGAAATATGATCAAAATATGCACAAATGAACAATTATGTGCAACCAAAAATCAAATGAACATTTTCCTATCTTGAGTGTCCAAAATATGCATAATATATCAATAAGTGAATAAAATTCAAGAAAAATGTGCTGAAATTACATGAATTCCTAGAAGTTATCACACCCCCAAACTTAGACTTTTACTCATCCTCGAGTAAAACAAGTGATAAAATTGCTAGATTGATCAATTATCCACTTAGTATGCATGCATGAATTTATCCTCATTAGTTGCCCAAGAAGATATATCCAATAGGAAACCAATGGAATATAGAAGAATGCAAGATTTACAAATTAAAAACAAACTTCTCCAACAATTTCAAAGTGTGTGTGTGCAAAGCCAGAGAACAATTCTTCAACAAATGTCAAGAAGAAAATTGCAACATTTCAATATATATTAGGCTATCTCAACATTTAAACTTCATATGCTTACTCTCTTCCTCTCTCTCCACCAAAAGAATTTTTTACATAAATTCAAAATCGATGGGACTTGATAGGCTTGTAATGTGGCCAAGGGTCAAGCTAATTAAAAAGAATGGACAAGAGAATTCAAATGTCTTGAGATAATTGATTATTATATCTTGAACAAAATTTTCTTCCAAATTGCCAACCATTCCCCCAAACTTATCTCAAATTAATTTATTTGACTCCAAGTTTTATTGAAACTAAACTTTTCTTTTCTTTTTTTATTTCTTCTTTTTTTTCTTTTTCTTTTCTTTTCTTTTCTTTTTTTGAATAAAGGGAAATAAACTTGAAATGACTTTGGAGTACAAACTATTGAATATCATGTACTCTTTACATTCCTCCTACCCACTTTTACAATCATATTCACCTCGATCAAAATCAACAAACCATTCCTTACCACCAATAATAATCATCAAATAATCAATTATCTCAAGATTAAGGTAATTCATGGTTTTTCAGGCTTTAAAGGTTAGGGTTTCAAAAAGAATATTCAAATGGTTTTTCAATTAAAGGCTCAATAGGGGATCAAATGGAAAAATATGACATAGGTAGGCAAGAAACAATCAATACAAAAATAGGAAACTAATCAAAACCAATAGAATCCTAATTAATTAATTCCATATAAGGCCATTTTTTATGCTTCTTGGATCTTCAAAATGAGTCTTCATTTAATATTTTTGTGCAAGACAATGGATGGATCTGACTTGAATTTGGTTAATCACATTTATAAAACTCTCTTGGTCCACTATAAAATGCATTTGGGACCCAATTTGAAATATTAATGCTCTATTGGACTCCTCCATGCTCAAATAAGTGTATTGGACATGCCATGGTGGTGTTGGGAGTGCCCTTTCTTGTGGCCCATCAAGCTCAACATTTTTAACTGTCAACTAAGCAATAATACATGTCATCCTCCATGTAGGTACTATATAAACTCCTTGAGCACCTTTTATGGTTTGCTTCTTGTACTTCATAATCTACAAATTCATTGCCCCTGGATATTCTATTATTATTTGAAAAATCAACAATAAATTCCCTAAAATTCCTTTTGAAGCAATGAGTCCCAAGATTTTCACCTAACAAGAATGATTTCATCCCATTTGAATCCAAATCTCCCTTTTATCCAATCTTTAATTTGCTTTCAAACATACCACACTTTTCATACAAATTTTATACCAAAAACACCAAACAATGATTTTTACCCACTTTGCAAGTTTCAATTAGTTGCTAGGATTCCATATTGCATTAGGATCCTCAAGTAAATGACATTGTTCGCCGTCAAGCATTAACCGCAAGCATACGGATCGCAAGTAGTATAAAGTATCATTCCCACGGAGATTTGGACTAAAATCTTGACCAAACAAAAGGCTAAGTGAATTTAATCAAGTTGAACAAAGGAAAGATTTTTGGTTTTGCAATGAAAGTTTGAAATCTATTTTTCTAAAACTAGAAAGTGATGAAAACAATAGAATCTTTGACTTTTAGGATTAAATGGGGTCTAGGATTATTTATCCCCTTTGCATTTCATAAGGCATGAAGAACTCCCTCTCAAATGGTATTTTTCATGAATATATGTGTTTGTCTAAGGTTCATATGCACTTGACTAAGCTCTCTTAAGTCAAAATCAAGTTTATCTTTTCATTAAAATGCACAATCTCTTGCTACAAATAATGAAAATCTCCTTTGAAACCCAACCCTAATGTGACAGTGCAAGGTTAGTAAAGATATCTCTATTTTACCAACAAACTTTCCATTTATCATGTAAATTTCAATTCAAGCATGATTTTAACCAAGTTCTACACATGGATTAGCTCTCTCAAGTCAAACCCACATGAACAAATCAAGGTAAATGGTGGCCAAACACTTAAAAGCATGAAGAGAAGGATAAAATCCACACACATATATATATATCATTTACTACCAAAAGAGAGGAAGAATCAAGTCTTAATCCATACAAAGGTTCAAAATAATCCTAGAATGGAAGTTTAGCCACTCATGGAGAAGAATCTACAAATCTGCAAAATAAGAACATCCATGGAAGAAATTTCAGAGAAGAAAGAGAGAAGAACAAGAAAAACCAAGGGAAATGAGGTTGAATCTTTTCAAATCTTCAATCTCCACTTGAATGTCCTTGAAAATCTTTCAAACCATAGCTTAGGGGTGAATTGTGCTTTTCAAAAATTTAAACTTTAAATACAAAGACAATCCTTTATACTGGTTCGGCCAAACACTGCCTATATCCAGTTCTCCAACTCCTCGTTGGGTTCCACTAAAATACAAGTTTTACACACCAGGTTCACCTGCCAACCTTTACAAGACAGAGTTTTTAGACTTCCTCTAAACACTCCCCCTTACAAGTTGTAAGACTACAACCCTGTTCTAAAGTCCCAGACTTAAGAACAACCTCAAACAGTAGAGGATTTCAATAAATGAGTTCACTTAATGAACAGATTTTGTTAATCACTGAAGTACAAATAAACTCTCTAAGAGTAATAAAAACTTTGAGCTGAGAGTAGGTAAAGATAATGAATGAATGTTCAATAGTTTTGTTCGCTACTTCATAAATGCTCAAGTCTTGGTTTTCCATATCTCTTCACAGATTTGCCTTTCTCTTTAAGATTCATGAGACAGTTTGAATATGTTCGTTGGAAGCTCCTAGCCGTTGGCATTTAATGCTGGTCTTCATTTTAGTCATCTTTCTTCTCTTACTTCATTTAATTCTTGCAGTAGATGAGCTATGAGAGATAGGCGCTGAGACCAACAACTACCTGTAACATTGTACTTGTGTAGCAGCTTTTTCAGTAGCGCTAGTGTTTCAAGCTATCGCTAGTGACACAGTGTTAGTCCTGCACTTAGGCTATTAGCTAAACAATTATTCAGATGAAGCACAGTTGATGTTATCGCAAGTAGGGTTCATTATATTCATCAAAAAAAGTAGGGTTCATTATCTCATTGTATACAGATAGTATATTAGCTATCAGAATGTCAAGTTATTTCAGCAAGAGATCTCATTATCGATAACTAAACTCATTATCGCTAGCAACTATGTTATTGATAGGTTATCATTAGCTCTACATAGCAACTTATCTGAATGTCTAAGTGTTCTGCTTTCGCTAGCTATTTGTGATATCACTAGAGTCTATATTAGCGCTAGTGTATTTCATTTGCTCAAACTTTGCTTCATATCAACCATATGCTATCGATAACTCTCCATGTTATCGCTAGTGATTATGTTGTAATTTCTTCTAACTGTTCCTTATGAGGTCTTAGCGATAGAATCATGTCTTAGCGATAGGATTATTTACTTTCAGTTTATTGCCAAGATTTCATTAGCTAGTATTATCCTTATCTCTTCATTTATTAGCGATAGGCTTTTAGTCTAGCGATAGTGTATCTGTTATCTATAGGACTTGTCCAACGTTTAGATACCTTATACTTTTCCTTAGTCATATACCTTGATTTTTATCTCAATTCCTTTCAGACTAAGTTATACGCTATCTGTTCATTTTACTTATGTTATCTATAGGGTCCAGTCCTCATCAAAACTTAAGATTTCTAACAAAAAGAATGTGTTTCTGTGCGATTTTGGGGGTGTTTTATATCCTAATTTTGGAGCTGCTCTGTCAACTGTGCATTCTGTCAACATTTTGGCCGTGGCTAAAATTTTTGCCTGTGCTGGTTGGCTGCGGCCAATAACTCTCTACCTGAAATTTTTCTGGATTTGGCTTCGGCCAGGAATTTTGTCTGTGCTTTTGGTTGCGGCCAATAACTTTCTATTGACTCCTTTTTTCATGTTACTTGATTGCTTTAAATCTTCTTTTCCACTTCTTACTCTTTTACTTTAGCTTCAAATGAAACTCAAATGTGGCTTAATGGATTGGCTACAATCATTTAACAAGCAATGAAATCTACAAAAGCCAAAGTTGATAAAAAGAGGGTAAAATATTCACATTTAAATCAAGAATTCAATGACTTTAACCCAAATATCAACTTGGCACATTTTCCTATCATGTGTACATCAAAATTTGTATAAATCAACCCAAAAAGTGTAAGAACTATAGGAAAATGTACTAAAATGGCATGAATTTCTTGAGGTTAACAGACATCTGTGGGTTAGCTTCTACTATCACCTTGGTCCCTAATTTTCTTGAAGGGTGGGCCCGAGGTGGCACTACACCGATGCATCCCACTTCAGTGCTCTTCATGGTTGCATTGTAAAGGACAAAGCAACTTGACAAATACCGATGCAAGGTGTAACATCCCAAGATTTAGATAATTGATTAATTGAAAATCAAATGAATTCTTGAGAATTTATATGATTTTAGTGGTTTAACTGTAGGACTATAATTGATTTTATTGTTGGTTTAGAGAATTTTCAAAAATTCTTGGATGGATTTGATCTTATGTTCTTGAGGATATCTGTTGGGAAATTGAGGTATAGAAATTGATTTAAGTTATGGATCCTATATGGGTTGGTTATTGGGTGAAATTAATATAATTGGAGGTCCAAATCAAAAGGAAAGAAAGAAGAACAAAAGAAAAAAGGGACAAGCAAGACATTAAAGAAGTGGGGACCATTGTGGCCCCCACCATTTGAATTAAAGGGGTGGATCTAAACCAAAAGAACAGCTCCTCCTCCTTCTTCTTTTCATTTCGTGCTTGGTGGAGGGGGAAGAAGAGAGAGAAGCTTTGCTAGGGTTTGCTTGGGGTGGTACAAGAAGCAATTTGAAGCCCTAATTTCCTCTCATTTTTCTTCCTTCATCTTCATTTTCTTCAAGCTTTCTCTTATGAAATTTTGGATGTCTCCTTGAATTCCAAAAATCTGACTTGTGTGGGTGTTTTTCTTGGTTCCTAAACCAGTTTTGAACTCTCCTAAGTTACTATAATGATTTACCCAGTTGGAAAGATACTTGGTTGTTGTTTTGGGTATGTTAAAGTTTGGTTTTCTAGGATTTGTGAGGGGAGCCCAAAAATTCAAAATAATTTCAGGGTTTTTGTTGTTTCATTGAGCTTATTTCCCTTAATTATGGTTCTAAATACTTTTGGCCCTTGCATTTTTGGCTTAGAAAAAAATTTGTACCATAAATTTTTGGACATTTTAGGATTTGATGGTGAATTTTGAAAATCAAGGTTGATATTGGGTTTTGGTATTTTAAATATGTTCAATGATGTTGGAAAATGGTTTATAAGCTTCTTTTAACCCTTCCTAAGAAATGTTTATGATTCATCTTGATTGGGAAACATTTAAAATTTAATGTGGACTTGTTTTAAGCTTAATTTGGCTAGGTGATTCGGTCATTGTCTTATCGACCTTGGGTTAAATGCAAAGATATTTATAAATCGGAATACAAGGGTGTAGCAATAATGATACAATCTGAGTCGTTCTCAAGGAGCCCATGTTTAATTAAACTATCTAGTGAATTAAATTCCTAAATGCAAGAAGAAATAGGTAAAGATATATTGTGTTTGGTTTTCAAAGGTTCAATACAATTGAAATAAATATTTTTGGGGTTTTAATTAAAAGAGTGGAATGAAAGTGTTTTCTTGATAAAATGATAAAGATGCTATTGGAAATTGATTGTCAATGGCTATTCTAGCTCAATTAAGATATTTGGGAAGTCGAAGGCACTAAGTCAATAAAATACCAAACCCCATTAACCAATGGGTCCAATGCCTAATTAATGGAACCCCATATAATTGGCATTGTTAAGTGACAAATCTCTTATTTGTATGGTTTTTATATGCCAAATTTGAGGCAACTAACATGATTGAGATGCCAATTTGGTCCAATAGTACTTAATTGAATACCTTAAGCTCTCAAGTGAAATTAGTATAAAATTAGGATTAATTAACCATTATTGTAGATTAATTGTGTTGATTAATTTATAGGGCTGTTTGATCATTTTTCTATCTTATTTCTACGTGTAAGGTTGTGCAAGGACCAAAGATCAAATCTCGGGTGAAGAAGAAAGGCTTTTCAATGGGGCAGAAGCACTGCCTGCTCGCCATGGCCTCACCTCGGCGAGTAAAGCTGAAGAGGACCAAAAGTAATGCTTGCTCATCGTGGCCTCGCCATGGCTAGCGTGTTAGAATAATATGTTTTGATGATAACTAAACATAACCTAGGCATGAAGAAAGGTTGGATAAGGTTCAAAAAATAAATTAGAGAAAATCTGATAGGAAATCTTAAGTGTTACCTAATCGATCAGGGATAGATTTCAAGATAAGAACTTAAAGCCTAATCGATTAGACTCAGATCAGGTTCAGATTAGAAATTAAGTTTGTAGCTGCCTAATCGATTAGAGACCCTGTAATCGATCAAAGACTTAGCTATAATCGATTAGGAGGAATTAGCCTAATCGATCAGAGAGACATAATCGATTAAGAGGAATTAGCCTAATCGATTAGAGAACAATAATCGATTAGAGCATATTGAGTGATCGATTAAAGAGAACATATAATCTGACTATAAGCTGTTTGCAATCGATTAGCCATGCCTAATTGATCAGGGTTCCCCTGTAATCGATTACGTGAGTTTCTTTCTAACTTGAATATTCAGTGATGCAGGCTATAATCTGTGTGTAATCAATCAGAAACCTTTCCCTGTAATCGATCACAGGTTATAATCGAAGTGGCGATAGGAATTCATTCAAAACCAATGGCTAAGTCTATTTTAAGCTTTTAAGGTACAGATATGCACAGGCCTACTTAAGGAAGTTTACGTTAGCACGCAATCTATCTTAAAAAGAGTCGTTAGACTCACCAACCACTTCTAGCGATAAATGAAGAGAGAAGAACTGAATCAAAACAAGTACAATATAGTTAATGCCTCTCAGAACTCAATCCTAACACTCTATATCAAACTAATCAAGTGTTTTAGTTATCAATGGCTAAAACCCTCAATGGGCAGATTTCCAGAAGAGATTATAAAAGCCTCTCAGAAGAAAGTTGGTGGGACTCATTCATTGCAAAAAATTAATTGTTGTATCTACTGCATTCAATACTCACCAATCTTTAGAAAGCTTGTTTCTTTGATATTCATCAGTGTGTAACATAATCAGTTCAATTGAGTGAACAAGACTTCTGTATTTACTACCAAGTGAGGATCACTCTTAAGATAGTGGGATCTTAAGAGTGAGGGTGTAATCTTACAAATTGTAAGGGGGAGTGATCAGGGAAAAGAGAGTTCTTTTACTGTCACTTGTAAAGGCATTCAAGAGCCTGAGTTAATCTTGAAAAGTTAGTGAAACCCAACTGAAGGTTGGAGAACTAGACGTATGCCAAGATTGGGTTGAACCAGTATAAATCTTGAGTCGTTCAGATTTAAATTGAAAAAGCACAATTCACCCCCCTCTTATGCATTCCTGCCTAGTTACAGAGCGACGGGTTATGTAGCACATCATCATTTTAGTTTTGGGCCAAACCAGGTTTCATCCAAGTATCCACTCTTATACCTGACTTGGGGGACCTATAAAAGGCAAAACTAAACCCTAGAAGTCAGATTTGGTTCACTACACACACCCCCAAACCCTAGCTCTCTTATCTCTATCTTCATCTTTCTCACTTCTTTCCTTCCATCCATGGCTTCCATCCTTTCATTCCTTGTTGCTGGTTCTTCCATGGAGAGTAGTAGCTTGGCTCCACCATTCTTAGTGGTGGGAGCCAAGGGAAGAGCATTGGAGCTTATTAGGGGAGTTCTATTAGTTCTAATCCTTCTTCCATTTGTTATATTTATACTTTTCTGGGGTTCTAGGAGTATATTTATGGCATTTAATTCTGTGCTTGATTTCCATTTATTGTAATAGGAATAGAAACTATGACTATATTATTTCTTTCTTGTTCAAATGCTTGACATTGCTTTGTATTAACTTTGAGTTTAATGAAATTTATGGGTTCATGATTTTGTTATTCTCTTTGTGAAATTATGTGCTAATGCAAGGTGGCTTGGTTAGTGGATTAAGAATGTTAAGTCATTTGTTTGAGTGAAATAGCATAAGAATTAATTGATTGTGTTGAGACATTGGGCAAAACACTCTTTAGGCCTTAATTCTTTGTATGGGTGGCCATCAATGAATTAGGGTTTAGAGAGAAATTTAGAGCAATTGTGGGGTGGCCCAAATTGTGGATCAAGAGTCCTTCATAATTAATTATTTCTTGATTTTGAACTTCATCAACTTAGGTTAAATTAGGTAATGTACGGGGTTCCGGCATTAATTAAGTTAACCTAAGTCTAGCCTAGAGAGGTCCCTCTAGGGTTCTTTTGAAAATCAACACAAACTCCCTAAAAATCTTTTGAGTAATGATTCCCAAAGCTTTCATTCATCAAGAATGATCTTTATCCTCTTTGAATCCAAATCTCCCGTTTAAATCCAATCTTTTACTTTGACTTTTGAACATACCACACTTAAAAATGCTTTTTACCCGCTTTCTCAAGTTTGCATATTAGCTATTAGGAATCAAATTACACTAGGGCTCCTTGAGATCGACACCCGGGGATAGCTTCCACTACCCCTTGTATTTATTTCCTTAGAGAGCGGATCTGAGACGGTACTACTGACAAATCCCTAATTTGTGATGTTTTTATATTGAAGTTTCTAACATGATTGAGATGCAAATTTGGTCAAATTGTTCTTGTTGAATATCTTAATCTCTTAAGTGAAATTAGTATAGGATTAGGGTTAATTAGCCATAATTGTAGATTAATTTGTTTGAACTAATTTATAGGGCCATTTGATCTTGGTTTTGTCCTATTTCTACCTTTAAGGTCACTTAGGACCAAAAGGGTCAGATCCCGGATGAGAAGAAGGTCAAAATAAGGGGCAAAAAGGACTAATGCTCACCATGGCATCGCCACGGTGAGTGAGCCTCAAAAGAACCAGAGAGCATAGTTGCCCGCAGTGGATACGCCATAGCGAGGAGGCGTGATCTGCAGATTTTAGCTGTGAGTTTTTGGGCCTGATTTGGATCCAACTTAAACACCCACTTAATGACCTGACCTTGGACCATATATATACGATTTTTAGAGCTTATTAGGTGAGCTTTGGTTCACACATACCCTCTCTAACCCTAGCTCTCTCATTTCCTCTCATCTCCATCTTCCATCCTCGGCCTTCTTCCATCCCTATTTCCATGTTTCCTCAACCTCCACTCGTTGTTACTGACTTTCTCATGGAGGACAGCAGCTAGGCTCCATCATTCTTGGTAGTTGGAGCCAAGGGATGAGCTTAGAACAATATTAAGGGAGTTTTAGTTCTAATCCTTCTTCCTCTTGTTGTATTTATGCTTTTCTAGGGTTCTAAGAGTATATTTATGGCATTTGGTTGTGTTAATAATTTCTATATGTTGTATAAGGGTTGAAACTATTTTATGTTGTTTCTTTCTTGTTGAATGCTTGACATTGGGCTACTTTAACTTTGAGTTTAATGAAATTTATGGGTTCATGATTTTGTTACTCTTTTAGTGAATATCTTGTGCTAACTCAAGTGGCTTGGTTAGTGGATTAAAAATGTTAAGTGATTTTACATGAATGAAATAGCAAAGGAATCGATTAATTGTGTTTAGACATTGGTTTATCTCTCTTTTCAATCTTAATCTTTGTTTGGGTGGCCATCAATGAATTAGGGTTAATTAAGAAATTAAGTACAACTGTGGGGTGGCCCAAGTTGTGGATTTAAAGTCTTGCATGATTAATTAGTTCTTGAATTTGTCAAATTGCATGAGTGGCATTGGACTTCAATGCTAGTGTATTGATTTATTATGTGGGGTTCCAGTAATTGATTAGACCTTAGGATTAATTAAGTGGCAATTCGAGGTTCCAGTTGTTGGATTAGGAGCCCCTTACAATTAGCAAATTCACTTGATTTTGAGCTTAATCAACTTAGGTTAAATTAAGTAATGTGCAAGGTTCCGGCATTAATTAAGTTGACATAAGCCTAGCCTAGAGGGGTTCATCTAGGGTTCTTTTGAAAATCAATAATAACTCCCTAAAAATCTTTTGAAGCAATGAATCTCAAGGTTTCCATTTATCAAGAATGACTCCATTTCCATTCCCCTCCAAATCTCACTTTTATCCTATTTTTATTTTATTTTTGAATATATCACACATTTTCTAAACCAAAAACCAAATACAATAGCTTTTACCCGCTTTACAAGTTTGCTTCTAGTTATTAGAAATCATATTGCATTAAGGCTCCTTGAGACCGACACCCGGGGATAGCTTCCACTACCCCTTGGGTCTAAATTTCTTGGAGAGTAGATCTGAGGTGGCACTACACCGATTTATTCCCATTTCAGTGCTCTTCAACTACACTGGTTTATTCCTATTTCAGTGCTCTTCATTAAGCCCTATAGTACCTTTAGGTTTCTCTAAGTTTCCTAAAATACTAAACCTCAGCAAACTGTAAGTCTAACACCCAATATCATGAACCCATTCAATTAGGCATTATTAAGTACCTTAGAGAGTAATTAGTGGTCAACAATGTACTAGGTTCAATTACAACCCATTTCAATCAAATTATGTACCATTACCACGCATAAATAGAGAGAAATCAATGGAATCATAAAGAACATATATATAACCATATATATTGATGAGTTCAAATCCTCATTACAAACCAAAATCACAACAACTTAAATCAAAACATATAATCCAAGTCTCAAAAGCATAAATGATAAACCTAGACCTAGGAATCAATAAATACAAAGAGAAGGAAAAATAAACAAGACTCTCCTATGAAGACCATGAGATCAAGCCATCTCTGATCATTCCCAAGAGCGAGGAAGTATCTGCAAAGTTTCAGAAAGTTCTGGGGCTTTTCTGTAATTTTTACAATTTATCTAGTGACTTGTATTTTGTCTTTTTTACTTGGATTTTCAGCTTTTTGCCCCAATTTCTCCCCTCTTTAAGGCTTCTACAATATAAAATAACATCAAGAAAGATGAATAGCTCCAAATAATCAATTAAATCAAGAGTAATCACAAAAATATTCCAAAAATGCCATTTTTACCACTTGGTGCATGTAATTACTATGGAACCTAATTTCTTCACAAGATATTCATTAATGACCAAATAACATGATAAAATACCCCCAAAATGATATGAAACATTTGCAAATCTTGGTATTTGTCACTAAGGTTCTATGGGAATCCGAAAATTACACATTTGTAATTTGGTTTTCTTGTTTCAATGATCTTATTTCTACCTAAGAATAAATCTTATGGGTATTTGATTGAGCTATAACGATTTTTGACATAACAAAGTTTGGAGAATTTTTGGGTTGGCCTTGAGATTCGAAAATTCATTATATGAAATGGGGTTTGATGTTTTTAAGAAGTTTATTCATAATATATAATGAGTTCTAAACTTTGAAATCCTTTGAGTCTTGGCTAACTTAAATTTTGGCTTGTTAAAGTTTCAAGAACTTTGAGATTTTGTGATGAACCTTGAAGATTGTTCGCCCTGCGCCGCAAGTGCACGGGTCACGTCAAGTAATAAAGTTATGAGTGAAGTATCGTTCCCATGAGGATTTGGTCCAAAACCCGGTCAAACAATGATTGTCACACTCTCGCCCAATTTGGGTGATACAAATGTTGAGATTGGATATTAACAATGAAAATAAACCTATGCTAAATGAAAATAAAACTATAAACAAGTTATTCTCCAACTTCAAGGATAAAATGGGTCCTAAGATTATCTATCCCCCTTGTACTTCTTAAAACTCAATTAACCTCCCCTCAAAGAAGCTCTCAACAAAACCACGTGCTAATCTAGGGTTCATAGAGTACTTGTAAACGCTCTCTCAAGTCAAGAACAAGTGTTTAGTCTTATTAATTGCACAATCTCTTGCTACAAGTTAATAAAACCCAATTATCATGCTTCAACCCTAATGTGACTATGCAAGGCTAGCAAGTATATCTCTATCTTACCAACAAAACCATCCATCCATGCAAACTGCAAGTTCTTGCACTATTTTACCCAAGTTCTTCACTCAATCTAACTCTCTCAAGTCATAAATCAAGTGAACCCAACATCTAAATGGTGATCAAGCACTTAGAAGCATTAGGAACAAAGTAAAATAAGCACATAGATATCATTAATCAGAACATAAGAGGAGGAATCAAGAATCAATCCATACAAGGGTTCAAAATAATCCTAGAATACAAGTATTTTAGCTACTCATGTTCTACAACTCCATGGGAGCATATATATACAACATTACAAAACAGAATAAGAGAAGAGAATGAAGATGGAAGAGATAAACCAAGAGAAGAAGCCCAAATCTCTTCGAAGCTCCAAGCCCAAGCTCAATCCCCACCAAGCTCCAAGCCCTAGCAGAGCAAAACACTTCTAAAATGTCCCAAAAGTCGAAGAATCCAGACTGGACTCGAAACCCTAGCTTTTATTTTAATTCAGTCTGTCATTTGCTGTCAAAACACAGCAGAACACGAAGTTCGCCGTGGGTCTCACCTCGGCGAGCCCACGGCGAGCTACCAAAATTTACAGCAATGAGTGGAGCTCGCCGTGGCTTTCGCCGCGGCGAGCTCATGGCGAGCTACCAAAACAGGGCAGAGACCAATGCCTCTCACTGTGGGTTTCGCCGTGGAAGTCCTGTCTTCTCTGGTTTCTTGTCTTTGTTTTCTTTATTCCTTGGGCTGCTCTAGCTTCTTCTTATTTTTTTGTTCAATTGGGAGCTTGGTGGAGGGCTAAAATCTCTTGTTATTGCATCAAAATATTCCTACAAGAATTACATAAAACAACATAAGAAACTAACTATAAAAACAATCAAAATCTACATAAATAAACAATGATGTGCAACCAAAAATCCAATGAACATTTTCCTATCTTGAGTATCCAAAATTTATCAATGATTTAATAAAACTCAAGGAAAATATCTCAAATGACATGAATTTCTTGGAGTTATCAAAGATAAGCATGGTTAAATGATTATGATGGTTTAATGAGCTTATTAGTGTGGGATAAAGGTTTCTAATATTTTGAACTCTTGGTTTTTTCACTTAATCCGCATTTTGGTCTCATAAAGTTTGGGAATTTTGATCTTATAAAGGGGATTATGAATGACGTTTTGTGTTGGGTGTTCTAATGGCTGTAGCAAGTTGATTTGGATTAGTTGGTTATATTTGAGTGATTAGATGTTGGTAATCTTGGGTCAAGGTATAATTGGTACAAGTAGGCTAGAGGCAAGTTGTGGTTAAATAAATGTTTTAGGGTTATGATTGAGGAGTATGGGGCATTGGGATCAATTGTGGCTACTGGGTTTTGTAATTGGCCATTAGTCTTAGATTGCTTAGGATGTGAGTATTGAGCTTGGCTTATTTTGAATAAACTTGTTATGCACACTCAATTTATTGATGTGGTATGCTTGCAATGGTTGGTTATTATAGAGTTCTGGGGGTTACATTTTATGGTATTACTTCTCTGGTAATGCTAACTGTGTCATGAGGTAATCACCTCCTTGTCTTATGGGTGTATGTGTGGTTGGTAAGGCTTTCACATGCTCACTTTTGGTACATTGGTTATCTGGGACTTATATGCTAGATTTGATTGTTATGGAAAATGAACATACATTGAAAGCTTTTAGAAATTGTCATTGAAATTGAGCCATTGTTGTGGCATGCTTTTGATCAAATCATTGTGATGTAAACTGCCAACTTTTTATGAAGCATGTATATGTGCATATTGTTGCATTTGAGTGTTTGGTTGGTTGTGGCGCCCTTTGATCTTGGCTCAGCCCCTTCATGTGATGTGGTTCCCCGACAGCCATCGCGTAAACCTTTTGGGTAATATCGACGTTGGAACCGAAACTTAGATGTTCTATTGGATACTTTGTGTGATTTGTCTCTTACGAGGTGTTTTGATAATGTATTTCAATGATATGTTGAAGAGCTCACCGAATGGGGTTATGTCGGAGCAGTGCCGCCTCGGGCCCTCTCTTCAAGAAACTTAGGGACCAAGGGGATAGTGGGAGCTACCCCCGAGTGTCGTTCTCTTGAGGAGCCTAAAATGCAAATGATAACCTAATAGCTAGATGCAAACTTGACAAAGCGGGTAAAACATTTTTTTGTTGATTTTAAGTGTAAAAGTTGTGTGAAAAGTGTTGTATGTTCAAGAAAGAATTGAAATTGGATTTAAGCGGGAGATTTGGATTAAAAGGGATAATTATTCTTGGTAAATGGAACCTTCGGGAATCATTGCTTCTTAAAATTTTTTGGGAGTTTAAAAATGGCCAATTTCCTAAAGAACCCTAGAGGAACCCCTCTGGGCTAGGCTTAGATTAATTTAACTAACGCCGGAACCCCGCACGTTAATTAACTTAACCTAAGTTGATTAAGCACTTGGCCCAATTAAATCTACTAATCGCAAGGGACTATTAATCATACAACCGGAACCCCGAATTGCAACCAAATTAGCCTATTAATTCCAATTTATTGGTGGAACCCCATCCAATAACTTGAACCCAATAGGTTGAAGTCCAATGTCACTCAAGCAATTAATAGATTTACTTGCCAATTTCTAAACATAAATACTTGACACCATAATCCACTAAACAAGAACCCTCATTTAGCACAAGATTTTAACAAGAAGACATATATTAAATGATGAACCCGTACAAATAAAATATGCTCAAGTCAATAAGCTCAATGTCAAGCATCCATACAAAGAAAATAAACAAGATAAATTGTTTCTACCATTCTCATACAAAGATATAAGTGAGAATCACATCCAAATACATATAGCAATTCCTAGAACCCTAGAAAAATTGAAATACATATAAGGAAGAGAGAATGGAGAACAACGCTCCCCTTTGAAGCTTCAAGCTCATCCTTAGAGCTCCATCACCAAGAATAAAAGAGCTTAGTTGCTACTCTTCATGGGAGAAACAACAACCAAGGTGGAAGGAAGGGTGGAAGCCATGGATGTTGGGTGGAGAAGAGGGTGGAAGGTGAAGATGAGATGAGAGAGTTGAGAGGATTAGGGTTTAGGAGGATGTGTGGTGAACCAAATATGAGTTTTAGGGTTCCTTTTCGTGCCTTATGTGTCCTCAAATCGGGTCAAGAGTGGGTATTTTGGTTTGGACTCGGTTTAGCCCAAATCAGATGCTGATTTTCTGCAGATTTTGGGGCCTCGCCGTGGGCCTCGCTGTGAGGTGTCACGGCGAAGGATCTTTTTGTATTTTTCAAATTTCGGGTCCTTTTCTGTAATTTTGGAATTTCGAGGTCCTTTTCTGCAATTTTCACAATTCGTCCAGAACTTGTATTTTGACCTTTTTTCCTTCACTTTTCAGCTTCTAGACCCATTTTTCTTGCTTCTTCTCATATTGAACCCTTCATATTTGGTCCTCAGATAGCCCTACAAGTAAAAATGCAACAAACAAGAATCAAAGAGCCCTAAAAATCAATTAATGCTAATTGATCTTCAATTATGGCAATTTAATCCTATTTTCATGCTACTTTAACTTAAGGATCTATATTATTATTTAAACAATTATGGACCAATATTGCATCTCAATTATGTTAATTACCTCAAATTAAGCACACAAAAGCATACAAATCCAAGGATTTGTCATATGTCTCTCCACAGGCATTTGGATCACATTTTCCAATGATATGTCGTTTTGGAAACATGTTTGGATAACTTTTTGTAAATATTGGTTTTCATATTCTTATTGCTGCGGAGGTGTGGTTCTTTTAACATTTCTGATATTTTTTTACATATTTTCAAATTAACAAAAATGAAACAACACATCTAATAAAATTTCAAATTCAAATAGTTAATATTAAAAAACTAAAGTGTCAAACTAATTCTAAATAATTAAAACTAAATCAAACCAAACTATTATGGGTTAAACCCACTTTTGGCCCTTATAGTTTGCTATAGTTTGGCTTTTGGTCCCTGGAATTTTAAAGGGGTGGTTTTGGTCCTTTAATTTTAGTCTGTTTAAAGCTGTTAGTCCTTGTAGTTTCAAAAGGACCTAACGGTTAGTTTATACTGATGTGTCACTAACTCTATTAAATTCGCTAACTTGGCTCGATGACTAGGCAAGATGACATGAAAATAATTGGTTTAAATATAAAATAAGAAATCTACTTTAAAAAGAAAAGAAAGGGAAACCCTAAAACCGATATTACATAGAAAGATCGAGGAAGAAGGACTCTAAAATTGACTCGGCGGTCGTCGATGGCGGCTGAGGCGAGGGTGAGGGTGGGTTCTTCAACACGGCCCAATCTAACAACTCCTCCTAGTCTCAGACTTTCTTGGTGAGTTCAATGTCATAATACGCGAACACTTTATCAATGTCTCTTCAACCTTTCTTTCATCATCAAGGCTAACCTTGAAAAACTTGTCCCTCGCCTCCTCTAACTTGTAACGATGCTTCGACAGGATGTGTGATTGATGATCAGGAAGAAACCCCATTTCGAGCAGGCACGACTGATTTCGGATTTCGGAGCGCATCAAATTTTAGGGAAGAAAGGTCGGTGATTCAAGATAGATGTTTGGATTTCCATTTTCTTATACTCATATTTGTGCTGCTGAAGTTTTAATGGAAAATTGGATCTTTGGGCTCTTGAATCATCAAGGATTTTTCTACAATTCAATTTCTGGTCATTCTGTTATTACTCAGTAGGGTGGGATTTGGGTTTGAAACACTTGATGGTGGATCTAGGATAAAAAAACCAGGGGTGCCAATGAGGCTAGTTATTAGGCATTTTTAGGCCATTGTTGATCTCTCCTTCAAATTTCTTCGTGTAGGAATGTGCAGAGCAAGAAATTTCTAGGTAATTATTTTTGCTACAATGGGATAGATTTTGATTTGGAAACTTGCATATTGTCTCAAGTTTTCTTTTTAAAAAAGTAAATTTCTTATTTTACTTTTAAATCAATTATTTCCATGTCATCTTGCCTACTCATCGAGCCAAGTTAGTGAATTTAATAAGTGACACATCAGCATAAACTAATACCATTAGGTCATTTTGAAACTGCAAGGACTATCAATTTTGAATAACCTAAATTTGAGGGATCAAAACCATCATTTTAAAATTTCAGGGACCTAAACCCAAATTACAGTATTATAAGGACCAAAAGTGGGTTTCACCCACCTATTATCATAACTTCTGATAGATAAATGATCTATAATCCTATCTTGATATTCTTGCATCAAATTTGATCATGTAATTTGCAAAGCACTAAACAATTTAAAATAAATAGTACCTAAAGAAAAATTGAATGAATATAAGTATATAACTATCAAAATCCTTAAAACATAACTTAAATGAAATATTATGTGGGCCTAAACGAACTTGATGGGCTCGGACTTACAAGGACTGTCTATAAGCCCAACTAGCCAAAATTATGTTTTTTTTTTCCGAAAGCCTGACCTTCGATTTATAAACAGGTTTAAGTTATTTTTACAATTTAAAAGTAATGTAAATTAGCATATTTTTTTAAGTGGAAAGGAAGTATATTAACTAGACAAAGGAATCATTAAAGTCGGCTGCCTTACATGAGTCAGTTACAGGCAGAGCATTCAGTCAAAAAAATTGAAGTAAAACTCTAGATCTAACAGTATGTTCAGTCATCATATTTAGAGTATGAGCTATGGATTCAAGTATAGTAGTTATGTCTTGAAAAACTCTCTTGTTTCTATGCTCCTAGAGTTTCCAGTAGAGGAGGCCAAATTGGATACACCAAACTTGACCGTTGTTCTTTGGATTGAGGTTATGGATCATCCAAACAACAAAGGAAGTCTGTTGTGAACATTGATCGGAGTTGCTGTGTTGAATGAGCTGCTAGCATTTCATTGCTAGTGGGCAATAGCAGAGAACGTGCTCCGTGTCTTCATATAATCCCCCACAGGTTAAGCAATTGGTGTCCTCTGTTAGGTGTCTTTTGTGGCGTTCTTCATTAGTCAGAAGCTTGTTTTATAAGCTAGCCAAAGAAAAGTGCAGACCCTTTGTCTTCCCGGCCATCGCCAAATGAGCTTTAGGTTGTGATCTTCTTGTTGCCAGTTTAAGCTACACAGTGCTTCATATGCACTTGCAACTAAGAATTGGCCAGAGGGGGTGAGGCTCCAATAACAATGAGCTTTACTGTCCTGCTGGTGTGGGCGGGGACACTTTGCTGATTTGAAAGTGTACCGAGTAAGGCAAGCGATTTTCAAACTTAGGCCAATCCTATTTTCCATCAGAGCAGACAAATGCATTAATAGGCCTCTTGAGTTCACTGGGTGCAATTTCTACATACGAAAGTAATTTCAATGGGCCTAGTTCTGTGAGCCAATTGTCATTCCAAAAGGATCTACTTGTTCCTGCTCCAGGGTGCCACGCAATATGGATCTAGGTGTCTTCCCAAGTTGCTGTAATGCTCCTCCGAGTGTGGGAGGATGCTTTGATCTTGAATGCCTTGTTGGGTTCCTTTTCCTATCCATATTCCCTCGGAGAACCCGTACACAAAAGGCCTGTGGCTTTGCAACCAGTTGGTATGCTAGTTTTGAGGGAAAGGCTTTGTTTTGTTCCTCAGATGTCTTGATGCCCCATCCACCATTGCTTAAGGGTTGGCATATTTCCTCTCATTTGGCTAGATTAATCTTCCAAGTCGTGTCATCACCCCCAGATGAAATTTCGCACTATTTGGTCAATTTTGCTCCAACATGTGCTTGGTAGTTTGGATGTTTGCATAGTATAATATGGAATATTGCATAAGGTGCTTTTAGCCATGGTGATTTGCCCAGTAAGAGACAATGATTTACATGCCAACCTGAAAGCTTCTGCTGTAAGCAATCTATCAGGTATCCATATGTTTCAGTTGAGACACGTTCACAGAAGAGTGATACCCCTAGGTATTTCCCCATATGGTGGATTTGGTGGTAGCCAAGTTTAGAGCATATACTTTCAGCCTGCCTAGGGGAAAGATTTTTTGAAAAGAAAATCTTAGTTTTGGCTTGGCTAATCATGTGTCCCATGATTCATAGAACTCACGGAGCATTCTTTGTATAACATTGACTTGACTAGGGGATGTCATACCAAAGAGTAAGTGGTTGTTGGAAAAAAAGGATGGGATAAGGGCAGGCCCTTTCCTCCCATTTAGATAGTCTCCCAGTGGCCAAGTTGGACCTTATTGCATATAACTTGAGACAACCTTTCCATACAAAGCATGAATATGTACGGGCTAAGGGGATCCCCTTGTCGCACACCTCTTGATGGTTGGAAACGATCTAGGGCCTTTCCATTCTAGAGAACATGCATGCAAGGGGTTGTGATGCATTTAATAATGACCAGACCAAAGTGGGTGGAACACCTGCATCCGTTAGAGTTTCTTCAATGAATTCCTAACAGAGTTTGTCAAAAGCCTTTTCTAGGTCTACCTTAATTTCTAGCCAACCCTTCTTGCCGATTTTCCTTCTCATGGAGTGTATCATGTAACACCCCAAAATTTTTAAAAGAGAAAATAAGGAAATATTTGGAATCTTGGGTATTACTTAATTTTTTTAAAAAAAGTCTTATAAATAAATTTGGACACCAAAATATATCTGGATAATTTATTTATGGACTAAATTTGGACTGATATTTTTGGGAGTTGTAATTAAATTTTGAGGGAAGGATAAAATGGGAAAAGGTGAATGGCAAATGGTATAATTGATAATGGAGTTAGAATTGTGATTGAAAAATATTAAGAACGGGAAGGGTAGTACTATAGGAACATGAGAGACACCGAATGATTATCAGTCAATATATAAATACTAAGTTATTATTTATATGTAATGATAGGAGACAATAGTGGAGTTGAATCTCCGGGCCTTGTGAAGAGGAAGCACCAAGTTATGAATAAACTTGGAAGTCAGGTAGCAGTTTATTTCAGTAACAATTAAAATACATGTATAATTTTGTAATACCTGTTGCATTTTAATTGATAAGTTTTTATTCTTTTCATGTGGAGTACTCCAAGGCTTAGGCGGTTAGCTACCCCTTTGCTAGCTCAGTTTAGTTGTAACTTTAAATGTTATAACGAGAAATCCTACAGGTAAAGCCTCTACTGGTAACAAATATATTGTTACGGTGGTTGATAGATGCATTTAGCACACAGATTAATAGGATAAGAATTATCATTATATGTAAAGGTTTACAAAATATATACATGTCAGTGCACAAATGAGAGTTTCAGTTAATGAAATAAACTGCATTCTAACCGCTATTTTCAGATGAGCTGGAAGCAAGTTGGGCTTTTTGGGATGGTAATATGAAGAAGCAGGGATGCCTGCTATGTTTCTATACCACTGTAGCTAGACCCTTTTTGGTTTATAGTTATTCAGACATGATATAAGTTTTCAATAGGTTAAACAAACTTAAACCTTGTTCGATAGTTAGCATAAAACTATATATATGTATGTAAATATATCACTAATGAATCGTTAGTTTAGTGAATGTACAGGAAAAAGGGTTATCACCCAAGATGACCCACAAGTATATTATAATTGTTAGAATAATGAGTTTTAATGATAACTTAAGAGCACCACTTTCAAGTGTGTGTGCGTGTAGCACGCCCTTGGGTCCGCCCTTCAAGAAAATAAGAACCAAGGGGATAGTGGAAGCTAACCCCCAGGTGTTGTTCGCTTGAGGAGCCTAACGCAAAAGATGGCCTAGTAACTAAGATGCAAACTAACAAAAGCGAGTAAAAATATTGTATTTGGTTTTTGGTATAAAATAGATGCAAAAGGTGTGATATGTTCAAAAGTAAAATAAAAATGAGATTTGGAGGGGGATGAAAATGGAATCATTCTTGATAAATGGAAACCTTATGATTCATCGCTTTAAAAGATATTTAGGGAGTTTCTTGATGATTTTCAAAAGGCCCCTAAAGGAACCCCTCTAGGCTAGGCTTAGATTAACGTAATTAATGGCGGAACCCCGCACATTACTTAATTTAACCTAAGTTGATTAAGCTCAAAATCAAAGTGAATTTGCTAATTGTAAGGGGCTCATAATCCAACAACCGGAACCTCGAATTGCCACTTAATTAATCCTAGAGATTAATCAATTATTGGAACCCCACATAATAAATTAAGACTCTAGGATTGAAGTCCAATGCCACTCATGCAATTTGACAAATTCAAGAACCAATTAATTATGCAAGACTTATGATCCACAATTTGGGCCACCCCACAATTGCACTTAATTTCTCAATTAACCCTAACTCGTTGATGGCCACCCAAACAAAGATTAAGGTTGAAAAAAGTGGTTACCCAATGTCTAAACACAACTAATTAATTCCTATGCCATTCCATTCATGCAAAACCACTTAACATTTTTAATCCACTAACCAAGCCACCTTGCATTAGCACATAATTTTCACTAAGAGAATAACAAAATCATGAACCCATAAATTTCATCAAACTAAAAGTTAATGTATCACAATGTCAAGTATTCAACAAGAAAGAAACAACATAAAATAGTTTCCAACCCTTATACAACATGTAGAAATGAAGAACACAACCAAATGTCATAAATATACTCCTAAAACCCTAGAAAAGCATAAATACAACAAGAGGAAGAAGGATTAGAACTAAAACTCCCCTATTCAAGCTTCAAGCTCATCCCTTGGCTCCCAACACCAAGAATGGTGGAGCCTAGCTGCTGTCCTCCAAGAAGAAAACACCAACAAGGAAGAAGGAAGTGGCTGCCATGAAGTTGGAGGAAGGAAAATGGAAGATAGAGGGGATGGAGATGAGAGGGAATGAGAGAAAATGGGAGGTTAGGGTTTTTGGGACTCCAAATTTGCCCTAATGAGGTCTAAGTTTCGAGTTTTATGTCCCCCAAGTCGGGTCAAGTGAGTGGGTATTGGGTTGGATACGGATTGGGCCCATTTTTTCACAGCTGAAATTCTGCAGAATCGCAGGCTCGCCGTGGCGAGGCCACGGCGAGCTGCATTCCTCTCTGCCAAAAGTGGGCCTTTCTCGCCGTCTTCTCGTCGCGACGAGGCCGTGGCGAGGAACATTCCTTTCTGCCTCTTTTGTTTGGCCTTCTTCTTCGTCCCGGGTCCAATCTTTTGGTCCTGAGCGACCTTACAAGTGAGAATAAGATAAAACTAAGATCAAATAGCTCTATAAATTAATTAATCCAATTAATCTACAATTATGGCTAATTACTCCTAATTTTACACTCATTTCCCTTGAAAGTTTGGAACATTCAATTAGACATTATTAGACCAAACTTGCATCTTAATCATGTTAATTGCCTCAATTTAAGCATATAAAAGCATTACAAATCAGAGATTTGTCAATAACTAAACATAACTTAGGCATGAAGTAAGGCTGGGTAAAAATCAGGGATGACTTAGAAATAATCTGAAAGAAAATCCTAAGTGATGCCTAATCGATCAGGATCATATTACAAGTTAAGAAACTTAAAGTCTAATCGATTAGGATCAGATTAGAAGTTAGAATTGTAGTCGCCCAATCGATCAGAGACCCCTGTGATCGATCAGGGACTCTGAGTAATCGATCACAGGAAACAAAGGTAATCTAAGCCTAATCGATTGGAGAGCTTTAATCGATCAGAGGAAACAAAGATAACCTAAGCCTAATCGATTGGAGAGCTTTAATCGATCAGAGGAAACAAGATAATCTAAGTCTAATCGATCAAAGCATTAATCGATTAGAGTATATTGAGTGATCGATCAGAGAAAGCATGTAATCTGAGCATAATCTATTTGCAATCGATTGGACGTGCCTAATCAATCAGGGTTCCCCTGTAATCAATCAGGTGAGTAATTCTTCTAACTTGATATTTAGTGATGCAGGCTATGATCTATGTGTAATCGATATGTGATCGATTAGAAACCATCCCCTGTGATCAATTGGAGGCTATGATCGAAGTGGCGATAGGACTAAATCAAAATTCAATGGTTCAGACTATTTTAAGCCATCAAGTATAAAAAGTGCACATGCCTATTTCAGGAAGTTAACGTTGCCACGCAAACTGTCATTAAAACCGTTAAACACACCAACTACTTCCAGCAATTAATGAAGAGAGATGAACTGAAGTAAAACAAGCAAAACAGAGCTAATGCTTTCCTGAATATAACCCCAACACTCCATATCAGATTAAACTACTCTCTGGACATGCAACAACTATATCTTCACAATGGGAAAATTTTTAGAAGAAAGTATAAAAGCCATTGTAAAGAAGTTGGTTGATAACATTGATTGCCATATTGAATATATGTACCTACTGCATTCAATACTCACCAATCTTTAGAAAGTTTATTGATTGATATTCTTCAGTGTGTAACAATCTGTTCAATAGAGTGAACTAGTATTCTGTATTTACAATCAAGTGAGTATTACTCTTGAGATAGTGGGATCTTAAGAGTAGGGTGTAATCTTACAAGTTGTAAGGGGGAGTGATCAGTGAAGAGAGAGAGAGATGTCTTGCTGACACTTGTAAGGGCATTCAAGAGCCTGAGTTAATCTTGAAAAGATTAGTAGAACCCAACTGAAGGTTGGAGAACTGGACGTAGGCCAAGATTGGGCTGAACTAATATAAATATTGTTTCACTCAGTTTTGATTTTTTTTTTCAAAGAGCACAATTCACCCCCAACTTGTGCATTCCTGCCTCTTTCAATAATAGTAGGACAAACGTAGATAGTTAAATAATATATGATATAGTGAATGGATGTATATACAATATAAGGGATTCTAACCCCCTAAACGCTATTAGAAGAGAGCAGATACATTAATTAGATTTAAGTTATTATAATTGTTTAATAACCACTTTATCCTATAAATAGTTTCCAATTGACACAGATGTCAGGAAAGCCCATTCCAACAGAGTTGAAGTTAGAATATGATTTGAAAAGAATAAGTTTTAAATTTATTCATATTTTTGGGCTTTTGACATTAAACAAGTGGTTATTAATAAATTAAAATGCTATAATATAGTATTAAAGTATTAGGTGTTACATATCACCTGTTGGGCTATGATGATATTTTCACTGATGTTTATCCCTTGTATGAAGCTAGTTTGGTAAATGAGGATGCGGGTAGGCATTAACTGCTTTAGTCTGTTGGCAACGACTTTTGTCATGATCTTGTAGGGTAAATTAGCATATTTCATTGTACATGTCATTTTTCGTAGTGATGTTGTATATTATTTATTGGTACTTTTGTATATAAAAAATGTTTATGCATATTTTTGCTCATTAACTTGTAGTATTTTATAAACTAGTATTATAATATGTTTAATTCATAAATTATTTTTTATTTGTACTGTAATAATGAATTTTGTATACTAGATTTTACCAATTTAAATTCATTTGTGTTTATAATAATAATTTTATAGAATATTAAATCTGAACAATTTATTATTTCAATTCAAGGATTGATATGAGTTTTTGAGAAGAAAATAAAAAACAGGAAAAGGAGAGAAACTAGTATTATACTACAACTGTGTTTACAGTTTAATTTTTTTTGTTCAACGTTTACAGTTTAATTGAAATCATTCAATTTAGCTCGGATTCGTGAAATAAGACTATCAAACGGTGTAATTGAAAGAATTTATCCATTTTTGTGAATTTTTGTGTTTGGGGATCGCTACCTCGATTGAGTAAAATACTTTTTAAATATAACTCGGTCAAACAAATAGTTATTTAAAAATGAACTTACCTATTTTTTAATTTGTACATGTATTCTTCTATTTGAAACCATCTTGTTTATGAGAGAAATGGATGAGCATTGGGGGTGGACAGTTTAAATGAGTTTGATTTAAAAAATGGGAAAAATTGGGTTAAAAGTTTTTAATTAACTTTTTTTACTTTTTAATTTTAAACTTTATAATCTCACTTATCGATTTATTTTCAATTAAATTCATTAACACCCCCATCTTTCGTATCAAACGACCTATAAATATCAGCCTTAATTCCATGTGTTGGGTTAACAAATCCTACTGTACCCAACGTTGATGGTTTGAAAAAAGGCTAAATTATAGAAAACTCTCCTGAACTTTAGGTCAGTTGCACATGACCTCCCCAACATTTCATAGTTTAAATTAAGTACCTCTGGCGTTTCATGTTTTTACTCTTAACTCCCCTGCCGTTAAAATTACCGTTAATGTTAATGGTTTTTGTAATTTACACTTTTTTGACGTTATTTTATTATGTACCATGTCATTCTAAAAATAACTAGTGACAACTGACATATAATTTTAAGTATTTTAAAAATATAAAATATTTAACAGAAAGGGTTTAAAATATTTTCTTGACCATACACTATATAAATAGAATGTCTTAAAAATAAAAGTACTTAAAATGAATGTAAAATATTTATTTGATCATGTCTTTTTTTAAATGAAAAATTATACTATACTTACTATTGTTTATATTAAATGAAAAAACTTTTTTTAATGATATATTATACAAAACAAAATGTGAAAAAATTGGATAAGATAATAACCCGTTAACTTTAAAAGAAATTTTAACGGTAGAGGAGTAGAGAGTCAAAACATAAAATGTTAGGAGTTCTTAATTTAAATTTTCAAATGTCGGGGAGGTTTTGTGTAACTGTCACAAAGTTTAGGGAGTTTTCTATAATTTAGCCTTAAAAAAAAACTTATCTCTTGAATCATAGATATTTGTCCTCTCTTTCTTGAGAAATATTTTTCAAAATAATGGATCCGTATCCTCCACATATAATACTATTGTACGAAATTGTTAAATACTCATAAATTGATATGCTCCGAATTCCAATCATTCTCTCAAAGAAATCATTTTTTATAAGTCGGAATTACACGAATAAATATTATCATAATCGCATATACTACACGTTTTTTTCTTATTGGCAATGAATACTCTATATCAGGGATAAATATTCTAGTTCACCGACTTTTTCCAGTGGATGATTAAGGTATCAAATAAAATAATATATACTTCAATTATGAAACATTTTTTTTTCTAGATGATTAAGGTATCAAAATATATATATATATATATATATATATATATACACATATACATACACTCCAATTATCTAACAGATCGTGTGTCTTCTACAAAGTTTTTGCAGCAAATCGCACTTTTGAGAACTTTGATATTAAGAGTGTGTTTATATTAGCTTTCGGATAATAACTTCTAAAAAAAACAAGGTAAAAGTGATTTTAGTGAATTGATTTTTAGCAAAATATACTCTATGAAAAAATGATTTTGATAAGATGACAATGTTTGTATTGTATGGTTGTTAACAGAATTGTTTTTTCATATACAAATTATAAAAAGGACATAAACTAATGTCCATAAAAAGGACATAAACTAATGTGATAATTGTATGGACAAAATTTAATTTATATATATTTTTTAAAGTTATGTGCATATGTAAGACTAATATATTATTTTTATTATTTAGCAATTAAAATACATATATTTTTAAAAAATATGAAATTAAATATAGTTTTAGAAAAATGAAATTTTCATTCAAACATTTAAAACATTAAATATTAAAATTAAAATAACTTTTTATAGAAATTTTTTTAACATTAATCAATTCCATAATATGATAAATAGCTATGCATATAGGGAAAATTAACTACAGCTCCCATGTAATGAATTTAATTAAGATGAGGTCCCACGAAATCACTAATTAATCTAACGTCCTTGTCAAAAAATTGTGAACGTCAGGTTAAAAGTTATTCTCGTCAGGCCAAAAAGTTGTTATTGTCTGGTAAAAAATTATTAATAACAAAGAACTTAATTCAGCCAAAAAAGTTAGTATCGTCTAGTCAAAAGTTTTTAGTAACCGAAAACTTTATTGTCACTAGCAACTTTTTGGCCTATCAATAACAACTTTTGGCTTAATGTTAACAACTTGTGGCGTAATGTTTACGATTTTAAACTATTAGTCAGTAATAACTTTTGACCTGATTATAACAACTTTGAGCAGGTGATAATAACTTCGTGGGACCTTAGATTAATTGCGTGATTTCATGGAACCTCATTTTAATTTAATTCGTTACATGGGCCTGTAATTAATTTTCTCATATATATATCTATATATATAAACACACATTAGTGACGGAAACAATTTTTAAAAGACTATACGAAAACAAAGGAAAGAGGAAGAAGGAGGGTATGTGGGCTGAGTATTCATAAACTTTGGCCTCTCTCCTCTAATCTTACTCTCCTCTACACTAAAATGATACAGTTTTAGGGTCAAATTTTTTATATTTGATTTTATCATTTAATTAGATTCTATGTTAAATTAATGATAATTTGATATCTTATAGAGAAAAAGTGGTTTAACTTTTAATTTTATATGATTTTTAAAGATTCAATGATTTAACTTAAAAACAAATGCAGAACTTTAACTCTTTCCGGTATTCATTATGGTCATAATGATAACTCGTTTTATCATAGGAAACACTTTGAACCCCAAAACTATGGTTTCAATCTTAAAAATACTTTTGTTGGAATAACTAAATTTAATATTCACTAAAGAAATAAGGAATGGGTAAATGTCCAATTTCGCCCCGAAAGTAACCCATAAGAGCATTCAGTGTCCGAAAATAACAAAAGGAACATATTTACCCCGAAAGTAGCAAAAGTGGGGCGTTTTGGCTCACAACAGACATACTTTCGGGGTAAATGCGCTCTCTTTATTGGCCAAAAAACGTCACTTTTACTACTTCGAAGGTAAATATGATCCTTTTGTTATTTCCGGACACTGAACGCTCCTATTGGATTACTTCCGAGTGAAATTGGACCTTTGCCTAATAAGGAATTATCAACATAATTTTTTTGTTGGTAATTTCTGACCGAGTAATAACAGAAATTTTGTTGAAAAATTTACTTATAGAATCACCAACGAAAAATTCTATCACATCATTTTTAAATATATATATATATATATACACTCTCATATTAGTGATGAAATTTCACCATTAGAATACTTTGTCAGTAATCCGTAGTAAATTCCATCGGTTATATATATGTTTGATTTTATAAACAAGGATTGTATGTTCATCACAATTCAACTGACAAAGACATCATCACACACGCTCAAGATGGCAGAGACGTGTGGTGTTGATGTGGCGGCGTGATGGGCACATGGTATAGTGGCTGGAGTAGCCACATGGTGAATTCTGTCGGTGATTTTCCTACGGAATCACTGCTGATAATTCTACCAAAATTTTTTGATGAAATTGAAAATAACCAATTTGTCACGTAAAAATTAGCAATGGAAGATATTCTGTCAGTAATCCCTTTCCCTCACAAATTTTGTTGGTAAACTAAAATTCTACTGTTAATTTTTTTAATAAAAATACACTTTTAAACCTCTAAATTTTAACATGCTTTATGTTTATTGGCTCGTTAATTTTATCAAAAATATTTTCAATATTAATGCTAACCCTACTATAGTTAGTCTCAAATGATTATTTTCGCCAATTTTTTTTAAGAAGAAACTAAATATATATATAGTAATTAAAATTGTTTTTGTGTCAACATTTAAAATTTTGAAAACCAAAAAAAGCACTTTTGACTTAAAAATTATACTTTAAGCCATGCATATAATTATGTAATAATAAATATAACAATTATTAATACAAATTTGAATGAAAATGAAAAAATTTCCAAACATCAGGTGAAATTTCTTGTTAGTATCGGCAATTATGAAAATTACGCCATCTTTTTTCCAAATCCGCTACCTCCCTCTCTCCATTATTAAATATTTAATTAACTATCTTAATTTTTATAAAAAAAGTTAATTAAATTTTATATTAAAATATTTAGGAGTATAACGCTTACTCCTCATTTAAACTATTTACGTATACTTATGTATGAACTTTTAATTTGGAAATAATAAATGAGAACTACAAAAATTCCCGTGATCCTTATTCTTTCAATTGTTTTTTTCGCATAGAAAACACGTTTTAATATGTTATGTGAATATTATATGAGTGACCCAACTTTTAACGTTGTTACCTTTTCTACACCGACATTATCATTATGATAAGATTGACAACCTTATCATTATCGTTGTCAATCTTATCATTACCGAGTTTTCCATAAAACAAACTTTCAAATTGAAATGATCACTCAAGGTCAAAAAAAAAAAAAAAAAAATTGAAATGATCACTCAAGGTCAAAAAAAAAAAAAAAAATTGAAATGATCACTCATTCGTTTGTTTTTGATAATTTTATAATCAGCTATGTTATAGTTGCAGAGTATGATGCATGGATATGAAACATTAACCAACTTAGGTTGCATGCTTTTTGTCATTTAAGAAAGTGGCTGCTGGGTTTGAATTATAATTCCTAGCTAATCTGATAAGGAATCTATCTACCTTTTGCCTGTACTATTTAAAAATATTAATTTTTATCGTGGGTGGTGTTAACTTTTGCATGCATTCAATTCAATGTCTATCTAATTATTTTTATCACTTTTCTAAATATATTCTAATATTCCTTCCACCTCTTTTTTCATTCTTTTTTACACATTATACTTTTTTTTTTCTTAAATCTTAGCAACCTCAAGTCATATCTTATCTATTATTTATTTGTTCTTGTACTACTTGTTATGTCGCAAATGACTTAGATCCACAATATTCTTGTTTTTCTTTCACATTGATAGAATAACTACTCTTGAAGCAACTTCACAATTTAGTGAAGCTACTGTTGCAACCATGCATGTTTTCTTCCATAAAATAAGTGTTTCTCAAAAGTCTAACTTCAAATTATACACTTGGATTCACTTTGCAACATGGATCTAAATAAAATCAAACTCAATCAAATTACATAATTACATAATATCAAAACATTGATGTGTAAAAAATAAACTTTATTTTTATTTTAATAATTACATAACATAATTACAAGATGGATCTAAAAGCATAATATTTTTATTTTTATTTTAATAAAAAATAAAATTTAGTATATTCTCTAATATTATTTTGAAAGATCTCCTTTTATTTTTTATATTGTAAAAACTTAATTGCATGTAACTTAGTCTACATTCACATAACCCGTAAACATTAGTTTACGATTATATGGACTAATTACTAGAACTAATGAAATTATGATGATCTAATAAAAAGTAAAAACTAAATGAACTTAATTAAAAATAAGGTGAAACTTTAAGGACTCATAAACTAATTGCCTTTAATTTAAAATCTTTTGTTTTCAAATATCCAGGTTTGGCAGCCGTGTCCATGAATAATATATACAAATACAATCACATATATAATATACCATTATCGTCTAAATCGAATGTACACCATGCATGAGTTCGATATATGTCACTTTCAATGTAAATAGTCGTATTTGAATTATTTACGGTATGATTGGTTTTAAAGATGCATGTGTTTTTAACCAATTATATATTGACACACATTCAAAACGTGTTCTTTTTTTTTACCTAAAATGGATCAATTTAATCTGTAAAGTAAGATGACTTTTAAGATTTAATATATAATACTAATACATAGTTCATCTAGTAGTGTAAGGCTTACTAGATCTTTTAAGGTCTCGAGTTCAACTCCTAAAGTCAATTGTATAGGGATGGGAAGCCATGAAACCCAAAACTTGAGAAATAGATTGTTCAGATGCCTAATTATATAATCCAAAAAATGTGCTAAGTGGCACTTGATATATATATATAGAAGGTTTAATATATGATATATGTGTATATATATTGTAGACTTCTTTAAACCAAACAAAGCAAAACTTACCGAAGCCATCACCAGGAACAACGTAACTCTATATATATGTATGTAATTGCTGTTCAAAACAAATCGTAAAAGAGAGAGTGAGAGAGAAGAAAGCACAAGAAAATGCTTTTGAACTCCTTTCGTGTTCATCATCTTCTTCCTCCATGCCACCATTCCAATGAGGAATTGGAGGTGTTTTCTCTACGAAGGAGAAGAGAAAAACTTGCACTTAGGAAGAAGATGATGACAACGACGGCGAACAAAATGCTGCCGCCGGTAACGGCGGCTCTGAGAGAGGAGGAACATTTAAAGCCTTTGAAATTGGCGTTGGTTGAGAAACTTGTGAAGACGAGTGTGAGTGTGAAGCTAGTAGCTATGGTTTCTGTGAGACGCCATAAGGCCGATGCTAGAGAAATGGTGGAGAACGTAATTAACAATTTCAGGCCTCAACGTCATAGCAAAGGTGTTGTTATGCAGCTCGTTAGCACAAAACATGATAACAGTGAGTTCTTTTTCATGTTATCTCCAATGGAGGATTTTTTTCACGTGTTGATCTTAAAGTTTTACTGAATTTTGGTATTGTTTCCTATACTTATATCATTGTTTTTTTTTTTTTTTTTTTGGGTTCTTATGATGATTTCTTCCATCAAAATTGTTAGTCTTTGTCGTTTTATAAGGACTTAGATCAGAATCAGAGTTTAACAACGTATACAAAAATCAAACTTATCAACAATATTGTACTAAAACTAAAATTCGTCATGATTTTGGGGATTAGAACCAAAACTTATGGGTAGAATAAATAACATATCAACAATATTTTTTTTTGTAAGGACTTGGTGCAATTATTTCCCGCAGGCACAGTTCTTTTTCAAATGTATACGATCTACCCTCAATTATATGCAAAAGTCTTCAATATGAAAGTCACTGAAGATAAAATAATTGCATCCTCTCAATTGAATTCAAATGTTGGAAATAAAATTTTATCATTGAAAATCAATTTTGTAAGTTGAATTCAATATGATTTTTCTTCAATCATGCATTAAGTTGACATTTTTTATATTAATTTTAGTCAATATACTTAACGATGTTAACTTAGCATAAGTCGTTAAACTCATACCTAAGTCCATATGGAACCTTAGTGACAAAATTGTAATTAAGGACAAAAACTATGATTTGAAATTATATATTAAGACAAAAACAAAAATTTGATCAACTTCTAAGGACTAATAATAATTATAAGGTTAAGGTTCAATTTTAATCTAGATGTAATCACTCAAGAGTACGAGGTATTCTGAAGTTTTTTTAATAGCAATTTTGCCTTAAAAATAACCAATATACAGTAATTTTGCCCCCATACTGTTTACAAATGTTAATAGTCATCGATGTCAATTTTTTTAATGATAACACTAGTTTTTGAAACAATTACGGCCAATTTATTCTTTTTTAACACTTCAAATAAAATTTGGTCCTTGAAAATTTTTGGATACACGCTCCTGAGAAATTACAAAGAGATTACATCTAAGCAAAACTTCACGTTAACCCATAATAATATCAAAACACATTCTCTTTTTCGTGGATTTCGGTACAATATGTTATAGAAAGGAACATTATCTTTCTGGCAAAAAAGAAAGGAATAAAATCTACTTTCACAATCCCACCTCATCTCACGAGCATGACCATTAGAGCTGGTAATTCGGGCTAAGCCCATCGGGCCGGCCCTTTTAGGCCCTGGCCTTTGAAGGGCCGGGCTTTGATTTTGGAGGCTTCAAAAAGGAATCGGGCTTCACGGGCTGGCCCTGTAGGGCCGAGGGCTTTAAAGGACCGGCCCTTTAAGCCTGTCATATATATATGTATATTAAAAAAATTAACAAGTACAAAATAAAACAATTAATTAAAAGTAAAAAAAAACCATAATACCTAATTCCCAATATTTATCATTGTTTGATAATTTCTTAGTGAGTGACTTGTTTATAAATATGGACAATATTTATTAAAATAATTAATTAAAAATAAACATATATTTTGTGACTTATATAAAAATATGGACAATATTTATCATTACTTGACAATTTCTTAGTGTTTGTTGCTTATTGGTGTTTGTATTGTAAATTAAAATTGATATTTATGTTGACGATAAGGATTTTTTTGCTTTAATTTTTTTTATAGAAAAAGATTACAAAAAAGTATATAAGCGTTAATCGGGCCGAGCCGGGCCGGCCCTGAGCCCTGCCATTCAAGGGCCGGGCTTTAAAAAATAGGGGTATTTGCATTACCCGGGCTTTTCGGGCCGGCCCTTTTAAGGCCTTGGCCCTTGAAGGGCCAGCCCTGTAGGGCCGGGCCGGCCCTGATGCATAGCTCTAATGACCATGCATGACACAGTATATATCTTCATCTCACCGAAAGTTAAAATAAGTGTCTCTAACATGTGTGTGTGTGTTTGCGCGCATATTAAATATATAAAAGGATCAAATACATATAATGGCCACCGAAATATAAGTAATCCCTCGAACTGGTCTAATAATTCCTATGAACTCTTTAGAGAATTGAAAATATCTTATTGCCCTCAATAAAAATTAATTAATACATTATTGTCATTTGATAAGTCAAAGTTGTTGCTTAGCTTGTTAAATTTTTATTGATATCTAGCAAGAAATATTTGTGAAATAAGTTGTTACAAGCTTAATTGTTATTGTCATTTAAATAAGTTAAAGTTTGTAATTATTAAACTTGTTCTTATTTAATTTACTTTTGTTTTTTAATTTCAATTTAAGGATATTTGTATATACATGTCAATTTGTTAGAAGACAAAAGGAAGCAAGATGTACAATTTGTTTCATTGCATGCGCTTAAAAAATTACCATAATATCGTTATCACAGTTTTTACTTTATTTCATAAAGGGAGTTTGGAACCAAAGTTGAGCAAGGAGGCTATATTGGAATGGTCCAATGAAGCTAGATTTGGAGCTGACAGTGGGACCTACATAGTTGAATTTGAGGTTGAATCAGACTTTGGAATTCCTGGGGCTGTTAATATCAGTAACAATTATGAAAGTGAGTTCTTTCTTGAAAGCATAACCATCGATAGATGTGTTCATTTTGGTTGCAAGTCTTGGATTCAACCAAACACCCTTCACCCTGAGAAGAGAGTATTCTTCACAAAAAAGGTATATTTAGCTACAGATACTACTTTCACATTTTCAGAATCGTCACTGCTCACAATTTCTCTAAATAATGGATTTGAGATATATCTAGGTATAATTATAAGAGGGAAAATCATGAATTTCTTAATCATACACTGAACAAATGCCAAGATCAATAATAAATCCATGGTTTTGGATTCATGATTGATTTTTACACACACAGTTTTAGCTAACTCATGAGATAATCAAAGTTAATTAATTTGATTTTTAAGTTATTCTTTCATGCATAGGGTAATCCAAACTACGAAAATATTTATAAGTAAACCATGGTTTTAACTTTATGTTTAGTTATGAGATGAATTCAAACAGGCCCGTGTACAACTAGTTTCGTGCATGGTTGTGTGTATACGTGAGCTAGGTAATTTAAAATACATAGAGATCCCCAAATTTTATTTAATATTATTAGGTTCCACATAATTCAATATTTACAAATTTTACATTGTAAATGACGCAACTCATCAATTTGTAAATATTACTCATCTGGTCCTATTTATAGGGCAGAGAGAGAAGGTTTTATTTGGTCCTATATATAAGTCACTTCATTAAATATTTAGTGTGTATGTACAGGTTTACCCTTCATTTATTATGTGTTAACTTTATTTTAATGTGGTATAGTGGAAATTAAATATGGGTAAAATTATAAATTTGTTAGATTTTAGTGGAAAGTTAATGAGTTTTAAAGCTTTTCTTGGTCTGTGTGAAATGTGCTGGAAGTACTTTATAAATAGGACCAGATGAGTAAATCATTGGTGACCTACTAGCTAGTATTAAATGAAATACGCATTAAAGTATCGAAAAGATACATATCAAGGATGGTTACGTTGCGTGATATTTATCGTTATGGGATTGTCCTTTTGTATTGAGGGGAAAGAAAGAAAAAACGAAATAGAGTTTCATTGGAGCCCCATGAGGATAAACATATAATTGTTAAAGAATCCTAAATGGCAAAGCTTTGCTGCCACAAGTCGTGTGTTATTAATTGATCGGACCCCATATTATTGCTAAATGACAAAGCTAGGCCGGTGCCAGAAGTCATATTAAATTGTCCTTTAACAAATTCTATATTAAATTATTAAAAGGACGATTTGATCAAACTAATTATTAATCACGATCTTAAACTTTGAATAGGCATATTTACCGCGTGAGACACCAATAGGACTACAGAAACTAAGAGAACAAGAATTGAAGGAGATGAGAGGTGATGGCACAGGAATGAGGATACGTTCTCAAAACATATATGATTATGATGTTTATAATGATTTGGGTGATCCTGACAAAGGAGAAGAGTACAAAAGGCCAACACTTGGTGGCTCCATCAATCCCCACCCTAGACGATGCCGTACTGGTCGTCCACCTACTAGTACCGGTAAGCCTTGTTATTTCTTTTATATTTATCAACTGCTATCAGCGTATTTTCTTGCTACCACTCAGATTGGTTTGGGTAAGAGCTTTGGGCGAGTAATCGGGTTGAATTTTATTTTATTTTTCTTCACTTTTTGAATGTGAAATCGACGTTGTTTTTGTGGATAAAGAGAAAATAACAATTTGTCATATTGTAATTTAGTAATATCTCGACTCATTTAATGTTTGTCTGATTTTCAGTAGCTTGGGTATTATATACCACGGCAATGTTTTTTTTTTTTTTTTACAAAACATGACACTGAATATTTTCTGACATTAACGTTTGAAAATTTGACATTGATATTATAACATTTCATAATAATACTTTAATCTTTGATGTGCAACTTTAGAATAGTATTATCAATTTGGAATAGAATTGTCAACTAATGCCTCCGACGTTCTAATTAAATTAATATTTCTTCTTTTAATAAATTGTAATTCTGCCTAGATAACAATATTTGAATCATGAGCATTTGTAATCTACATGGCTTATAATTATAAATTTGACTCTTTGATTGATTCATCATTTTCTCTTATTTCCTACATCCAAATTGTAAGAACAGACGTGACAGCAGAATCAAGGTTGCCTGAATTCGAATCAATATATGTTCCAAGGGAAGACGAATTGGAGGATTCGAAGAGAGAAACGGTTGATAAAGGAAAATTCAAAGGAAGGCTTAGGAATATTGTTCCATCTTTGTTACATAACATTAATTCAGGCAGTGACGAGGTCTCAGAACTTGACAACATCTTTAAAGAACCATCACATCATTTTGGGACGAAGTCCCAACAATCGCTGGCTAAGATTTTCAATAATTTGCAAGGCACCATTGATGAATTTTTCAAATTTGAGCCTCCAAAGATTTCTTCAAGTAAGTAAATGGCCAAAAAAGTAAGTAAAGTTGAAACTAACCAAAGCTAAAAACATAGAAAATTAGGGTTCCAGATATACCATTAAAGTAGCCAAATTAAAAGTATTTTTTTTTATCTGAACCAAATTAAAAGTATTTAAGGAATGCTTTGATACTTAGAATGGAATAAAATTTAAAAATAAACTATTGGGATTTTTATAAAGGAAAAGTATTTTTAAATATTTGAATGGAAAAGTGTAATAAGATAAAACAGTTAAAATAGAAATAAGGCAAGATAATAAGGACACATAGGTATTGTAAAATTCGATTATTGCCACATAATTTCGTTCTGGTATTTATTTAATTTATTCAAAAGTTGTTAAACGATACTCTTTCCATTTTTTAATATAAGATCTAATTAAACTTTTTTGAAAAGGTTAAAGAAGATAAATAAGCCACTTAATTATAACATATTTTGTGCATAATTAGATTATATATTAATTTAAAAGAAAAATAAATTTCTAAGTAACTTATTTAATTTTTTTTACAATTTTTAAGAAAGTCAACTAAATATTATATTTAATAACAAATAAAATGCTTAAACAAAAGTTTGGTAATTTTCAGGAAGCACATCGTATTTCTTAAGAGATGACGAATTTGCGCGCCAAATGCTTGCTGGTATAAACCCTCTAAGCATTGAAATACT
Source organism: Mimosa bimucronata (assembly GCA_037074515.1). NCBI lineage: Eukaryota > Viridiplantae > Streptophyta > Magnoliopsida > Fabales > Fabaceae > Mimosa > Mimosa bimucronata. Next base: position 29,505,184 of record CM073438.1, on the reverse strand, counting down.
CAAGGTAACTATATATAATCACAACTTTTATCACTTTCCTCATCCAAGTTGAAACTATTTTTTATATATTTACAGTTTGATATTGTATGACACAGCTGTTAAATCACAGGTTGCCTTCAATTTGGAACCACTTTTTTTTTTTAAATTTGAAATTTCTCAATCTATATTTGAGAGCACATTTGTTATAAGAAATTGCACACTGTTCATATTTCACCCAAAAAAACAAAATTCCACACTGTTTATGTGAGAAAGGCAGCTCATGGAGTTTCATATATAAAAATTAAACACATTGGGTTTATCGTGGTTAATTGTAATTGTTAAGTGAAACAAACATTTGCCCACTGATGTCAATTAGAAAAACAGTAAGTAGTAAAGTGTTTGAAAAAAGTTTTGCTGTTTGTTTTTCCAATTTACTGTAATTTTTCCTGTAGGAGTTTCCACCTAAAAGCAAGCTAGATCCCTCTATCAATGGTCCCCTAGAATCAGCACTCAAAGAAGAGCACATCAAAGATAATCTTGATGGGATGAATCTCCAACAGGTATCAATATAAATTTTGAGTAAAATTGATTTTTTTTAACAATTGTTTTTGACAAATGATTATTAGATTCATTTGAATGGTTCATGGCTAAATCAATGTTTTATCTCAAAAATTTTTATTAGCATTGAGGTGTTGGAATAATTTTTGACAAAACCAATATTTTATCATATATAATTGATTATAAATTCAATCCGAAAATTGGTAAAAAAAAAAAAAATCCAAAGTATAAATGATGAAAGCACTACTTTAAAGTTCCAAAGTATAATCATAATCAAATCATCAATAAATAAATGAACGTATTTATAATATCTATATATCGATATTAAAAAATATTTTTACTAATGCTCTATTATTCATCTTATAGTACTTGAATTCACAATAAAGAGAAGCTTTTCACCAAATCGATGTTTAATTTGTTGGCTGAACAATTCAATTACTTCCTCTTTGATTTAAAAATACCAACTGGATAATTACTTTGTATTTATTGCGAAAAATGAGTTATTTGCAAAAATATGTGTTGGGATAGCTAGTACTTCCGTGATGAAAAACGCGCGTATTTAATCAACAGGGAGTAAGAAATTATTATAAGTTTGGGAGTTGAAGAGGATTTGGGTCTTGCAATTGAGACCAAAACGAAATCCTTTACTATATGCCTTTTAAATTTAGGATTAGATGGAGTAATTGATAAGATGTGAGTAAAAATGTATGACAAAAATTGATCTATGGTTTCAGGCATTGAAAGAGCACAAATTGTTCATATTGGATTACCATGATTTTTACCTTCCATTTTTGGATCGTATAAATGCTCTTGAGGATCGCAAAACTTATGCAACACGAACACTTTTCTTTTTGACACAAGTGGGCACTCTAAAACCCATAGCCATTGAGCTTACTCTCCCACCAAAGGATCTAAATACTCCTTCAAAGCGAGTCCTCACTCCTCCAATGGACGCCACCTCCAACTGGTTATGGCAGCTTGCTAAAGCCCATGTTTGCTCTAATGATGCTGGTGTTCATCAGCTTGTGCACCATTGGTATGAAATTTATTATTTGGGTTTCTCTTCCTTTACAACATAATTAAAAAGATCTTGGGTCATTTATAAATACAAAGTCTAAATACTCCCTCTGGTCCTAAATATAAAATCACTTTGATTTTTTTTTTGAAGAAATTAAGGAAGTAAATTAGACAATTAAATTATAACATATGTCACATGAAATTAGATTATAGGTTAGTTTATAAGTAGAATAAATTAGTTTTGTGGAAAAAAGATTTTTTTCTGACTGAAACTACTTTTTTTTATTGAAAAAAAATGTCAAAAAAGTCAAAATGATCTTATGATTAGGACCGAAAGAAGTATTACATAAGTTCCACAATTCCATAGCTTAACAATGTAACTTCTCATAATTAGGGGGAAGACATCTAAGGACCACCAAAATATGGGACTCTTAAAATGGTCCTGTGAAATCGCTTAATTCTTTTGAAGTTTGTATAAGCAATATTATGAAATTAAGTTTTTTTTTTTTGAAATGATCTAATTGCCCTCTGTGAAATCAGTGGTATGCCTAATCTTTGTTGTCATTTGACAAGTACTTAAAGTTGTTGTTTGTTAAATTAAGGTTTTCATTTCAGTTATTCATATTTCAAATTAAGGGTTTTTAGGTGATTTCCCTACAAAAATTAATTGTAAACTAAGTTCCTAGAGACTACACAGTCGTTAGGCCATTTTCGAAACGTGAATTGGGATTTGCATATTTGGGGGTCTTTTGTGGCTTTCACCCTTTAATTTTTAGTTATCAAATTCCAAAACCAATATCTATTTGGAAAACCTAGTTTTAAGACAGTAACTTTTGGTTCCATCTGCAAAACACAATTTTGGGTCATTAATTGAGGATTCTAAACAAGCTACTTCCTCCTGTCCTAAATATAGGACTTATTTAGGAAGGTGGATTTTATTCTAAATATAAGACCTCTTTATAATTAATTTACTATTTTAATATAGTATAAATTGAAATATAACTGAAATGTGTTTTAGAAATTAAAAAATTAAAAAAAATATTTTTAATGAATACATTTAAAAATTTAAATTATGAAAGTTTATTATTTAAATAAAATTTAATAAATTTATTAGAAATTTTGAAATTATGTGTGTGTGCCGTTAAAAAAAATGCGTGTGTGAGAGTTAGTTTTTGTTTTATAAAAACTATTTTTGAAAAATATAAATGTTGGAATAATTATTATGTTAAAAAGGGGTATTTTGGTCCAAACAAAGTTTAAAAGTCAAACTTAACAGTCAACTAACTGTTTAGGTAGATGGAAATAAATTCTGAAATATAGAAGGAAGGTTTGTACAACATATATCTTAATTTTGAGTGAGGTTTATATATGTTTTCAAAATAGATGTGAGATTTCCGTAATTAAGGTAAAATATAGGGGAATGAGTGAATTTTACTCTAATTATAATTTTTTTTATCTAATTTCGGAACAGGTTGCGCACACATGCATGCATGGAACCATTTATAATAGCAACACATAGACAATTGAGTGTGATGCATCCAGTGTTCAAGCTTTTGCAACCTCACATGAGATACACTCTGAAGATAAATGCCATGGCACGTGAGACACTCATCAACGCAGGAGGCATAATTGAATCAGACTTCACTCCTGGCAAATATTGTATGCAAATTAGTTGTGCTGCTTATAGGGATTGGTGGCGCTTTGATCTTGAGTCTCTTCCTGCTGATCTTATTAGAAGGTAACAACTCTTGACTTTGGGAATTTCTTCCCTAGATGTGGCGCTTCGATCTTGAGCTATATAACTAATGTAATTTGTAGAGATTTAGAAAATCAGTCTAATTAATTATTTGTAAAAAAATGTGTTGGTTTCCTGAAATACCCATTTTTATTTGCATTAGGAAGAGTGTAGGAAAAAAATTGTGAATTTGGGAGAGAAAGTAGATTGAGACTTTACATTAAGAAGCTCCTTTATTATAGTCCTTAAATGCATTAAGGATTAGAGATAGAATAGTAATTAAGAGATGGATGCTAGGGGGAAAAACTTGATATTCACAACTAGAGAAGAACAAGATGGCTTCCCTGATAAACTATTTTATATGTAGATATGATGTAATAGAAAAAACAACAGACAAATATTTTTATATACGAAAAATTATTATGTTTATATTTATTATTAACATAAATTATCAATATTGATAATTAATTAATGATAACACGAATTTAATCAATAAATATATCTATTCTTATTCACCTAGTCAAAGCAACCATCATAGCTGAGTAAAAATGTGTTAAAATGGTCAATTCAACTAATAAAAAATATATTTGATGTCAAACATATCATAGGCTACAACATAGCAATCATGTAGCATATATGAAGTCTCTCTATTATTTTTTTCTTTCTCACCCAAAATTTATCAAGAAATTAAATGCAAAAAATATCATGAAATAATATGCATGAATTCCCTTAATGAGAAATTTCATCATGATGTCCAGAGGCGTAGCAGTTCCTGATGCAACCCAACCACATGGAATTAGACTACTAATTGAAGACTATCCATATGCATCTGATGGACTCCTCATATGGACAAGCATAGAGAAGTTGATTCGAACATATGTAAATTATTACTATAAAGATTCAAAAGCAATTTCTTCAGATCATGAGCTCCAATCATGGTACAAAGAATCCATAAATCTAGGGCATGCTGATCTTAAAGATGCTCCTTGGTGGCCAAAACTTGAAACTCCTAATGATCTTATGTTCATACTTTCTACTATAATTTGGATTGTATCAGCTCAACATGCTGCTTTGAACTTTGGCCAATACCCTTTTGGAGGCTATGTTCCAACTCGTCCACCATTAATGAGGAGATTGATTCCAAGTGAGAATGATCCTGAAGACTATGCAAGTTTTGTGAATAACCCAAAGAAGTACTTTGTGTCATCATTACCAAGTTTGTTTCAAGCGACAAAGTTCATGGCTGTGATTGATATAATTTCTGCACATTCACCTGATGAAGAGTACATTGGGGATAGAAATGACATGTCATGTTGGGTGGGAGATCCTGAGATAATTGATGCGTTCTATGAGTTTTCAATGGAGATAAGAAGTATTGAGAAAGAGATTGAGAGAAGAAATTGTGACCCAAAGCTAAGGAATAGATGTGGTGCAGGAGTTTCACCATATGAGTTGCTCATTCCAAGTTCAGGACCTGGAACTACAGGAAGAGGAGTGCCGAAGAGTATAACAGTGTGATTGTTGAAAAATGATTATTTACATGCATGTACGTATCTCTTTTGAATTTTATTAAAACTAGGCATGAATTCTCATGCCAGTTAATGTTGTCGCCAGCCAATAAGCTTGTATATGGTTTGTACAATGTGTGGCTTCCTATGAATTACTCCTGTACTAAAACCAAGGTATAATTAGGGGTGTTCACGGGACGGGACGGGACCGGGACCCCGTCCTGTCCCGTCCCAAAGAAAAGTGTTCGGGACGGGGTTCCCGTCCCGAACTTGTCCCGATCTCGATCGGGACAGGATCGGGACGGGACAGGCCTTGTCCCGAAATTTTTTCCCAATTAAAAAAAATTGACCCAAAAATCTTTTTTTTTTGTAGAGCAACACATTTGGTGGGTGATTTTGTAGCATAATTAAATCTCCTCCAATGCTATGAGCACTCCATATTAATACATAATAAACCAAAAACATAATAATTAGAGCAAAAAAAGTAGCAACAACTACACATTTAAATAGAGTTTGAAAAAAACTTCAAATGTGATGTGTTACACATAGAGCATAGTGGCAGCGGACGAGAAATTTGATATCGATGAATGGTTAGAACTTAATTTAGAAGTTAGAGTTATATTTTTTTAAAGAAAAAGTCATATATACTTCACCTGAGACAAATGACACATATATATTTTTTTTTAAAAATATGAACATACATATATATATATTCGGGATGGGACAGGACTCGGGACGACCCCGTCCCAAGTCCCATCCCGTCCCGAAGCTGCTACTCTGTCCCGTCCCGGTTTGTCCCGTCCCGAAATGGCCGGGACGGGATGGGACGGACCGAGACGGGACAATGTTGAACAGCCCTAGATATAATTTCATGCCGTTGAAGGGTGTTGTTCGACCAATAAGTTTGTACCAATCTTGTTTTTATTATAGGTCCAAATATAGAAGAAATTTTTTGTCCAAAATACAAATGTATTCAGAAGTTTTTGATTATTGTTGTTCAGTTTTACAGAAGTATTCAAAAATTAATTATAGTGGACAGAGGGAGAAGAGAGGAGAGAGGGGGAGGAAAGAGGGAAAAAAGTATTTATTAGATAATAATTTAAAATTAATTATTGTGAAACCTACAAACAAAAAATTTAACAAAACTTACCAGTGTTAAGCCCTTTGTTAAAACTGTCCCATTTAATATCATTTATGTGTATTTTTTGTCTTCAAAAAATTTTATGGTGCCAGTCTGCCGACCCTCATGGCATAAACCTTTGTTGTAAAATTTACACCTTAACCCCTTTTCTTAGATTGAACTTTTAAAATGCCCTTCTTTCAATTTTTTTTTTATTAAGGATAATTCATACTCATAGCCCTCGATTTTTTCATCCTTCTTGATGAATGGAGATCAAAGGAGGAAGCGAATTCAGAAACCCCATGGTTATTCTTCCATCATTCTCCTTCATCGTTTGTTTGTGTTCTCTTCCATCATTTTCATCAGTCTCGCTTCTCCTTCTTCCTCTGCTTAGCATCATTGGACCCTGCTCTCTTCTTTTTCCCCTTTTTGATTGATTCTTTCGATTATAGAGGAAGATTTTTAAGACTGTTTGGCTGTCTCCTTTCTTGGTGTTGCTACCCTTTTCTTTCATTCTTGAGATGTGTAATGGGGCTTCACTACTTTGAAACGTTTCTTCCTATAATTTCTAGAATGTATATATGCATGAATAATTTCTTCCGATCCTCTGATTGTCAGAATGCTTCCATTTTTGAATAAGTGCAGGATGTTCCTTTTCCTTCTTTATTATGTCGTGTGTGGACTGGAAAGGATGTTGTTCCTCTTCCAACAACTTAATTATGTAGCATAACATAATCAGTTATCCTGAAGCGAATACTCCCTCCATTCTTAATATAAGAGACTTAACCTAATTGTACTGATTGAAGTAGCTAAAGGGTGACTTTGGAGCCACGTTTGGCAGCCCAAATGTCGGTAAATAAACTCAGAAGTACGATTGATTTTTATTTTTCATGTTTGACAAAGTTTTTAGCATGTTTGACATATAGGTCAAAAGTAGCTTAAAACCTTAAGGATAGGGCTGCTTATGAGATAAACTGCGATGCTTATCAATACCATTATAGCATTACAAAAGAAAGCCATATCCCGTATGAAAGAGTCTTGGAAAACACAAAAGTTCTGTTTTCTGCTTCAAAGTTAAATTCACTTCCCACATGCTCCCTAATTTATAAATAACATAAAGAAAGCCATATCCCGTATGAAAAGTCATTTCATTTAAATTTCAAATTACTGACGGAAAAATTACTCATTTTATCCCATTTCTCTTCGTAATTACATATTAGCCCCAATTCTTATTATGTTAGGCTTGGACCCTAACCCACCAAGGGTGAATTAGGCGTATTCCTACAGTCTTATTTATCAATGGTCTATTATACTATCTCTCTTCCAAGATAGTTAGGTACAATAAATATGTAGAAACGAATTTTGTTTTCCAAAAAAGGCCTCATTTATGTGCAAGAGGGAGATTATGTAATAAAGAAAGAATGTATAGAAAAGAGATATGTAGTCCATAAATGCAATAGTCATATGAATAGTTTTTGAATTGGTGTAAAATGGGGAATTTAAATAAACTTTTCAGACATATTCTAATCCTTATAAAAAGGAATTATGACATATTACTACAAAAAAAAAACAGTTAATTTCCAATGAAATTTTAATTTTCCGACGAATTAGCCACGGACTAGCATTTCCGATGGAATTTTTTCTGTGACTAATGTATTAGCAACAATAGTTGCTCAAACCCTTGACCTCCTGGCTGCAGCATTCATTCTGATGTCTTAAACAACTGAGCTAACGACCATATGATTATATTTGCAAACTTATATATATATATTTATATATATAAAACATATAAACTCCTACACAAACATATCCCATCTTATATATACTTTACATTATATTTAACTTAATATATTATGAAACATTAATGAATTATTAAGGTATAATTTCATATATTAATAATTAAATTATTTTTGATAAAAATCATTTTTATATTCGTATAGTTGATGTTATATTTAACACTCAATTTTAAATTTATAAATAATTTTTTTTGTAAATTAGTTTTAATATATAAAATCTTTATTTTAATTTTTATTTTAATATATAATATTATAAATATGAAGAAATTGAAAGAATTGATATCACAATTAATATGGTTAGACTTAAATTGTAATTTAGGAAACAAAAAATATTAGAAGAATGGAATAAATCACAATTAGTAGCTTTAATAGGAAGACAAATAGATATTAATTAGACAAGTATTTTAGTAGAAGCAAGTTTTGTTGGAAATGTGCATAGTTGGTGGAAAGATAAAACCCATGAATTTAGAGAAAATGCAAGAAAAATATATTCAGGAACTTATAATAATAGAAAAGAATTTTATGCATTATTAGTAAGAAGATATGAAAAAATAATAAGAAATTAATTTTTAGAAAGAAGTGCAGGATCTAGTGAACAAACGAAAAAGAAGCAGGCTAGAGAAAAACTACATGAAATAAAAATATGTTCATTAGATCCAACATATCTAAATCAGAATATTTGCGAATTCAAGAAATGTTACTATGAGGCTAGAATAGAAAAATATGAATCTCAGAAATTTTATTTAGAATTATTTTAAAGAAAATTACCAAAATTAATCTCAAAAACTATACTAGATGATTATAATAAACCATTCATTAATACAACAAATTTAAAGAATTAATGCCACAATTAGATACGATGGGATGAAGAGATAATTATTTAAGAGAATATTTATCTGATAGATGTTTAGAAGCTTGGAGAAAGATAAAATATTACAAAACAAATAAAACATTATTAAAATGTGGAGAATTGGAAACACCTCATAGATGGGGATTTAATATGGGAAAAATTAATCAAAAGAAAAAAGGAAAAACTAAATATAGATATAAATTTAAAAAGTATCCAGAAGTAAATTTTTATAGAAAATTTAAACCCAGAAAATATTTTAAGAAAGGTAAAAAAGAATTAATTATAGTAAAAGACCCAAAAAATGTAAATGTTATACTTTTGAAAAAATTGGACATATAAGTATTAATTGCCTAAACCAAAGGATAAGAAAACAATGAAAATATTAGAAAAAGCCTTTGAATATAAGTTATAACCACTAGAATTTGAGAAACTAGTATATAGTGATATAGAAAACCCAGAAATAGGAATTTATAAGAATTTGATAGTGAATATTCATCGTTGGAGAAAGAAGAAGAAAATTATAAAATTTTATATGATACATATAAGAAATGATGATGAAGAACTTAGTACTAGTAATAAGGAATATGAAGACTATGAAGAATATAGATATTGTAAAGAAGGAATAAGTGAAAAAAGAATTACTTTTAATGAAAAAATATAATAAAATAAAAGGTATAAAGTTATATATGAAACCCGAAGAACTAAATAATGAAGGTTTTATGCATAAGTTAAGTAAAATATTAAAACATAAAAAAATGAAAAAAGTGCATGTGTAGTTTTAGAAAAGAAATACCCTATAGAATCCACATTAACAGAAGGAGTTTTAAGAATACCTATAGTATGCCAAACATTAATTAAAGATGAAATATCCAAATTACTATTTAGAGATGAAGTTACAGAAATTTATATAGCCAGAGTACAATTACTTGTAAAAGCTTATTTTAAAGAAAGCATAGACTCTTCAATGGAATTGTTAATAATAGATGGAAGAATAATAAGTAGTGTACAAGATAATATATTAGGAATATTAATAGGAAATTTGATATACAAAAATTAAAATTTACAATAAATAAAAACTTTGCTATATCAAGAGTAGATGAACACATAAAATAAATCTACAATTATATATCATGAATTAGGAGGAATAAAAATGTTAGAAGGAATACGAACAATAAGTATAACTGCTATGGTATGATTAGTTTTTACAAATCAACATAAGATATATAATAGATCACAAGGAAGAATAACCATAGATAAATATTTTGTGCCAGTATTAAAAGAAGTTCCTTTAGCTTCCACAATATAACACTGAACAATTACAAATAGAATTGGATAGAACTATTAACTTCAACCAAATATATAATCCTAGAAGAATACAAACTAATGATAATGTAGGACAAAGAATGTTGAGAGTTAATACACCATCTTTCAATATAAACATTAGTGCCCCTAGGAGAAGTATATATAGATTTTCCTCTAAAGAGACCTGAAACAAGGAGAGGTTTAATTAGATCAGGAAGTCAAAAAGATAAAGAGTATGAGAAAAATTTATTAGCATAAATTCTAATTTAGCACAAATAAGACCAAAAACTAGACATCTAGATTTGACTAAGAAAAAAAGTTATATTAAATTAGAAATAAAAAAGGATGCAATGTGGGAAATGAATATAAAATGGTTTTAGAAAAAGATTTTTTTACAAGCAGTAAGGCCATATAGGAGCTTGGTGGAGGGCTAAAATCTCTTGCTTTTTGCATCAAATTATTCCTACAAAAATTACATAAAACAAAATAAGAAACTAACTATAAAAACAATCAAAATCTATATAAATATACAATAATGTGCAACCGAAAATCAAATGAGCATTTTCCTATATTGAGTATCCAAAATGTATCAATGATTGAGTAAAACTCAAGGAAAATATACTCAAATAATCATGAATTTCTAGGAGTTATCAAATACTTTAAAAGATACTTCTTCCTTAGCTCCTCTTGCTCCTTTCCCTTTTCTTAGCCTCAAACACTAGCAGTTTCTGAATAGAATCTTGAAGCTCATTTCCAGTGTTAGGCTTGGCTGCTGCAATTATCTCCATGTTTGCTTCAGGAGGAATGACTGAAACAGAGGTAGGCTCAGTATTCAAGACACTAGGAGGGATCCCATGCTTATGAGCAATCTGAGTTGCCTTTGCAAGAACATCCTCTTCTGAGTCTTATGGAGGAGGAGTTACATGTTCCTCAGATGCCATGTAGCTTCTGGCTATCCCTCTGACAACTTCCTCAACTTCTTCAACTATCATGGAGGCATCAATGTCTTTGTCTTTCTCCCCCTTTTTGTCATCATTATGGCTAGGGATAAGGGGTGGGTTAAGGGTGGGAGAGGTGAGAGGGTTTGTAGGTTCTGGGTTATCGATAATAGGAGTGATAAAGATAGGTTCTAGGTTGGGGAGAGTTGGTGGAGAGTTATGAGGGATGGGAGAGGTAGGAATTTGTGTGTGTGGGCTAGCGCTAAGAGATGGGTTAGCGATAAGAGATGTGTGTGTTTCAGGAGGAGGGGGAACTTGGGTGGTTTGGGGAGATGGCCTGGGAGTAGGAGGACTATCGCTAGTGGATGGACTAACGATAGGGGTGGATGGAGGTTCTGGAGGTGTGGAAACTTGGGTGGATTTTGGAGAAGGTCTAGTAGAGTGAGGGCTAGCGATAGGAGAGGGGTTATCGATAGGGGTGACTGGAGGAGTTGGGACTTTGTGCTGGGGATTTGGAGAAAGGTAAGTGTTGAGAGGGGAATATGGTGGACTGGGAGAAGAAGGAGGAGTAGAAGAATGATTTGGGGAGTGTAGAGGAGAGTGAGAATGATGAAGTGGGGAATGATGAGGGGATGAGATACCTTGAGAAGTGGTTGGCTTAGAGAGGCTCAAAGATTCTTCCAAATTCTTCACTTGAGCCTGAAGCTCCTGAATAGGCTTCAATAACTCAGCTTTCTGTGCCTCCAGAGCAAAATTGAATTCGGCAGAGAGCCTGAAGACTATTTCTTCAACGGCTTCCTTGGAGAACATTGAAGCTTTTGTTGCAGCAGGAGGAGGAGGTGGGGCTCTTCTGGATTGAGCTTCTTCCTCTGTAGATTCAGGCTAAGCAGAAGAGGCAGAGGCATGGGAAGCTTGAGATTGTGAGCCAGAAGTCCCTCTGACTGAGCCAACTGGAATCCCCATCTTCTTTAGGGTGGAGGTGGTGACTTGTTTGCATTTCTTATTCTCTCCATCCCCTAAAGACTTGATATTGGTATACTCCAGTATGTAGGACACCAACTGAGGATATGGAAGAGGAGCCTTGGCAGATTTATCAGACATAAACCTCAGCAGTTCCATACACACTATTTGTCCTGGATTTAAGGGAATCTTCTAAATGAGGTTGGCCAACTAAGGGTTGTCAATCTTGGCAAAACTGCTGAAGTTCCCAGACTTATGAGTCATGATCTTGGTATACACGTAGTGAAGGATTCTGTTGATCACAGGCATATCTGCAGGCTTGTGGGAGTGAGTTTCATAGATTTCAGCTAGTTCTTCCTCAGAATACTTCTCAGGCATGTACCATTTATTATACTCTTCCCCTGAGATCCCTAACATTCTGTTGATTGCTTTCCAACCAAAGATGATTCCCCTTCCTCTTATGACAGCTTCAAAGAAAACATTTACCAACTTCCCTTTCTTGTATTCTGGAACAGCTTTCAAGCTCGAGTAGAAGGACCTTAAAACTTCTTCGTTGTAGTCGTTCTTTATATTGATCCAGTTTTGGTAAGGGAGCAACTAGGCGTCCAAGTCAAAACCATATTGCTTGAAGTACTCCAAATTAACCCATACAGTAGCCCTATCTAGGGTTCCTTTCTCAGCGAAGAATGAATTTGGAGCTGATAGAGGATTTGTCAGATAGGGAACATCAGCGTCGGAGACTCTTTGACGTTTTGGATGATTCTCAGTAACTTCTTTTGAGAAAGAGACACTCTTCTGGGTGCGAGACCTCTTGCTAGCTGATTGCAAAGACGGATTAGCGCTAGAATCTACTCCAACATTGGGTACTTTGATTCTTGCCATTTTAGGGTTTTGAGAGGAGAGGGTTTTGAAAATGAATGCTTGAATGCTCAGAGAGTTTATAGAGTAGAAGAAATATTTCGTGAATGAATGCAAATGCAAGTGATCCACCTTTATAAGTTTTAGGGTTTAGGGTTTTACCATTAATGAAGTACATCAGCTAACGTTTCGCATTCTGACCTGTTAAGTGACTTGCTATCGATAATATGAGCTGCTATCGCTAGTAGGCATGATCCCACGCTGAGTAAGTGACTTAGGCTTATCACTTATCACTTACTCCTTCCTGCTATCGATAACTGACTTTGCTATCAATAGTGCTCGTGACTAGCGATGGCAATCTTTGCTCTAACCTTAGCTTTGCCCTGCATATTATAGCGATAGTGAACCTTACTATCGATAGGCCAGTCCTGCAAAACTTAAGATTTGGCACTCCGATGCCTAAGTTAGTGATTAGTCTATACGAATAAAATGAAACTAAATTGAGAATATCTTAGATGCATTTATAACTCGTTTGGATTTACCATTCCTAATTCTCTTCTGATGAAGATAAATTGAGCTGGCTCAAGAGGCTTGGTAAAGATATCAGCAAGTTGCAAGTCTGTTGAGATGAATTCCACCTTGACATCTTTCTTTTGAACATGATCTCTCAGAAAATGATGTCTCACATCAATATGCTTGGTTCTAGAATGATGAACTGGATTTTTGTCCAAGCTTATTATGCTGGTGTTGTCACAAAGAATAGGTACCTCTGGGAATTCCAACCCCAGATCTCTAAGTTGATGCCTAAGCCATAAGACTTGAGCACAACAACTTGCTGCTGCAATATATTCAGCCTCTATGGATGAAAGGGAAACACAATTTTGCTTCTTGCTGGCCCATGAGACTAAGCACCCACCCAAGAATTGGCATTGACCACTTGTGCTTTTTCTATCTGTCTTATAACCTACATGGTCAGAGTCAGAATAGGCAAGAAGATACTCTTGAGTTCCCTTGGGATACCACAGCCCAAGCTCTTGAGTCCCTTGCAAATAACGCAAAATTCTTTTTACATTAGTTAAGTGGGATTCTTTAGGATTGGCTTGATATCTAGCACACATTCCCACACTGAATTGAATGTCAGGCCTACTAGCAGTTAGATAAAGTAAGGAACCTATAATTCCTCTATAATGAGATTGACTAAATACTTTGCCTTTAACATCTGCATCTAAGCTAGCAGAGGTACTCATGGGAGTGTCCTCATCTTTAGATTGCTCCATCCCAAACTTGTTGATAATTTCTTTACAATACTTGGTTTGGGAGATGAAGATGCCATCTTTTCTTTGCTTTATTTGCAGACCTAGGAAGAATGTCAATTCTCCCATCATTGACATTTCAAACTCTCCCTGCATCATTTTAGCAAACTCTTCACAGAGCTTTTCATTAGTAGCACCAAAAATAATATCATCAACATAAATTTGAACTATAAGCATGTGTTTATCTTTATGTATGATGAATAAGGTAGTGTCTAATTTTCCTCTGGTAAAACCCTTTTCAATAAGGAATGTGCTAAGCCTCTCATACCAAGCTCTAGGTGCTTGTTTGAGACCATAAAGAGCCTTTTTAAGTTTATAAACATGATCAGGCTTAGAATTTTCTTCAAAACCAGGAGGTTGCTCAACATAAACCTCTTCTTTGATATATCCATTAAGAAAGGCACTTTTAACATCCATTTGATAAAGTTTAATATTTTTGATGGATGCAAAGGCTAGTAAAATTCTTATTGCTTCAATTCTTGCGAATGGAGCAAAAGTTTCTTCATAATCAATGCCTTCTTCTTGGTTATATCCTTTGGCAACTAATCTGGCTTTATTTTTGACAATTTGACCAAATTCATCAAGTTTGTTTTTGAAAACCCATTTAGTACCAATGATAGGATAATTTCTTGGTCTAGGTACTAAATTCCAAACTTGATTCCTTTTAAATTGATTAAGTTCTTCTTGCATTGCAACTATCCAGTCACAATCAACAAGAGCTTCATCAACACAGGTTGGTTCGATTTCATAAATAAAGGCAGAAAATTCTATCTCATTTTGTAGTTGCCTTCTGGTTTTAACACCTTTTGAAATCTCTCCAATTACTTGCTCAGGAGGATGATACTTAAGATGTCTTAAGGAAGATTGAGGCTCATTAGCTTCATCTTGATCACCTTTAGCTTCATCTTCAGAACTCTCTATCGATGGCTTTGGTGCTATCGATAGGGGAGATTTTAAAACTTGAGAAAAATCTTCATCCTCATTATCACAGAGTTGTTTTTCTTGAGGAATTTCATCAAACACTACATGCATTGATTCTTCAACAACTTGAGTTTTCTTATTATATACTCTATATGCTCTACTCCTATTTGAATATCCTATGAATATACCAATATCAGATTTAGGATCAAACTTACCCAGATTTACCTTTCCATTGTTGTGAATGTAGCACTTGGATCCGAAAATTCTTAGGTGACTGAGATTAGGCTTCCTTCCTTTATAGAGCTCATATGGAGTCTTCTCCATCCCTTTTCTGATGTAGGCTCTATTTGAGATATAACATGCTGTGCTCATGGCATCTGCCCAAAATATTTGTGGCACTTGTTTTTCATTTAGCATGCTTCTGGCCATTTCTGTGAGCACTCTATTCTTCCTCTCCACAACACCATTTTGTTGAGGAGTACGAGGGGCAGAGAAATTGTGTTCAACACCACTATTATCACACAATTCCATGAAATCTTTGTTTTCAAATTCTCCTTCATGATCAGTTCTGATAGCAACAATCTTGAGGCCTTTTTCATTCTGCAATTTCTTAGCAAGTAGACAAAAAGCATCAACAGTTTCATGTTTCGAGGAAAGAAACATAGTCCAGGTAAATCTTGAGTAGTCATCCACAACTACAAGAGTGTATAGACTTCTACCTAGACTTTTCACTCTTGCTGGCCCAATTAGATCCATATGAATTAGTTCCAATGGCCTGCTTGTGGAGACTATCTTCTTGATTTTAAAAGAGGACTTTGTTTGTTTACCTCTTTGACACGATTCACAAATTAAATCATGCTTAGTTTTGAAACTAGGAATTCCTATGATCAGTTCCTTCTTAACTAATTTATCAAGTTGTGTAAAATTCGCATGTGCCAGTCCCTTATGCCATAACCAACAGGTTTCATCATTAGAAATAAGACATTTTTCTTCTAATTGTTGGCATAAATCTAAGGTGTATAGATTACCATTTCTATTTGCTTTTAATTTACACTTAAGATTTGTTTTATTTAATTCTAAATCTTTCTTGTCAACAATAAGACATTCATTTGAATCAAAAATAACCCAGTTACCATGGTCAGTGCTTTGGCTTACACTTAGTAGGTTGTGGCAGAGACCATCTACTAGGTACACATCCTTGACAGGACCAACTTCACCAATTCCAGTGATTTTCCCACTCTGGTTTCCACCAAAGCTGACTTTGGCTCCTTCTTTTGTCACTAGATTGTTGAATTTGCTCTTGTCACCTGTCATATGCCTTGAGCATCCACTATCAATATACCATTTTCCTTTGTTGGGTGCCTTAATATACTATCAATATACCTGCATAAATCAACCAGATTTAGGTACCCAAACTTTCTTGGGTCCTTTAGGATTAGTCTTTGCCTCTGAGTTTGTAAAACTCTTAGGCACATAAGTTCCTTTAGGAACCCACTTATATGACCCACTAATTCCATACTTCCTAAGATTACAGGTTGATTGAGTGTGTCCCTTCTTGTTACAATAATTACAAAAGCTGTAGGGTGAAGAATATTCAGAAGACTTTCTAAAATATTTCAGATAAGGTTTGAATTTGGGTTCTTCCCATTTCTTTGAACTTCTTTATTCATATACTATACCAGTTTTGTTTCTGAAAGCCTTTTGATCTCTTAAAATTATATTTAGCATTTCAGAACCTTTTGTAAACTTTTCAAGGGCATTTGAAAGCTTTTCTTTTTCCTTCAACAGAGTTTTACAGCTGGAACAATCATGAGTATTTATTGTTGAAGGATTAGCTATCGATGGAGGACTCGCTATCGATAGCTCAGCTATGTTAGCTTGCGATAGTGGCTCCTCTATCGATAGTGAAGGAAGAACTCTTGATATGGAAGAGGAAATATTTTTCTTGAGTTCTTTGTTTTCTTTTCTCAAACCTACAACTTCCTTAGCAAGCTTAGTTAGTTCAGTATGCATTTCATTATACATGCTTTGAAGTTCAGAGTAAGTAGGTTCAGAGTCATATACCTCAGTGTCACTTAGTTCTTCTTGAGCAACAAGACAAAGATTTGCACTCTCTTCATGGTCGCTAGCTTCCTCATCTGAACTATCTCCCCAGATAGATGATACATATGCTTTCTTTCTTCCAAAGGACTTCTCTTTCTTTTTCTCCTTTTCTTTGAATCTTTGGAGACTTGGACACTCTGCTTTGAAATGGCCAGGCTTCTTGCATTCAAAGCATACAGGAGCTTTCTCTTTTTGAGAATCCTTTCTGAAGTTAGGACCTCCCCTTTGGAAACCTCCTCTCCTTTTGAAGAATTTCTTAAATTTTCTGACCATCAGAGCCATATCTTCATCATCAAGATCTTCATCATCACTATCCTCTTCATCTTTGTCAGAAACAGCAAGAGCAAGAGACTTTTTCTTAGGGTTACTTTGAGCTTCCCTTTGGGCTATCAGAGTTGGCTCATATTCAGCAAGGCTGCCAAAAAGAGCTGTGATTGACTTTGTTGATTCTCCCTGCATTTCCTGAATGGCTGTCACCTTCATGAGCCAATCTCCCTTTAATACCTTTAGTATCTTGCTAACTTGCTCCTTTTCTGAGATTTTTCTTCCAAGAGCAGTCAGATTGTTGATGAGATGAGTAAATCTGATTTCTAGATCTCTGATCTTTTCTCCTTCAATCATCTCGAACTTGTGGAATTCTTCAACCAGCATTTCCACTCTTCTGTCTTTCACTCCAGAGGTTCCTTCATGAGCAATTTGCAGGCCCTCCCACATCTCTTTAGCAGTGTCGAGGTGGCTGATTCTGAAGAATTCTGTTTGACTTAGTGCACTTTGGATCATAAGAATGGCCTTGCTATTTAATTCCAGATCTGTAATATCATCAGGAGTGAGTTCATCTTCACTTTTGGGAATTCCCAGACTGTCTTTAGGCACAATGTCACCTTCTTCTATTATTTTCCACAACTTACATCCATTTGCTTTGATGTGGATTTTCATCTTGAGTTTCCAGAAGGTATAATGTTTTCCATCAAAGCAAGGAGGTTTGTTGATAGAACTTCCTTCAGGCAATATATTCTTATACAATGCCATTTTAGATCTTTACTTCTCAGATTCGTTGGAATCAAAAGGAGAAGACCTGCTCTGATACCAAATGTAAATGGCAAAATGCACAAGAGGGGGTGAATTGTGCTTTTCAAAAATTAGACTAGAAATACAAAGACAATCCTTTATACTGGTTCGGCCAAACTTTGCCTACGTCCAGTTCTCCAACTCCTCGTTGGGTTCCACTAATCACAGGTTTTACAAACCAGGTTCTCCTGTCAACCTTTACAAGACAGAGTTTTAGAAACCTCTAAACACTCCCCCTTACAAGTTGTAAGAATACAACCCTATTCTAAAGTCCCAAACTTAAGAACAACCTCAAACAGTAGAGGATTTCAATAAATGAGTTCACTAAATGAACAGATTTTGTTAATCACTGAAGTACAAATGAACTCTCTAAGAGTATTAAAGCTTTGAGCTGAAGGTAGGTAAAGATAATGAATGAATGTTCACGATTTTTGTTCACTTCTTCATAAATGCTCAGACTTTGGCTTTTATATGTCGTCTTTGTCTTCCTTGAAACTTTCAGCTTTGAGTCCATTTGAATATAGTCGTTGGAAGCTCCTAACCGTTGGCATTCAATGCTGACCTTTATCTTAGTCATCTATCTTCTCTTACTTCATTTAATTCTTGCAGAAGATGAGCTATGAGAGATAGGTTGTGTTTACCAACCACCTGCAACATTGTACTTATGTAGCAGCTTTTTCAGTAGCGCTAGCATCTCATGCTATCGCTAGCTTCATAGAGTGAGTCCTGCACTTAGGTTGTTAGCTAAACAAGTATTCATGTGAAGCACAGTAGGTGTTATCACTAATAGGATTCATTAGCTCAATGTATACAGATAATATATCAGCTATCAGAATGACCAAGATATTTCAGCGAGTGATTTCATTATCGATAGCTAAACTCATTATCACTAGCAGCTATGTTATTGATAGTTTGTCGTTAGTTCTTCATAGCAACTTATCTGAATGTCTACGTGTTCTACTTTCGCTAGCTATTTGTGATATCGCTAGAGTCTATATTAGCGCTAGTATAGTTCATTTGCTCAACCTTGCTTCTTATCAATCATCTGCTATCGATAGCTCTCCCTGTTATCGCTAGTGATTATGTTGCAATTTCTTCTAGCTGTTCCTTATGAGGTCTTAGCGATAGAGTTATTTTCTTTCAGTTTATTTGCCAAGACTTCATTAGCTAGTTTTATCCTTGTTTCTTCATTTACTAGCGATAGCCTTTTAGTCTAGCGATAGATTATCTGTTATCTATAGGACTTGTCCAACGCTCAGATACTTTATACTTTTCTTCAGTCATATTAATTGATTCTTATATCAATTCCTTTCAAACTAAGTTATATGCTATCTGATTATTTTACTTATGTTATCTATAGTGTCCAGTCTTCATCAAAACTTAAGATTTCTAACAAATTCTTCCAATGACTTTTGATCCTGGTTAAAGGGTGCTCTTGTACAATTGCAAGCTCAAATTATCTTCAAGAAAGCTGAAATTTTGTTGGTCTAGACCGTTCATCATTGTTCAAGCCTCAAATTTTAGTGCTGTGGAGCTAGAAAATGAAAAGGGTGAAAGATTCAAAGTGAATGGCCACCTGTTGAAGCATTATTGGGGTGGACATGTGGAGCGTCAAGTGGCCACCCTCGACTTGTCTACAACAATGTGAAAGATTGAAGAGTCGGGCTGGAGGACTCTAAACCAAGCTGTTCTTGGGAGGCAACCCAAGTTCTCATCCTTATTTTTTTGTTTATGTAGTGTTTTAGGTGTTTTAGAGGTTTTATGTTTGGTCTTTTCCTTTTTTGTAGGTGAATGAGGTACCCCGATGCTTAGAAGGAAATGGAGCATTTGAAACTGTGATGTAGGCCATTTTCAGGGAAGTATTTCATTCATCAAGATTTTTCTAGTTTAAATATGTCATAGGAAGCATTTATCTTGATCTGAGCTTGTGTAAGCGATTTCTTGGTGTTTGGAATTTTTCTGGACATGTGTGGTTGTTTGGTTGTGGATATGTTGTCATATTCTGCATATTTGGGGCTGTTACAGATTGAAAATGCTGTAAAAAATGAGGGTACAATAGGCTCATGCTTGTGAATGATTGACCTCTTATGGAAAATTGTAGTTAGGAATTGATTTGATGAGATTTTTGACTGATCTATGCTGTTAGATGCAACTTTGAGTGTGCTGTTAAATTCTACATAATTGGTGTTTTTAGTGATGTAAAATGCTGTCAAGAGCTTGAAAAACAATTCTGATCATGTGCAATAGTTTCATGTGTTTGGATAATTCATTTTGAGTGAAAAATTGCATTTTGGAATTGATCTGATTTGGTTTGGAATGACCAATGATGTTTTGAATATATGGAGATTTTGCAGCTGTTATATGGGTTATGTTCAAGGAATTAATTTACTCATCATGATTTTTCTGGGTTAAATCTGTCATGGGAATAATCTGGTTTGAAATGAGAGTATGCAAGCCATTTCTTGATGTTTTGAACCCCTCTTGACATGTTTGTTTGGGTGTGATATGCTTGAGAATTTTGGGTGTGCTGTCATGTTCTTGAGATCTGTTCAGGATTTTTGGGAAACTTTTGCTCATGTTGCAGTGAAAATAGTGTATTGCTGGCTCTCTTACACTACTCTTTGTGATTCGTGTGACTTGTTGCTGCTAGGTGTGTTTGCGATTGAATTGTTGTGTGAATTGGGTACATTGCATAACAAGATTTTGATATATCACCAATTTTTCAAAGTGAACCACTCAACAAATTCATTTTCATCTATTTGGACTTGTTGAGACTGTTTCCCATTATTTTTAAACTTAATTGCAAGATCTTGGTGTTCAAGTCCATTTAGAAGTGCATTTTTGGGTATTTTGACACATTGATGTCCATATTTGATTCTAAGCATTTTTCAAGTGGTTTGGTATTTTTCTCAAGTCCTCCTAACATATTTGAACCTGTTTTTATCAATGGGGAGGCTTAAAATAACTTAGAATTAATTGAGGACTTTTTGCAAGAATTACTGCACACTTTGCTGCATATTTTTCCAAACTTTGCTACAACTTTGACAGCCACTTTGCTGCATTTTTGCAGCCACTTTTGTGTAGTAATTTGTGCTCAAATTAGCCTCCCTAAGCTGCTCAGTTTAGCCTCAGTTCGCTGAATTTTTGCTGCTGAAACTGTAGCATATTAGCAAGATTTTCTGCTGCATTATAGCACCATTTCAGAAGGTTTCTGCTGCTGAAACAGCAGCATTACAGCATCAATTCTGCTGCTATTTTGCTGTCATAATTGCTTATATTTTGCCATTGCATTATGCTCTGATTTTTGCTCAAAATTATTGCTACCACTTTGCTGATATGTTGTCGCTGATTTGCTGATTTGCTGATTTTCGCTATGTTGTTTTTGGCTGAGAGTATGCTTATTGGTGCTAATGATTGATGCTACTTTGCTGAAATTGTAGCCCATTTTGCAACCCATTTTGCTGCTATTTCTCAGCTACTTCTGCTGCATAATTGCAGCAACTTTGCTGCTATTTGTGCAGAAAAATTCAGTTGATATTTGAGTTATTTAGTTGCTGATTTGTTGCTGCATTTTTGCTGATTTATAGCTGACATATGGTTCTGATTTAATGCTGCATAATTTGCTCTGTACTCAAGAAGTTTTTAAATCTGGTTTTCAGTGGATTTATTACATTCTTGCTGAATACAACTTGTTGTTATGGTTCCTAAGCACTTGACAGTTCATTGTTCTCTTGCATGAGAGAAGGCCCTTAGTTTTCCCTTATGACAGTGAGGGTACTGTCCATTTTAAGTTTGGGGGTGAGGATATTTTTGAACTTTTTGGCTAATTTGGCATGAATTCAGTTTTTGAAAATTTGGATTATTTTGTGGTTTGTGAGTTAGATTGATTAATTATCTCATATGGTGAATGTGTGATCCAATGATAAAAAAGTTGCTTGGGTGATATGTTTGATAGGAATTTGTGGTCAATATTTGTGGATGATTGATTTGCACTTTAAAGCTTAATTCTTAGCAATTTTTGGAAACAAAATTCATGCACATGAGATTATGGAATGATTTGAATGCTTTTGTTGGGAGACCTTGTAGCAAGTTGTCATGTATTTTCTTTCTCAATTGAAAAGCTTTAGAACTCATCTTTGAATATCTTGAAACAATTGGATGTTTTCACACATTTTTGAAAAATGATTTGGGCATTCTTTTCAATGAGTTTGAGCATTTCAAGCCAACCCATGACATAATTCCTTTTGCACCCTCTTTGAGCCTTATAATGAAAATGTAACATTACCTCCAAATCCCACTATTAACCACTCACAATTAAACATTAAAACGTTTATATAGCTAACTATGTTAGGAAAAGGAATTAACTTAATAAAATAACTAACATAGTTAGAAAAAGATCTTTCCATAATATTTAGATATTATCTTTTTAACTCAAACCTCAGCTCCAATCTTCGTCATCACAAAATAATTTTCTTCCCAGTACAATAACAGAAAATTACATTATCCATGAGTAAACTCCACACATCATTCACAAAATACCATACCATAATAGGTATTATACAATAATTTTCCCCCAGAATAATCACAAGGTTCAGCGGAAGCATCATACAAATATGATCCTAAATGTAGCAATACCTCCTCTCCTTCTGGTCCAGAGTATCTCATGATATCAATGAGAAGTTCCCGGATCCTTCCCTTGACCTCCTACTTCACTCCTAGGACCTGCAAAAGTGAGATCAACGGGGGTAGCCCCAAACGCAACCACTGACTACTCATCTAAGTGCGGTGTATGCTAGCAAGGTGTCCAGTGGAATACATATAAATATATATCAATTCAGAAGCATGCTCAGGTATTCACATATAATGCACGTCTTATTCCCAAAATCTCTTTTCATCGTTTATAATTGTGGAATGACCCATCACAATTCATCCTCAAGAATAGCATATATATATTATTGATAATTACAATCAACCCAAACGAATCTTACTAGAAACGCTGGGAAAACATGTGGGACCAGTCGGGACCTTCCACCCGCCCCTGATCACCACGGTACAATTCACGAGGGACTTTCTACCCTCCCTGAATAGTACCACGGATTAGAAGGATCTCTGTCCTTTTTGAATCCGTGAGGGGCGATCTCCCCTCTTACGTCTTTTTCTCCTTTGTTTCCCATAATATATCAATTAGTCCCTGTGGCGCAACAGGGTACCTCATCACGTGATGGCACAATTTCCAATTCACCGGTGTCACATACACAAATAATTTCTCACAAACAACACATAGATATGCAACACCACAATCAGGCACCAGGCCTTCCAGTATTTTCATGATATACATATATATATGAAATAGTTTCCAAAATCATATATATTTCAGTTCAAAATATTTCAAATCACAAATTTATGCCATTTAAAAATAATACTCCACAGGACATTATATTATGAAAAATATTAATATTTCAAGATCTCATTTCCATATCTCATCAATCATCAATTGATAATCATATCTCAACTCTGATTCAAAACCTCATCTCCATATAACATCATAATTATCAAATAATAATATTTTAAATTACTTACTAACACCACACACACACATAAACAAGCAGAAAGCGGTTACCTGATAGTTGGCACCAATCTAACAATAGTGCATCTCCCCCGTACTAACTTAGTGCAATTCAAGTACTACACAACCATACATACAACCACAATTAATTATTTATCCAACAATTTTACGTGTTGGAAAATAAATTACTTACTACCCTTTCTTTGCCCTTACTTATTTTAAATTTCTATTTAACATTTATTCTCCCTTTCTATCTCTAAAATTTATCTCTACTCCATTTATACATATATCCAAAATTATTTATCTTTCCAATAACTATTTATAAAAATTCAAGCCTAAATAAAATTAAACCTTACATCCCTAAATTATTTCTCAACCTCAAAAATCCATTATTTAATCCACAATTTATTTTCCAAACCTTAATAAACATCTAAAAATTATTAATTTAACTATAGACACCTCAGATCATCAAAAGCCCTATTTTCAATATATCCAAAAATCCAAAAATTCCCAATAATTAGGAAAAACCTCTAATGAAAAATCTATTTAGAGGAACTCATAATCAAGGTCCAAGCTTCAGTTTATTAAGCTTAGGACTCCCAAAAATACCAATTTGGACAAAGCCTAATTTTTCAAATATAGCTAATCGAAAAACTAATGACATAGAAATGCAGAGAACACTTACGAATGTCCGAATATGGTCTTAGATGGCCGGAAAAACCACCGGTCTGGCGCCGACGAGCTCCAAAAGCTCCGGTCTAAACTTTTCTATCTACTTTCTAAGCACAAAATTAGACCGAAATTAAGTAGAGGAACGAAGTACAATATTGGAGGAGGTGAGAGGAGGAAGTAAGAAGAAGAAGATTGATAATAGTAGTGGTGATAGTGGTGGTGCAAGGTAGAGGAAGAAGAAAAATGAAGGAATAAGAGGAAGAGGATGAGAAAATGAAGAGTAACAGGAAGGAGAGGAATGTGACAGTGGAAGGGAGAGGTGAGTGGGAAAATAGAAAATCAAAGAGGAAAAGATGGATTAATGATGATGTTTGTGAAATGAGGAAGAGAATATAATGATGATGTTTGTGGAAAGACGAAGAGAATATAATGATGATGTTTGTGGAAAAATTAATAGATAGGGGTGACGGTGGAGAGTGAGGGAGAAGAGAGAGGAAAGAAAAAGATTAAGGAAAAATACACTATTAGGGCCTAAGATTCTCAAATAAGGTATTTCTTTTGAACCAAAAATTTTCTTTTCACTCTCAAAAATTTCCCTATAATACTCTTTATTTATTTCCTCCCATAATATCCTCTTTTGAGCCTAAAAATGATCTCTCCCAAAATTATTATCGTCCAAATAAGGGAGAAACTAGGCCTTTAAAATCCTCAAAAATACCTCAAAATCCTTAAAATATCCTCATAATCCATCATTTCTCATTAATAAATTCCTATTTACCCCCACTAATCCTAAATTAATTTTTAGGATGTTACAAAAAAACCATATTAATTTTCTTTTTGGAACCCACAATGAACCTTGACCTTGGCAATTTGAAAACCCATGGATTACCCAAATCTTGAAATAATTGAATAATCATTGGTAGAAAGGATTGGATGGTTGCTAAATGTGTATGATGGTACAAAATTGGTGTGGGGGATATAATGGTGCATAATGTTCTCAATAGCTTGTACTACTAAGTCAAGAAAAATGAAAAAAAATGATGAGAAACAGAAAAAGAAAAAGAAATGTAGTTCAATTATCTCAATAAGACTTGGAGTACAAAGATTTCAATTTGAAACAAGTTTGGGGGAGTGGTTGCTTCTTGAAAAAAAATGTTGTGAAGTGAAGGAAGACGGAAGAGATACATGTAGTCACTTATCTCAAGATGTTTGAATTCCTCTCTTGACCTTTCTTTCACTAGCCTATCCCTAAGCCTCATTACAAGCTTACAAAGTCCCATTGATTTTGGAATTGTGTAGAATCATTTAGTGGTGGAGAGAGAGGAGATTTTGAGCTTATGAAGTCTTGATGTTGATGTTGCTTTATACATGTTGAAATGTTGCATTTGATCTTGACAACTCCAGGACAATTGTTCTATGCATGACTCTTCACAAACACACTTTTGAAAATTGATAGGAAATTTGTTTTTAATTTGCAAATCTAACATTTGCATTTATTCCACTTCTTTCCTATTGATTATATGATCTTGAAGAACCAATGAGGAAATCATCATGCATGGACCTTAAATGGATAATTAGTGAATCTAATTCTTACATCACTTGTTTTACTCGAGGATGAGCAAAAGTTCAAGTTTGGGGGTGTATTAACCTCTTGAAATTCATGTCATTTTAGCACATTTTCCTATAGTTCATACACTTTTTGGGTGGAATTATACATATTTTGATGTAGATATGATAGGAAAATGTGCCAAGTTGATATTTGGGTTAAATTCATTGAATTCTTGATTTAAATGTGAATATGTTACCCTCTTTTTATCAACTTTGGCTTTTGTAGATTTCATTGCTTGTTAGGTGGGTGAAGCCAATCAATTAAGCCACATTTGAGTTGTATTTGAAGCTAAAATCAAGGAGCAAGAAGTGGAAAAGAAGATTTAAAGCTACCAAGAAAGCTGAAAAGAGAAGTTGCAGACAGTTATTGGCCACAGCCAAAAGCACAGGCAAAATTCCTGGCCACAGCCAAATCCTGAAAAATTTCAGGCAGAGAGTTATTGGCCGTGGCCAACCAGTGCAGGCAAAAATCTTGGCCGCGGCCAAAACTGCTGACAGACTGTATAGTGGAAAATTCCAGCTCGAAATAAGGTTTAAAAACACCCAAAACTCACACTAAAACACATTCTTTTGACTTGGGCTTTCTTTGGGGACTACTTGGGAGCTAGGGTTTGGACATTTTCAAGGAGATTCAACCTCATTTCCCTTGGTTTTTCTTGTTCTTTTCTCTTTCTTCTCTGAAACTTCTTCCATGGTTGTTCATATTTTCCAGATTTGTATATTCTTCTCCATGAGTGGCTAAACTTCCATTCTAGGATTATTTTGAACCTTTGTATGGATTAAGACTTGATTCTTCCTATCGTTTGGTAGTCAATGATATATATGTGTGGATTTTATCCTTCTCTTCATGCTTCTAAGTGTTTGGCCACCATTTAGCTTGATTTGTTCATATGGCTTTGACTTGAGAGAGCTAATCCATGTGTAGAACTTGGTTAAAATCATGCTTGACTTGAAATTTACATTATAAATGGAAAGTTTGTTGGTAAACTAGAGATATCTTTGCTAACCTTGCATTGTCACATTAGGGTTTTGTTTTCAAAGGGGATTTTCATGATTTGTAGCAAGAGATTATGCATTTTAATAGAAAGATAAACTTGATTTTGACTTGAGAAAGCTTAGTCAAGTGCATATGAACCCTAGACAAACACATATATTCATGGAAAATACCATTTGAGAGGGAGTTCTTCATGTCTTATGAAGTGCAAAGGGGATAAATAATTCTAGACCTCATTTAATCCTTTAAGTCAAAAGAACCATTGTTTTTATCACTTTCTAGTTTTTAGAAATAGATTTTCATAATTTCTTTACACAACCAAAAAATATTTTCTTAGTTCAACTTGATTGAAATCACTTAGTTTTTTGCTTGGTCAAAGATTTTAATCCAAATCTCCGTCGGAACGATATTTTATACTACTTGCGATCCGTACGCTTGCGGTTAACGCTTGACGGCAAACAATAGGATACAAGGAGAAAGAATAATGATGAATATAAATCATCAAACTTTAATAATTCCTAAATTAAAATGAATAGACAATTATTCTATATCCTTGTAAAATTTAATTATCAAAAATATAGATCTAGAAAATATCATGCTCTTGCATATACTTGAGTTAATTTAGTAGCTAAATATAATGTTCTATCACCCAAATTATGGAAAAAGAAAAATAGAATATTAAGAACGGAAAGTGCAAGAAGAGAAATTTATATGATAGAACTAGAAGCAAAAAATATAAAGGCGCAAATAGGAGAATATGAGCTTTTAATTAAAGAATTAAATCAATATAATGAACCATCTTGTGATGTAATATTAGGAATTGATTTTTTTGGCTAAGCCAATATTATCCTATACACTTAATAGAAAAACAATTATATTAACTACCCCTTGTAAATATGAAGCATGGGGAATAAGAATAACTAGACCTTATAGAAGAAAAGATGAAAATTTTCACACACAAAAACATGAAAATGAAGTTCAATACTTACCTAATAACCACCTTGTAGAAATAATTCATATGATGGCAACATTAGATATAATAGAAGTATAACCAATAGAAGAAAAAGCAATTGAACAAAGATTAATGGAAAACTATGATAATAATCCTCTAATTCACTGGGAAAGTTCAAGCTTTTGGCAAAACTAGAATTAAAATATTATAATAAAGAAATAAATTATAAACCATATCCTTGGACATAACAAGATAAAAAAGAATTCGAAATGCATATTAAGGAAATGAAAAAATATAATTAATTTGAGAAAGTATGTCTAACTATTCATCACCAGCAATAATTGTAATAATACACAGTAAAGAAAAAAGAGAAAAATCACGTATGGTAATTAATTAAAAAAATTAAATGACTTGGCTGTAAGGAATAGATATGCAATACCTAAAATAGAACGTTTATTTAATTTGATAAGAGGAAAAAAGATATTTATCAAATTTGATTGTAAATCAGGATTTTTTTTCAAATAAAATTAGGAGAAGATAGTAAGAAATATATTGCCTTTAGTACCTCAAAAGGATTATATGAATGGAATATATTAGTATATTTCAAGAATATGTATCTAAATTATTTGTACCAATAAAAGATTTTGCAGTAATATATATTAATGATATTTTAATATTTTCAGAAAATGAAAAGGAACATGAAAAACATTTGGATCAATTTGTAAAATTAATAGAAGAAAAAGAATAAAATATATCACCTTAAAAAGAAGAATTAATGAAAACTAGAATAGGATTTCTAGGACAATCAGAAGGAATAGAATTACCAAAATATATAAGTAAAAAAGTACTTGAGTTTGTAGAAATAAAAAATAAAAAAGAATTACAGTCTTTCTTAGAATTGGTAAACCAAGTGAGGAATTATATACCTCATTTATCTCAATTAATAGCTAAAATATCTAAGTTAGCAAGGAAAAATGTAATTGGCTATGGAATAATGAAAATGAAAAAAATTGTAAATCAAATAAAAAAGTTATGTCAAAATTTACCAAAATTAACCATACTTATAGATAATAATGTAAGATGGATAATTTATACAGAAGCCTCTGAAAATTATTGGGGAGCATCTTTATATCATGAGAATGGTGATGGACAAAAATTAATTACAAGATATGCAAGTAGAAAGTTTAATGAAGCTCAAAGTAAATATCATTCAAATTGGAAAGAATTTTTTGCTATTGTCAAAGCAGTAGAGAAATTTGAACTGTTTATTGTAAATACAAATTTTATCATTAAAACTGATAATACTCAAGTAAAACATTGGTTAGATAAAGGAATAAGGACGAATAAATTGTGTAATAAAATGTTAATTAAATGACAAAGTGGTATATCTTATTATAATTATGGCATTGAATATATTAAGGGCCAAAATAACTTAATTGCTGATTTTGTAAGCAGATGGAATCAGATAGACCTGCAACCCAACCATGTAATAATTCATCCGATGAAGCAAGTTCATTTATGGATTAAGTAAAGATGAGATTCCAAATAATGGAAATCAATATAAATTTGTTAGCTACACAGATGAAAGGAAATCTTTCCAAGATCTCTCTAACCAGATAGAACAACTCTATCAAAGAGTGGGGAAATTGGAAGAAGTCTCCATAAAAAGCCATGTAATGAGGACGGCAACTTATGATGCTGGACAGACTTCAGGAATTCGCATGTAACTGAGAAGATTACTCCTTTACTCAAAATTATAAAAAGCCAAGTCCCAAAACAAGCAGTCCAAAAAAATCCAAAGTACAACACCAAATGATCAATCTTCTAATCAACCATCATCTTCTACATCTAGAACCAGTACAAGAACAAGCCCAACTTTAAATCCTTCAGTTTTCAAGTTAATTGAAAACTACAAGTATTTCAAAAGGCTTATCTATAGCCTTAACCATTTCACTCTCAAGACCTAGCATGTAAAATATTTTCTATGCTTTTAACAAAGCATTATTCAACCTGGAACTCCTTCAAATCTTGTAAAAGCCCCGTACCAACATGGTTTGATTAAGTCAATTTATCCTTCACCATCCTTGGAAGAAAGTTCAGAATTACCAGAGTAGTTGAAAAGAGGTGTAAAGACTTAATTTGAATTGTAACTCCACACAGTTTTTATAAGGTGTTATTCCACAATAGTTGAAATAACTCCCGATATATTTTATCATCCTATCAATTCAATCAGACTAGGGACCACAAAAAAGCCATTTGATCATCAGGTGGAATGTAAAGAAGATATTGAAGACGATGCAGAATTTATGCAGACTGTATCTAGAATCCGAGCACATGACCATCATATAATTTTCCATGAAATGAATAGGATATTAGAAACAGATGAGGAAGCTACTTGGGTATATTTTTTAGGTCCAACTACTTTAATTTACTCCTCAGGAAGAACATCTAAGAATCTTAGTTATTTTAATCTGTTTTGTGACAAAATGAAGACAAACAGATTTGAAAATATTGAGAATACAAAAAGAAGAATTTGCCAGCTATTATATGAGTATACAATACATAAATGTAAATATTTTGATGAAAAGAGTCCAGAAAGGAAATATTTTGATGATCCTGTAATGGATATTGAGCATCATACAAGAAATGCCAGATTGACCAACCAAGAATTGCCAACAGAATCCTCAGCCAATGGACTTCTGATGACAATATGGAAGAATGAAGACAAGAAGAAACAAGATAAAAGAAAAAAGTTGACATAAAGTGAAAGGAATAGTGAAAGCTAATGTGAATAGTGACATGCATAGGGAGAAATGTTTTGTGTTGAGTGGAAGGAATGATCATGTAAGATAGAGAGAGGGAATGCCCTCTCCCTATATAAAGCCTTGTAATCAGTTTAGGAAGGCAGAGGAAGATAGAGTTCCCAACTGCTAAGCTCTCCTGTAATTTGAAAATTTTCTTATACAATCTTATATTTCCAGTATTTGCCTACTCCTTCAAATTTTAGCCTTCAAAAAATTGACGAATTATTGGAATAGTTTTATCATGTATGTGTAACTAAACTTTTTATAGGGATCAGGGTAGTAGTATTATTTTATCCACAAAGTTATGATCCTATAAGGGATAATTGGCAATAAGTTCTTAAGAAAAAAACTCAATTACGCCTCTAGTAGGAAAATAAGGAAGGATGCGCTAAGATGGTGTGAGGAGGAAAGTTTAACCCTCTTATGAGAGATTATATGATGTAATACGACTACCCTGATCTCTATAAAAAGTTTAGTTACACATACATGATAAAACTATTCCAATAATTTGTCAATTTTCTGAAGGCTAAAATTTGAAGGAGTACACAAATACTGGAAATATAAGATTGTATTAAGGAAATTTTCATATTACAAGAGAGCTTGGCAGTCAAGAACTTTATCTGCCTCTGCCTTCCTAAGCTGATTATAAAGCTTTATATAGAGAGGGTATTCCTTTCTCTCCATCTTACATTATGATCATTCCTTCCACTTAAGACAAAATATTTCTTCCTATGCATGTCACTATTCACATCAGCTTTCACTATTCCTTTCACTTTATGTCAACTTTTTTCATTTATCTTGTAGTCATTCTTTCATGTTGTCAGCAGAAGTCCATTGGCTGAAGATTATGTCCGCAAGTCCTGGTTGGTCTATCCCTAGGTTTGTGTATATATATATAATATTAACTCCCACATAAACATATTCCATCTTATATATACTTTACATAATATTTAACTTAATATATTATGAAACATTTATGAATTATTAAGGTATAATTTTATATTTTAATAATTAAATTATTTTTTATAAAAATCATTTTTATATTCCTATACTTGAAGTTATATTTTGCATTTCAGTTTTACATTTATAAATAAATTTTTTGTAAATTAATTTTATTATATAAAATATTTATTTTAATTATTATTTTATTATATATAATATTATAATATATTTATTTTTAACTTCAATACTTATGTTGATTAATAATTAACATATTATTTGCTAAAAAGTTGAAAATAAAAATTATAATATGTACTAAATTTTAATATATAATAATATGAAAAATAATGAAAAAAAACACCGACAGATTTCTGTTAGAGAATTTTGTCGCAAAATTACCAACATAATTCCGTTGCAAATCCGTTAGTAATTAGCTACGAAATTTTCTGACAAAAATTTACATTTGGAATTCTGTTGGGAGTTTCCAACGGAAAATTTTATTGCTATATTACTAACTGAATTCAGTCAGTAAATTTATTGATGGCATTTCTGTCAAAACTGACTGAACAAAATCCGTTGAAAATTCCATCGGTAATTGATTGTTTTTTGTAGAGTATCTAAGAATTTTATATTGTAAAAAGGAACTGAGGGAGTATTGCATAACAAGTAGGACACGTGATCTTATCTTCCAAATCAGCTTGTGCAGAGGTAGACAGGAGCTATTCGTATTAAAAAAAATCAGTTGCATACAGATACTCAAAGCTATCACCCTCATTGAAACAATTTGTAAAGTATGTCACAACGAAAATACTACTCTTTCCGTTTTTGAATATAAGATCTAATTGATTTTTTTGAAGAATCCTAAGGTAAATAAGTTACTTATAAATTGATTTACCTGAATTTTTCTCTAAATTAGTTTATTTAACTTATAAGCTAACATATAATCTAATAAAACAGAAAATACGTTATGATTAAGTGACTAAATTAGCTTCATTAATTTCTCCAAAAAAAATCAATTTGATCTTATATTTAGGAACCGAGGAAGTATTTATTTTCACAGTGTGATTGTTGGTCCTAGAATCGCACCATCATTGAAGTACTGGCGAAAACTGAAGTTGTACATGTATTCAAAAGCATTAAACATATATTTGAATCATAAAATCATCCACAATATAACTAAAAGCATCAAACATGTATTCAAAAGATAAGCCTAAAAGCATTAAACATATATTCAAAAGATAAGTAAATCAAACTTTCATAAACCTCGTCAAGTCACTTTATTTTTCTTTATAATAAGGGAGAACAGATACATGGCTTTGCCAGAATACAAATGAAAACAAATACATTCTTCTCCGACACTAAAACAACAAAATCAAACAATATAAAATAATCATTGAAACTTTCACTCTATCTACAACAAAAAAATGAATAGAATGAGCAATTCATGAAAGTGAAAAGAATACATAACAGAATGTCTATATGCCAAACAAAAATTAACACATCCTTCCTGCACATATTCCTCAAGCTCAACAATGAATAATTTTTGTAGGTTGAATGAAAATGAATGTGATCACTCAAGCACAACTTGTTAACTTGCACCAGTATCTCCATTGCCAGGGAAAACTTTGCGGTTGTACATCGAGGCCGACCTCCAGTCAGTCCATTGTTGTCCAGAGTATCCCACCAGAGGCGGACTTATCGGCAATGGCGGTGGCGGCGAAGGTGGAGGCGGAGATAGTGGCATAGATGGAGGAGCACGCAAAGCTATGATACGCTCCAAAACATCCCGATGGTATTTCTATGAGCACATAAAAGATTTAGTTATAACAGGTTCAATGCAATAGAACAAGCATTCCCTCAATTCTTTCTATTATAAGATTGTAGAAATTGAATTGTGTACATAGCAAAATTGGTAAAAAGAAAATAAGTACATAAAAAATATAATTTTTTTTTTCAAAAACATACTTATTCGAAGAGTGATGAGTGAGTGAGTGAGAGGATGAGTAGATAGGAATTAGAGGCGAGTGTGGACGATTAATAATACAGCCCCAAAATAAATGGGGCTAAAAATTGAAAATAATATTGAAAATTCCAGACAAGCTTTAAGTATCTCTTATAAATAGGAATATGTCATCCAAAAACTTGATCACAGTTAGGTCCAACAGGTATTTCTATGAGTTTTGATTGTTGAAGTTAAACTCTACAACAGTCAGATCTGAATTGGTGAGTATTAATAAATATCAGTCATATAAAAGCGCGCACACTATAATGTAAAGCTTTTCCTTTACTTCAGTGATAGTGAATTCTTAAAGAAAAACAGGATGAGATAACCAATTACCTGAACTACAAAATTGCGTCTTTCACAATCCAAGAACATGTTATAATGAAAATCCACCTGAGACAGGAGTTTATCCCTCACGGTTGAAAAACTTATTTGATCCCTAGAGGTAAACCGATCAACTTCATTGAACCAAAGACAAGTGAAGAGGTTGCTAATGGGAATAAGCTCTCTCACAATTACACATCCTTCAGGAACATCTGCAAATGAACCATCAAGATTAAGAATAACAATAAAATAAGTCAAACAAATGTGTTTAACCCAACAAGAACATTTTTTTGCCTACCACTTATGATGGGATACTTGTCCTCTGTATATGGGGTCAATCCCTCATTCTTATAAAAGTCAATCTGAAAGTCAATGGATGCATTGTTGTACTTTCCGGCAGCTTTATTTGCCTCAGCTTCAACAAATACATCAAACCGCTTATAATGTCTAGATATGGCGAAAGTGGCATTCTTTCTCCACAAAAACCTGAATTATATAAGAGTGGTTAGGGTTTCAAAACAAGCATTTTGGCAAGACAAAGCAACAATGCTAGCACCCCAATAAGTTTTAACCTTGAATGCAAACAAACAACAAGCCTTATCCCACTAAGTGGGGTAGACTACATGAATCACATGGTAACCATTGCACTCTTTCAACAACCAAATCATTAGATCAATTGTTAGCCAGAAGTACCACTCAATAATGTATGCTCATCAATCGTCTTCTAACATTTTCAAAGGACTCTAAACTACCTGATCTACCCTCCTCATAGGCTCCTTCAATGACATTCTTTATATATATCCGAATAACCTCAAACAATTTTCTATCATTTTCCCTTTGATAGATGTTACTCCAGCTCTTACTCATACCAACAAACAAATGGAATATAAGGATTAACATATTTTGACTAGCTCAAAGTAGCTTATGTGTTATGTTTTTCGTATTACAAGATATATCTTAGATGTTTCTTTCCTATAGAGGAAGCTAATGCTTTTTTCTTTTTTTATTTCTTCATAGGGATGAAAGGATCTTTCTTCATTAGAAGGAAAGCTCCATCTATATAAATAGGTCACTCTCATATGCAAAACATAGACTTGATGAACGATATTTAAAGCTTTGTAATTTTTCTTTTCCCTATCCGACTCTCTCACCTCCCCCTTCCCTTCGTTCTACTTCTTCTTCCCCCTCAATTTGAATTTGTTTCTCCCTCTCCCCCACCTCTGTTACTGTCACTATCACTCTTCCCTAAACTCCTCTGTTTCTATACATCTCTCCACTAAACCTTCTCAGTTTGCAATAGACAAGTGGGTAAGTGTGTTTTTCATCACACACAATTCCTAGTAATTTTCTAGTCCCATGGGAAATGCATGACCCATAATTATTACATTTGAAGAGATAATAGTAACAGATCAAACCAGAATTTTACAAAAACACAAGCAGACATCAGGTTCTTGTTTTTGTGGAACAAATCCTTGAACTGTGAACAGTAGTAAGAATAGGGATCAAGTCATATATGGAAGAAAGGAGGGTTCTAATAAATTCATTCCAAGGAAATGATTTAATAGTCCATTTATGCCAGATCCCGATCAATGCAGCCATCCTGATATATGAATAAAGGAAGCTGAAAGCAAATTACACCTAAAATAAGCAAAATATAGCTATGCATGGATATGTAATCTAAAAGAGAGACATTTAGATGTACCTTTCGAGAATTTGATATGGATCAACAAGAAGCTGAAGTTTTCCATCAATCCATATAGAATAGCGAGCATTTGGAGTCATTCTATGTATCAGAAGCTTTGGAATCTGTGGAAAAAGTGTAAAATGGTGCAGACAAGATTAAAAAGAAAATCATGCAACGGGAAAAACAAACAAGTATGCAACTAAATTCTATGCCATCTCAACCACCAAAGATAAGATAAAATCATTATAATGCTTAGACCACATAAAAGCATCTAGCTAATAATAGATCTACTACTAATCTGGGTTTTTTCCCCCATGTATTGAAGGCTAATCAGAATAGAGGAAAAACCACTGTCAAATAGAATATTCTCTAAAACAACATTCAGATCATAATGTAAAACATAAATATTTAGAGAATACACACTATGGATATGTTCAGATCACAAATACTTTGAAGTATATGCAAATGTATGTCACAATCATCATGAAGCTGGCCAAATTTATAAACTCTGACCTTCCCAGTACGCCTACCATCAGTGTAAGGAGGATTGCGGGTAACGATAACTCTCCATACTCCAATTTTCTTGCTGCTATCCAGCCTGCCAGATTCTCTCTGGTATTTTTCTGTTTCTTCATCAATAAACATAAGGAAGCACACATTCCTCTTTGAATATTCACTTATATTTGATGGCTCATTTATCTCATCAAAATTTCCTGAAGAACATTTTAAAATAAGTAAATTAAATGCCTATACAAAAAGTAAGAAATACAAGACTGAGTATGATAAAATATGAGTATGATAAAATACATGAGTATGATAAAATACATACCAAATATGCAAGATGCAATAACCACGCCAGTGCACTGTTCCATATACAGAAGGTCATCCTCATCCATGTCATATCCTGTGTTGCGGCCTGGTTTGATTCCACCGACAAATCTGATTGATAAACATGTGCATAACCAAGGATGGAGAATGAACATATGTGAGCATAAGTAAAGGATAAATATGTTTAAATACTACCAAAGACATTTTATAAGTATAAAAAAAGAATTTTCTGGTTAAATATATCAAACAGAAACTAGAACATACCCACAGTGTATATTCATTGATGGTTGAATAGTCTGAGAATAATTTCTCTGCTTCAAAGTAGGATATCCACCAAAGTCAGAACCACCAAATTCTCCATCTCTACTTAAATTTTCCTCATAGATATAAGTTAAATTCTGAAGAACAGGTGAAGGTGATGGAAATTTTGGCATCAGTGCTATGGCTTCTTCTACAGGTAGGTAACACACCGGGCATGCTAAAGCATAAACAGGATAAAATGTTCAGAAACAACACTACCAGCATAAATTGATCTGAAAATGTACAGCAAGCTCAGCATTATGGTCTTCAATATCAAAAGCTTCAAGAACAAGGTGATTTATACTGGGGTTAAAAGTACTAATGCAGGTAACCAAGTACGAAATAGTTTAAAAAGCATGTTTGGAATGGTGTTTGAAAGCCCCAAACTGCAGTTTGCCCCCAAAAAATTCAGTTAAACAAAAAAATGGATCTTAGGATTGGCGGTAGAGCAAACAGGCTTTTGCTTAAAAAGTTACATTAAAGTTGAAATAACTTTTTGACTTTTGGTTTTATCCATATTTGAATCTTCAGAAATAGTTTCAATATACTATTGAAACAAGTTTCTACTAAATTTACCCTCTTATAAATGCTTATCTGAACATAAATCAGATTACATAAATTAACTTCAACTTCAACTTCAATTTGCAAAAGTTAATTAGAATAAAAGTTACTTTTACCAACATTAATCCAAACACGCTCTAAAATAACTTACGCCTTGGTCCAGAGCGTTTCTTATCTGCTGGTGGGGGAGGCAGTGTGAAACTATTACAAGGATGCCCCGGAGGAAGAGTGTAACCCAGAAATTGGCCAGGAGGAGGAGGTGGTAAAGCTAGATCTGAAGTTATGCTCACAATGCTATCATCAATATTGTTGGTCTGCTCACTGTTTACTTGCTGTGATTCTCCACCTGATACAAGCCATATCTCAAACATTACCTAATTAAATTAGAAATCAAGTTGTAAATCACAACACAGGTTTTTCTTCTTCTTTTTCTTCCCCACTTCTTTCAGAAAGGCAGGGACTTTAAGTATAGCATGTGCCAGTGAGCCAAATTGAATCAATGGAAGAATCACATAGCATTCCCTTATAACCATTTAAACAATCACTAATAAAGGCAGCTTCCAAGTCTGCAAATTGAAATCAAATAAGGATTGCCACAACCAGGCACACCAGCACAAAGAAAAGAGAAGAGAAACAGATGAAACCCTTCTAGATAAAGAAGGTAGTAGCTACCCAGTCAATTCAGAATATGTCAATATAGATGGCACATTATTGGCCCCATTTCATAATGGACTCGGTTTGGATGCTTATCAACAGTGATGAGCACCCAAACTCATCATCATATCTGAACCATACAAATATAATCTAAACGGTCTAAATTAAAATTTTCAATTGATGATTTTAAAATAAAAAATCATTCTAAAAAAATGATAGATAAAAGACTTTCTTTATTTTAGTTTTTACACCTACTAACACAGTTGTTTTAAATAATAATAAAAAATAAATCTAAACTAATCTAAATCATATCTAAACAATTCCAGATGCCATGAGTTTTGGTAACTCATTCCATTTAATGGCAATTCAAATAACAATTTCATTTTAGTTGCCAACATCATTTTAATCATCCAATTGGTACTCATTAAACTGTACATTTCTTGCGTTCTATGCATAGTAAGCAAATAACATTAGGCTAAAATACAGAGCAATCACATGAACTAAAATAAAATAACCACTAAAATGCCAAGGAAGAGAAAGGATAAATCGAAAGAACTGAAAAAACAAAAATAAGAACCTTCTCCAATATTCAAAACTGAGAAGATAATCGCAGCACAAATGGCAGACAGTAAGAGCATGCCAATACTCTTTCGCCCAGCAACCTTGAAGAATCGCATGAAGAACTTCCCTTTATCCTTCACCATGTTAGAAATCTTTCGTACTGTTTGAATAATTGAAAATATTTTCTGTATTTGTTTTCTAAAAAACCAGAACTTAAACGAATCCCCAGAAAATTCAACAAATCCTCATATGCCCAAATATATAATTTCAACACACACCATTTCAGAAAATTCAGCCCAATCCCTCAGAAAACACAAAATTTAGGATTTCTTCTCAATGGGTATCGAAACAAAGAATTCCACAAGTGAAAGCAGAGCAGATTAAAATAACTTGATGGTTTGAAAGAGCAAGTTTGGAGAGTTTTAGCTAAAAGACGATATATTGTTAGTGAATATTTGGTAACTGATAATTAAAAAAATCAGGCAAGGGATGAATCTATGGTTTCTAATTGGCTCTATTTGGATTTAAGCAGGACAAAAGAGATTTTACGTAAATTTGGGTATAGAGAGAAACCAGGTAACACTCTATTGGAAGTGGTGTTATGTTCTTTTCTGAAATTTCTGGGGGTGATGATGATCAAATTTTCATGGAACATTTATATGGAGGGATCAAGAATTTAAAGGAATTTTTACAAAAAAAAAAAAAAAAAAGAATTTAAAGGAATAAAATAAATATAATTAAAAATAAAAGAAATGGAACATCAGTGATAGGCGCCTCTGCGCATATGAGCAATGTTTTGCAATTCAAATATTATTGTCCCTCTCACTCAGTCAGATTTTTGCCAACCTGCGTGCTTTTTATTTTTCTTTCTCGCGCTCAGTCACTCAGGTTTCTATAAAATAAAACATTTTTTTATTTTTTATTCTTAATTGAATTTTAAAATTTATTATAGCAATTAGATCAATAAAAATCATTAAAATAATTTATCTTAATAATCTTAGAATTTGAAAATTATATATATGTATATATATAAATTGAAAAAAAAAAAAAGAAGAGAAGGGGAAGATTCCTAATCAATCTATTCAAAGTTTCACCATAGGGGTAGGAATAGGCCAGGTCTCTATTAAAGGCCTACGACCTATCATACGTAAAACCTAGTCTAACATATTTAATAAATAGGTGTTCATGTTTAGGCCTATAACGAGGCCTATTTAGATAAAAAAGCCAAGCCCTTTTTCCCAAAGCCTACCCTACAGATCTGACCTATTTAGGTTTTTATTAATTTATAATATTATATAAAATAAAAGAAATTAATTATATAAATTATTTAGGACATCACAAGCATAGGTTTAACTGTAAACTTCGCATTTCATCCATACAGAGACTCACTCTTTCCTTTCATTAGTCGTTTGCTTCTTTTGCTTCTTTCTTATGTTTTCTCTTCAATCACTAAAAATGCATTAATAGCTCACTTACCTTTATCTAATTCGCATGATTTAATGAAGCATGATAATTGTTGCAACTTTCAAATTTATTTTAGTTGTGTTTAAATGAAATACTACAAGCTCAATATCAATATTTATTACAGTTTTCTTTTATGGTAAAAGTAAAAGATAAAATCTAGTTAAACTCTTTAACACATACATTGACTTCTAATAAGTCTAAAGCATAGTTGAAAAAACCGAACCAACCCCTGGCGGTCGGACTGTGAACCGCCCTCAAAGTCGGTCCGAGTGAGTCATTGGCCCATATGTGTAGGTAAATCAGCGGAAAATCGGGCCAACCCGCCAAAACCGGGAGGTTGAACCGGTTCTCCATTTTTATTTTATTTATTTTAAAAAAAATATGCTTTTTTTATTTTGTTATAATTCACCTAATTACTAACTTTCACTTCACTTAACTTTATAAACTAGGAAACTATAATATTTTAAATGCTATTATACTTGCATATCTTTAATATTTAATTGTTATTCCTATTAGTATTTATATTTTAGTATGTGGTTTGTAAAATAATATTTACTTTCACGTATGATCAACTAATATTTTATATTTTTCCTTTATAGAAACATTAAAATATTCATGTTTGATGAATCATGCATACTTATCTACATTTACATTTTGATATTAGTGATTATTTATGTTAATATCAATAAAATTTTATTATTTTAATACCGGTTTGACCTCGATCTGACCATGAACCCTTAAAACCAATGCCTCGTCCGGTTCGATGTCTGATCCGGTTTTTTGAACCTTGGTCTAAAGTCTAATATATGGAATTGAAGATATAGCCTTTTAAGCCTATTAAAAGCCTACATTACATATAGACTTTTAAAAAGGTTTCAGATTTTGTCAAACCTTTGGAAGGTTCAGGTTTAGGTTCAGGCTCGAACAAAAACCCACATATAGGCCTAGGCCCAAATTTAAATTTAATATTTCTGTTATAGGCCCATACCTATTTAATTAAAGTCTATCCAAACCTAATATAGTTCCTCTTCAGCTTTCACCAATCTCTACTTCGTACTCTCGTATTTGAATGAATGAAAAATGATTTTAAAATATTTTTGGTAGATTAGTTCTAAAAGGGAAAAAGACAAAAAAATCTCTTCCAATTTGCAAAATCCCAATAACAACTTCATGATAGGTATTAACAACTTCATGATAGGTATTAACAACCATTAACAACTCAAAATTCCTTATTTAGGATTTTGCAAATTGGAAGGGATTTTTTTTTTTCGTTTTAAAACATCCTTTGTGTTCCTGATAAAAACAAAAACAAAAAAAACGTGGCTTGGTATATCTTTTTACATTAATTTTTTTGCCAACTCGTTTTTTTCTCGACAAAACTTGTACCTCCTAAGTTTAAAAAAATGTTGCAATTATGTTCCTTCGCTTTATTTATAAGACATACTGAAATTTTTTTTTTTTGGGCCCTACTGACTAAAAAGTTAGGGGAAAATATAATATGAATGTATAATCATACCCCTAATTTATTGATCTATAAACTCATACTTTCTTAGTAAAATTGAAAAGTTTGAATGTTCATATGGGTAATATTAAAAAATTATTACATTGCAAGAGAGAGTCAATGATGTTTACTGTTTTTGATAATTTTAATGAAACATATTAAAAGAAACTTATAAATGTAATTAAACAAGTATTACATATTTAACCATAACATTTTTTTGCCTTATTTTGGGGCATGAAGGTTTCTATCTAAGTTGGCAAACATTTAGAATGATTTTATCATTTTTCAAAACATGACTTTCAAGGATACAATACAATAAATTAAGCTGTCTTTCTCTGTTTTTTTATTCAAGTCCTTCAGGAACACATCAATCGTTTCTGGGTAAAACATACCCTTCAACTTAATTATGCTTGTTTATGTCATTGTGTTGTAAGAAATATAACACTTATTAAAGAAATAACTAATATAGCATAAATAAATTTGTTGATTTTCGGAAACATCATGTGTAGGGGTGACTATTAAATTTGTGAGTTCTCATACATTGCATAAAGTTTAAAATTTAATTTTACTATATATATACATCTATTTAATTATACAACAAACTAAGTATAGATTTTATATTTAAATAAATATTGATAATATTGACATTTTTCATACATTACTTTTGTTAGTGTCTATCAATATGAAATATAAATAAATAAGAATAAAATATACTTTTAATTCTTTATGTTTGTATCAAGTCTCTTTTTAGTCCTTAAATTTGAAAAGTACACTTTTAGTCATTTTTTGTTAATGGTATCAATTTCATTTAAATTAAATGCTGACTCAGCAAATCTAAACTGTGATTTTGTAGTTAAATACTAACAAGAAATGCTTACATTTTTATTGTTTAGCATAAATATACTTACATTTTAAGATTTAACAATTTTTTATCATCATTTACTCATAAAAATTAAAATTACCATCTAGATTTGCTGAGTTAGCATTATCCATTAAATGAAACTAATGGCATTAACAAAAATAATTACAAATGTACTTTTCAAATTTAAGGGACTAAAAAGAGATTTGATACAAATATAAAAGATAAAAAGTAACCAATAAATAATTCTTGGGTTCAATCATAGGTAACTCTATCAAAGACATTTTTTTCTCATTCACACAAATTGAAGACTCGAAACATCCTCTTTAATCATGTTTGTTGGTATATATTTATCACTGTGTATTCATTCTTGTTCCAGGGATGTTTCAAAATTCAAATGATTGTGCTGTTATATGTGTGGAGAGAAGTGGTTTTTAGTTTTTTTTTTTAGTCCACTCTTGTTATTTTTTTTTAAACCCTATCCTAACCCTCCCCAGGAAAGACTCCACACACATATTTTCCTAAATTTGGGAATTGATCTTATAACCCCCTCAATACGGGGTGGGATTAATGCCATTGGAGCCAAGGCTCTAACTTCTCCTAACATTTTATTTTGGTTCTTTAATTTTTCTATCATTACTTTTAGATTGTTTTATCCTTTACAATCATTTAACCATGACGTAGTTAACAAAGAATTCCGACATTTTTTTATAACATTTAAATTGCAAAAGTTACTTTTACACCTTTTCAATCATTTAACCATAATATAGTTAATAAAATATGCTGACATTTTTTATAACATTTGAATTGCAAGTGTTGACAAAACATGATCAAACGTTGGAAAATTAAATTTATTTTTAATTCAAAATCACAATTACTGTTAAAAAATTATATTTTGCAACTAATGGTATTATAGTTAGATCACTTAAAAATAGCACTTTATAAAATTAAGGATATCAAACTGAAACCTTCAAATTTTGGTCACAAATTAGATGATAAAGATACATTTTTGGATTGGATGGGACCGATTCCTCTTCAAACTTGAAGCATTTAAAATGATTAGAGTTGTGCCTTTCGATCAAGCTGTTGATGTTTCAGGTTTAAAAAAAAAAAAGAATAAGCTGTTGATGTGTGCAATAAAAGCGATGTTCAGTTAAAAGCGATAATTATTGAGAGCAACCTATCATTAGTTTCTTCCCAGACACAACAGTTTTTTTTTTTAACTGACAAACATTACAGAACAGATTAAGAGATATAGCAAGCGTGAACAATTTAAACAGCAGGATGATGATGATGATGATGATGATGATGATGATGATGATGATTTTTGGCCTGGTATTAAGAGATTCTCACTTTTCCCCGTAAAGTCACTCTAAAATTAAAATTGTTAAAATATACTTTTAGTCCTTTATGTTTACACTAAGTTTCATTTTAATCCTTTATGTTTGAAAAGTACACTTTTAATCCTTTATATTTATACCAAGTTTCATTTTAGTCATTTATGTTTGAAAAGTATATTTTTAGTCGTTTTTTGCTAACACTGTTAGTTGTCTTTAACGGAAAATGCTGACTCATTAAATCCAAAAGGTGACTATATAACTAAATGTAGATAAAAATGACTAATTTTTAAAATATAAGAATGATTATAAAAAAATTTAAATTTAAACATTTTTTGTCCACAATTAATTATAAAATTATCTTATAGCTTTGATGAGTCAGTATTTTCCGTTAAATAAAACTAACGGTGTTAGACAAAAAGAACTAAAAGTGTGCTTTTCAAACATAAAGGACTAAAATGAAACCTGATGCAAACATAAAGGACCAAAAATATACTTTTCAAATATAAAGGACTAAATTAAAACTTAACATAAACATAAAAGACTAAAATTATACTTTAGCCAAATTAAAATTGAAGTAACTTGTTTTTTTTGGCTTTCTAAGATTTTGACTTTTGACTTTTGACTTAAATTTAAATATTCTAAATATGAATTTAAAATATATCATATAAACAAGTTTTAATTAAACCATTCTTTTAATTTCATTATATTAATTAATTTTTATCCAAACTTCAATTTTGCAATACTCAATTGAGATATATATATTCGTCAAAAGTAATCCAAACACGGCCTAAACCATGAAAATTACATATTAGGAAACCTATATTTTAGTGAATACCCAAATTTATACATATGTTATAATATGTCATATGGTCAAGTTTATTACACATTCAATTCCATCTAGCTCTGATTGTTTTTGGGGTCCCAATATAGTTATATTAATCGTACTTTGTTTGCAGTTTGTAGTTGTAC
Organism: Mimosa bimucronata; assembly: GCA_037074515.1. Lineage (NCBI taxonomy): Eukaryota > Viridiplantae > Streptophyta > Magnoliopsida > Fabales > Fabaceae > Mimosa > Mimosa bimucronata. The sequence goes on along the minus strand of CM073438.1, from coordinate 29,460,576 downwards.
TAGTTGTGGGTTTCCTATCAGGTCGGACAAGAATTGATAATTATACTTTATTATACATAAACTGATTTTAAGAAACATACTTAAAATGTAAATAAAAAGGTAAATTATACATTTGGTTGTTTAACTTTATACAAAGTTTTATTTTAGTCCTTCAACCTTTAAAAGTCTTTGTGATGATGATACTGTGAATTTATTTTATAAGATATATATATATATATTGACAATCATTTGAAATCAATCGATATTATGAAGAATTAAGAGAAAATTAAAAATAAAACAGAGTTCCCATGAGTGAAATTCAAAAAATAAATTTCGCTATTTTGTAAATTTTGCAAGACAAAATTAGAAGAAATAAATTGTGTGTTGTAAGCCTTGTTGTCAAACTCGCGAGTTAATTATCTGATTTTACCGTTTTTACAGATCTACCTAACCAAAACGTGCCATGAGTCATTTAAATTTGTATTGGCTGTAAACTCGATAAAAACTCACAAGTTTACACGCCAAATTTACCGGTTTTACGTTTATACCTTGTGGAAAATCATGTTAACTTGTTCTAAATCTCATATTAATTATTTTTATTTGACCATATTCAATGAATTTATATATAAATTTCGTAGAAATTTCTTTATTGAGTTATATAAAATGTGAATGTTGATATATTTAATATCAACTATTTATATTTAAAATATATTCAAGTCAAATTATTGTTATTTTTTGTATTTCTTATCTAATTATATACGGAAAACACATATTTATTAATAACGGTAAAGTCTTACAAGTTTACGATCCGATTTTACATTGTTTACACGAGTTTACTTAAATTCACGAGTTTAACAATCTTGGTTGTAAGTAAATATGTCTAAAGCATAGAATTGAATTCCATTTCCAAATCTATGTTTTCAACCCCTCATTATCTCACTCAACGAATTTCAAGTTTCTCTAGTGACAACGCCACTTGTCACATTTGGACGATGATATCCCTCCGTCAGGTCTGGATTGACATATTTATACGTGTGCGTGTTTAAAGTGTGTAAATTGTGTAAAATAAAAGAAACTTTAATGCTTATAATTATTGCTTGTATATCTAACTCTTCTATATTTTATTGCCCTATGAGGCTGTGCCACCAATGTCTAAAGTCGTTGCAGGATTGAAGAAGGTTATATATGTTGAAGAGAGGATTCGAGGAAGAGAGGATACGCATATGCTTAAAAGGAGAAAACTCGACTTTGATGAAGCTAGCTTCTGGAGTAAATGTGTCACTATTACATAAGCGGGTTTTAAAGTCTGTTATTTAGGGGTTTTAATGCCAATTTTTTACGTGACATTAAAAGTAGTGACTTAGAAAAAATGGACATTTTACGTCATACAAAATATATACCGTGGAAAGTCAGATTTTCCACGTCACAAGTTATGAAACAAGAGACGTAGATAAGTCGTTGAATACTTTTTTTTTTTTTTGCTTAAATGGCTGATAATTCACATCACATGTTTTAAACATGTGACGTGAATTATCCTGGGAAGAAACCACTTCACTTATTAGCCAAATAAGTGATGTGGTTTGTGGAGAAACCACGTCACATTTTAGGGTAACAACAAAGTGAAATACTTACGATGCTCTGTGCAACTTTCTCAACGTCAAGAGTCACAAATTTTCCTTCTTTATTCTTCCTTCCCTCAACCCATTTCGTATAATGTGGGAAGGGTGGCGGAGGCTCTACAACAACAGAAGGATCGGACCGTGCTGCTTCCTCCATTTCTACAATTTGTTTCTGAGTCAACTTTTTCTCTAGCCACTTGTAACCCCCCCCGAGACATCGTGTGCCATAGATATTCTTCTCTTGTCGCTTCTTTTGTTTTTCGCTCTCCTCCTGTGAAAATAAGACTAAGTTAGTTAACTAATATAATGTTAATAGTGCAATTTTAAACCAAAGTTAATAAGCTATTTATGAAATATACACACCTTGAACTTTTCGTCTAGCTGTGATGCAACAAACTTCTTCTAAGTCTCTGGGTCAATATTGGAATAGGTTTAACCCGGATCTTGACCCTGCTTATTTCCAAAGACGTAGTCTCTGGTAGGGTATTCTTGAAATTCTTCCACATCTTGCGCCCTTCTCCCAACCAAAAATCCTTGAACTGTTGTGTGTTTGGGACATCGAAGTTTTGCTGGAAAAAAATGACGAACACATTAGTTGAATTAACTGAAAATAAAAATACATACATATTAGGAACAAACAGAAATATAATGATAAAACATATCAAAATATCTTACCAACATTGATCCTTAATGTCTTTGTTGACTTTCCGCCAATCGTTATCCAAGATGCTATCCGGTTTCTCACCACAAAACCGACATAGCTGACGAAATTCGTGCCAACTTCCCCGATAGGATTCATGTCGTCGTCAAAATCCACACGGATAGGCTGCACATTTGTCCCTTGACGAACAACAATGTCATTGAGCTTCGTCAGACCTCTTTCCTTTCTTCGGGGGGGATCATTCCGTTGCTGATTGTTATCATCGTCCGCCATGTACCTGTTGACATATCAAATATGTGATGAGTCACAATGCCACAACTTTCACAAAACAAAAAAAAAACATTAACAAGAATTAATACATGATAATTCAAAAAGGTTCTTACTTTATGTGTTATCCCATATCCCCTCACAATGATCATTTCTAGAGGCCAATTGATCATCATCATCTATCAACTCAAATTCACTTGGTTTAGGTGGTCTTGCGCATAGAGGTTGTATCTCATCTAGATCTAAAGTAAGAGTACGGTCCTTTTGCTTTTTACTTTGCAAGACTATGGACAATTGCTTATTTGCAGGATCTATTACATAGAACACCTATTTCGCGTGACTTGCTAAAATAAAAGGCTCATCTCTGTACCCAACCTTCTGAAGATCAATTGAGATCATACCAGTATGGGGATCAATTCCAACTGTACTATTGTTAACCCACTTGCATTTGAAGATTGGAATTTTGAACTTGGTGTAACTAACTTCCCAAATTTCTTCAATTACGCCATAATATGCCATGGAAGCCAATCTTGGGTTTTTATCTTTCGAACTAGAGAAGTGCATCGCTTCGGCTACCACCATAACGCCACTGTTTTGCATGGTGCTATTGTTGTCTGGGCCTTAGTGTAGAAGGAATAACCATTTATGTCAAAAGAGAACCAAGTAACAACATCAAAACGAGGCCCTTCAGCTAACCATCTTATTGTATCCGGCGCACTAGTCTCCTTTTTAACATACTCCTTGAACCACCCAATAAATGTCCTATTATGTTCATTAAAAATCTGCATGTCACTCTTTTTCAGGTTCTTTTCTTTCAGGATCCTCTTATGCTCGTCCAAATAAGGCTGCACTTCTTCCATATTATTCAAGATGTAGAGGTGTGCTTGTAACACCTCTTCATGGCACATAGTCTTCACTTTAATGCCTCGTACCCCTTTACCGATCCCATCTTCATGTCGAGGGCTTTCCTCAACTCCTTTTAAATACGATTTGCAAAAGTTTATTGCCTCTTCAACTAAATATCTTTCAACAATGGATGCCTCAGATCGATGTGGGTTCTTGGAATACCCTTTCAAAACCTTCATGAATTGCTCGAAAGGGTACATCCACTTTAGATAAACCGGGCCATAGAGCCTTATCTCCCGTACCAAATGAATAATCAAGTGCACCATAATATCGAGAAAGGCTGGAGCAAAGTGCATCTCTAGTTGGCACAATATAATGTAACCCTCATTTTCCGACTCGTCGAGCTTTTCAGTGTCGATGACTTTGCTGCAGATCGCATTGAAAAATATACACAGTCTTATTATAGTCATCCTCACATCATCTTGCATAATGCCTCTTCTAACAATTGGTAAGAATTGTTGCATCAATACATGGTAATCATGCAACTTCATTCCAACCAACTTCAAATCATTCATAGACACAAGTCTACTAACATTAGAAGAATAACCTTGTGGCACCTTGATCCCATGTAAAAGAGACTTTTTTCTCCTGTTTAGATAGTGTATGAGTAGCAGGTTCCATATAAGCCCTCTTTCCATTTTCACTGACTATAGGATGCAACCGTTGTCTTATACCCATTTCAACCAAGTCTAACCGTGCACTGAGTTCGTCCTTAGTCTTCCCTTGTATATGCAACAGCATTCCAACAAGACTATCACCGAGGTTTTTCTCCACATGCATCACATCTATATTGTGCCTCACATCCAGAAATCGCCAATAAGGTAGATCAAAGAAGATTGACCTCTTCTTCCAAATGATCTTCTCCGAACCGGTCTTAGTCTTCTGTTTCTTACCGAATACTACATTAACATTCTTAACACGGCTGAAAACTTCCTCCCTGGTTAAGGGGGTCGGAGCAGATCTATATTCAGATGAGCCATTAAAACACTTCTTTAGTCTACGATAAGGATTAAACCGATCAAGAAACCTCCTGTGACCGAGGTGAACGGTCTTTCTTCCATATTTAAGCTGGTGGCAGTTTTTGTCCAACTCACATATAGGAAATGCCATATAACCCTTCACACTAAAACCAGAGAGATTTCCATATGCAGGGAAGTCATTTATTGTGGTAAACAGCATCAAACACATCGACGCCTTCCTCCATCTTCAAGTCCTCAATCAAAGGTGCAAGATAGACATTGGTATTGTTCCCAGGCTGTTTCAGCCCAGAATTCATCATGGACATCATCACATATTTGCGTTTCGTGCACAACCAAGGAGGCAGGTTGTAAATGACCAACAAAACTGGCCAAGCACTATGTGTGCCACTCAGACTCCCGAAAGGATTGAATTCATCCGTACACAATCCGAGACGAAGATTCCTCAGCTCACCACCAAATTCAGGAAACATTGAATCAATTTTCTTCCATTGAGGAGATTCAGCAGGGTGCCGGAGATATCTTCCATCGAAGAGTCTCTCATCACAATGCCATCTTAGTTTCTTTGCTTCTGCCTCATTTGCAAACAACCGTTTAAACCACGGTACAATTGGAAGGTACCACATTACCTTCAAAGGTACCCCTTTCTTTGATCCATCATTATCACCAACGGCATCCTTTCTCGGCTTGTACCTCGGAGTATCACATTTAGGACACACTTTCAGGCCTTCATACTCATTCCTGTATAACACACAATCATTAAGACAAGCGTGTATCTTCTTATACTCCACCTCCATCTTGCTTAGAACTTTTTTAGCCTCATACATATGCTTCAGAAGCACATTGATGGCAGTTCACTCAAAGCTTCAAGCAACTGCAAGAAACCCGTGTCTGCCCACCCATTTTCTGTCTTTATTTTCAACAATTTTAGGACGCCGGTTAACCGAGTATACTTAGTACATCCCAGGAACAACGGTGTCTCTGTATCACTCCGCAACTTGTCAAACTCATTAACCACAGAAAATGACTCCGCCCCAATGTCATTGATCATCTCATCCATTCCATCATCACAAACATCATCCACCATTGCTTCTACATTTTGTGACGTGCACACATGTAAGGTACTTCCGAATTTCCCATATGTCAAAGCCACTTCTTATTACGGAGATTGATCACATCACAAAGAAGGCGATCCCTTATATCATCAACGCTCTTACAATAAGCATTTACACACTTCACACAAGGGCATCGATACATGCCATTCTTACTAGGCACGTTTCTTTTGGCAAATTCAAGAAATTCTTCCACCCCTATTTGATACTCTTAAGTGGTTCTCAATGCATGCATCCAACTATGATCCATTCTAATTAACCTATGCCATATGTCCAACAAATTAGTCAAGTTTAGTTCACTACCTTGTGAAGAAATGGGCAAGCCATATACTTAACTTCACTTCATGCAAATTTTTTAAAAAATTTGGCAGAGTTTCCCCTTGTAAATATGACATCCAAAAATTACATTTACAACCCAATTTCAGTCCAGTAAATACAAAAGCATACCATTACTAATTCAACACCAATCAAATGGGCATGCCATACACTTAACTTCACTTCATGCAAATTTTGTAAAAAATTTGGCAGAGTTTCCCTTATAAATGTGACATCCAAAAATTACATTCACAATCCAACTTCAGTCCAGTAAATACAAAAGCATACCATTACTAATTCAACACCAATCAGTAATTACAAAACCTATAATTTCACCCTCATTTGATGGAAATTAAACATTGCTCTACAATTAGTAAATTAAATACTCACTATGGATAAATTGATAAGTAATTGTACAAAGTATGAAGGATATGATAAAGTAATTGATAACCCACTGAATAGAGAGCATCTAAACTACTGACATTGGAGTAACACAAGAATAGTGAAATGATTTCAAACTAAAAGAACAAGAATGCAATAATCCCAAACGTTGGCAAAAAAAATGGAATTCCAAACAAAAAAAGAGAAATAACCACGCATTCTGGGCAAAAGCCAAGAATAAACCCCATTATGCAAATTCTGTGCAAGAGCCAAAAAAAATAAATAAATAAAAAAGAAAAGAAAGGACTTAGATCTCGCACCTGTGAGGGACGAGCTGAGGGAGAGAGCTGAGGGAGCGAGAGACCTGAAGGACGAGCTGAGGGAGCGAGAGAGCTTCTTCACAACCTGAACCTGGGGTTTTTTTGTATTTTTTCAATGCCGAAGCTGCATGCAGATGGAGAAGCTGAGGGAGAGAGCTGAGGGGTGAGGGAAAGAGGAGAGAGCTGAGGGGTGTGAGTTCAAATTTTTCTGGGAGAGCTGAAGGTTTCTGCGCGGCAATAATGAAAATTTCGGGCTGATCGATGAAGAAGATGGGAGGTTTAATCAGGTTTTTAATTTTTTTTATAAGAAACCACGTCACATATGTTAACCACGTCACATATTTTATATATGTGACGTGGTTTATTATTAAAAAAACCTGATTATAAACCTGCCATCTTTTGAAGCAAATCACGTCACATATTTTCTATATGTGACATGGTTTCTTATAAAAAAATTAAAAACCTGATTAAACATCCCATCTTTTGAAGCAAATCACGTCACATATTAAAAATATGTGACGTGGTTTCTCACAATGTTAAACCACGTCACATTTCTCCCATTATTGTGACGTGGTTTCTTCCTCAGCCTGAAATTTAATTACAAAAATGCCACCAAGCTTTTTCAATGTCAGTTTAATAATTGACTGACGTGAATTAGGGACAAGAAATGGGCTTTTTGTAGTAGTGTGTCAAGAAAATTATTAACTTAAACATGGTAATGCAAGGGCACTAATATTTGGTGGGGAAGTCCCTGCTTGCCCTTCTTTTGATCCGTCTTTGACTGGTAGGAAAGTAGTAACAATTTAATTAAACAAGAAGAATATCCCATGTGATGCACGGGGTTGTTTTATTTGATGATAATTTGTTTGAATTTTCAATGTGTAGTTTTATTGTGTCAACAATTTTAATAATTTTTTATTTTAGAATATCTTTATAATTTATAAACGAAGTTTTCTATAAAGTATTCATTATCCAAAATGTTGACAGTAAAGCAAATTGGTTAGGGTAACTAACCAACATTATAGACAATGACAGAACCAAAAAGTAGAAAAGAAAACACATATTAACTTCCTCTAATTCCATATTAGTGCAATATAAAAATTATAAAACTTTTATGTTCCACAAATTTATTTGGCATTAACTTCTTTATTATTTTGATAAGAAAATGTAATTTCATATTGATACATTGCTTGATTTTTTTTCTTTTTAATTTTTGTCCTTCTAAAGGCAGGATCAATTTTATAACAACAAATAATGTAACTATACATTGTGTTACCAACGATGATGACTAATTTAAAATTAAATTATATTATAATAACAAAAAGATTGTATTGTAATGCTTAAATTTTAAGCTGCACACTGTTGTTTTGCAAATTTACTGATATTAAACTAAAGTTACCACTCATATGGTCTTGTATATTAGAAATTATTTTTGGAGAGAATAAAAAATGTAGGGGCTGTAATGGAGCTCCCAATACGACAACAACCTTTGAAATTTATAATGGCATAGTATATCATTGCTGCTTTAACTTGTTTCAGTGTGCTTTTTTGTATCATGACATAATATACATCTTTACCCAAAGAAAATATTTTATTGAATATGTAGGATGATAGATGAAAAGTGTGTAGATTTTTTTATGAAAAGATGAAGGGAAGATGGATGTGGGTGTTGAGTCATATTTTTCTTTGAGTACATTTATTCCAACATCGTGTGGAGTCCATGACGATTGAGGTTTCTTTTGAGTAGTGATATCCCTTTGTGTGCATAGTTGAAATGAATCTTTGTGTGGTCCTCGTAATTTCTCAAATAAGTGTACCTTGTATTTTATGGATCGTTAGAACTTTGATAGAGGTAAATGAATTTTATTAAAGCAAAACTAACATTAAATAGTTGTGAACATACTAAAAAATTGAAGAAACCTCACTAGAAAATTGAAGGGAAACAACAAAAACCAATGAAAGTGATATTTTGGAACTATAGAAATGTGATATAACATCATTAAGGTATAGGGAGTTCATGAATTGAGTACCCCTCCAATAACTTTTTTGCCTCTGCAATATTTGGATTGAAAACAATCTTAGTTGCATCAAAGAAGTTACTAAGATGTTGATAGCCTGCTCGTAGGAGACTTGTTACGATTAAATAAATTAATTTAATATTTAATATTTGAGAAGTGGAAACTTGTAGATAAAATACCAGATCTATAATTGATCCTCATGAACCGAAGAAGCACAATTATAGGGGGCTTTAGATCTCTTGTCTTGCTCTTAAATGTTAAAGCCGCACAATCACCAAACAAAAACAATGGTTGCAAAATTCTCACCCCTACACAAAAAATAAATTACATGTTTAGATATTAGATAACATATTAAAGAAAAACAATTTTCACACAATAATATAGCAACATGAGTAACAACTCTCTGTCTGTAACAGTCATATTTATTCTCTTCACAACATCCAATTCCCTCTTTTGGTCAAGAAGATTTCCAAAAGCATGTGAGAATCAAATAACATCTCTACAAAAATTTAAAATTGTAAAATTGTTATTGCAACTTTAATCCTAAAATAGCAATCCACATGAAATCTTTCCCAAATGAAATAAGATAGATTTTGATTTAAAAATATATTGAATTTGTACTTTTGAAATTGATTTATGATTTATGGAGGGTTGTTTGGGTTCAACAATAATGTTGGTTGAATTAATTTTTCTTGAATTTTTACTTGGATGAGATTTTAAGGTTGTTGGTGATTAAAGTTTGAATAAGTTTGGGGATCTGCAAAAATTGAGGCGTGTATGGTTGTTTGGAATTAGGCTTTAGATAGACCCATTAAGGTTAAATAAAGAGGATTAATGGTTAGGTTGGTTAGAATTGGGCCTATATGAATTTTAGGTTGATTTAAAGCTTGAATGAGTAAGGGTTTGTGGGGAAAAATCCTTTGAAATTGATTGGTTGAGGTTAAGTTAGGGATATTGCAGGTTCATTAAGTCTAAATGGTATTATAGATCAGTTTGGTTTGATTGGATTGTTGTTAGAATGGTTTTGACTCATTATAGTGATGAAAATCATAGAGTTTAAAGGAGAATTCGAAATTTGGTGGTGATTAATTGTAATGTAATGATCCTGTAAGTTTATTGATACTATATGATAATATTTTTTGACTAGGTTAATTGGAATTGCACCTAGAGGGAAGTTGGATGATTGAAGTGTCGAATGAATTGAGACTTTTTGTAAGTTTCAGTGATTATAGTGGTTTATGATTTATTGATGATGCTTATAAGTTTATTTATGCTAAATGGTGGTTTTAATTGGGTTAGTTTTGTTGTATAGGTATTTGGGTGTGATTTGAATGAGTTGAGTGATCATGTGAGAAACCTGGGATATGTAATTGGTAGGAAGAATATGTAATGATGGTTTAGGAAGTTAAATTATGATATTGTTAGTATGGTTAAGGTATATTGATTGAGAATTGTAGTCTAGAGGAATTGTTAAGAAACTGAGTAAGTATAGAAGGTTTTGAAATACGAAAGGAATAGGAATTTGAATTACTTATATGTTTAATGATTGATGTATAGGTTTGGTATGAGTTTAATTTAATTTAACCAAATGAAGTAAATATAATCATATATCTTTGAGTAATCAGGACACCTCTATGGGCTAAGTCTTAAAGTGTTAACTTACTATCTCTTGACTTGTGTATTGATTGTGTGTGCATGTATTTTCTAATAATTGTAGACGCAAGCAAGTCGAGCCACGCTCCAGGATCTTCCTATTCTAGTATATTTCTTTTGGTTTGGCAAGCTCAGGTAACCGCTCTCACCTCAATACTTGGTTGTGTGTGATGTTAGTTGGGGATTTTCCAAATCCCTTATATATATGTATATATACTTATCATGAGAAATAGATTTCAAATATTACTTTCATATTAAAACAGTCTATTGGGTACCTTCGATATCACAGTTATTTTAATATAATGATATCAAAGAGATTTGTTATGATGTATGTATTATCCTAGTTTGCTATGTTGGTGAACTTGATATATAGATATATCTATGTATTGCATCACAAATTTGAAAATGGGGTATATATATATGAGTTTGAAAATCTTTTGCATGAGGTTTGGAAACATTGAAAAGGCCATGTGCCTAATTTTGGTGAAATTGATAATGTTCCTTGTGATGCTGATTGCACTTGATTATTACATAGTTTTATCCACTAATTATAGGAAATTAGCATTTGTTCTAGGCTATTAAATGGGGATTTAGGCACTTTTATACTTAAGGTCCAAGATTAGAGAGTTAATTGCATTTTCATTATAATTTGAGCATATTAGGCATTTAACTCATACATTTATTTTTTATGGACTTGAAATACTTCACATGCACTTAAAATTTCCATTGTAGGTGCAAAGAATTAAGGTCAAAGAAAGAAGAAAACAAAATAGGAAACTTCTACAACAAAGGAAACTTCTACAAAAAAGGGAACTTTTGCAAAATAAGAAATTTCCTATTGGATTGGTTGATTGGGTTTGCCTAAAATATTTCCTTTTTGTTATTTCTACAAGAATAGGCAACCCTAGGCTTGATTGAGGACATGAAGTTTCCTAATTGATTATTCTAATCAAAACTTCCTATTTTGGCTAGATTTCTTGAGAGAAAGTGTTTGGGTCTTCCCCAAATCTTTCCTATATGTTATGGGGGGTCAAATTAGGCAACTGGAGGCCATTTTGGATTGTTTTTGAGTGGTTTCTTGTGTCATAGAGAGGGGAATCCGAATTGCCATAGGCAACCCTAGGCTTGATTGAGGATAAGAAGTTTCCTAATTGATTATTCTAATCAAAACTTCCTATTTTGGCTAGATTTCTTAAGAGAAAGTGTTTGGGTCTTCCCCAAATCTTTCCTATATGTTATGGGGGGTCAAATTAGGCAACATGAGGCCATTTTGGATAGTTTTTGAGTGGTTTCTTGTGCCATAAAGAGGGGAATCCGAATTTCCATATTTATTCATCCATTCTCTCTTTCATCCCATAATTTTTTCCCCAAACCTTTCCTATTTGTTAATCCTAGTAAGAATAGGACATCCTAGGCCAATTTGGAAGGTTTTAAGTTGCCTCTTGCTCTATATAAGGAAGACCAACGAAACTTATGCCATCATCTCTCAAATTTTCGTCCTCTCTCTTCTTCTCTCCTCCTTGCACGAAATTCATCCATTCCACTACACTCTCTTGGCTTCAAATTCCAAAATCTAGTCCATGTTGATCGAGAGCATGAGTAGCTAGGCACTTTTGTGGGAATCTTGATGGAGGAAGGAAACCGGAGCTTTAACGTCTTTAATGGGGAGTTATTAGTTTCTTTTCTTGACCAATCTCATCTATGTATTTCAATTCCTTGTGTTTTGGTATATGTATATGCCTTTGGAACAAGTTGTCTTTGAATTTCTATTGGTCATGCATGTAATCAAGCGATGTTTTTTGTGTGTATGAACCTAGTGTTGTTTTCATGATATTATGTTAAAGATATGCTTCATTTATATCTCCTTTGGATTTCTAGAATATGTTGAATGCATGTGCGATTGTATGTGTGTTTAGACACTAGGTCTAACGTTAGATGGTTTGATTTACTTCTAACGATAGTCTTTTTGCATGTTTATCATGATTCTTCACTACCGAGTTGGGAATTAACGGTTATTTGATTAATTAATTGAATGAGCGATGCGCCACGTTAATTAGTTAATTAGGTAACTGGACTAAGAGCAATTGCCTTAGGTTTTATCATTAGAACTCAGATTAGAACTCCCATATCATTTTAGAAGCTAGGAAGGTTGCCCAATTCATCAAGAGACCCATGTTCACCATATAGTTTTCACAACCTTGTTTTAATTGCTTTCATTAACAACAAAAATCCCAAAAAGAATATAGTTTAGTTTCCTTAATTAAAATCTCAAAAACCTCAACTTTATAGATTTTCATGCATTTAGTTTCATAAGTTAGTTCATTAGGCTCCTTGAGAGATGATCTGGGAAAGCACCACTAGTGCAATCCTTGGTTAATTTAATTTTGCATTTGCACCCCAAGGCGTTTAGGAAGGTGGCAAATCAGATGCATATGTATGTGATTGTGAAGTTAGCACCAACGCCTTGGATACTCTTGCCATCACGTAATGAGGTACTCTGTTGGCCCACATGGACTAATTATATTATCAGTGTACTAGGTATGGGTAGCCCCCAATCGAGCATTACCCCCGTTGTGGTGCTGGGTATGGGTTAAAATCCCCATAGAGTTCCACTTCTTCCTGGTTCTGGGTACAGGTTGAGATCCCCGTCGAGTTCCATTGTGGTCCACCTAATTGTAAGGGACAACCTAACGATTTGCAGGGAAAACGTTAGTGATGTTGTGTAGAATGTGTTTTTGAACTATTTAGTAAAAAACTATGATACATGAAATGTTGAACTAATTTTCTCTGTACCCTTTTAGACACTCTGCTAACCCACTCATACTCTTGTATTGAGTTGAGTTGTATTTACTAAGATATGTTTGTCTCACCCCGTGGTTATTTATGATTTTGCAGGTGATCATGCACAATGATTACACAAGGGAAGGGACCGACTAGTTCAACTAGAGCCGTGAGTCAGATGGGTTTATTTTTGGATGTGTATACTGCCACAATTGTTCTAGGATGCATCTCATTTCCGCATTTCTATATTTTAAATCATTAAGAATTTGAATAATTGTATTGACATATATGTGTTACTTTAAATGCTTGTTGTAATACGATTAAGTGTTTGTTGTCGATAACTTTTGGCTTTCAGTAGTGGTTTGAAAGATTTTTATGTGACTCACATGCATGTGAATGGTGAAGGAAGTTGAATTATGTTTAATTGATGTGATAGATTGTGGTGTGGGCTATGATTGTCATTCTAGGATTTTAGACCCGAGGCCCGATTGGTATTAATTACGATTGAACAAGTTTCGTTAAATAACCACATTAGACCAATTCTTTCTAATATGGTTATATGGTATGTATTGGTTGATAAAATGCTTACATGGATGTGTGTGGCTTTTAATAACCATGTTAGGTTATTCTTATCTAACATGGTTATCTGTTTGTGAATCATGAGCATTTCTATTAACCATGTTAGAGAAATCCTTTTCTAACATGGTTAGGCTTTTTATTATCCATGATAGTGAATATATTGTTTTAAGGTTTATCCCTCCTATCATGGACAAAACCTTGAATGATTAGATAAATCTTTTTCTAACTATGATAGGGTTTCTTGAATTATATGCGAAACCATTTTCGTAATATAGTTAGTATTGTTAATTGTGATTGAAGTTGGTTATTAGGGATTTATTTAGTGATTAGTAAGTAGGATTTTACAAAGTCACTACCCAAGAGTTTAAAGCATTAGAAACCTTCATTCAACATCAATAAACTCTTTAAAACCATCAAAACCCTTTAACAATACTTATCTTCAAAATACACCACAAAATCCCAAAGTTTTTGAACCTTTGTCAAGTCAAAATTCAATTTAGCCAAGACTCAAAGAATTTCAAATTTCGAAAATCATTAAGCACCTTATTTGAACTTCTTGGAAGCATCAAACATCCTTTTGCAACATTAATTTTTCAAAATCATGACAAAACCCTAAGATTTTCTATACTTTGTGTACCAAAATTTATTGTAGATCAAAATCCAAGAACTCATACAATTTAAGTTCATTCTTAGGTGGAAAGAAGATCATTGGAACAAAGAAACTCATTTTCCATAAGATATTTTCGGATTACTCATAAACCCTAGGCAAATTAAGCTTGAAACAAGTTCAACTAGAAGTTTAAACATTTCTTAACCAAGATTGCTCACACACATAGCTTAATAAGGTTTAAAAGAAGCTTAGGAATCAACAAAAAACCCACACAAAACTAGATTTTTGGACTGAGCAAGAACCCCAAAAATTTGCATGAACACTTGAAGAAAAATGGATGGAAAGGAAGAAAAAAGAGAGGAGAAGAGCTAACATAAAGATTAGAACTCCAAATCCTTCTTGAAACCACCCACACTGAAGCCCTAGCAGCGCTTCTCTCACTTCCCTTCGCCTTTCTCTCTCAACAAATGAAATCCTAACTATTTTTCCAGGGAATAGGCAAAATAGCCTATTTGCCGCGAACAGGCCACACTTGAATGCCTCAAAGTATTTGGGCCTCCTAATTGGGCCTAATCCTATAACATACCCAATATTCAATTGATTTATAATTTAGGCCAATTTTTATGCCTCAATTATCCAACCTATACCCTCAAGAACACAAGATTAAATCCTCACAAAATTCCCAATATTTCACTAATCCAACAATTAGAGCCATTCACAATTACACGATTTAAGCCACAATTAATTACTACCTAAAACTTGGAATGTTACAGTGATCAAGTTTTAATCAATTAATTTTATGATATCTACTCGGAATGAAATTTGTGGAACTAAGGGAATTTTAATACTCCTATAGTTTTGGGATTTATCAGAATGAAGGGTAAAATAGTAAATGAAATATAAATTAAAGTTGAAAATTATATTTTTAAAATCTTTTCAGAATATTCATAAATGTGTTAAATGATTGGACTAAATGATATGATTTCAAAATAAAGGAGATGTCTATGTAACCAAGACAAAATAGAAGGGAGGTCAGTGTATTTTATATGAATTTTATTTAGATGACTTAGGTTTTATTTTCCTTATTTTAAACTAGCATTCTTAATTTAAGTTAATAACTAGAAGACTAATTTTATTGTATATCTGGTTTCATATAAATTAAAAATGTTAACAGTTTATTAAAAAATAATAAGGTTCAAAATTACAAGTAATCACTAAAACATTTGGCGAGTGATACCAGTCCTGTTTTTTAATTGGGCCAAAAATAATACTAGGCTCTTTTGTTCTTCATATGTTTTTAAAGGTCCTTTCTTTAATCTTCACTTTTTTGGGCCTGAATGTCTTCTTACTTTATTTTACCATGTATTTGGTTATGAAAGCGGCCCACCAAATGTATGATGGGTTTTTTTTTTTGAACTAAGTATGATGGATTGAATAAAAAGAAGATTAGGAATGAAAGAAGCCTAGTACTCAATGTCTTTCATATTTTTAGTTTTTTAATTGCTGGGACGTCTCAAAATGCATTTAAGATAAGATGAAAAATGGTTCGGCGAAATTTAATGAGACAAAGCACGGGGATGAGAGTGTCCTAGTCCTATCTCATCTTGTGAACACACAGTTCATATTACATCTTAATATTTCAAAAAGAGCTTATTTGCTTTTAATATTCGAGAAGAAAAGAACTATTTTGTGGAAAATGTATTAGGTACCCCCTTGTATTACGTTATTTATACTCTTCAGTCTCCATCAAGATGAAGAACCCAAATCAAATAAATCAACCTTTTTTCAATCTTTTGAACGCACGCGCGCGCACACAATTTTTTTATATTAAAGTATCGCTCCTTACATCCCTAATGAATTTGATTGGATTAAGAAGATAGTTAGAGTAGGTAATTATAATAAATATGATATGTTTTGTCAACGTAGAGGCACTAAATTAGCAGCTTGAATTTAATTTTGTATAAATATGATATGTTTTTTAATACTCTTGTTCAAAACTAAATTTCTCAATGATCTTTTATGTGTTTGATACTAGTTTATAGAACTCTTTAATAAGAAAGTTTTTCACGGATTCAAAATGATTTTCTTACATTATATGCTTGTTTATAGATTTTAAAATAAATTCTTAATGGGCCTAATTTCACTTTTTTTGTTCTTTCTTGATTTCTTAATGATGACGTTTTTCAATTAAGCGCTTTAAATTAATTTAAGAATAATACCTTTTCTTTATATATGTGAGAAATATGTTTACATTTAAAATTAAGATCAACTATTCAATTAGTTCATATATTGACAACGATTGAATGAGTATAATGTATTAAAAATATAATTTGTTATAAATAAATAAGTTATTTGATTAGCATTGGCCGCTCATATTACTCCTTCACATGCCAAAAGAGATTGTTTGTTTAAGGGAAAATTTCATTTTAACCCCAGAATAAGGAATTAATCTCAGATTCCCCCCAAAACATTCTGAAATTTCACTGCACCCCCAAGGGACTAAAGTGAAATTAAATGTTTCAGCTAAAAGACCAAAATGTCCTTATTGAAAGAAGTATAAACGTTTTAGAAATTTCTCATATGTGTCTTGGAAATTCTTCATATTTGTCTTGGAAGTTTTTCATATGTGTCTTGGAAATATAGTTGTGCAATTTTGGATGTTTTAGTGTTGGATTCCATGATTTTTGAAACTTGAAAATGCTCACATTGATGTTAAAAATAAGCACAAATGTTTTGAAAAGTTCCCTCATATGCGTCTTGGAAATTTCCCATAAATGTCTTGGAAATTCTTTATGTGTGTCTTGGAAATTCTTCATATGTGTCTTGGAAATCCAGTACAAAATTCAATAAGGACATTTTGGTCTTTTAGTTGAAACATTTAATTTCACTTTAGTCCCTTGGGGTGCAGTGAAATTTCAGAATGTTTTGGGGGGAATCTGAGATTAATTCCTTATTATGGGGGTAAAATGAAATTTTCCCTTTGTTTAATACTCCTCTATTCATAAATATAAGACCTATTTAACAAATTTGATTAAATTAAAAATATTAGTTAAGTTAGTTAAACATAATAAAACTTAAACACCCTAATTAAACACCACCTTTATTCTTATCTTCCCTCTGTTGCTTACTTATTATTGAAGAGTACCAATAGGGATAATCTGAGTAAATTGATGAAGATTATAAAGATGTCTTATATTTAGGAATAAGATCACCCCTCCAAATATGTCCAATATTTAGGAACACAGATAGTAATATTTTATAAGAGAAGAATGATTGATGGGGTTTGGAGAAATTATCTTCAAAGGTCAACGTGTGTATTGGTCCGCTATCTCTAGTCTCT
The DNA here is from genome assembly GCA_037074515.1 of Mimosa bimucronata. Lineage (NCBI taxonomy): Eukaryota > Viridiplantae > Streptophyta > Magnoliopsida > Fabales > Fabaceae > Mimosa > Mimosa bimucronata. The sequence continues at coordinate 29,443,058 of CM073438.1, read as the reverse complement.
ACACATACTCATGTATACATTAATTAGGTACATAGCCAAACTTTCCACCTAAGAGCAATATAAAATTTTTTTTTTTGAACTGAAGAGCAATATAATATCACTCATATATATCATCAACTCAATTAACTCACTTTGATTCCTTACGTTACCCATAAAAGCTGGGCTATGATGGCATTTGGTGATTAAATAATTTGATTCCTCCATTATGCTTCTTTTGATTATTAAAGAGCACCAAGTTTGGCCTACATCTGTGTTCAAGTCCAACCACATAAAAAATTATATATATTTATATATATACATTTAAATATATCTACACATATATAGACAACAGTAATTTAGTCTAAGGATGGCAATAAATTCAAAATATAAGAATAACATCAAAAGATTGGATTATTATTGCTCTTGAGATAGTTTTAGTTGTTATAAGGTTTGTAATTGCCCATTGGCGCCAAATGTACTCTATATGTGTTGGAGTTATACAAAAGTATCTTGAATTACTTGATTTACATTAAAGTAGAACAACATAAAAGCAATATTGCCAAAAAAATAAAAACATAAAAGCTATACGATATATATATATATATATATATTTGTTAGCCTATTAGTAAATAATTATATGTAAGTGCTTTTTTAAGCAATGTTAAAGTTTAAAAAGCTTACCATGATGTAGTTCTAGCAAGCTTATAAAACCAAACCCATCCAAGCTTTTTCATTAAAAAAAAATCTCAATGCATGCAAAGAATATGAAAACTCAAACTTATCGTTTGAAATCAAATTTATAATGGGGTAATTTATAATGGGGTAAATGGTAAAAAATGACCATGTACTTATGTTTAAGGTGTATCTGTCACTTTATACTATTTTTTGGCTCAAAACTGTCCATTAACTTTTAAATTCAGGTCAATAATAACTTTTCCATCAAATTGGCCTAACGGACTTTTCAAATTCGAGCCAATAATGAGTCTTCCGTCAAACTGGTACAACGGATGTTTCAAATTTGGGCCAATAATGACTCATCTATCAAACTGACCCAATTTCCTTTACTTCATTATGGGTAGGTTCCACACTGAAATTTCACAGAAATCTAATTTTTATTGGGATAGTTTGACGGAGGAGTCATTATTGAACTAAATTTGAAACATCCGTTGGGCCAGTTTAATGGAGGAGTTATTATTGGCCCGAATTTGAAAAGTCCGTTGGGCCAGTTTGACCGAAGAGTCATTATTGACCAGAATTTGAAAGTTGATGAACAATTTTGAGTAAAAAAAAAGTACAAAGTGCCACATACACCTTGACATAAGTACAATGTCATTTTTTACCATTCACCCTTTATAATGCACAACATTCTCCCTTCTACGAAAACAATCAACCATGATCTCAAAAAATGAACCTAACACTATAGAACAAGAGCCACAATGACCAAAGTGAAAAAGAGATAGAAATAAATAGAGATTACATTCACCTATATTAACATAAAATGTGTTTTATCTCTATTTGTATTCCTATACATCCTCATTGTTTGTTTTAATCATTAGATTCAAATCTTTCAAAGTTAAGATCTTATCATTGGTACTTCACACCCAAGTCGACCAATTTTAATTTCAAAAGATTCGTTCTCCGGACTATCTCCCCTCAAGAATAGAATTAGATGAAGTGCAATGAGATGTGGAGGAAGTATAAGCAGTAGTGAGTCTAACATCTTCAAATGTTGGGTGAGATGTGAAGTTTAAGTAATGAGAATACTCAGACCATAAGTCTCTTGGTGCCCTAATGTCCGTAAGCAAATATGTATCCATATCTTCACTTTGATCATACTCTCCACCATCTTCAGTATTATTATTGTTGTTGTTCTTACCCTCTAAAACTTTCAGTGCTTGTCTCATTGTTGGCCTGGCCTTTGGATCAGGATAAGCACATAACAATCCCAAGTTAAGAAGTGTTTCTACTTGTTCTTCATTCACCTCTCCTTTTGCCTTCAATCTCTCATCCATTGCATTTATTAGTTGTCCTTGTGCTTTGAGTTGCCACACCCACTCCACCAAAGATGGCTTCCCTGTAGCAAATAAATAATTACACATACTTTGTGTTTGGATAATAATGAAGCAAATTAATTAATGAACATGCCAAATTCACATTGCCACATTTTTTTTAAAAAAAAATAAAGGGTAGCTTAAGCCTTAAATCCTTTGGTTTTACCTCGTGTTTTATTTTACTTCATTATTTCATTCTAAAACATTCTCCTGTTTTAGATGTAGGAGTTAATAGACGGTTTTACTTTGTCCTTAAATGTAAGAACTTAATCTACTGTATCTCCCAAATTCATAATTTGTTCTCCAAAATCCTATTAATGGTACAAGTGAAGTGAATTTTCATCAAGTGATAGTTTTCAATATAAATGATTAAATGAGGTATTTTCGGAAACCATCACACATCACTTATAAATAACTAAATTTTCTTAATCTTTACAAATTAATTTTCTAATTATCCAAATTCCACAACTAAATAATTCATTCTACACCCTTTAGTCCTATATGCCAGGCACTTTCTAGAAGTTCTAGAAGAAAGTCATGGTCCTTAATACAAGTGATTTCACATATTTTGATGCATCATTTAATGAATTATTTTTGTATATGTTCTCGTCTTCTTGTGGCCACATTCCAATACAATACTCCCTCCTTTTCTATTTATAAAAATAAAAAATTTGAATAGTTTTGTCCATTTTTATAAGAGTCTGTCCAAATTTATCAAAGCATTTAATGAATTTTTTCCCACTTAACCCATCATTATTTTCTCTATTTACATTCTCTTTCATACCCATTTATTATATTATTATCACATTTCTCTCTCTTATATACTCAATCATAAATAATGACAAACTTGAGAAAACAAAATTATTTCAGACACATTTATCTCTCTCAACCACTTCCTTAATATGTGTGATTTTATCTCTTTGGCTCTTATAATAAGGGATGGAGGGAGTAGTCTCCTGGTCCTTCATTTACAACATATTCATCGAATCAAATATGGAAAAGTTAATGAAATTAAATAAATTATTTAATCATAATATATATCTCATAATCTCTACAAAACACTTCTATATATGTATCAATATATCATATATCGGTCTATCAGTTAAAAAAATTAGCTTAAAAAATTAATGATAAATATAAGAGATGAAATGAAAAATGTCTTACATTTAGAAATGGATTGGTATAGATATATTTTAACATTTATATGGGGTAAAAATAGAAACTGATGGAAATTAAAAACAAATTTATTATTACTACTAGCTTATCCTGATTTTTGTTGAGTTAGTTAAAAGCCACTAATATATACAACCAGTAAATATACTCCCTCTTTTCTTAAATATAATACCTATTTAGGGAGGTGTGCTTGTTTACATCTCTCTCTTTTTTCTCACATTGTCCTTAAATTTTTCTATTGATACTTCTCAATAATAAACAAGCAATAAAATGGGAGTAGAAATAAAGGTAAGTGGTTAGGGTATTTTGGTAATATCATTTAATTTTACCTAACTTAACTGACATCTTTTTTATTATTATTTAAAAGAGATGGAATATTACCTTCCTCAATAGGTCTCCTCCCACAAATGACCTCCAAAATCAATATTCCAAACATGTAAACATCACTCTGAGTAGATGCTCTTCCTGTCTTCATCATTTCTGGCGCCATGTAACCCACCGTTCCAACCACTTTAGTGGTCCCAGCTACTTCACCATTATTATTGTTATGCATTAAAGCTAACCCAAAATCACCCAACCTTCCATTAAGCTCCTTATCTAACAACACATTACTCGCTTTAATATCTCTGTGTACCACTTTCACTTCCCACCCTTCATGCAAATACATTACCCCATTTGCCACATCCTTCAGAATCCTTATCCTCTGCTCACAATTTAGTATCTTGTCTTCTTCCTCGTTTTCAAATACCCTTTTGTCTAAACTTCCATTTTCCATATAGTCATATATTAGTAAGAAATTTCCTGTGTCTTTCTTACACCATCCTCGTAATCTTACCAGATTCCTGTGTTTGAGTCTTCCTAAACTAGCGATTTCTGCTAGGAATTCTCTTGTTCCATTGTTCTCATGGGAGATTCGTTTGACTGCAATTTCTGATTCTCCTAGAATTCCTTTGTATACCTTCCCATTTCCTCCGACTCCAATCACGTTTTCCTCAGAGAATCCTTTTGTTGCTGATTCGATTTCTTCATAGGTTATTCTATGTGGCCAGTACTCTAATTCCCAATCCTCCATTGATTCTCTTTCCCTCGCTTTCCTCTGTTTCCTCTGTATTATAAACAGGGTAAACAGAACAATGAAAGAGAGTATGAAGAAAATCCCAATAGTCAATCCGGCGATGAATCCTGTGGATTTAACGATTGAATCTTTTGGAAGAACAAAAGATGGTAACCCAGAAGTAATTAACGCTTCACTTAGTGAAAAATTTGAATTACTAAAGCTCCAAGCCAAAATCTTGTGACTTTGAACTAATTGCCCAGTGGCACTTGTAAATCCCACATACATTTCATCTTCAAAAACTTCAGATAAGTTCAACGACACATTCAACAATGGCCTACGTGGTCGTTTTGTACCTACTCTAGCCATAGTTACGTTAATGAAGGAATCTTTATAATCGATCCAAACCTGGTAATTCTCACCGTTGTTCAGCCTCAATTCTTGAAACGACATGTCGTTTGAGTCTGGCCAATACCCAGCGTCGTTTGCTGCGGAAGATTTCAGAGAGTTCACATTGACCCCAACGTGATTGTCGTTTATGTCATCAAATTCTTGATTCATGAACACATCAAACTCAACACCGAACACGTGGATGTTGGAATCGCCATTGTTGGTGAAGTTAAGGAAACCCAAATTTTGAGCAGAACTTGTACCCTGGATTCCTCTAACAGGCGTGAACATGAAGACGAATCCATGGCCGGGAAGAATATTCTTATAAGGAGCCATGGCGAAAATGAAGGAAGTGGAAAAAGGGTGTACATATGAAGAATTAGAAATCTTGGTGGGAATCTTGTGAGAATAAAGAGCACGACCAATAGAGAAAGTTTGGTCATGAGTTAGAGATAAGATTCCAGAATCTATGGTGGCGTTACCATAGAGTAAGATGTCACCGGAGGAGGAAGAGAAGCCGTTGAAGATGAAATCGACGGCGAGAGATGAATCACAGGAGATCAGAAGAAGAAGAAGATGGAAGAAACATGGTGTATGGTGCTTGAGTTTGAACATTGTGAGGTTGAAGATGAAGAAGAAGGAAGTGAAATTAGAAAAGTGTTGATGATGAAGGAAGGAGATAAAGTTGGGTGAGATTTTGATTAGTCAAAGGGGGGCTTTGTTAACATTTTCAACTGCGTTATATTTTAAATATGTCATGTTATTAAATACAAATATGAAATGTGTGAGGTGGACTTGGAATCAGTGGGCATTTTCTTTTTTTTTTCGAATGAAAAGGCAAGCTAAGAAGCTTGAGAGTTACAAAAAGAGAGAAAACTCTCTGTTACCCAGGGTCATTGATCCTCTGGGCACTTTCTAAATCGGACCTAAGTTGGTTCTTACAAAAATCAGGAGGTTCCGATAATAATATCATGTCTTCATAGTTGTCATGAGCTCTCTTTGCCAGTATATCAGCACATCTATTAGCTTCCCTGTATGAGTGTGATATCTCCAACTCCCAATTTGAGAAAATAAGCGATCTTATGTCAGATATCAGGTCATACAGTGGGTGTGAAACTCCACAATCACTTTGTAATATCTGTAAACAATCCATGCAATCAGTATAAAGTTTCACCTTCCTGAAGTTGCTTTGTTTGCATAATTCTAAGCCTGTTAGGATAGCCTGTAATTCTGCCTCCAGGGGCGAAATAGGCCCCAGTTTTCGTTGAAATCCTGCTATCCATTCTCCATTCGCATCGCGAACAATACCGCCGCAGGTTGCACGCCTTAGATGACCCACGGAGCCATCCACATCAAGGCGAACAAAATTATGGGGTGGTATTTCCCAGCAGCAATCTTTTCTGGTACGGCTCTGGAATATCCTATGCTTGTACTCCCCATGGTCTACTGTCTCCATGAGCAAGTGCATGCATTTATTCACCAGTTGACGTGGCTGGGTTCCTTGTCCTTCAAAGAGTCTGCCGCATCGATCCTTCCAGATCAGCCAGCAAACCAGTCCAAAGACACTGGTCCATTTCCATTGTTTGGTTTTGTTTGCTCCGGGTTTTGCCTTCAGATTGAATTGGATCCATACCTGTAAATTACCACTAAAAAACATATTATAGTATATGGGGTTAATCAATAAAAACCACACATGTTTAGCTCTCTCACAGTCTCTCAAAGCATGCAGGACTGTTTCCTCACTATGACACTCATAGGAGCACTCAGGAGACACATTTGGTGAGTATTTGGACACTAGTGTATTGACTGGTATTCTCTCTTGAAAAGCTTGCCACAGGAAATATTTAGCTCGTTCAGGAATTGCCCAACGCCATAAGGAATGCCACTGAACATCTGCTCTACTTTGATTTTGTTGTGCCAGAACCCAATGATAGGCTGATTTAACACTGAAATTTCCATCCGGGGTACTCCTCCAAGTAAACACATCCTCACCTCTGAGGCTAGGTGGGTGAATAGTTCTAATCAGGTGTAGAATCTCAGGGGGGAGGAATATGCTCCATTTTGCCATATCCCAACCTCCGGAGCATGAAACAAACTGGATCACCTTGGTTTCATGATTCAGGAGATGGTGGTTCCTGATCACATACGCTGCTAGTGGAAGTTCAAGGGGGGTCCACTTATCATCCCAAGCACTTGTGTTGTGACCGTTTCGAATCTTACAACCCAGGCCTTTAAGGAAAGTATCCCAAACTGTCGTGATTGCACTCCAGACGGCTGATTGACAACTCTTCTTCACTACCATGGGGTATTTATCATCTCCACACCCATATTTTGATTTTAAGCAACGCACCCACAAAGCATTGGGTTGAGTGACCAACCCCCAACAAAGCTTCATGATAAAGGCTTCATTTTGGGTCCTCAAATCCCTAATGGCCAATCCACCTTCTCTTTTATCCCTTTTCAGCGTCTCCCAAGATATCATATGATGCTTACGACTGCCAGAGTTTTGGTGCCAAAAGAATTCCCTGCTGATCTTCTCTATGTCCTTTAGGGTCCCTTTTGGGAGGAGGAGTGATTGCATTTGGTAGAACGGAATAGAGGTAAGAACTGATTTGATCATGATGGTTCTGCCTGCTTTACTCAAAAATCTGCTTTTCCAGCTCTCAAGTCTACCCCGGACTTTTTGCACCAGTGGGGCAAAGGTCAGTTTCACTGCTTTTTTATGGAGAATAGGGACACCCAAGTACCTTCCCAAATCTGTAGTTAGGCCAATCCCTAGTTTCCTGCTAAGGGCATAGGCTCTGTTGAAATGGACTTGCCTTGATACACACATCTTAGACTTTTGCAGATTTATATTGTGACCTGAAGCCTTACAAAATAGAGACATCACACCTCTTACTACATCCATCTGTTCTTCTGAAGCTTCACAAAACAAGATCAGGTCATCTGCGAAGAAAAGATGTGTTATCTCAGGTCCCTGCGTACACAACTGCATAGGCTTCCATTGGCCGCGAAGGAGACTATCCTGAATAAGATGTCCCAAACGTTCCATACACAATACAAAAAGATACGGGCTAATGGGGTCTCCTTGACGAATACCTCTTGTAGGAGAGAAGTAATCAGAAGGGGCATTATTCCAAGAAACACGCATCGATGCCGTGTTGACACAGCTCATGATTATTCGGATAAACTCAACATTGAGGCCAAGGCATTGAAGAGTATTTTCTAAGAATCCCCAGTCTAATCTATCAGTATTTTCTATACCAAGGGCTGAGCTAAGCATGTTCTCGGCTTTTCCGCGTTTGAGCGAGGAAAATGACATTAAAGAGATTTCTTCCTTTCCTTTCTTTTCTTTTCTTTCTTTTTTTTTTTGATGAGAAAAGATATTTCTTTTCATGTTATTGCACGGACGTAGGTTAACAAGTCAAAACTTCAACAATCAACGCAGCCTCTCCCTGTATACTGTGTATGAGCTAATTAATTGAGATGTTTGCTTTAATTTTAAGGGAAAATTTTAGTTAGCTCTATAAATCAATTTAATGTCAAACAGCCCGTAAATTTTCAAAACATAAATATACATCTAGATGTAAAATGAAATAAAATCCTAAGAATAAAAAAAATTCAATGAGAAAATTTGTAAGATAAAAGAAGGGAAAATTTCATTAAACCCCATAAAAGGAAATTAACCTCAGATTCCCCTTAAAGAATATAAAAACTCACTACACCCCCAAGTGGCTAAAGTATTATTAAATATTAAATATTTAAACTAAAAGATCAAAGTATCTTTATTGAATTTTGTAACTAAAATCCAAGACACTTGTGGAGAATTTCCAATACATTTGTGTTTTTTTTCCAACATCAATGCATTTTCAAATATCATAAATCATGAAATCCAACACTAAAACATCCAAAATTTCTCAACTAAACTTCCAACACACATATGGGAAATATCCACCTATGGGGGCTTAATGAAATTTTCCTATAAAAGAATAACAAAAAGTAATTAAAAACTTTTGACTCCGATATTTAACTCTTTTAAATCAATTTTAATAAATTACCGTTTGACCCATTTTCTCTCCTCTCCCCTCATAACTAATTATAGTATGAACGATTAATTTGTTATCTTTACAAATTAGTTAGCAGAATGGAAAAGGAAAAAAAGAAAGAAAGATAACGAACCAAATTTCGGCCGGAACGCTTCACGTTTATTATCATCAGCGACAGATCATTCACATTGGACTAAGCGCTAGCTGGAAGCTGGTTCTGGGCTTGGGGCGTTTGTGTGTGGGGAAAAAAAAAAATAGATAGACCTTTTTCTTATGTTAATTAATGCATGGAGGAGTGTTAAACAAAAACTTAGTTAAAAGGTCAAACCTTTAAAAAATTAATAATCTCAAACTAAATAATTAATTTATAGATATTCAAAATATTAATTAAATTAGTTATTTGTAACAAACATTTATATGATTTTCTTATAGTACATTTAATTATTATCTCTATTACTGAAAATCCTAATCAATGAATTATGAGCAATATGTTTTCTAAGCACAAGCATCATATCGATGCACTTTCGAGGCTTTAAACGTGGAATCTATCTGAATAAAATTGAATATTGATACACCACATTATGAGTAGAGGTGAAAACATGCTAAATTTTACCCTTAAACATGTTAGGCACGTCTTGTAATAAGTTGGGCTGAGCTTGGTTTATGGCCAACTATAAGCTTTTATTAACCTAATATGTACAAAGTCTAGCTCTTCCTAAAGCGTGTTAAAAAATCTTACATTGTAAAACATCTTTAAATAGACTAACAGGACCAAGTGATAAATAGGTCAAACACAAGACTTTGTCCGAAAATAGGTATAGGTCTTCAATTTTTCTGCCTTTAAAAAATAGGCCATAATTGCATAAATCAATTCAAAACCACAATAGCTCAATCTAAATATATCAAAAAAACATTATAAAATATGATAAAATTCAATCAATAAACAAGACAACACCCCAAGTTATTAGACCAAGTTGGTCTAACAAGCTTAAGAGGTTTCTTAGTATAAGCCTAGATCTGACATGCCTATGAAGTAAAACAGCCCTTCTAAAATTCTTAGGTATACTCCTACTTTTTAACATATCAAGCCAAATGCAGGTCAGGACGAGCTGGTCTATTCCCCACCCTTAGTTAACCCCTTCTACTAAACTCAACCTTCGTGGTGGAGTATATGCAGTAAATAGAGTAGTTTGATGAAAAATTTATAGATTTAAGGAATAAATTGGCTTGAAATCTCATATTTAGAGTGAAAGGAAATTTCGCAACTCATATATTTGGGATTAAAAATAGTATAAGACCAAAAGTATTTTTCCTTTTGCTGTCCAAAAAGGAGAATATCCCTAAATCGGTGAAGAAAAACTAATTCAAATGTTTAGAAAGTGATCAGCAAAACGGAAAAGAAAGAGAGATAAGGAAGCAGAAATAATGAATCAATCCCTCCATATTCATGTTGATCATTAGCAGCTGAGCATTTACATGAGAACGAACAAGTGAGTGGTCCGTCAAAGAAAAAAACAAGTGAGAGGGCATCACTTTTGGGAATTGACTCCTTTATTTTTTTTGTCCAGATGCATCATGATTCATGCTTTGAAATAAATTTGGGCATTTCACACAATTCATGACACAATTAGTTCAGGGCATGTTAAAGCCAATTGAAATAAAATTTCTCCCTCGTATTATTACTCGCTCTATCGTGAATTAATGTGATTTTTTTTTCATAAGATACTCTTTAAAGATGTCAAAATATTTCTAAGACGTTTTGCCCCCCTATTTTTACTTCTAATACATATTTTTTTTCAACTTATTTCACTCATTTTTTATCATCTTTTTTCTTTCACTTATTCTCTTTTTCACCCCTTTTTCTACAAATTAATGGTGTCTTTAGAAAATAAGTTGAATTTTTTTTATATTTATTAAACTGACCTTTTGAATTACATAGTTTGGTTATTTATAAATTATAAAAAGGAATTGAGGAAGTATTATAGAACACTTTCTAAAAAGATTCTTTGGTTCATAATATTAATCATTTGAAGCATATTAATACTCATTTATCAAATTTTCCCGTGTAAATAATATTTAAATGTCTCTTTGTAATTTTTAACTGATTCAAAAATTTCATTGACCGGGTAAATATGAAAAATTTATTGGTTTAGTGATTCAGATTGAATGAGTTAAATATTATTCATTATTCATTAATTAGTATAGTGAATTAGTTGAAAGTCTTCAGATAAAAAAAAATTAGTTGAAAGTCTGTTACAATAGGACCGCACAAAGTAGATAATTGATTTATCACGATTAAAAATTACTAAACAGTTATTTGTAAAAATGTGCTAAATTCTTAAATTATTCCACATGTAAAGTCTTTATCATTTTATTATATTTTTTGAATACAGACTTCCTCATTTAAACTATCTTACATCAATATACATCTACGTGTATTAAGAAGTTTAGGTGGTTACAATCTAAAGCATCAAATACGATATTTTAAGAATATTAATACGTATTCTTTTATGAATAGCTAACTTTTTAATCGAAACTAATTATCTAACTCAATGGAAGAATAACACTCATAGCAGTACATGAAAGGAGGGTGTGAGCCTGGAATTTAACACGGCTCACTGCTGCGCCTTGGATTGCCCCTCTCATTATTAGTAAGTCACTTCTAAATAATTTGCATATACAGACAGAAGAAACAGGTAAAGGCATTATATTTAGTGTAAAATTTAAGTGATTTCTAATATTACTCCTATTAATTACACTAAACCCCAACATCATATTAATTTTTAGTTATTCTAAACTTTAACATCATATTCTCTCACAATCCTTATTCAATATGTGCATATGTGGAAAGATATTTAATATTGTCTTAAAAAAATAATGATTTAGATGAAAAAAGGATAATTTATATTAATTTTTTTATAAAAGTATTACTATTACATAAATAAATAAATAAATTTAAACTGTTACATTTTGATTTGCAATAGCGAAAAATAAAAAAGATATATCATGGTAATAGTTTTATGGATGTAGATTAGATTATGAGAAAAGAGGAAAAAAGGGTGAGGATCTCCTTCCCTATAAAGCGATTAAAGAGGGTATTTAGCTAACTTTTCTCATGATATGAAAAGGTAATTTTTGTATATTTCAGCATTTACTACTTACTCACAAAAAAAAAAAAGGGTAGGAAGAGTTAAGTAAACGGTTTTTAACAAAGTTTTTGTTTTGTAAACCTATGACTTGAAACGGATTTGTACAAATTTCATTAGACAATTACATCTTAATTCAATATTCTATTCTGCATAATAAGCCACTCAGTTGCACCCATGTATCCCATGAGACCAGTAGTAGGAATATTAAAATTATAATGCATTAAGCCTTTTTTGGATTTATTTGTTTTAAAATTTTATTTTTTCACCCAACATTTTGTTCAAAAATTTAGTGAATGAAGAGATTTAAATAATTTTTTAAAATTTTAAATTAAAAACTTAAATTAAATTAAATTTATAACCAATAATTTATTAAAAAAAGTATGTATGAAAATTACTTTTTGCATAATTGTTTAAAAACTTTTAATATAGTATTTAGATTAGTTTAAAATATATGAGTAATATTCAGGTTGAGTGAAAAGAAAAAAATAAACTTATGAGAATAGATATATCAGTGTTTTTAAAACCGGACCGGACCGGCCGGTCCGACCGGGAAATCGGTGAACCGGAGCTAGGTCCGGTCTGGTTCGTATATTAAACCGGGGGAGGAGTCCAACCGGCGAAATCCGAGTCAGCTCGCCTTAACCGGCCTTGGCTCGGGTAAACCGCCGAGTGAGGGGGGTTACCCGGTTCAGATTCCAGAAGCTTAATATTTGAAGAATATAATGGAGAAGGAAGAAGTCATAGCCATTGACAATAATGAGATGTGAAAAAAAAAGATTAGAAAAACCTGAATATAAATTGATTTGGGATAATATTAGTAATGGGAGATTGTGAAAGCTATGAATCAGGAATATCATATCAGCCATAACCATCAAAGACGCATCCTTTAACCAGAACTTGAGATTGCAGGGATTGCGAGAGACAGAGTGAGGATGACGGCTGCTGAGAAGAAAGTAAGAATGTGAGGCGTTGGAGAGAGGAAGATTAGGGTTGGTACTCTTGTGTAGTAATGGGGTTGGGCCCTCCCATTCTTTAAACATAAAAAAAAATGACGCAGGAAATGCTTTTTTTTTTCAGCTTAAAGGCTAATTGAGATGAGAGAAGTTTGTAGAAATTAAATTTAACTTAAAAATTAAATATATTATATATAATATATCATGTTTTGACCAAACTAATTTGATTTGACCTTAACTAACTTTAAATTAATTGAGCAAAATACAAATATTTTTCAAATTTCAATTAATTTATATTATTTTTATTAAGGCCGGTTTAACCCGAGTTGACCCCCGATCCGACCACTGACCCTTAAACCAGTACTTCGACCGGTTCATTCACCGATCCGGTTTTTTGAACCTTGAGATATATAGTTCACGTAACATCTCAAAGTTGCAGAGATTCGAGACAATTGATTGGTTCTTCACAAATAAAATATTTTCATTTAGTTCTTCATATTTTAAAATTGGGCTATGATACACAGATACTAGGTATGTCCAAGCCTGAAACTGGGACCGGGACCACCTAAGACTGGGAAGAATAACGGGAATTACAAGATAACTGAGAAGCTACACCAGGATTCCAGGAATTACAAGAAGGACAAAGTGGGGAGGAAGGAAGTGGGCCTAACATGTCAATACAAGGGGCCATGGATGAAATAATAATGAGCTCCTTTCTACAGAGCCAACCAAATGAAATTAAGGAAGCAATGGACTTTGATAAAGGTAAGCCACCTGATCCAAATAGTTTAAAGTCATTAATGGGCCTATATATTGAGAAGCTTATGGGAATAGAAGGGGATGATGTTGAATATGTTATGGAGACCCAGAAGCGAACTGATGGTGAGAAGAAGAATGCATCAATGCCTGAAGGAATATATCCTAACATCATCCAGTTATAAATGATAATTGTTTGGAATGCTAGAGGGGCAGCCGGAAAAGCTTTCGGTAATGCTGTGAAAGAATTAAGAAGAAGATTTAATCCTACCATTTTGGTCTTAGTACAAACTAGGTCCAATGGAGATGTGGCCCATGAAGCAATAAAAATAATGGGATTCATAAACTAGGTGCTTGTAGAGGCTCAGGGAATGCCTGGAGGAATCTGGCTTTTGTGGAATGAACAAAGTTTAAAAGTTAAGGTTGTGAAAAAGCACAAACAATTCTTACATTGTGAGCTATCTGGGATTGGTAAGGAGCCATGGTTCTTTACAGCGATTTATGCAAGTCCTAGAGAGATGGAAAGACGTGAACTTGGGAGGAGATTAGAAGCATAGCGCAGCATGTGCAGGTTCGATGGCTTCTAGCAGGAGACTTTAATGACATCAAGTCAAGTGAGGAGCAACGTGGAGGGATTGAAGTTGATGAGAGAAAATGCAGAAGATTTAAGGAGAACATTGAGAAGTGCAATCTAATTGACATGGGAACAAAAGGATCAAGATTCACCTGGAGGGGACCTTTAATTAGTTATGCAAATAGACTATATAAGAAGCTTGATACAGCCTTGTGTAATGCAAAATGGAAGATGATATTTGGAGAGGCAACTGTTAAAGTGGGACCAAGAGTGCAATCGGACCATCACCCGATTCTCATTGATGTTATTCCACAGAAAAATCAACTTGGAGAAAGACCTTTTCGATTTGGAGATGCCTGGATACATCATAAAGAATTCAAAAGCTTTGTTAAAGCAAGCTAGGAAAATAATGTAGAAGCATGGAGAGCACTAGGGAAATTTGAGGGGGATCTAAAGAGCTGGAATATTAATACCTTTGGACACATAAATCAAAGGAAAAAAGAAACTATAAGAAGAATATGTGGCACCCAAAGGTCCCTGCAGGATAGAGGAAACCCCCACCTAGAGAAGCCAGAACAAGAATTATAAGAGGAGTTGAAGAACATCTTATGGCAAGAGGAAATCTTGTGGTTTCAGAAGGCCAGAACAAAGTGCTTGAACGATGGAGATCGAAACACCTCGTACTATCATCTTAAAACCAAAGTCAAGAGGAGTAAAAATCGTGTCACTACATTAAAGGATGACCAGAATAATTGGGTGGAAGGACGCAAGGAAGTGGGGAAGCATTTAAATAATTATTTCAAGAATCTTTTCAAAGAGGAAGAAGAAGAGAGAGGCTGGGTGCATACAAATCATAATTGGCCGATTATAGAAAGACAAGAGTAGAGTGCGATGGAAGAGGCGATTACAAATGAAGAAATCAAAGAAGCAATATTCTCTATTGGGAGTTTCAAGGCCCCTAGGGAGGATGGATTTCAAGCAATCTTCTTCCATAAATGTTGGGAGATTGTAGGAGAAAGTGTATGTGAATCGACTAATCCTAGAAGAATAGAGGAAGTGAACAAAACGCTGGTGACTCTAATCCCCAAGATTGAATGCCCAGAGAAAGTACAACAATTTCGGCCTATCTCCTTGTGCAATGTGATATATAAGTGTATCTCTAGGTTGCTTGTGAAGGGACTGAAATGTATCTTGCCTAAAATTGTGTCCCCTCTACAAGCTAGCTTTGTTCTAGGGAGAAATATCCATGACAACATTATCATTGTTAATGAGATGATTCACTCTATGAGAAGGAAAAAGAATAACAAATGCTACTTGGCGATAAAGGTAGACCTGGAAAAAGCATATGATAGAATTAATTGGAAGTTTCTGGAAAAGGTGTTCCAGGAGCTATAGTGCTCGGGAGAAATGGTTGAGAGAATAATGAAGTGTATTAATACTACATCCACTAATATTTTGTGGCATGGAGACAAGCTGGATAATTTTACTCCTACTCGGAGTATAAGGCAAGGCAACCGTATTTCCCCATATTTATTTGTTCTTGGAATGGAAAAACTCACACACTTGATACTTGATAGAGTGAGAGCGAAACAGTGGAGAGGAATGAGAGCGGGTTAAAATGGCCCAATCATATCCCATATGATGTTTGCTGACAACTTGGTTGATTTTGCAGAAGATGACAATAAAAATATAAATGTTATTTTGGAACGTTTGCAGGTGTTTGGTGAGATGTCGGGTCACAAAGTTAGCCAAGCCAAGATAGTTATCAATTTTTCTCCTAATGTGACAAATTGCAGGAGGAGAGAAATATGTAACACTAGTGGTTTCAAAGAAGTGGAGGAGCTGGGAAGATATTTAGGTGCAAATGTATCTCAACCAAGGAAGAAAAGAGATAAGTACAAGCATATAGTGGATCGAATGGGGAAAAGACTCAAAGGTTGGAAAGCAGCTGGCCTATCATTAGCCACAGGTTCACACTAGTCAAGTTAGTAACAAGCTTGATGGCAATTTACCAATGCAACATGACTGTATTCTAGTGGGAGTAATAGAAGAAATAGAGAGACTATAATGTACTTTCATGTGGGGAGACTCAAAAGATGCAAAAAAAAAAGACATGCCATAGCATGGGAAAAGTTATGCAGGCCCAAAGACCAAGGGTAGGTATCAAGTCTCTAAGAATAATGAATGAAGCATTTCTAAGAAAGATACCTTTAAGACTTTGTACCAACCCTACTAATCTATGGGTAAGGGTTCTCATTAGAAAATATGGCAGAGTTTGGAACCTAAGAGATAAACCAATAGTGAAGAAAGGTGACTCAAGGTTATGGAAGGAGCTAGCGAAAGTCTGGGACAAGTTTGAAGGAAGCATTCAAAGGCCACTTGAAGCTGAAGATAGGAGATGAGTAACATGGAAGTTAACAAGTCATGGGCAGTTCACAACCAAAAGTGCCTACCAAAATCTGTTAGGGGAAATTGTCTGATTGTTCATGATTATTATATGATTTTAACCACTAATAATGGGAAATTAACATTTGATTCAGGAGAATTCTATGGGAATTAGGTAAAATTGCATGTATGGTTCATATTTACGAAGTTAATTACATTTTGATGATAATTCGAGCATATTAGGCTTTTAACTTATGTATTCCACATTCATGGATTTAAAAATACCTCATATGTACTTTAATTTCCCATTATAGGTGCAAGGTGGATGCTCCAAACGAAGAAAGAAGCAAAAAGTCAAAAAAGCAGAAAAAATGCCTCACTGTAGACCCTTACGGTGAGGTCCACAGTGAGAAACAGAGAGGGAGGCAGATAAAGGGTGCCTCGCCACAACGAGGGCGCAAATCCTAAACATAGTAGGAAGTTTCTGATTCGAATTTATTTTTTGTTTTAGTAATTGGGTCTTCTTCCATTGTTTCCTAATCAATATTTTTGACCCCAACAAGCAACCTTAGGCCAGATTGAGATTAGGAAGTTTCCTAATTAATTATCCTACTCACTATTTCCTATCTTTACTAGGTTTCTTGAAGATTGATTGATTGGGTCTTCCCCAATCCTTTCCTAATTGTTTTGGGAGATCAAAATAGGCAACCCTAGGCCAATTTCGATAGTTTATAAATTGCTTCTGGTACCAGAGGGGGGGACACACGAAAATTGAGACACCAATTCTCACACCATTCACCATTCACTCACTCTCATTCCTTCCATTCTCTTACCCTCAGTCCCTCTGCATGAAATTCACTCTCCCTTTCATCCATCTTCATAAATTCCACTCCTACCACATCAATTTTATGGCTTCCAACTCCAAACTCCAATCTGTTGTGTTCGAGAGCATGAGCAGCTAAACTTCTTGTAGGGATCTTGATGGAGGAAGGCAACCAGAGCTTCAACGTTCTTAATGGGGAGTTATTTAGTTTCTCTTGTCTAAGTCTAATTATGTATTACGATTCGTTGTGTTTTGTCTTATGTATTTGGTCTTGGAACAAGTGTGCTTTAATGTTTAATCTTTTGTTTAATGGTCATGCATGTAATTAAGTGATGTTCTTTTATATGTATGAACCTAAGTGTTGATTTCATGATATTATGTAATAGATGTGCTTAATTTATATCTTCTTTGGATTTCTAGAATATGCTGAATGCATGTGTGATTGTATGTGTGTTTAGACACTAGGTCCAACGTTAGATGGATTGATTTACTTCTAACGGGAGTCTCTTTACTTGTTTATCATAAGTCTTCACTACCAAGTTGGGACTTAACGATTGCCTATTTGATTAATTAAATGAGCGATGCGCCACGATAGTTAATTAATTAGGTCAATTGGACTAAGAGCGGTTGCCTTAGGTTAAGCATCAGAACTTGGTTAAAGCTCCCATATCACCTTAGAAGCTAGGAAAGTTGCCCAATTCATCAAGAGACCCATATTCATCTCATAAGTTTTTCATAAATCCATTTTAATTACTTTCTCATAAATCAAAAATCCCAAAAAGAAGTAGTTTAATTTAGCTTTTCATCCATTTTAATTGCTTTTTCATGCATTTAGTTAGCTTAGGCTCCTTGAGAGATGATCCGGGGAAGCACCACTAGTGCAATCATTGGTTAGAAATATTTTGCATTTGCACCGCAAGGCATTTAGGAAGGCGACAAATCAATGGCTCCATTTCCGGGGAGTCATTTTTGACTCCTAAGTTAGCTAAGTGTCAATTGCTTATTGACAAGGGGTTAGTAGTATTTAAGGTTAGTTTTAGCTCATATAGTTGCATTTAGGTTTTTAGTGTAGTTGTAGTTGCATTTGCATTGATAAAAATTGAAAAATCCAAAAGATAGTGTTCTTGGTCTTGTGCTTGATTTTTACTACTGTGCATGTGGTGTATGTTGGAAATGCTTAGTTTTGATGATGTCAAATATAGAGTTAAATGTAGGAAGCAAAAAGTGTGTATAAAGTGTTTATCTCATACTGTCTATTAGACTATGTTTGCTATATGTTTACTGTGATTGAAAGCATTGCATACATGATTACATAACATGTCCATAGGCTCAGATTGCATACATAACAGCATGTAACTTAGTCTGGAATAAACTGAGATAAAGAATCATGATGACTAAGTAGAAGCTCTATCGCTAAAGGTCTTCACCATAGCTAATGGAATGTGTAGAGCTAACCTAAGCAAATAAGAATAGATCTTATCGCTAGACTCTATCTCTATCGCTAAGGCCCCTCAGATAACATGAATAAATACTCGGGGAAGAATGTTAGATCAATTAACATAGTAACTAGCGATAATGGGATTAGCTATCAATAGAAAAATGCTTATTGAGATGACAGCTAGTACGCTGAACATTGAACTAGAATAATATGCTAGCGATAGCATGATTTGCTATCTATAGCATGATTTGGTATCTATAGAAAATACGTTGAAATTCCTTAGCTGATATAGTCTCCATCTCCTTGAGCTAATGAAATGCACTATCAATAACATCACCTGTCAAGCTAGCAATAGCCAAGGGAGCTAGCGCTAATGAAAAAGCTGACATGCAAGTACAGTAGCAGGTAGCAGCAGGTTATCGTTACTCACAGTCTCCATCTCTCTTAGCTCATCCTCTGCAAAATTAGTTGAAGCAAGAGAAGAAAGAAAAGTGTCAACGGCTAGTTCTCCAAGTCTCCAACGGACAGAAAAGTATAATACCCTATATAAAGACTTGAAGACATCTAAAAAAAAAGCACATACGACGCACTACACAAGATGTAACTATGACAAGACGAAAAACAGAGGGCTCTACATAGATTACACAGAGGAACAGTTATATACAAGTGAGCCCAGAAATGATGAGTTTAGTGCATTAGAAAAGAAGAGCTAGAGCACACATTGTTCAGATTATTAAGCTCTATAATTTGTATTTCATCATTCTCCTTTCTGTACTTCAGTGATTATCAAAATTCCTTCTTTGAGAGAAGTAAACTTTCTTTGTAAACCTTCTGTTTTAGTGAGTGAAGCTCAAGATTGGGTAATCTTGAGTGGGAAACAGATTGTATCCTTACAGGTTGTAAGGGGGCATTTAGAGGGAGTCTAAAGCTCGTTAAAAGGTTGGCAGGTGATCCCGTGTTGTAAAACCTGTGGTAAAGGCTTCACAAGTGCCCGGCTAAACTTGTGGGTTGTAAAGGTTTCTCTTGTGCCCGGTTTAAACAAGAGGGTAGTGGAAATCTCAGGTGGAGCCTGAGGACTGGATGTAGGTTACGGTAGACCGAACTAGGATAAATTCTATTTGCATTATCTCTTCCCTAAACTCTCTTAGTTTCCAGCATATCTACATTATATATCTCTTAGTGCATTTAACAGGTTTGAAATACTCAGTGATAATCCGAAAAAGATTTTAAAGATTACCTTCACTGTGTTTTAGAAAAGAGAAGTTTTGAATTTACCCTATCACCCAATTCACCCCCCTCTTGGGTGACAGCAGCACTAACAGTGTATTGCTAGTTTCTTGCACCATTTGAGTGAATTTTGATTGACTAGTTCCTGTTGTGTGGTTTTTGCCTTGATTGGTTGAGCTTGTATTTGTGCATCACATACCCATATTTTGCATAACACTCAATTTTTCACAAAAAATCACTTAACTAAGTCATTTACTATTGTTTGGAGTTGGTGAGGCCATTTGCACCCATTTTTAAACTCAAATTCTTGAACTTGTGCATTTTGTTTATTTCAAAGAAGTAGTTTCTTGCAATTTGGCACTTTGGAGGTGAAATTTGGTTCTAGGTGATTTTCAAGTGTTTTGACATTTTTCCTAAACTCCCTCAACTCATTTAAACTGTTTCAATCATTGGTTGTGTTAAAATTGCTTAAAATCACTTTTGGACTTAATTCCCTCTTTGCTGTCAAATTGTAGGACTTCACTGTCAAAGTTTTCTGTACCTCTCCGTAGCCCCCACAGTAAAGGCCATAGCGAGGCTTGCCTTGTGTCACTGATATGTTTCTACAATTCTGTACCTCACCATGGACACCCACAGCGAGGGCCACAGCGAGACACAGAAACCAGAACCCTTCTGTTTTTCTGCATCACTTGCATCTTGCACCACTTTTTCCCCAATTTAATTCCAATTGATTCCAACTTTTTCACACACATTCTAATCATATTTTGTGACTTGTTTGCATCGGTTTCACTCATATTTCATATCCATATCATTAATTTGACTTGTTGGTGCTATTTGTTCAATTTTTGGCTCTTTCCTTGTTGTCTTTTTGCATTCCTTGTATACACTTGCTGTCTGTTCCTTGTGTATCATTAGAAGCAATACTAGTGAGTCTAACTTATTTCCTGAAAACCCTGAGATAGAGCTTCAACTTACCCAGTTAAGAGCCAATAGAGCCACTGCTTCTACTACCGAGGTAGTTGTAGAGGAAGCATCTTCTAGTGACTCTAGTGACCAGGACACTAACACCTAGTTTGACCTAGATTTTCTAGCTATGGATCCACTCAATCACCAGATTAACCCAATTTTCCCGGAATGCCTGTTTTTCCCAACATACCAAATGAAGGTGTAGAGCCACCTAGGAACAAAAATGGGGGTAATGGAGTCACGGTGCACATGGTCAAAATGGTAATGGGGGTGGGATACCACATGGAGTTAGGGGGAGTATTAGGGATGCTACCACTAATAATTTTGATTATAATTCATTCATGAATGCATTCCCTAATGTTAATGCAGGTTATGAGATTAAAGGTTTATTAATCCAGTCCTTACCTAAGTTTCATGGTTTGCAGGTTAAGGAATTGTATTTGCACGTGGATGAGATATTTGTGCAGTGCATTTCTATGCTACCAGCTGGTGCACATATTGATGATGTTATGTGAAGAGTCTTCCACCTCACTCTTGAAGGAAAAGATAAAGAGTGGTACATGAGTTTGACACGTATTGCACCTGCAGCCTTACGTTCGTGGGCTAATTTGAAAAAGGCCTTCTTTGAGAGGTTCTATCCTGCTACAAGGACCTCTACTAGATGAAAAGAGATTAATGGAATTGTGCAAGATGTAGATGAGTCCCTCTATGATTATTGGATGCGATTCCATGATTTGTTGAAGGGTTGCCTACACCATTAGATACCTGAGGAGCAGTTAGCTCAAATTTCTATGATGGGTTATGTGAAAAAGAGCAAGACAAGCTAAATTCTGCTGCTGGTGGCTCTTTCATTGATATGACAGTTGAGAAGGGCCGGGATCTTATTCAAAAATTAGACCTCACTAACCAGCAGTATGGTACATCTCGGAGATCTGTCTAGGACATTGATTGAGTTGAGGCCACTTCTCCCCACATCCCTCAGATGGAGAATTTTGAGTTTAAGCTCAATGCTATTTTGAACCGTGTCTCTGGTCCTTCTTCTTCTTCAGGCCAAGCGGCAAGTAACAAACTTGTAGCCCCTTCTTGTGATTTTTGTGGATCTGCTATGCATGTATCTTGTAATTGTCCCTCCCGGTATGCGGATTACAATGCCATGTTCCAAGGCACCAGGGAGGTGGAAACCACGTTAGGATCCGTATTCCAATACTTATAATGAGGGTTGGCATCAAAACCCTAAGTTCTCATGGAGGCAGGATGGTGATGCACATAGGCCATTCAATTGCCAAGGCCAAGGTGAAGTTCCTAACCAGATAGTCCCTCATAAGTCGGATAAGTTTGATGAAGTGGCTAAGATGTTCAAGGCTATTGACTCTAAGTTAGACAAGAATGATGCTAGATTCGAGCAGCTTGAGACAAAGAATTCTAATATGGAGGAATTTGCTACCAAATTGTCTATTTTTTTAGTGAGCTGCAGGCACAATTGAGTGGTTCTATTCCTTCTAACACTGTAATGAATCCAAAAGCCCTTAATGCAATAAATCTGAGGAGTGGGAAGATGCTTAATCCTACTCTACCATCTAAGAGGGTGCTGTTTGTGATTGATGAGGAGGATGAGGAATATGTTGATAAGGAGATTGTTGCTGATAAACCTCCTCTGAGACCTTTGAAAAGATCAAAGCTTTCGAGCATACATGAGCATGGAGAGTCGAGTTCTAGCAATGACCTAGCCAAGTCTCCGGCTAAGGAGGTAACACTTTCTAAAATTCCCTATCCACATGCTTTTATTAAGAGTAGGAAGAGATTAGATGATCAAACTGAAAAAGAGATGCTTGATTTTTTTGGCAAGTTTCATGTTAATGTTTCATTTTTTCAGCTTGTAAAATCCATGCCTAGTTATTGTAAGTTTTTGAAAGATCTGTGCACTAACATTCATGTAGGCCATTCATGCGGACTGCTGGTTCTATTATTGATATTAGAAATGGTTTGATAACTATGGAAGTAGGAGATCATAGAATTAGCTTTAACATGTATGAGACTATGCGACACCCTTATGAGGACTATTCTTTGCTTGATGTTAGTGTGCTTGATATTACTGTTGAGGATGCCATAGAAGAGCATGAGTTAGGTTTGAATTCATATGATTCTATCTCTGACTTAGATGCTTATGACTCTTATGTCTCTGCATTGCCTTCTATGTTTTCTCTCTCATCTTTGAGTAGTGATGTGAATGATCTTGATTCCCTTATGCTTGATAGTTTGCTGTCTATTAGAAGGGATGTCTCTTTGCTTGATGATTCCATCTGTGACATGAGTTTCACTAACCTCTCCTTGTTAAGTGATGATTGTTCTGTGGAGTATGGTAGTTTGTTCAGTGCTTAGGTACCAAGAATGTTCAGGAAGTGGAGTTTGAGCTGGAAAACCATGATGTGAGCTTGTAGGGGATAACCTTTACTCCAGCCACGATGACTCCCACTGCTCCCATCGGGCCTACTTCTCATGTGGTTTCAGGGCCATTTCTGTCCCTTCTTCTTCTTTTTCTTCTATTGATTCACTTTCTAGACCTAGAATCTCCTCCCATACCTTGTGCTATTTAAATGATCTTGTTATGCAAAGTGATACAGGTGTGCGGAGTGGAGGAAAAACCGAGGTAGTCGCTGTAAGTAGTCAACCAGTGGTTGATTTGGCTACCCAGACACCATACTTGAGTGTGGATGATACTTTCCCCAAGGAAGTTGCTGTAATAGACCAACTAGTGGTTGGTTCAACGCTTGGGAAGACCAATGGCCAAGTGGTCAATGCTGTTAAGCCTAGTTCTAATCGTGTGGTCGGGTCAACAAAGGGAAGTTTTTCTATACCTAATGCTTTGCCTTCCCTTGTTCCTTCTATTATTGAACCCACTTCCCTTGAACTTAAGCCTTTACCTAGTAATCTGAAGTATGCTTTTCTTTCTTCCGATGATACGCTGCCTGTGATAATCTCTAGTGATTTGATGGCAAGCAAGGAAGCACAATTGTTAGATGTTTTGAAAAAGTATAAGAAGGCTATTGGCTGGACATTGGCAGATATTCTGGGTATAAATCCAACTGTTTGCACTCATCATATTTTATTATAGGATGATGCTAGGCCTCTTAGGCAACCACAGCGACGGTTGAATTCACTCATTTTAGATGTTGTCAAAAAGGAAGTTACCAAACTCATTAGTGCTAGCATAATTTATCCTATTTCGGATAGTGAGTAGGTTTTACCGGTGCAGGTGGTACCTAAGAAGTCTGGAATCACCATTGTTAAAAATGAAAATGATGAGCTTATTCCCACGAGAGTGCAAAATAGTTGGCGAGTGTGTATTAATATAGGAAACTAAATGACGCCACTAGAAAGGACCACTTTCCCCTCCTGTTCATCGATCAGATGTTGGAACAGTTGGTGGTTCGCAGTCATTACTGCTTTCTAGATGGTTATTCTGGGTACTTTTAGATTCCTATAGCATCCGAGGACCAAGATAAAACCACTTTTACATGTCCATTTGGTATGTTTGCATATAGGCAAATGCCTTCAGCCTTTGTAATGCGCCAGGCACATTCTAGTGATGCATGATGAGTATTTTTGCTGATATGCTCAATGATTGCATGGAAGTATTTATGGATGACTTCACAGTTTTTGGAGATACATTCCATACGTGCCTAGAGAGTTTAGAGAGGGTACTCGCTAGATGTGTCCAGAAAAACTTGGTTTTAAATTATGAAAAGTGTCATTTTATGGTTTCTCATGGCATTGTATTAGGACACCTTGTTTCTAGTCGTGCTATTGAAGTTAACAAGGCTAAGACCGAGGTGATAGTGACCTTGCCTTATCCATCATGCTTAAAAGATCTTCGATCTTTCTTGGGACATGCAGGCTTCTATAGGCGCTTCATCAAGGATTTCTCTAAGATAGCCTTACCCTTCTGATTTAACCTTTTGCCTAATGCGCCATGGGGGTTAAAATCAAGATTTGATCCAAGGATTGCAATATAGGTTGCAACCCCAGGTCATTTCATTTGAGGAGTCTTTTAACCTACCTAAACTAGCTAAATGCAATTAAAACAATAAAAGGTAGGGGGTTTTGGTTTGAAAATTCATTTACTAAAACTATTGACAAATGCAATTACTTGTGTTTTTTTTGGTATTTTAGATTAATGAGTGAAAAGAGTTTGGATTAAGGGTGATTTTATAAAATGGGCTTTGATAGTGTTTCGGTGGCTCTCACGCTTCGTTAAAATTGATATTGTGAGTTAAAAGATTGACAAATCTCTGATTTGTAATGCTTTTATATGCTTAAATTAAGGCAATTAACATGATTAAGATGCAAGTTTGGTCTAATAATGTTTAAGTAAATGTCTCAAAATCTCAAGTAAAATGAGTGTAAAATTAGGATTAATTAGCCATAATTGTAGATTATTTGAGCTATAGGGCTATTTGATCCTTTTTCTATCTTATTTCCACTTGTAGGGTTGTTCATGACCAAAAGATCAGATCTCGGACGGGGAAGAAGACCAAACGAAGAGGGCAGAAAAGAACGCACTTCGCCGTGGCCTCGCCAAAGAGCTCACAAAAGCACCAGAAGCAATGTTAGCTCGCCGCGGCGAGGCTACGGCGAGAAGAACCCTGAAGAGGCAGAGAGGAAGGCAGCTCGCTGCTGCGAACGGTGAGACGCTGTTCTGCAGAATTTTTTAGTTCTCGTTTTGGGCCTCTGTTTCGGATCCAACTTAATACCCACTCTTAGACCCGACTTGGGGACCTATAAATACTTAAATCTAAACCCTAGAAGGCAGATTTGGTTCACATTTCACACCCCCAAGCCCTAGCTCTCTCTTCTCCATCTTCATCTTCATCTTCTTCATCTTTCTTCCTTCCACCCATGGCTTCCACACCTTCCTACCTTCTTGTTGGTTCTTCCATGGAGAGTAGCAGCTAGGCTCCACCATTCTTGGTGGTGGGAGCCAAGGGATGAGCTTGAAGCTTGAATAGGGGAGTTTTTCTAGTTCTAATCCTTCCTCCATTTGTTGTATTTATGCTTTTCTAGGGTTCTAGAGTTGCATTTATGGCATTTGGTGGAATGTATTAATTGCATTTGGTTGAAGTCCATTTATGGCACTTGGTTGAGTGCATTTATGTCATTAGGGTTGAAACTATGTTCATGTTATTTCCTTCTTGTATAATGCTTGACATTGCTACTTATTAACTTTGAGTTTAATGAAATTTATGGGTTCATAGTTTTGTTATTCTCTTTGTGAAAATTATGTACTAATGCAAGGTGGCTTGGTTAGTGGATTAAGAGTGTTAAGTTATTTGCTTGAGGGAGATGGCATAAGAATTAATTGGTTGTGTTGAGACATTGGGCAAACACTCTTTAGGCCCTAATTTATTGTGTGGGTGGCCATCAATGGATTAGGGTTTAAAGATAAATTTAGAGCAATTATGGGGTGGCCCAAATTGTGGATTTAAAAATCTTGCATAATCAATTATTTCTTGATTTTGAACTTAATCAACTTGGGTTAAATTAAGTAATGTGCGGGGTCCCAGCGTTAATTAAGTTAACCTAAGCCTAGCCTAGAGGGGTTCCTCTAGGGTTCTTTAGAAATCAATTAAACTCCCTAAAAATCTTTAGAAGCAATGATTCCCGAATCTCTCATTCATCAAGAATGATCTTTATCCCATTCTCATCCAAATCTCACATTTAATTCCCACCTTTTACTTTACCCTTTTGCACATACCAAACTTCATACTAAAACCAAACAAAAATGCTTTTTACCCGCCTTTTCAAGTTTACATATTAGTTATTAGGAATCATATTACACTAGGCTCCTTGAGATCGACACCCAGGGTTAGCTTCCACTATCCCCTCAGGTTTAATTTCTTAGAGAGCGGACTCGAGGCGGCACTGCTCTGATACAAACCCCAATTTCTAAGCTCTTCAAAGATGCACCATGTATAATTGAAAAATCCCCAAGCAACCACTAGAGGTAGCCCTAATTAATGACTAATCAAGCAACCACTTTCTTAGCTATTACTTAGGGTTAGTATTAAACTCTACTCGGTGTGTGTTGAAACTTGAGTTTTGAAAACCGATTCCTCTCAATAATGTGCAACCACAACATTCAATTGGATAAATTAAGCTACACAATCTAGCAACCACTAAAAATCATATAGCATCACAAATCCAATAGGAAATTTGAACACACATATCATTCAATTAACATAACTCAATGTCCAACACAAATATTCCAAATCATAAACAATGAAGAAGAAAAATCATGCATCCAATCCAAATATACAAGAGAAATGCAACCACAATACTCAATACATAAGGAAAAGAGCATGAGAAAACAAATAACTCCCCTATTTCACCTATTGAAGCTCAAGCCACCTTCACACCACCAAAGCACCAAGGTTCTAGCATCTCATGTCTTCAAATTCATGCCCAAGAGGACCCATGATGATAGCCTCCATTAATGAAGAAGATAGAACGAAAAGTGGAGTGGAAATGGAAGATGGAAAGGGAAAGAACAAGAAAACCAGTGGAATTTGAGGTGGAGATGAGTGGAGATTAGAGGATTTGAGTGGAGAATGAGGATAGATGATGGAACCCTAGGAAAACTGAGGTATTTTTGTGTTTGGAGGCTTGGAGAGGTGATTTTCGGGGGTTAGGAACTATTTATAACCTTCTAGGAACCATAGAATTCGTAACAGCGTGTTGCTGATTCGTCTTATTCATCGTGGGCTCGCCATGGTCAATTATGGAATTTTAGGGATGTGAGTTGGCCGTGGCGAACTCACAACAAGTAGAGATCAATTCTGCTCCCCGTTTAGCTCTGTCTTATGATCTGTTTTCATCCAGCATTCATCTCTGCAACTTGGCCCTTCCATTGGGTGTATTCCTTCCATGATCTACACATAAAATGGACCTAAGGTAGCATTAAGATGTTCTTGAAAATGGGTTAAATAATAAATCATGCTAATCATGCCCAAATTGCCCTTGACTAGAACAAATTCCAACGAAATGTGCAAAAGACAGAAATTATCCTAATTAGGTGCATTTACCCCAAAAACATGCAATAATCCAATGACTTTATCAATGAAAAGTGTATAAAAATATGGTGCAATCATTTCCCCCACACTTAGACCTTTGTACTCCTGGACAAAGGGTACAATGAAAAGAAGAATGGTTTTAACAAATCAATAATCTTAAGCCAGCATGAATCATGATCAAGAATATGCAAAGGGAGAATTGACAAAGAAATTGGATAAAGCACTGGTGAAGAGGACTCTCAAGATAATAGTGTTTCCCTCTACTCACCTCATGTGGGATCTTTTCACACTCAACTTGCTCAAACAACAATTTGCCATAAGCTTGTAACTACCCTAACATCTCCACACATGTATACAATCACGTATGAATCAAAAGGACTTGAGGGATTGAAATGATGGAAAAGGCAAGATGGAATGCATGTTATGTAAAGGAAAGGTTGAAATGCAATTCAATGTCACTATTGGAGTACACAACACATAAGAGCATAATTTCAACAATAATTATGCCATATCAAGAAATGCCTTATTCTTCAAACTTTCTTACTCTTTTTTTTTCATTTTTTCTATTATTCTCTTTTTCTTCTTCTTCTTCTTCTTTTTTATGCACACTTTTCTATTTTCTTTTCTTTCTAACATATACATGGCATTAATAATAAACAAAAGTGGCTCAAACTCAATGCTTCATCCCAAAATTCACATCAATGCATTACAACCAAGGAATGGCTCAAAATGGGTGAAAAATGGAAAATGACATGTTGTGGGTTTGTGTTTAGGAAAATGGGGTGATGAAATGAATGCCTAAATCATCTTCATGCATGAATTGCAATTATAGCTTTGACAAAGAGTAAAGACAAGTTCTAGAAATTGAATGATCAAGCAAGTATACACTCTTGAAATGAAAATAAGCCCAAAAATCTCACAACAAGGTTAACCTCAATTGCAATTGAACATCCAATTGCAAGGTCAATTAACACAATGCATATGCTTGAAATTAACTCATCACTACCCTTTGAAAATTGAAAGGCTAAAATGCATAGTTCTTTGAATTCTTCCTATTGCTCATGAAGCTCATTGATCAAAAGGTTAAGGTCCATTCTTGCTCCATGGTTTTCAAAAATAGTTGTCACACTAGGTTTTCATAAACAAGTTTTAAAAATGGGTAGAAAAATGCAACTAGGTCCTCCATTGCAATGAATGCGACCCTCCATCACAATGAAAGACTAAGGAGCACAATCTACCTTGGTTTTGAAAAATTTGACAAAAAAATTTAAAAATTATCTCTAATGTGGCATAACATGATAAAACCAATAGATCAAGCAGCAAGACTACCTAGTTATCTCTAATGTGGCATAATATGATAAAACCAATAGATCAAGAGCAAGACTACCTAGTCCCCTCCCCCACACTTAAAATTTACATTGTCCTCAATGTTGAAAATTACCAAACTACCAATTGACTTATCCCTGGTGAAGAGGAAAGTTGCGAAGTCCAATCGTAAGATTGGGGCACAACACGTCCCTACACATAAGGAGAAAGAGAAGAAGACACAAGTGTAATCAACAGTAGGCATGTTTGAAAAACGCAAATCATAGGACAAATGCATATCACAAGTGAAGATGACAAAAAAGTTTCAATGGCCTAGGGCGTTTTATTGAATGTAAATGTCCTAATTTTCTACTTCTATTAGGATGCTCTCTCCCCCACACTTTTTCAATGCAATAACAACAAGATATCAACCAGCCAGTCCAGAATGCATGAAAGTAAACAAGATAAGGAGAGGAAGCAACTTGGCCTCAAGGAGGCTTTACAACCGGTCCATGGTAGAGTTTAAGGAGATGCCCGTTTGACACAAATTCTTTCCCGGTCTCCTCTTCAATGAGCTCTACTATCCCATACTTGTTGACCTTTGTTACTTTGTACGGCCCGAACCAATTGGATGTGAGCTTTCCATGACCATGGCGAAAGCGGGCTTGGTACATAAGAACTTGGTCTCCAACTTTGAAACTACGGTTGAAGATCTTGCCATCATGGATCAACTTAGTCTTTTCCTTGTAGAGCCTTGAGATCTCATATGCCTAAAGGCATAATTCATCAAGTTCTTGAATTTGAAGGCATCTCTCAGTTCCAACGGCATCCAACTCCTTGTTACATTGCTTTACGGCCCAATATGACTTGTGCTCCAACTCAACTGGCAAATGACAAGCCTTATCAAAAACTAACCGGTATTGAGACATGCCTAAGGGTGTCTTGAATGCGGTCCAGTATGCCCACAATGCATCTTCGAGTCGATCACTCCAATCTTTTCTTGATGGCTTCACAATTTTCTCAAGAATGTGTTTTATATCCCTGTATGACACCTCCGCTTGGCCATTAGTTTGGGGATAGTATGGGCTAGACACTCTGTGGGACACCCCATACTTAGCAAGCAAGTTATCAAGAAGCTTGTTGCAAAAGTGGGTTCCTCGATCACTTATGAGACTTCTTGGTACTCCAAATCTACTAAAGATATTGGACTTGAGAAACTTGGAGACTGTGGGTGCATCATCCTTTCGGGTTGGGATAGCTTCTACCCACCTTGAAACATAATCTACGGCAAGTAGGATACGAGTGAAACCGGAAGAAGGCGGGAAAGGTCCCATAAAGTCTATCCCCCAAATGTCAAAAATCTCACAAATTAGAATGGGTCGTTGGGGCATCTCATGTCTTTTTGTCACACTCCCCCCAAATTTCTAGCCCTTACCACATGATTTACAAAAGGAATAGGCATCTTTAAAAAGTGT
The DNA here is from genome assembly GCA_037074515.1 of Mimosa bimucronata. NCBI lineage: Eukaryota > Viridiplantae > Streptophyta > Magnoliopsida > Fabales > Fabaceae > Mimosa > Mimosa bimucronata. Next base: position 29,412,247 of record CM073438.1, on the reverse strand, counting down.
AGGCCAATAGAAATCGGCATCTAATACCCTCCTAGCAGTTTCCTAGAACTACAGTGTCACCATCGAGTGGCAAGCGGAAAGAATGTATAGGGACTTGAATTCTGGCACACATCTCCAGATGACTTGATCATTGCAAAGTCTCCATAGCAGCAACTAATCATGAAATTTTTATGCAAACAAGACTGAGATGGGGAAGAGACTTTGAAGTGGCAATGTGCATAAAAAATCCAGCAGCAAACACATCAAAATGAGTCGCAAACATTCAGTGAAAGATCTTATAGCACTTCTGCAAAATTTAGGACAATATCAGCTACATCTGCAACAAAATGCAACAATACTAAAGCAAAAACCAGCAACAATCAAGCAAACTATGCAGCAAGTATTTCAACGGTATGACAGCCAAACACAGCAGCAAAGTAATGGCATAGAATAACAAGTTTGTAGCAGGACAACAGCAGAAAATTTGCAACAAATTTGATAATTAACACAATAGTAAACAGGAAAATGTGTGTATTAAATCAGCAGCAACTTTGAGCAAAATGATCAGCAACTTTACACACAATTCAGTGCCAAAAATTCAGCACATATCACAGCAAAAAAAATCAGCAATTCAGATCAGATTTAAGCAGCAAAACAACTACACAATTCTGCAGCAAATAGCACAAAATGACAGCGCAATTCAGCAAAAACCAGCAGTCATGTGACAGCGATTTGCAGCAATAAAACAGTAGCTTTATGCAGCGAGAAGTAACAGAAAAACATGCACAAAATCTGCAGCAAAACAACTCAAATGGCTGCACAGATATGCAGCAAAATAGCTGCACAAATCAATACAGAAAAACGCAAAATTCTAGCAGCAATCAGCAGCAAATTCACAGCACGTTGATAGCAATTTTTCAAAAAGTCCACAATTAATTCTAAGCCATTTTAAGCCTCCCCAATAATCAAAACAAGTTTAAATGAGTTAGGGGGACTTGGGAAAAATGCCAAACCACTTGAAAAACGCTTAGAATCAAATATGGCCACTTGGGTTGCAAAAATGCACAAAGTAGTTTTTGAAAATGGGTCAAAGTTGCAAAAGTGAGAATTTGGCTTTAAATACTTGCAAACACGATCCAAAAATGTTCAAAACACTAAAAATGACTTGGAGAAATGGTTTTGGGAGCAAAGTGGGTTGAAATGCAAAATTTGACCGTTCAATGTTCAAATAACCACCAAATTTGACTCTTAACCACAAAATTCAGCAACTAAACCAATCAAACAAGTTTAGGTACAAGAAGAGCAGCAATGCGCCTATCTAAATATGTCCAAAACAATAGCAAAACAGGGCACACAAAATTTTTAGGTTTTTCTCAAAATTTCCAATGCAATGCTAAAAGGTTCACTAAATGTTTGAAGAAAGTTGCAAAAAGTCCTCAATTAATTCTAGGCTAATGTAATCCCCCCCAAAGATCAAAATAAGTTTAAATGAGTTAGGGGGCTGATTGCACCTAATTATTTTATATTTTGACCCACTAATTATAGTAAATTAGCACTTTTCCTAGGCTAATACATGGCAATTCAGGCACTTTTACACTTAGAATTCCAATACATTGAGTTAATTGCATTTTAGTGCTTAAATGAGAATTTTAAGGTTGAAACTCATGTATTTCTTATTTTTGGACTTGGGATATTACAATTTGTGGTTGAATTTGTCATTGTAGGAAGTCTTGATAAAGATGGGCCCGAATTCCAGAAATTACAATTTAGTGCTCGAATTTCAGAAATTACACCTAGGTCCCGCTGCGCTGCATCTCTCAATTGAGCAAGGACAAGTTGGGCAATTTGGGAGATTAAAGGAGGGCAAAGATGGAATAAAAATTGTTGGGTTCATTTCTATATTTTTTTAAATAGAGATTAAATGAGTAAGGGTCCCGTTTGGAAGCTTATTTGGGTATCTAGCAAAAACCCTTAGATTTTGGGCTTGAATTTCATAAACCAAACAGCCCCTTACCTCCTTTAATCCCTAAAAAAGTGCCCAGACACGAGACTCATCCATCACAGCCACGAATAGCATACACCATCACAGCCACCACACACACCATTCTCGTCCTCACCTTCTCCCTTCACCACCATCACCATCCTCCATCACCACCGTCGGCTTCTTCACCTCCATTCCATTCACAAGCCGACGGGTTCCACCTCCCATCATCCTTCCTTCCTTGTGTTTCCATATTCAGCCACATCTTCACTGTTGGCATCGCACAACCACACCATTAACTTCACCATCGCATTTCCATCTCCATTCACTCAAGCATTCTTTCGGTCACACACATACCCACAGTTCCAGAATCGCTCAAGCGCACATTCTCCTCCTCCTTCACCATTTTCATCATCATTATCTTCGGCCAAATCCCATTCACCCACCACCATTGACATCCCCTTCGTTTTCTCCTCCATTACTGTCATCTTCAACTCCCTCTTCCTCATACGGTCACTTTTTCTTCTCTTTCCATGGCTAACAGACTTTTGGAGATTGTTGGTCTTCTTGGTAGTGTGATGAGAGGCTGATTCTTGGGTGTTCTTGGTGGCAACAATGCAATTGGAGCTTCAATACTTTATTAGGGGAGTTCTCTTGCTTCTTTTGTTTCTAGATTATGTAATTGATGTAGATTCCTAATTGTTTCTTCTTGATATATAATCTTGGAACATGAGATACTATGATTTCTATTCTTAGAGGTAGATTTCTTTTGGGTTATGTATGTAATTTAGCGATTGCTTTTATATGCATAAACTTTAGTGTTAATCACTTGGCATAATGCAATTTGATGTGGTAGCATTGATTATCTACTTTGGATCGCTAGATTGGATTAATGCATTTGCTTCTTGCATTTGGCATTAGACACTAGGTCCATTCTTGAAGGGTCAAATTATACCTTCAAGAGGAGACTCATTGTGTGTTGTCAAGGGTTTTCACTACCAAGCGACTTTCTAACAATTGCCTAGTTGACTAATTGTGCATTAGTAACTAGGTCAATTGGACTTGGGCGATTGCCTTTGGTTTTTAACATTCGGTCTTGGATTTTGAACTCCCAATTCATTTGAGAAGCTATGAAGATTGCAATGTTTTCACCAAGAACCCATACCATTAAAGAGTTTTCAAACTACTTTTCTTTGCTTTTCTAAATTTAAAAAGCCAAAAACAAGTCAATTTACATTTCTTAACTCAAAACTATCAAAAACATCATTTCAATGACAAAACCCCAGTTTCAATCGCTTTCTTCATGCATTTAGGTTAGTCTAGGCATTAAAATAAGTTGACTCCTTTGAGAGACGACCCGAGGTTGAGCCACTTTGCTCAAGCCTTGGTTTCACATATTTTCTTGCATTTGACCCCGAGGCGCACCATTCCGACAAAGGTCAAATCAGGGGCCTTGTCAAAACTGCCAAACCACTTGAAAAAGGCTTAGAATCAAATTTGGATGCCAAAATGCCCAAAAGTGCACTTCTAAATGGACATGAACACCAAGATTTTGCAATTAGATTAAGAAACACTAGGAAATGGTCTCAACAAGTCCAAATAGATGAAAATTAATTTGTTGAGTGGTTTGCTTTGAAAAATTGGTGATATGTCAAATTCTTGGTATGTAATGCACCCAATTCACACAACAATTCAATAGCAAACACACCTAGCAGCAACAAGTCACACAAGCCACAAAGAAAATGTGGAAGAAATCAGTAATAGACCAATATGGCAGTGAGCAAATAGCAAGAACACACAATAGGACAAAATTTTTTGGATTTTCAAAAGTTATGCAATGTGAATGTAGCCTACAACTACTTAACTATCTAAATGCAACTAAATGACCTAAAACTATCCTAAAAAGCCAAAAACCCCTTGTCATGCTCAAATGACACTTAGTTAGCCTAGGGAGTCAAAATTGACTCCCCGGCAACGGCGCCATTGATTTGACCTTTGTCGATATGATGCGCCTCGGGATCAAATGCAAGAAAATATGTAAAACCAAGGTTTGTGCAATAGTGACACAACCTCGAGTCGTCTCTCAAAGGAGTCAATTTATTTTGATGCCTAGACTAAACTAAATGCAAAAGGAAGCTATAAAATCGGGGTTTTGTCATTGAAATGATGTTTTTGGTATTTTTGAGTTAAGAAATGTATATTGACTTGTTTTTGGGTTTTAAAATAAGGAAAGCAAAGTAAATTGGTTTTGAAAACTATTTAATGAAAAAGGGTTCTTGGAGAAAACTTTGCAATCATCATAGCTTCTCAAATGAATTGGGAGTTCAAAATCCAAGTCCAAATGTATTTAACCAAAAGCAATCGCTTAAGCCCAACTGTCCTAATTACCAATTGATTTGGTAACTAGGTAATTGTTAAAAATCACTTGGTAGTGACAGTCCTTGACAAAGAAACAATGAGTCTCTTCTTGAAGGTGTAATTTGACCCTTCAAGATTGGACCTAATGTCTAGTGCTAAATGCAATGAACAAATACACTAAACCAAGCTAGCAATCCAAAGGAGATAAGCAATTCTACCACATCAATTGAATGATGCCAATATACAAACACTAAGGTTTATGCGCATAAAGGCAATCGCCAAATTACATACATAACCCAAAGGAAAACTATCACAAATAATAGAAATCCCTAGTTGATAACTCTTGGAATTCATGTATTTTCATCACATTTTCCTTGAGGTTTTATTCAATCATTTATAATTTTTGGATACTCAAGATAGGAAAATGCTCATTTGATTTTTGGTTGCACATAATTGTTTATTAGTGTAGATTTTGATCACATTTCTAGTTAGTTGCTTATGTTGTTTTTTTTTGTAAATATTGTAGGAATATTTTGATACAATAACCAAGGGATCCCGGATTAAGAAGAACACTTAAAGAGGGGAGAATTTGGGGCTAGAAGCTGAAATTTCAAGAAAAAAGGGAAAATACAAGTTTCTGGATGAATTGTAAAAATTACAGAAAAGGACCTCGAATTTCCCAAATTACAGATAGGTCCCCGAATTTCCAAAATTATAGATAGGTCCAAGTTCGCCGTGAGCTCGCCGCGGAGAATTTACGGTGAGCCAAAACCCCCAAAAAGAGGCATAAACGATCATAGTTCGCCGTGGACCCACGGCGAACGGACTGCTCTGATGCGCGTTTTTTGACTGATTTAAGTAATATAAAAGCTAGGGTTTCGAGGGAGCTCGACATTCTTCGACTCTTGGGCATTCTTGGGGGTGTTTTGCTCTGCTAGGGCATGAAGTTTGGAGGGGATTGAGCTTGGGCTTGGAGCTTTGAAGAGATTTGGGCTTCTCCTCTTGGTTTTTCTTCTCCATTTTCCTTTCCCTCTCTCTTGTTCATGAATGTGCTGATATATGTATATATTCTTTTGGATTCTCTGAACATGTGGAGCTAAGGCTTTGATTCTAAGATTGTATTGAACCCTTGTATGGATTAATTCTTGAATCCTCCTCTTATTTTGTGATTAATGAGATGCATGTGTTTATTTCACTCTTCTCCTAATGCTTCTAAGTGCTTGATCACCATTTAGATATTGTGTTCACTTGATTTATGACTTGAGAGAGTTAGGTTGAGTGTAGAACTTGGGTAAAATAGTGTAAGAACTTGAATTTTGCATGATGAATGGATGGTTTTGTTGGTAAGATAGAGATATACTTGCTAACCTTACATAATCACATTAGGATTGGAGCTTGAAAATTGGATTTTTTTTAATTGTAGCAAGAGATTGTGCAATTAATGAGATTAAACACTTGTTCTTGACTTGAGAGAGCTTTTACAAGTACTTTGTAAATCCTAGATTAGCACATGCTTTCATTGAGAGCATATTTGAGAGGAGGTTAATTGAGTTTTAGGAAGTACAAGGGGGATACATAATCTTAGAACCCATTTTTATCCTTGAAGTTGAAGGATCACTTGTTTATAATTTTGTTTTCATTTATTATATGTTATTTTCATAGTTAATCTTCAATCTCAACACTTGAGTCACTCGAATTGGGCGAGAGTGTGACAATCATTGTTTGATCGGGTTTTGGAACCAAATCCTCGTGGGAACGATACTTTACTTATCACTTTATTACTTGGCACGACCCGTGCACTTGTGACGCAGGGCGAACACTAGTGTATCATGTTCCAAATCACATACACATATAAATTACAAGAATCTTGAATATGTAAGTGAAATTAGACATAAAAGAACACTAATTAACTCCCCTAAATGAGTCCTTGAAGCTCCGGTTGCAAAATCCACCAAGAATCCCCAATGCTTTAGCCACTCATCCTCTTGAGACCATAACTAATGCTTAGGCCTTCTTGCTCCATGAGAAGTGAATGAACCTGAGGTGAATAGGCCAATGAAAGGTAGAGATCATGAAGATAATGAGTGGGTAATATGTGAAAGGTGAATATGGGAGGAGAGGATGCAAAAGGTGTGTTTATGGTATGTGTTGGTGGTGTAAATGATGTAGGGAATGAATGCGTGCTTCAAGAGAGGTGAAGATGGTGGCGTGAATCAAGTGAGGAAGAAAGGATTCTCTTGGGAATGGCATGAGGATGGATCTGGAATGAGGGATGGAGAAATGGCGTGAAGAATGGGTGGATGATTGTTGTGTGTATGGATGAATGAAGAAGGAACGAGAAGATGTATATGGTGGCTATGTAATGGCTGTTCTGGGCAAATGAGAAGAAGATGGTGGCAGCAAAAATGGCTGAAGGTGGGGTAAAGAAGGTGATGGTGGAGCTATGAGATGAAGATGGTCGAATGGGTGGATAATGGATGAATGATTGTGAAGATTGGAAGATTGGAGAAGAAGAGGAATGGCGATGTGTGTGTGGATAAAGGTAAATGACGTTTTCCATGGTGGCTGTCTCGTTTTGGGAGGTTCTGGGTTGAAGAGAATTGGATAAGGGCCTGTTTGGTTGATGAAAATAAAACCCTAGATCAACAGGTTTAAGTTAAATTTCTAAGTGAGCTTCAAAACAAGACCTTTACTTTTACAATCTCTATGTAAAAAAAATATGAAAATGAATCCAATAATTTTTATCTCATCTTTGCCCTCCTTTAAGCTCCCAAATTACTCAACTTGTCCTTGTCCAACTGAGATATGCAGTGCCACAGTACCAAACTGTAATTTCTGAAATTCGGGTACTAAACTGTAATTTCTAAAATACATGCCCTATCCCTTCAAAAACTCCCTACAATGACAAATTCAAGCACAAGTTGTAATATCTCAAGTCCATAAATAAAAAATACACGAGTTTAGACTTTAAAATTATTAATTACACACTAAAATGCAAATAACTCAATGCACTGGAACTCTAAATGTAAAAGTGCCTGAATTGCAATGTATTAGCCTAGGACAAGTGCTAATTCACTATAATTATGGGTCAAAATACAAAATAATCAGGTGCAATCAATGGCTAATGGAGAGTAGAGACCAATATGTCTATCAAAAAGAGGTCTGCCTATTTCTCATCTTTTCTTTGCAAATGATATCATATCATTTGCAGAAGCGTCAGTGGATCAAGCAAATGCGGTCAAGAAAATATTGCAATCTTTTTGCCTTAGTTCTGTGATGAAAGTTAATGCTGCAAAAATAAAAGTGCATTTTTCTAAGAATGTTAACCATAATAGAGTGATAGAGATTAGTTCTATCTTGAAATTCTCTTATGCATGTGATCTAGGCAAGTATCTTGGTGCTAAGTTGCGACATGAGAAGGTCACTACGGCTACTTTTGAGGATATTGTTGATAAAGTGAGGAGCATAATGTTATAATGGAAAACAAATACGCTATCATTAGCAGGTAGAAGGACTCTTATCACGTCAGTGGCGTTGGCAATCCCAAACTATACCATGCAAATGGCATTTCTCCTTCGAATGTTTGTAATACATTGGATATAAGCTTAATATTGGGGTAGTACAAAAAACCAAAGAAAGATTCATCATGTGGCTTGGGAGCAAGTTTGTAAACCGAAGCAACAAGGAAGATTGCGTATTAGAGGTGCTTAGAATCAGAATAATTCTTTTAAGATGAAGTTGGGATGGAACCTTATGAATCGGAAGGAAGATTTATGGGTTTGTGTATTAAGAGATAAATACAAATGTGGGAATGATTTGATTCCTAAAATTGAACCAGGAGTAAGGGGATCTAATGCATGGATAGGTATTAAGAATGCTCGGAAGATTATGCAAAATAAATATGAAGTTAATAAAGAAGGGCATATGGTTTGGCAACAATCAAAAAGTGGACTTTTCAGTGTTAAGTCTACATATACAAGTATCACATAGAGTGAGGATGTACTTGATCCATTTTGGGGAAAGATATGGAAGCTCCAGGTGCTTGAGCGGTGAAGAGCTTTTGTTTGGCTAGCAACGCATAAGCATCTTCTTACTAATGCAGCTAGACGAAAAAGAGGAATTAGTGATGATTAGAAATGTCTGATTTGCAATGAACCCATGGAGGGCATGATACATGTTCTTCATGATTGTCCCCAAATAAAGCAATTGCAGAAAGAACTTGTGAATACTTCAAAATGGGGAAGATTCTACAGTTTAAATTTTTCGAAGTAGTTCCGATGGAATTTAATGATGAATGGGAGTATAGAGGAGCATGAATGGACACTGACTTTTGCTATAACATGTTGTTGGTTATGGAAGAAGAAAGTTCCAAATGCTATGGTAATAGCACGTATCACAGTCATGGCAAGTAGTGCTCATGAGGCAAATGAAAAATTTAATAGGGGTCGAGGGATGTAGGTGTCATCTGAAAATTGCAACATGAAATGGCAGCCACCGAAACAGGGGTGAATTAAGGTAATTGTAGATTGGGCTTATTCCCACATCACTAACACTACTGCATGTGGCGATGTTCTTTGTGATGCCTCAGGTGATTTCACTCGTGGATTCAATTTTAAAGTTCAGAATGGAGACTGTGTTTCTTCTGAGATTTGGGCGTGTATGCATGGATTGAAGATTGCATGGGATATGGTTTATCATCAGATAATCATAGAGTCCGACTCATATGAAGCAATTTCGCTATTGTCAAATGAAGGGAATGATACTCATGCTGATTTTGGCATAATTACTGAAGCAAGGAATATGTTACAACGTGATTGGACTGTCAGACTATGTCAAGTAAGTCGGTGGTTGAATTTAGCTGCTGATCATTTGGCCAAGGAAGGGCTCTCGGCAACGGTGGTTCCGCAATATTTGAACTAGCCCACGCCCAGCTTGATGAGGATTATGCTGTTTGATAAGGGTTAATTAAGATGTAGTGAAGGTTTTATTGTATAAAAAAACTTAGAACGAGGGCAAAAATACATCACATTTTAACTAGGTAAATTCATTTTAGAAAATTCAATAAGCTCTTCCCCCTCAAGTTCATACGTTTTATGGTTCTCAATGCATTCACCCAACTACGATCAATTCTAATTAAGCATACATCATTTCCTACAAAAGTCAAGTTTTAATTACTAGCTTTGGATCAAAGTGATTTAATCATATTACACATTTACTAAAAAATTTGACAAGATTTACCCATAAAAGCAACACTACAAAAAATTTCAACTACAAAACAATTTAGTTCAATTGGTACAAAACTAACTACCATAAGTGATTCAACACTAATAATTAACTGACACACAATATTTCATTGCCATACAAACTTTTGAAAAAAAAAATTAACAAAGTCTCCCTTTACAAATATGAGATCCAAAAGTTTCAATTGAGCAATAGTCACCATCACCAACAACCAAAAATCAACCATTCATGATATTGTACTCAAGCCCATGCAATAACTAATTTATTTTTCTTAGGATAGAATAATAGAATTTATTAACAAAGAAGATAATAACTGAAATCAAATTTACCAAATCATATCATAATCGAAAAGTGGTAGATATTGGGGAAATCAAAATAAAAAAATTTACCAAAAAAACCCCCTTTTGATGGAACATCCAATCACCTTAAAAAACTCTAATATACTTATTCTTACTTTTATTAACAATGTTTTTAAAGTTAGGTTCAAAAATACCTACAAAAAACACAATCTCATCAACCCACACACATATATAAAATTTTAAGTGAATGGTATGAAGTTACTTGGAAGCAATGATATGCCTATTTCCTTGAGAAATAAGTTGAGTCATATGTATCTGTTCCATAATCTATTGTTGGAACCAACACTTGAGCATTGAGAATACTTCATATTTCTTCAATTATTCTATTTGTTGAACTAGCAATCGATAATTAATACCAACGTTTAATCAAGCATTGATATGGATCATCCGAGTGTTGTAGGAACAAATGACTTGGAGCACTAAACAACCATCAAGCAATGAGTGGAACACTCGATCGCCGAGTGAATGCTTGATGGCTAGCACTCATCAACAATCGAGCACTGGAGCAATACTTGAAGCATTGAGACAAACTTTTGAATTTTGATATAAAATTTAATATGCATGTTCCTGACACTTAACTATGAGTTCTAGTGCTGTTAGTTTGTGAAAATTTCATGTAACATGAAAATTGGAGCCAAAAATTAGAAAAGCAAAAAAGCATGAAGTATAGAAGTATATGCTGATATAAGGTTGTCTCCTACCAACTCCACTTTGATTCTGGCAATTAATGAAGCCCATAAATGAGTAAAACTTGAGAAAATACTCTTGGAGAGCATATTTCCTTCAAGCAATGACTCATAACAACACAAGTCACAAGGGTCGCTTAGTCGGCTTCACAAGATCTGTCAAACTTCAAACAATTATAATTCCAATGGCTGGCTTCTCAGACCTTATTCACTAAAGTCTATATATACTTCAACAAGTTTTGAAGAAGGCACAGACAATAAGCAAGAATGCAAGAGAGCAAGAAAGCACTTTTAGCATTCTGAAAAATGTCTAAGTCTTTTGGTAATCTCTTTTAGTGAGCTTAAGAATGGATTTACCTACTCATTGAGTGTGTTAAATTGTAAATATCTTTTAGTTTGATTTCCTAAGGTACTGGCATGCTGAGGAGGGTTTTACCTTTCAAAGTGTAATGGGAAGAGAATAAGAGTGATAGTGTTCTCTTTATAAGGCTGATTCTCTGTAAAGGTTGTCAAGAACATGTTTTGATCTTAATTTAAATAGTGTATCCCAGTAAGGGCAGGAGAACTAGATATTTTTATATATAAAATGAAATAAAATAAGACAACCCAAAAAAATCAACTATGTGAAGCCCTTCTCTCGAAAGAAATGATCAGTGGCCTCCGCTGAGAGAAATTGAAATCCAAACCCCGTTGTGTAAAACTAGATATAGGCCTAAAGGTTGAACTAGTATAAACCCCATTGTTCTTATCCTTCCCTCAGATCCTTTTTGAAAAGAAATTTCAAAATATTAACAAATACCCAGTTCACCCCCTATTGTGTATTGTCCAGCTCTACAGATGTTGCTTCCTGTATCAATATCCATTCCTTTTAAAATGGGCGTGATTTCTTTAGTCATAGTGAAAAAAAATTATATTAGTGCCACCGGTATGTTTTTTAAGTCCGATTTGTTAGAATGGACGTGAATTGGGGACCTAGAAGCTCTTTTCTCTGATAGTGCACCAACCATATCTCCCAACAATTATTATATAATGTGTCTAAATATACTTTCTCTAATCTAAATATGGGAAAATTCTATCAGAAATAAAGGAAAGTAGTTAATTCATTGAAATGATCTTAAAATAAATTTAAAAATATGAAATAAAAATTTAAAAGGAAAAATCCCAAAAAAATTACCATTTGAATTCTAAAATAAAATAGGAAACTGTGACTATTCGAGTAATGATTTTGACTAAATGATTACTTATATTGGAAGGCTCTCTATGCACCTATTCGCGATTTTAACGTTCAAGTGGTACCTTTTTTTGGATTTTCCGAAATTAAAACCCTTGGAAATTGTAAACAAGTGTGACTAATATATGGAATCAGAGGAAGCACCTATAAAGTTCAAGTGCTTTGATACCTCTAGCTTCAAATGTAGCTTCCTTAATTAGTTTCTACATTTCGGCCAAAAAAAACTCCCTCGTGTCCTTATTATAAGAGCTCAAATTTTGAATTGTTTTGGTCCAAGGCCCATCTTGGGTTGTCCCATCTTAATGCGTATTTCCCATTTTACCCCAACTCTCTTTCATACTCATTAATGCCTATATAGATCATAGGCGCCTAATCGATCAGGGATCCTGTGATCGATCAGAGAAGTGAAAAATGAACTAAGGGACTCAGAGCAATCTATTAGAGCAATTAGTAGAATTTAGTGTAATCGATTGGATAAGCCGAATTGATCAGGCACCTCCTGTGATCGATCAGATACCTTAAAGTGTAATTCAATCCAAATCCAAGCCTAATCGATCAGAGAAGGTTAATCGATCAGAGGACAAAGTGTGATCAATCAGTTAATGGATTTAATCTAAATGTAATCTAAGCTAAGTATAATTGATTGAAGAAGCCTAATTGATCAGGGACCCCCTGTTATCGATCAGGCTAGGTATTCTCTAACTTCATATTTAGTGATGCAGGTCATGATTGATGTGTGATCTATGAGTAATCGATCAGGAACCAAAAGCTGTGATTGATCAAAGACCTATGATCGAAGTGGCGATAGATTTAATTCAAATTGAATTGTCAAAGTCTATTTAAGCTTTTAAGTATAGAAGTTGTTCAGACCTATTTTAGGAAGTTATTGTTAGACATATAAGTCTGCCATTAAGAGCCATTTGACACAACAACTCTATTCTGCAATTAATGAAGATAGAGTATCTGAAGCAAACCAAGTACAATGGAGTTAATACTACCCAGAACACATTCTTCTCAACACTTCATCTATGATCATCTCTCCTCCAAGATAAAGCAACAGCTATAACTTTATCAACAGGCAGAATTCCAGAAACCAATATAAAAGCCTTGATGAAGAAGTTGGTAGAGGCAATGATTACGTGCATTAATTATTCTTACTAATTTATACTTACTGCATTCAATACTTACCAACTCTTCAAGAGATCATTCATTGTCTTTGTACTTCAGTGTGTATCACAATCTGTTCATTAAGTGAACAAGTTTTTTGTAATCTCATTTCAAGTGAGGATTACTCTTAAGATAGTGGGATCTTAAGAGTAGGGTGTATTCTTACAAGTTGTAAGGATGAGTGATTAGTAAGAGAGAGTTCTTGTTGTACAATCACTTGTAAAGGCACTCAAGAGCCTGATTGAATCTTGAGGGATTAGTGGAACCCAACTGGAAGTTGGAGAACTGGACGTAGGCCAAAAGTTTGGGCTGAACCAATATAAAGGTATGTGTCTTGATTCACTAAATTTTAATTACATAATTCACCCCCTCTTGTGCATCCCTGCCAATTACAATATTTACACAAATTGGAATAAACTCGGTGCATTGACATGAAATTTAGGATTGGCTCACTATTTTGGTTAGGACTGATAAATAGCGCATCTCCATAGAACCATTTTTTTTTTTTTGAATTTTTTATATTCAAATCTTAATTTAAAACTATATTTTATTATGATTTTATAAAAGCGATACGTGTATGATTTCCTTCCTCAAGTTTGTTCAACTTCTTTCCCCATACATGTGGAGGAGAAACAAAGCTTCAAAGCCACTTTCATTTATAAAGAATAATCTTTTTCACTTTCATCATTTTGTACTCTTGACGTTTTCTGCACCCAGAACAGCAGTACACAGAAACATTTAAACCTAATATATAAATAACTATAAAATGTTCCGGTACAAAAGGGAATATTAATAGGAAACCCATCCCTAATGTTCCGGTACAAAAGGGAATATTAATAGGAAATCCATCCCTAATGTTCCGGTACAAAAGGGAATATTAACAGGAAATCTTTTTCCTTTTTTAATTATTGTTTTTGTCTCTAAGTCTTATGTGGATGTGTAGCTTTAGGAGCAGTTCTTGCCTAATACAATGTGGCTCTTATATTGAATTCAATTTACAATCTATTGTTAAAGTCACAACACATTACACTTTTTTTTATTTATCAATCTTCATTAGTCTCTTATGTATATAAATATATATAATTTCAAAAAATCAACTGCATAAAATATTTTCACGATGAAGGGATGGCGCAGACGATTGAATTTTGCTGCTGATGAAATCCTTTTAAAATAAGAGCACATAACACGACATTTAGATGCATTTGCATAATATAAATTGAAGTAATTAATTAGAAAAAGAAAAGAATAATGTAAAGCTATCACTGTGAGACTCGCATCCTTGTAATCTCTCTGTTTCATTAATTCAAACAAAACATTTGAAAAATTTTTCTTTATTTCTTAGAAAACTAAACGATGCAAAAGACATTGTTGGTGATTATTTGACTTAATTGATCCTGTTATAATTTTTTAAATATGATCAATTTAATAGTAAATGTTAATAAGTGTTTATATCTTACAAGAAATTGGTATTGATTAGTCACAACTCGCAATGTTTAATATACTTTGATCTATAATCGAAGAAAAAATTTGCTGAAAAATGGAGAAAAATAATAGAAACAAATCATGCAATTGATATAAAGAATGAATTATCACAAAAATAAATATTCAATTCGTTCTTTTTAAATATATTAATTTATCGTAAATATTAACACATCTTGTATATGTAACACGTGACATTCATTGAAAACTAAATGCCTTAGTAATGAATTACGAGTTTTAGTGTAACCATTTATTTATATCCACATTGTAAAGGATGTTTTTTCCCAGATTAATCAACTTGGAAGCTAATGAATCCTAGAGAAGAATGGCTAAAAAATATCAAGGAGAAAATAATACTCACTCCAAAATCTAGTAGAGGAATTTACTTAATTCTAAATATAAAATTTTAATCCGCTTAATTTGTCTCTTAAATTCATCATTTTTTCATAAACTCTTCCTATTTATTACATATATTAAAGGATATTTTTTCTCAATGGAGTACTTTCCAACATAGATGATTAAAATAAGTGCTTTAAAAAACTAATACATTTTCTTACATTTAACTAACTTAACTAATTTTCTTACTTCCACATATAAGTTATCCTACTCCTACATTTAGAATCCAACAAATGAGTAATATATATTCTAAACAATGAATCTGTTGTTCTTTTTCTATGTTTTTCTCCCCAACAAATATAGGAACTAATATTTTAAATTGTTAAACTATACCACTCCGTTCCTTATTATAAGTCCAACTACCACAAATTTTTTGTTCCAAAATATAAGTCCACTTTGGAATCAATTAATGCTCTGTGACTATTATACCCCTATGTTGGAAATAGGAAAGATGAGAAAGAGGGTTTATAATGTATAAAATATTATTTTAACACCTATTTTTAAATAAGGGCATAGTTGGAAATTTTTTTGAAAACATGCCATATTAAATGCTATAACTTCCACTCCTTAGTATGTGAGAAGTAGTTAGGATGGACTTATAATAAGGAACAGAGTGGTATATTCCAAGGACATTGTGAAATATACATTTTGATTCTCTAAATTATATATGGATTAATATTTTAAACTCTTAGACTAAATATAGGAATTAAGTCGTATTGGTCAAACTTTATGTATTGAGTTACAATCCAATCAAAACTATATAAACAGAAATATTAATTTTTCTGTTTGTTTGCATGTCTATTAATATTAATGTGTTATGAAATTTAGAATCATTTGGTAGTTAATCATATAACTCATAGTTTCATACTACAAGGAACGAGCAAGCAAGCAAAAATAATATAAGTACGTAAATTTATGAGATGCTAAATCTGGTCCAACAGAAACAGTCAAAGACAATATTAAAAATAATTGAGCCCCACTACCTCTTACCATAAAACTTTATCAGTAGCATCTAATGATTGATTTTTATTTTGCTTTTTTAAAGTCGCTGACAATTCAAATATTATCACTGAAAAGAGAAATCTAATATAATAATCTAGATGGGAAGCATACTTTCTTTTCTTTCCTAAGGATAGAGTGAATTTATTATGTGAGCCTTTCAGATTGAGATCAGGAGCTGCATTAATTACTGATCGATATTCATGGAGGAAAACCCTAGTTCATCATCCAGAACTACTGACAGAAAATTCATCGAAAGGAATCGGAGATATCAAATGAAAGCTCTCTACTCCAAGCTCAAATCTCTTGTTCCTCATCAAACTCCAAGGGTTTTTATCTCTTATTATCCCTTAAATTTATCGTTATGTTCCTTGTCTTTCATCTGCTTATGCAATCTGTATCATGCATGGAAACATACCATTTCCTTTGTGAAAATATGCATTATTTAATTTAGCCACATGAGAGTAACTCCAACGATAAGAGTGAAGTGAGAAATGAGGAGAGAGTTTTACAATTCAAACCCACTTAAGAGCTATACGGTTTTCTCTTGTTCAGAATACGGTAGGCTTGATTCGACGACTAGGAGAGTATAGCATGATCTAACAACTATGCTGTATATTATTACATATATGTGAATAAAAATGACATATGGTTGGATCAAAAGAGTTCTTTCCAAATCATTGGATCAAGTCAATGGTCAAATATGTTTTTGTTTTTTTTACTCTAAAAGATCCAACTCTCATACATATAAAACCACTCATCAGGCTTGCAACTAATTGAGGAATGTTTATATAAAAGAGAATGACAGATGAAAAAGCTGAAGTGAACATTTTATTTTCTTAATATATATATATATTAGTTATGTTTAAATGTATTTATTATATTGTGCTGATCAATGTAGCTTTACATAAACGAAATATCTTATTTGAACCATGGTTTTGAATCTGATGCAGGAGGCTATTCCAATACCTAATCAGTTAGAGGAAGCAACCAATTACATCAAGAAGTTACAGATGAAATTGGAGAAAATGAAGGAGAAGAAGGACAACCTTCTAATTGCAAATAATCAAAGGTCCAATTTTAACAAACATACAAACATGATTAAGAGATCATCAAAATCACCACCATGGTTTGAGATCAGAGAAGTGGGTACTATAGCCTTACAAGTTGTTCTGAGATCTGAATTGGATAGTGAATTTTCGTTCACTGATATTATTCGACTTCTTCATGAGGAAGGAGCAGATATTGTTAATGCCAACTACACAGTTGTTGAAGATGTAGTCATTCATACTATTCACTGTGAGGTAAGCAAAAAAATTAAATTATACGATGAAGATTTTGGGTTTGGAACTTATGTGTTTTGGAGAAATACTCTTTCCTGTTTTAAGTTTAGCCGTACAACTAGAGAGATAGATACGGTTGTTTACTTAAAAAAAACACAGTAAATTAGCTACGGAATTCTGTCGATAAAAATAAAATTCCATGGCTAAATGAGAAATTTTGTAGCTAATTATTTAGCAACAGTCTATTTCAGGACGGATTCTATGGCAAATTCTGTGGTTAATTCAATATTTTTTTTTTTTGTGGTTGGGAAAAAACAAAGATAGATACAATATAGTTCTCATATGATAGGTGGAACCTTCCACTCTTTACATCTCTCTCCTCTTTAGATGGTAGTATAATTACAAAGAATTCACGCTTTTTTCTACTCCTCCAAGCCTAAATGAGTTGGAATTAGATAAGTAATAAATAATCAATTTTGTAAAGATCACAAAAATAGTTAATTTAATTGGGGTTAATTAATACAATTGTTTGTCTTAATAGTTTGATCGAATTTCAATGTTGATCCATATAGTTTTAAATCATAGCCTGTAGTAGTCTCTATATATATATAGTTTCATTTTAAAAAACTTGGTCTAAGTTTAGTTAACACCGTTGAGTATGCCGCTTTCATTTTATATTGAAAACTACCTTCCATGAAAACCCCTTAAAGTGCAATTAATATGATTAATTTGGAAAGCAAATTATCAATTTGGAATTCAAAATGAATTAAAATTATATATTTAGAGTTAATGAAATCCTACACTTATCCTACATTTAGGACTCGAGCTGTATTATATATGCTTATACATGCCTATGGGTCATTTAAAAGGAGAAATAGTCTATATAGATAACTTGAGAACAAACTTATAATTAATCTTCTTTTGGTTACTATGAGATTTCCTGCATTATTTTTCAGGCAAAGGAATCGGTCAACGTTGCTGCGATGATATCCGAGAGATTAAGGAGATTTTAATGCATATTTTATATAAAGGAATTGCTTATTTTGAACACTTAGCTATAGTTATAAGTAACACTAAGGAAATTCAATATTGTTTGTAATGTACTAGCTAGTTAAAATTGCTGAACCTACTATCCTTTTGATGGAATGTATAGATAAATTCTCAACATACATGCTTTCAATATGAGTGAATTATTTCCTTATACGAAATCGATTAAATAGGATTAATTTTACCAATAGTAGCTTGAATTATGTTATACTGCTCTCTAAATGAATACTCTATTAGTTTTCACACAAATTGAATCACATGACTTGCACATCGGGATGGTGTGAGTATTTTTGGATGTAGCTAATGAAAATTCTATTAACCTGCAAGATATGACAAATTGGAGACTAGCCTATTTCACACCTTAGTTTGATAAGATAAAAGAAAATAATATTCACAGAGAGTATGAGAATCACTATCGTTTTTCAAAAGTAACCCTCTAAATAGAAGATCATGTGTTACTTATAAGACCTCACGAAAAAACACTAAAACGCTCTATTTTTCTTCCATATGGTATATTGTAATTGGAAACCACTTTCCATTAAAGACTGTATGTCTTCCCTGTGTGATTGGAATATGACGACTGAAACGTACAAACTCATGAATTATTTGTTTTTTTGAATGATAAAGAAAGATCATCTGTACCTATAATAAAATGATCTCATGTCATCTCAACGTCGTTGCCACTACTTCATTAATACTCCCTCGGCCGTTCCTATTTATGAGATATGATTTTGAGTATGCCGTGTTCCTCTTTCTAAGATAGGATTAGGGGATATTTGATAACTTTTTTGTAAACTCCCCATTTATTACCTCCACTTAATTATACAAAAATTATATATACCAAGTACCAACGTTGTATTTATTGCTCTGTCCATTATAAATTATGTCTCTACTACATATGTTCTCTTCAACATAAATGATGGCATTTTTACAACAAAAATATAAATTCACTTTTTACATATTTATCGCACCTAATATTTTTTTTAAATACCTCTTCAAATAATGCATCAATTCGATTAGACCTATCTTAAAAAAGGAACGGGATGAGTAAATTTTAAAGAGGTGACATGTGGATTTAGTTATTTTGAATTAATCACCGATGAATACACATTTTCAGAATTCAAACATCTAATAACATATTTCCTCCTGATTTTGTCATAGTCTCAGATATTTGAAGTGTGCGCGCGCATATATATATATACTGCATCTAGAAGAGAGACAAGATTAAAAATATATGATGATTGATTTAGAATTTAAATTTTGAAGAGAGAGAATGTTGAAAACCCATTGAAAAGTTAGTAGAGGATAAAAAGTAAGAGAAAATAGGGATTGACATGCGTGATAAAGAGAAGAATTGTTTATAAAATTTGTAGCACTACCATAGAAAATGCCTATTGCGGGGCTTTTTCTAACTTAATCGAGGCACCTCCAAAGTGCCATAATAGGCCATTGGCAATATTGTGCCGCTTATTAAGCATCGGAATAGGTAGATCTAACCCAGCGCTTTTTATAAAAAGCGCCAGTTAGGCAAACCTATCCCGGTGTTTACTAACCTAAGCGCCGGTTAGGCCAACCTATCCCAACGCTTACTAACCTAAGCAACGTGTTAGGCTCCCACATTTTTAAAACCAATTGGCCTATCCCGGCGCTTACCTAAGCGCCGCAATAGGTTTCTTTTTAAAAAAATAAATCCTTTATTTTTTATACAGACCCACCTGTATCAGTGCTAAAATACCAGTCATTCTATACAATTCCAGCCATACCATATATACACCAATAACTCATCCAGAAAACAATATACAATTATACCAATCATTCTAATTAGGAAACTAAGTTATTAAATTCAATCTTCCAACAAGATAAGTTAGCTAAATTTATATACATATGTACAAATTGAGAGAAAAGAGGGTGTACATAACTACGTCATTCTTCAATTAGCACATTCATTTTTTTCCCTTCACAACATGGAGCAACATGTGTCTGCGTAATACTACACAAAAATATTTAAATGACAATTAAAATAACTTGAAACTTAACAAGTACAAACACAATTACAATTGAAAAATATAAAATTTACGTTCAATGGATATCATTTCGATCATGTGTTACAACATTCCTCATGAACTGCATGACATAGTACCCACTAGGGCTGAACATGGACCAGACCGGGCCGGGTATGACAGCAACCCGTGGTCTGGTCTGGTGTAAGCTTCGGGTTGATCATCACAGCCCGAAACCCGGTCCAGCCCGATGGAAAACCCGGTGGACACCGGGTCAAGCAGACAGGACTGGACTGGACCGGGTTAGTGGTCTAGTTCCTTGGTTTAACTTAATAAAACCCAAGTCATTCAATAAATGAAATTCCCCTCCTTCAGTTCGCACAAGAGCGCCTTCCTTGATGCAAATTGTGGTTTGTGCTCCCTCACCTTGAGAATGAAGAGAAGCTAGCGCAGATATGCATTTAATCTATCTTCACTGTAATATCTTGTCTCATCATTCAAATATGGTGTGTGTATCTTCCTCCTTGTCGCCGATCTGTTTTATTATTTATCCTTATTTTCAATCTGTGCTTCTTCCTCCATTGTCAATGACATGAAGTTCAAGTGTGTATCTTCCTCCTTGAAGTAAATTTGTGGTTCTTCTTCCTCTTTGCCATAGATCTCAGCTTTTTCTTCATCATGGCCTTCGATCTATGCTTCTTCTTCCTCCTTCATTGTTGATCTGTTATCCAGGGGCTCACCAGGTTTTTGTCTTGATGTGACTGAAGTGTTGAAGGAAGGAGGGACAAGTCACGTGTGTAGCTCACTGAAAGGGGAGAGATTAAAAAAAATATATGGCCTTTATGTAGCCACGTGGGTCCATAGGTTTCTTTAATATATTTATTTTATTATCCCTACACATGCAGACAAATATGCTGATAACAAAATATATATGTATATATATTTATATGCATATAAATATGCATTACATCCGGGTAGGACCGGGTCCATTGGTCCAATATGGTAGCCCGAGACCCGGTCTTACCCGGACTTCGGGTCAGACCCGGTCCAGCCCGAATCTGGTCGGGCTAATTTTTTTCTTTTTTGATCAGGATCGGGTAGGACCAGACCGGGTCGAGTTTACCGGGTTTTCGGGTTCACTGAACAGCCCTAGTACCCACAGTCATTGTCATTGGAAGGGGCACTGTAACAAAAAACATCAAAATCATATAATAACATTTAAGTTATGATTTAACTAGATTGTTTTAAAAACTTGAATAACTTATAAAACCTAGACTTTGAGCCATTCATAAGCGTCTTTTTGGTCAATGGTTTTGGAATAACTCAACCCAATAGAGGCCCGAAAACTAGTCAACGCCCTGAAAACGAAATAAATTAAATTAATTTTATTAGCTAGGGTCATAAAATCACAAATAATATAAAGCATTCAAATAATATTGACAGTCACTTACTTATTGAAAAGGAAAATCAAATCTCCGTGATTATCTGGTTTAGCATATTCCACAGGATCCAAATAGTAAACTATGGGACTCGTTGTTGCTGCCGGATTGATCACAAGCAAAAGCCAATAAGCCCTAAAATGTTTTAGAATGTTATGATCAAGTATACATCTATAGTTGGCAAAAATACCATGAAACCTATTGTTCGCACCGTAAGTGCACGGGTCGTGCCAAGTAATAAAGTGATAAGAAAGTACCGTTCCCACAGGGATTTGATTACAAATGTGATCAAACAAAAGGCTTAGTAAATTAAATTAAGTTGAGCTAAAACAAATTTCAATTCGAAGATTTAACAAGTAAAAGATTAACATTGAAAGTCTACTTCTATTTAAGGGTTTAGTCACAAAAGGTTATAAAATAGAGAGATGATTTGGAAAACACTTGTCAAAGATAAATAAGAAGGCCTAGGGTTACTTATCCCCATTTAACTTCATGAACTAGTAAAGTCCTTTCCTTTTAGCATTCTAATGAATTAATGTGTGAGTCCAAGGTTCAATTTCATTTGAAGAAGCTTTCTCAAGTCAAAATCAAATTTATAATTGCATTAATTGCACAACCTCTTGCCACAATTAATGCAAGTCATAAATACTCCACCAACCTCCTATGGACAATGTTAGGTTAGTAATTATAT
The DNA here is from genome assembly GCA_037074515.1 of Mimosa bimucronata. NCBI lineage: Eukaryota > Viridiplantae > Streptophyta > Magnoliopsida > Fabales > Fabaceae > Mimosa > Mimosa bimucronata. Next base: position 29,389,911 of record CM073438.1, on the reverse strand, counting down.
CTCTATATTACCAACTAACCATCCATTTAAAACCATAAACTTCAAGTCTAACATGATTTCACCCAAGTTCTAAAACAAAATACTCTCTCTCAAGCCATATTTCATTTAACAAATCAAGTGGTGATCAAGCACTTGTATAAATAAGAGCAAGATGAAAATCCACACATAAAAATTCATTCAATGCATCAAAGAAAGGAAATACAAGGTTCAATCCATCAAATGGTTCAAATTAACCCTAGAAAAGGGTTTTAGTTACACATGGATGTATCAAAAATGAAAATGAAAATTGAGAAGGAGTTCATGGCAGAAAAATAGAGAAAGAGGAAGAAGAAAGGAAACCAAGATAAGTGAACTTGAATCTCTCCAAGGTCCTCCAAGATTCCTAGCACTTCCCCACTCTCTCTTGAAGCTCCAAGACTCCCAGAAATATGCCCTAAGTCCCTCTTTTCTTGTTTTTTCAAAGCCCTAGCTTATATCCATTTCTATCAGCCTATTTTTAAGCAAATCGTACAGCATAAGGTTCCGCTCGCCATCATCTCACCGTGGCGAGGCCACGGTGAGCGAAAAAGGGAAGAAGGGCAAAATCATCGTCACCTCACCGTGTCTAGCTCACTTCTAGTCTGGTTTCTTTGCTTCTGTTTCTTTGTTTCTCTGGTTTCCTCCCAGCTTTTCCACTTGTCCACCTCTTCCAACACAAGAGAGATAAAGAGGGTTGATGAGTTCCACTAATAACTCAAGTTTATATCCATTAAGCTCCACATTTCATTCACATATAAAATCTATCTTTTCTTTCTTTTTTTCTGTTAACTTTTGTTTTCTTTTCAACTCTTTATTCATAAAATTATTTACAAGTGTGAGGAAAAATGTGATGAAATGTATGAAATTTATGAGCTTATCACCTATAATGCTTATAGACTTACCCTATATTAACTGGAGCTAAGAATAACATTCTATTTGTTGCTTTTAAATAAAGACGCTTTTTAATTGCTTTGAATTAGTCTTCATGTTTTGCGCCCCTTATTTGTGCTACTGTATAAGGGTCTATGAATTCGAACATGAGATGCTCACCGATGATCATCACACCTTCATACAGGTGCCTTCATAGAAACCATACCAACTCCCCATTAGTGTAAAACTTATGACATTAACGAAACTACAATGGAAACACATATATAGCTGACCTACAAATTGATAACCGTAGCACCGATCCCTTTTTGATCAAGCACCTCCATGACCTGTTCACTAGAAAGATGCTCACTGATATATGTTTCACTAAATATATGCATGTCGAATGGAATAGTGGCAATTGATCGGTGAGATACAGTAGTTGCAATTGCTCACAATCGAGCACGATATGACATTAAGGCACTTGTATCTTAAATAACAGGAGCAGGCACTTGTACTTTCTTCTTGCCCTTCGATTTTGTGGCCTATAAACCATGTAAATAAAAAGTCTGAAAATTTCCTCCAATAAGAAGAATGCTAGTTTAAATGAATTAATAAATAATCACCTGTGAAAATGGATCAGTTCGTAAACTCTTTTGTATTAATTGAGCAGCTGAACCATGAAGAGCACCACTTTCGAGTGTGTGTGTGTGTAGCGTGCCCTTGGGTCCGCCCTTCAAGAAAATAAGAACCAAGGGGATAGTGGAAGATAACCCCCAGGTGTCGTTCGCTTGAGGAGCCTAAACGCAAAAGATGACCTAGTAACTAGTATGCAAACTATTAAACACGGGTAAAAAATATTGTATTTTGTTTTTGATTTAGAAAATATGCAAAAGGTATGATATGTTCAAAAGTAAAATAAAGATAGGATAAAAGTGAGATTTGGAGGGGGATAGAAATGGAATCATTCTTTATAAATAGAAACCTTGGGATTCATTGCTTCAAAAGATTTTTAGGGAGTTTATTATTGATTTTCTAATGAACCCTAGAGGAACCCCTCTAGGCTAGGCTTAGTTTAACTTAATTAATGATGGAACTCCGCACATTACTTAATTTAACATAAGTTAATTAAGCTCAAAATCAAAGTGAATTTGCTAATTGCATGGGGCTCCTAATCCAACAACCGAAACCCCGAATTGCCACTTAATTAATCCTAGGGTTTAAATAATTACTGGAACCCCACATAACAAATTAAGACTCTAGGATTGAAGTCCAATGCCACTCATGCAATTTGACAAATTCAAGAACCAATTAATTATGCAAGACTTATAATTCACAATTTGGGCCACCCCACAATTGCACTTAATTTTTAGAACTCATCAACCCTCTTTCTATTTCTTATGTAGGAAGAGGTGGACCAATGGACAAGCTAAAGAGCAACCAGAGAGATGGAGATCCAGAAGCAAAGAAGCCAGAGAACAAGGGAGCTCGCCGCCGCCTCACCGCGGCGAGCTCACGGCCAGGAGAGGGCTTTTCTGCCCAATTCACTTGTTAGCTCGCCGTGACCTCGCCGCGGCGAGGCGACGGTGAGCGAGAGCCTCTGCTGCGCGTTTTGAGTAAGCTGAAGCTGATTTAAGTCATATTTAAGCTAGGGCTTCGGTGGAGAAAAGAGGACGGACTTGAGCACGATTTTTGGGAGCTAAGAGTTGCAAGAGAGAGCTTGGGAAGTGCTTGGAAACTTGGAGAAGCCCAGAGAGATTGAAGATTCTTATATCGTGGTTTCCATTCTTCTTCCTTCTTCTCTTCTCTTGTACTATGAATTCCCTGTCAGTTTTTGTTTTAGGTTTAGATACATTTATGTGTAGCTAAATCCCTTTTCTAGGGTTACTTTGAACCATTTCATGGATTGAACCTTATATTTCCTTTCTTTGATGCAATGAATAAATGTATATGTGTGTATTTTCATCTTGCTTTTATTCTTCAAGTGCTTGATCACCACTTGCTTTGTTAAATGAGGTATTTCTTGAGAAAGAGTATTTTGTTTTAGAACTTGGATGAAAATATGTTGGGCTTGAAGTTTATGTTTTAAATGGATGGTTAGTTGGTAATGTAGAGATATAATTACTAACCTAACATTGTCTATAGAAGGTTGGTAGGCATTTATGACTTGTATTAATTGTTGCAAGAGATTGTGCAATTAATGCAAGTAGAAATTTGATTTTGACTTGAGAAAGCTCTTTCAAATGAAGTTGAACCTTGGGCACACACATTGCTTTATTTAGTTTGCTTAAAAGGAAGGAATTTATTAGTTCATGAAGTGAAATGGGGATAAGTAGCCCTAGGCTTTAATTAATCTTGACAAGTGTTTTTCAAACCATCTCACTATTTTATGACATCTTGCATTTAATCTTTAGTTTCAAAATTAATCTTAAATCATTTCTTACTCACTTCTAATTAATTACGCAAATAGTACTAATTAACTTGCTCAAATCTCAATCCTTGCGGAATGACACTTTTGCCTATACTACATTTTAAATTTGACGACCCGTACGCTTACGAAAATGACCGCAAAAGTCACTTAAGTCACATATATTACCCTTTAAACTTATTAAAACGTCTATGTATGTCTTAAAAAAACTTTTTGGTTATAAAACTAGATTTTTTTCTATTTACTTTTATTGAAGAAACTATGATAAACTATTCTTTTTGAGATTATAATATATCATATAGGCACAATTTCAAAAAGAGGTGATTGACTAATGATGAAAGGGTTGAACTTTGTGTACGAATGATGAGATGTCAAGCTTAGAGCTAAAAACAAGTTGTTAATGTTATGATTAATTTATTTATTTTATATTATACATCATAATATAAATTACATAAAAAAAATATAGGCTAGACTTGTAGGCTTATAGGCTAAGCTTTACAAAAAAAAAGGCATGAGCTGTATACTTAAATAGGCCTAACAGTAGGTTTGAATACAAGTCTGACCTATTCAGTAAATAGGTTAGGCTTATTGTAGGTTAGGCCGTAGGCCCCTGATAAGGGTCTAGCCTATTCCACCCCTATTCCACCCCTGATAAGGGTCTAGCCTATTACAAAAGATGAACTTACCCCGTTGACCTTGGAAAATCCGCTGCTTTAGTCATTCTAAGCAAACCTACCTCTAAAGTAGCTTCTTATGCTCCTCAACAAGAGTCAAAATAATATCATCGGAGCTGAGAATCAAAGGAATCTGAAGGCTCAGTCACTATTTAGATTACAAGAGTCTATACAGGATTTGCTCAATAAATCACCAGAAAGAAAGCAGGGAGAGAAGCTAGAGAAAGACTTCTCTTAGCCGGGAATGAGAAACACAATGAGGGGAACCTCCTTTATAAAGAGTTCAGGATGAACACCAGAAAAGAAGAATACCACCGTCATAATTGCCTCTCATTAATGTCGCCAATCAGTCATTATGACAAATTCTCTCATTTCCTTGGAAGGAAACAATTTGAATTTCAATCAATAATAAATGCTGCTTGAGTCAACTGTCAATTTCTCTCAGATCGTTTCTCATCTGTCGGATCCTCTTTCGAACAATTAGGCCCATCGAGGGCGAACCCAGACATATAGTACAACATCTCCCACTCGCACTTCAAGGCCATCCCATCGTACAATTTACTTTCTTTGTGATTCATACTTGGTATTTGCTGTGACTAATTGAACAAAACATATGCAATCTTGGTGCTTGCAAACTAGAAATCCTTTGAATAGGATTAGAATGCAAGGACACCTAGCGCATGTAGATTTCTCGATCGTTGTCTCAGATTCCCTAGGCTAACTCACACATTTGTGGCATTTCTCATCCCTCACGAGTCAAAAATATTAACTTAGATTACTTTCATGTACACTTGGTCTCCACACTTACTAGCTCTTCTAGTAAGGGACATGTCATGGAAATCCATTGTTAGAATATGTTAAAATTTAAAGCCATTCCTTTTTTACTGAACACTAATCCTGCTTGATTTGGCATTTTCCTAGTTATCACTCGTTAGATCATATCTCTCATGACCATAGAGTTTCGGCTAGAGTAGTTGTTACCAAAACAAACATTCTTGATGTCGTCTAAGTCTTAAGGGTATCGGTAGAAAGGATATTATCCTTTTTTGGAACCCACATAGTAATGGATCAGGATTTTTCATCTGAGTCCCTGGTTACGGTTTATTAAGCACATGTAATACGAATTACATATTACAGTGATCAACCATGTCACGCCCTGAAAATTTGAGATGTGACTGGCTCAGAATATGAGAACACTCATATTCCTTAAGCCTTAGATATATAAAATTCATAATACTTATATATAGAAATATGTACCATTTATAATATAAGTTTATAATATAACAATAATTATTAAATTTCTGTAGAGTTATAAAAAAAAGTATCGCATGGAAGTAGGACCTCTTGAAAATTCTACAATAGCTTAATATAGTCAAGAGGAGCTATACTTCTTACAAACAAATACACAACATACTAATAAGGTGAGGATCCTATCTATAGCATACGTGGAGCACCTAGTTACAAATATAAATACATAAGTTTAAGATTTACATTAAGTAGGAATTATCCGGCATGACGCTCCATCTTCGAGCAGTATACTAGATCTATAATGATCATCCAAAGTAATTCAGTCAGCTGATCCATCTGAGACTAATGCATCTTCCGGAGAATAATGTCCCATGAACAGAATATAATAACTTATTGGAGAAAATTAATTTAGGCAAGTTTATCTTTGAGTAATGGCATGCCACACAATATGCGATTACAAATATAAATAAAAATATATACAAGATCATTGAGCAAATAAATCCAAGTATGTAATGAACAACTCATTCAACCAAATCATTTTTAAAACGGAAATAATGATATCTCATCTTCCTTTAGGACTTCAACAGAACGTGATAACAAGCGTGGACACACAGTCCACAAGGGTAACTAACCAAGCGCAGTGCGAGGCCATGAATGCAAGCGTGGACACATAGTCCATGAGGGTAAGTAACCAAGCAAGCGCAGCAAGGCCACGAAACAAGCGCAGGTACAAAACCCATGAATAACAAGCGTGAAAATGAATCTAACGATTATCAAGCGTGAGTATTGTGCTCACAAATGTCAAGCGAGCTCGAGGTTAACCAGCGTTCTATATTCAGTCCTCTAAAAACATTTTCAAGCATAATTGGGGTCAAGTTGTCATATAATATTTAAAATTTCTTCCTATACCAAAGTCATTCAATGAATGTTCCCTAATCCAAGACCCCATCATGAAATTCACAAGAATATCATTCCAAACCATTCCCTTAAATCCCCATGCAAAGATCTGTAAAGGATAAAATGATATATAGGACAATTAAGTATATAACTACAATGAAAATCACTATTTATTCTAATCACCCAATATAATAAACAATGATATAATTTTGATCAACCTATTTTCATAATATGTTACTAAAAAGTGGTTAATCTAGTGTAATTGTAACAAGTAGTAAAACATAGATGGGACATTATTCACTCACCTTCTACTCTCCCAAGCATATAGCTAACACACGTTTGTTGAATTTTGTTTTTGACTCATGCTCATTCCTCCATCCATATTGTCCTAGAAACAAAATATTAAAATTCTAATCACAAGGGGCAGTTGCTTCTTAATCATAAAACACACATAAAAACTTTAATAGTTTCTTATTCATAAAAATTCTTCATCACGATTCCTTCTTAGTATACAACCATAATATAAACTCAAGCTTCATGAGCCATTTAGCTTAATTTTGATGACCCGAGTACACCATCTTAATCCTCAAACTGCAACAATTAAAGATTAATGGAAATTGATTCTTCAATCCCTTTTGTATGAAAAAATCACAATTACAAATAATAATGGAACTCTACCACTTTTAGCAATTAAACTCGCTACTCCAAACATGATAGAACTTTATCTGCTTCCCTTTTATTTATTTATTTATTTGACATGCTTTAAATTCAATAGCAAAGACAGCATAACTACCCAAATAAGAACTATAAATATGCATACATACATATATAAAGATAGCCCAACATCCTTTACCCCCTATTCCAATTCTTCCTAATGCTTTAGCAGCTACTTCTTCCTATAACATAAGCCTTAGTTTCTCCAGCAACTCTACCAACTTTCCAATCAAATTCTTCTCTTAGACATTATGGCAAACACCTTATGGGCACTCAAAATCTAAGCACATTAAAAACACCCCAAATCATAAGTACCAGCCATCAACATTAATAAACTTCTATTCAATCCCTTCCAAAAGTTACTATAAATCATTCTTAAAAAAATCATAAAGTCATGAGCTTCAATTCGTGGTAAGACTTGAAATAGAATCAATAAAAATATGATTAACATGCTTTCTCTTTCACTTTTAACAATCAAGAAATTTCATATTCAGGAAATTTCATATTAACAATACATACCCCACATGAATTCCTTAACCTTCAATATCAAGTGAACTCTACTTCCGACTCCTCCCTTGCTTTATGAACACAAGTTGTATCAAGGAGGAAGATGAATAAACCACTGCCCAATGAATTATCCAGCAAAAACCTCAACAACCCATTCTCACACAGTTACTCCATCGACAGCAAAATAAAGATAACATGTAGCGCCCAACATCAACAGCGATAGACAAAGTAAAAGGGGAAGAAGAAATCTGATGGAATAAAACAATAGGAGAGGAATAAAGGAGACAGTGATACCCACACCAACGGCGGACTGTGGTGGACGTGCACAGGCACATCGCTAACAAACAAGGAGAAAGATGAGAAAGAGTCATGAAGAAGAGCAGTGATTAATGAGGAGCAAAGTCGGTGAATTTTTTTCTTCTTCTTGAAGCTTCTCTGCACGATGAAAAAATATATGGGGTGTATAAAAATATGATAGGTGAAGCGTACATTTTTTTATCAAATGAGTTAATTAAGGATATTTTGGTAATTAAATCATTATGGCAGAAAATAAATCCCCCTTTAAGCTACTACTAGGATTTGAACACATGAATTTTTATAAAACAACCCATGTAGTTCCACTTGTTCTTGGGACCCCCTTTTTATACTACCAACAAAATTTTACATTTAACATGATAGAAAAAGAAACTTATTTATCTCACATCTAACTCACATTTTATATTAATGACAATTGTCCATTAAAATTTCTGGGTCATTACAAACAAACTGTCTTATGTCGATTTTACATTGTCCATCTCCTTACATGCATTAGTCACTGAAAGGACAAAGATGTTCTCACGCTCTCTTTAGGGAGAATTCCTTGCTTGGCTACAGACCCAACGGAATACTTGTGTATCCCTTAGTGTGATTTACACTAATCACATCCTAGATTAAATGGGTCGACTTGTGTGCAAGTATTCACCTTCTCATGATGATTACTTGTAAGTCTTATCTTCTCTGCCCCTAGCGTACATGGAAGATGGTTGTTCGTGTGTGTGAACCAAGCTTTCTTGGGTCTGTACGACATATTAGTTATTATATACATCCCACGTGTATATATGTAGTCATACATACTATATATGCATTCAAGACCTTATATTTCATATAAGCCTAAAATTTTTACATACTCAATGAAAATCTAGTCATAGGCTTTATAAAGGGGCCGCCAACCTTTGGTTGACAGAAGGCCAATTGAACTATTGCTTTCTACACAAAGAAAAACATGACTCACACAAATATTTATGTTTCGTCGTGTTGTGAGACTCGAGATCTAAATCATAGGATGCTGTCACTTGGCATTTGACCCTATTTCTCCACCATTCATTCTAGTTAGTCATAAGAATACCTTCAATCATATGGCTTCTTAGATGGTGGCAGAACACACCATGTATTCTAATTCCATGGATATCATAGACATATTGTTTATTTCTTTTCTTTCCTAGTTCTTTTTCTTGAAGACTAGGTTTTGTATTAGTGTAGTGACTCACAATCCATGGTCTTACCAATGATCATTTTCACAACTCCCAACATTTGGCTTATGGGTTGGATCGAATTAGTTTCCAAGTCCGACCAACTATGCTTGATCTTTGTGCATAACAAATATTGCACATTATATTACCAACCATATTCTCATTATGGGACAATATCCATCTTGGATTTCTTATATGACACATAACATCACTTGTTATGTGTCGTATAGTTTATGGCATTGAGTTGCTCAAAGATTCATTTACATGTCTTTGATAACAAAGACAATATGTTTCTTGTGCAACCTCTATTTATTATAATGTTTTTCCCATGATGTTAGAATTCAAGGATCACATTAATCCTTAACTCCTTTAACTCTCTTGAGACTCATTTTTACTAACACTGTCATCTACATAATTGCACGATATCACAAAGTATCATTTCAAGACTGTTTGGAAATCATGTAGCTAGTGAGATTATCATTTTGTGAAACCTCATATACTACTATCCAAATGATTATTTCTACGAAGCACTCTAGCTTCCTTATGTATAGTTAATAATCTAATTTCCAGTTTTGGAAGTCAGTCTATTGCATCCTTTTGATGAACATCAAGCCTTAGCTTGTTGTTATTGGCAAAATTATGTCATTTAGAGTTAAGTTGTACAATAATTGAGAAGGTTTCTTGCTTGCCAACTCATTTTGTTGTACATTTCCATCAATCAACAAGTGTCATATATTTTGATCTACCTCCTTTTATGTTTGAGAACACACTTGTTCCTGATCGTCTTTCAGTTAGGTGGCAAATTTATTAGCTATACACTATACACTTGGCCAGTCTTTAAAGAAATCAATATCCTTTGGTATGGCCTTTTGCCATTTTTCTTAGAAGGTATGCTTAGTGTCTTACAAACACTTAAAGCTTATAGACTAACAAAGAGAACAAAGAGATCACTTTTCCAAAGTAGAATTCACAGGATTCTCTTCCTATGTATGGGTGAGGCCTAGATTATGAAAATGGCTCAACCCTCCTACTCGGATCAGTGAACTGAGGAATACTTACATATTCCCTGTTACTGGAAATCTCATTAAGAGATTTGGTTTAAACAATGTCACTTTTTTGCAAGAAAATTTGGGTTCTATGAACATTGTATCCCTTGAATTTGTATTAGTCACTGAGACGTTATCATTTTTACTAATGAAGATTAATCTCTTTCAATTCTCAAGTTGTGTCATAAAGACATACATTTTGAATTATGGCCCTAATCTTCCAAACTTATAGGAAGAATTATGTATGTAAGCTATCAACTAATTGCGGTCTTGAGATGCTTAACCCTTGTTCAAGGCATATCCATAACATGAAAGGCATATATATGACTAACATGTAGTGTATTCGGTTTAGTATGAGGACAATAGCTAAATTTACCTTTCAACATAGGGATGGTAGTTGAATTTATGTCTTCATTTACTTAATTATATTAAGAAGAGTTCTATCTCTTCCTTTTGAGACCCCTATTTGGAGTGTCAATGATTGTTAGGAAACTAACAATCACTTTTTCATTCACAGAACATCTTTATCTGTTCATTTAGGTGTTGTCCACCCTATTTGGTTAACTATGCTTCATCCTCCAACTCAATGCTTTACAATTATCATAGAGTACCAGTTATAGAGGATAGAGTACGTACTCTCCTTACATAAAGGATTTCCTTGTTTATCTTACCAGCTAGATTAGTTTTTCTTAAATTGTCTCCTAACAAATTGTAATTTGCTAGTATGACCTTTTTCTTTTGATCAATATTTGTGCGTGGCAAGAAATGGATTGCCTTTTCCAAAAGAAAGAGAACATCAAATCTAACACAGGATTTGAAAATTTCAGTTGTATTATTTACCTAAAGAGATATCTCAATCATGATTTTATCAGTTGTGTAGTTCGTATAGTGAATTAGGGTGGTTTTACCATGTAGTGTTAACATACAGGTTCCAATCTTTTTTACACTCTTACGTTTCACCTATCATGAAGCCTTCTGCTTTGTGATGGAAACCGGTAAAATCTGTATAAACTTTGATAGTGTAGTTTGTCAGGAATTTATTAATTATGTATTACATAGAGTAAATTAGGATGGTTTTACCATGCAGTGTTAACATATAGGTTCCAATCCTTTTGTACTCTTACGTTTGATCCATCTTACAACCCCTTGCTTTGTGATGTCAACCGATAAAAATACATGTAAAACTTTCACATTGTGGTTTGTTTCCACTATAATCCTTAAAGGATTATGAGCATAACCTTATCTCTTGGCAGAAATGATTTCCAACCTTCACTAGGTCTGGGTACTTTTTAAGTTTTTCTCCTTATTAGATCTAGATTTAGAGATATATCCTCCCACTCTTTAGTTAAGCACTTTTGGCTAACGGATCTTGTATCACTTAGCCTTATAGGCTTAAGCTCAATGTGGCGAACCACATTACTGAAGGTTACAATAACCTTATTGTAAGTAACATTTATGCTCCCGCTCACTATGAGCGATTTTATCACAACATGCATTAGTTGTTTGCACGCTCCCACTCAATGTGAGAAACATTGTCACAACATGCAATTGTTGTTTTTCAGAAATAACATAGCCATTCATATCAAAATATTTGTCTTGTTTAACATTTACTTTAAATGCCACCTAATAAATGTGTTAGGACTTAGTACACAAGCGTCAAACTTGACTTAGTTTGTTCAACTTTATAGAAGAAAACCCTCAATATCATCTTCCTAGGCTATCCATACCACTTGAATGGAGTTATGTTGCTCATGTTGAAGCAACACATTATCACTAGATAATAGAGTCCAAGTGATATTGTTCTTTCTAAGCTTATTGTTTTCTTTCTAGTGCCTCAGTTTGTCAATATTGAACATCAGTTGGTTAGACATTTCTAACGTCTCATTCATCTAGAATGTATAAAGATATGTGAGTACATGACTCAACATATATCTCTATGGAGCTTTTCTCGTAAGCTTAGTTAAATGGACTTGGTTTACATAATTAAGTCACTTAGACGATTACGCATTTTAATGAGTATACAATTAATTTAATTGTTCAAATAAGACAAGGTTAATTAGATAATAAATTCACTAGTTTTGTGTTCAGGAGACAACTATGTTGACTCCCATCCCACTCATGCTAGTTAGCTTACTATCCTTTGAACTTTGATCTTAATTAAACATGTTCCCCTTTGAGTTTGAAGAAATTGTTCTAGAAACTCCCACTCAAATAAAGCATTAAAAATAAATAAAAGGCAATTGATGCTATTCATTAAAATTGCAACATATCCCAGAGATATATATTGGGTCTATTGGAATTAAAACTAGAATCAAAATTTCAAAAACATAGTCAAAAGTTGAAACATACATCATAGTTTTAATTCTTTGGTATATTAAAGACATAATTGAGAGCCAAATTATCGCAATTGTTCTATGAGTTGATTTCTTAATCTCCTTTAAGCCATAATTGTCAGTCAGGGTCATTCACCTCCTTCTCAGGATCATTACTCTTGAATTCTTTTAGTCATAGAGCAGCTCCTAGATAGGAACATTGGATCTAAAAGAGGGAATAGAATACGGCCTCTTATCAAAGCTCATAGCATTAAACATCTCAATGCCTGATGCAAGGGAATGGTCTAGAAGATCATTGCCAAAAGATTCTTTTGTAGTACCAATCCAACTTATGATTAGTTCTACAAGTATAAAAAAATTTCTTTAAAAAACGATCCACAAGTTAAAGAAAATAGACCAGGAATTATATACATAAACTTGTTTTCAAATAAACAAGCATATTCCATTTGATAAACATGAATTTTAAAAATTTTAGGACCACACAGAACCCAAAATTATTAGATGGCCCACACTATTTAATTTGTAGGCTTTAAAAAAAATCATGAAAATTTTGGAAAAGTTTATAGTAGAAATGCTCTAATTAATTGACTCTCAATCAATTAATTGTGTTTAATTTATTTTTCTAAAAAAATTGGGCCTCCATAATTGGGAGTAGAGGTGAGCAATCGGTATTTCGGTTCGGTTTTCGGTAATAACCGCAAAAAGCGAAAACTGAATTGTGCTTGTTTTTACAACTGAACCAAAACCAAATAGAATAGGGTCACTAAACTGAAATAACAAAAATATTTTGGTTTGGTTTCGGCTTTTCTTCAAATAACTGAAATTCTACAAGCTATGAGAACACATTTTCTTTAATAAGCTTCAACCTCCAAATTATACAAGAGAGTGGGAGAAAATGAGACAGAAGTAAATGAGTGATCAAAATTACTTGACTGTGGGAAATAAAATAAATAAAAAGAATATAAAAACTGAAGAAAAAGATTTTCAACACGTGACCAATTAAAAAAGGTCATCAGATAAAAAATTAATATATTTTTATGTTATTCGGTTTTAACCGAATTTTTTTCACAAACATCGAACCAAAGACTGAACACCAAAAAACCAAAATTTTAAAACTGAATTTTTACCGAACACCGAAAAAACTGAATTTGATTCGGTTTAGATCGGCTTTCGGTTTTGGTTTGGTTTTGCTCACCCTACTTAGGAGGAAGTGTGGAAAAAATAAGGAAATTAAAAAAATTAATTAATTAAATAATAATTATATAATTTTTTTAAAACACCCTTGGATGCCCAGCAAGCCTCCCCCTTTTCCTTTTTTTTAAAAAAATTGGGTTGGGCCCAAATCCGGCCCAAGTGCACAAAAAATGGTTTTTTTAGAATCCAGTCAACTATTTGACTTTTGATCGGTTAGCCTCTAACCTTTTACCGGTCATCCACTGCTAGTTGGAACCATGTCACGTGATGACGTGGCGTTATCTTCTACCTCCGGCCTGGTCGATTTGACCCAGTTGAAGCCCCGGCTGATCTTGCTGACTCACCAACTTTGAGGAGCCATATCTCCCTTGTTTTAGCTCCAATTTTCGCGTTCTTGGTGTCGTTGGAATTGTTCCAACAAGATCTACACATCCATACCATTGGATGTCTCAAAAATTTTCATTTCCAAATTTCAAATCATGCATTTCTGGGTGGCAGCGGCAAGGTGATCCAAAACTTCCGGGCTTCGGTTCTCCCTCATACGGAATTCGTTTGATGCGATTCTTGCGCAGCTGGATTCATATTGATGACCTCTACACATCCAATGCCTCGATCTGACCTAAAACGCCATATTTTGGGGACCCCATTTTCTCTGAATTCCGACACCGCGACGGCAATCGGTTCGACCTCTTGCTTTTAAGTTTTATGCCTTTTGTCCAGATTTAATTTTCTTCCCTTGTGTTTTTTATTCACACAGATTATTTAAACAACAAAGAATGGTTCATATCTGGGCAACTCGGAAATTAAAACAAGAAAAGCATATATGAACGGTGATCAGAAAATAAGCACATAGCACTAATATAATCTTTTAGATCGCTGAAGCATGTAAAGTACACAATATATGTCGTTTAAAAAAACGGTCGCACACAGTAAGATCCAAAGCATGTTTAAAGCGCATACCACACAGTAAGAATCTAGAAAAAACATCATGCTTGATAGTAAACAAGGTATCTGGCTTTTATATACACACATATAGTAATGAATATAATGCCTAGAAAATTAAAGATTCTAGAAAAACACGAATTAGAAGCATAAGGCGTTGGAGAAAGAAAACTTTCAGATTTGAAAAAAATATTCAAGCTTAGTCATAGCAACAAGTAACAGATCTAAACTTATACACACAGTAAGTATAAAATAGAACAAATCCAGATTCAAAAACACAAAGCACCCAATGATCACATCTAAAAAGAATGAGCTTGCACACAGTAAGCAATAATAGCATATTTGGGTTCATGCATATTCTAAAAAAATATACAGTTACTTATTCTGAATTTAAATAAAAAAAAAATTACAGAACTTATGAAAAGCATATATTCTCTGAAAAAAATAAATTGCATATTCATGTATAAACACAGTATACGGGAATGAACACCAAAAATAAGCAATTAAATAATATTCAAAAATATTTATACTTTTCATGCATTTTTAATTAAATAATGTGCAGCGGAAAAATAAACGACAGCAAATCACCAGAAAGAAAGAAGGGAGAGAAGCCAGAGAGAGACTTCTTTTGGCCAGGGATGAGGACACAATGAGGGGAACCTCCTTTATATAGAGTTCAGTACAAACGCCAGAAAGGAAAAATACCATCGTCATAATCACCTCTCATTAATGGCATCAATCAGTCATTATGACAAGTTCTCTCATTTCCCTGTTAGGAAACGATTTGAATTTCAATTAGCAATAAATGCTGATTAAGTCAACTGTCAATTTATCTTAGATCACTTCTCATCCGTCGGATCTTCTTTCAGACGATCCGGCCCATTGAGGGCAGACCTGGACACATAGCCCAACAACCAGATTTTTTATTTCATCAAAAAGAATTTATTTTATGGAATCAGACCCTTCTGGGAATATATGAATTTGAGTGAAATGGCTAAGATGCCTCAACGCCATATATGAATGTTGGAAGTGCAACATTGGCTAAGAAGGAGCTCGGAGGTAGATATCAGATGGATAGATGGAGATGAGAATGAGATGGCGAACATCTTCACAAAGGAAGCACTTAATGCTGCTCTGGGACTACAAATTCTGTCTGTAGAATCATCAGCCCTCTTTCTCAAGGAGAAAGGGATAACTTAATTTTGCTTTGTTAGTACTTTTTATTTCTGTTTGTAAAAAAAAAAAAATAGATTTATTAGATATCTTTAGGGTGGAAATAGGCTAGATTTATGTAGGCTTCAACTAAATAGCCTTGAGCCTGATTAAAAATGTAAAACTTAAGCCCGGGCCTGAGCCTGTATGTAAACTTATTTTTAGGCCTGAGTATGTGCCTTCAAAAAGCCTGAAAATGCCTGAAAGCCTATTTAAAAGCCTACATAAAATATCAGCTCTTAAATAGGCTTAAAAGTTTATATTTATAATTCCATATATTACCCTTTATACATATTAAAATGCATATGTATGCCTCAAAAAGATTTTATGGTTATAAAACTAGATAAGTTGGTAATGTTATAATTAATTTATATAATTTATTTTGTATTATATATCACAATAGAAATTATAAAACAATTAAATAGGCTATGCCTTACGAAAAAAATGCCTGACCTATTTACCTAAATAAGCCTAACAATAGGCTTGATTATGAGGCTGACCTATTTACTAAATAGGCTAGGTTTGGCTTATTGTAGACTACTCATCTGGTCCTATTTATAAGTCACTTCTAGCATATTTCACACAGACTAAGGAAAGCCTTAAAACTCATTAACTTTCCACTAAAATCCAACAAATTTACAACTTTACCCATATTAAATATCCACTATACCACATGAAAATAAAGTCAATACATAATAAATGAAGGGTAAACTTGTACATTCACAGTAAATATTTAATGAGGTGACTTATATATAGGACCAAATAAAACATTCTCTCTCTGCCCTATAAATAGGACCAGAGGAGTATGTCATAGGCCCCCTGATAAGGGCCGTCTAGTTCCCATCCCTAGATATCTTGTTGGGGATATCCTGTAAAAATGGAACGACACCAAGAAGATCAAAGGGTTTAATATAAGAGCTTATCTTCTAAATAGGGACGATTTAATTATGTGTGAATAACTATGATGTACTATATTCAAAATATTTTTAAAATTGAATTGATTGTTTTCTTGATTTGATTTCATATGCATTCATTTCATGCGGTGGTATTTGATGAAAGGCATAATAATTGAGAACGAATACCCTTTGAACATCCAAACTAGACATAACATTATCCAAATAAATTCTGTGATTATTACTGATGTTTTATGTAATTGCTGTTCCGTTGTCTTTAATATGAGATCTTTGTAGAGAGTTCATCCTGATCTTCAAATATTAAACATATTTTAATTTTTTTTTAATAATTACCCAAGTTGTTCCCACTGCTATTCCAATAACAATAATAAGGTAAAAGAGATAGACAAAATTAAGGAAGATTGTTTTGATGTTTTAGAGAAAGCCTATCATTTTAATTGACTTAACTTATCTCCTTTATTTCAAATTAGATACATATGTCTTATATTTTAACTAAAATGAGTGATCATTTTTTTCCCATGCATTTAACTCACATGGAGAGAAGATAGGCAAAAAAATTAGACACCGTATTGTTTATTAGGAGAGATTTGTACTTGTCACATCAAATTGAAATACTCATGTGAGGAGCGATTTTATTCTGAAACAAGTCAGAAATTGTTCTTCGTATGAACGATTTCTTTACAACTCTAAAATCATCAACTGAAAGAATGATTATAGGGTAGCATCTTGGTGACTACTTTTTCTCTTATAATATTGGTAATTTAGTTTACTGTGTATATAGTATATAGGTAGAAAGGCCTCCTATTTATAATATTTTGTAGTGACGTTCTCTCTATGTTTTTTTCTCGTATCATTTTGCCCAGGCATGAAAGAAATTCATATCATTTTGCCTTTAAAAAAAACAAAACAAAAATAACTTGGGCGAGCACAGGCGCAAGACAATGAAACCCAAATTACAAGTAAAACTGCAAACCCAACGTACATGATCAAACTACAACCAATAGATCCAAGACAGATGACAAAGCCCACGTTGATCATAAACACCACTAGCCAGATTGCATAATTGCATTAGCGTAATGCCTTGCTCATGAAATGGATGAAGATTAGCACACCAAGTGCAGGAACCAAAATCTGTTCATCTTTCTCTCCGTAATCAAAGGCAGGAATTGTTAAAAAAAAGTCTAGACGGTTGGGCTGGTGTTTTACCAGCCCGCCAATATATAGGCTGATTCAACCTAATTGTAGTAGGCTGGCCCATAACTTTCACCAGCAATATCGTAGGCTCTCCGGTCCTCAAAATAAGAATAAATTAACTTTGGTAGGAGATATTAGGGTTGTTAAATAAACTACTTTAAAGGCCAGGGGGCTTAGTCTAGCGGTTGAAAAGAGATAGTTAAAGGTAAAGCCACTTCCTCTCTTTCGTCTTTGGATCAAACCCTGGGAAGTCGTCTTCCCTAAGGCGCACTCCGGATTAGTCGGTTCTCGAAGAGGTCGGACACCGGGGGCTTTAAGCAAAAAATAAACTACTTTAAAATACATATATTTATAACTTTTTTCGAAAAGAAATTCACCTAACTTATAATTAATAGTATATAATATGATGAAATGTATCATATGTTATAATTAAATAGTTTATTTTGAAATCTTAATATCCCCAAACAAAGTCAAATTGATCTTATATTAAGGACTGTTCAACACATTAAACCATCTTCTATATATTTCTTGAAAACTCCTAACAACAATCATATTGGTCCACATGTCCAATGACATCACCTTCACTTAAATCAATTATTGGTCCACATGTTCACACAATCAAAGTCATAATGGAAGTTTTATTCTTAATTTCAAATTTCATTGCCAATAATTAATCATTACTCATCATATATTTCTACTTATGGGAAGGTACTTTTTTAATTTTGAAAATTATTTAAGATTGAGCAAAGCAATAATAATTAAATACATAAATGTATGGAAGTTATTTAATAGAATTGAGCAATGATTAAATACATATATATCTACTTTTAAGAAGGTATTCTATATTGATTCTTTTTTTTATTACATACATACCTCTTAGTGTAATATTATTTATAGAAAAATCTATCTATATGTATTAATTTTTAATCTATAATATTTGACATTTCATATATACAAATTAATTATTATATTCAAATAAATCACTATTTTAGGCAACAATTAAAACACACACACACACACATATAAATATGATTTAAAATCAACACTATTAATTTTTCTTATGAAATTTATAAAATAATTAATGTTTTTAAATATGTCAATAAATTAGACAACCGTGTATAAAATAGTTATTCAAAAAAGTTATGTTATTTAATTTATTTCATTTTTAATTTTAAATTCCGTGCATCGTACGAGGGAGAAATGTAACACCCCAAATTTTAGAAAATAGGAAATAAGGATTTATTTAAGGTATTGGGAAGTCATTTAGGAATTAAAAAGTCTTATAAATAAATTTATGAGGTCATATGTATTTTTAATAATTTCTAAGACTTAATTTCTTTATTTATTGTGGAAAAATAGTTAGAAGATAAATTTAAATAAAAGAATATTTAGAACCTTGAGGTATTGTTTGTTATTTAAAAAGTCTTATAAATAAATTTGAAAATCAATGCATATCTGGATAAATTATTTTATTAAACTTGGACTGATATTTTGGGTATTGTAATTTAATTTTAATGGAGGGGTAAAATAAGAAGAAAGAGAATGGCGGGAATGTAATATTGGTGTTAGATCAAAGGTAAAATGGAAGAAAGGTAAGGTAAAAATGTAATTATGCTTCTGAACAGGGGCAAAAAAGTAAAATTACCCAATTAAAATTAATATATACTCCCCTCCTCCTCCACGCAGAACCACTCTCTCCTCTCTCTCTTTTCATTTCAAATTCCCTCTCTTTGCATTCACTCACTCTCTTTCCGTTCCCTCTTTCTCTCGATAAGCCCATCGGCCGCCGGCGACTGTCTAGATTCCCAGCGAAGGGGAGGTCCAATCGTACATGCAACAATAGTTTTAGCTTCAGGCGAGTCTACTCTATTCAATTTCTATTCTACCCTTTCTCTTTCACGATTTGAGAGTTTTGAGAGTTGGGATTTTGATCTAAGTCTAGAATAACGGAATTTTTCACCTACTGAAAGCTTTAAATCATGATCAAGCGGTGAAATAAGCTTTAAATCGGAGTTTGTATGGAAGATGGTAGTTGGATATCTAATCTCCTTATTTCAGGTACTGTTCACGGCATTGATCTTCGATTTTTAAAACCAAACTGAAGCAAAATCATATTAATTAAGGAGTAGTTTAGAGTACATTAGCGTTGATATTTTCTGTTGCATGTGCGATTTGAAGTGTTAAGAAGGGATTTTTAACTAAGCCTCATTTGTCCTGTTTCTTATATGTTTCTAATTTTCTTAAGGACTTCTTTGAGGTTGCATCCTTGGGATTACGACTAAATTAGTGTTATACAGTCAAATAGATATGTAAAGAAAACCTATAAGTTATTGCATGTTTATGTTTCTTTGATTTTTGAGTATGCCAAAACAGGGGATTTATATATGTGTGCATATGAGTATTGTGAGTAGCTGTTGGCACGGTAATATTAAAGCTGGAGTTGGTTGTAAATAAGAGGAGAAATTGTTTGAGAATCTTCTTGGAAAAGATTATTCTATGTAAAGTGAAATTGCAATCTTCAATGCTGAAAGGCTAGCCGAAGGAATGAATTTGGTTTTGTTCAAAATTTCAAGGGAATAAGGCAACCTAGAAATTTAGTGTATTATATCATATAAGGTGGATGAAAGGTATGAAGGAGAACGTGTAAATTCAAATGGGAACATTAGCCAATAAAAGAGCAAGAAATTGTTTTGAGACATTTATGTGCGTGGGGGCTGTGACAAGAGGAAGAATATTGAAATTAATATTGTTAGGTAATGGTTAAATATGAAAGTTTGGTAATGCTTGCTGATGTAGATATATTCAAATTGTGATGGTTCAAATGTTTGCAAAATGGAAGGAGGTGATGTGTAAAACTTTTGCAAGGGATGGGGATTTGCTGTAAACCATCTGTTTTGCTTAAGTTATATTAACCATGAGGAAATAATTAGGGTGGTTGCTATGGGTGTTTTAAATCAAACCAGGAACTTAACAAAGGAAAGTATAAATTCTGGAAGTGAAACTGATATTTTCTAAGGTAAGTACCATGACTTGAATTGTTAAGGGATCTTTAAATTCTGTTTGAGGTACAAGAAATTGATCAAGGGTTGTTTATACAGTTCATTATTATTATTCTTTTTAAGTATTGTCGTGTATTTCAACCATAAATCTACCATTGTTACAGGTTTTGGAAGTGAGTATTAAAGATTTAGTTTTTGAAATAGATATGAAAGTGAACTGTTTTATGGAATTTTAAACCGTGGTTTATTTTACCTTGGGGATCTTAAATTATGGAAGGACAAAGTCTGATTGGAAAGTAATGGTATAGGTTTTTAAAGAATAAAATGAGTGTTTTAGGTGTAAAGAACCAGAGGGTATATACCTTAAACATTAGTTCTTGTATTAAGTTTGAGAGCCAAGAAGCTGATTTAAATTTGATTTTATTTAAGGTTTCTTGATGCAAGGAAGACTTTATGAAGTTTTAGAGATGATAGTAATTAGTCAGGGACTGACTGAGATTTGTGAAGATGTGAGTTTAGATAGAAGGAGTTGCATTTCCTTATTAGCAATAAATGTCTTATCTATTTAATCTTTACTTGGAAGTGGTTGAGTTAATCTTTGTGATTTTAAAGAGATATGGTTTGGATAAATGGAAATTAATGTTGCTGATGATTTTAATAGTTGGAGCTTAAAGTTTTAAAGAGAAGTTAATTAGAAGTAAGTTGTAATGTGTGTTATATGTGGCTGTATTGTCTGCTTAGAATTTGATGTTGAATTTATAGTTATTGTTTTAAGGTTTCAAAGGCATGGACAAACAGTAATGGAAATTGCTTGTTTAAAAGAATTATCCTTGAGGTAATTATCAGTCAAACATTGAGAATAAGGAATACTAATTGGAGTAAAGTAATTAAAAGTGATCTTTTTAATTTTAAATAATCAAGATAGTTATAGTAAATTATAATGATTCATAGATATAAATAGTGGGGTAGTCACAAGCATATTAGGACTCAAGAGAGACGCTTAGTATAAATATAGAAGTACATATATTAACTTACTTTTATAATATGATGTGTAGATAGGCCTTGATAGTGATATGAGTTCACCAAGACAGTGGAAAGTAAAGGATCTGGTTCAGGAAATAGCTCTGGTATCCAGGTAGTAGTTTAATTCATTATATAAAGTTTTATATATATAATTTTGTAAAATCTGTTGCAATAAATGAGCATTATTCCTGTTATGATATTGATGATATTTATGGAGTACTCCAAGGCCTAGGTGGGTCGCTCCCCCTTTGCCAGTTAAATTCCTATAACCGTGAGGGTTATTGAGTAGCTGTGAGGGCTACAATTAAATTCCTATAACCGTGAGGGTTATTGAGTAGTTGTGAGGGCTACAATTAAATTCCTATAATCGTGAGGGTTATCGAGTAGCCGTGAGGGCTATAATTCTTATAACCGTGAGGGTTATTGAGTAGCCGTGAGGGCTATAATTGGAAAATCCTGCAGGTATTGGTTTAAAAGGGATATATGCTTTCATTATATGCACATGTTTATGAAATTGATGTATATGTATATATATAAGTGCACACATGATATGGAATAAACTGTTATTGAGATTTCCAATCTCACTGTTTTCCAAAATGTTTTTAGTATACCAAAATGGGAGTTGCTAGCTGAGAAAGAAGTAAGGTAGTATGAAGGGGCATGAATGCCTGCTTTGTCTTGTACCCTGTAGGTAGTTACTTTAAGAACCTACTTACCTGTGTATGTTGTATGTTTAAATAATTAAGACAAGTGGGAAGCTTGTCTAGTAGTTAATGTATATCTGTATATGTATATATATATCCTAAAGGAATAATAGAGCTACATACACATGTAAGAGGGTTATCAATTGAGATAACCCGCCAATATATTATTATAGTAAGAGAGGTGGAAATAGATAAATAGAACATAATCTAAAGAATATGTAAATATAATGTAAGGGGTTTGACTTCCCAAGCGTTATAATTCGAGTTATTTTAATTGTTTTAATAACCACTCTATTTTATTGAAAGTTTAAAGATATTTCAATTTGTCAGAAAATCCCATTTGAAAGAAAGGAAATTTGATTTAATACTTTGGAAAGAAAAAGTTTTAAATTTTTCGTATTTTTTGGGCTTCTGGAATTAAAAAGTGGTTATAAATCAATTAAAATGCTATAATATAGTAGTAAAATTTAGGTGTTACAAGAAAAATCTAGTTAGACTATAAAAGAAATAGCTATGGCGCCATCATTTTGTGAGCACGCACGATTAGTATTAATCTTCTATGATTCAGTTTTGAAGGAGCAATTTTGTTTAACTTTTATCAACTGGGAAAGGGTAAAATTTGTGGGATTGCAGAGGACTTAGAAAGGGCCAAGGGGCGCTGCTATTCATTCCCGCTCAATCAATCAATTATATTTAGGTGGGCGTCCCAAAAGTTTCCTATGCTGCATTGTGCATGGTTTCCTACTGATCACAATAAAGACTAATGTTGATCTCGGATATTAGACTTTTGCTAGCTCGTTTTATTTTTAATACTTTTCCTCCACTTAATAAATATTTCACATGTTACTAGATTATAGTCCTTTCAGTCCCAATTATAAGATCAAATTGACATTTTTGGTGGATATTAAAGAAAGCAAATTAGACCACTAAATTACTATAACATATGTTACATGTAATTAGATTATATGGTAGTTTATAACTATAATAAATTAGTTTTGAGGAAAAAATAAATATAATCAAGTTAAATTGATTTAGTTTGCATAATTAATTTCTTCAAAAAAAGTCAATTTGATCTTATAATTAGAATCGGATGGATTGTATCAGTTAGATAGATTAATTTAGAGAAAAATGATAAATATACATTCTTTGAAATGGTTTATTTTGCTTCATTAATCTTCTAAAAAAGTCAACTAGTCTCGTATTAAAAGCACAAGAAAAAAGTGAGTGAATGTTTTAAAAATGTATAATTATATAATTAAACTTTAAAATAATTAGATATTAAATTACTTTTTATAAAAATATCAACTAATAAAATAATTATTTTGTAAAATAAACCTAAATCCTCCATTTAGTCATCTAAGAGCAGAGATAAGATTATGATTGTTCAAATACAAAGATGGAACCCATACACTTGTGACACGCGTCCTTGAGATCAAGACGTTATTTGTGTCCTAATCTCAATCCCAGCTATCGGGGGCATCCTGATCCCGCAAGGATGGGGATGGGACTAAGGCCGAGACTGGAAGGGTCCAATTCGTTGGGACACAAACCCACAAGCCCTAAAACAAAAAATGAAGCACATGTGTATATTTATACCTTTAAGCAGTAATATGAAATACTAATTAATTTTTTCAATACCACGTATTCTTTTCTACATACAAAACATTAACCTTTTAGTCCTGCAAATTATTGAATCAATTTTAAGAGACACTATTGTATTAATTTATCTTCTTTAGGATCTACGTGCAATTTTCACATATATTCCCTCTATTTTCATTTATAAGTTTTAAATTTGTAAATGCGACTATCCCAAAATATAAGTTTCATTTTCGATTTGTCTAGACATTTATTCCATTTTTCCAATTTTACCTGTTGTTTATCTTTCCCTATACAATCTCTTTCATATTAATTATCTTTTATTTGCCATATTCTCTCTCATTATCTCATTTTATAGGCCTACATGCTCGAAAAGGCCAATAAAGTCAACAAAACCTTAGATTAAGCAATCTCCCATTGCTCTGTATCGTCGCTTGCGAACTCGTCAGTGGCAAAGAATCCACTGCCATGCCCTCTGCCGGCAGAAAACCTCAAAGTCCTCATCACATATTTTTCCTTCCACACTTTCTCTTCCCTCTCCATCTTCCTCACCTCCTCTTAGCCTTCATCTTCATCGTTCCCCTTTCCCCTTTTCTCCCTTCAGCTACCTCCTTGTTCTTTTTTAATTTTTCGTATAAAAAATCTGACGTGGAAAATTAGATGAGGTGGAAGTCAAGTATGCATGCCACCTCTGCAAATTATGGTCAGCTACTTAACGGAAGGGGTGATATTGCCCCCATTTTTTACTTCGAGGCAACATTGCCATCTCAAGAATTTCCAGACACCCATAGCCCTTCTCATAAAATTTCCTAGGCAAAAATGCCCTTTAACCCTAATTTATTATACTTCTTTAGTCCTATTTATAAGGTAGAGAGATAAAGTTTTTTTGGTCTTATTTATATAACATGTCATTAAATTTTATGTGTGGATGTACTATTTTATCCCTTATTATTATGTGTTGTTTGTTTTTATGTGATATAGGAGTAATAGATACTCCCTCCGGTCCTAAATATAAGACCACTTTGACTTTTTTTTGTGAAAGTTAAGGATGAAAATTAGACCACTAAATTATAACATATGTCACATAAAATTAGATTATAGGTTAGTTTATAAGTAGAATAAATTAGTTTTGAAGAAAAAAGATTATTTTTGGGACTGAAACCACTTTATTTTTGGACTGGAAAAAAAAGTCAAAAAAGTCAAAGTGGTATTATAATTAGGACCGGAGGGAGTATTAAATAGGGGTAAAGTTAAAATGTTGAGAAGTTTTTTATGTGATGTAGGGGTAAAATTAGGATTGTAGACCAAAAAACTTGCAATGTACTATATCACCTCTTAAATTTTGGACCAAAAAATGGCATTATGATTTTTTTGAGGTATAGGTGGTGCCATGAGGGTAAATATGGATAAGTTTTCTCCTCAAATCTCTCCACTTATGGAGAGAAAATTTGGGAGGAAAATGGGCTTTAGAACCTACCCCATTTTCCTTCCTTCCCCATTTTCTCTCCTACCAAACAGAAAAAAATATCCTCCTTTCACTCAATTTCCTCCATATTTTTCTTTTTCCTTCCATTTTCCTTTCATCCAAGCACACCCTTATATTATATTTAGCACGAGAGCGTGTATATTCTATATACACACTGCGTATAAGGCGCGTAGAGATTGCGTCCCGCAGCAGAGAACTCGAAGGTCCTCAAGAAAACACTCCATACATTACACCAAAACTCAATTCGCTCACACACAAAGCAACAAACAAACTCTCAACCAATACTCTCACCCTCTCTTCACCTCCCTCCCTCTCTCTCTCTCTCTCTCTCTCTCTCTCTCTCTCACTCATCCATGGCTTCCACATCCCCAACCCACCATAACAACACAGAAACCCCCAACCCATCTTCCCTCCTTCCTTCCCCTCGCACCACCAACACCAACAATGGCGTCCTCTCTCCCAAACCCATCACCAGATCCGAACCCGGAAACCCATTCCCCACTACCTTCGTCCAAGCTGACACTTCCTCCTTCAAACAAGTCGTCCAAATGCTCACCGGAAATTCCTCCGACCCTTCATCTCCTTCGAAATCCCACCCGATCCCTCCCATCAAATCCACACCCAAGAAGCAACAATCCCCGTCAGGATTCAAACTCTACGAGCGAAGAAACTCCCTTAATAAGAATCTCAAGATTAACCCTTTGATCCCTTCTCGAAAACCCGAGATTCTCTCGCCTAGCATTCTTGATTTCCCTTCCCTTGTTCTTAGCCCTGTTACTCCTCTCATACCCGACCCGTTTGATCGAACCGGGTCGGTTTTGGATTCGGAGGCTGAAGAGAAAGCGATTAAGGAGAAGGGGTTTTTCTTGCACCCTTCTCCGGGGACAACTCCTAGGGACATTGAACCACGTTTGCTTCCTCTGTTTCCTACGACATCTCCGAGAGCTGCTTCAGGTTCTTCTTCTTCAACTACTTCTTCATGAGTAAAAAAATATCTGTGTCTCTAATGGGGAATTTCTGGATTTGAATCACAGTGATGAGTGAGAGAGATGAAAGGAGGGGAAAGGATATTGATTTTGTGATTGATTATGTGGAGAGAATGGGTGAATCTGGGTTCAATTGTATGTAATATTAAGATTTGGTCCTTTCTTATGAATCCCTGATTCAGTTTACAGAATATTAATTTGAATTCTCTGAATTATCAGGTTTTAGTTCAGGGGTGGCTATGAATTGCGATAGATTTACTTCCATTAATGCAGATATGAAATCTGTGATCCAATTCTGTTCAATGAGGTTGCGTGCTATAAGTTATATCTGACAATTAGTTAATTAATTAAGTAATTAATAAAGTATTATTTCCGGGGGAAAGAGGAGACTTGGGAGTGAGGAAATTGAGGGGAAAGGAGCTTTTGGGATAGCTGCGGGACAAAAGTGTGGAAGAAAGAGGAAGGAATCTCGACTCTTTAGTTTTGGCTGCGTCCTTTTTTTCTTTCTTTTGTTTTTTTTTTTCCGATAGAACTTCTTTTTTTCTTTAAAGACAATAACACGTTAAAAAAATACTGTATTTTATTTTTTGGTCCAATGTAGTCAAAGATGGAATGAATATTTAAACAGGAGTAAAATTGTAAAATTATTAAAATTGTAAGGCAGGATTAGTTAGGTTTAATTAAAGTTTTTCTTAGCATCAATAAATTATGCAAGGAGTGACCTATAAATATATGGCTGGAGAAGTAACAGGTACACATTAACATACAAGAGAGAAGAGACAATGATCATGTTTGGATGGGCTTAAATCCAAAAAATAAGTGCTTATTTTGGGGTAAAAATACTTAAAATTGTTGGTAGCTTATTTTGCATGGTTGTTTTGCCTTATTGTTAATTTGACTTATAAGTAACTTATAACTTATAAGTCAAAATAAGCTATAAGCTATTTAAAACAACTTATTTCTGATTTATAAGTTATTTATAAGGTAGGGCCCACAAATTTTGACTTATTTTTCACATATAATCACAATTATATCAAACATACACAATCTGACTTATGGAAAATAAATAACTTATAAGTCATTTTTTTCACAGTTAATCCAAACATAAATCTCATAACATAATCTGATTTATTTTCAATCTGGTTTATACGTAAATCACTTTTTCAGAACACCCATCATTATAAGTAACTTAACCTAAATCAAGCAAAAGGTATGATAAGCGATGTACTGGAGATTCCGGTGAGGCAGTTTTTTTTTTTTCCCAACCTTTTTGAGGCGATCAGAATCAGATCGCTACTCATATAATGTGCTATTTTTGGGCAAAATAGTAGTCACAAGACAAGTTTACCTGGGAATGTAGAATCTCAGGATATGTGTAGAAAAAAAAAGGTCAAGGATCTCACACTACAGTTATTAAAGAATGAATTATGCTACTATTGACTAAAAGTATATTATGCAATGCCGCTGAAGGAGTAAAGTTTAACTCTGGTAAATCCATGTTGTCTACACAATTGTAACCTTGTCAGTACGTCTTGAAGGTAATTTTGTAGTATACACGAAATGTGAGCACTCCACCTTTTAATAGATTTGAAAATTAGCTTGTCACATAACTTTTCGCTATACCATTCCCCGGTTGATTAAGTTCATATGTTGTTGATGAGATGTATGCTAGCTTTTGTTGAAATTCTATTACCGGATCTCCCTTTTTATCTCTAATTAGACCTCCAAAAACAATATGGTTTGGTTAATTGAAGAACCATCCACATCCACTCAGTACATAACCAATGGTGGAATGCTACATTTGCATTATGTTCTGTTTTGTCGCTTGTAAAATCATATGCTTGAATATCTCGTTCTCACTATCTTCCACAAGTATGAGTACACCTATGAACAATTTTTGGTAGAGCACTTTCACCTTCAATTGCTTTATTGCAGCTATTTTTCTAATTTACAAATCATCAATTGAATTGAAGAACTAAAATAATTTAATTCAAAATTTAAATTAACAATTATGGATAGGCCAGAAGGAAAAGAATTCAATTTTTCTTAAACAAGGTTAATAATTTAAACATTATGAATGCAATAGAAATAATTGGGATCTGCCTCCAATTACACCAATAAACTTCAAATTTGGCTGATAGTATTAGATATGAAATAATTATATAGAAAAGAATTGAAGTATGTGAAATTCATTGTGATTAGTTTGTTGGAAGAAAAAATGGTGATTGGTTTGACTAGGGATGTTTTGCTTTCAATTAGTTCAATGAGTATTAAATGAGTGTCTTTGTCAATACAATTCAACCATGAACTATACTTTAAAACATATTGTTCTGGTAAGTTCCATTATTGAAAGCAGCTTTTAAAAATGCTACATGATGAGAAGAAACTAGTGGTTGAAATCAGAAGGAAATTGACAAGACGAAGAGATTAAAAATGGAAGAGATAAGAAGTCTAACAAAAGTATGAAGATGCAGATGAGAGCAATAAATGGAGTCGTTAATGGTGTGAACGAAACAAGTACAAAAAATCAGCCCATTTAACTTTTTAACTTTCTATTCAAATTGGGACCACATTTGAGTTTGGTAGGATACTTGAATGGCTATCTGTATCCCACACGCACAGATATATTTATCTAAAATATAGAAAAGTAAAAATTAAATATTTGATTTCTATAAATTTGGTCAGTTTTTTATTTTCTACATCTCAATTCCTATAACTTTGATTGTTTAAACTGCTAGTTCATAATGTTCAAGAGATAACTTTAACCCTCACAATTTAAATTTAATTTTCTAACATCCAGAATGTAAAATTTTATATTAAAATTATAAGAATTAAGTTGTATCATATCAAATTTTGAAGATTGAATATTAATTGAGTGAAAATTATAAAGGGAAAAAAATTAGTTTTTTTTAAAAGATATATTATTTATAGATTATAAACCACGTCATTCATTTGAAATTATATATGTGTGTGCAATGAAAATGTTAGGAAAATTAATCTACAATTCCCATGATTGTTCATGATTTTTAATCAATCCCGATTATTTTTTCATTAAATCCTTATAATTTCATCCAACTTTTATTTAGGTCTTTTATTGGTTGGAAAAATTGGAGCCACATCCCTCCTCCTCTCCTTGGTTCTTTTGCGGGAAGTGAAATATTTTTTATAGTTGGATAGAAATACCCACACCTATCCTTTTATACTTATATTTTCAATACGGGCCAAAAAAAAACGAACAAACAAAACAAAACAAAAGTGAGGTTGAATTTTGCTCAGAAGTAGTGTTCACATAGCAACTACAGGCATACCTTTTTTTTTTTTGAGTTCAATGCCGTCCCAGAAATGTTAAAATAAAGCAATGTAGATTTGTTTTAATAGTAGCCAGAAAAACATTTGTCATGTCAAACCTTATGTCATGTATAATTCCATGAGTTTATGACTAAATTTTCTTTGATATTTTTGTTGTGAAAGTTTTCAAGAAAAAACAACTTCACTCTAAAAAAGGAGTAATGCCATGTTTAATAAATTAAGCGTGATTCAAAAGTGGAGTGGAATCAAGCCTGTGTGGCCTAAAAATCAAGAATGAAGGGGAGAGAGCATGGCCCAAGAGGAGCAGGTGAGGGGCAACATGTGTTTTCTCTCCCAAATCTCTAACAATTAATAAAATTTTAAATATCAACTACCTTGCAAAAATGTAATAAAAAATTCTGACGATGATGACTTTATGATAAGGATCACATTTTTTTTCTCTTGGAGGTGTCTTTTAAAGTTTAATAAAGATAAGGGAATAATATTTTTTTTAAAGCGAAAAATCTTAGATTAATAATAAACACTTGATATGTGAATCGATGAAACAGAAGGGCCGTAGAAAGCAATGATGAAGGGATGGTTAGTTGAGTCTATGTAGGGGATGTTGAGTATTATTTGAAGTGATGCCTTTTGACTGAAATGAAAGAAGAGACCAAAACCGTAAGAATCGAATGGAAAAGAGGAGGAAGGTGGGACTTATGATGATGAAAGCATGGTAATGGTCCTAAAGCCACAAAACATGGCATTTACACCACCCACACTTTTTTTTTTTTTTTATACATAAATTTTAGGAAGGGGTTCGGGCTTAACCCAATCCAAGGGCAGGGCTTCTAACTCATGATCCACTGGGGGCCTGTCCCTGTGGGCTCCTGGGCAGCAAGCAAACCCAATCCACACAGGTAGGTAGGGGCTTTCACCCTATTGTTCACCCCAGCTTCACTTAGCTGTGAAGATGCCTCCCCAAGCGCCGCAACTGGAGGCACAACAAAGTGCCACTCCCAGGGATCGAACTCATGCCAAGAGGGTCACTCAGGCACTCATCACTCAATCCCCTCGCCAACTGAACCCACGGGCGATGGGTTTTACACCACCCACACTTCCTGTCTCTTTGTCCATATTTTTTCCAGGCTGAAATAAGTTTAAGTAATAAATTTATCATATGAGGTGGCTATAGCCTATAACATGCTTACTTGGTTTTACCAAAAAAGAATAAAATCCTAACTCAATGAAAATAAGTTTTTTGAGGTATTAGCAGTTTTTCTTGGGGGAGAAATAGCGATTCTGATATTACACAAAACCAAGACTTCAAAATGTTGTTCATTTTATATAGGATTTTTAAATACTGAATTCTTCTTGCAATTGTACTTTAATCTTTAATTTCTACGTAAAGTAATTGAAATTTTGATATCTGATGTGAAAAAATACAATTTAAAATCTTTACAATAAGAAAAAATTTCAAAATTGTGCATTATTTATTTATTTGAATAACTAAAGGTGACTTAAACATCAAAATAAAGTTCTAACCTGAGAAGAGTTTTAAAATTTTTGTTTGGCAATATTGAATAAAAATACGTGATTTGTTTTTGGTATACAAAAACAAGGGGAAATTTCAAAGAATACCACTTGAATTTTAAAATCCAAAAATAAAAATGATGTAATCTGTTAATACGGTCACTCATCGAATCAAAATCAATACTCAAATAGTCAAAGTCTCATATATGACTATGAATCTTTGAATCGAAAGAAAGACTATATGAGGAGGATCGGCTTTTACCGAAATCAAATATGTATCATGAGGTCATTCAATAAGAAAATTTCACTCATCCTTGGTGGATTTAGTATTACGGAATTATACATTTTCACCGTAAATTCATGCCTAAAAGTATAAGACGTTGCCTTACCTGACATTGCTATCATATGAGGAACCATTCAAGTTTCATGCTTTAGTTTTGTGTTAAGCTCAAACCCCTGCATAAAAAGTTTACATAAAATATTTCAATACGTATATGTCTTGCTAATAGGGGTTGAATCTAACAGAATAAGTTAATTATTTCTCACAAAGTAACGAACCAATCTTCAAATCCTTGTTGGAAGAGAATCTGATATCAATAAGAGGATACCTATACAAAAAATACTTATAAGTAGATTTCTTAGATAAGGATGCTCATCAAATAAACGAAGATATGGCGATTCTACAGAAACCTTCGTCTGGATTCAGTGTCTATTTTCACAAACATGCTTTAGTTTCTTTCGTCTTTTTTTTTTAATCTGTTTTGTAATACTCCTATTCTAGTTCTAACTTGCCCTTTTTAAAAAGAAAAATCGGATGAGCTTTATTGTAAAGGGTTTGGACGACTTTTTTGAAACCTCTCTTCGGATTGGGGTCTATTTTTTTGGGCTGACTTCTTCCTCTGGCCATAATATTATGATTGTGAAGTTTCTCTTATCTTACCTTCAAACTACCTAGATATCTTTTTATGCCCATTCATTACATTCCAGGCCCACTCAACCTATGGGCCCAACCCACTTAAGCTTCGTTTTTTTTTATCGCATTAAGCTTCGTATTATGATTTCTTAGTTGTTAAACAAGAAAATCTGAATATGGGTACTCCTCAAATGAAATAATTCCCACAAGAATTTTCAAATTTTAATATTTTTGTTGTCCTTGATAAAATTTAAGGAGTGGAAAAGCCTTTCGTAAATATTTATTTTTCAAAAAAACTCAAATCCCACCATTTTATTAATTTTTTCAGCACGAAATTTAAATCACACCATTATTTTAAGGAATGGAATGTGGAAAAAAATTTCTTAATCAGGTCCTACAATCCCACGCCATTCCTACGTTATACGACCATAAGAAAGGAGTGGAAAAAACTTCAAATTTTTTTTTTTAAAAAAAAATAACTCAAAATTACGCCATCAATTTAATTTCTTCATTTCTTAAACATGAAATTTAATATTAATCAAATCAAATGAAGAGAAGGAACGTTCAATGAATATAAAGAAATTATTCCACCAACAAAGTTCGATACCCCAAATCAATGTTAATATTCATCAAAAGACTCAAAATTTCTGTTTGAGTTTATGTAATTTTTCCAAAAACTGATCCTGAAAACTGGACCATTGCGCGCGTGCTTGTGTATAAAATTTTTCCATCTCTTTTGCTCCATGACTTGGCATCACAAACCAGAAAATACGTACAATACAATATAATACCATCTGGTTTCATATACCAGAATTGAACATGTTGATCCTTAATTAAACTAATCTGTATATCTTCTACGTAAGGTGAACAAATTTTTGATATCTCATATGAAAAAATATACAATTTAAACTTTTAACGATATTTTTAAGAGAAATAGTTTTAAATTGTGCATTATTTTTAATTATTGAATAACTAAAGGCTTACTTAAGCATCGGTGTATAAAAGAAATAGAGTTCTAATTTGAGAAGATTTCTTTAACTTAAGTTTAGCCCATATATTGAATGAAAATAGCTGACTTATTTTTGGGGTACGAAACAAGGGAAATTAAAAAAAAAATACTACTTCAATTTCAAAATCTCAAATATGTGATGAAGAGCTATCAATAGGATCATTCATTTAGTTAAAATCGTTATTCGAATAGTCTAAATCTCCTATCTTAGATTTGGAATTCAAGTAGTATTTTTTTGGGATTTTCTCATAATATAACTGATTGTGACGACCAATTAAGCTAGATATAGTTATATTCTCACAAACATACAAACATCATCGTTAAGAGACGAAAAGCTAAAGTGCAAAGGGCTATCTATAAAAAAGAAAGTGGCATGGGCTTAGGGCTAATATGGACCGGAAAGGAAATGAGAAGGCCCAAAAGGATCTCTGAATCTTTTGAATACAGAGAGAAAGAAAGCCTATATGAGAAGGATGGGCTTCACCAAAATCAGATATGCACTATGAGGAAACCATTCAATTCCCAGATTTCACTCATCCTTCATGAATTTAGTAGTAACAAATCATAATTTCTTACCATAAAAGAAATAGTTCAATTTTACTCTGCAGCAATTAGGGAGGCATCATAGAGTAGGGGTGCATAAATTCATGTTTGAGAGTATAAGGTGTTGCTTTACCTGACATTGATATCACATAGGAGGAACCGTTCAAGTTTCCTGCATTTGCCTTATGTGTAAGCTAAAACCTTGAATAAAAGTTTACAAAAATAAAAAATTCAATGCATATATATCATACTAATAGGGGTTGAATATGGCAGAATGAGTTAAATTCTCACGAAGTAACAAACCAATTTTCGTATCACCCTTGAAAGAGAACGTGATTGTCTCCAATAAGTGGATACAAATATGTGGTTGTAAAAAATTGGATCAAATGAAATTAACATGATTATATAGCTTTTTTACTTTTTGAGGCTTACAAAAATTAAATCAAACGGGTCACCAGCAATCCGGGAATGAATTCCATAGACGTTACAAATGGATTACAAGAATTAATGAATGAAGATAAATACAGGGAAATAAAGGTAACAAACTGGAACAATATAAAGTGGGAAAATGCGACGAATCTGAGAACTTAATTTCTTGAGAGTAAGGGAGTTTTTCAATGTGTGGTCAGGTGTGCTGCTTCATCTCATTTCTCCTTTTTTATCCTCTAGCCCTCTCCTGAAAACGGTCCCTCAGATCGTGGAGATGCACTTGCTCTTTTTCCTCCCATAATCTTCCCGTTGAGGGTCCTGTGGAAGGGATCCCCCAAAAATGGCGCGCCAATTGCTGGATTTTCAGGAGCCATCCTTTACTCCTTCTTATTGTTGATACGTGTGACACGAATTTAAAATATGTCACCTTCACTTTGTGGGCTCCTTCGTTCTGGACCATGCTTCTTTGTCGAACGGATTTATTGTGGATCAATGTCTCTTGACTGGGGGCAGTTATTTACACCTGTTGGGCCGGGAATGCAAGAAGGTGGTGCTTTGTAGAATGGGCTTTTGTGGTTGGGCTCGCCTCTTGCATTTAAATAAGCGGACTTGGCCTTGTTGGAATAAAGGGGAGATTATGGGGGCTTACAATATACCCAACAAAAAAACTTATATGCTGATTTCTTGGATAAGAATGTTCATCAAATAAATGAAGATGTGATGATTCAACAGGAATCTCACTCAGCTGGATTCAGTGTCTATTTGTGCGAACATGCCTTAGTTTCTTGCTTTGTTTGTTTTTTTTTTTTATCTGTTTCGTTATATGGATTTCTAGCTTGCCGCAATGCCCCCTGTTTTTTGAAAATAAAAAACAAGGGTGAGCTTCATTGTAAAGGCCTAAAGGGTTTCAATGAATTTTTTTGAAGCCTCTCTTCGGATTGGTATTTATCTTCTGACTTCTCTCTTCTGACCATATAGTGATTGTGAAGTTTCTTTTCTTTTAGCTTCAAAAGACCTAATTATCTTTTTGGACTCAGTCATTTCATTCAAGGCCCATACAACCTCTGGGCCCATCCCACTTTAGCTTTGTATTATGACGTCTTAGTTGTTAATTGTTAAACGAGAAAATCTGACTGAATATGGTCACTCCTCAAATGAAATAGGACTTCAAAAAAAGAAAAATGAAATAGGAGTAATTCGTACAAGAATTTTTAAAGGGTTGCAC
This sequence comes from Mimosa bimucronata, assembly GCA_037074515.1. NCBI lineage: Eukaryota > Viridiplantae > Streptophyta > Magnoliopsida > Fabales > Fabaceae > Mimosa > Mimosa bimucronata. The sequence goes on along the minus strand of CM073438.1, from coordinate 29,354,481 downwards.
CTCAAACTATTTTTGGAGATGCAATAAATACCTAAAGTATTAGTAATTAAATTGCTGTTAACTGGGTTAGAGTTATGTTATGGAAGGGGTACAATTGATCCAATTTAATTATTTCAAGGTGCTAATTGCACCCAAAAATACTTTTGGGTGTTTATTACACCTCCAAAAATAGTTTGGGTACTTGTTGCACCTTTACTCATTTTCAAATTCTAAGATTTTTCTTACTGGCAAAAAAAAAAAAAAAAAATTCTAAGATTTTTCTTGTCCATAAGAAAATTTAAGGAGAGGAAAAAACTTTCGTAAATATATTTTTTAAAAAAAAAATCAAATAACGTTGTTTTTTAATTTCTTCAGCATCAAAATTTAAATCACACCATTATTTTAATGAGTGAAATGTGAAAAAAAAAAAAAAACCTTTCTTAGTCAGGTCCTACAATCCCACACCACTCCTATGCTATACGACCATAGAAAAAAGGAATGGAAAAAACTATAGATAATATTTTAAAAAAACTCAAAATCACGCCATTATTTTAATTTCTTCAACATGAAATTTAAAAATAATCAAATCAAATGAAGAGAAAGAACGTTCAATGAATATAAAGAAATTACCCGCCAACAAAGTTCGATACCGCAAATCATCATCAATATCCACCAATATACTCAAAATTTCTGTTTGAGTTTATATAATTTTTCCAAAAACTGATCGTGAAAACTGGGCAATTGTATGCGCGTGTATAAAATTTTTCCATCTCTTTTGCTCCACGACTTAGCATTACGAACCAGAAAATATGTATATACAATACAATATAATACACCATCTGGTGTCATATACCAATATTGAACATGTTGCATCCTTAATTAAATTAATCTGTATATCTTCTACAATGTGTAATGGCACTACAACCACGACGATAAGGGTTGACTATTGTTTTATTGCGACAATGATAATATGATCGTCCCCTCAAACTACATGGAATTGAGTTTGCCCTAAGAGCCTCATAGCTTATGCGCTTGGGGAAACCTCCAAGTTGTAATGATTCATTAGGGTTAGGGTTTGATTCAAAGTTATTCATCACCATTGTCTCATCATCTTCTCCGTCAGTTGGGTTTCCTTCTGGAACCCCTAAACTAAAGTATTCTTCAGAATGGGTCGAAGCATTAGCCACCATGGACAAGAACAATAGAAAGAAAACACTAAGGCAATATTTCAAGTCCATTGTTTTTTCTTCAATGAAAAATAATTGTGTATAGTGCTGCTTGAAGTGTTCTAATACAGGATTGACAAAGGCTTGGGATTATAAGAAGGTGAGGTGGTTTTATCACTTGTGTTTTCCCGAGATTTCTGTATAATTGGAAGGCATACTGTCTTTCGTAACAAAGACTAACTGAATTTAGAATGTAAATTGGTTTTATAGTTACTTTTTATTATTAATAGTTTATCGCGTTTTATTCTTATCTTTTTAACTCTGATTTTAATTTAATCTTTTGATTTGGCATTAGAGTTTATTTTCGTTTTTTTTTCACCATCGCATTTAAGTTTGTTTCCATTTCTTAACTCGATTTGGTTTTATAAATTAGTTTCCTTTGTTTTATCCAAAATTTTAGTTCTAATTTCTTCACTTTATTTTTTGTCCGATATACTATACTTATCTTTTTTATTTTATAACAATTTTTTTTAATTTTTTTTCCAGAATCGTCAAAAATTTCTTCCCTGAATATTTAATGAATTAATAGCATTAAGTAAGTTAAAAGGAAAAGTGCACCTTTAAATATTTACACAACTTTCATTTTGGTTCTCTAAGTTTTTTAAAAAGTTTTTTCAATTCTTTAATTCTAACATCATTAATAAAAAAATATGACATTGAAATTATAAATTTTGTCAAAATATTATTAAATACGGTTATATTAAGTTTACTTTTTAAAATGACAACTATGGTTAAAAATTGCATTTAATACTGACGGTTTTAGTTTTATAAGACTTGAGAAATATTTTATAAAATTAAATATCTATTATAAAAACAAGGAAAATATAAGAGATTGAGAAGAAGAAGATGAAGAAAGACAAGAGACAAAATTAGAGAGAAAAGAGGGAGAATTCTTATTGCTTTCAAGCCTACCATCACTTGATGTATGCCCATTATTTATAGGCCACAAGCTCTTAAATTCTTTCTCAAGAGTTACACAAAGATTAAATCTACATAATTGTACATCAAGTGGTAGGTTACATTGGCTTAGGTGAAGAAACTCAAGGGACACCTCTTAGAAAGTTATGGACATCCATACTATAATTTAATATTTATAACACTCCCCCTTGGATGTCTATAAACAAATATTGTGCCTCATTAAAATCTTACTAGGAAAAACCCAATGGGAGAAAAAACCCAGTGAAGGAAAAAGAGTACAATATTTATCAACGCTACCTCGTTAAAAACCTTACCAAGAAAACCCAATGGGACAAAACTTTGGTTAAAGGAAAAAGAATACATCATGATATTATCCCTCTGAAGATATGATTACTTTTACTTTTCCATGACAACGTCACTTTTACTCCCCATGGTAAAAACATTACTTTTGTCCTTTTTATCTCGATTGAGTATACTGGATTTTCAAGCATATTCTATCCAAAGCCCTTTTTTTAGCATATCTCCATCTGGTTGACTTGCATTATCATCACATGTTCTGCTAAAATGTATTCTTCTAAATATCTTCATGATATATTTCACATCCACATATCAATTTGTGTACCTGCAAAAACTTAATTCTTCCACAAAAATTTTAACATGTAATGTTAACAAAATTAGCAAATATTTATGTGGAACTTCTATTCATGATTTTAAAATCATTGAGGAATTCAATAACTTGATTTATTGGTCAAATAAAATGCAAATTTATATATTTTTCAAGTGAAAAATATGTTTTGAATGATTTTCTTATATATGCTTTCGGCATTTAAGATCCTTCAAGGATTTTCATTTAAATTTCACAATATTTAATTATTGACGTATACTTTCTTTTCATATACTACTAGACTTATATGCAAAACAATTGCATCAGGCTTCAGGCATGTAGTATTTACATTTGAAATCGATTGATTTCTCATGCTTCAGGCATGTTGCATTTGTTGGAGCATTTTCAGCTGGAATTTGAAATTTGATAATTCTATCTAGGTCAGTAATTATATCTGGCAGATATTTTGTAATTTTTCATGAATGCAAAGTATGATGAACTTCTGGTTCATACTAGAGGATCTACATTTAATAATAATAGTGCATTCAATACATTTTCTTTTCCAGCTACTTGATTTCTCCCTCTCATGTTTAGATAACTTTGTTGAATGATAATCAAATAATCATGCGGTATAAGTCTCCTAAATCCATTTGTTTCATTTTGAAACATCATTTTGTTTCATTTATAAACAAGAAGAAGAAATTTCTTACCCAACATTTATATCAACTTTGTCTAAATATCCATCTATACTTGTGGTGGATTAATAGGCATATGTATTGCACGTTCAAAAAAAAATTTAAGATGGAAATTATCTGGCTCATGCCCAAAAGCCAATTTTACCGGGAGAATCTTGTTGGCTTGATGTAAATATGTCAACATTGAAATAGAAAACATGTTCTCTAGTTGTTCATGGAGGCTTTAATGAATGATTTCTGGATCATATAATCTGGAAATTGTGCACTCAACATATTGATTTATTCAAACAATCTTGCAAACTTCAGGTTGCAAACTAATAATAATCGTACATGTAACCATCTTATAGATGCATCTATCAAATATATTGAATATTTGTATGGTTTACATGATATTTGAATGGGCCCATGAGTTTGATATATTTCCAAAAATATAGAGATCCATTCCAAATCACAACTAGTGACTTTTTCTTTTTAAATTTTATTTGAGAACAAGCAGCACATAATAATTCTTGAATTATATTAGCTATTCAGGAAGAAACTCCTGGTTCTTCAATGGATGTCAATGTGTAACATCAATAATTTGATATTTCATATATATGACTTGGTTGATCAAACAAGTCATGCCAACAATAAATTTATTCGGATCAATAAACTTCTGGTTTACTGTATTATATTTCTTAACCAATGTTAAACTTTTTAATTTCCTAAAGATCATAATATGACATATGTGTATCTCAACACAATAGGAATTCATCATATATTATACCAATATTTATGGTATTCATTATTATTTCATTCTCCTCACGAGAGTTTATATAAGCTCAATCTTTATATAGCATAAGCTATATTTCAGGGATTTATCAAATCCATTAATGCAACAAGTTCTCAATAATTTGTGCATACCTAAATTGAGCTGTAAAATCACTTCAAGCAAACTATTAGCAAAAACAAATTAGTTTTGCAACTTCAAATGAAGCATAAAGTACCCTATATGTAAGGCACCCCCACACTTTCAAATATCCCGTTATTTTTAAAAACTTGCAACAATTCTAATTGAATTAAAATCTCACCAGATAATTCCTTTCCTCAAAATATTAAAATTAATTAGAAATCAACAAATAAATTGCTGAATCAAGAATCATGCTTATCCTGTCTGATCCGTAGTACATTCTACAGCTCCAGTTTTAATAGAAACAAAGGGCAAGTAACCACTTCAATTGAGGGTAAAACCCTTGCCATGTTAAAATTTGTAGATAAGGACACACAAATAACATACACTTAAAATAGTCCACATAAAGTGAACTCATTATAAGCATAACGGGAAAAATATTTAACTCATAAAAGAGCACACGGCATTTATACAATGGGAACCATTAAACCCATAAAACTTATTGAATTCTATAACCTCTTTTCAGTGTTCAGCCATACTCGAAACAATGAAGCTTCTGTGAAAGAATTGAATGAATTCTATAAACAATGATATTGGCACTTGATTATTAGCCTTAAAATTCAATAGATAAATTATATGAGCAAAGAGCCAACATAAACAGTCTTTAATTGCATTAAAAACAATTTTGGTCAGAATCATCAATTCTGTAACAAGGCTCATAAAAGACCATAAAAGGCCATCAACGGGCTTTAGTAACTAAATATCATGTTACTTTCATTTGCCCAACCCAGATCTTCAGAGCAAATTCGTGCTGATAACGTGTTATAAAAACAAGGAAAATATAAGAGATTGAGAAGACGAAGAAGATGAAGAAAGACAAGAGACAAAATTAGAGAGAAAAGAGGGAGAATTCTTATTGCTTTCAAGCCTACCATCACTTGATGTATGCCCATTATTTATAGACCACAAGCTCTTAAATTCTTTCTCAAGAGTTACACAAAGATTAAATCTACATAATTGTACATCAAGTGGTAGGTTACATTGGCTTAGGTGAAGAAACTCAAGGGACACCTCTTAGAAGGTTATGGACATCCATACTATAATTTAATATTTATGGATCTATGATTTAAACTCGTATAATTTAGTTGTTGAAGAGAGTATAATTTAAACTCGTATTGATTAGTTGTTGAAGACTTTCATGGATCTATGATTTTTGTGTATCTGATATTGAATTCTTGCTTCCCATTAAAAAAAACTATGAGAAAGTGAGGTCATGGTGGACTATTTAAAGTAGACCAGTCCAGTTTACCAGTTCAATCCAGGCTAAAATTGGGCTCATTCTGAACCAGACCAGTCCATAAACTACTTGCCTGTCTTGTTCATGAGACTTTGGGATAGATTCTAGTAATCTACGTGGTAAATACGAGAGATGAATTTTATCTCGACTTTTGGAAAACACTTTTTAAAGTGCATTTGGGGGTTTCCCAAACATACATTTCACTTGGATTTAACTTGACTTTGATTTTACCATTAACATCAATTATTTAAAAAAAATCATTAACATCAATTAGACCTGATTGTGATGGCATCATGGGGGAAGCTAGTTTAACTTAACATATTGTAAATTTTAGATATGATAATCTAAATAATATAGATTACGAATAATAATGAAAATATAAGTGATGTAGGACAATAAAGGATGATAAGGAGTGGAGAAGATTAGAAGAAGAGAAGAAAGAAAAGGGGTAGAATATAAGGGGGGAGAGAGTAGATAAAGAGAGAACGGGAAACTCAATACTTTTATTCAAATATGTAGAAACATACAAAACAGATAGTTGAGTTCTTATTTATAGAGCTTAACCAAACATTAAAAGAAAAATTTAGAAGCTAATAATAATTAAAATAATAAAATAATAAAACAAGGGAAATTGAAGATCTAAAATCCTAACAACTTTTTAAACTAAAAGAAAATAATAAAATTCAAATTTCAGATCTAAATCCTAACAACTTTTTCAAACTAAAACAATTACATTAATAATATTAAAATCAAATATCGTAGTCTTTAAATCTGGAGGGAATCTTCCTTATACTTTTGTGATTCCCATCATTTCCCCTGCTGAAAGGATCTCTCCTCTGGAGAGGGGCCTTGTAGAAGTCAAGCAAAGCGGAGTCAATTCGGTGCAACTCATCTTCAGTAATCCACGTAGCATCTGTGTCAGAAGAGCCTTTCCATCGAACGAGATAACGACGAACAGTACTCTCTGAGGTGAAAATGGTTTGCTCATCCATGACAACATCAATCACTTCTTTAGTTGACGGGACGCATGGTAACAGCGGAACCGGAGTACTACACCTGGAACCTGCAGAGTCATCATTAGAAAACGCGGGAAGCTCAAAAGTGCATCGGTAAGAGATGAGATCCTCAACATTAAAGACTAGACTAATAGACATTTCAGGAGGCAATTTTAGTAAATAAGCATTGGGACCAAGTTTCTTTAGGATACGGAATGGGCCTGAGGCACGGGCATGCAATTTCTTAAAGGAATTTTTTGGATAGCGCTTAGGGCGAATACAGGCCATTACATAGTCTCCTTCCCCAAAATTTTGAGCTCGCAGATGTGCATTTGCTGTTAATTTATATTGATTATTGCTAAATTCGATATTACGCTTAATCTCAGCATGTAATTCATGTAGGCGATGGGCTACGGATTCGGCAGATTCTGAAGTACGAGTTGTCAAAGGAAGGGGTACCAAGTCAATAGGCTGGTTGGGATTGAACCTATGAACAATTTCAAATGGGCTTCTACCTGTGGATCTGTTGACAGAACTATTGTAAGCAAACTCAGCAATAGGTAAGATGAGATCCTAGTTTCCTAATTTGTCCCCTACGAGGCTTCTAAGCAAATTTCCAAGATTACGATTGGTTACCTCAGTTTGACCATTAGTTTCCCTCCAGATTTAAAGACTACGATATTTGATTTTAATATTATTAATGTAATTGTTTTAGTTTGAAAAAGTTGTTATGATTTAGATTTGAAATTTATTATTTTCTTTTAGTTTAAAAAGTTGTTAGTATTTTTAGATCTGCAATTTCCCTTGTTTTATTATTTTAATTATTATTAGCTTCTAGATTTAGTGATTACTACTAATTACCTCCTTCAATATCAACTAGTACAGGATCAACGTTGTTAGATCAGGTCCTTACCGAATAACTTTTGGAGCCAAAAGTTATAACTTTAACCCTGAATATTTTTGAGTGATGATCCTGGGCTCAAGGTAGGTCCAATACGCAGCAAGCACATGAGCATGAATAGGGAACAGGCGGTGGCTTGAGAGAGTATAGGCAACAGAAGGGAGGGGAGTCTAGCTCTGATACCAATTGATGTAGGACAATAAAGGATAATAAGAAGTGGAGAAGATTAGAAGAAGAGAAGAAAGAAAAGAGGCAGAATATAAGGAGAGAGAGAGTAGAGAAAGAGAGAACGAGAAACTCAATACTTTTATTCAATATGCAGAAACGTATAATGTAGATAGTTGAGCTCTTATTTATAGAGCTCAACCAAACCCTAAAAGAAAAATCTAGAAGCTAATAATAATTAAAATAATAAAACAAGGGAAACTGCAGATCTAAAAATCCTAAAAACTTTTTAAACTAAAAGAAAACAATAAAATTCAAATTTCAGATCTAAATCCTAACAACTTTTTCAAACTAAAACAATTACATTAATAATATTAAAATCAAATATCGTAGTCTTTAAATCTGGAGGGAATCTTCCTTATCCTTTTGTGATTCCCATCAATAAGTTTTATATAACCTAATAAAAACAAAAGTGGAAAATGCAATGGTTTATGACTTTGCATTGCATCACTACATGATTCTTTACCCCCCATTTAGAATGATATTTTACCCATTTAGCAATTCCCGAAAGTAAACATCCATATTATTAGTTAGGACCCTCTCCACTATATAACCTCTCCACTTATTATCTCAACCATTTAATTTGTTTTCAATGGTCATGATCTATTATAATGTTAAAATATTATTATTGTTATAAATAATAGAAGATAAGAGAGAATGGCGGAGAAGAGTAGAGAGAATAGAAAGCCGTTCTCATTCAACGTTCAATAGTTGTAGAATACACAATACTAGCCTCCTATTTATAGAAAAGACTTTAGGGTTACAATATAATCAGAATTAATAATTGATAGAGTAATAATAGGGATCAGATGGGAGTTAAGGACATCCACATTAATGAGATATTCATAACACTCCCCCTTGGATGTCCATGACTAAACATGTGCCTCGTTAAAAAACTCCAACTAAGCAAAACCCAATGGGACAAAAATCTTAGTAGAAGAAAAAGAGTACAATGTTTAGCAATACACATCCTAATGCTGCCTCATTAAAAACCTTGATAGGAAAACCCAATGGGAAAAACCATAGACAAGGGAAAAAGAGTAAACCGTGTATCAACTCCCCCTGTTGACAACTTCAGTTGATATCTCTAAGTCTATAAAGTCCGATGCCATAAACAAGCTTCTCAAATATTGTAGCAAAAAGTGACTTGGTGAACATATCTGCTAAATTTTTGTTTGATCGAATTTATTTGGATATTAATTTCACCATCTTCTATTGATGTAGTCCACCCCAATTTCTTCGTGTTGGTGAATCAATGTATCATGTTGATTAGTAAATGATATACCAGCTCGTGCATAGCTAGTCAGATAAAATATAATTACTCCAATTATACAAAGATATGGTACTTCCAGACCAATTATTTTTTCATCACCTTCTTGAATTCTAAAGACATGGTACTTCTGGACCAAAATTTCTCCTTCAACTTCTTGAGGTATAAAATGATCTCAATCCACATTTAAGGATCTTGCAACTATTGGAGTATATGGTAATTTATATATAGATAAACGCTTTGTTCTTTCAAAATATTTCATTTCAAATTCATTCTTGATGTATTATTTTAGCTTTTGCAGGCTCTTTAGGAGTTTAAGCAATATTCAGATTTTGCAATCTCTTCAGGAGTTCCAGAGATATCCAGACACATCAAGAGTCTTAATAACATTTAGATATTTTCATAAGAACATATATTGAAAGATTAAATACAATATATCCTTCTTTCAACCGATATCTATCTATTCGATAATACCATATTGGTCCAGGTATACCATATTGGTCCATGTTGCTTTGAACCATATAGATATCTGGATTAAAATGTTTGCTTCTAGAAACTGTAATCCTTTGGGGAGTTTCATTTGTTTAAATCATATGCTTCTAGAAAATCCTTCAGGGACTTTCAAATGCTTAGGTCTATGTCTATATATGCATTTGATCTTCCAAGGGTTTCATAAATATTTTTCTAGATTATACTTCTAGTATTTTAAATCCTTCTAGGATTCACTATAATTCACAATAAAATGACTCATGGGTCATTATCATATTCTCTAGACGCATACCAAAGTTTTCATATATCGCCAGACTTCTAGATTAAGACGACATGAAATTTATTCCACCACAAGAAAATATCTATCAAGATTTAACTGAGAGTACTGGCTGTCACCCAAGAGGGGGGTGAATTGGGTGATGGGATAAAATTTAAACCTTTTTGAATTCTTTTCTTTTCTTTAATCACTGTGAAGGAAACCTTGTCAAAACTTTTCTCAGATTATAACAGAGTAATTCAAAACTTGGTAAATGCATGAATATAAATATAATGTAGATATGATGAAAAACTGTAAGAGTTTAGGGAAGAGATAATGCACACAAAATTTATCCTGGTTCGGTCAACCCAGACCTACATCCAGTCCTCAGGCTCCACCTGAGATTTTCACTACCCTTTTGTTTAATCTGGCACAAGAGAAGCCTACCACAGGTTTTACGAACACAGGTTCACCTGCCAACCTTTACAGAGTTTTAGAATCTCTCTAAACACTCCCCCTTACTACCTGTAAGGTTACCACCCAGTTCACAAAGCACCAAGCTAAGGAACTACCTCAAACAGAAGAGGATTTTGATAATGAGGTTCACTAAATGAACAGATTATGATAATCACTTAAGTACAATGAGGTGTAAGAAGAAATACAACAACAGCTTAAGGATCTGAACAATGTATTTCTCTAGCTCTTCTTTTCAAAACATTCTCAATCTAAGGAATTTGCGATTCTGTTTAAGGCTCTGTTCATCTCTTGTTTTCATTCGTTGATCGTTCGTCACTTTCTGGAAGCAAATCTTGTTGTATTTATATCTCCATAGATTGCCTTTTTAATAGTCTTCATATGGCCGTTAGAAAATAGACGTTGGGAACTTTTAGCCGTTGGACATTCAGCTTTTGATCTAGTCTTTGACTGTTCATGCGTAGAGTAGGTTAGCCTGTGTGATCTGAACACCTGTACTTTCATAGCAGCTTTTCAGTAGCGCTAGCATGCTTTGCTATCGCTAACTTGTCAGAGTAAATCCTGCACTTAGGCTGTTAGCTGAAACAAATACTCATGCAGCAAATATTATCGATAGGATACTTCATTAGCTCAAGGAGATAGAGACAGTATATCTGCTAGAATATTTTCAAGGCATTCTCTATCGATGACTAATTCCATTATCGCTAGATGACACTGATATGGATATTTAAAGACACTCCGACATCCTACTATCGCTAGATAGAATTGATAGCGCTAGCAACCATGTTAGCTCTATTTAACTCATTAGCTTTCAGGCACTAGTTATCTGAATGATCATTTATCTGAAGCACTTATGGTTATCGATAGCTTAACCTGTTATCGCTAGCTGATTTAGACACTTGGTTCATTTATCTGCTGGATTCATTTACACATATGATCAATGAACTTCTAGCGATGGATCTTTCTCTAGCGATAGTGAATGACTTAGTGATAGATATTAACCTTGTTATTTCTAAGTCTTCACTTGCTATTCCTTCCTATCAATTTGCTATGGAGATTTACTTAGCGATAGAGATTTTCATTCTTATTGATCTGCTAAGTTATCATTTCTCATTAGCGATATTCTTCTATAGGTCAGTCTTCATCAAAACTTAAGATTCTAACATTAACTTCTGCGAAAAATATTGTGACTATATCTCCCCCCTTTTTCGCAACAAGGGTTCTGATATATAAAATACTAGCATTGCACTTCGGGTGCTTAAGCTAAACACACAAATTTATGTTATGATACTTCATGTCGCGTCTTTTTCTTTCCTACTAGCTAGCCATCTTTATGTCTATATCTTATGACATTTTTGTATAGAAGATTCTCATTTGATCACATGATATTATCATCAAAATCCTTGTCGACAACTTTATCTCTTTGCGGTTCCTTTTTCTTGTGACATAACTTATTGAAATCTCTATCTCTTTTTCAGGTACCAGCACCTCTTATGGGGTATTACAAATGGTTATGTCTCAATTCTTGCCTCCTCCGTATGATCATCTTGATTATTTGCTCCATTTTCTTTTCTTTTTGGAACTGATCATTTTCTCATGCTTCAAGAAGGTATCATTTGTTCTGATTGGAGCATTCTTAAGCTGGAATATGAGATACAACAATTCTTATGTTAGTCAGTAATTGCATCTGGCAAATATTTTGTAATATTTTATGTATGCAACATTTGATGAACTTCTGGTTCATATCGCTATATTTGAGGATCTATGTTGATACATACAATGTGATATATCTTCCAGCTATTCATTTTCTCCCCCTCAAGTTGGGTAAACTTTGTCAAATGACAACCAACTAATCATGCTATATAAGTCTCCTCAATCCATTTACTTCCTCTAGAAACATCATTTTGTTTCATTAGGTATAAACAAGAGGAAGGAGGTTCTTATCCAATATTTATCCCAACTTTCAATGACCATCCATCTATGTGCATTATTGTGGTGGAACACTATAAATAAATATTGCACATTATAAGATGGAAACTATTTGGCTACCGATCAAGAGCCAATGGGAGAATTCATAATACTTTGATGGCATGATGTATTTATATGCATTAATATGTGAAAATCATTCTTTTCAACTCTAAAATTGGAACTTTGTTCTCACAAGTTTTGATCTAGCTGCTCAGGGAGGCTTCGATAATAGTCTTGCTAGATATATTTGTTAAATATGCTTTTACATAGCATATAACCATTGAAAGCTTGATAAACAATCACTAGTGATTTCAATGGAATTCATATGGTTGCATAGTTGAGGACTAACGTACTTATTAGAACACATTTGCAATCTTCAAGTTGCAAGTGAATCATGGACACCAATGTGACCATTCTATAGATGCACCTCTATTATTCATAAAGTACTAATTTAGTCCGTACGATGTCTACATGGGCCCATATACATATATATTTGATACCGTATAAATGTACATGTATCCAACTCCAACCATAGCTAGTGATATTCTCGTATTTACTTCTTTTGAGAACAAACAATACATAAAGACACTAGCTATTTATAAAGAATCTTCTGGTTCTTCAATGAGTGTTTCTATGCATTCAACATTATATTTTGCATCGTTATGATCCGGGATGATCTAACCGGTCATGCCAAACAATACATTCACAAACTTCAGTTTGTTGTATCATCATCATAGAACTTCTGGTTATCGCGTGTCATATTATTAACTTGACCTTCATTGGGGATTATACGATTTTTATGGAAAGTATAGGAGTAAAACTCCATCCAATATAATCATACTTGTATTCCAACAATCTCCCCCTCAAGTGAGTCATGCAAACATACTTTCCGCTCGCAAAATAAAATTATTAGTTCTTCAAGAACTATGACTATATTGTTGTATACATATAGTTCTTCAGGAATTATTATATAGTTCTCTAGGAACTGTTATATATATATATTCACTATGTAATTTGTAAACTCAATAGAAATTTGAATAATTAAAATTTATAAGAATTTAAATCAAACTACATAAAAATCACACTACAACATATGAGATATTCAAAAGCCAAAGTGAAATATGGATCATTGCATGGGATTGTTATTATAACACAATATATCAACTTTACGCTCGAATATTACTAATACAATAGCACATAATTGTCAAAATAATGGTAAACTAACTAGTAAGATAACATATATATATGGTCTTATTGGCATAAATATATTTATTTAGTGCTAATTAAAATTTTTCACATCTAGCTCTTCTAGAGCGTTAATCAACAATGCATAACAAAACATGATTGTCTTCATTTATTTCTACTGGAATTGACTGTTATTTATTATGATATAAATCTCCATAAACGTTAGCCTTCAGGACCATTACAATAATATTTTCAGAATACATTGTGCTAATACTTGAACGACAAGCAATTTGGTTCGAAACATTAGCCTTCATGGCTATATTTCATTTTTGATACAAATGTGTTTATTAAATTTCTCAAAAGCATATCAAATGTAGAGATATTATTTCTCTCTTCTAGCACCACAAATTTCAACAAAATATTAGTCTGATCTGTAGGACCTCAATAAAAATAAATCCAATGTATATGGCTTTTGGCTAATTAATAAGAGAATCAAAATTATATATCTTCTGGCCATTTAGAATAATAAAGAAAACTTTAATTTTATTTGAATGCTTCTATATACATGGCTTCTAGCCATTTAATATCAAAATAGAAAACTTGAATTTATATGGCTTCTGACCATAAAATTAAAATTTATATGGTTTCTTGCCATATAATATCAAAATAGAAAAATTGAAGTTATACGGCTTCTGGCCATAAAATTAATTTTGTTTGCCTTCTGGCTATTAATTATTGAAATAAATGGCTACTAGCCATATAATAATGTTAAAAATTATATGATATATAATCTCAAAATTAGAAATTATATCTATATAGCTTCTAGCAATAAATAAAGATAGAAAATCAAATCGATATTCATTTTTAGCAATGGAACTAACTGTAATCATTCAATGAGGTTGCAAATATTAATATGAAAATAGTAACGTCAAAGTGCAAAGGAATCTTTATAAAAAATGATTGGAACTTCGAGTCCATTAAAAAGCACTCCATATCACAAATGATTAATTATTTGACCATAAAATAGAAAAACATATATTTATGGCATCTGACCATTAAATACTGAAATAAAATAATAAAAAAAATTAGAGTTATATGGCTTTTGGCCATTTAAAATAAATAAAAAATTTAATAAGACTTTAGTGTAAAAACATATTTGTCATTAGATAAAATCACGCTATGCGGTTATGCTGTTTAGATATCCACCTAAATGCATGCATTGTATTTAAATATTTAAATATCCTATAATCTAGGCATACCAAATATCTCACATATAGTATTTTCCAATAAATTAGAGGCATATGGCTTCTGGCCATTTAATATTAAAATAAAAAAAATTGAATTTATATGGCTTCTAGTCATAAAATTAAATCTATATGGCTTCTAGCCACAAAATATTAAATTAGAATAATTAAATTGATATGGCTTCTGGCCATTTAATATTAAAATAGAGAAATTAAATTTATATGACTTCTAGCCATAAAATTAAATCTATATAACTTCTGGCCATAAAATATTAAAATTAAATTTATTTGGCTTCTTGCCTGTAAAATTAAATCTATATGGCTTCTGGCCATACGATGTTCAAACATAAAAATTGAATTTATATGGCTTATGGCCATAAAATTAAATCTATATGGCTTCTGGCCATATGATGTTCAAACATAAAAATTGAATTTATATGGCTCTGGCCATATTATAATTAAATAGAAAAATTAAATTTATATGGCTTTTGGCCATAAAAATAAATCTACATCAAGTACAACTTCAGGTTCCATTAAAGATGACTTTAGGTTTAAAAAAAATTATCAAATGTTATGTGGAATATCATGTTCCTTTAAAGACGACTTAAAGTCTTGAATGTATTAAAATATAAAGTGGAGCTTCAGGTTCCATGAGAGTTGACTTCATCAATGGTTAATACATTAAACTATAAAGTGGAACATCATGTTCCACAAAAAAAATGACTTCAGGTCAATGATGATTACACTGCTATAATGTAAAGTGGAACTTCAGGTTCCATGAAATATAACTTCAGGTCAACATAAGAAAGTATAAAGAAAGATGAAGTGAAGAGAAATAGAAAGGTGAACTTTAGGTTCTCCATAAGAGCATAACATCAAATGATTCTATGAATAAAAAAATAGATTACCTTGGTTAGAGGCTCGTGTTGATAACGTGTTATAAATAATAGAAGATAAGAGAGAATGGGGGAGAAGAGTAGAGAGAATAGAAAGCCGTTCTCATTCAACGTTTAATAGTTGTAGAATACACATACACAATACTAGCCTCCTATTTATAGAAAAGGCTTTAGGATTACAATATAATCAGAATTAATAATTGATAGAGTAATAATAGGGATGAGAGTTAAGGACATCCACATTAATGATATATTCATAACAATTATCCATTTATTGTTGATTTTATAATATTTTCACAATTATATTTTTTTTGCCAAAATTTTCACAATTATATTAGATCTCAACTATTGAAAGCAAATTCAATGATAGAGATACTAATTGGAGAGGAAGTGGAGATGCTATGTGTAACACCTGGATTTTTACTACTATATTATAGAATTTTAATCAATGTTATTAAACCCGGACCGGCTACTGAACCGGTAGAGGTAGTGGGTTAAGGGTTAGTGGGTCAGACCGTAACTGACCCGTAAGCCAGACCGGTAATAAATAAAAAATTAAAAAATATTACCTTCCTTGTAACATGAATCATGTACTATAATTTAATAGTTCATTTTGCTTCCTTAATCTCTAAAAAATTCAACTTAATTATATCTTTAAAAAACAAAGAATACATACCTAATTTTTTAATAAGCAATTTAAATTTTCCCACATTTTTCCACTTCCTCATTGTTGCTTACTTTCTGCCCTCTCCCACGATCCCACCACGTGACCATATTATTGCTTTGTTCAACAATTGACACATCAACAAAAGAACACAATGAAAATTTCTTCCCCGGTCTTTTTTTGAATAAAAGGAATATATTATAAAAATCTTTGAAAGTACACTGTGTGAACCCCATATTCTGTACATTCTGATCTAAAGCAGGGAAAAGTAAAAACCCGTGACTGTGGCTGAGAAAAACTCAAAAGGCTATTAAGTTAGTGAGAGAGGCTTTGGATCTAATCTATCTAAGGCGTGGGCGATGTCTTCCACACCTGCGTTGCAATGAGAAAATTTTGGATCTCCCTCTTTCTTGTTTCATTTCATCTTCCTCTTGCTCCTTTTATTTCATCGGACAGAGGTTTATTTTCATGCTTCTTTGTTCTTTCATCTTCCCTCTTCCTTCTTCCGTCGTTCTTCTTCCCCGAAAAAGAAGCAGCAATGAAAGGTCTGCCATCTAACTCTCTTCCTCATCTTCTTCCTCCCTTTCTTCCTCCCTCACAACGGCGACCACTTCCACGGAACGGACAAAAAGCGACCCGGCTAGCTCGACCAACTCGACGTGTCGCACGGGTTATGGCCGGGTTCCGCCGAGTCGGACGAGTCGTGGCCGAGTCTCTCCGTACCCGGGCTAATAAGTAACCCGGACCGGCTTAGGCTCCGGGCAGGCGGGTTCCGGGCCGGACCGGTCCGGGTTTAATAACCATGATTTTAATTGAAATAGTACCGCTTTTATGAATATTAGAAGCCCAAAAATACGATAAAATTTAAATCTTCTTTCCAAACAGTATTCCAACCCCACTTCAGTTGGAATGGGCTTTTAGTATAACTTAGAATTTAAAACTCTTTATAAACAAAGTGGTTCATAAAACAACTAAACTACTTAAGTTCCCTTACGGTTCTTCCCCTTGATGATAGTGTATGGGGAGCGAAAACTCATTCATGGGTTCATTATCTCTACTTATAGGTTTCTATCCTTTTTACATCAGAAACGCTGGGTTACCCTAGCTGATAACCCTTCTACCAGAATGCATAGCGACATTAGGGTAATACATACATTTACATACGGTTAAGTATTAATCATTTATATTTATACTCATAGGTAATTAAATTCTAAAATAACTAATTATGATGGTACATAGCTTGGTAGGCATTCCCACTTATTCATACACTACCTTCTTAGAGTGTTTATTCATAATTTATAACATTTAGGAAATTTAAATCCCTTAATAAATTTATGCAGTTCTATTTTCTATGCTTTCTACTATTGATTTAATAATTTAATTTTACATCATATACAAATGACATTACTAATATACTTAACTACCTCTTACTTTTCAAATTATAATCCTAATTCCTTCGTCTAATCTTCTTCCCCAACTAACTTCTCCCATCCTGCATACTGAAAATGTTTGGGGAAGGGGGTGAGATTGGAAATCCCAATAGCAGTTTCTTTCATTAACATATATTATCATGCTAGCATTGTCATGTATATATTTCATAAATCTGAACAAATATCACACTTACACATATTTCTTGCGCTATATGCTCTACCAGCCACTATTAACAATATATTTGTTAACTAGTGGAGGTTCTACCTGCAGGACTTCTCGTTATAGCATTTAAAGCTATAACTAACTGGTTTGGCAAAGGAGTAGCGAACCACCTAAGCCTGAAATATTCCATAAACTGTGAAGTAAAACTTCTATGCAGGAATTAAGAAGGTTTATCACCTTAATGCATAATGTAAACTTGAAACAGATATTACAAAATAATACATGCAATTCTTTTAATGTAATGAAATAAACTGCTACCTATATCCTGAGCTTACTCTTTACTGTACTCCTACCTTTCACCGTATTCTAGGGATTTGATCCTACTATCACGTCCTATAAATATTTATAGTATAAAATAATATATTAACATCTAAACTTAGACATAATAATCAAACGTCTCTCACGTTCCTATAACTCTACCCCCTTTCTAACTTTAATATAATTAAACCTTAGTTTCTAGATAAATGGCTAATCACACCATCATCAATCAACATTGCACAACCATTAATTTGTATACACAACACAAACATAAGAATGTCATTACTATTTTAAATTAACTTACATTTCTTATCAATCAATTATCCTTTTATTTCAATTCACTTTCTAAATTTCTTAGTAGATCATACAATCACTTACTTTATTCTTAAAAATCTAAATCACCCTTTAGCATTTACACCTTTTTAACACCACATTTTCAATTCCTTTGAACCTTTTTCAGGAATCTTAATTAAAATTCCATCTTGATATAGTAATAGCTTATGTTCATAAATTAATTGAGTAGGTGTACTCAAATTCTCAAAATTCTCCTATCTTACACAGATTTTAAAACACCTAACTGTTAAACACTTTAACTTCTAATTGAATTTTCCTTTGAGTTTTAAGCTCCAATCTTTTTAATCACAATATAACAATTCTAGAGCAGAGCAGTAGTAACCGCAATAAAAATTCTTCCAATATCTCTAATTGTCTCAATTGATATTTGAGGTATCACATTACTATATTTAACTTGATTAAATCATTATCATCTCTTTCATATCATAATTAAATCACCTGAATAGTTTCTTGCCATTTGACAGTAATATTAAATTAATTAACAATAGAAACTTCATTGCACCCATATTAAATCACTTTCATTCCCTCTTCTTGATGAAGATAAGCCCTATCATTAATCATACTTCCTCATCCTTTTATTCAATTAATCACCATTATTTTTGGATCAAGCAAAGCTAGGGAAATCAAGCATATAGGGAACATCTAAATTACTCCAACACAAGTAGCCATTTAATTCAGTTCCAATGATCATAATTCTAGAACCTAAAAGCTTACAACAATATCAACAACCATTTCCTATTTCTTGTTTAATTAAACATCACAATATTTTCCTTTTTCCCTACCAATAATCCACGGCCAGAGCAGCAACCAGGAGGAAATACAATTAAACAATTAACAACTTATATCAACCACACACAAATACATATAGCAGGAAGAGAAATCAACAACTAAACATCACAAAACACTCCTTTATCCTCCCTGGCCGAATAGAACAGAGAAGCCAAAGGAAGAACAAAATTCCACATTTAATCAAACTTATCTATTCTATAATCTTTTTCCACATGCTTAAGATGTTCATATACCAAAGGGAAGAACAAAAATCGAGCAACCCAAGGACATGGAAGCTCGGCCAGAACAGAGCAAGAACAGCGGATTCCAGAAAACAGGGGAAGCGAAGAACAATAATCCAACTTCACATTTTCAGATGCTCAACGTACTTAAACTTATTGCCAGATATGATTCATCAAATACTAATTCATTAATTGCCCAGAAAACATCCCAAATTCTCGCCGGCTTGAACAAACAAGGAAGGAGAAGGAATTACTCAGAAATTCCCTAATCTTCAAATTTACCCACGCAATCCATTTCATGAGCCTAAACTTGCTTTTAATTACCATTAATTAAGCTCGAAACAACAAACACCCGAAACCTTTTAGCTTCGGTGAACAGTACCAGAGGAAGAACTTCTCGCAGAAATCGGACCAAATTCGCCTTCTCTCTCAAAATCAACACTCAAAACAACAAGGACAAGCTTCAAACACCATTTTCCTAAGCTCAGAAGCTTCAAAAAATGCCCAAAGATTTCGAATACTTCCCCCCCAAATCACTCAAACTCGCGGCGGAAAGAGAGGGAAACAAGAAGAAAGAACTCACCTGAGATGGCCCAAGCCCTCCTGACCGTCTTCTTCCTTGAAGGGCCGTCGATCACCGTCGATGGAGGCCGGAGGAGTGCTGGAACGAGGGAGCAAGGGAGAGAGCAGAGTGAGAGCACGAGAGAGATGAAGGGTATGTGTGTATCGAGTTTGAGGGAGGAAAAAGAAATAAAAAGAAGTTGAGGGAGAGAGACACGTGTGTGGTGTAAATTAAAAGGTAACACTGATATTTTTTTCCTAATAGGTATTTTACTATCTTACCCTTCCTCTTATAATTGAGGATATTTTTAACTAGGGGCAAATAATGTCTTTTCCATTTCCTATTTCCTATTTTTCTCTTAAATCATAATTTTGAAGGTGGCAAAACGCACAAGAGGGGGGGTGAATTGTGCTTTTCAAAATTAAACTTTAAAACTTAAAGACAATCATTTATACTGGTTCGGCCAAACACTGCCTACATCCAGTTCTCCAACTCCTCGTTGGGTTCCACTAAACCACAGGTTTTACAAACCAGGTTCACTTGCCAACCTTTACAAGACAGAGTTTTAGACTTCTTCTAAACACTCCCCCTTACAAGTTGTAAGACTACAACCCTGTTCTAAAGTCCCAGACTTAAGAACATCCTCAAACAGTAGAGGATTTCAATAAATGCGTTCACTTAATGAACAGATTTTGTTAATCACTGAAGTATAGAATAATCTCACTAAGAATAATAAAGCTTTGACCAGTGAGTAGATGAGAAATAATGAATGCTTGTTCGTCAGTTTGTTCTCTACATCATAAATGCTCAAGACCTGGCTTTTATATCTCTTCACAGTTTTCCTTTTTCTTTCAGCTTCATGAATCCGTTTGAATATGTCCGTTGGAAGCTCCTAGCCGTTGGCATTTAATGCTGGTCTTCATTTTAGTCATCTTCCTTCTCTTACTTCATTTAATTCTTGCAGAAGATGAGCTATGAGAGATAGAGACTGTGACTACCAACTACCTGCAACATTGTACTTGTGTAGCAGCTTTTTCAGTAGCTTGCATCCCATGTTATCGCTAGCTTCATAGTGTTAATCCTGCACTTAGACTGTTAGCTGAACAAGTATTCATGTGAAGCACAGTTGGTGTTATCGCTAGTAGGATTCATTAGTTCAGTATATACAGAGAATATATTAGCTATCAGAATGTCAAGTTATTTCAGCAAGTGATTTCATTATCGATAGCTAAACTCGTTATCGCTAGAAGCTGTTATTGATAGGTTATCATTAGCTCTACATAGTAACTTATCTGAATGCCAAGTGTTATGCTATCGATAGATATTCGTGTTATCGCTAGTGACTATGGTTTAAAACTGAGTTGTTCTAATCAGTCTTCTCTGTTAAGAGACCTTAGCTATATTGAAGTTCTTAGCGATAGGAATGTTTACTTTCAGTTTATTGCCAAGACTTCATTAGCTATTATTATCCTTATCTCTTCATCTATTAGCGATAGGCTCTCAATCTAGTGATAGTGTATCTGTTATCTATAGGACTTTAACTTGTTCATCGTTTTAGATAACTTATACTTTCCTTAGTTATATACCTTGATTCTTATCTTAATTCTTTTCAGACTAAGTTATATGCTATCTGTTCATTTTACTTATGTTATCTATAGGGTCCAGTCCTCATCAAAACTTAAGATTCTAACAAATTTTATTTATCATTATCATTTAGAAATATACCTAAATCTGTCCACAAAATAATTTCTCTAGATATGCTTAAATTTCTAAATTTATTTATAAGACTTTTTAATTAATAACCAATACCCCAAGATTCTAAATATTCCCTTATTTAAATTTATCTCCTAACTATTTTCCCTGAGCTATTAAAGAAAATAAACTTTAAAAATTATTAAAAATGTACCTGGCCTCATAAATTTATTTATAAGGCTTTTTAATTTCTAAATACATTTCTAAAACCTCAACTACATCCTTATTATCCCTTTTTTTTTCCAAATTAAGTTTTATCTTCTAATTAATTCTTCTTTGTTTCTTAAATAAAATAAGCCTTAAAATTATTAAAAATGCCTAATATCATAAATTTATTTATTTTAATGCTTTTTAATATTTTAATAATATCCCTAAAACATAATTAATTCCTTATATCCATTTTGTAAATTTTGGAATGTTACACTATGCAAGGGAGAGGCCCCTGATCACCATATCGATTCACACGGTTTCATCTATTTTTCACACCATAATTCACCTCGTGCAATGGACATACGGGATAAAATAGATGAAAGGAAAGATAGAAATTAACTAACAATAATGTTTGGTATACCATGAGATTATATGTTAATTTATAATTATAATAAATTAGTATTGAGAAAAAATTGTGAATCAATTTATAAATAACTTATTTAATTTTTTTAGGATTTTCTCAAAAAAAAAAGCCAACTAAATCCTATATTTAGGAATGAAGGATATTAATGAACTAAGCTAATATTCTTAATTACTTGTAACACATTTTGTTTAAAAAACACCTTCTTCTGAATTTTAATATTATAAAATAGCTTATTTTGTTTTTAAACAATAAAAAAAAAAACCAAAAGACTCTCAAGTTGTTACTGTAGTTAATTATTTTTACTTGTTTTTTTCTTAGGTTAGCTTAGCGGAAAAGAGAGTGAGTGAATGTGTGTTGAAAGTTGAAGCCTCTTTCTGTTGCGTCCCGCGCGCTCCCCCACGATGAACGCAATATCTAAACAGAGACGAACACTTCCCAAAAATCCAAATGTCTTTCATATCTCTATCCAAATCCATAACCCTGAGTGACACCCCGCCATTTCGCTCTCCTCATTATGGAATTCTTCGACTGCTAAAACAGTTCAGATTCTCTCTTTGATTTGAAAGATTTCGAAGCCTGTGAGCATTCATCCAATTCAAGGTTCCTTTTCTTGATTCTATTTTAAAATTTCCCTTTTCCGTCTCTGGGTTTGTTTGAGACGTCGGTGGTGTTTTGTAAATTGTGATTTTCGGTTCTGTTTATAACTTTCTTTGACAATTTCTGAGCATCGGTGCTGAAATCAGAGTTATGTTTATAATCTTTTTGTTGTTCTTGTTGATTTTGATGGTTGGTATTCGTTTTATATGCATATGTTATCCGGAGATTTCTTTTTTATGTTTACTTTTTATTTTTCTTGGACGAATCGATTCTTCTGAAATGGTTGAAATGAAAGCTTTTAGCCCAAGAAAATGCATTCATGAATTAATCAGCTGGGTTAAAGATAGGGAATTGTAGAAGGAAATATGAAAGAGAATGAGAGGAAACAGAGAGAGTAGCTAGAAATACACTGAATTGTTCAAGTAAGAAACATAGCCTCCAGTGATAGTCTACCCTCCTTTATATAGGTAATGGCTAACAGTTAGTTATTGTGTGGATATACCCTTATACCCTTCTTACTATTAACGACCTATTTTTATATTGATTAGAAATTATTTAGCTAGTTGGGCTAATTGTATACTAGTTTTGTAGGCTTGGTTATGGTTCTTTTGTGATTAATGGCTTTTGTGGTTCTGATTATTGAATGTATGTGCCTGTCAATTTTACTGTGCTTCTTGCTGTTTAACATAATGTCCATCATTCATGAGTCAAGTTCCTAGTTCTTGAATGTACATACCTGGAAATTGTACTGTGTTTCCACCCTCTTGGATGGATAGTTGATCTTTTCATTGGGATGATATGATGCTGATTCCAGAACATTGTAAAGATAAATTTTCTGAAAAGTTGTGGCTTTTCTTGCCTTCCTTTCTGCTGAAAATTATTGCATAATTGCCAAAGATCATGCGTTGGAACTTGTTTTTTTTCCTCATCTAATAATTTTTATACTTATACCAACTTGTAGATTTTATTCATGTAATTTTTTTTCTGGATAACTTGTCAACATTTTATCTACCTTACCCTACTATCAGACCACAATGGGTGGTAACTGTTTTCCTTTATTTGGAATTTATATATCCATCTATCTAGGTATCAATTTATTAATACTGTGGATAGAGATTGTTTAAAATGCTTATAACCTAGAAATTTTGTTCATTGAGTCTGTATTTTAATGAAGAATGGTCTGAGAACTGCTAATTCTGCTGCAATACAAGTCTACTAGGCTACTTTGACTTCTTATTGTGGTATCTGTGAAGAATTCAATTATTTCACTTGTTACGATCCAATAACAATAACAATAGTGCCTTATCCTACCAGGTGGGGTTGGCTACATGAATCGCATGACGCCATTGTAATATATCAAAAACCATATTTTTGGATATGTTATTAATCTAAAGGTCTCTCATGATAACTTCCTAAGTGTTCTATTTGATCTTGGTCTCCCTCTTTTTAACTGACTCTAGCAGATCAACCCTTCTCACTGGTGCATCTATTGGCCTTCTTTAAACGTGTCTAATATAGAAAACATATCTAAATTGAAGAAGAATAGGGAAATAGAGAGGCAAAAGAGGAAGAGAAGAGAGAGAAGAATACATAGGGTTTAAAGAAGAAGAAACAGAGAGAAACAGAGAGATTTAGAGAAGAGTGAACAAGAGAGAGAAGAAATCAATAAGCCTCACATTATGTCTAACAAGTATGAATCTCAATCTGATTTTACAAAAGGGGTATTCACCTATTTATAGGCTTATATTCACTACTTCTAATCAACTCTAATGCCTAATAAACTGTAACTAACTTCCTAACTAACCTTTTTATTCTTATTACAATTACATATCAGTGTTCAAACCACTTGAATTATTTTCTACCATTTTCTTCCCAATAGATGCTTTACCAAACTTTTCTCGTATAAGATCACTCACTGTGAATCTTAACTTTTCTTGTATGACCACATAATATGTGCAAAAATTTCATTTATACATATAAACAGAATAAATTATAAATTATCATTTGTATAGCTTTACAGTAATGATTAATAATTAATTCCTCACAGTCCTGAGGTTGCCTTCAAGGTATTATGAACATCTGCATCCACACATTTCTCTTCAATTATTGGGATTATCTTTTTTTTTTGTCCTCCATCATCGTCTGCCAAGCGAGGTTTTCCTCTTTCAGGGACCATATGTGACTCCTTTTCTTTGATGTGCATAATGATATTTTAATCTGAGATGGTGTTTAGTTTAGGTGTGTGATTTGGATACAGGAATACTGTACACAAGATGAGTACCCATTCTGTTAGGGGCCATTCCCCTAGAAGTCATGAGCGAAGGGATGCCGCTTTGGACATAGACCTTAATATGGACCCACCTGGGGCTGATCAGGAGCAAGAGGGTCCTTCAATTCCATCAGGATCTCATGGAGTTCAAGCCGTCCAACAACCACAGTTTATGCAGCCTATTGATGTTGAGGCTATTGATGATGAAGTTATTGAAACTACACGAAGTGCTTTTGTTGAGGTATAGCTCTCCCTTGGTTATATTATCGATTTGATATTGCCATTCTATATTTGATTTTTTGGGGCTAACCTTATTTACGTCATTCTTATTTAGGCTAGAAATAATTCAAGAAGACATCGTGGGAGGACTATAGTTAATGTGGATTTAGGTAGCATATCATTCAATTACACTACCTTGTTCTTTGTTTAGAAGCTTCATGAACATTTTGTTTAATATTTAGTAATCAGTGTTGATGATTTTTTTTTTTTTTTTGACTTTTCAGGTTTTTTCTAACTTTTGTTTCTCCATTTTTTTTGGAACTTTATAATTGTGTTGTTTTTGTTTAGTTTGAGTTGGACTTTTTTTTTTTAGATAAAAATTTACATAATATTTGGTTTACATTATAGCCGACCCCACCTAGTGGGATAAAGGCTTTATTGTTGTTGTATTCGGTCTACATTATAGTTAGGAAAGCCATTTTCTCACTGCTGTGGCCAATGATGCAATATTATTGAAAGAAGCAAATTATCTGTAGGATATGCTTGATCACATCTAGATATGACTTGAATGCTCAAAATGAATTTTGTGCTAAATACAATTGATACTAGTATGTTTTTGGGTAGATTGCTTGCTTATGAAAGCCATTACACCAAGTTGTGATGTTTTTCTGAAATGATAGTGCTGACAATTTTTGGATAGTCATGAGAGGTAAAGGTATGGATATGATCAGGGTGTGAAATTGAGATATTTGACACATATTGTGATTATTGAGTGAAAAAATTGTCATGTGTATGTTGTCAGCTGAAAAATTTACTCTTTTACATTTACCTATTAGTTGCTAAACTCTCAAAATGTGATTCACTGTTAAATAACATACTTTCTGCAACTATCATAGGTTTTGATGGATGGGAATGTTTCACACCTCTTTTCAACGCAGGTTGTCAAATCATTTTTTGGTATGTGTGAGTGTGTTTTGCCAATGATTGGTGGTTAACATCTCTTTCTTATTCATGATAATTGCAGCTAAGAGATGTGTGGCTGAAATGTCTCCCAACAGTCGCAGAAGATTCCAAAAAGTTTATAATAGTTTTCCACGTATCAACTCGGAAGGAAATAGCAATTCTGAGGTATTATAATACTTCAATACATGCTGTATTTCATTTAATCTTATGATTGTTGTTTCTTTAATATTTCTTTGGTTGACAAGTGGGTAATATTTTAAATAGATGTCAGTGTTTTTGTTAGAGTGTATTGGTCTTATTGTTATTGTGAATGGTAAATGGCTGAGCTTTAGCCTGTAATATGTTGGAGTTCGAGTGGTAAATGCTTAAAATACTTCAAAGAAACGTGAAAATGAAACGAGAACTTTAATGAAAATTTTTCTTTGTTCCTGACTCAAATTATAACTTACACTTTTCCTTTTCACTTTTCTATTATCCTTATCTTGTGCATCTGCATCCACTCTTTGCCTTGGCTTGCGAGTCACATCTCAGACATAACTTCCCAAGTCCCATATCTATATCATTCATGGGTGCATTTAACCTTTGCACCTATCTTATTGACTTTTCTTTCACCACTCCACACACAGTGAACAATAAAGCTGTTGGAGGATCTTAAAAGGATTAAGTATTGCTTTTTTATCACGTATTTTTTTCCCTTGATTATATGTGTGTGTGTATCCTCTTTCTTTGTTGCACGGTTCATTTGGTTGTTTTTTTATCTTGGAAGCTTCATTTTGCCAGAGATATCTGAATCTTTTATAGAGAAGTTCATGAACTTGAGTCCCTTTTACTTCTTCATGAGCCAACAAGTCTTTCTCCTTTAGATATGCGAGTTCTAATTTTGAACACTAGATTTTGTAGGTGTTGTGTCCTCTTGATAATTTTATTTTGGTAATCTGAGACCCCTTTGATGGTAAAGATTGGTAGTGGTATTAATTGGCGGTGCTTAGTATGGAGGAACGGATAATCCTTCCTTTTTTTACACGATATATAAACAACTATATTCTCTATGCACCATCTCATCATAACTGGATTTTCCTTGGGGTGTTATAGGATGCTACCTACTGAATAAATTTTTGACATTTTTTCCTTTTTCATTTTGTCATGGTTTCTACTTTCTATAGTTGCCTCAGATTAAGTATTTTGTCCTCAATAATAATAATATGTAAATTGTCAGTCTTTTATACTACATATTGCTGACATGAACAAATAGAACATGTGACTGTGGAGGTCTTTATGCAAATGAAATTTCTAACTTGATTATTGTTCCATTTTGTAGAGGCAGCAAAATATAAAGTCACCTGAACATCCGAAAGAGCCTGTCATTAACTGTCCAATATGTAGAAGACCATTTGTGGAAGAAGTATTGACTAGGTGTGGTCATATATTTTGTAAGGAATGCATTAAGGCTGCCATAAAAGCACAACATAAATGCCCTACATGTGAGAAAAGGATTTCTACAAAAGGGCTTAGAAGGGTGTTTCTACCATCAGCTAGTTATCCTGAAAATTAAATTGAGTTTTAAACTTTTTTCCAACATCAAATGGCTAGTCACAACTTGAAGTTACGAAACAAGAAAACTACTGCAAAATATTGGCTCTCAATTAAGCACTATATCTTGGTGGGAGTTCCTGCAAAATCCACATGTCCTCAAGCATATGATGAGTTGCTTTAGCCAGGGAGCTTGCACACTGGATAGCTTGGCGCATGTCAAAGTCCCATGTCCCAATCTGACCATATTAAACTTCAGATTTCATGTATCCTTGTCCAAATTTGGTGTTGGGTTTTTGATACTATCGACTGGTATTCAACACTTTTTCTGGATCAAAATATCAGGCATTTAAACTAGTTTTAGGATTTGTGTCTTTCCCTCCTAGCACCTGTCTTTCATTGGGTGTTGGGTTCTTGCATAGTTCATTTTGACATTTGTATGGCCCCAATTGTATTTTTTGGCTATACAAACCACATAGTACATGATACTTTCGGCTAATGAGGACTTGAGTTGGGTTTCGCCACAACGATTTCATTGTTTCTTTATGCCCATACTCATTATGAAGCTTTATTAATCATAAAACATGTAAGCCTAATCTTAAATTTTGGTGCTTTAAAAGGTTAGCTTTGCTCTGATTTTTCAGCCTAAGAAAAAAAATATTAAAATGGCCCGAATCTGATTTACAAAATTGTACCTTCAGTCAAGTGTATCATATGACATAACGAAAAAATGTTTTTGACCATACAACTAGGAAGAGAAATTGGCTTATAATTTTAAGGTAAAATAGAAACGACTGCACTTTTGGGTTCTGTTGCATCTGTACACCAAATTGCTCAAGAAAGAGACTATGCTCAGTAATGCTGAAGAGTTATAATGCTTCCTTAAATATGGGAACACAAAACACTGCCTATCTGAAAATTCAAGATGGGAACCAAGTAAAATAGGACTCTTTAATATAAGATTTACTTATTAGTTCGATTGGAACTACAAAAAGTAGTTCTTATATTAAAGACAGAAGATAATAGCTTTTAATGTAATAAATTGATTGTATATTAGGACAAGATGCATTCACTAACATGAGCTGTTGATGATATGAACTGCTTGTGTTCTTTCACAAAGTAAGATTCTTTACAAAGAAGGCATTATAAATTGTTGTATCTAACTGGTTCGCAATGGAGAGATTTTGATGGATTATTATTGAGGTAAAATATTTGTCGCTCGCTTAATAATATTTTTTTGTAACAAAGACCTTCTTCAGCACCCTTCAACGGGTAAAAGACCTCTCATACCTTTCTAATATTCTTTGCAACATTCCAACCTCCCAAATTATCTTGCTTTCTAATATTCTTTGTAACACTCAGTTACAAACGATAGAGTTAGATCTCAATAGAGGGTGTATAACTCTTGCTTTATATATAAAGCAAGTAACTCCAAGGGAAAGAGAGAGTAGAAGACAGAGGAGAACCTTTTAGGAAGAGTTTTTGTCAACCGAATAAATGTTGGGCAAGGGGTTTTGAATGTCTAATCTCACGAATATTATTTTGGGACAATTGTATTGAGGTCTTAAGCAAGAAAATTAATATTAGACAAATGCTAATGAACTGTTAATGTTGCTTTTCACTTGTCAACAATGTCATTTTCACTTATCAATGTTGTCATCAACAATTAATTAAGACTTTTCTGACATTAATTATCTTGTTTGGGACCTTAATGTAACTGTCCCTATTTTTTCCTATTAATAATCAGATTTTACATATAGCAAGTGACATTTTGATAATTTTAATTTATGAGTATAAAATAATGTTTTTGTGCTAAAAAAAAAGAGGATAAAATAATGTAATTTTGCCAATGTTGTCATTAATATATATGAGCTGCTTTATGTAATGTTTTATATAAAGGTTTGTTTAAGGTGATTATAAATAGACTTAAACCTATTATGGATAGCTTAATTTCTCCTTTTCAAACAAGCTTTGTACCAAGAAGGAGTATACATGATAACATAATAATTGCAAAGGAAGTGGTACGTTCTATAAGTAAGTTGCAGCGAAAGAAGGGTTATATGGTCAGTAAGATTGACCAAGAAAAAGCATATGATAGGATGTCTTGGAGGTATATTGGTAAAGTTATTGAGGAAATTGGGTTGGGGGATCATGTGAGGAGTAGTAAGAGGGTGTATTACCACCTCAAAAATGTCTATCATGTGGAATGGAACGAAAGAGAGGAATTTGTGCCTTCTAGGGGGCTGTGGCATGGAGACCATGTTTCTTCATATCTCTTTGTGTTGGGAATGGGGAAATTAACATATGCCATGGTTGATAGTGTGAAGAGGAATGAATGAAAACCATTAAAAATGAGAAGGAGAGGTACTAAGGTACCTCACTGGCTTTTTGCAGAAGATTTGCTCTTAATTTGTGAAGCTCATATGAATCATATTTATACTGTGATAAAAGAATTGGAGGATTTTGGTAGAGTTGCAGGGCAAAAAATTAATGCCCAGAAAACAAGCATTTATTTCTCAAAAAATGTCGTATGAAGGGTACATAATGATATATGCTTTTATTCAGATTTCAGGAAAGTAGAAGATTTGGGGAGGTATTTCGGAGCTTATATGAAGCAAGGAAGAAATGCAAGGAAGAGGTTTCAACATATAATTGATAAAATGCAAGGAAAACTTAGTAGTTGGAAAATACAAACTCTTTCAGTTGCTGGGAGACTCACTTTTGTCCAGGATGTAAAGAATCAAATGGCAGTATATTATATGCAACATTCGCACATACTAATTAAAGTGAAGAACCAAATGGAGAAGATTTAACGGGATTTTATATGGGGTAATATGGAGGGAAAGAGGAAATGTCTGCAATTAGTTGGGAGCCAATGTGTTCATAAAAAAGGAATAGTCGATTTGGATTGAGAGAACTTGAAAGTATGAATGATGCAATGTTGGGGAAAGTAATTTGGAATATTTTTAGTGGAGCCGGAGAGTTTATGTTCATGTATGCTGATGGGAAAATATGGAAGGTTAAAAGATTTAAAAAGAGAATATATTGTGATGAATTCAGATTCAGAGTTGTGGAAGAGTCTTGCTAGAATTTTGGCCACAAATAATAAAGAATATTTGCTGGAAAAAATAGGGAATGGAAAGAAGGTAAGTTTATGGGAAGATAAGTGGGTTGATAAAGAGGTAAACTTAGTAAATTTCTGTCCTATGACAACTATATTATATTGAAAAGAATTTCATGGTATGTGAGATACTTAGTGAAAATGAAGAATGGGACGAGAGCATAATTGGTAGGCCACTAAAAGAGGAGGGGAAGAAATTAATAAGGGTCTGCTCCAAAAGAGGTGTATGGTGGAGATGTGATCAGATGGGTAGTGAATTTGCATAATGATTATGTAGTATCTGATATGTACCATATGTTGAAAAATGAGCAGGAACAATGTGATGAGGTCTGGACAAAAATCTGGGGGTGGAAGGGACCGATATGGGTTCATATTTTTCTGTTGTTAGCAACACATGTAAGGTTACTTGTTACAGAGAGGAGGAGCAGGTTGATGGGAAGGAAGCCGTATGGTGTTATAATTTAGCATCTACATTTTGGCGCCATCTTTGGGGACACCAGCAACAATTTTACAGAAAGCAACAGACCACTGCCATGGCTGAGTCTCCTCTATTGCCGAATCATCCTGACCCTTGAAAGGAATTGCTGTGACTGATGATGGAGCAATCCGAATGCATGGCTAAACAAGAAGTCACAGACACTGAACACTACAAGTCAATGCAGCAGTTGACTTTCGCAACCACAGGCATACAGTCTCAAATCATTAACCTGTCAATGAAAGGGGAAACAATCATTCCATTGTTTCCCCGGCTATGGAATGTAATGACTCTAAAAACTTTTAGTCTCCATGTATACAAATGAGGTTATTCAAACTGTAATTCTGGTTCAATTGGTTTGATTTGATACATTAAATCGACTTAGAGGTTTCTAGTTCGATCCGGTACACAACTACTGTGATTTCACGAATGGGGTTATTCATGGTTTTTATTTTCCAAAAATAAAAAACAAGAAAAAAGTTTATTCTGACCCCTTTTATTTGATAAATTAAAGGAATATGAAAAGGCTCATTTTTTATAAAAAAAACATTGAAATGATTTTTGGAATTGTGTGATGGTTTGTAATGATCCTGAAAATAGCACAAGATAATTTCTTCATTCTTATTAAATATATTATCTATTTTGTAATGGCTTCAAAACAATATAAAATAATTATTAAATTCTAAGTTGAAATTTGAGTTCTTTCTTGCAAATTTTTTTATAATAGGTAATGGGTGGTCTAATGGAAACTTTTTTGTGATTTGTTGTTATGTGAATCATTCAATCTTTATGTGCTACAGAGGTGGTTGTGTTTCTTTTATCACCATGAAAATCTCAAAACACCTTTCTGTCTAAAAAAAAAAAATAACAAAATAAAAACATGTATATCCTACTTAGATGTTTCTTGGGAGATGTCCACCACTTTGGGGGAAAAAAAAAGGAAATAAGTCTCTGGAGCTTGGGGGGAATGGCGGCCATTTTCTTTTGGTATGAATGGTCCTCTGTGGGAAGCTATCATGGTTGTCCATAGTTGTGCGAGATCTACACTGTTTGTGCTTGGCTCTTGTTGCATTTCTCTCTGAATTTCTAATAGCTTCTTTCATGGTTTCATCTGGCATTGTCGGGTGTGTGTGAATGTGTGAATTCGGTTTGCCGTTGGGTTCTTGATCTTTGTTGTCCACGTCCCATGGTTCCTTTTCAATACTACTCTTCTAGTTTATTTTCGCTTTTGTCGCTTTGTTTCTTCCTTTGCTGCTGGTATTTTTTTAAGGTAGTGGCGCTAAAACAGGGGAGAACAGAGGGTTAGGTGGTTTGCATAAACTGAACAAGTTTGTGGTATCGTCTACGTAAATTATTTCATATATTCTAGAAGATCAGATAGCGAGGGAGATAGAGAGAAAGATTGGGAACATGAGGTGGCAAGTGACGCCTTTCTCTCTCCCCAACAAATTACACCACCTAATTATAAGATCAAATTAGTTTTTTTTTAGAGAAATTAAAGATGTAAAATAAATAATTTTAAATTATTTATATTTATTATTTTCCCTCAAAACTAATTTATTTTGTTTATAAATTAACATATAATCTAATTACATATTGCATATGTTATAATTAAGTGGGATAATTTACTTTCTTTGCACGAAAAAAACTAACTTGATCTTATAATTAGGATCGGGGAGGGAGGGAGTATCTAAGCTCTTTAATTTATTATATATATATATATATATATATATAAAAAGATTGGGAACGTGAAGTGGCAAATGATACCAGCAATGCCTTTCTCTCTCTCAAACATATTATCTAATATGTTTAATTTATTATATATATATATATATAAGACTCCAATATAATGTATAAAATATATACCCAACAAGTGGGTAACTTATTAAGTGTGAAATTAGACACATGACAAACATTACGTAACAGTACATAATACACACCGACAACAACGTAACAGACACATATTACCACCACAAAGCCTATTTATAAATATAAATTAGCCGATAGAAGTAGTAATAATTATTAACAGTGAATGGAGACATATGAGAAACATTATATAACAAACAAACACAAGCAAAAGCAATATATATTTCCATTTTAGGCGTTATTTATTATAAGACACAAGTTAAAATTATAAATGACCCATGAACGTAACATATATTAAGATTTTGTAAACGAGGAATGGTCACACAGAAGAGAGAGTAGACTTGAGAGTACAATAGTTTACGGTGGCATAGAGACGTCTGGGGTCCCTATCTACAGACAGCCACTGGTCCACCGGGAATGCTACAATGTGATTTTGTTCACATCCGACAATGTGGATATCTAAGAATTCCAAGCACCACTCTGGGTATGTACCTGTCCCATCGGAGGTGACATTGATTGCGCAAACGTCGAGGCAAAAGCCCGTGTAGCTGAAGATGTCGAGTTTGCCGTTCTCGTAGTAGTCATGGCCGGAAACCATTATGCCATAATCTACGAGATTGCTGATGGTAACACTATCATGTGAAGAAGGGTTTAACTTAAGGCTGATGATAGAGTTTGTTCCAGCCTTGTCGAGAGTTCCGGTCTTAACTCTTATAATGTACGTACACTTGTCCTCCTGCTGCATGCATGAGTATTAATAAAAACACACAAACACACACAACTAAGTAGAAGGAATAAAAGCTTGAAACTAGCTACTCCTCTAGTTCAAAATATATGACATAGAATTGAGAGCTCAACAACAGCTATTCACGCTAGCTCCTGGGAGGGAAACCAGATGGAAGCCTCCTTCGGCGGGCTACACTAGAATCGACGTTGATGGCTCTTTTCAAGGTCCTGATAAAGGGGCGTGCGGTGGTGTCATTCGGAGTTGCTCGGGAGCATGGATTTGTGGTTTTTAGCAAAGAATTCCCAATTGCTTACCGCCTGTAGTAGCAGAACTAAGAGCGATTATGAATGGACTAAAGGTTTGTAAACAGATGAGGTTACGGAAAATCAAACTGCTTTAAGACTCTTTGGGTGCCCTAGACCTAGTCCTTAGAGGTGTCCATCAATCACATCCACTAGCGGAAGAAGTTTATGAGACCAAGCTTCTGATTTGCACTGACTGGGATTTAGAGATCATACATAGCTGTAGAGAAGCATTGTCTATTGCTGACTTCCTAGAAAGAACGGCTTAGGACTCCAACACGGAGCTGTTGATCATCAAGGATCCGCCAGCTCTCTGTTTGATTCAAATGTTAACCGAGCTGGGTTAAGATTTGAGTCTGACTTGTTTCTTTGTTTATGTACTGATTATGTAAAGAGGCTAGACCTCCAAGCGTAATGCTTGTCCTTGTTAGTCAAAAAATAAAAAGAATTGATATTGATCTTGAATAATATATGATCTATTGCTAATTTTTGCCAATTTTTTTCTATAACAATAATTAAGTAAGAAATGAAGTAGGGGAGTTGATGGAGGAAGATGGTTTGGGCCGTTTAGAAAAATTATGCCACATTAAGAAACTTAACTAACATCTTTAATGTAATTAAATTAGGTAAACAAATTTTATATTTAAGACGGAGGAATAATAATGGATCAATACCATATGGCAATGATTACTTATACAGACGTAGCCATTGCAGCGAAGCTGATGAGTGAGACTAGAAAAACAACACTTGACAATGCAACTTTGTGAGCCATTGTTTAATTTAGTTTGTGACACTACTGATTGATTGATGCTGAAACAACCTACACTCATGCCTTTATATAGGCCCTCATGCATGGTGATAACTAAGAGTTTCACTCTAAGATCCAATTCATTTTATCACGTGGACATTGCACAGCGATCCCAGTAGGTAATATTGTTATGTTTTATATATGGACCACAATACTTCAGTTTTTGTGTGGTCCTACGCAACTTCGAAGACGCCAAATATCTCTTAGTTATCACAAAATCTGCACCTTTCACGTGTGTGGCCCGGGGAGGGGAGTGGCTTCATAATGACGATGAAGTTTGTTTGTTTCCAAGCTATGTAGTATCCAAAACAAAACTTTGGTTGGAATCTCCTCCCACAAAAATCTATATTTCACGTAGTGGTGGGGCTTCCTTAGACATTAAAGTTTGTTTGTTGCCGTGATATGAAATAAGCCGAATAAAGTCTTGTTTGGTTGCAAATCCTAGTCATTCTCTGATTATATAATATTTGTCATATGTTTATTATTATTATTATTATTATTATTATTATTATTATTATTATTATTATTATTATCAAATAATGTTTATTTTTAATATATGCAATTATGACAGATATACTTTTATGAAAATATAATATAACAAACGTCAAAGAGATATTAGTTACTTCCTCCATTCATAAATATAAGATATATTTGGAGTGTGAGCTTGTATATAAGACCTCTTTATTTTTTTCTCAAATTTTCCCGAAATTATTTGATACTCTCCAATAATAAACAAGTAAGAGATGGATGGTAGAAATAAAGGTAGGTGGCTAAGTTGTTTTGGTAATATCATACGATTTTAACGATCTTAAATAGCATTCTTAATCTAATCTAATTGAGTAAATAAATCTTATATTTAGCAACAGAGTGGACTACAATACCGCATTCTTTCTAATTTACACATTCATAGAACTTAAAAGCAAGTTGATCCAAGTCCAAATCAAGAAACACGTGTCTTGTTGGTAGGCAATATGTAAGTTCATTTGTAGGTGTTTTATAAATCTGGATTACATTGGCTTGTGATACTTCAAAGCTCACTGAGAAATTGATTTGGATGTTGGACCTATGGAGAGATTTACAAAGATGAGGTTTCCTTGAATTAGAGTTGTGGGTGTTAGGATCTGTCTGGGCCCAAAACTGTTGGGCCCATTCCACTTAGTCCAAGCGTACGGATCCACTAGAGCGAGCCTGGGTGCCCAACACCAACGACTCATAGCGCCATACGCAAAACAACTTGAGCCCAATAGTAAGGAGTGGAGGGATTCTCCAAACTGAAGACACGCTAATTAGAATATCCTATAATGTCGGTTTAAGTCCTATCACATTGGTTTAAACTTTTGTGATTGAAAGATAAAATCTACCAATATATAATTAATCCATATTTTAACATGTTATTAGAGCAATTCGATCCGTGGGATAAAAAAACAAGGAATATTTGTAGACTTAGAGCCTCAGAAACTTAAAAAGAAGTACAAGACCTTGTAAAGAAAAAAATGAATAAAACAGATAAAAAAATTTAGTCGGAGGAATATTAGAGAAACATAAATAGTCTCACATCGGAAGTGAGAAAGATTGAAGGATGGACTAATAGCACATAATGTTGGGTTAAGTTCCACCATATTGGTTTAAACTTTTGTGATGGAAAGAAAAAAAACCTACCAATAAATACAATTAATTTATATTTCAATATCTCAAAACGGACAATGCCTCCCAACAGCATAAGTAGGTGTTCATCTCACTAACAAAGACATATATGATCATCTGAATCAAACACTCAATCATCGCTCCGCATGATTGAAATCTTTAGCTTTGGTTCCTTTTTATTGTGTCATTCCTAGCTTGTGTTCCGAAAATCACATTATTGTAGGTGACCCTGTATCAAATCGTATTAATAAGAATCCTGCCATTATTTTTGCGTCCCTAATTTAGCAACCCTCCTTGGGAACGCTGACAACAGTTTTCCAAAAAGTTATAAACCACCACCATGGCTGAGTCTCTTGCCCCTCCTCCATTGGCCAATCGTTATGACCCAATGGAGGAATTGCTGCAACAAATGAGGGAGCGACCTGAACGTATGGCTAAACAAGAAGTCCAGCCATCGAACACTCCAAGCTATTGTAATGGTTGACTAACAAAAACATAGACCTACAGCCTCAAACCACTACTCTGTCAATGAAAGGGGGACAATCATGCCACTCGTTCCCAACGGTCTTTCCTCCACAGGTATTTACATATGGCGTTGTTCAAGGTTGTTTTCCCAAAAATTAAAAACAAAAAGAAAATTTATTCAGATTTATCAAAAGCTCATGTTTTATGAAAAAAAATTTAAATAATTTCTGCTGTTGCGTGAGGGTTTGTAATGATCCTAAAAATAACACAAGATAATTTCTTCATTCTTATATAATACATTATCTATTTTTTAAAGGCTTGAAAACAATATAAAATATGTGAGAATAAGATAGCCATATATACAACATATATCAATCATACATGCTAGTATCTTTTAATCAGAATATATAATACAACGGAAGTCGAAATACCTCTCGCCATTGCTATTGTTTGATGAGTGAAAGATCTACTTAGAACTGCAAAATAGAACACGTCAGAAATCACCCAAAGCTCTTCTAACTGGAGTACAGCACAGTGATGGTATCTGTGGTAGTAGCCTTAACCAGTTAGAGAACCCGGAAGTTAGAGAGAAGAAACGCTATCTATAATTTGGTTATCTGCCGTATCAAAAGATGATTGGCGTTGGTGTGTTTTCTCCATCAAAAAATCCCCTTATATAGATAACCTATGTGTGTAAAACCCTAACTTTGACAATTGGGCCTATATGTTGACTACGGGCCATCTAAACATTATTATTAATCATAAATATAACTAATATGATAATATAATAATAATAGTCTAACATTCTCCCACTTGGCTCGTACTATGTATGTCAACTGCTCCCTTTAGTCAAATCAATTAAGGTCATATTGCAAGAATCATGGCGATAAGTCCTTTATTATAAAGTATTACCTTCCATGTATTACAAATAGTATTCCTTACCTAATGGGTATCGCTCCATGAATGAAAAAAAAGGGGAAAATGGAGAAGTATGGTGTCAAAATTATTTTGAAAATGAAAGTAGGATGTTGAAATTTTCTAATGCTCACTAATAACACACAGTCGATCTCATTGGCTCCAATGAAGACAATGTCACCATCTTTCTCTTTCCTAATTTGATCTAGTATTATAAGGAGTCAAAATCCTTTGAAAACAAAAGCAGGGGTATCATTTAAAGATGCATAGATTTTCCGAAGAGAGTAAGGAGACAAGGTGAAGTGAGATATTGATATCTTGAAAGGCAAGCTTTGCGAGAGGGTGGAGCTAAGGATTGGTGAGGAAGGTCGATGAATAGCAGAAGGAGGTGGTGTGGAGGTAGGGTCTGGGGTAGCGCTAAGAAAAGGATTAGTAATGGGAGAGTGGGGAGGGGTTGGGATTTTGACATGGTGACTATCGCTAGGGGATGGGGTAGCGATAGGGGTTTCTGGAGGGAATGGGATTTGGGGATTGTGGCTAGCGGTAGGAGAGGAGGTAGTGCTAGTGTTGGGTTGAGGAGTTAGGACTTGGGCAGGTTGTGGTATGGGAGTGGGAGGTTGAGTTGGGGAAGGGTGTGGGGAGCGAAGAGAAGAAGAAGAATGGTGAGTGGGTGAGGGAAAATGAGAATGAGGTGATGTACCTTGGGGAGAGGATGTTCTGTGCAAAACATCCTCATGGACAAGACAAAAACAGTCCTCCAGGTTTCTCACTTGTGCCTTGAGCTCCAGAATAGGCTTCATCAATTCTTCTTTCTGAGCTTCCAAGGCCATGTTAAATTCTGCAGAGAGCCTGGAAATGATTTCCTCAACTGCATCTTGCGAAAAGACAGAGGCTTTTGCTGAAACAGGAGGAGGAGGAGCTCTTTTGGATTGAGCTTCTTCTTCAGTGGATTCAGGTTGAGCTGAAGAAGCAGAGGCATGAGATGCCTGAGACTGAGAACCAGAAATACCTCTGACTGCTCTAACTAGGATTCCCATCTTTTTCAGGGTGGAGGTGGTGACTTGTTTGCATTTTTTGTTCTCTCCATCCCCTAAAGATTTGATCTTGGAATACTCCAGCATGAATGATACCAACTGAGGGTAAGGTAGAAGAGCCTTGGAAGATTTGTCTGACAGAAATCTTAGCATCTCCATATTATTCAACTGGCCCGGATTGAGTGGGAATTTCTGAATGAGATTGGCCAACTAAGGGTTGTCAATCTTTGCAAAGCTGCTGAAATTCCCTGACTTGTGATTCATGATCCTGGTATACACATAATGGAGGATCCGGTTGATCACAGGCATGTTTGCTGGCTTGTTGGATTGAGTCTCATAGATCTCTGCTAGCTCTTCTTCAGGGTACTTCTCAGGCATGTACCATCTATTGTAGTCTTCCCCTGAGATCCCTAGAATTTTGTTGATTGCTTTCCACCCAAAAATGATATCCCTTCCTCTCACATCAGCTTCAAAGGAGACATTTGTTAGAAATCTTAAGTTTTGATGAGGACTGGACTCTATAAGATAACATAAGTAAAATGATCAGATAAGAATATAACTTAGTTAGAAAAGAATCAAGATAAGAATCAAGGTAAATGATTAAGGAAGAGTATAAGTTATCTAAATGTTGAACAAGTCCTATAGATAACAGTCAACTATCGTTAGACTAAGAACCTATCGCTAATAGGTGAAGAGATAAGAATAATAAAAGCTAATGAAGTGTTGGAAATAAACTATCTTATCGCTAAGAACTTCATTATCGCAAATAGAATAGCTTGAGTTAGCTAAAGAAAAAGAACAAAAGATCACTATCTCTAAAACTTGTCTCTATCTCTAAGGTCCATAACAGACAAGACATAGCCACTAGCGATAGCATGAATAGCTAGCGATAGCAGAACACTTAGACATTCAGATAAGTTGCTATGTAGAGCTAATGATAACCTATCGATAATATAGCTACTAGCGATAATGAGTTTAGTTATCGATAATGAAATCACTTGCTGAAATAACTTGACATTCTGATAGCTAATATACTATCTGTATACACTGAGATAATGAATCCTACTAGCGATATCACCAACTGTGCTTCACATGAATACTTGTTTAGCTAGCAGGCTAAGTGCAGGACTCACTCTATGAAGCTAGAGATAGCATGAGATGCTAGCGCTATTGAAAAAGCTGCTACACAAGTACAATGTTGCAGGTAGTTGGTAATCATAGTCTATCTCTTATAGGTCATCTTCTACAAGAATTAAATGAAGTAAGAGAAGAAAGATGACTAAGATAAAAACCAGCATTATATGCCAACGGCTAGGAGCTTCCAACGAACATTTTCAAACGGTCTTATGAAGCTAGAAGGAAAAGGCAAATGAGAAGAGATATAAAAACCAAGTCTTGAGCATTTATGTAGGAGAGAACAAACTGACGAACAAGCATTCATTATTTCGCATCTACTCACTGGTCAAAGCTGTATTATTCTTAGTGAGAATATTCTATACTTCAGTGATTAACAAAATATGTTCATTCAGTGAACTCATTTATTGAAATCCTCTACTGCTTGAGGTTGTTCTTAAGTCTGAGACTTTAGAACAGGGTTGTAGTCTTACAACTTGTAAGGGGGAGTGTTTAGAGGAAGTCTAAAACTCTGTTTTGTAAAGGTTGGCAGGTGAACCTGGGTTGTAAAACCTGTGGTTTAGTGGAAACCAACGAGGAGTTGGAGAACTGGACGTAAGCAGTGTTTTGGCCGAACCAGTATAAAGGATTGTCTCTGTGTTTAAAGTTTTAATTTAGAAAAGCACAATTCACCCCCCTTTTGTGCGTTTTGCCACTTTCAACATTCACCAGCTTCCCCTTTTTCGTATTCTAGAATGGCTTTCAAACTCGAGTAGAAAGACCTTAGAACGTCTTCATTGTAATTATTTTTCACATAGAGCCAGTTCTGGTAAGGAAGTAGCCATGCATCTAGGTCAAGACCCTGTTGTTTGAAATACTCCAAATCTACCCATACTACAGCTCTATCTAGGGTTCCTATATCTGCAAAGAAGGCGCTTGGAGCTGAGAGAGATTTTGTCAGATAGGGAACTTTAAAATGGGTTGCTTTCTGTCTTTTGGGATTTCTTTCTTCGACTTCCTTAGAGAATGAGATAGTCTTCTGAGACCTTTTGCTTGCGGATTTGGAGGATGGGTTAGCGCTAGAAGTCGCAGGGACAGAGGGAACTTTGGTTCTTTCCATTTTAGAGTTTTGAAATTTTTTTGAATATATGCTTGAATGCTCAGAGAGTTGTTGGAGTAGAAGAGAGAAATGAGTATTCGTGAATGAATGCAAATGCAAGTGACATGGCTTTATAGGTTTAGGGTTTAGTATTTACCATCAGTGAAGTACATCAACTAACGTTTCGCATTCTGACCTGTTAAGTGACTTGTTATCGCTAGTACGAGCTGCTATCGCTAGCAGGAATGATCCCACGCTGAGCAAGTGACTTATCACTTACTCATTCTTGCTATCGATAGCTGACTTCGCTATCGATAATTCTTGTGGCTAGCGATGACAATCTTTGCTCAACCTTAGCTTTGCCCTGTATATGATAGAGATAGTGACCCTCACTATCGATAGGTCAGTCCTGCAAAACTTAAGATTTGGCACTCCGATGCCTAAGTTAGTGATTAATCTGTATGAGTAAAATGAAATTAAATTCAGAATATTTCAGAGATATTTACAACTCATTTGGATTTATCATACCTAATTCCCTTCTGATGAAGATAAATTGGGCTGGCTCAAGAGGTTTAGTAAGGATATCAGCAAGTTGCAAGTTTGTTGCGATGAATTCCACCTTGACATCTTTCTTTTGAACATGATCTCTCAGAAAGTGATGTCTCACATCAATATGCTTGGTTCTGAAATGATGAACTGGATTTTTGGCCAAGCTTATTGTGTTGGTGTTGTCACAGAGAGTAGGTACTTCTGGGAATTCCAAGCCCATATCTCTAAGTTGATGCTTAAGCCACAGGACTTGAGCACAACAGCTTGCTGTTGCAATATATTCAGCCTCTGTAGATGAAAGGGAGACACAATTTTGCTTCTTACTGGCCTATGAGACTAAACATCTACCAATAAATTGACATTGACCACCTGTACTTTTTCTATCTGTCTTATAACCTGCATGGTCAGAGTCAGAATAAGCAAGAAGGTACTCTTGAGTTCCCTTGGGATACCACAACCAAGCTCTTGAGTTTCTTGCAAATAACGCAAAATTATTTTTACATTTGTTAAGTGGGATTCTTTAGGATTTGCTTGATATCTATCACACATTCCCACACTAAATTGAATATCAAGTCTACTAGCTGTTAAATAAAGTAAGGATCCAATAATTCCTCTATAATGAGACTGATTAACTACTTTTCCTTTGACATTTGCATCTAAACTGGTAGAGGTACTCATGGGAGTGTCCTCATCCTTAGATTGCTTCATCCCAAATTTATTGAGAATTTTCTTACAATACTTGGTTTGGGAGATTAAGATGCCATCTTTCTTTTGGTTTATTTGCAGGTCTAGGAAGAATGTTAATTCTCCCATCATTGACATTTCAAATTCTCCCTGCATCATCTTAGCAAACTCTTCATAGAGCTTTTCATTAGTAGCACCAAAGATAATATCATCAACATAAATTTGAACTATAAGCATGTGTTTATCTTTATGCATGATGAATAAGGTAGTGTCTAATTTTCCTCTGGAAAAACCTTTTTCAATGAGAAATGTGCTAAGCCTCTCATACCAAGCTCTAGGTGCTTGTTGAAGACCATAAAGGGCCTTTTTATGTTATCAAGCTTAGAATTTTCTTCAAAAGCAGGAGGTTGCTCAACATATACCTCTTCTTTGATATACCCATTAAGAAAGGCACTCTTAACATCCATTTGATAAAGTTTAATATTTTTTATGGATGCAAAAGCTAGTAGAATCCTTATTGCTTCAATTCTTGCAACTGGAGCAAAAGTTTCTTCATAATCAATGCCTTCTTCTTGGTTATATCCTTTGGCAACTAATCTGGCTTTATTTTTGACAATTTGACCAGATTCATCAAGTTTGTTTTTGAAACCCATTTAGTACCAATAATAGGATGATTTCTTGGTCTAGGTACTAAATCCCAAACTTGATTCCTTTTAAATTGATTAAGTTCTTCCTGCATTGCAACTATCCAGTCACAATCAACAAGAGCTTCATCAACACAGGTTGGTTCAATTTCAGAAATAAAGGCAGAGAATTCTATTTCATTTTGTAGTTGCCTTCTGGTTCTAACTCCTGTTGACATTTCTCCAATTACTTGTTCAGGAGGATGGTGCCTAAGATGTCTTATGGAAGATTGAGGCTCATTAGCTTTATCTTGATCATCTTTAGTATTTTCTTCAGAACTCACTATCGATGGCTTTTGTGCTATCGATAGGGGAGGTTTTGAAAGGCTTGAAGAATTTTGATTTTCAGTGTTTGCTATCGATGGCTTTGTGGCTATCGATAGTGAACGTTTTAAAACTTGAGAAAAATCTTCATCCTCATTAATACAATGTTGTTTTTCTTGAGGAGTTTCATCAAACACTACATGCATTTATTCTTCAACAATTTGAGTTCTTTTGTTTTATACTCTATATGCTTTATGTTAGAATCTTAAGTTTTGATGAAGACTGACCTATAGAAATCATAAGTGAAAGTTACCTTTAAAGTTGAATAAGTAAAATCTAATAGGTAACGGATCTCTATCGCTAATAGACAAAGAACAATAGCAAGTGAAGACTTAGTAATAACAAAGTTAATATCTAACGCTAAGTCATTCACTATCGCTAGAGAAT
The DNA here is from genome assembly GCA_037074515.1 of Mimosa bimucronata. Taxonomy (NCBI): domain Eukaryota; kingdom Viridiplantae; phylum Streptophyta; class Magnoliopsida; order Fabales; family Fabaceae; genus Mimosa; species Mimosa bimucronata. Next base: position 29,310,369 of record CM073438.1, on the reverse strand, counting down.
ATCCTATCGCTAGTAGTTCATGAAAGAACATGAGTAAATAGCTAAGAAGATAGATGAACCAAGTCTTAGAGCTAATGAAATCAGCTAGCGATAACTGGTTAAGCTATCGATAACGAAAGTGCTTCAGATAATGATCATTTGATAGCTGGTGCCTAAGAACAAATGAGCCTAGTGATAACATAGTTGCTAGCACTAACATATTTATCCATCGATAGTAGGATACCTTGAAATATCTTTGAATATTTAAAAGCTGTATCCTTAAAGCTAATGAGCAATCAAGTAACTAGCGATAATTGGATTAGCCATCGATAGAGAAATGGTTGTTGGTATGATATTGCTAGAACACTAAGTATTGAACTCAAAGAATGTGTTATCGATAATGTTTATGTCTATCGATAGAAGAATGCTTTGAAAAATACCTTAACTAATATATTGTCTCTATCTTTTCAAGCTAACGAAATACTCTATCGATATCATCTACTGCATGAGTATTTGTTTAAGCTAACAGCTTAAGTGCAGGACTTACACGATGAAGTTAGCGATAGCAAATCATGCTAGCGCTACTGAAAAAGATTACATGCAAGTACAGTAGCAGGTAGCAGCAGGATAACATTACTCTCAGTCTCTTGTCTTATCCTCTGCAAGATTAGTTGAAGCAAATTATCAAACGGCTAGTTCTTCAAGTCTCCAACGGACAGAAGTTTATCAAACTCTATATAAAGACTTGAAGACATCTGGAACGGATGATGAACACACAACACATATACGAAAACAACGATGGAACAGGGCTTCATTGTAGAATACACAGATTGAAAGCAAAACCAAGTGAGCCCATAAATGATGAGATGAGTGCATTAGAAAAGAAGAGCTAGAGCAACCATAGTTCAAATCTTTAAGCTCTAGAATTTGTATTTATTTATTATATACGAGTTTGTACTTAAGTGATTATCACAATCTGTTCATTTAGTGAACTTATTACTTTGATTGAAATCCTCTATTGATTGTGGATGTTCTAAAGCTTGGTGCTTTAAGAACAGGGTTGTAACCTTACAGGTAGTAAGGGGGAGTGTTTAGAGAGATTCTAAAACTCTGTAAAGGTTGGCAGGTGAACCTGTGTTCGTAAAACCTGTGGTAGGCTTCTCTTGTGCCCGGTTTAAACAAGAGGGTAGTGGAAATCTCAGGTGGAGCCTGAGGACTGGATGTAGGTCTGGGTTGACCGAACCAGGATAAATTCTGTGTGCATTATCTTTTCCCTTGCCTCTCTTAGTTTCCTGCATATCTGCATTATATATATATATATCTCTTGTGCATTTAATAGTTTTGAAAAAGCTTGCCTTCATTGTTTATTAGAAAGAGAAGTTTTAAAAGTTGTGTTCTATCACCCAATTCACCCCCCTTCTTGGGTGACAGCCTGTACTAACATTTGGTATCAGAGCCAGGTCAGTTGTTTAAAGGATCCAACGATCTCAAGTGAAAAGATCATGGCTGATTTTGGGTATAATGCTTTTTCAGAAGGATTTGATCATACCATTCCACCTTTGCTTGAAAATATTGATTTTTTGTTTTGGAAAGCTAGGATGAAAAGTTTTATAAAATCAATTGACTATCATATGTGGAATGTTTTCATAAACAAGTTTGATTTTAAACCTAGAAAGGATTGGAGAGAGAAAGAAAAGAAAATGTTTTCCTTAAACATTAGAGCTATGCAAATTCTGCATAAAGGTTTAACTGAAAATGATTTTCAGAAAATCAAAATTTGCTCTAGTGCTAAAGAAATTTGGGATAAACTTGAATCTATGTATATCACTAATCTTTTTGTTGAAGCTGAAACTGAAGAAGGAGAAATCCTAGAGTCCCTCCAATATTCAATTAACACAGAAGGTCAAGAAAAGGATGACTGCCAAGAGCTCTACCTGAACGAGTCTGATCAATCATTCTCTGGAGCTCATGATGCAGCTATGGTATGCAGTTCCAATCCCTGTGTTTTTGAGAAAAACAATTTTGATCTGCATAAAACTGACTTACAACCTATCACAGATCATATTTCAAGGACTGAAAATGTTTTAAATCATGCTGGAAAATGTTTTGGGAAGAAAGATCCTTTGAATGAAAACAATTTAAATTTGCACTTCTCTGACCATCACAATAATTGCATAAAATCTCATGTTGCACATCATCCTATTATTTGCTATTATTGTGGTAAATCTGGTCATATTTCTCACACATGTATTATTAGAAGAAATTCAAATGTGAGAAATAAATTTGTTTGGGTTCCAAAAGGACATGTAAGGTCCAATACTAACACTGAAGGACCCAAGTTCAAATGGGTACCAAAATGTCCATTCAGTGCTTTATGTATGCAGATAAATTCCAGAAGAAATGGACATCATGATACCAAGTCAACAGAGAAGAATCCAAGAGTTTCTCATACTCCAAGAAAAAGATTCACAGAATCTATATATAGAAGGAGAGCTCAGGGAAAAGCCACTGTTGCTACATCTGGTTCAGATCATAGAAAGCAGTGCTCAATCACAAGAAGAGCATGTTCGATCTCAAGAATGAGCTACAACAGAGTGCCATTTAACTATCTTGAAGAAAACAGGAGAAATAGAATTCCTCATTCATCAAGAAGAAGAATCTTGAATTCTACTCCAAAAAGAGATCCCTGCAACCCAGAGCTAAGCATGTCAGAACCACTTGGTGAAACTTACTATCGCTAGCATACGCAGAACAGAGCTAAGATTGAATTGATTGCCATCAAGAGCTCTATCGATAGCAACTCTCATTACCGATAGCAATGTTATGCCCAATCAAGTGCAGTTATGGTGATATCCTTCTTACCCTATTTTGAATGAATATATTATTGTATGGATTATGAATGATTGTTCCTTTTCATTAACAATCAATCTTTGAACTATCTAACAGATTGCTATATGATTAGTTGAAATTGTGTATAGTATTATTTTATGTGGAATCTTTGAAATGCAATTCAAATTTTAAATCAACATATTTATAAGAGTGCATTCATATGTTTTGAAAATCATGTTGGATTTAGATAATCTTTGAAAACTGAAAGATAAAATTGAAAATGCTTCAATTTGTCCTCATGAGATGTTTTCCAGATGCATGTATTATCATTTTGGGGAGAATTGCCATAAATTAAGTCAATTTGGATAAAATTTCAGATATTAGTATTTAAACTTATTTTTGACCCCCTCTGCACTTCTGATTACAATCTTGCTCTATGGAATTTGTTCAAATGTTAAATCTTAAGTTTTTGCAACTCTGACCCATCGATAGTGAGTTCCACTATCGCTAGTTGTATGCAGGACAAAAGCTGTTTGAGCAAAGATTGCCATCGCTAGCCTAAAAGATTATCGATAGCAAAGTCAGCTATCGATAGATAAAACTTGGAAGGAGAAAGTGATGACTAAGTCACTTGCTCAGCGTGGGATCATGCCTGCTAGCGATAGCTGCTCTTCCTAGCGAAAGCAAATAACTTAAAAGGCTCAGAATACGAAACGATAGTTGATGTACGTCACACATGGTAAAACCCTAAACCCTAAAACTTATAAAGGTTAATCTTTTTGCATCGGCATTCATTCTACATTCATTCTCTTCTACCCCAAACAACTGTCTGAGTACTTTCTGAGCATTTTCGAAAACATTTTTGCATCCGTAAAACCCTAAACCAGAAATGGCCAGAACCAAATTCCCAAATGTGAGTGATCTTGAAGCTACCTCTAGCGCTAAACCTTCTTCCCAATCCGCTAGCAAGAGGCCCAGAACTCAGAAAAGTATATCTTTCTCAAAAGAGGTGATTGAATCAGGCCAGAAACGTCAAAAACGAACTTCTCTAGATTTGTCTTACGCATCAGAACCTCTAGAAGCTCCCAGCGCTTTCTTTGCAGAAAAAGGAACCCTAGATAGGGCAGCAGTTTGGGTAGATTTGAATTATTTCAAGGAGCAGGGCTTTGAGTTAGACGCTTGGTTACTGCCATACCAGAACTGGGTGAGTGTGAAGAATGATTACAATGAAGACGTTCTGAGATCCTTCTACTCAAACCTGAAAGTTATCCCAGTTTACAAGAAAGGGCTTCTAAGAGACGTATCTTTTGAAGCCACTATCAGAGGGAGAAGTTTTAGTTTTGGCTGGTCTGCTATCAACAAAATGTTGGGAATTTCTGGGGCAGATTACAACAAGTGGTTCATGACTGAGCAATATACAGATACAGAACTTGCTAAAATATATGAGACTTCATCCAAGAAGCCTGCAGATATGCCTGTGCTCAATCGAATTCTTCACTACGTATATACCAGGCTCATGACTCACAAGTCTGGGAACTTCAGCAGTTTTGCCAAGATTGACAATCCTTGGTTGGCCAATCTTATTCAGAAGTTTCCCTTAAATCCAGGTCAAATAGTGTGTATGGAATTGCTGCGATTTATGTCTGAGAAATCTGCCAAGGCTCCCCTTCCATACCCTCAGTTGATCTCCTTACTTCTGGAACATTCCAAAATCAAGTCTATCGAGGATGGAGAGAATAAGAAATGCAAGCAAGTCACAATCTCCACCCTGAAGAGGATGGGGATCTTAATTGGCCCAATTAGAGGGATTTCTGGCTCTAAGTCTAAAGCTTCTCATGTCTCTGCCTCGTCTGCTCAGCCTGATTTCCCAGAGGAAGAAGCTCAATCCAGAAGAATTCCTCCTCCTCCTTCTGCTGAAAATCTAACCACAAGGTTCTCCAAGGAAGCTGTGGAGGAAATAGTCTTCAGGCTCTCTGCCGAGCTTGCTTTTGCTCTGAATGCACAGAAAGAGGAATTGCTAAAGCATATCTAGGAGCTTCAAGCTCAAGTAAGGAATCTGGAAGATAGTCTCTGCATTACCCCTGTTAATGATCATCAAGGTACATCATCATCACCACCACTCTCACCTATTCTACATTCTCCCATACACCATCCAAATCCTTCTCCTACTCCTTCTCACTCACCCCTTCATTCACCAAATCACTCTTCTACTCCTTCTTCCTCTCCCAGTCCACCACATTCCCCTCTCCATCTTCACTCACCCTCTCATTCCTCTCCACAACAATCACCTTCTCTTCATCTTTCTTATTACCCCTCTCCTTCCAACTTCACACATCCTAGCGATAGCGCTTATTGACGAGCTCAATCACCTACACCCTCAACATCAGTCACTCCTGTTTGAAAGAGAATTTTTAAAAGTTGTGTTCTATCACCCAATTCACCCCCCTCTTGGGTGACAGCCTGTACTAACACTTTACTCCTATTTGAATATCCTATAAATATGCCAATGTCAGATTTAGGATCAAATTTACCTAAGTTTACCTTCCCATTGTTGTGAATATAGCATTTGGATCCAAAAATTCTTAGGTGACTGATGTTAGGCTTCCTTCCTTTGTAGAGCTCATATGGAGTCTTCTCCATCCCCTTTATGATGTATGCTCTATTTGAGATGTAAAATGCTGTGCTTATTGCATCTGCCCAAAATGTTTGAGGGACTTGTTTTTCATTCAGCACGCTTCTTGCCATTTCTGTGAGCACTCTATTCTTCCTCTCCACAACACCATTTTGTTGAGGGGTACGCGGGGCAGAGAAATTGTGTTCAATACCACTTTCATCACACAATTCCATGAACTCTTTGTTCTCAAATTCTCCTCCATGATCAGTCCTAATTGCAACAATCTTGATGCCTTTTTCATTCTGCAATTTCTTAGCAAGCACACAAAAAGCATCAAAAGTTTCATGTTTTGAGGAAAGAAACATAGTCCAAGTAAATCTTGAATAGTCATCCACAACAAGAGTGTATAGAGTTCCACCTAAACTTTTCACTCTTACAGGCCCAACCAGATCCATATGGATTAGTTTCAATGGCCTACTTGTGGAGACTGTCTTATTGGTTTTAAAAGAGGACTTTGTTTGTTTACCCCTTTGATAAGATTCACAAATTAAATCATGTTTAGTTTTAAAACTAGGGATACCTATGACTAGTTCCTTTTTAACAAGCTTATCAAGTTGAATAAAATTTACATGAGCTAGTTTCTTATGCCATAGCCAACAGGTTTCATCATTTGAAATAAAACATTTTTCTTCAAGTTGTTGGCATAAATCTAAAGTGTATAAATTACCATTTCTATTTGCTTTTAGTTTACACTTCAGATTAGTTTTGTTTAACTCTAAATCCTTTTTATCAACAATAAGGCATTCATTAGAGTAAAAAATTACCCAATTACCATGGTCAATGCTTTGGCTCACGCTCAGCAAATTATGGCACAGACCATCCACCAGATATACATCCTTGACAAGACCAACTTCCCCAACTCCATTGATCTTTCCACTTTGGTTTCCACCAAAACTGACTTTGGCTCCTTCTTTTATCACTAGGTTGTTGAACTTGTCCTTGTCACCAGTCATATGCCTTGAGCATCCACTGTCAATATACCATTTTCCTTTGTTGGATGCTTTAAGGCACACCTGCACAAATTTAGACTGGTTTAGGTACCCAAACTTTCTTGGATCCTTTAGGATTAGTCTTTGCCTCTGAGTTGGTGAAAAATTTAGGCACATAAGTTCCTTTAGGAACCCACTTATATGACCCACTAATTCCATATTTCCTAGGATTGCAGGTTGATTGAGTATTCCCCTTCTTGTTACAATAATTGCAAAAACTATAAGGTGAAGAATATTCTAAGGATTTACTAAAATATTTTAAATATGGTTTCACCTTAGGTTCTTCCCATTTCTTTGAAGCTTTCTTTGGCTTATAGCCTATTCCAGTTTTGTTTCTAAATGCTTTTTGATCCTTCAAAATTATGTTTAGCATTTCTGAGCCTTTTGTAAATTTTTCTAAAGCATTTGAAAGCTTTTCTTTCTCCTTCAACAAATTTTCACAGTGAGAACAACTGTCAAACTTTGTTGGAGGATGATTTGCTATCGATGGAGGAGTGGCTATCGATAGCTCAATTCTGGGAGCTTGCGCTAGCTGCTCTTCTATCGATAGCGCAGAAGGGACTTTTGATGCAGAAGAGGAAATATTTTTCTTGAGTTCTTTGTTCTCTTTTGTCAAACCTACAACTTCCTTAGCAAGCTTAGTTAATTCAATATGCATCTCATTATACATATTTTGAAGTTCAGAGTAAGTAAGTTCAGAATCATATACCTCAGTATCACTTAGTTTCTCTTGAGCAACAAGACAGAGGTTTGCACTCTCTTCATTATCGCTAGCTTCCTCTTCTGAGCTATCACCCCAGATGGATGATACATATGCTTTCTTCTTTCCAAAGGACTTCTCCTTCTTTTTCTCCTTTTCTTTGAATCTTTGGAGACTTGGACACTCTGCTTTGAAGTGGCCATGCTTCTTGCATTCAAAGCATACAGGAGCTTTCTCTTTCTGAGAATCCTTTCTGATGCTAGGACCACCTCTCTGGAAACCTCCTCTTCTTTTAAAGAATTTCTTAAATTTTCTGACCATGAGTGCCATATCTTCATCATCAAGGTCTTCATCATCACTATCCTCTTCATCTCTTTCAAATACAGCAAGAGCAAGAGACTTCTTCTTAGGATTTCCTTGAGCTTCCCTTTGGGCTATCAAAGTTGGCTCATATTCAGCAAGACTGCCAAACAAGGCAGTGATGGATTTGGTTGATTCACCTTGCATCTCTTGGATGGCAGTGACCTTCATAAGCCAATCACCCTTTAGAACTTTCAAAATCTTGCTGACTTGTTCCTTCTCTGGAATTTTTCTTCCTAGTGTAGCAAGATTATTGATGAGATGAGTGAATCTGATCTCCAGATCTCTTATCTTTTCCCCATCAATCATTTCAAACTTGTGGAATTCTTCAACAAGCATTTCCACTCTTCTGTCTTTTACTCCTGAGGTTCCTTCATGAGCAATCTGCAAAGCATCCTACATTTCCTTAGCCGTGTTTAAGTGGTTTATTCTGAAGAACTCAGTTTGGCTAAGGGCACTTTGGATCATGAGGATTGCCTTGCTATTCAACTCAAGATCTGCAATATCTTCATGAGTATATTTATTTTCACTCTTTGGATTGCCTAGTATACTTGTAGGCACAATATCCCTTTCTTCTATAATCTTTCGTAGCTTATACCCATTTGCTTTGATGTATATCTTCATTTTGAGTTTCCAGAAGGTATAATGCTTTCCATCAAAGCTAGGAGGTTTGTTGATGGAACTTCCTTCAGGCAAGATATTCTCGTACGATACCATTTTTTATCTTTACTTCTCAGATTTGTTGGAATCAAAAGGAGAAGACTTGCTCTGATACCAAATGAAAGTGGCAAAAACACACAAGAGGGGGGTAAATTGTGCTTTTCAAAAATTAAACTTTAAACTCAAAGACAATCCTTTATACTGGTTCGGCCAACCACTGCCTACATCCAGTACTCCAACTCCTCGTTGGGTTCCACTAAATCACAGGTTTTACAAACCAAGTTCACCTGCCAACCTTTACAAGACAGAGTTTTAGACTTCTTCTAAACACTCCCCCTTACAAGTTGTAAGACTACAACCCTGTTCCAAAGTCCCAAACTTTAGAACAACCTCAAACAATAGAGGATTTCAATAAATGAGTTCACTAAATGAACAGATATTGTTAATCACTGAAGTACAAAATAATCTCACTAAGAGTAATAAGACTTTGACCAGAAAGTAGATGAGAAATAATGAATGCTAGTTTGTCAGTTTGTTCTCTCCTTCATAAATGCTCAAGACATGGGCTTTTATATCTCTTCACAGTTTTTCCTTCTCCTTTCAGCTTCATGAGTCCGTTTGAATATGTCCGTTGGAAGCTCCCAGCCGTTGGCATTTAATGCTGGTCTTCATTTTAGTCATCTTTCTTCTCTTACTTCATTGAATTCTTGTAGAGGATGAGCTATGAGAAATAGAGACTGTGACTAACAACTATCTGCAATATTTACTTGTGTAGCAGCTTTTTCAGTAGCGCTAGCATCCCATGCTATCGCTAGCTTCATAGTGTCAATCCTGCACTTAGATTGTTAGCTAAACAAGTATTTATGAGAAGCACAATTAGTGTTATCGCTAGTAGGATTCATTAGCTCAGTGCTTTAGCTATCTGATGCTTAAGTTATTGCAACGAGTGTTTTGCTATCGATAGCTACATTTGTTATTGTTAGTGACCACTGGTTCATATTATCATTATCTAAGTTATTTCAGCTAGTGTCTTACTATCGATAGTCTCTTCCATTATCGCTAGTGAATATGTCTGCTAGTTATCTGTTAGCTATATAAATCTATTTCAAGTCTTCTATTATTGATAGCCAATCACGTTATCGCTAGTATTTATGACTTTTCCTGAGGTTATTTATGAGCCCTTAGCGATAGAAGCAGAGTTTAGCGATAGTGATAGTTTGTTCATTGCTTAGGCTATCTCAATTCATTCTAGCGATAGTGTTTCTGTTACCTATAATATTTACTCGTTCATTGTCAAGGTAACCTACACTCTTTTTAACTTAGTTATATCTCTTGATTCTTGCTTCAATTCATTATAGACTAAGTTGTATGCTATCTGTTTATTTTACTTATGTTATCTATAGGGTCCAGTCCTCATCAAAACTTAAGATTCTAACAGGTGGATGGATGAATTGCTACTAAAGAGGAAAAGACAAAGAACTATGAGTGTTCACTACTACAGAAATACTCTATTGTGACGTAGCAATAGCGGCGCTTACAAAACGCAAGTGATGGGATATGTATAAGATGAACTATACCGGCGCTTTAGAAATAAAAGTGCCATATCCCGACACTTAATAATTATAAGTGCCGGGATAAGCTCCCTTACATGTGTTTGTTCAAAAAAGAAAAGGATTCCATGTTTTTTTAATTTTGTTTTACATATTTATTAAGTATTACTTTGTTTTCCCTTTTTTCAAAATGCTTCAATTTTTTTAATTTGTTTTACATATTTTTTAAATATTATATAATTACCAAGGGGCTTATCCCAGCGCTAATGACGTGACAAGGGCCGGGATAGGCTTATTTAAGTATTTTTAAATATTTTTCCCGTTTTTTGAATGCCTCAATTTTTTTAATTTGTTTAACATATTTTTTAAATATTATTTAATTCCCGGGGTCCTATCCCGGTGCTTATGACGTCACAAGAGTCAGTATAGGCTTATTTAAGTATTTTTAAATTTTTTCACCTTTTTTATAAATGCTTCAGTTTTTTTTTAATTTGTTTCACATATTTTTTAAATATTATTTAAATCTCAAGGGTCCTATCCCAACACTTCTGACGTCACAAGCGCCAATATACGCTTATTCAATTATTTTTAAATACTTTTCCCTTTTTTTAAATGCCTCAATTTTTTTTAATTTGTTTCACATATTTTTTAAATATTATTTAAATCTCAAGGGGCATATCCCAACGCTTCTGACGTAACAAGTGCCGGGATAGGCCTATTTAAATATTTTTAAATACTTTTCCCTTTTTTTTAATGCATCAGTTTTCTTAATTTGTTTCACATATTTTTTAAATATTATTTAATTCCCAGAGTGCCTATCCCGGCGCTTACGACGTCACAAGCGCCAGGATAGGCTTATTTAAGTATTTTTTTAATACTTTTCCCTTTTTTAAATGCTTCAGTTTTTTTTAATTTGTTTCACATATTTTTTTTTAATTTTTTTCAGGTATTTAAAATATTTAAAACATTTTAAAATATTTTTTTTTTGTTTTTTTATTATTCCTAATATTTTTTTAAATTTTTTTTAAACTTGCCTATCCCGGCACTCAAATTAAGTAAGCACTGGGATAGGCTGGCGTGAAACTCAATTTTTGTTTCCCTCCAGCCTTAATCCCTCAGCTCATCTCATTTCCCTCAGCTATTCGGGTAGTCCGCTGCCCCAAGCTTCCCTAAGCTCATCCAAACCACACCCACTCTCATTTTCCCCTAATTTCCTCTAGCCTCCGCTGTCACCCTCTTCTTCTTCTTCTCTTCTCTGTTCAAGCCCTGCATCTTCCCCACCATTTTCCGTTCAAGCTCGCGTCGTTTTGTTCATTGTTGAAGTTGGTCTTCTTCGTTTTCCCTTCCATTCACTTTCTTCGTCTCAGTTAGGTAATTTTCTTTTCTCTTTGCTGATTTGTAGTCATTTCTTCAAGTTTCTACTCTGTTTCTGTCCATGCATTTTGTGATGTTTTGGTTTTTTTAATTGTTGCTATGTTGCAAATTTCGACCAAGAATTATGAGAATGTATTTTAGAATCACAAAAGAGTAGGATAGAGTGGATGCTTTGGGTTGCATGTTTGTGTTCTACATTAATCCATGTGATTTCAAAACTGAAGTGGTATGACTTGTTATGGATTCTTCTCATTGTTTCGTTTAAGTTTCAATTTCTATGGGTAAAAGCTGTATATTTATTAAAAAATCTATTATTGAGAATTAGTGGACTTTGAGAAAATAGTTATTTTAAATTTGAAGCTAGGAACTGATTTGTGTTTACTGATTTATTTATTTATTTTAGTGATGAATCATTATTGGAGATGTTTAATGAATTACAAGATGGGTGTTGTAAGGATTGTGCAGATATTACATAAGTGGAATTGTCTGATTTATTAGTAAAAAGTTTGGAAGAAATGAATAATTTGCTCATGTTTTGAACTTAAAAAGGTTTGAGTTGGAAGATCAAAGAAGAAATTAAATATAATAGTAGATAGGAGAAAGTTTAAATAAGTATTATGTTGTTGATGTTTCTTTATTATGGGTGATCATTTGAGATACTTGAAACACGTGTTGAAATATTTAAACGATTATTAATGCTGTGGTAAACAGGGAATAGAAAGAATATATGATTGTTCTTATAAGTGCAATAATGACATTAAAATATCACAAGTACCGGTAGCTTATGAAGTCATTGATAGTTGAATGGTTGGAGTTCTTAGAAATAAGCGCCGCTTTAGGTTACCTATAGCAGAGCTTTTAATGACATAAGTGCTGCTTTAGGTTACCTATTGCTGCACTTAGCAAGTGCCGTGTTAGGCTTAATAGCTTATCGCAGCACTGTCTATTGCGGCGCTTATAAGCGCTGCTGTAGGGGCAAAATAAGCGCCGCTATAGGCAATTTCTGTAGTAGTGGTTGCATGATGGTGGTGGTATGTGGCATAATTCTCCTTTTTATAAGCATCGTAGGGGAATTTAGGCATAGGATTTGGGTCTAATAAATTTATATGAACCCATCAAAATTTGGCCACTGAACCCCCTTAACTTTTAAGACTCATTCTGCACTGTAGCATCTTCTACTCTCTTTTTCCTTGACCTACAAGTATTAAATGAGATTATAATTTTTCATATTTGGAAATAATTACTCAATCACAAAATAGGCAATTAGAATATTCACAATTTTAAACCCAATAATCTCATCATTAATTCAGAATTACATTATTTCTTAGATTTTGTTAATTATTTAAATTTTTCTTAATTTGTCCAATATAGCCGGCCTACAATTATTTTCAAAATATTGAATAAGGTGGGATAAAATATATAAAAAATATTGATTTATCAGCAAACCTTACTTTGACAATAATATGTTAGCAGATATATCTCTATTCTACTAACAAAACTCCATATTAATAAAACATAAACCATCAATTAGTTAACTTTAACTTTAACTTTTAGTCTAATATGATTTACCTAAGTTCTACATCTAAACTATCTCTCAAGCATAATTTAAATGAACGCATAATCTTTAAAAGGTGGCCAGTCAAATAAAGGCATTATCAATAAAGTGAACCAACAAAAATAGTCATCAATTACAAAATGAAGAGGAAAATACTAAGTCTCAATCCATGTTCTTCATATCAATCATAGAACAAATGTTTTAACTACTCATGAATGGACTAAAGGAATAAATATAGAAAAATCCCATGTCCAAATCAAAAAAGTAGTAAAGAAAGGAAGAAAACTAGAAAACTACTATCGGAGGGCTATATTATATTCAAATATTCCTTCTCAAGCTTCAAAATCGCAATTAAAAAACACATTCACCTATAAAGAAAACATGCTTTTGTGTGAGGAAACCTTGCCAATTAAATTTTTTTTAATAAAATTTCATATTTTTCTTAATAATATTCTAATTAAGCTCGAATGACATCTTTGCATATTTTTCTCCCAAAAACTCTTAAAATGCCCTGAAATTTCATTGATGACTCCCAAAATATATTCTAAATATGCCTTAAATCAATGATAAATGAAGAGTCATCATAAGCCTTCAATCACTTGAGTCGTTTTCCTATTTTGCTTTTCTTAACCTTTTTCCATCTTTTTTTGTCTTCTAAACATACACCCTATAATAAAAAAACAGCGAAACAGGTATCAAATATCCTTGAAAATTAACTGCTTCCAATTAATCACCATTTATGACATTTTTACCCTCATTTGGTGCTATTTTTACTAAAGGACATATGACATCACACAAGCATATTTTAGACCAAAATAGCTGGCTAATCATGATGAAACTCTTGATTTAGCATATAAAACTCATGCAAAACTTGGGTTTTGTCAAGCACCTGACACAAAATCATTTTTGACAGTGCCAATTTACCAACACGATCAACCATCATCACTCTTAACCCTATATTTGTTTTCATTTGAAAAGTTAGCTTAAATGTTTCAATTAATTTTCTTTCTCTATTTGTTTGTATTGAATGGGGTAAAAATTTAGATGTTCTCAGCATATACAAAATCATATAATAACAGCACTATATGAGAGGAGAGAGAATTGAACAATATGTAGTTTACACTTGCCACAATGAACGAACAACAAATAAAAAAAAAAGTAACGGCCAAGTGGGATGGTTAATGGTGTTGGTGTTTTAATTTGCACTCTCAAAAACATATTTGTGCTAGTTGCTATTTTGTGGAAAGTTCATTTGTAAATTTGCAACTTAATGCAAAAATAATCATTTAAAATTAATGAATGTGGGTCCCACAAACCGTAAAGTAATGGAAGTTTAACTCTATTAACTTAATTGTCAATTTGCCCCAATTCATAAATTTATGTTCATTTTCCCACCCTTTAAAATTGCACCTCAACCTGATTTCTTATAATTCAAAACCAAAATGTTAAGAAGAAAAATGAAACATGAAGAAATCTAGATCCAATATAATTGACTAATAAAACTTCAAACTTTAAAATCTTTATAGTATATTATTACAAGATATATGTAATCACTCAAACATACAAGATTTGTTGTTACAAAAACATCAGAAGCTAAAAAAAATAGTAGCCAAAATATGATTTAACAATTATTCAACTAGTGGTGTGTTTGACATTTTCCATAATTGAAGTCTTGATTTTTTTCAACGATACTACAACATCAACCATAGTAAGCCGTTCCTTTGGAAAGTCAATGCAACAATTTAATGCTAACTCAAAAATTGATGATATATAAGGTATTATATTATCAGTATTTTGATTTTCTTTGTTCAGCAAATTGGCATCTATAACATTCATGATGGAATGTGGTGTCGATTTTCTCACCCAATCTTTCAAACTTAATCCTTGAACAAACATCTCATCTGTTGGCTTCTTCATCGTAAACATTTCCATTAGCAAAATCCCAAAACTATACACATCTCCTTTGGCAGAAACAACTCCATCCAATCCAAACTCTATGTCATGTTGAATGATTAGTATACGAAGTCATGATGCCAATAACATAAGATTTGTGGGGAAACTTTTCTTTTGCATCATCAATTCAAATATTTACACATGAAAATGTCAAATATTTGCTATAATTTGAATATCTTGAAGCTATATTTTATAAATCATAACAAACAAAACAATATAAAAATAAAGGGAAGAGGCCCATTTTTGCCGTAGAAGTAATTTGAGCAGCATATTTACCCCTAAAAGTGTCCAAATCATAACAAATTTACCCTGCCATTTAAAACATTAACTTTGATCGTTATGTTTGACCCACCAATGTAACATGGCTTTGCCACCATGTACATGTGATCATTTTAAGGTCCATTTTTACCCCGGAAGTAATAACCACCAAGGAGCATTTTTGCCCTAGAAGTAATCATCACTTTGAATAATAGTTCGGACAACTTTTCTACAATTTGGATACTTCCGAGATAAAATTCTCATTGGTTGTTATTTTTGGGTCAAAATGGACCTTAAAATGATGATATGTACATGGTGACAGAGTCACATCAGCATCGGTGGGTCAAAAAGTAGGATTTAACTCAGTGCTCCTTTGTGGTTACTTCTAAGGCAAAAATAGACCTTATTCCAAAAATAAATCCAAAGTATTGTTATCAAATGATTACCTGGTGCCATATAGCCAATTGTTGCCAAAGTTTTGGTACAAGTTTCCAGTTGCCTTTCACCAAGCAATTTAGCAATACCAAAATCGCTAAGATGAGCTACCATATTTTCATCCAACAAAACATTGCTTGGTTTCACATCACAATGTACAACTAACGTAGAAGAACCATGATGAAGATACTCCAAAGCCGCTGCCACGTCAATCATTATGCTCAACCTTTGCAAGACATCTAAATAATAGTTATGAGAGTACAACCATTTTTCAAGACTCCCATTTTCCATGAATTCCATTATCAGAGATTTGAAATCATCATTTGAACAACTACTAATGATCTTAATGAGATTTCGATGGCGTAATTTGCACATGGCAACACATTCAATATCAAAACTTCTTAATGCTTCTTCCATGTCTAAGTTAAATACTTTGACAGCAACTATCTCTTCATTTGGAAGAATTGCTTTGTATACTGATCCAAAACTTCCAAACCCAAGAAGATTAATCTCATCAAATCCATTTGTTCCATGTAGAAGCTCATAATATGATATCCTGGTTGGTGTATCTAAATTGATTAAATTTGTTTTGGTTGAATTATTATCATCATCTCTCTTACGCCACTTTAGAAAGACAATGCTTGAAACAACCAAAATGACAACCATGATAGGCAATGAGAATTTTATAATCAACATCACTTTATCTGACATGTGCTTGTTTCCTTTACTACATGGTTGGACTCGTAGTTGGGATTTCCCACAAAGATCTTTATTCATCATAAAAGATTCAGCAATAAAATTTTGAAATGGGCCGCCATTTGGAATTTCTCCATACAATAAATTGTATGAAAAATTAATGTAGTTTAGGTAGATTAATGACTCTAAGGACTTTGGAATCACACCAGACAAATAATTATGAGAAAGATCCATAGACTCCATGCTTATCATGCCTTTAAGTGATTCAGGAATGGGGCCTTGTAATTTGTTGTGTGCCAAAGATAGGGTTTGCAAAGTTTGCAAGCCACCCATAGTTGAAGGGATGCTTCCTGAAATTTGATTTCCTGACAAGTTCAATAGTATAATGGCTCTCAAGTTTGATACCTCTGGTGAAATTGTTCCACTTAGAGCATTGGAGGATATGTCTAAAACCAAGATATCTATGAGACTCCAAAGAGAAGAGGGTATATGAGAAATCAATTTATTAGAGCTAAAATCCAACTTGTGCAAATTTGTATTCCCGAGGCATTCTGGAACCATTCCTAAAAACATATTGTTGGCAAGATACAACTCACTTAAACTTTTGAGTTGGCAAAGTTCATTTGTAATAGACCCTTGCAATCTGTTGTTGCTAAGACTTAAAAATTGAAGGTTATGTAATTTGCTAAATGTATCTGGAATCAAGCCAGTCAATTCATTTCCTTCCAAAGCTAAGTAGAATAGGCTTGTTAAATTTCCGATCACATTGGGTATAGCTCCACTAAATTTATTCGAAGACAAATCTAATCTAGTGAGGTTAGAAGCATTTGATAGGTTATTTGGGATTTGTCCGGTTAATTTATTTTCATCCAAATACAACTTCTTTAGGTTTGGAAGGCCAATTCCTAAATATGACGGAAGAATGCCCGAGAGGGAATTACCGCTAAGGTGTAGAATTGTCAATGTTGAAATGTTGAACACGTTGGAAGGAATAGATCCACTCAAATTGTTTGATCCCAAATCTAAGATTTCAAGTTGAACAACATTGCCTATATCCTTGGGTATAAAACCTGGAAACACAAAAAAAGTTTATTTGTAAAAAGAAAATAAAACCGATAACAGTGTTTGCAGATAACATATACGAATACTATAACAGAAAAAACTATACCTCTCCTACTATATTTTTTAACTGAGCCTCTCGGGCTAATTTTAAAAACTTAATATTTGTCAGTGAGTTTTTTGTAAAGGAGTACAATCTTCTGAATGATTTAGATCAAGTACGACATATTTACTTCTTCAAGTTTGCCTAGACCTTTGGATGTACAAAACCTGGGCATAAATAAATTGATGGAAATTGTGACTTTAATATACTAAGATAAGAATAAATATACAAATAAATTTACTTTTAGTATTTCTTCATTAAAAAAATTAGAGAAATGTGAAACTGCCTTAAAATGCCATGGTTATAAGATTTATTTTTAAATTAATTTTTTTCTATTCTAATTATCGAATAATTATTTCAAATAAATTTAATGAATTTGTGAAACATAAAAGAAACCATTGAAATAACTGAGAAACGAAATCTACGGACAGAGAAAGAGAAGAAGCTGAACTTTAATGGAATATGCAAGTGGGCTCGTTACAATTCATGTTGAGCATTTTTATTGAACAAAGTATAAGTGATATGGTAGTAAATGTTGAAACCTCTATTAGTGCCGGTCATATAGATGAGCAGAGGGAGCTCCTTCATTTTAAATCATTCAGACCTAATATGACGGTCCAGATATAAAATTTTTAAATTTATGATTTTTAAATGAAAACCATACTTTTTTAACAAAATGATAATTAAGATATTATCTTTATTTTATGTTTTATACCCATTAAAATAATTTCCATTTAAAAAGAAAATCTTAGATTTCGATATTTATTTGATTCAAACCCATGACTATGTGAAAGCAATACTTGCTTTAACACCAACTTTAATACTCAAATATTGACATTAGAAAATTCTTTATGTTAAAATCTTTGATTTGAAGAAAAGAATAATTTAATTAAACAGAGAATTGTGTGTGTATTCAATTATTCCCCCACTTCAAATATGTACAATATTAATGAAATGATGAAAAACAAAATGTCATTTTAATTTATTCTATTAGAGAAAATGATTACAAAACAAAGAAAATAATAAGTCTTAATAACTCCACATTTTGATAAATTCAAGCAAACTCAGTAACGCAGAGAGAAAGAGAAGCCAAGCAAACTCAGAAACGCAGAGAGAAAGAGAAGCAGTTACACTGGATAAAGCCTTAATCAAGCAAGAGAGAGGAAACTCAACACATAAACAACTCTGGAGCATTAATTGCAATGGCTAAATCCACTCTAACACTCTAGATTATCTCACACTCACAACGGTAACTCAGAAGTTTGAACGGATAAATTTTTGAAAGACACCATAAAAGACTTGAAGCTCAAAACTTGGAATGTAGAGAATTAAGTGCTATCGAACAATTTATTCAAACAACATTGAATCCAAGTCTTCTGAGTTCTCTCAACTATTCTTCAAACTAAAATTTATCAGCTCAAGTATGTAAGCAAGCTTTTTACTTGTAATCTTTTCTTACTGAGTGTTTTTCTTTAGGATATAGTGGGATCCTAGAGGAAAGGGTATTATCATACAAAGTGTAAGCAGGAGAGAATTTTGTGAGATAGTGAGATCTTATTTAGGAAATTCTCTAAGTTGTGAAGGTGTTCAAGAGCCTATTTTAATCTTGAGTCACTAGTGGAACCCAACTTGGTTGGAGAACTAGATGTAGATCAAGAGTTGGATCGAACCAGTATATATCATGTGTTGTTGATTCTTACTTTAGCTTGAAAAATCTGAGGTACATAATTCACCCCCTCTTATGTATTTCCTGCCATCTTCATTTGGTATCAGAGAAAGGCTTCTCAGAAAGTGATCCAATGATCAGAGAAGAAAAAGATCCATGGCAGGACTTGGTGAACATGTACTCCCTGAAGAAAGCTTAATAATAAAGCCTCTAGGCTTTGATGGAGAACATTATGCCTTCTGGAAGATGAAAGTGAAAATTTTTATCAAGGCTAATGGCTACAAATTATGGAGAGTCATTGAACATGGAGACTCTGTGCCTATGAAGACAGAGAATGATGAAATAGTTCCAAAGCGTCCAGAAGAATACAATAATGATGACATAAAGCACCTGGAGCTGAACAGCAAAGCAATACTAATGATTCAAAGTGCTCTGAGTCAAAAGGAGTATTTCATAATATCAAATCTGGGAACTTCCAGCAAATATGGGATGCTCTTAAAGTTGCTCATGAAGGAACTGAAGGTGTAAAGAGTAGAAGAATAAACCTTCTGACAACTAAATATCATCTCTTCAAGATGAAGGAAGAAGAAACTATTAGAGAGCTGGAAATCAAATTTACTCACCTCATAAACCATCTTACTACTCTTAGGAAGATACTCACTCGAGAAGAACAAGTCACCAAAATTCTAAACATCCTCAAAGATGAATGGCATGCAAAGGCCACAGCCATAGAAGAAATTTGAGGAGAATCCATGAGCTCAATAACATCTTTGTTTGGAAGTTGGGCTGAATATGAAAGTAAGATGAAGTATAGATAGGAGCTTGTTGGAGCAGAAAAGAAAAAGAGAACTCTAGCCCTGACATCCACTTCCAAAGAAGATGAAAAAGAGGATGAAGATGATGTCGATGATGAAGAAATGGCCTTAATGGTTAAGAGATATAGAAGATTCTTCAAAGGAGGAGGTGGAAGGAGATTCCAAAATGGAGGTCCTAGCTATACAAAGAAAGATCAGCAGAAAAGCCCACCTGTAGGCTATGAGTGCAAAAAGCCTGGACACTTCAAGTCTGAATGTCCAAGCCTTCAAAGACAAAAGGACAAAGAAAAGAAGAAAGACAAGTATGCTGGGAAAAAGAAAGCATATGTGTCTTCAATATGGGGTGACAGATCTGGTGAAGAGGAAAGTAACTTTGAAGAAACTGCTAATCTATATCTGGTGGCTCAGGAAGAATCAGACACTAAGGTAACTATTTATGAACCATCCTTTCATGAACTCCAAGATGCTTACAATGCTTTACATATAGAGTTTGTAAAACTTGCTAAGGAAGTCGTGTTCGTAAGAAAAAGAAACCTTGAGTATGAAAAAAAGGCTGAAACATCTGAGTACAAAAACTGTGAAAATCCGACTCATTAGAATGAAAAGCTTTCAAAAACTTTACAGAAGTTTAATAAAGGAAGTTAAGCCTTACAAGTAATGCTAACAAATCAAAGAGCTTTCAGAGATAGAACTAGACTTGATTATGATGCTACACCTGAATTTTTGAAAGCAAAGAAAAAACCCCCTAAAGAAATACCTTATCTGAAGTTGTTTAGAAAAGCTACTAGTTATGTTAGTCCTAGCTTCTCTAGTTATTGCAATAGAAAAAGACATTCCTTCTCAACATGCTATCCCAAAAAGTATGATGTGACTGGAACTTACAAATGGGTTCAACCTCATATGGTCTAAAAAGACTAAAGTGTCCCACTTAACCTCAAAGGACCCAAAGAGATCTGGGTACCTAAATCTCTGTAACCTATCATGCAGGTCTGTCTCAAGGCATCCAGTGGCAACAAATATTACATATATAGTGGATGCTCGAGACATATGACTGGAGACAAAGAAAAGTTCAAACATCTTGAGATAAGAGATGGAGCCAAAGTAAGCTTTAGAGGAAACCGGTCAGGAAAGATAGCTGGAATTGGAGAAGTAGACCAGAGTAATGGAAGAACTGTGAAAGATGTCTACTTTATAGAAGGTCTATGCCATAATCTTCTTGGTGTAAGTCAAACTGCTGACAAAGGTAACTAGATTATGTTAGAATCTTAAGTTTTGATGAAGACTGACCCATAGAAAACATAAGTGTAAGTTACCTCAGAAATAAACAAGTGAAATCTAATAGGTAACAGAATACTATCGCTAGAGTTAGAGTCTATCGCTAATAGACACAGAGCCATAGCAAGTGAAGACTTAGTAATAACAATGTTAATATCTGACGCTAAGTCATTCACTATCGCTAGAAGCTCATTGATAACTCAGCTAGCAGAAAAATAAATCAAGTCCTTGATCTAATGAAATCAGCTAGCGATAACAGGTTAAGCTATCGATAACAAAAGTGCTTCAGATAATAATCATTCTGATAGCTAGTGCCTAAGAGCAGAGTCTAATGAGCTAACATGGTTGCTAGCGCTAACAAGTTTGGCTATCGATTGTAGGATACCTTGAAATACCTCTGAATACTTGTATCAGTATCCTTAAAGCTAAAAAGCAATCAAGTAACTAGCAATAATTGGATTAGCTATCGATAGTAAAATGTTTGTTGATATGATCTTGCTAGAACTCAAAGCATTGAACTCAAGGGATGTGTTAGCGATAATGCTCTTGTCTACAGATAGAGAATGCTTTCAATTTACCATATATATATTGTCTTTACCTCATTGAGCTAATAGACTAAGATTGCGATAGCAACTTCTGTGCATTAGATGATTATTTGTTCAGCTAACAGCTTAAGTGCAGATCTCACACAATGAAGTTAGCGATAGCAGATCAAGCTAGCGCTACGAAAAAGCTACTATGAAAGTACAAGTGTTCAGAATGCTCAGTCTAGCCTATTCTACGCATGAACAGTTCAGAAGTTTGAATCAGCTGATAAATAGTATCTATCCCCAACGGCTATGGACTTTCAACGACTATATTCTAACGGTCATATGAAGCTAAATCAAAAGACAATCTGTGAAGATATAAATAGAACAAGATCTGCTTCCAGGAATGAGAGATTAACGAACGTATTATCAACGAGAGATGAACAGAGCATTGTACAGAATTGCAAATTCCTCAGATTAAGAGTGTTAGAAAAATAGAGCTAGAACTATTCATTGTTTAAGATATTAAGCTCTAGCTTGTATTCCATCATACATTTATTTGTACTTCAGTGTTTATCAAAATCAGTTCATTAAGTGAGCATATTTATTGAAATCCTCTTCTGTTTGAGGTTGTTCCAAAGCTTGGTGCTTTAGGAACAGGGTGGTAACCTTACAGGTAGTAAGGAGGAGTGTTTGGAGAAATTCTAAAACTCTGTAAAGGTTGGCAGGTGAACCTGTGTTCGTAAAACCTGTGGTAGGCTTCTCTTGTGCCCGGTTTAAACAAGAGGATAGTGGAAATCTCAGGTGGAGCCTGAGGACTGGATGTAGGTCTGGGTTGACCGAACCAGGATAAATTCTGTGTGTATTATCTCTTCCCTAATCTCTCATAGTTTCCAACATATCTGCATTATATATATATATCTCTTGTGCATTTAATAGTTTTGAAAGAGCTTGCCTTCAATATATTTTAGAAGGAGTTTTTTAAACTAAATTATTCTATCACCCAATTCACCCCCCTCTTGGGTGACAGCCAGTACTCTCAGATTATTTTTTACTCTAATGAATGCATGATAATAGATAAGAAAGATTTAGATGTTGGCAATGCTGCTCTAAAGTGCAATTTAAGAGCAAGCAGAAATGGAAACTGTTACACAGTTGATCTCAATAAGCCAATGTAAGAAAAATGCTTCATCATAATACTAAAAATTGTTGGCTATGGCATAGGAGACTAGCACATGTGAATATATCTCAATTAAGAAAACTTGTTAAGAATAAGCTTGGTAGGTCAAGCCAGGGTCAAAAGTATAGGGGGAAATTTATATACCCTTGTAATTGTGGATGACTATTCTAGGTTTACTTGGACTTTGTTTCTTTCCTCTAAGAATTATGCTTTCAATGCTTTTCTAGTTTTTGCTAAGGAAATGCAGAAGGAAAGAAGTTGTGAAATTGCCTCAATAAGGACAGACCATAGTAGGGAATTTGAAAATAGCGAATTTGCTGACTTCTGTGAGCCAAATGGCATCCACCATAACTTCTCAACACCTAGAACACCTCAGGAGAATTGTGTTATAGAAAGAAAGAATAGAGTCCTTACAGAAATGGCCAGAACAATGCTAGATGAAAAGAGAATATCACAAGGATTCTGGGTAAATGCTATGAGCACTGCATGCTATATCTACAATAGAGTCTACATTTGGTCAGGCATGGATAAGACTCCATATGAGCTATACAAAGGCACAAAACCAAATGTAGCTCACTTGAAGGTATTTGAGTCCAAATGATACATTCACAACAATGGGAAGGTAAATTTAGGCAAATTCAACTCTAAAGCTGATATTAGAATATTTATTGGTTATTCAAATAGAAGTAAAGCATATAGAGTCTTCAACAAAAGAACTCATGTTGTTGAAGAATCTATTCATGTGGTTTTTGATGAAACTAATTCCTTTAAGAAATCTAGTGATGAGGATGAGATCCTTTCAAAATTAAAAACTGTTGAAAACCATCCACAAAATCAATCAGTTACACAACCAATAAGTTCATCTAATGAATCAGATCATGAAGGTATGGAGGATGATCCTATTGATGAACCAGCTGAACCACAAGCTTGGAGACATCATAAGTATCATCCACCAGAATAGATCATAAGTGAAATTAGTGGTGGTGTAAGGACTAGAAGGAAGCTTAGAGAAGAAATGCAATTCTCTGCATTCATCTCAGAAATTAAGCCTTCTTGTGTTGAAGAAGCTCTCACTGATAGTGATTGGGTAATATCAATGCAAGAAGAACTCAATCAATTTGAAAGAAACCAAGTTTGGGACTTGGTTCCTAGACTTTTGGACTATCCAGTAATAGGAACTAAGTGGGTTTTCAAAACCAAATTTGATGAATCTGGGATGACTGTGAAAAACAAAACAAGGCTTGTAGCTAAACGATATAATCAAGAAGGCAAAAATTATGAGGAGACTTTTGCCCCTGTTGCGAGACTGGAAGCAATAAGATTACTCTTAGCCTTTGCATCCCTCAAAAACTTTAAACTTTATTTAATGGATGTAAAGAGTACCTGTCTTAATGGATATATCATGGAAGAATTGTATGTTGAACAGCCTTCTAGTTTTGAAGATTATGCTAAACCTGATCATGTTTTCAAATTAAAAAAGGCTTTGTATGGAGTCAAACAAGTACCAAGATCTTGGTATGAAAGACTGAGTAATTTTCTCTTGGAAAAAGTATTTATTAGAGGAAAGGTGGATACCACCTTATTTATATTGCACAAAAATAAGAGCATACTTGTAGTTCAAATTTATGTAGACGACATTATTTTTTGTGCCACTATTGAAACTCTCTGTGAAGAATTTTCTAAGATTATGCAGGGAGAATTTGAGATGTCTATGATGAGAGAACTAAACTTGTTCCTAGGGCTCCATATCAAGCAAAAGAAAGATGGAATATTTGTCTCTCAGACAAAATATGTAAAGGAGAACCTGAAGAAGTTTGGAATTGACCTTTCGCAAGAAGAAGACACCCCAGTGAGTTCCACTGCCTTGCTGGATACTGTTAAGAGTGGAAAGGAATTCAATCAATCCACATACAGAGAAATGATTAGATCCCTGTATCTGAGTGCAAACAAACCTGACATCCAGTTCAGTGTAGGGATGTGTGCCAGATGTCAAGTAAAGCCTAAAGAATCACATCACAAGAATGTCAAAAGAATTCTGAGATATTTGGTTAGCACATAGGAGCTTGGACTATGGTATCCAAGAAGAACTCAAGAGTGTCTCAATGCCTACTCAAATTCATATCATGCCGGGACAAAACTAACAGAAAGAGTACCAGTGGTCAATGCTAGTTCCTTGAGAATTCCTTGGTGTCATGGTTTAGTAAGAAGCAGAATATTGTGTCATTGTCATCAATTGAAGCTGAATATATTGCTACTACAAGCTATTATGCTCAAGTCCTACGGCTCAAGCATCAATTAAAGGATCTGGGAATAGAGTTTCCAGAAGTCCTAATCCTCTGTGACAACACTAGTATAATTAGCTTAGCTAAAATCTAGTTCATCATGCAAAAGGGCTAAGCACATAGATGTCAGACAACATTTCATCAGAGATCATGTTCAAAAGAAAGATGTCAAAGTAGAGTTCATTCCCACTCACTTGCAGCTAGCAAACATTTTCACCAAATCTCTTACAGTAGAACAATTCATGTATATCAAAAGAGAATTAGGAATGGTAAATCCCAATGAGTTGTAAAATATTATCATCCTTTTAACTCTCTTAAATTTCCTTGAATTATGATCTATTTTGATGACAAGATACTGACTTAAGCATCAGAGTGGTCTGTAATCCTTTTGCAGGTTATGTTGCAGGAAAATTGTAGGCCAATTAACAGCCACTATGTTAATCGATTAAACGCTAAGATCAGCCATTGATGGCATATCAATTGACATCTCAAAGTTAATTATTTAACTAAGTACTTCAAGTAAAAGATAAATAAACCTATCGATTGCTCTAGAACCATCAAAAGCTTAAGTCAACTTAGAAGGGAAGTTCTTTTGATGGGAGATCCAGCCATCGATTGAAGGGCATCCATCGATTGAAGCATCAGGCAATTGATTGCAAAGGAAGGAACAATCGATATACAATCGATTTTTTGGTGTGGGATTCATTCGAGCACAACAAAATCCATCGATTGATAAGTCATCAATCGATTGATTTCCTCAGCCATCACAAGAGAACACAAGGTACCAATCAATTGGTAGACTTACCAATCGATTGAACCCAAAAGGTAATATTTCTCTCTCCAAAATCGTATATAACTGCCATTTTTTACCATTACTGTACATTCCATACACTCTCCATCTCTCTCTAGCACTCTTTCAAATTGAAACCTTGCATCCTTCTAAAGATTTCTTTCTTACATTCAAAATCCTTTAATTTCAAGTTCAAATTAGTGTTTGGTCACTGTGTATAAATCATGCCTCCCAAGATGATCCTTCCCAAAACTAAAACCAATCTTAAGAGCGAGAAAAAGAAGTCTAAGAGTGATCCTTCTCAACCAAAATATTACCATTGCCACCTGGCGACCCTACTATCACACTCAGAACAGCTCGAAGAAGATTTGAGAAACAATTAATGGCGGACAGGGCTAAATCCACATCACAGGCAAAGTCTCATTTACAGAAGATGTTGAATTGAGTGCCACACAGAAGAAAATGGAAAAGGGGGAAGTTTAGTCAAAGTCTACTCCTCCATCATCTAAAGTAAAATAGAAGTCCAAGGTTTCCACCACAGATGAATCCTTTGTTCCTGCAAAGGATTTTATTATAGAAGGTTCTTTAACCATTAGTAACTCCTACAGACACAGGAGCATCAACAAAAGAACCTATTGTTTCGACCTGGATCATCTGTATAAGTTGGGGATTGATTTGTTTCCTTAGCTAGGGACTTACAAGGAACTTCTCAACATCAAATTGCCCTACAGTGAGGATAAGTGAGGAGTTTCTACTCAAATCTGGAAATCAATAGCACTCACACCATTGACCTAGAGATTGTAGATATTGAGGTGATATCCACTGTTAGAGGGAAGAAATTGTCCTTCAATTGGAAGACTCTGAATGCTTGGTTAAATATTTCTGATCCTTTCTGCAACTATTGGCAAAAGAAGACTCAGTATGGAGAGGCAGAGCTTCACAAAATATATAAGCTCTCTGGGGAAGCTATAGACTCAACAAGCATCAAACCAGCACAAATGCCTTTCACCAACAGGCTCATTCACTATACCTACTCAAGATGTATGGTGAATAAAGCAAGAAATCTGCGTCAACTTCAACAAGTAGACAATCCAATCCTGCCTGCTCTCATCAAGAATGATGCCCTAAATGCTGGGCAAATCATTACAAAGGAGTTCAAGAGTTTCAAGATTCCAAGAGTTCTAAGACTCCTCTACCATTTCCTCTAATGATATCATTCATCCTGTCAATGAATGATATCTAATACCTAAAGGACAATGATGTGCATCAAGTCTTTCTCTTATCAGGCACTCATATCAAGAAGATGAAGATGGAGCTTTCTACAGACTTATCAATACCTACTCCTAAGAAACACAAAGGCAAGATTGTAGCAGGAGAAGGATCAAAACTTGTTGGGCAAGATGAGACCCAGTCTTTAGTACCTGACACAACAGGGCCATCATTGTTCAACTCTGCTCTGAAGACCATGTTCTCAGAAGAGATGGTGGACCAAGTAGCTGCTAAGGTCACAAAAAATCTGCAAAAGACTGTCCTACCTGGGCTCATGGAGGAATTGTCCCTAAAAAATCAAAAGCAATAGAGGATAGGTTATTGAAGAAGCTAGTTTCAGCCCTCGATGACTCCCTAGTAGCCGCCATCAAGGAGCAAGGCATTCATATCTTCAATTGATATGATGCCATTGTAGATATCATCAAGCATCTAGAGGTGAGGGTGCATAATGTGGAAAATATGCTGGGTTTTGTGCATCCTTCTGAACAAGAGGCTACAGCTCAAAGGCTTAGAGAATCAAAAATTGATGAGCCATCAACTTAGGCTGAAGAAGAGCATCCAAAAAATTCCTTTCTCATCCAACACTCTCTAATCATCCTAGAAACCACTCCTATCCCTCATACACACACCTCACCTACAGATACCTCCATTATTCCTCAAACTAAACCCTTTCACCCACAGCCTCCCCTACTCTTAACCAGACCCTACCATCTCTCCACAAAAATCACCTACCAAATCTCCACCCAAATCTCTCTCTCCAACCCCTTAAGCCACACAAAACACCCCCACAACTACTCCAACCCCTATGTACACCAAACACCCCTCTCACACATATGCCAAAAAGAAGTTCAAGGCCTCTATCACATCCCCTAACCTTCCCTCACATGTTCCCTCTACCTATACCTCTTCATCCCACACATCAACCACCTCAGAACCCTCTCCTCTTATCCATAAAACCCTTTTTGATGATGACAAAAAGGGGGAGAAAGAACTAGAAGAAGCAAGTGCTTAAGTCACTATTCAAGATGTAGTCTAAGAAGTGGAGCAACCAGAGATGTCTGTAGAAGATGTGCAGCAAGAGGCCATTGAGCAAATAGTGGTTGCTCAAGCAGAAGAAATAGCTTACCAATATGAGAATCCAGAAAAGAAAACTGCAGATATGCCTACTTAAGAAGAAGATGAACCTGCCTTGGAGAAGGAAAAACATGCTGAGCAAGGCAATATCTTGATAGAAATTCATAAAGAAGCCATATTGCTTTGGGAAGAAGAGATCAAAGCACCTGAGGAAGTACCAGTTGAAGTACCTATTGCTAAAGCAGCAATTGATAAGCCTGTTAGGATACCTGATGAGACCAAACCTTCTATTGCTGACAAACCAGTTGGTGAGACTTAAAGTACAGAACCCTCTGGTGAGCCTCAAGCAGAACTTGCAGAAAGGATTATGAAAGGTCAGGTTGAAGAAGAAAGGTCTCCAACAGAAACTACAAATCAATTTCTAGAGAGTTCAGATGAAAAAGGGAAGAAAGAAGCCAAGCCTGATGAAAAGGCTAAAAAGAAGGGCAAGGCAGTTAAAAGAGCTCAGACCAAGAAGAAGCCTGCTCCCAAGAAGAAGCCCCAGAAGAAGGAAGAAATTGGGTTTGAAGAATGTGAGGGAGAAACAATAACTCAATTCATGATTTCTCCTAGGCCCATAAAAATGATAACTAGGAGCATGGCCAAGTCCAAGGAAAAATAGGCAGTAGAAGCAGAAGCAGTACAGGAAAAAGATGAGAAAGAAGTTCCTCAACTGGTGAAAAGAAAGACAGGCCCTAGGCTCCCAAGGCTTCTAGTGCAGAAAAAGAGAAGTGTTGTTCAAGTGGTATAGGAGTCAGAATTTAGATATGAGAGAACTATATCAGATAGAGCCTCAACATCCAGTGAACATCTTGAGGAATCATCACTAGAACTTCAAGGCTCCAGCAAATCATCCTCCAAACATTAAAGCCTTAGAGCCAAAATTAGGATCATGCATATCTCATCATATATCTATCTGCTCTATTCTAACCTTTGCTCTGAAATGATAGTTTATGCTTTGAAATATTTCTGTATCTTATGTTGTTTCTATAGCTGTACTCATTATCTGCATAATGCCATATTTTGTATGTATATGCTTCATGTACTATGCTTAACTTACATTATAATACATTATGATCTTTTGAGCTATCTAACATTGAGTGATTTTATCTTGTTAGAATATCTATCTCATGTTCACTTGAAGAATTTCAAAGAATTTTTGGATATAGCTAAGTATGTTTTGTCATCATCGAAAAGGGGAGAATGTTGAACATTAAAATTTTGATGATAACCAAACATGACTTAGGCTATGAAAATCATAGATATCTTAACTTAGAAAATGTTTTGAAACAGGTTTGAAAAACTAAGTTAAGAACAATCGATAGCCGAACAGAAATTGATTGAACTTTAAAATCCTCAATCGATTGGACATCGATTGCCTATTGATTGTGGAAGTTTCAATTGAATGCTACATGCAATAATCGATTGATAATATTCTTAATCGTGGGTAACTTAAAATTTTCAAAGTGAATCTATGTGAGGTCAATTGATTGGACCTTGAACAATTTATTGATCATCATCAATCGAAAAGCACTAAGATCAATCAATTGTTACTTGACTTGGAAGAAACTAGGCATCTATCGGTTAGAAGAACAATCGATTGATACTTACCAATCGATTGCCATAGCACCAATTGATTGCTTCACATTGATCTTATCGATATCTAATATTTCCATCAAGTATTGTAGGTGACAATGTGAAGACCATCGATTGACTTACTGTCCCATCGATTATAGAAATGAACATTCAAATTAATTACTTTTCTCATGTCTAACTAACTTTATATTCTAGAGATTTTGCATGGCCTATTTAGGGAAAGTTCCGTTGGATAAAGAAGCTAAGAAAACTCAGAAACACAGAGAAAAAGAAGTCGTTACACTGGATAAAGCCTTAATCTAGCAAGAGAGTGGAAACTCAACACATAAACAACTGTGGAGCATTAATTGCAACAGCTAAATCCACTCTAATACTCCAGATTATCTCACTCTCACAATGGCAACTCAGAAGCTTCAACAGATAAATTTCTCAAAGACGCTATAAAAGACTTGAAGCTCAAAACTTGGAAGGTAGAGAATTAAGTGCTATCCAACAACTTATTAAAATAGCATTGAATCCAAGTCTTCTGAGTTCTCTCAACTGTTCTTCAAACTGAAATTTATCAGCTCAAGTGTGTAAGCAAGCTTTCTACTTGTAATCTTTTCTTACTGAGTGTTTTTGCTTGGGATAGTGGGATCCTAGAGGAGTAATCTTACAAAATGTAAAGAGGAGAGAATTTGGTGAGATAGTGAGATCTTACTAAGGAAATTGTCTGAGTTGTAAAGGTGTTTAGGAACCTGTTTTAATCCTAGTGGAACCCAACTTAGTTGGAGAACTGGACGTAGGTCAAGAGTTGGACCGAACCAGTATAAATCCTGTGTTGTTGATTCTTACTTTAGTTTGAAAAATTTGAGATACACAATTCACCCCCTTGTGTATTTCCTCCCATCTTCAAGCTTAAACGAGGTTTAACAAAGTGTTTATAACTTAGTTGCATTTAAACGCTATAACATATACTACACTTACCAATTAGCTAGTCATTATCCTTCAAATGTTTAATGCAAATTAGCTAGTGGCTTATATATCAAAATACTTGGAAAAATATTTAAGACATTCATGATACAATTTTATTTGGTATGTCTTCATCAATATTAGGTGGGAAAAAGACAGTAATGTCAGTAATAGTTTTTTATGTATAATAAGTTATTATGTAAATGAAACAAATCTGTATTTTAAAAAACACATATTTCGACTTGCACATTTTTTATAATTAATAACACAAATAAAAATGATAAGAACAAAACTGCACTAGCTTTCAAAAATGAATAACCCTACAGGTAAAAAAACATGTAACTAATAACCATAGAATAAATAACATTGGAAATGTGATTGGTTCAGGAATTTGGATGGATTAATGCTGAAGAATTGCACAAGGCCGATATAATATTCTATAATTTGGATTAATTAAGTATTGTTGTTGTCTTCCAAACTTGTTTGCTTGGGTTACTTATTTTAGAACAAAAAGAAAACTTCAAAACTTAATAATGGAATTAAAGAAAAAAGGGTGATGGCAGAAAACATGTGAGCTCATTAATTATATATTCCCTCCATTGCTAAATATAGGACCTATTTGAAGATATGTGCTTGTTCCTAAATATAAGATCTTTTTATATTTTATGTCAACTTTTTTTTCTAAATTGTTCCTATTGATAATCCTCAATAAGAATCAATTAAGAGAGTGAATATGTAAATAAAGATAAGTGATTAGGGTATTCTGGTAATATCATTTGATTTTAACTAACTTACCTAGTATCTTTAATCTAATCAAATTAGGTAAATATGTCTTATATTTAGGAATAGAGATAGTATTATACAAATATTGTGTAGTTCCAACGGTTGATGATCTTAGCCAAGTTCTTTGTTATTTTAGGATTGTAACCACAAGCTATACATATGCCCAATTGACATTGGTCAAAGTTTCATGATTAACTTATCCCATGCAAATTGTTTACCTGTAACTATTCAATATCCTTATGAAAAATCAATAAGATACATGAATGAAAAATATGAAAAACAAAATCTTATTTTAGATATAAATATATTAAAAAAATAAAAGAAAATAAACAAGTAAATGCATACCTGTAAATGAGTTAATATCCAAATATAATTCTTTCAAAGATGTGCAGTTACTTATTGATCCTGGAATGCATCCCCCTAACTGATTATTATCAACACCAAAGATTTCAAGTAAAGGGAGTTGATGACACATTTCTTTTGGCAAATTACCACTTAAATGATTGCTATCTAGTTCAACCATTCTCAAAGATGGCATGTTCCAAATAAATGAAGGAATTCCACCTGAAAAAAAAAAAACAGAATATTTGTTTGTTGGTAGTAAGTCTAGGAATTTACTTAATCAATAAAATATTCTGACGTCCCTTATATTTTGGCTTAATTACACATACCTCCTCTCTATTTTGAAAACATACATTGAGGTCCAAACTGTTAACTCCGTTAAGAATATTCTAAGAAGATGCTACTTTAAGTTATAATTTATAATAAATACATTTTATTTACCAATTTACCGTTCATCATATTCAATACATAATTTGACTAAATTTATTTTGAAGAAGTTAAGATTTTTTATTTTGTTAATTTCATTTTCCATCTTTCATAAATAATTATTTACTTGATGTGTTTTTTTATGAAATATCTACTTGTTTTGGTTATCCATTAAATTTTAAGTAATTTAGTTAATGTACAGATAACGAATTTATTGAAAAAATGGTTAATTATGTAAATAAATATTTACTTGACTAAATATATTTATAAATACTTTCAAATTTTTTTTAAAAAATATAAATTTAAATTATTTACAAAATCTACCAATTTTACTTGATTTATGCATATGATATATATTTAAATGAATTTTTAAATAAATAAATAAATTTATTTAGAAATTATAATTATTAAATGTTATAAATATAATAAAAACTAATATCTTTAGTAAAATATTAAATTTTTTTGGAAATAACTATCTTTTTGTTACATATAAAAAACTATCTTTTTCGCAAATATAAATCTTCAAAAAATTCTTATATTTGTTAGGGGTAATTTGGTCAAAAGAAAGGGTTAAAAGTCAAATTTAACTATTGAATAACGGTTCAATGGATGGAAAAGAAATATGCAATATGCAAGGAATGTTTGTGTAACATGTATTTTAATTTTAAGGGAGATTTATAAATGTTTTCAAAATGTAGGGGCGGTTTTTGTAATTTACATAAAATAGAGAGATAATCAGTATATTTTACTCTTCCTTAGTTCACACAGAACCATATAAGTAATACATAGAATTTTTTTTTTATTAAAGTTTTGAAACTGATAGAATATATTTTAATTTATGTTGGAAATCAGTTTAAAAGGGGCTCTTTTAATATCAATAACTGATTGGAAATTAAAACTCTTTTAAAAAGATATGCTAATCAGAGATTATGGAATTGACTTCACCTATTTAAAATGAACTACCAAGTTATTTATATTTTGCATTAAGTTATTTATTATTTACTAGTCTTTAACATTGAAATCTGGCTATAAATTCATCATATGCAACAAGAAGATGAAATTAAAGTTTTTAATTGAGGAGTTAAAATACTTTTAGTTACACATTCTGCAGGTAATATAATATAAATAATAATTAGATTTTTGTTTAAAGCATAACAATAAAAGATGGGTAGATTAAGCATATATACCTGTAAAGGAATTCCATGAGAGAATTAATTCTTCCAACAACGTCTCATTGCTCATTGATATCGGAATATTCCCATTCAAATTGTTTTCCCTTAAATTCAAATATTTTAAAGAAGAAATGTTGAAGAGAGATGGTGGAATTGCACCTGTTTCGATTTACAGAATGAACAATATATGAGTTATATCAAAGTAAGCTAATTGTCAAAAGACTTTTTATTCATCTTTAACATTGAGAAAACAGATAAACCATATCATATAGACAAATAAACAAAAATACATTACGAAATTAATATGCCATATCAAATATTGATGTCACAAAATTATTTTTGACCCATTTTTACAGGGTTCCTACATTTTTAATGATACAAAATTATCTTATTCCTGTTTATAAGGACTTTTACAATGAGCACAATTTTTATGGCAACCCTCTTACTGTTTTTTTAAAATGAATAAAAAATAAAAAGCAAAATCACTTTTTAAAATTATATTTCATTCCCCAGAATGAAACAAAAATACACATAGTATGATAGGGACAATCAAATAATTAAAAGTCTTACCTTGCCAATTGTTACCCAAAATATATATAGGAGTAAATAAAAAAATTGTTTCCATGTTTTAATGTCAAGTGGTCGCATCAGTTCACAATCATTTGTTTTCTTTATTTTTTGAGATTATATTCACAAACTAAATTTAAGTCCCATTGTATAAACGAATAATATCAACTAATGAAATGACGAAAAGCAAAATCTCAATTTAGTTACGCGTGCTCCAGTGGAGAAAATGATCTTTGAAAAAAAAAAATCATCAACTCATGATCTCTTGTTATTTTGTGATTGTAGTTCACTATTTAAGCCTCGACTACAATATGTACAGTATTAATGAAACAAAAAAATAAAATAAAATCACAATATAAATTTATGTTATTATAGAAAAATATTAAAAAACATAGAAAAAAGTATGCGAATAAGAAATAAAAGTCTCATGCTTGTAAAGAGGTTGGACGCCGAATACAATTATTAACACCATCCACATAATATATACTCATATTTAAAGTAAATGAATTATTTGTCTAATTTGATTATATTAAGGATTTTAGTTAAGTTAATTAACATGACATATATTTTTCTAAAACACTATTAATCTTGCTTAATTCCCTATATTTTCTCTATCCTTTGATTATTGTTTAGTGAACGTCAATAGGGGTAATTAAAAAGATGAAACATTAGAAATAGATTCTACATTTAGGACTGAAGGAAGAAAGAAGTCCACATTTATGTATATTTCTTTCAGTATCGTCTTAAATTACGTTTAAAAGCCACTGTCCTTAAATGATATAAAGAAACTATTTTCATGCAAGATACCTTATTTTCTCACAATCCTTGAGAGATTCATTGAGAAATTTATGAATTGTAAATATTAAAAAACAAATAATAAAAAGGGATGTTCCAAATAAATGAAAGGTTATAGGCATACATAATACTTTTTATTGATTATTGGCCAAAGTGATAATTGCACAATTGTTCATTGGTCAAAATGATATTTAACCCAAAAAAAAAAAAATACAGAATATTTGTTTATTAGTAAGTCCACGAATTTCCTCAAGTCACACACAATCATATAAGTAATACATGGAATTTTGTTAATTATAGGCTTGAATTTAATATATCTCTAAGAAGGCATATGTCAAAGAAAAGAAGAAACTACACGTATATATAAATTTAAAATATTTGTTATTTAACGGGTAATAAGTTAAGAAATTCATTTTCTGAATTAACACACAAACATAGAATACATGGAATTGTTTTAATTAGAGGCTTAAATTTAATGAAAACATTTTCATTTTTTTGGGAAATCAATGCAAAAGGGAATCTTCCAATGTCCATTGACCAATTGGCTAACAAAATTTCATTTAAATAAGAAAAGTTGTAGAAAGATTATGAGATTAATTTCACCTATTTGAATTGAACGGCTGAATTGTTTATATTCTCTGCATTAAAGCTATTTAGTACTTATGTGGCTCTAACTTTAAAAATGACGATAAACGCATTTTTGTGGAAGTCCTAAATGCGACAATGTAACACTAATTGGTACTCTATCAACACATGAATTAGAACCCAGGAACACATGGAGATGAAGTGACAAACATTGATTAATTCATTTAAGTTTTGTTAGAGTTAATTATTACCAAAACCTTTTTCTGTTTCACTTGTTGATGTGTGTTTGAAATATATATATATATGTATATGTATATATATATATGAAAGAAAGCATATATTCACTATAAGATTTGAAGAAAACATCGTGTTTCATGTCTTTAAAAATATTACTGTATGTTATTTCATCTATTCAAGCATTCATGATCTTAATGACTTTGTAATTTTAGGATTTCGAACACAATCCATACATACATCCCTATTATATGTGAATTAACAATACCTATGAAATTCTTCTTTTGGTAAATAACTATTTGATTGATGATCAAAATATTTTTTAATTTGTTCCAAATAATAAATTCACACAAAACCATATAAATAATAAATAGAAACACTAATTCGCAGGAAGACTTTTAAAAAAAAAGTTATTTGTTACTCTCAAAGCTACCAACTCTTAAAAATATTAAATTAATATATAATTTAGATTATCAAAATTAAAATTAGATGTTCTAAACATGTTTCTAGTAAGAGTTACGCATTTTGCAAAAAAAAAGAAAAAAAGAAAAAAAAAGAAAGAAACCTTGAAAACATTTTAAATACCAGAGAAATAAACATTATTTTAAAAAAGTGTTAATGATCCTTTAGACCCGTTTGTACTAATATTTTAACGGTATTTTTTTCCTGTTATATTATTTACTAACTACAAATCATAAATTAATATACTTTAAAATCCACATCAAACAAGACTTGCACATTTTCTTAGAACTGACACATATTGTAAATGATAAAACAAAAAAAATTTATAATAACGAAATGTTAGAAAAAAGTACGATTATAAGTATTTCAAAAGGATATAACCATTTTAATCCAGATGGACAAATAACTATAGATCAACTCAATTGGTTATGTGTAGTTGAGCAATTTGGAGGATGGATTTTTTAAGAATATAACAATGAGACACATTGAAACACAATTCATCAACCCATTTCATCATTCCCATCAAAACAAACATTTGTGGGGAGACTTCTAAAAAATTCTTTCTTTTAACTCCACAAACGTTTTCCAAGTTACAATTACTAATAAATAATAAAGTTAAAGGAAACAAGATTTTACAAATCAAAATTAAATGTAACAGGTGTATTTGTTGTAAGGCTTACTCAATTTCTTTTTAAAAGAAAAACACCTTCAAAAATGTTTTAAATGGAAATATAATAAATATTTGTTCTTAACGACTGATGATGTAATCGCCTTCTCTTGAACTAATATTAAATCAGTCTTTTTCCCCCATGGTGTGACTATATAAAAACCGATTCAAATTTTGGATGATATATATGATTTTTCTTTTTCTCCTTAGAAAAGGATAGATAAATGCCGGAAACAATTAAGTAGAAAGTTCATGAAATAGTAAAATAGATAAATACCAACCCAAAAAAACTATGCTTCTTCTTGTTAAAATCCTTCTAATTTTTTTTTTTTGTCTTAAAAAAAAATTCCTTCTAATCAAATGAACTAGTTTAGAATAAATAAAGACAAACATAAATTTTGAAAATGATTCAAAACATACCTGACAGGCTATTATAAGATAAAACCAATGACTCAAGCGAAGATAAGTTTGAAATTGTTGGGGGAATGATTCCTGAAAAATTGTTACCCACATGTCATAAAATTAGATACAGATTCCAACAAATTAATGGTAAATAAAATCTTATTTCCAAATATTTTCTATTGAAAATAGTAAACAAAAAAAAGACAGAAAGAAACCACGCACCCACATGGAGATGTTTTCAACCATAAAAACATAAATACTATGCTACATCCATCATAGATTATGAAAGTGCACCATTTTTTTTATATTCACTTTGGGATTGAAAGAAAGCATCACGTTCGATGTCTTTTAAAGAAGTATAGCAAAATCATTAGTTACTAATATCTTATTATTATTATGAAATACACCCTCTGGTGGTTATTATAAGAGCACCAATTTTGAATTGATTTGGTTCAGGATATAAGAGTGTGCTTTGTGTTGTCACATAATTTAAAGAATTTTTTCCCCTATTTCACCCCCAACTAATTTGAAGTATTGCATTAAATAAATGGAGGATTGGAGCTTTTATTTATTCTTTCTTTCCTTACGCCCTCATTCTTACTCATTAATACTCATATTTCTATCTCTTAATAGTACCATCATAAGTGAGGGTAATAATATTGAAAAAAAAATTATTTCAGACATATTTATAATTTTTAATTATTTTTACAGCCTTTTCAAGATATGTAATTTGGTTATCGATTTTTTATAATAAGCCGGGGGGAGGATGAGAATAGAATATAAGAAAATCATATAATTTAAACTCTTACCTTGCAAGTTGCTCTTCCCAAAATATAGGGTTTGGAGCTTGCTCAAATTTCCAATGTCACTTGGTATGTTTCCTCCATTGAATTTGTTTGCACCCAATTGTAACTCTACTAATTCTTTGCATTGATGCCAAATGGAGGGTATTTCACCAGATAAATCATTTCTGTTCACATAAAATGTTTCAAGCTTTGGAAGACCAAAACAAACGTTTGTTGGCAAGCTACCAGATAAATTATTGAATCCAAGTTGAAAGTCTTGCAGCTCTGAATTGTTAAATAATGAAGATGGAATAGAACCACAAAGCTGGTTCACTCCAAGATCAAGCTTCTTTAGTTGTGGAAGATTCCCAATCTCACTTGGGATGTCTCCTTCGAATATTAAAAGGGTTGGAAAGAAACTGATGTCAGTAACACTTCTTTATGTATACAAGAGATAAATTTACATTCTTGAAAAACAATGTTATATTCTAACGTATTGGGCTATTTGATGAGGGCCATTACAATGTATTTTATGGCTCATTGAATTTATTATTTTGTTTGGTTTGATAGTACCCAGGACATATGGGTTAATAATAATTTAGTTAATTATTATTATCTTGGCATTTTAGGTGGATCAATTAGTTCAGACAAATTCCTATATTTGTTTCATTTGTGAAATAAAATTATGAGTTTCTTCAATTAACTCTCATCAAAAGAGGGGACAATCTGAAACACATCGGAATCTTCCTTTCTTTTCATTATTTCTCTTAAAACACACTTTTGTTGGGAGACTACGAAAAAAAATTATTTGTGATTCACTCCAAGGTTTAATTTCTTTATTTGTGGAAGATTGTCAATGACATTTGGGAAAGAGAGTAAGTTGGCGACAATTCAAAATGCATCATAAATTAATATACTTTAAAATCCACATCAAACAAGACATGCACAATTTTCTAGAACTGAAACATATTCTAAATGATAAAACACACAGCACTTGTGATTATAAAATGTTATAAAAAAGTATGATTATAACTATTTCAAAAGGACATAACCATTTTAATTCAGATGGGCAAATAACTATAGATCAAATCAATTGGTTATGTGTAGTTGAGGAATTTGGAGGATGGATTTTCGAAGAGTAAAACTAAGAGACACATTGAAACCCGGTTCATCAACCCATTTCATCATTCCCATCAAAACAAACATTTGTGGGGAGACTTCTAAAAGATTATTTCTTTTAGCTCCACGTTTTCAAAGTTACAATTACTAATAAATAATAAAGTTAAAAGAAATCAGATTTTATAAATCAAAATTAAATGTTACATGTGTATTCGTTGTAAGGCTTACTCAATTTTTTTAAAAGAAAAACTGCTTCAAAAATGTTTTAAATAGAAAAATAATAAATATTTGTTCTGAAAGACTGATGATGTAATCGCCTTCTCTTGAACTAATATTAAATCAGTCTTTTTTCCCCATGATGTGACTATATAAAAACCGATTCAAATTTTGGATGATATATATGATTTTTCTTTGGGACAATTGCATATAGGTCCCAAGCAAGAGAGTTAATTTCAAATAGGTCCTAAGGAGTTGTTAATGACAGCTATTAACAACTGCAATAGCTTTGGTTAACAAGTGAAGGAGTTGTTAATGGACTTGTCTGAAATTAATTCTCTTACTTGGGACCTATTTGCAATTGTCCCTTTTTCTTTTTCTCCTTAGAAAAGGATAGATAAATGCCGGAAAAAATTAAGTAGAAAGTTCATGAAATAGTAAAATAAATAAATACCAACCCAAAAAAACTATGCTTCTTCTTGTTAAAATCCTTCTAATTTTTTTTTTGTCTTGAAAAAAAATTCCTTCTAATCAAATGAACTAGTCTAAAATAAATAAAGACAAACATAAATTTTGAAAATGATTCAAAACATACCTGACAGGCTATTATAAGATAAAACCAATGACTCAAGCGAAGATAAGTTTGAAATTGTTGGGGGAATGATTCCTGAAAAATTGTTACCCACATGTCATAAAATTAGATACAGATTCCAACAAATTAATGGGAAACAAAATCTTATTTCCAAATATTTTCTATTGAAAATAGTAAACAAAAAAAGACAGAAAGAAACCACGCACCCACATGGAGATGTTTTCAACCATAAAAACATAAATATTGTGCTACATCTATTATAGATTATGAAAGTGCACCATTTTTTTTATATTCACTTTGGGATTGAAAGAAAGCATCACGTTCAATGTCTTTTAAAGAAGTATAGCAAAATCATTAGTCACTATTATCTTATTCTTATTATGAAATACACCCTCTGGTGGTTATTATAAGAACACCAATTTTGAATTGATTTGGTTCAGGATATAAGAGTCTGCTTTGTGTTGTCACATAATTTAAAGAATTTTTTCCCCCTATTTCACCCCAACTAATTTGAAGTATTGCATTAAATAAATGGAGGATTGGAGCTTTTATTTATTCTTTCTTTCCTTACGCCCTCGTTCTTACTCATTAATACTCATACTTCTATCTCTTAATAGTACCATCATAAGTGAGGGTAATAATATTGAAAAAAAAATTTATTTCAGACATATTTATAATTCTTGATTATTTTTACAGCCTTTTCAAGATATGTAATTTGGTTATCGATCTTTTATAATAAGCCGGGGGGAGGATGAGAATAGAATGTAAGAAAATCATATAATTTAAACTCTTACCTTGTAAGTTGCTCTTCTCAAGATATAGGGTTTGGAGTTTGCTCAAATTTCCAATGTCACTTGGTATGTTTCCTCCCTTGAATTTGTTTGCACCCAATTGTAACTCTACTAATTCTTTGCATTGATGCCAAATGGAGGGTATTTCACCAGATAAATCATTTCTGTTCACATAAAATGTTTCAAGCTTTGGAAGACCAAAACAAACGTTTGTTGGCAAGCTACCAGATAAATTATTGAATCCAAGTTGAAAGTCTTGCAGCTCTGAATTGTTAAATAATGAAGATGGAATAGAACCATAAAGTTGGTTCACTCCAAGATCAAGCTTCTTTAGTTGTGGAAGATTCCCAATCTCACTTGGGATGTCTCCTTCGAATATTAAGAGGGTTGGAAAGAAAATGATGTCAGTAACACTTCTTTATGTATATACAAGAGATAAATTTACATTCTTGAAAAACAAAGTTATATTCTAACGTATTGGGCTATTTGATGAGGGCCATTACAAT
Organism: Mimosa bimucronata; assembly: GCA_037074515.1. Lineage (NCBI taxonomy): Eukaryota > Viridiplantae > Streptophyta > Magnoliopsida > Fabales > Fabaceae > Mimosa > Mimosa bimucronata. The sequence continues at coordinate 29,269,287 of CM073438.1, read as the reverse complement.
GTATTTTATGGCTCATTGAATTTATTATTTTGTTTGGTTTGATAGTACCCAGGACATATGGGTTAATAATAATTTAGATTAATTATTATTATCTTGGCATTTTAGGTGGATCAATTAGTTCAGACAAATTCCTATATTTGTTTCATTTGTGAAATAAAATTATGAGTTTCTTCAATTATAAAATTATGAGTTTCTTCAATTAACTCTCATCAAAAGAGGGGACAATCTGAAACACATCGGAATCTTCCTTTCTTTTCATTATTTCTCTTAAAACACACTTTTGTTGGGAGACTACGAAAAAAAACAAAATTATTTGTGATTCACTCCAAGGTTTAATTTCTTTATTTGTGGAAGATTGTCAATGACATTTGGGAAAGAGAGTAATGTTGGCGACAATTCAAAATGCATCATAAATTAATATACTTTAAAATCCACATCAAACAAGACATGCACAATTTTCTAGAACTGAAACATATTCTAAATGATAAAACACACAGCCTTTATGATTATAAAATGTTATAAAAAAGTATGATTATAACTATTTCAAAAGTATGTGTAGTTGAGGAATTTGGAGGATGGATTTTCGAAGAGTAAAACAAAGAGACACATTGAAACCCGGTTCATCAACCCATTTCATCATTCACATCAAAACAAACATTTGTGGGGAGACTTCAAAAAATTCTTTCTTTTAGCTCCACAGACGTTTTCAAAGTTACAATTACTAACAAATAATAAAGTTAAAAGAAATCAGATTTTACAAATCAAAATTAAATGTTACAGGTTTATTCGTTGTAAGGCTTACTAAATTTTTTCTAAAAGAAAAACTGCTTCAAAAATGTTTTAAATGGAAAAATAATAAATATTTGTTCTTAAAGACTGAAGATTGAATCGCCTTCTCTTGAACTAATATTAAATCAGTCTTTTTCGCCCATGGTGTGACTATATAAAAACCGATTCAAATTTTGGAGGATATATATCATTTGTCTTTTTGTCCTTAGAAAAGGATAGATAAATGCCGGAAAAAATTAAGAAGATAGTTCATGAAATAGTAAAATAAATAAATTAAATAAATACCAACCCAAAAAAACTATGCTTCTTCTTGTTAAAATCCTTCTAATTTTTTTTTTTTGTCTTGAAAAAAAATTCCTTCTAATCAAATGAACTAGTTTAGAATAAATAAAGACAAACATAAATTTTGAAAATGATTCAAAACATACCTGACAAGCTATTATAAGATAAAACCAATGACGCAAGCAAAGATAAGTTTGAAATTGTTGGGGGAATGATTCCTGAAAAATTGTTATCCACATGTCATAAAATTAGATACAGATTCCAGCAAACTAATGGAAAATAAAAACTTATTTCCAAATATTTTCTATTGAAAATAGTAAACAAAAAAGGACAGAAAGAAACCACGCACCCACATGGAGATGTTTTCAACCATAAAAACATAATTACTATGCTACATCCATCATAGATTATGAAAGTGCACCATTTTTTTATATTCGCTTTGGGATTGAAAGAAAGCATCACTAATATCTTATTCTTTTTATGAAATATACCCTCTGGTGGTTATTATAAGAACCCCAATTTTGAATTGATTTGATTTAGGATATAAGAGTCTGCTTATTGTTGTCACATAATTTAAAGAATTTTTCCCCTATTTCGCCCCCAACTAATTTGAAGTATTCCATTAAATAAATGGAGGGTTTGAGCTTTTATTTATACTTTATCTTCTTACACTCTCGTTCATACTCATTAATACTCATATTTCTATCTCTTAATAGTACCATCATAATTAAGGGTACTAATATTGAAAATTATTTCAGTTCTATTTATAATTTTTAATTATTTTTACAGCCTTTTCAAGATACGTAATTAGGTTATCGGGCATTTATAATAAGAACCAGGGGGAGTATTAGAATAGAATGTAAGAAAATCATATAATTAAAACTCTTACCTTGTAAGTTGCTCTTCCCAAGATATAGGGCCTGGAGTTTGCTCAAATTTCCAATGTCACTTGGTATGTTTCCTCCATTGAATTTGTTTGCACCCAGTCGTAACTCTACTAATTCTTTGCATTGATGCCAAATAGAGGGTATTTCGCCAGACAAATCATTTCCATTCACATAAAATATTTCAAGCTTTGGAAGACCGAAACAAACATTTCTTGGCAGGCTACCAGATACATTATTTATTCCAAGATCAAAGTGTTGCAGCTTTGAATTGTTAAATAATGAAGATGGAATAGAACCAAAAAGTTGATTCACTCCAAGATACAACTTCTTTAGTTGTGGAAGATTGCCAATCTCATTTGGGATGTTGCCTTCAAGTGTTAAGAGGGTGAGAAATAAACTGACTTCAGTAACACTTCTTTACGTATACATGAGATAACTTTACATTCTTGAAAAACGAAAATATATTATAACGTATTGGGCTATTTGATGGGGGCCACTACAATGTGTTTAATGGCTCATTCATGTGAAACAAGACTTGTGATTTACTCCAAGGTTTAATTTCTTTATTTGAGGAAGATTGTCAATGTCATTTGGCAAAGAGATTAATGTTAGCAACAATTCAATAAGCATCATAATTTAATATATTTTAAAATCCACATCAAACAAGACTTGCACATCTTTTTAAAACCAACACATATTCTAAATGATAAAACACACCACATTTATGATTGTAAAATGTTATATAAAAGTATGATTATAAGAATTTCAAAAAGATATAACCATTTTAATTCAGATGGGCAAATAACGATAGATCAAATCAATTGGTTATGTGTAGTTGAGGAATTTGGAGGATGGATTTTCAAAGAGTAAAACTAAGAGACACATTGAAACCCGGTTCATCAACCCATTTCATCATTCCCATCAAAACAAACTTTTGTGGGGAGACTTCTAAAAGATTCTTTCTTTTAGCTCCACAGACGTTTTTAAATTTACAATTACTAATAAATAATAAAGTTAAAAGAAATCAGATTTTACAAATCAAAATCAAATGTTACAGGTGTATTCGTTGTAAGGCTTACTCAATTTTTTTTAAAAGAAAAACACCTTCAAAAAATTTTTAAATGGAAAAATAATGATAAATATTTGTTCTTAAAGACTGATGATGTAATCGCCTTCTCTTGAACTAATATTAAATCAGTCTTTTTCCCCCATGGTGTGACTATATAAAATTGATTCAAATTTTGGATGATATATATGATTTTTCTTTTTCTCCTTAGAAAAGGATAGATAAATGCCGGAAAAAATTAAGAAGAAAGTTTATGAAATAGTAAAATAAATAAATAAATAAATAATTACTACCAACCCAAAAAAACTATGCTTCTTCTTGTTAAAATCCTTCTAATTTTTTTTTTTGGTCTTGAAAAAAAATTCCTTCTAATCAAATGAACTAGTTTAAAATAAATAAAGACAAGGATAAAGGGTTAAAAATGAACATGTACTCTTATCCAAGGTGCATTTAGCACCTTTTACTTTTTCTAGGTTCAAAATTGGACACTAACTTTTAAAATAGGCTAAATAATACCTCCACCGTTAAACCACTTAATTTCTGTTAGTTTTTAAGTGTGGGTCCCACATTGTAATTCAGTATGCTATGGATGTGTCTCCTTTTGAACCTTATGTGGCAGCAGGTGACTCTCTCTTTCTCTCTCTCAATTTCCATTACACCATCTCCACCGATCTCTCTCAGTCTCACACTATCTGAAGTAACCATCTTCACCTCTCTCTTTCTCGCTCCGAAGTGTTCCGAAGCTAGAAGCAGAAAATCCATCCCAAATTTGGTTCGGACCTCCACACTAGGCACAAAATCTCTACTTTGAATTCAGATTCTTTCCCTCACCATCCCCAAAATCTAATTCCTCACGCTCGTTCCCGCCTTCAAAAGCATCACATCCTTCGCCTTGATCGAAAATTCTGGAATAACCTTCTCCCCGAGATTCACATTTCCATTGTTCATCAAAATCACGACCCTCTTCTCGCTAAAATACCACTAGATTTTACCGTTCAGATTCTTCACCTCCACCCTAGCCACTGTGCCGGTGTTGAGATATGCTCGGCCAAGTTTCTCGGTGACGTTCAATTTGGCAACTCGAAATGATTCGAGGTGGAAAACCGGCGGTTGTGAATTGTAGACAATGTAGATAAACGAAGCAGCGACGATGAGGATGAGGAGGAAAACGCAGGAAACGCAGCAACACTTTTGGTACATCGTTGGTGGCGATGCTTCTGAGAGCGAAGTGAGACTAGGGGGCTAGTTTTCGAGCTAAGGGTGGTGGTCTGGGTTTTTGTTGGTGGGAATTGTTAGGGTCTTTGTAACCTAGGGGTGTCTGAAGCACTAGTTTCAATGGTGGTGAAGTCATTAATTACATAGAATCAGTAATTAAGAGGTTTGATTGGAGTATGGAGAGAAGAAATCAATGAAAAGAAAATTGTCTTGTATTGATTGTAGAAATTGGTCATATCTACCACCAGATCCTTGATCACAAACATATGGGGCAGAGGGGAGGGAGGAACCGATCTCGTTCTTGATTTTGATTAGGGTGTTTTTAAATCCAGCTTCCTATCCTTCTCTTTTTTCTTCCTCCTGATTTCTACTGTTTCTTCCTCTTTTACTTGTCCATACACATATGCCTTGATTTTCTGCTTTATCTTCTTGGCTTCACAATGCTTGTCAAGTTCGGGAAGAGAAAGAGAGGTGAAGCTAATTGCGATGGTGTGAGAGAGGTTGGTGAAGATGGTTTAATGTAAATTGAGAGAGAGAGAGAGAGAGAAGTCAAGGAGACACATCAATAGCACACATGGATTACAATGTGGGACCCATACTTAAAAACTAACAGAAGAAGTTAAGTGTTTTGACGGTGGAGACGTATTTGAGCCCATTTTAAAAATTGGTGTCCAATTTTGAGCCTAAAAATAGTAAAAGGTGCTAGATGCACCTTGGACAAAAGTATAGGGTCATTTTTTATCCTTTACCCTAAAGACAAACATAAATTTTGAAAATGATTCAAACATACCTGACAGGCTATTATAAGAAAAATCCAATGACGCAAGCGAAGATAAGTTTGAAATTGTTGGTGGAATGATTCCTGAAAAATTGTTACCCACATGTCATAAAATTAGATACAGATTCCAACAAACTAATGGGAAATAAAATCTTATTTCCAAATATTTTCTATTGAAAATAGTAAACAAAAAAAGACAGAAAGAAAACATGCACCCACATGGAGATGTTTTCAACCATAAAAACATAATTACTATGCTACATCCATCATAGATTATGAAAGTGCACCATTTTTTTATATTCACCTTGGGATTGAAAGAAAGCATCACGTTCGATGTCTTTTAAAGAAGTATAGCAAAATCATTAGTCACTAATATCTATTCTTATTATGAAATACACCCTCTGGTGGTTATTATAAGAGCCCCAATTTTGAATTGATTTGGTTCAGTATATAAGAGCCTGCTTTGTGTTGTCACATAATTTAAATAATTTTTCCCCTATTTTGCCCCCAATTAATTTGAAGTATTCCATTAAATAAATGGAGGGTTTGAGCTTTTATTTATTCTTTATCTTCTTACACTCTCGTTCATACTCATTAATACTCATATTTCTCTCTCTTAATAGTACCATCATAAGTAAGGGTACTAATATTGAAAAAAAAATATTTCAGATATATTTATAATTTTTAATTATTTTTACAGCCTTTTCAATATACGTAATTAGGTTATCAGGCTTTTATAATAAGGTCTGGGGGGTGTATTAGAATAGAATGTAAGAAAGTCATATAATTAAAACTCTTACCTTGTAAGTTGCTCTTCCCAAGATATAGGGCCTGGAGTTTGCTCAAATTTCCAATGTCACTTGGTATGTTTCTTCCATTGAATTTGTTTGCACCCAGTCGTAACTCTACTAATTCTTTGCATTGATGCCAAATGGAGGGTATTTCGCCAGACAAATCATTTCCATTCACATAAAATATTTCAAGCTTTGGAAGACCGAAACAAACATTTCTTGGCAGGCTACCAGATACATTATTTATTCTAAGATCAAAGTGTTGCAGCTTTGAATTGTTAAATAATGAAGATGGAATAGAACCAAAAAGTTGATTCACTCCAAGATACAACTTCTTTAGTTGTGGAAGATCACCAATCTCATTTGGGATGTTGCCTTCAAGTGTTAAGAGGGTGAGAAAGATACTGACGTCAGTAACACTTCTTTACGTATACATGAGATAACTTTACATTCTTGAAAAACGAGAATATATTCTAACGTATTGGGCTATTTGATGGGGGCCACTACAATGTGTTTAATGGCTCATTCATGTGAAACAAGACTTGTGATTCACTCCAAGGTTTAATTTCTTTATTTGTGGAAGATTGTCAATGTCATTTAATTTGGCAAAGAGAGTAATGTTAGCAACAATTCAATATGCATCATAATTTAATATATTTTAAAATCCACATCAAACAAGACTTGCACGTCTTTTTAAAACCAACACATATTCTAAATGATAAAACACACCACATTTATGATTGTAAAATGTTATATAAAAGTATGATTATAAGAATTTCAAAAAGATATAACCATTTTAATTCAGATGGGCAAATAACTATAGATCAAATCAATTGGTTATGTGTAGTTGAGGAATTTGGAGGATGGATTTTCGAAGAGTAAAACTAAGAGACACATTGAAACCCGGTTCATCAACCCATTTCATCATTCCGATCAAAACAAACATTTGTGGGGACACTCTTAAAATAATCTTTTTGTTAACTCTACAAAATTTTATAAAATTATAAATACTTATAAATAAAAATGATATTATCCAAATCAAAATTAGATGTTCTATATTTACTCGTTGTAAGGCTTACAAAAAAACCTTAAAAATGTTTTAATGAAAGAATAAGGAATTTTTATTCTAAAGACAGATGATAAGCTTTTAAATTCGTTTGAACTAATATTGTAACAATCTTCTTCCCCTTGTGACTATATAAGTCAATTCAAAAATGGGATGACATTATTTTTATCTCCTCTGAAAAAAGAAAGAAAAAATGCTGGAATAGTTAAAAAAATCTGTGAAAATACAAAAATAAATTAATAAACAACAATGAAAAAAACTCTACTTCTTCGTTTAAAAACCTGATAATTTGTAAAGAAAAAACTCCGACTTTTTTTTATCAAATACACTAATTAAGAATAAAGAAAAATATAAGTATTGAAAAGCATCCAAAACATACCTGATAAACCATTATAGGCCAAAGACAATATTTCGAGTGAAGATAAGTTAGAAATGGTCCGGGGAATGATTCCTGAAAGTTTGTTATCCGCAAGTCGTAAAATCTTCAATCGTTCAAGTTTGCCAACTTCAAGTGGAATGTTCCCTACAATAAAATTAAAATTCAAATCTAAGGCCTCCAACCTTGATAGATTGAAAAGAGACAGTGGAATCCATCCATCAAGACTGTTATTTCGAAGATTTAGTTGTTCAAGTAAAGATAAGTTTCCTATCAATGCCGGAACATGCCCATGAAAGTAATTGAAGCTCAAGTTGAGTAGTTTCAATCTACGTAATCCAACTAACTCTTGTGGTATTTCACTATAAAAGTTGTTGCCACTAAGATCAAGTTCAACAATGAATGAGAGATTTCCAAGCTGTGGAGATATGGTGCCCTTAAGGCCCATGCTACTAAGATTTAGAGAATGGACCCTTCCATGAAGAGTATTGCATGTGACACCAGTCCAATTGCATGGAGAATCAGAAGAGTCGGACCAATCAGCTAAGAAATTGTGACGATTTGAAGTGATAAAGGATTTAAGGGCAAGAAGTGCAGATTTGTCAGTAGCGATGTTTGTATGAGTCCAAACAAAGGAGGCCGTGAAGCAATAAAGTAAGAGCAGGAAAACAAAGGCAGAAGGCTTTCCCATGATGTGTAACAAATATACCAGACTTATCAGAATTTCAAAGTCTTGTGCATCCAGCAATTAAGACACACTTCGGTTTATATACTTCTCCGATTCAAAATTTGAAGATAATATTTGGCCGCACCTTTTTCATTTATGTTCAAGTCTGGTTGGTATGAAATAACCCAAAATGTATGTTAACGATAACACGCTTCGTCTCTTGACTTAATCAGTCAAAAGAGAAGACGCTTCGTCTCTTAATTTCAATACGCGTGGAACAATTCACTTCTGCAACCATGCACATTTATAAAGTATTATTTCAATTACAGATTATCTTTTTTGTTTTTATTTTTCGTTTTGGGGGAGATAGTTATTCCTTCATTATTGGAAACTTACAGTTTTATTTGTTTTGTGTTCTCTCTCATTATCATTACACGTGGTTAATTCAATCAATAATATGGAGAAAATTTATATGGTTTTTTAATTTATTCGACTACGGATTTGGATATGAGGACAATATTATCACTTTATTATTACTAAACTATATTTTTCATTCCTTACACTAAAAAAATAGTCTATTATTGACGAAATTTTTGATGGAGTATTTTTCTAGCTAATTTCCAATGGTTTACTCATGGAATTTCTTTCGATAAAATTTCTGACCGAGTTTCTAACATAAAAATTACATCGACGGAACTACCAACATAATTTTTTCCATCAATGAAATGGATTGACTAAATTTTTTGACAGGAAAAAATTAATTTAAATAATATAAAAATAATAAAGTATTTAAATTAACAATATATATAAATAAAAATATCAAATAAAATTTAATATGCATATGTATATATATTATAAATTTTATTTTTAATTTTTAATAAATTATATGTTAATTATTAAAAAAAGTATCTATAAGAAAAATGAAAAAGAACTATATTGTAATAATTTATATTACATAATAAATAATTAAAATAAAAATTTTATATAAAAAATCATATATAGAAAAAATTATATATGAATATTAGATTCAAATGCTAATATAATGGTAAAAAAATACTCCATAAAAATCTGAATAAATACCATTGTTTTTTTGAAAAAACAAATCCTTCAAAAATACGAATAGGTTGTTAATTAATCAGTTGGAAAATAGAAATTCTATGGAAAATTAGCTGCTTTTTAGTGCTAAGTGGTGGGTTATATTTGATTTTTTAAGGCTAACAACTATACAAGGAGAAAACATAAATGAACTGTTGAAAAACTTTGATTTTAACATAAATGAAAAGTTCGAAAATTAAATAAATATAATTTGAACGTCTCGTTATTCCTTGATTAAATTTATTATAATTCAAAAAGAATGCTAAAATAAAATGAGACAAATAAATTAAAAAGTAAATAATGTCATGTATATATAAATATGTAATTTTATAAAAAAAAATAAATATGTAATAATTAAATTTACAAGTATTAGAAATAAGGGTAAAGGTGCAGCAAACACTCAACTATTTTGGGAAGTGCAATAAACATCTTAAAGTATTATAGATGTAATTAGCATCCTAAAGTAAATAAATTGGTGCAATTATGCCCCTCATCTAATGGCATTAACAGAAGGTATAAAAAAAAGGAAACACGTCCGTTTAGCGGTCTTCTTGACCATCCACTCTCTCTCCTATTTTGCTCAAATCGCCATTTGCGATGGCATGCTGGAGAAGAAGAAAATAGGAAAAGTCTCTCGTATAGAGATCGCTCCTAAGTGGATTTCAGAATCTCAACGCCATGTCTCATATTTTTTCAAAGATACATTTATATTTATAGGGAAAGACACTTTTTCTATCGCACACAAAGTGAAGTGAAACACCTAAACCCACATACTCTAACATTTTCCACAAATCAATTCAAAAAGACATGTTGCACTGTTTACAACATCTTAGCTCTCATTTTACAAAAGCCTCCCCTTTTCTTCTTTGCTTCTTCTAGCAACTTGTAGCGAAAATTGGCGTCGTTTATGGTGGTCTGTGGCTTTTCACCGTCAGATTCCAAAGAGACTAATGTTTTGCCGTCGATTACAGCCTGGTTGATTGGAAAATCATAGACTAGTCCCAACTTCACCCAACCTTCCCTCGCTCTCACTCTGATCGATTCCTCCCACTACTACAGAAATTATATCCTATTGCGGCGTAATAATAACGACGCTTACAAAATGCAAGTGCTGGGATAGGTGTTGGGTGACTTATACCGGCGCTTTATAAATATAAGCGCCAATATAGGTATATTTTAAAGGCGCTGGGATAGAAGATTGGGATATTTTTTTTAATATTTTAAGCCTATCCCAGCGCTCAGATATTATAAGCGCTGGGATAAGCTCAACTTTGATATATTAAAATTTGTTTTATAGAAGACGTGATTATGGTTTGACATTAGTTTTTCGGGATTTTTTTAATTTTATTTTAAATATTTTTTATTTATTTTTGGGCCTATCTCAACGTTTATTATGTAGAAAGCACCGGGCTAAGCACTCTACTATTTTTTTAATTTTAATTTTTAATATTTATGGGGTTTTTTATTTTATGTTTTTTAAAATGTATTTTAGATATTTTTTTATTTAATTTTTGGGCTTATCCTGGCCCTTATTTTGTTGAAAACGTCAAGATAGGCACTCTACTATTTTTTTAATTTTAATTTTTAATATTTATGGGGTTTTTTATTTTATGTTTTTTAAAATGTATTTCAAATATTTTTTTATTTAATTTTTGGGCTTATCCTGGCCCTTATTTTGTTGAAAACGCCAAGATAGGCACTCTACTATTTTTTTAATTTTATATTTTAATATTTGTGGGATTTTTTTAATTTTATTTTTTTAAAAAGTTTATTTCAGATATTTTTTATTTATTGTTTGGGCCTATCCCGGCGCTTATTATGTAGAAAGCGTCGAGATATGCACTCTACTATTTTTTTAATTTTTTTTAATATTTCTGGTTTTTTTAATTTTATTTTTTAAAATTTATATCAGATATTTTTTATTTATTTTTTGGGCTTATCCTGGGGCTCATTATGTGGAAAGCACCGCGATAGACACTCTACTATTTTTTTAATTTTAATTTTTAATATTTCTGGGGTTTTTTAATTATATTTATTTAAAATTAATTTCAGATTTTTTATTTATTTTTTGGGCCTATCCCAGCGCTTATTATTTAGAAAGCATCGGGATAGGCACTCTACTATATTTTTTTTATTTTATTTTTTAATATTTCTGGGGTTTTTTATTTTATTTTTTTAAAAAAAAATTCATATATTTTTATTTAATTTTTGGGCTTATCTTGGCGTTTATTATGTCGAAAGCGCCAAGATAAGCACTCTACTATTGTATTAGTCTTAAGACATGTTAGGCTCGTCAAAATTTATTGCTTCAACTGCCCCCTATTGTTGTAATGCTTTCTAACCAATGGGAGGCATTGCTACAATTTGTCTGCGTTTCTGGGAGAATCTGCTGTAAGACTAGACATTGGTTTAAGTGTAATTAGATTATAGGACTCAAGTGTGTGCTTTAAGATTTGCTTATGTATATTTGGTCTTCTCTTTCTTGCCTTTTTAATGTGTCATGCCGGCCCCGCTTACTACTTGTTGAGATTGTAAATTGAAAAGCATGTGAACCTTAACATTTGTTATATGTTTTGCAGGATAAAAGGAAAGATGTTGTAAAAAAAGTGATCGCTGCTATGATTGTTGGGAAGGATGTTTCATCATTGTTTACAGATGTGATTGCATGCAAACAGAAAATTTGGAGTTAAAAAAACTGGTCTACTTTATCTGATAAATTATGCCAAAAGTCAGCCTGATCTAACGATACTTGCAGTGAATACATTTGTGAAGGTAAAACTTGGAATGACCGATGTTTTATATTTTGCTTGTCACATCCCATTTAGTGGAAAGCTGGAGATTACTAGCAGCTGGACCAAGTGGAAATGCGTTCTAATGAGTATGGCAAAAATATCCAAATGAAAACAGCTAACTAAATTCTGGTAAATTTTCCTTTCACTAGCTTGTGCCTATTAGAGACAAAAACAAAGTCCCACATCGAAAGTGTGGGATGTGGATTAATGGTATATAATATTGGGTTGAGTCCCAACACATTGGCTTAAGCTTTTGCGATGGAAAGACAACACCCAACATATATATACAATTAATCCATATTTCAACATGTTATCAGAGCCATTCGATCCATGGGATAAAAAAAAAAGAAAGAATATTTGTAGACCTGAGGCCTCTGAGACTAAAAAAGAAGTACAAGCCTAGGCAAAGAAAAAAAAATAAAAATAAAGAGAGAAAAAAAAATTAGTAGGGTGAATATTAGAGACAAAAACAAAGTCCCACATCGAAAGTGTGGAATGTGGATTAATGGTATATAATATTGGGTTGAGTCCCAACACATTGGCTTAAGCTTTTGTGATGGAAAGACAACACCCAACATATATATACAATTAATCCATATTTCAACAGTGCCAGTGTGGAAGGATTTGAAATTCTATAATCACTTGTGGTAAAATCTCATCTTTCCATATGTTAGTAATCTGAATTCTGCGAGCTAGATGATGAATCAATTAGCTAGGTGTCTTTTCCTTTTCTTGCCTTTTTTTTTATCCCCAAAAAAATTTTTCCTTTGGCTTACGATAGACAATTCCTTCTTATGATTATACGAACAGAATTGTAATATATTATAGGAATCCAAAAGATTGTTCAAACTTCATTTATTTGTCAAAATTCAGTGTGAGGCTTTCCTTGGCATGCTTATTTACCATGTTGCATTGCTTTATAGAATCCATTTTAATTTTATATGGACTAATTGCCTGTTTTCTGATGTGGAGTATTAATGTGCTATGTGAATGTCAAGGTAATTATAAAAAAGGGAAGAACTTTTTATGTTTAATAATCAGAAGCATGGCAAATGTGTAATATTTGTTGCTGAAATAAGGTATATGACTTCAGTTTCACATTTGTTTTGACTTGGTTGTCATCTATATGACGCATTTGGTCATATTGGTGATTCCAAATTGATTATATGAGGTCACCATCAGATGGAAAATGCAGTTAGAAATTGCAGCCATAGTTATTGCCTTGATGCAAACATTCTAGTTTCAATTGAGTCCTTTTTTATTGTAACATATTAAGTTCTATTATAATTAGCTGAAATTTGTTAAAAACATTTATCCAGTCAACCTGGTTCTAAATGAACTGATGGTAGGGAGAGACAAAATTGCAGTAATTATTTTGTGTGTCAATATTTCTTGTCAAATTTTATTGAAATGTTATAATATAAGCTTATAAACAAGTAGTTTGAAGCTTTAGTATTTGAAATATATCATTGACATTAATTTCTAGATTATAACTGATGGCTTATATAACAATTTTGGATAAATATCAAATTTTATGAGAATATTTTCATGAGAAGAACAATTAGTTTAATGTGGGTTTAGCTGTACATTAATTTTATAAATAGTTATTTTGATTGGCTTCATTTGAATAAGTAAATTAGTTTATTGCGAGATGAAATAACTTTGATTGAGCTAATATGTTTTATTTATGCATTTTCATGATCTGCATTCAATTGTTCTTTTGTTCCTGTTGCTTATTGGAGATTATAGTTAATCCAAAACAAATTGGATTTGAATGGGATTAGGCCTTGGGGGATTTCTAGCCTAATTGATGATTGTTTTGTTGATGTAAATAAAGAACTAGCAGTATATAGGAAATCCTGAGTCATTTAATGGATTTTGCATATCATGTGGTGCCACATATTATTATACTCTTGGCTTTGTATGTTGATCACAAGAATATGTTATTCTCCACAGAAAACAAATTGCAGCAAGGCAGAAAGTAATTCTTTTCTATTAAAAATTTCAGGGATCTGACTATGAAGAATTTGTGAAAGCTGCAAAGTTTGATCAAGAAACCCAGTTTGTTGAAGTGAACAAGGCTAAGCTGGCCAAACTTCTTTTTCCAAATCTCAAAGAATTTGATCCTTTTATTGGATTGTCTAAAGTGAGGCTGCAGAAAGATATACTGCATATGGTGAGTGTGTTATTTGTTCTAATGATTGCTTTTTAATTGGTTCCGGTGTCTTTGAATGAAAAAATAAAAGTACAAACATTTAGATTCTCTTTAGAAACATATAGTATGCTTGCAATTTTTGCCGTTTTAAAAGTGGGCATTCTGACTCTGTAGATGGAACCTTAAGCATGAGTAAGTGATTTTGATTATGTAATTTCAAATATATGTTATTATTATATAGTAAATATATTTGAGAGAGACTAGTTGATTTCTAGAATGTTTAGTGAATTTACATGTTCTAATTTACTTAGTTGTCCATTGTTCTTTCTAATTTATTTAATTGTTTATTTTTCTTTAAGTATATTACATTATAATATATAGGAGTTAATTAATTAAAATGTTTGCTTTAATGTATTTGATCTCTGGATAAATGGTTTTTGGTGTACATATGTTTTGGAAATGTCTGTAATTTCTAAATTGATGTAGGGATAAAAATTAAATATTTTTTTAAAAAATAAAACTTATAGCGGCACTTTTTATTTATAAGCGTCGCTATAGGCTCCACATTTAATTTTTTTTATTAAACTTAAATGGCCTATCTCAACGCTTACTAAGCTATGAGCGCCAAGATAGGCAACCTATAGCGGCGCTTATACATGAAAAGCGCCGCTTTAGGCCTGTTAAATTTAAAAAAAATAAATAAATTTTTAATGGACTAAAGTGGCGCTTACGCGCCGCTTTAGGTACACCTATAGCGACGCTTATAACTAAATAAGCACTGCTATATATAGCAGCGCTTAGCAAGCGTCGCGTTAGACTTAATAGCCTATTGCGACACTAACTATTGCGGCGCTTATAAGCGCCGCTATAGAGGCAAAATAAGCATCGCTATAGGTAACTTTTGTGGTAGTGTCCCCAACTTGGCTGGCAAGAGAGGATGGATGGAGAAGAAAAACCACTGATTCGATGCTTCCCCTTTTTTCCTTCCCATTAACGGCGTTATATGAGGGATATGATTGCACCAATTTAATTGCTTTAAAGTGTTTATTAGCCCCATGAATATTCTAGGCTGTTTATTGCATTTACCAAAATAGTTTGGATTGCTAGTTGCACCATTATCTTAGAAATAATATGGTTAATATAACTTTTGATCCTTAAATTTTGAGTTAATTTTAGTTTTAGACCTTGAATTGGTAGTTTTAATCCTTGAATTTTCGATCAATTTTTGTCTTGGTTTTTAAACTTTAAAATCAATGGTTTTGGTCTTCAACTTTCAATCAATTTTAGTATTTTTTACACTGAATTTAAAAAAATGAAAAATCAAGGATCAATATTTTAAAATTGACTAAACTCAAGACCAAAACCATCATTCAGGGATCAAGACTAAAATTGACTCAAAATATTTTATGTTTTGTATTTTTTATTTAATCTTATATTTTAAATGCGTGTTTATTAATAAAAGTAAGGTCTTGGGAGTTTATGATTCAAGTTTACAATCCAATTTTATATTCTTATTTCAAGTTTACTTAAACTCATGAGTTTGATAAAGATGCTCATTATGCATTTTTTTTATTTGATGGAGTCATTATGCTTTATTTTGATTTGTGGTTCTCAAAAAAAAAAATAAAATTATTGTGTGTTTATGGTGCTTAAGACGTTCAAAAGATGTTCCGTGCGAATCTCTTTCTATAAATAAAGGTTGATGGATACCAATACATCCAATTAACTAAAGCCACTTTCTCTTACTCCAATATTTGCACTTTCGTCACCATACATAATTAAAAATAAAATTTTCTCCTATGTGCATCAGGATATATATGAACAATGGTCCATAAAACTCGGTAGATATGAAATTCATTTAAGACTTTAAAACTAAAATTAAAATAGAAGAAAATAAATTAAAAGTTTAATATTTTGCCTTAAAACTTGTTAATCTTCATAAAACTGACCAATGTAACAATATATCTAGATAATTTAAATTGAGCTGTGTTGTATTGCTTGCTTTCACACTCATTAAATAGAGGGATATAAATAGACTAATCATTAAACATAAAAATATCAGTAATTCATGATTATATAAGCTTAATAATATCATGATCAATTAACTGAGTTTCATTGAACCGATACTTCGGATCACTTTTGCTTAAACTCACTTTCTTCTTTACTCCAAAATCATGTTTATTATCCTTAAGACTACCAAATGCTTGGAGGAAATATATGTCATATTATTACCAACAACATGCTAGTCAATGAGTTGCAAATAAGGAATACCTTGACAACGAATAAAAATTGGATGATTGTAATATACCATCCAATTAATTTTGCATTACATGTTGAGTCAGCTGCAATGTCCTTATGGGAACCCCCACATGGTCTAATATCTAGCACAATGAATATTACTTCAAGGACCTTTGAGTGACGAACACGAAACTAGATAATGAGTATCTCTTTTAATAATTTAAAAATAGATATTTTTAATGAATGTACTGAAAATTTCAAATTATAAAAGATTATTATATGATTTGAAAAGTACTTTAATTTGTTGATTAAGCCTTTTGATAGACTTTACATTTTTGCATTGTACAATGATATGCATGCATCATGACTTTAATTACTTGCCTGCATCTTTTTTATTTAGATTAGAATTAGACACGTTTCTCCAATTTCAGGGACTAAAGTTGTAACAACCATCTTTTAGAGCATTCAATGTCATTTTCCTTTTTATTTTTTTCTACTTTTACACCAAAACAACCATCTTTTATGGGACCGCAATGTCCTTTTCCCTTCGATTTTTCTATTTCTCAAACAGCAGATGCATTAATATCCATTGACATGTATTCTACTAATTATTATTTTACTAAGTATATTTTTCTCTTACTAAGATACTAATGATTCTTTGTGGTTTTTTCCTTGAATTATAATGCATGCAAGAGGAATTAATATAGCACTCAATATGTGAGAGAGGAATGTGATTTATCATTCAAATAATGAGTCCCCAGTATCTTTAGCTACATTTTTCCTCAGTGCTGCATTTGTTCCGTCGGTTCAGTAAAATTACCAACGGATTAGTGAATAATTTTTTTGACTGAATGAAAACTAATTTAAACAAGTTTAAGACGTAAATTTGCCCCAAAAGTTTTTGCTATGAGCTATTTTGTCCACAAGTTTTTTTGGATTTAGAATTGCTCTGAAAGTTTCAAAACATAGCAATTTATCCTTTGCCATCAAAATATCACCCTTAACCACTAAATAATGACATTGACTATTAATATTTTAGAAGTAAAATGAAAATTTGCACCTTAACCCTTTCAATATATAATAAAATAATAAACTGGTTAAAATACCATGTATATATAAATATAATTAAGAAATCAAACACGAATAAAATTAAATATACGTATATACTAATTTATTTTTAATTTTATAATAAATAATATGTTAATCGTTAAGAAATAATTGTATGAAAAATGAAAAATAATTATATTATAATAGTTTCTATTATATAATAAATTTTTAAAATAAAAATTTTATAATAAAAATAATATATCTAAAAAAGGATTATTTATGAATATAAAATTCAAATGCTAATATAATGATAAAAAAATATATATTATAATCATAATTTTTCAAATTTTAATTAAATAATAGATATTTATAAGTAATAAATGCTTCATAATATATTATTTCAAATATAATTTAATTAGAGTAAATAATTATATTATCATAATTTTTTGACCATTGGTAGTTTCCAACAGAATAAAATTCTGTTAGAAATTAACTATTTTTTTTAGTGTTAGCTTATGGGTTATGTTTGATTGTTTGAAGGTAACCAAATTGACGGTAATATGGGCTTAACTAGGGGTGTTCACGGGACGGGACGGGACCGGGAAGACCCCGTCCCGTCCCGTCCCGAAGAAATGTGTTCGGGACGGGGTTTCCGTCCCGTGTCCCATCCCATCCCGAACTTGTCTCGGTCTCGATCGGGATGGGACAAACCTTGTCCCGAAATTTTTCCCAATTAAAAAAAATTGACCCAAAAATCTTTTTTTTGGCAGAGCAACACACTTGGTGGGTGATTTTGTAGCATAATTAAATCTCCTCCAGTGCCATGAGTACTCCATATTGATACATAATAAACCAAAAACATAATAATTAGAGAAAAAAAAGTAGCAACAACTACACATTTAAATAGAGTTTGAAAAAAACTTCAAATGTGATGTGTTACACATGGAGCATGGTGGCAGCGGACGAGAAATTTGAGATCGATGAATGGTTGGAACTTAGTTTAGAAGTTAGAGTTATATTTTTTTTAACAAAAAAAGTTATATATACTCACACATGAGATAGATGACACATGCATTTTTTTAAAAAAAAATATAAACATACATATCTATATATTCGGGATGGGATCGGGACGACCTCGTCCCGAGTCCCGTCCAGAAATGGCCGGAACGGGACGGGACGGACCGGGACAGGACAATGTTGAACAGCCCTAGGCTTAACCCACAGGCTCAACCCACTAGCCCTCGAGTTAGAGCAGGGTTAGGGGTTGGTATTTCCCCATTGCACCATATAGCCCGTGGGCTGACGGGGTTAGCAAGTTGGCCTGCCATATATGATTTTATTTTTTTAAAAATAAAAAACTTTATTTAATTCTTTATTTTTTTTAGATACTTCACTAACAATTATTGGGGTTGACACAATAAAATGTGGTGTTCATATAATAGAATCTAAACTCTGTTAATAATATTGTTAGTACAATAAAACTAGGAAGATTTTTACATAAAAGAATATGCAATTGTGGAGTTCATTGTTTTATGGTACTTGCGGGTATTCTACTTTATTTGAGGCAATGATGATATATTTTTGTTGATTTATAATTATATTTTTCTCTTTTGGCATTTTTAAAACAAAAAGAATAAAAATTAAATTTTAAAAAAGATGGTTGGCCAACCTGCCAACCAACCCTGAAGGGTTATGGTTGAAGTTTTTGCATAACCCTTAATCTGTAAGGGGTCACCTATGTCCCAATGAAAGAGGTAGGAAATACACAAAAGGGGAGCGAATTATGTATTTTAAAAAAATTCTAAACAATATACACTTCTTCAAACAACTCAGAGTGCAAAAGTAAAGAATTCAGGATTTATACTGGTTCGGTCACAATTTAGACCTACATCCAGCTCTCCAACCTAGTTGGGTTCCACTAGTGATAACTCAGGATTAAACTAGGTTCCTGAAACGCCTTTACAACACAAGAGAATTTCCTCAGTAAGATCAATCAATCTTACCAAATTATCTCCCTTTACACGTTGTAAGATATCACCCATTCCGTATGATCAAATATCCTAAAGAAACCACACAATAAAATGATGAAAAGAGATAAAGTTAGTTCACATAATTGAGCAGATAAAATTATACTCAAAGCACAATGAGAGATAGATGTATGAGTAGAAGACTTGAATACTTTTGAACTCTGTTTGCAGTGCACTTAATGTCTTTACTCTTCAACTTCTACTATTACAAATGCTTGTATAAGTCTGATGAAATTTTGCCTGTTGCAGCTTGAGATTCTAGCTGGTGTGAATCATGAAGTCCAGGAGTGTTTTTGTTGATCAATGGTTGAGATGACTCCTTGCAATTTATCTGGAAGATTTACACTTGATTTCTTGGTTAAAAACTGCTCATTTGAATTTTTTTATCCAAAGTACAAACTGCTAGCGGCTAGACACTATGTTCATGACATCAAAATTTGCTTTTGTGTTTGCATTGGCTCTAATGTTTCTTTCATGAAATATGCTAAGTAAAAACTCCAGAGTACAAAAATTAATTATCAGGAAATCAAACATAGAAATGGCAATAAGAAATTCAAACATTTAAGTTCAATCATCCATGGTTCTCTCAGTCATTGATTGTTTTCTGATCATTTCCATCGATGGCTGTTCTTGTCAATCGAGCATGCACAATTGCTTGATGAAACATTCAATGCTATGAGAAATTTTCCCTATAACACTCGATGAAAAAGTTAGTGATCGATTGAACATAACATATCAGTGCTTGATGGATATTTCAACAATCAATGGTTCTTGATTAATTGATGATTAATATGATGCTTGATGGAAGTTGAAACTTGAAAATTTTTTTATGTTAAACTGATCATCGATTTTGCATTGTGATAATCGATTGTTACTCAATGCTCGATGGTCAATGCTTCAAGTATTAATGTTACTTGAAGCTTAGAATCCATCGATAGTTCATGAACTCATCGATTATTCTTAACTTAGTTTTTCAAATTTGTTTCAAAACATATTCCAAGATAAGAGACCTATAATTTTCTCTACCTAAATCATGTTTGGATTTCATCAAAATTCTGATGTTCAACACCCAGCTCTACTAAAACCATATGAGGAGCAAACATAAGTGGAATTGTTGGAAATGCTATGATTTTTACATAAATAAAAAGTTTGGAAATTAAATAAATAAATTTTGAACGTCTCATTATTCCATGATTACATTATGATAATTCAAAAAGAATACGAAAAGAAAATGAGGCAAATACATTAAAAAGTAAATAAAGTCATATATAAGATAAAAATTAAATTTGCAAGTTTTAGGAATAAATAGTGTGAAATTATTGAGATATCCTATCGTAGAGAGATAAGTTATATCAAAACAGCTCTCTCCCGTTATTCGAAACCCAACTTCTTACCTTAATTATAAATTTAAAAGCTTCTAAATCACTTTATATAATAGAAAATCTTAATTAAATCTAATTAAACTACTAAAATTTAAATTCAGTCCTACACTTGAAAAAATTCCTAATTAAGGGAAGAGGCCCACTTTAAAATTTATTTATGTTATCAAAAGACTAGAATGTCCCAACATAGTTAAGAAGGCAAATTGAAGGTAGATGTAGACCTGATTTTCGAGTTTGATTATTTTAACAAGATTTAATTGATATTTGTTTTTTACAAACATGTTTTATATTTTTTTCCCCTTCAAAATTTATTGATGTTAATGTCAATGTTTAATTGATATATTTTTTTTTACTAATTTGTTGATTTTCTTGTTTTATATTTTTTCATTTCCCCCTGTTACTTACTCAATTCTAGTATTCCTGGATATTAATATATTTAGTGTACAATATTTTGACATTCCTTTTGTTTTACTTTAATTACACAAACCCCCCATCTATTTTGAAAACATACAGTTTAGTCCAATATTTTAACACCACTAAGAATATTCTGAAAAGATTGTAAAAATATAATTTTCAACTCTAATTTACATTTTATTATTTTTTTTACCCTTCATTCTAATAAACCCTTAAATTGTAAGAGTATTAAAGTTACTTTGGTTTCACAAATTTCTTTCCAAATAAATAATGTAAAATTAAAATATTAGAACTTGATTAAAAATTCAATTTGTTTTTTTTTTAATAAAAGTTCCCTTGGTTAAATGTATTTACAATTTGTAACAAAATTTATGTTTTAAATGAAAAAAAATATGAATTTAAGGATTTTCAATTATAAATTTAAATGATAAATATGATATAAAAAATTTACATAAATTTCACAATAGAATAAAATGTAATTGAAATTTGTTTTGTAATTTAAAATAGGTATTTTGGTCCAAAAAAATTGTAAAAGTCAACCTTACCGGTCGACTAACAGTTTTGATGGATGGAAAAAATCTCAAATATAGAAAGGAGGCAAGTAACATATATTTTAATTTTGAAGGAGGTTTATATACGCTTTCAAAATAGAGGGAACGTTTTTGTTATTAAGGAAAAATGGAGGGGAATGATTGTAATTTACTCATGTATTTAATACTTACACACAGAAATGATATATTATAAAAGTGATAATCCTGAAACGAATTGAAAAAATCTAAAGATTCAATACTCTACTCTCTCTCTCTCTCCATATGCACACACACTTAATTTTGATTTTGGTATCAATGTTTCTTTGATTTTGGTAGATTTAATCAAATTTCAGACCCTTTGGAAAAACATTTAACAACGATGCAAGTCACTATGAAACACCGATAGTTATCCCCACGAAGTCGGTACAAGGAATGGGAAAGAAAATTGCGTGCTGCATAAGTTCTTGTGTAACAAGGAGTCAAGGATGCTCATTATGCTTTATTTATTTATTTATTCATTTATTTATTTATTTTTATGGAGTCATTATGCTTTGTTTTGACTTGTGGCAAGTCTCAGAAGATATTGTGTACGTGTTCATGTTGCTTGACATGTTCAAAAGATGTTACGTGCGAATCTCTTTCTATAAATAAAGGTTGATTGCAAGGTTTTCAGAACCGGTCCGAGTCGGACGGTCCAACCGATTGGACAGTCGGCCGGACATAGGAGCAGGCCGAATTTGTGCTTTGGACCGTCTATTCATTTGAGACGCTTTGGACCGTTATTTAGCCGTTATTGGACCGGGAACCGGACCGGTTATATAAGAACCGGGCGGGTAAAAAAAATTAAAATTCAAGCAAAATTTTTTTTTCTAATGGAATTATTTAAAAAAACCAAAAAGCCCAAAAATAATATAAACACTCTCCCGATTAGTTCACCTTTTTCTGGTGCCCTAGAACCTGAAAAAAAAATTGAAATTGCTGTCTTTTTCCATTCAGTTCACTCCTCCGCCAGCAAGGTAGGACTGCTTGCAAGCTAGAGACGAAGGCTTTTGCTGGGTAGAAACAGGAAGATGATGGCTTTTGCTGGTTTTATTCCCCTTGTTCCTATGCTCTTTATCATTGAATACCTCACTACTTTCATTGCTCCCCCTTTTTATCTTCTTCTCAACAATGCAGAGAAAAAAATCTGATGCATATAATTGTTTGTGAGATATGTAGTGGAATGTTAAAAGTATATTTTAAGTGATAAAGGAAGGTTTTGTATAGGGATTTTGTTAGGGATTTGTACCTTAAAATATGTTGGAATTGCAACAGTAATCCAACAAAACTTAAGGGCTGATAATGTTTTTAAATTGGTCTCAATTGATTTGAAGTATGTTGACTTATCATACTACCATTGATGATATTTTGTATTTTGTGACCTTTGTTAAATTTTAAACAAATTATATTAACTATATTTGATATATAATTTCTTTATTAAATTATTACGTCACCGGCCCACCCGTTTCAACCGTTTGAACCATGACCCGCTCGTCTTTCCGGCTCGATATCCGGTCCGGTTTTTAAAACATTGGTTGATGGATAGCAATACATCCAATTAATTAAAGCCACATTCTCTCACTCCAACATCTGCACTTTCGTCACCATACATAATTATAACTAGATTTTTCTTCCAATGTGCATCAAGTTATCTATAAAAAAAATGGTATATATAGTTAGATAGTATGATATTCATTTAAGATTTTAAAGCTAAAATTAAAATATAAGAAGATAAACTAAAAATTAAATATTTTGCCTTAAAACTTGTTAATCCTCATAAAATGGACCGATGTAGCAATAAGATTTTCTAGACAATTTAAATTGAACTTTGTTGTGTTGCTTGCTTTCACACTTATTAAATAGATTGATATAAACTAATCATTAAACATAAAAGAAAGTCATAAAAATGTCAGTAATTCTTGAATATATAAGCTTAATGATATGATTACCTTTTTTATTCAGTTTCATTGAACCAATACTTTGGATCACTTCTGCTGAAACTTAATTTCTCCTTTACTCCAAAATCATGTTTACAATCCTCAAATCTATCAAATGCTTGGAGGAAACATATGACATTTTACTACCAATAATATGCTAGTCAATGAGTTACAAATAAGGAATACCTTAGCAACAAATAAAAATTGGATGATCGTAATTTATCATCCAATTAATTTCACATTACTTGCTGAGTCAGTTGTAATGTTGTTGATGGGAACCTACTCATGCTCTAACATCTAGCACAATGTATATTATTCGAGGACCTTCAAGTGAAGAACACGTGAAACTAGATGATGAGTATCTCTTTTGCTAGAACGTATAAAATGAGTATAAAAAAGTGGGCACATAAATAAATTATATATTGAAAAAAAATATTTGAAAAGAAGTTTAGCCAAAATTTCAATTATCAATCTAATTCAAATTTCAAAATCTACCCATTTTGATCATGACGCAATAAGTACACAATTTTTACTTCGACGTAGTTTCACAAAATAATAGATGACACACTCAAAAGATTTATGTTTAATCAATCTACCTATTATGAGTGTATCGCAATAAATACATGGTTTTTCATTTGGCGCCCTTTAATAAAATAATAGATAAAGTTGTCAAAAAATTTAGACGCTATCGATCAAGTTAAAATAAAATTTGAATTTCAAACACAAATCTACCAGTTATGATATAATCCAATAAATACATGGTTTTTATTTTAATTCACTATAATAAAATAATAGATGAAATATTTGAAATATGGCATCAAAAGTGACAATATATTAGTATAATGTGTGCCTATATCTTAAAAGAGAATGAGGGCAACAAAATTATATATATATATATATATATATATTTATATTTATAAACACATTTTTCATATATATGTGTATATATATATATTTATAAACATGAAAATATGTACATTTTTTTTCGGATATGAGAATATATAATAAATATTAGGAAAATATATAATAAACATACGTTAAAATTAAAGTTTTTATTCCAACCAAGAAAAAAAGTAGTCTAAAGTAGGCTTTTGATTTCAAGTCCTATGTTGATAAAAAGTACTTTAATTTGTTGGTAAAGCACTTCAATGGACTTTACATTTTTATTTTGTAAAATGATATGTATGGATCATGACTTTATTAATTACTTTCCTGCATCTTTTTTAGATTTCACATTTCTCCAATTTCGGGGACTAAAGTTGTAACAACCATCTTTAAGAGCACTCAGTGTCATTTTTTTCTCTTTATTTTTTCTACTTTTATATCAAAACAACCATCTTTTATGGGACCGTATTGTCCTTTTCCATTTGATTTTTCTATTTCTCAATCGGCAGATGCATTACTAGTCATTTTCATGTATTGTTCTAATTATTTTACTAGGCATATTTTTCTCTTACTAAGATACTATTGATTCTTTGTGGTTTTTTTTTTCCTTGAATTATAATGCGTGCAAGAGGAACTAATATAATACTCCCTCAATTCCTAAATATATGACCTATTTGGGGAGGTGGGCTTGTTCCTAAATATAAGACATTTTTATATTTTTTCTCATATTTTCCCTGAATTATCCATACTAATGCTCCTCAATAATAAACAAGCAAGAGATAGAGGGGGCAAGAATAAAGGAATCTCGTGAGAGTGTTTTGATAATATAATGTAATTTTCACTAACTTAACTAATAACCTTAATTTAATCAAATTAGGTAAATAAGTGTTATTTAAGAACAAATGTAGTACTCAATTTGTGAGAGAGGAATGTCATTTCTCATTCAAATACTGAGTCCCATAGTATCTTTTGCTACATTTTCCCTCATTGCTAGATTTTTCTATTTGGTTCGATGAAATTAAGGAAGGATTAGTGAATGATTTTTTTCGACTGAATGAAAATTAGTTTAAATAAGGGTTGAGGTGCAAATTTGCTCTTGAAGTTTTTCTGCATGAGCTATTTTTCCCAGAAAGGTTTTTTGGGTATAAAATTGACATGAAAGTTTTAAAATATAGAAATTTTGCCCTTTGCCATTAAAATATCAACATTTACAGCTAAAAAATGAGATTGACTTTTAATATTTTAACAGTAAAAGGACAAAAGTGCTACATTTTGAAATGTCCGGTGTAATTTTGAACATAAAAAAATTCCAAGACAAAATAGCTGATGAGGAAAAACTTTTGAGGCAAATTTGCACTTTAACCATTTAAATAATATAATAAAATAATAATTTAGTTCAAATAATATGTGTATATATATAAATAAAAATATCAAACACAAATAAAAATTGATATATATATATATATTATAAATTTTATTTTTAATTTTATAATAAATAATTTGTTAATCGTTTTGTAAGGAAAAGGAAAAATACTTATATTATAATAGTTTATATCATATAATAAATGATTAAAATAAAAATTTTTATAATAAAAATAATATATCTAAACATATTATTTATAAATATAAAATTGAAATGCTAATATAATGAAAAAGAATATATACTATAATAATATATTAATAAGTAATAAATGTTTCATAATGCATATTTTTAAATATAATGTAATTAAAGTAATGAATTATTTATCATAATTTTTTGACCATTGGTAATTTTGTGGGTTATGTTTGATTGTTTGAAGGTAAACATACGAGGAGCAAACATAAGTGGAATTTTCGAAAAAGCTTTGATTTTTACATAAATGAAAGATTTGGAAATTAAATAAATATATTTTGAACGTCTCATTATTTCTTGATTACATTATGATACTTCAAAAAGAATGCTAAAAGAAAATGAGACAAATACATTGAAAAGTAAATGTAACACCCCAAAAATTTGGAAAAGAGGTAATAAGGGAATATTTAGAATATTGGGGTATTACTTTATTATTAAAAAGTCTTATGAATAAATTTGGACATCAAAATGTATCTGGACAATGTATTTTAGAGATTAAATTTGGACGCAATTTAATTTAGAAGAGAAGGGTAAAATATGATGAAAAAAATTGGCAGAATTGTAATTATGATTTTGGATCAAGGGTAAAATGGGAAGAACGTGAATGGTAGAATTGTAATTATGAATTTAAGTCAAAGGTAAAAGGGTGATATGCCAAATAAAACACATATACCCTCCTCCACTATTCACAAACCGAATAAACATCACATTTATCCTCTCTTTCTTCCTTCTTCATTTTCTCTCACTCTCTCAGCTCTCTCTCATTGCAGCATCCCTGTTGAACTCGACAGCAAGATTTCCAGCGATCGGAGGCTTGGCGATAAATGCAAGAGCAGATTTAAGCTTAGGTGATTTTCCTCTTTCCATTTCTACCCATTTCTCGTCTGATTTGAGGGGATTTGGAGAGGAATCGTTTCAAGTATTGGGGTTTTTAAGGATGGTTAAGCTAATGAAAATGAAGCTTCAGCTTTGATTAACCACTCTTGTGAAGGAATTTGAGTAATGGAGTGGTATCAGTGAGGTTTTTCCAAATTTCTTCCTTTAGTCACTGTTCACCCGACGTTGTTCTTGATGTTTTCTGGGTGAGAATTGAATGAAACATTAATTAAACATCACTATTCACCTAACGCTAATCTAGGTCTTTTTCCCTAATTTTCCCATATATACATTTAATACTTACACGTAGAAATGATATATTATGAAAGTAATGATAACAGTGAAACGAATTTAAAAAAAATTAAATATACAATGTTCCCCTCTCGACACACACAATTTTGATTTTGGCAACAATGTTTCTTAGATATTTCCCATTGACCACTTTAGAAGTTGTATATGTCGTCTAAAACGGCTAAGAACATGCTGTAGCATTCATTAGAGCCAATGTAGATGGGAAGATGAGACATTCAAGGGATGCTGAGGCTTGGAAAGCGTTTGATGCTGAATTTCCAGAATTTGTCAGTGACCCCAAAAATGTCTGCCTAGCTCTCACATCAAATGGGTTTAATCCATTCTGGAATCTTAGTAGTATGTGTAGTATATGGCCTATTGTATTAATACCATACAACTCGCCCCCTTAGATGTTTATGAAATAAAGCTTCTTCATTCTTTCGATGATTATTCCAGGGAAGAGAGCTCTCAAAAATGATATAGATGTCTACGTTCAACCGTTGATACAAGAGTTGAAGGAACTGTGGAGCAGTAGAGTTGAGATGTATAACGCTTACAGTAAGATGCTCTTCACATTCCGTGTATCGTTGATGTGGACAGTTAGTGATTTCCTCAGAATTGGCACATTGTTTGGTTGGAGTGTGCATACGGGGAGAGCTTGTCCTAACTGCAACTTTGACTAAAACTCTGTTCTCCTTCCTCACAGTCGCAAGTGGTGCTTCATGGGCCATCGCGGGTTCCTTTCTAGAGGTCATAGGTTCAGGTTGCAGAAGATTAGATTTAACGTATCACAGGAAATGAGAGATCCTCCTGTGTTGTTATCTGGCGTAGATGTTCTTCAACAGTTTGAAGATGTTAACATAGAATTCAAAAAAGAAAAATGACATTCAGCCTGGCGGTAGAAGGCCTTGCGGCCAGTCCCACAACGATAACGTGCAGTAATGGAGAAAGAAGAGCATTTTTTCAGCTTAGTTACTGGAAATCTAATCTTCTTTGACATTGTCTGGATGTCATGCACATCGAGAAGAATGTGTGTGAAAATGTTTCGCACACATTGATGAATGAGTCAGGAAAGTCCAAGGACCATCTGCAAGCAAGGAAAGATCTGATGGCGATGGGAATACGTGATGACACATGGCCGGATGAGAATGACAAGTTTGCCCCAACCTCATTCACACTGACAAGAGCCAATAAGAAAATATTCTTTCCACACTTAAGGACAATAAGGTTCCTGATGGTTATTCAACTGACATCTCAAGATGTGCCAACATGCATGCTAAGAAGATTGCCAGGTTGAAAAGTCAAGACTGCCACATTTTGATCCAACAACTCCTACCTTTGGCAATTAAAAGCCCACTACCTCAGGAGGTTTCTACTATTTTGGTTTAACTTACTTCTTTCTACCGATGGTTGTGTGCAAAGGTTTTGGACAAAGCAGAGTTGGATCAATTGCAGGAGAAAATAGTTCTAACATCTGTCATATGAAAATGATATTTCCTCTATCTTTCTTCACTGTCATGGTCCATCTCACTGTTCACCTTGTTCAAGACGCAAAGATGGGTGGCCCGGTTCAATACTGTTAGATGTATCCCATAGAGAGGTCAATTAATTCATTATTCCAGTGGTTCCATGATTCCTTTCAATAATCTTATTATAATTGTAATTACAAATGCTTGGGGAAATTGAACTCATACGTGAGGAACAAAGCATCTCCAAAGGGTTCTATAGCAGAGGGTTACTCTGGTGACAAGGTGTTAACATATTGTTTGTGCTATTTTGATGACATCGAGACTTCATTCAACTGCCCTCCTCAGTTGATCATAGCCCCATCAATGTTAATAATCTTCTAACACATTATTCCTGCCCGTCAAAAAGCCAGTTGGAGGGAGTCAGTATTACATGGCCACTCCTACAGAAAGGTTCAAGAACACAGACATGTCTTAACAAATTGCACTAAAATAGAGCCCTATATTCAGTAAGAATTCTAACACTATACATGCATTATGTTATTTTATTTCAAAACCACAAAATCCCTTGATTTTTTTGTTATGAATTTAAGGGATTTCCACTGTTATGCTAAAGGTGAACTATGAAGCCGCACAAGGTCGTCTTCTGAGGTGGATAAAAGGGTGCATCAAGAATTTCCAGATTGAATTACATGCAGGATACTCAACGACTCTAATCCCCATCCGCCTAATATGATAATCTAGCAACTGGTCCATCGGACCATGTCAAGATATATACGGCATATAACGTCAAAAGTTTCAAGTTCTGCACCGTTGCATGGGATACTCAATGACTCTGATCCCCATCTGCCTAATATGATAATCTAGCAACTGGTCCATTGGACCATGTCAAGATATATACGGCATATAACGTCAAAAGTTTCAAGTTCTGCACCGTTGCATGGGATGAAGGTTGTCTAACAAAAATTTTTGGAGTATTTGGCACATTTGGTACAAGAAGTTATGACAGCTCACGTGATATTTACATGCAATTTGGAGTGCATATCATATTATGGGAAGCTCGTTGACATCATCGAGCTAAACTATCAGGGTCATTTCATCGTACGTCTCTTCATTACATGTGGGCAGACACCAGAACTTCTCGAGGCATTACCCTAGACAGCTTAGGCATCACATCTGTCAATTTCTCGAGGATTCACAGAGGGAAAGTACCAGATGACGAGCCGTATATTCTTGTCTCACACTACAAAAAAAGAGGGCTTTAGTAGCGGTTGAAAAGTACGTTTAGTCGCGGTTACAACCGCCACTAACATGTTACTTGCGGTTTTCAAATCCGCTACTAAAACTCCCGTGACAAATATTTACTAACGGTTATTGAAACCGCGGGTAACAAGGTCAATGACGCTATTAACTTAGTCGCGGTTACCAAACCGCTACTAGAACTAAAAAACCGCCACTAAATAAAAAATAGAATAGTTTCAAAAAAAAATTTCTCCTTGTGTCAGTGGTGGTTTAACCAGCGGTTCAAACCGCCACTAATGGAAAATATTAAAAAAATTACATTTAGTTAGTGGCGGTTTGAATCGCCACTAATAGTCGCAGTTTAATAAAATAAAAATTAACTAGAACCGCCACTAAACGCTCATATTTTATGAAAAAAATAAAAAAAAGGGTATTAGTAGTGGTTATAAACCGCTACTAAATGTTAACGTGCAGAAAAAAATTAACAAGATTAAATATTCGAGAATCAATTTTAATTTTCTAAAATATTGAAAAAAAACCAATACAAATTCTATTAACTATAAATTTCATTATTTTCAAAATTAAAAAATCTCTCAAAAATATTAAACAATCACCATATATATAAGAAAAACATTTATCTAACAATAAATTAACTATGTTGTGTAAATATTATGAATTATAAATCAAACAAAATTTTATAACTAAGAATGACGAAAGATTCAATATTGTGACCTGAAAAAAAAATTAGCAAAGTAAGGAAATTGGAAAATAAAAAGAAAAACTCAAAATAAAAAATATATTAGATAAAGTAATAATAAAATAAAAGAGAAAATAACGCTTGTCTGTTTGGGAACAAATTGGAAGGAGAAGGAGAAGGAATTGTATGAATGTGAGAGAAAAAATGAGAGGAGAGGGTGGATATTTATAGTGGTCTGAGCGGGATTTAGTGACGGTTTGGGCAGCGGTTATAAACCGCTACAAAAAACATCAGTAGCTGTTAAAGAACCACTACTAAACTTTAAACATAGATTTAGTAGCGGTTTTTGAACCGCTACTAAATGTTAATAATTTAAAAAAAATTATACTCAAGCTACCTTAAAAAAAACATGATATATGAATGTTTGATACACATTGATATGAAAATTTTACAAAATAAAAAATAATTGTTGCTGCCTGTTTCAATCATCTTCTTCTTGCTCCAACCTAAAAAGAAAATAAACAAATATATAAATCTTTATTACTAATGGTGTTGAAATTTGTTTAAATTATTTGTAGTAAAAATCCTTACTTAACAACTGGTAAATGACCGTCTTCTTCCGAAATGAGGTTCTCGAAGTTATCAGGTCCAAAATGCTGGCTGCCTAGTTCCAGATCAACTTCGTCACCTATTTCGTAGAGCTCACGAGGCTTCATATGAATCACCATGTGCCAATCTTTGTGTTTCTGATCTTCCACATAGTAAACCTGCTGCGCCTGTGAGGCAATAATATACGACTTGTCATCTGCCACTTCCCTTATGTGAATGAGCCTTGAGAAATTGATGGAGGTGATGCCCAAGCTATCCACGGTAATGCCTCAAGAAGTTCTGGTGTCTTCCCATATGCAGTTAAAGAGAGGCACGGTGAAATGACCTTAACAGTTAAGCTCGATGATGTCCACGAGCTTGCATAGTATGATACGCCTACAAATTGCATGTCTGTATCCCTTGAGCTGGCATATCTCCTTGTACCGAATGTGCCAAACACTCCGGAATTTTTGGTGAGAGAACTTTGATAGTGCTGGCTGTCACCCAAGAGGGGGGGTGAATTAGGTGATAGGATAAAAACTTAATGACTTCTCTTTTCTAAAACTCACTGAAGGCAATCTTTAAAATCTTTTTCGGTTTATCACTAAGAGTATTTCAAAACATGAAATGCACTAAAGAGTATACAAGTTAGATATGCTGGAAACTAAGAGTTAAGGGAAGAGATAATGCAAACAGAGTTTATCTTGGTTCAGTCTATCCTGACCTACATCCAGTCCTCAGGCTCCACCTGAGATTTCCACTACCCTCTTGTTTAAACCGGGCACAAGAGAAGCCTTTACAACCCACAATTTTAGCAGGGCACTTTTGAAGCCTTTACCACAGGTTTTATAACACGGGATCACCTGCCAACCTTTTCACAGAGTTTTAGAATTCTCTCTAAACACTCCCTCTTTCTACCTTTAAGGTTACCGCCCTGTTCTCAAAGCACCAAGCTTTAGAACAACCTCAAACAGTAGAGGATTTCAATAATAAATTTCACTTAATGAACGAATTGTGATAATCACTTAAGTACAGAGGATGAAATTACAATTCTAGAGCTTAACAGATTGAACAGAGAGTGCTCTAGCTCTCTTTCTCTAATTTACTTGACTCAACATTCTTTCCTCATTTTTGGGCTCACTAGGTTTTGCTCTTAATAAGAGTAATCCACAATTCTGCATAAAGCCCTGTTCCATCGTTACTCGTCCTTTTTGGAAGCAAGTCTTGATCTATTTATATCTTCACAACTCACCTTTTCTTTCAGCTTCATATGGCCGTTTGAATATAGTCGTTGGAGGTCCATAGCCGTTGGCAATAAATGCTATTCTTCATCTAATTCAAATTTCTGATCTAATTTCAATTGTTCATGTATAGAGTGAACTAGGAGAGAGATAGACTGCGCGTTCTGAACATCTTCAACAACTGTACTTGTATAACAGCTTTTTCAGTAGCGCTAGCATGCTTTGCTATTGCTAACTGTATAGTATAATTCCTGCACTTGAGCTGTTAGCTAAACAAGTAATCATGTAATGCATATCAGATGTTATCGCAAGCTTAGTCCATTAGCTCAATGTATCAGTTTATCAGTTTGTCTAAGTTATCACAATGAGCATTCTCTATCGATAGATATGAGTATTATCGCTAGTATTTTCTTTTAGTTCAATGTTCAGCATACTAGCTATGTCATCTTAATAAGCATTCTTCTATCGATAGCTAGACTTGTTATCGATAACATCATTTGTTATCGCTAGCTGATTCCATTAGTTCAAAGACTTAGTTCATTTTTTTGCTAGTTGTTCTTCCTTTCATTTATCCATGTTCTCAATGAACTTCTAGCGATAGGATATTTCTTAGCGATAGATAAAGACTTTAGCGATAGATATAAACTTTGTTATTTCTAAGTCTTCATTTGCTATTCCTTTCTATCTATTAGCGATAGAGATATTTATTTTAGTGTTCTGCTAAGTTTCCATCTGCTATAGTTGAGTCTTTCATTAGTGATATATTCTTACTGTAGCGATAGTGAATGACTTTGTGATAAGTTCTAGCTCTAGCGATAGTAATCTGTTAACTATCAGATTTTACTTGATTAATTCACAGGTAACTTACACTCTATTTACTTATGTTATCTATGGGCCAGTCTTCATCAAAACTTAAGATTCTAACATTCTCCCCCTTTTTGATGATGACAAAACATAAGTAAAAGATAAAGAGAACAATAGAGTTGATAGAGATAATTTAGTGTATAGTTTATGTATTTGCAGAAAGAAATACTAAACATAAACTATAGAGCTGGTAAACGTGCAGTTTATGTATGATGCATATGAGAATGGCTTCAGGCTCTTTAATTCAGTCAGACTCAGAATCATCCTTCCAATTCGATGTGTCCAACTCATAATCTCCAGACTCACTGCTTATTCTCCCAGAATCAGTTGAAGGCTCTTCCAACAATTCAGGGTCAATCTCAACCTCAGCCTCAATCTTCTTCTTCTTCTTAGCAGTAGCTTTCTTCTTCTTTGGAGGTGAGGGAGGCTTAAGCTTCTCCAATAACTTATCAAGATATGTTTGCTGTTTCTGTTTCTTCTTAGGAGGAGGCTTAGCTTATTTTCCTTTTCCCTTTGACACTGCTTTCCTCTTTGTTGAATTGGGGGCTGACTTGGATTTTTCAATTACAATCCCTTTGGTTGCCCTGATTTTCTTTTCTGGGGGGTTAGGAGCAGTTTTCTTGATCCTTGTTCTCTTAGGAGCAGACTGGACCTTTGATGCTTTTTCTTTTCCACTAGATTCCAGGTTCTGGGAGGTAGTATGAATAGGATCCACTTCTTTCTCTTTTTCAGTTTCTGCCCTTGCTGCATCTCTGTCCTCTCTTTCCTTTTGAGACTGAGCAGTTCTTTCTAAAAATTCTTCAACTTGCTCATGTATCTCTTATGCTTGTTGAATATAGTGAGGGATCAGATTTACAGAGACTGGTTGATACTCCCCCTCATATAGAACCATGGCCATACTCATGTCTTCTTCTTGCACTTCATTATCATTAGGAGGAATGATTGTGGCGCTGTCTTCCTTATCAGATGCATCCTCCACTAGGCCTTCTTCTGCCGTCTCCACATTTTTCTCTCTTTGTTTCTCCCCTTTTTTGTCATCATCATTGGCAAGGGTAGGTGAAGAGGGTTGGTCAGGAGTTTGGGAAGAGATGGGAGGAGAAGGAGGGGTTGTGGTGGTGGTAGCGATAGAGGTTGGCTGAATTGGTGGTGGAGTATGGGTGCTATCGCTAGGGACGGGGCTAGCGATAGAGGATGCTTGTAGTGTTGGGACTTTGGTTGTTGAGGAGGGTGAGGCTTGTGTTTGTGGGCTAGCGCTAGGGGAAGGGTTAGCGGTAGGAGTGTCTGGAGGTGTTGGCTGTTTGGTTTGTGGTGAAGGTGGAGGTGTAGGTGTTTTGGCTTGGGAATGGTAGCTATCGCTGGGAGAAAGGCTCGGATGTTTGAAGGTGGGAGGAGATGGATAATAAGATAGATGAAGAGAAGGACTAGAAGGGGTTGAAGGTGAGTGTTGGGGAGAGTAAGGAGAGGGTGAGTGAAAATAGAGAGGGGAATGATGATATGATGAAGTACCTTCAGATGGAGAAGCTGTTCCCCTTTGTTTGACATATTCAGGGACGAGGCATAGAGTATCTTCCAAATTCTTCACCTGATTCTGTAGTTCCAGAATAGGCTTCATCAACTCTGCTTTCTGAGCTTCTAAGGCAAGATTGAATTCAGCAAAGACCCTGAAGATAATTTCTTTAATTGCATCTTTTGAAGGAATGGAAGACTTGACAACAGGAGGAGTAGTAATAGGAGTCCTTTGAGATTGAGTTTCTTCTTCTATAGGCTGAGACTGAGCTGATGTAGAAGGAGCATGAGAAGCTTCAGAAACAGAACCAGCACCATTAGCTTGAACAGGAATTCCCATCTTTCTGAGTATGGAGATGGTAAGCTGTTTACACTTTTTGTTATCTCTTTCCCCTACAGATTTGATCTTTGTGAACTCCAGGATGTAAGACATTAGCTGAGGATAAGGAAGAGGGCCCTTGGTGGATTTATCAGATAGAAATCTGTGAAGCTCCATAGACACTAGTTGGCCAGGATTGAGTGGGATCCTTGAGATCAAATTTGGCAGCCAAGGATTATCTATCTTAGGAAAGCTGCTGAAATTCCCTGCCTTGTGAGTTATTAATCTGGTATAAACATAGTGAAGGATTCTGTTGACCACATGCATGTTGGCTGGCTTGTTGGAGTCAGTCTCATAAATCTCCTCAAGTTCCTCTTTGGAGTAGGGTTCAGGGGTATACCACTTATTGTATTCTGCTGCAAATATCCCCAGAATTTTGTTGATAGCTAACCAGTTAAAGGAAACCCCCTTCCTCTCACAGAAGCCTCAAACACAATATTTACCAGCTTCGATTTCTTATATTCTGGCTTGGCTTTCATGCTCGAGTAAAATGACCTCAGCACTTCCTCATTGTAGTCATTTTGAATGCTGAGCCAGCTCTTGTAGGGAAGAAGCCAGGCATCCAAATCGAAACCATTCTGCTTGAAATGTTCAAGATCCACCCAAACTGCAGCCCTATCTAGGGTTTTTCGTTTTGCGAAGAGGACGCTTGGAGCTTCGAGGGGTTCTTCTGAGTAGGGCAAATCAGAGGAAGTTTGCTTTGGTCGTTTAGAGCCTGATTCAACTACTTCTTTGGAGAATGACATAGCTTTCTGGGTTCTAGACCTCTTGCTAGCGGATTAAGACGAGGGTTTAGCGCTAGAGGTTGCCTCAACATCACTCACATTTGGAACTTTGGTTCTGGCCATTTTTAGGGTTTAGGTTTTTGAGAGAGAGAGTAGGCTTGAATGCTCAGAGAGGTTTGGAGTAGAAGAGAAAATGTAGATGAATAATGAATGCAGAATGTAAATGACCTAATTTTATAAGTTTCAGAGATTACCATCAATGACAAATATTCGCTAAACGTTTCGCATTCTGAACTTTTAAGTGACTTGCTATCGCTAGTACGATCTGCTATCGCTAGTAGGCATGATCCCATGCTGAGCAAGTGACTTAGACTTCAGTTCACTTACTCCTTCCATCTATCGATAGCTGTCTTTGCTATCGATAACGCTTTTGGATAGCGATGGTAATCTTTGCTCAAAAAGCTTTTGTCCTGCATACATCTAGCGATAGTGAAACTCACTATTGATGGGTCAGTTCTGCAAAACTTAAGATTTGACATTCAGAACAGATTCTTTTGAGCAAATTTGATATTAATCATGCAAAGTGATGACAACAATATATTTAGACACCAATATCTATTCAGCAAGAAATCAACAATTTGATGCATATGAGATTAGTTCATAGATTCTGAAGACAAATCAATTCTCAAGAACAGAATGTGTGACACAGAGTAGCACAAGTGTTATAAGTTCTTTTACGCTCAAATGAAATTATTCAGTATGACTGTTGAGCAGAGTTATTACTTGAACTGTTAATGATCAAAATGGGATTTTTATGAGCATCAGATTCAGGTCTCTTATAATGAAGCATAATTTGATGGTTTTTCATGATCAATGATAATTTGTAAAAATAGTTTTAATATTTGCGCCATGTCATTGATATAAATTTTATGCAAATGAATCCAATCAAGATCTAGTAGAGAATTTATCCAGAATAATGTTAATCAATAATAAAGAGTAGGGATAGAATTGCTCATTCAAGATTGGAGGGACTTTTCTTCAATGGATACTTGGAGTAGCTAGTTTCATCTCTACATATGACAGCTAGAGCTTATTCTCTGTATAACGAGTAATGGCTTTGATATTCTTTCTTCCAAGTGCCTTGATTTGCATAACTCTTTTATTTGCTCAATCAATGATAGCTTTTAATCCTTTTTCATAACCTGTAGAATCATACTCAAAATACAAGCTTGTTTTGAAATCATTAGTATGATTCATTTTCAGTAAAAGTATAGAATCTTTAAATAAAACTTGAAGCAGATTTCTTATGCTTTTAAGTCTGAATTCAAACAAAAATATATTTCATAAAGCATAAGGAATATTCGATAAACAGGCTTCTTAGCGTAAACTTAAGATATCATGCAGCATACATGAGATGTAGTTTTAAAACTTTAAAATCATGTTTCAAATGCTTTGACAATCAATGCTCATGATAAAAATGATGGAAATCAATAATAAGGGAAATATGTCAGAATGCGGCATTTTTAAAGATCAGATGAGATATCCAAAGTCATACGAATAACAGCATGAGAGTGAATGCTTTATGCTTCAGATATTGATTCTACTATAGCATAGCAATTTTCTTGACTATTAAGAGTTGTGTTCAAAATGATAAGAATATTAAGGATCAGAACACAAGACTCTAGTTACTCTTAACATAGAAGTGATAATGACCATTAAAGTATTTGAGTAACAGAATGAGAGTAAGGATTTTTGAATAATAAGCCTTATACTCATTAGTTCAAATTACTAGTCAAGTTGTTGTTAGAGAGACTTGCTATTGATAATGATAATGACTATCGCTAGCAGGCAAGATTCCATGCTGAGTCAGTTGCTCAGGCTCCACTTACTCCTTCTAACTATCGATAGTGCCATTTACTATCGATAATGCTTTAGGCCATCGATGGAAATCTTTGCTCAAACACAACTCTGTTCAGCGTAGGCTAGCGATAGTGAATCTTCCTATTGATTGGTCAGTCCTGCATAATTTAAAGATTTGGCACAGCTAACATAGACAAAACAGATCCAATTGATTGCATAGATATGTGATACAGATAAGCACAATTTGACAAGTTCTGACATTTGATAACTCATGCATTTTGAAAAACATCATATGAGGATGAATTGAAACCGTTTCAACTTTATCTTCCAGTTTTCAAAAACCATTTAAATGCAACTGGAGTGAACATATTTTTCAAAATATATGAATGCAATTTTATAAACATGTTGAGTTGAAGTCTAAACAAATTTGAATTGAGCATTTCATAAATTCCATAAGGATAAACTATGCACAATTCTACCTTTTCAGTCATATAGTAATCTGACAGATATTTCGTGATAGTAAAAGATTGATTGCTTATGAAAAGGAACAATCATTCATTATCCAACCAGAATTATATTCATTCAAGTATAAGATAGGATAAGAATGATATCACCATAACTGCATTTGTCCAGGCAGTAGCTTGATTTTGGCAAAATAATGTCAATTCTCTTTTGTAGATTTAGCACCAAAATCCAAGCACAAAGTTCAGCTCATCAAGACTTGAGTAAATTTCCATTTAGATCATAGTCTTGAAGCTTTCTGTCCTTGTAACCTACAGAACTATAATTCTTTTCTTTTCTTCAGTATTCAAATTCATATGGATCTTCTCATGGTTAGTTCGTAGGTATTAACAACATAATTCATATGCTTCAAAAAATGTAATCAATTTAAGATAGTTGAGCATAGTGAATTAATCATGACTACATGCACAAAGATATATATAAATATATTCTTTTTCAAATCAATATGCATGTGTATAAGAGCCAGATTATGAGCATTGTTAAGATTTTGCAATTTTCTTTAATACAGAATTCAATGCTCATTTTTAGGAATGCAAAGTATAAAATCTCAATAGATATTACTGATAACAGGATAGGAGATTTAACCATTGCATGTATATAAATCTATCTTATGAACATTGTAAACATTTTCCAATTGACTTTCAACATACAGTTCAATGTTCATTCCTAAGGTTACAAAGTGTAAAATCTCAATAGATGTTACTAATAATAGAGTAGGAGATTTTACCATTGTATACCTCTACCTTAGGTACTTGGAGAGTTGCTTCTGCTAACCCAAACAGTTTTGATATACTTAGCACCGGGTTGCAGAGATCTTTCTCGTGAAATAGAATTCAAGAATCTTTTTCTTGGAGTATGAGGAATTCTATTTCGGGACAATTGCACATAGGTCCCAAGCAAGAGAATTAATTTCAAAGAGGTCCCAAAGAGTTGTTAATGACAACTATTAACAACTGTAATAGCCTTGGTTAACAAGTAAAAAAATTGTCAATGGACCTGTCTGAAATTAATTCTCTTACTTGGGACTTATGTGAAATTCTCCCTTCTATTTCTCTTGTTCTCCTCAAGGTAATTTAATGGTACTTTGTGGTAGCTCATTCTTGAGGTAAAACATGCTCTTCTTGTTGCTGTCCACTGCTTCTTATGATTTGAACCAGATGTAGCAACAGTGGCTTTTCCATGAGTTTTCCTTTTGTATGTAGATTCTATGAATCTTTTTATTGAAGCATGAGAAACTCTTGGATTCTTCTTTCTAGCTTCTGACCCATAATGTCCATTTCTTCTTGAATTAGCAGTCTGCACACATAAGGCACTAGATGGACATTTTGGTACCCATTTGTACTTGGGTCCTTCATTGTTAGCCTTGGACCTTACATGTCCTTTTGGAACCCAAACAAATTTATTTCTCACATTTGAATTTCTTCTAATATTACATGTGTGAGAAATATGACCAGATTTACCACAATAATAGCAAATAATAGAATGATGTGCAACATGAGATTTTATGCAATTATTGTGATGGCCAGATGAGTACAAAAATGAATTTGCATGTTCCTTCTTCCTAAAATGTTTTCCAGCATATTTTAAAACATTTTTACTCTTTGAAATATGATCAGTGATAGGCAGTAAATAAGCTTTATGTAAATTAAAATTGTTTTGCTCAAAAACACAGGAATTGGAACTGTATACCATAGCTGCATCTTGAGCTCTAGAGAATGATTGATCAGACTCGTTCAGGTAGAGCTCTTGGCAGTCATCTTCCTCTTGTGCTTTTGTGTTGACTGAATCTTGGAAGGGTTCTATGATCTCTCCTTCTTCAATTTCAGCTTCCAATTGCTCATCAACCATAGATATGCAACTTTGAAATTCAGATGAGCTGTCAACACTTTCAGTTCCAACATGATGGTTAGTGATATACATAGATTCAAGTGTACCCCAAATATTTTTAGCACTAGAGCAAAATCTGATTTACTAAAAATCATTTTCAGTTAAGCCTTTATGCAGAATTTGCATTGCTCTAATGTTCAAGGAAAACATTTTCTTATCTTTTTCAATCCAATCCTTTCTTGGTTTGAAATCAAAATCATTTGTAAGAACATCCCACATATGATAATCGAATGACTTTATAAAACTCTTCATCCTAGCTTTCAAAAATGAAAAATCAATATTTTCGAGAAGAGGTGGAATGGTATGATCAAACCCTTCAGAAAATATGTTACACCCAAAATCAGCCACAATCTTTTCACTTGAGATCGTTGGATCCTTTAAACAAGTGTCCTGCTCTGATACCAAATGATAGTGCTGGCTGTCACCCAAGAGGGGGTGAATTGGGTGATAAGATAAAAACTTAATGACTTCTCTTTTCTAAAACTCACTGAAGGCAATCTTTAAAATCTTTTTTGGTTTATCACTGAGAGTATTTCAAAACATGAAATGCACTAAAGAGTATACAAGTTAGATATGCTGGAAACTAAGAGAGTTAAGGGAAGAGATAATGCAAACAGAGTTTATCCTGGTTCAGTCTATCCTGACCTACATCCAGTCCTCAGGCTCCACCTGAGATTTCCACTACCCTCTTGTTTAAACCGGGCACAAGAGAAGCCTTTACAACCCACAAGTTTAGCCGGGCACTTGTGAAGCCTTTACCACAGGTTTTACAACACGGGATCACCTGCCAACCTTTTCACAGAGTTTTAGAATTCTCTCTAAACACTCTCCCTTTCTACCTGTAAGGTTACGGCCCTGTTCTCAAAGCACCAAGCTTTAGAACAACCTCAAACAGTAGAGGATTTCAATAATAAAGTTCACTTAATGAACGGATTGTGATAATCACTTAAGTACAGAGGAATAAACGATGAAATTACAATTCTAGAGCTTAACAGATTGAACACAGAGTGCTCTTGCTCTCTTTCTCTAATTTACTTGACTCAACATTCTTTCCTCATTTCTGGGCTCACTAGGTTTTGCTCTTAATCAGAGTAATCCATAATTCTGCATAAAGCCCTGTTCCATCGTTACTCGTCCTTTTTGGAAGCAAGTCTTGATCTATTTATATCTTCGCAGCTCATCTTTTCTTTCAGCTTCATATGGCCGTTTGAATATAGTCGTTGGAGGTCCATAGCCGTTGGCAATAAATGCTATTCTTCATCTAATTCAAATTTCTGATCTAGTTTCAACTGTTCATGTATAGAGTGAACTAGGAGAGAGATAGACTGCGCGTTCTAAACATCTTCAACAACTGTACTTGTATAGCAGCTTTTTCAGTAGTGCTAGCATGCTTTGCTACTGCTAACTGTATAGTATAATTCCTAAACTTGAGCTGTTAGCTAAACAAGTAATCATGTAATGCATATCAGATGTTATCGCAAGCTTAGTCCATTAGCTCAATGTATCAGTTTATCAGTTTTTCTAAGTTATCACAATGAGCATTCTATATCGATAGATATGAGTATTATCGCTAGCATATTCTTTTAGTTCAATGTTCAGCGTACTAGCTATGTCATTTTAATAAGCATTCTTCTATCGATAGCTAGAATTGTTATCGATAGCATCATTTGTTATCGCTAGCTGATTCCATTAGTTCAAAGACTTAGTTCATTTTTCTGCTAGTTGTTATTCCTTTCATTTATCCATGTTCTCAATGAACTTCTAGCGATAGGATATTTCTTAGCGATAGATGAAGACTTTAGTGATAGATATAAACTTTGTTATTTCTAAGTCTTCATTTGCTATTCCTTTCTATCTATTAGCGATAGGGATATACTTAGCGATAGAGATATTTATTTTAGTGTTCTGCTAAGTTTCCATCTGCTATAGTTGAGTCTTTCATTAGTGATATATTCTTACTGTAGCGATAGTGAATGACTTTGTGAAAAGTTCTAGCTCTAGCGATAGTAATCTGTTACCTATCAGATTTTACTTGATTAATTCACAGGTAACTTACACTCTATTTACTTATGTTATCTATGGGCCAGTCTTCATCAAAACTTAAGATTCTAACAAACTTTCATCCCTTGCAACAGTGCAGACCTTGAACCCCTTGATGTTGTATGCTGTATATCTCCTGGCATGGTCGAGTGGACCGGTTGCTAGATTTATCATATCAGGTGGATGGGGCAAACCTGTCATTCTCATCTGGCATGCGTCTTCACGTATTCCCATCGCCATCAAATCTTTCCTTGCTTGGAGATGGTCCTTGGACTTTCCACACTCGTTTAGTAACGTGTACAAAACATTGTCACACACATTTTTTTCTATGTGCATGACATCAAGACAGTGGCGAAGTAGATTAGATTTCCAGTAAGGGAGCTCAAAGAAAATGCTCTTCTTTCGCCATTGCTGCATGTTTTCTCCCTGGGACTGGCCACATCCCCTTCTGCCCCTAGGCTGAATGCCGTCTGTCTTCCCGAACTCTACGTGAATATCTTCAAGCTGTTGAAGAACATCTGCGCTAGACAAAAACACAAGAGGATCTCTCATTTCCTGTGATCAATTAAATCTAATCTTCTGCAACCGGAACCTAAGACCTACAGGAAGGAACCGCCGATAACCCATGAAGCACCACTTACGATTGTGAGAAAGGCGGACCGAGTCTTGGTCAAATTTGCAGTTGGGGCAAGCTTTTCCCGTATGCACGTTCCAAACAGACAATGTGCCAAGTCCGGGAAAATCGCTCACTGTCCACATCAAGGACGCACGGAGTGTGAAGAACGTCTTACTGTAAGCGTCATACATCTCAACTTCGTTGCTCTAAAATTCCTTCAACACCTGTATCAACGGTTGAAGGTAGACATCTATATCGTTTCCATGAGCTTTCTTCCCTGGAATAATCATCGAAAGAATGAATGAGCTCTGTTTCATACACATCCAAGGGGGCAAGTTATACCGTATCAATACCACAAGCCATATACTGTACGTAGTGCTAAGATTCCCGAACGGATTAAACCCATCTGATGCGAGAGCAAGGCGGACATTTCTCGGGTCACTGGCGAATTTGCAGGAATTAAGCATCAAATGCTTTACAAGCCTCAGCATCCCTAGGATATCTCTGTAACAGGCAGGAATGCACAAGAGGGGGGGTGAATTGTGCTTCTAAAATTTAACTTGAAAGTCAATACAGTTCATACTGGTTCAGCCCAAACTTGGCCTATGTCCAGTTCTCCAACCTTCAGTTGGGTTCCACTAATACCAAGATTAAATTAGGCTCTTGGCAGCCTTTACAAGTGACAGCAAGAACTTCTCTCTTTACTGATCACTCCCCCTTACACTTTGTAAGTTAACACCCTACTCTTAAGATCCCACTATCTTAAGAGTAATTCTCACTTGATAATGAATACAGAAATAGATTGTTCACTCTATTGAACAGATTGTGTTACACACTTAAAAATATTAGGAGAGTAAGCTTTCTGAGTATTGAATGCAGTAGATACAGATAATCAATATGGCAATTAATTCCTACAACTAACTTCTTCACTAAAGTATTTATAGTTTCTTCTAGAAATTTTTCCATTGAAGATATAGCCGTTGTATAAGTTCAGAGAGTTGGATAATCTGGTGTGGAGTGTTGAAGATATACTCTGTGATGCATTTACTCCCTTGTACTTGTCTTTGTTTTAGCTCATCTCTCTTCATTAATCGCTGGAGGTGGTAGGTGAGTTCCAACGGCTCTATTGATCAGGTTGCGTGCTAAAGTTAACTTCCATAAGTAGGTCTGTGCAATTCTGTACTTGGAAAGCTTAAAATAGCCTTAACCATTGATTTTGAATAAATCCCATCGCCACTCAGATTACAACCTCTAATCGATCACAGGGTCTGGTGACTAATCGATTACATATCGATTACTCACAGATTATAGCCTGCATCACTGAGCATCAGATTAGAAATTCATGTGCCTGATCGATTACAGGGGAAGCCTGATCGATTAGGTATGTCTAATCGATTACAAACAGGTTTCATTCAAATTACATGCTTTCTCTGATCGATTATTCCTTTAATATGATCGATTAAGGCTCTCTGATCGATTAGGCAAAAGACTCTCAATCGATTACATGACTCTAATCGATTATATGGCACTAATCGATTGAGCTAAAATTCTCTCATCGATTACAGGACCCTCTGATCAGTTAGGCGACCATATTCTTAACTTCTAAACTGAACTCTAATCGATTAGGCTCATAATTATTTTTCTTGTAATATATCCCTAATCGATTATGCAGCAATTTAGACTTTTATCAGATTATCTCTAAGTTATTTTCTGATCCTTTATCCAACCTATCTTCATGCTTAAGTTATGTTTAGTTATCATCAAAATATATTATTCTAACATTCTCCCCCTTTTTGAT
This sequence comes from Mimosa bimucronata, assembly GCA_037074515.1. Lineage (NCBI taxonomy): Eukaryota > Viridiplantae > Streptophyta > Magnoliopsida > Fabales > Fabaceae > Mimosa > Mimosa bimucronata. The sequence goes on along the minus strand of CM073438.1, from coordinate 29,224,619 downwards.
GATGACAAAACATTAGACACAATTAATAAGATAACAGAGCAAGAGAAGATTTGAACATAAGTTGCATATTGATATCATAAGTATTTAGAAGGACATAATTCATGATGTACAGAAAAAAAATAAATATGAAATGAGATGAATGAACTGATAAAGACATGTAAAGTATAAATTATGCATATGAGAGGGTTTAAGGCTGATGGATGCTTTTTGGTTTAGTCTGATTCTGAGTCATCCTTCCAGTTTGATGTGTCAAAGTCGTAGTCCCCAGATTCATTGCTAATTCTCCCAGAGTCAGTTGAGGGATCTTCAAGCAACTCAGTCTGAATTTCAACCTCATTTTTCTTAGCAGGTGCTTTCTTCTTCTTGGTGACAGCTTTCTTCTTAGGAGGAGATGGAGGAGGAAGATATGAAAGAATTTTCTCCAGACAAGTCTGCTGTTTTGGTTTCTTCTTTGGAGGAAGTGATTGCACCTCATTATTTTATATTTCTAACCACTAATTTTGAGAAATTAGTATTTGTCTTAGGCTAATACACAGCTATTTAGGCACTTTTATGTTTAAAGTTCCAATTCATTGAGTTATTTGCATTTTAGTGCTAAATTGAACATTTTAAGGTTTAAAATCATGCATTTATGATTTATGGACTTGGGATATTACAATTTGTGCTTAAATTTGTCATTGTAGGAAGTCTTGATGAAGATGTGCCTGAATTCCAGAAATTACAGTTTGGTGCTCGAATTTCAGAAAATACAACTAAGTCCCATGGCACTGCATATCTCAACTGGACGAGGACAAGTTTGGTAATTTGGGAGCTTAAAGGAGGGCAGAAATGAGATAAAAATTGCTAGGTTTATTTACATAATTTTTCTAATGAGAGATTGCAAAAGTAAGGGCTCCGTTTGGAAGCTTATTTGGGAATCTAGCTTAAACCTTAGGATATTTGGCTTCTATTTCATGAACCAAACAAGCCCTTATCTCCTTTCAGCCCTACATACACCTGAAACCCGAGAGGCACATTACACAGCCACCATTTTCGAACAACACAAAGCTTCATCACCATCACTCTCATCCTCACCTTCACCGCCTCACCACCGTCGCCGTCGGCTTTCCATTTCCACCCCATTCACCAAGGCCGACAGAACCCATCCTCCCTTCCATCAATTAGCTTCATCAATTTCTGATTTTTCTTCATTCAGCTCCCTCAGCTTCCATCTCCATCACTACACGCACATCACCACAACAATCCACCTCTATTCACACCTTCCCTCCATTTCCATCAGCTCAAAAAATCCAGGTCTGCACGTCATTTTCGAAGGGCTCCTTCTCCACTTGAAGCATCATTCTCTCACACCATTTCATCCATAATCACGCCATTTTCAAGCACCATTTCTTTTAGTCCATTATTCACACCATTTCACCCAACAATCACCACATCCTCGGCCTTCACCATCACATACCATTTCATTTGTCATGTCTGACCATTTGTGTGCTTTACTTGGAGCTGGAGCAAAGGTGATGAGAGGCTAATTCTTGGGGTTTCTTGGTGGCAACAATGCAATTGGAGCTTCAATGCTTTATTAGGGGAGTTTTTCCTAGCTTCTTTTGTTTCTAGATTATGTAATTGATTTAAATTCTTAATTGTCTCTACTTGATATGTAATTTTGGAACAAGAGGTGCTATGATTTCTATTCGTAGGGGTAGATTTCTTTTGGGTTATGTATGTAATTTGGCGATTGCTTTTATGTGCATAAACCTTAGTGTTAATCACTTGGCATAATGCAATTTGACGTGGTAGCATTGATTATTTACTTTAGATTGCTAGATTGGATTAATGCATTTACCTTTTGCACTTAGCATTAGACACTAGGTCCATTCTTGAAGGGTCAAATTATACCTTCAAGAAGAGACTCATTGCGTGTTGTCAAGGGTTTCCACTACCAAGCGATTTTCTAACAATTGGCTAGTTGACTAATTGTACATTAGTAACTAGGTCAATTGGACTTAGGCGATTGCCTTTGGTTTTTAACATTCGGTCTTGGATTTTGATCTCCCAATTCATTTGAGAAGCTATGAAGATGGCAAAGTTTTCACTAAGAATCCATTCCATTAAAGAGTTTTTCAAACCACTTTTACTTGCTTTCCTAAATCCAAAAAGCCAAAAACAAGTCCCTTTATATTTCTATAAGTGAAAAAAATACCAAAAAGACTTTTCAATGACTAAACCCCCAGTTTATTTGTTTTTCAATGAATTTAGGTTAGTCTAGGCATCAAAATAAGTTGACTCCTTTGAGAGACGACTCGAGGTTGAGCTACTTTGCTCAAGCCTTGGTTTTACATATTTTTTTGCATTTGACCCCGAGGCGCACCATTCCGACAAAGGTCAAATCAATGGCGCCGTTGCCGGGGAGTCAATTTTGACTCCCTAGGCTAACTAAGTGTCAATTGAGCATTAACAAGGGTTTTTTATCTTTTTAGGATAGTTTTAGGTCATATAGTTGCATTTAGGTAGTTAGACTAGTTTTAGGTAGCATTGCATTGGAAATTTTGAGAAAAACAAAAAAAATTCATGTGCCCTGTTTGACTACTATTTTGGGCATGTTTAGAGAGGTGTATTGCTGCTATTATTGCACCTAAACTTGTTTGGTTGGTTTGGTTGCTGATTTAACCTTTTCCTTATGCCTTGGGGTTAAAATCACAATAATTACCAAGGATTGTGTAAAGTGGCACAATCCCGGATCGTTTCACTCAAGGAGTCCTTCTAAACTACCTAAGCTAACTAAATGTAATTGAAACAATAAAAGGTATGGGGGTTTGATTTTGAAAATTCATATAATAAAACTATTGACAATTGTTATTACTTGTTTTTGTAATTTTCTTTTGATTAAAAGGGAGAAAAGGGTTTGGATTACGGGAATTTATAAAATGGGCTTTGGTAGTGTTTCGGTGGCTCTCACGCTTCATTAAAATTGATATTGGGTGTTAAAATATGCACCAAGTATAATTAAAAAATCCCTAAGCAACCACTAGGGGTCCACTAGCCCTAATTAATGACTAATCAAGCAACCACTCTCTTAGCCATTACTTAGGGTTAGTGTTAAGCTCCACTTGGGTGTGTTGGAGCATGAGTTTTCAAAACCGATTCCTCTCGAGAATGTGCAACCACAACATTCAATTGGATAAATTAAGCTACACAATCTAGCAACCACTAAAAATCATATAGCATCATAAACCCAATAGGAAATTCAAACATATACATCATTCAATTAACATAACTCAATATCCAACACAAATATTCCAATTCAATGACAATGAAAGAGGAAAAACATGTCTCCAATCCAAATATACAAGGGAAATGCAACCACAAAACTCAATACATAAGGAAAAGAGCATGAGAAAACAAATAACTCCCCTATTTCGCCCATTGAAGCTCAAGCCACCTTCACACCACCAAAGCACCACGATTCTAGCCTCTCATGTCTTCAAACTCGAGCCTAAGAGGACCCATGATGACAGCCTCCATGAGTGGGAAGATAGAAGGAAAATTGGAGTGGAAATGGAAGTTAGAAAGGGAAAGAACAAGAAAATCAATGGAATTTGAGGTGGAGATGAGTAGGGATGAGAGGATTTGAGTGGAGAATGAGGGAAATGAGTGAAACCCTAGGAAAGCTCTTCAATTTCGTGCATAGGAGGCTTGGAGAGAGAAGGTGGGGGTGTTAGGATCCATTTATACTCCCTCAGAAACCCTAAAAACGCGTCAGATTTTTTTGCAGAATCTCGCGACTTCGCCATGGGCTCGCCGCGGCGAGCTACCACTCATTCTGGAACTTGCTGGGGAGTTCGCCGTGAGTTCGCCACGGCGAAAGCCACAGCGAACTCACACTGGTTCTGCCTCTTCTTGTCTTTCTTCGTCGTCAGTTCGCCGCGGCGAAGAGACATTTATTCTGTTTCTCTCTTCACTTTCTTCTTCTGCTCCGCCCAGAATTCTTCACTGCAACTTGGTTTCTTAGTTTGGGCATGTTTCTTCTATGACCTGCATATAAAATGGACCTAAGGTAGCATCAAAATGTTCTTGAAAATGGGTTAAACAATAAATCATATTAATGATGCCCAAATCGCCCTTTACTAGAACAAATTCCAACAAGGTGTGCAAAAGTCAGAAATTACCCTAATTAGGTGCAATTACCCCAAGAACATGCAATAATCTAACGATTTTATCAATGAAAAGTATATAAAAATATGGTGCAATCATTTCCCCCACACTTAGACCTTTGTACTCCTGGACAAAGGGTACAATGTAAAGAAGAATGGTTTTAACTAATCAAGCATACAATCATGTATGAATCAAAAGGACTTGTATGGTTGAAATGATGGAAAAGGCAAGATGGGTTGCATGTTATGAAAAAGGAAAGGTTGAAATGCAATTTAATGTTACTATTAGGGCACATAGCATATGAGAGCATACTTTCAACAATGATAATGCCACATCAAGAAATGCCTTATTCTTCAAACCTTCTTTCTTTCTTTCTCTTTTTTTTTCTTTCTTTTTTATTTTATTTTATTTGATTTTATTATTATATTTTTTATGCACACTTTTCTATTTGATTTTTTTTCTAATATATGCATGGCATTAATAACAAACAAAAGTGGCTCAAACTCAATGCTTCATCACAAAATTCACATTAATGCATTACAACTAAGGAATGGTTCAAAGTGGTGAACAACGGAAAATGTCATGTTATGGGCTTGTGTTTGGGAAAATGGGGTGATGAAATGAATGCCTAAATCATCTTCATGCATGAATGCAATTTAGCTTTGACAAAGAGTAGAGACAAGTTCTAGAAATTGAATGATCAAGCAAGTATACACTCTTGAAATGAAAAATAGGCCCAAAAATCTCACAACAAGGTTAACCTCAATTGCTAATTGAACATCCAATTGCAAGGCCAATTAACACAATGCATATGCTTGAAAATAACTCATCACTAGCTCTTGAAAATTGAAAGGCTAAACTGCATAACTCTTTGAATTCTTCCCATTGCTCATGAAGTTCATTGGTCAAAAGGTTAAGGTCCATTCTTACTCCATGGTTTTCAAAAATCATTGCCACACTAGGTTTTCACAAAACAAGTTTTAAAAATGGATAGAAAATGCAACTAGGTCCTCCATTGCAATGAATGCGACCCTCCATCACAATGAAAGACTAAGGAGCATAATTTACCTTGGTTTTGAAAAAATTTTGAAAAAAATTTCCTCTAATGTGGCATAACATCATAACACGATAAAATCAATAGATCAAGCAGTAAGACTACCTAGTCCCCTCCCCCACACTTGAAATTTACATTGTCCTCAATGTTGAAAATTACCAAACGACCAATTGACTTATCCCCGGTGAAGAGGAAAGTTGCGAAGTCTAATCGTAAGATTGGGGCACAACACGTCCCTACACATAAGGGGAGAGAAGAAGGGACAAGTGCAATCAATAGTTGGCATGTTGGAAAAAATGCAATTCACAGGACAAATGCATATCACAAGTGAAAATGACAGAAAGTTTCAATGGCATAGGGTATTTTATTGAATGAAAAAGTCATAATTCCTACTTTCTACTAGGATGCTCCCTCCCCCACACTTGTTCAATGCAATACCAGTAAAATATCAACCAGCCAGTCCAGAATGCATGAAAGTAAACAAGATAAGGAGAAGAAGCAACCTGGCCTCAAGGAGGCTTTGCAACCGGTCCATGGTAGAGTTTGAGGAGATGCCCATTTGACACAAATTCTTTCCCGATCTCCTCTTCAATGAGCTCCACCATCCCATACTTGTTGACCTTTGTTACTTTGTACGGCCCAAACCAATTGGATGTGAGCTTCCCGTGACCATGGCGGAAGCGGGCTTGGTACATAAGAACTTGGTCTCCAACTTTGAAGCTGCGGTTGAATATCTTGCCATCATGGATCAACTTGGTCTTTTTCTTGTAGAGCCTTGAGCTCTCATATGCCTGAAGGCGCAGTTCATCAAGCTCTTGCAATTGAAGGCATCTTTCATTTCCGGCGGCATCCAACTCCATATTGCATAATTTGAAGGCCCAATAGGATTTGTGCTCCAACTCAACCGGCAAATGACAAGCTTTACCAAAAACCAACCGGTTTGGAGACATGCCTAAGGGTGTCTTGAATGCTGTCCGGTATACCCATAATGCATCTTCAAGTCGATCACTCCAATCTTTTCTTGATTGCTTCACAATTTTCTCAAGAATGTGTTTTATATCCCTGTTGGACACTTCTGCTTGGCCATTTGTTTGAGGATGGTATGGGCTAGACACTCTGTGGGACACCCCGTCTTAGCAAGCAAGTTATCAAGAAGCTTGTTGCAAAAGTGGGTTCCTCGATCACTTATGAGACCTCTTGGTACTCCAAATCGACTAAAGATATTAGACTTGAGAAACTTGGAGACCGTGGGTGCATCGTCTTTTCGGGTCGAGATAGCTTCTACCTACCTAGAGACATAGTCTACGGCAAGTAGGATATAAGTAAAACCAGAAGAAGGTGGGAAAGGTCCCATAAAGTCTATCCCCCAAATGTTAAAAATCTCACAAACTAGGATGGGTCGTTGGGGCATCTCATGTCGTTTTGTCACACTCCTCCCAAACTTTTGGCACTTATCACAGGATTTACAAAAGGAATAGGCATCTTTGAAAAGTGTAGGCCAATAAAAACCAGCTTCTAAGACCCTCCTAGCGGTTTTCCTAGAACTATAGTGACCAGCACAAACCATCGAGTGGCAAGCAGAAAGGATGTCTAGGGACTCGGATTCCGGTATGCATCTCCGGATTACTTGATCATTGCACAGTCTCCATAGGTGTGGTTCATCCCAAACATAGTGTTGGGCCTCTCTCTTTAATTTTTGCACGTGAAAAGGAGACATGTCATCCGGGTTGAGGGCACAAACAAGATAATTGACTAAACAAGCATACCAAGGCACCTCAACATCAATTGCATACAAAGAGGAATCCGGAAAATTATCACAAGTTAAGTCAGAAAGATCTACTCCCCTCGTGTTCTCTGGGAGTCTACTTAAGTAGTCAGCTACCAAATTGGCATTGCCGGCGCGATCCTTGATCTGCAAATCAAACTCTTGTAGCAAGAGTGTCCACCGAAGAAGTCTCGGCTTGGAGTGTGGCTTTGTGAATAAAAACTTTATAGCTGCATGGTCAGTATAAATGACAACCACAGAATGGAGCAAGTATTGTCTAAATTTGTCTAATGCAAAGACTATGGCAAAAAGTTCTTTTTCAGTTGTGGTATAATTCCTTTGTGCACAGTCCAAAGTCTTAGATGCATATGCGATGACATGTGGTGTCTTGTTGCTCCTTTGACCTAACATGGCGCCAACCGCATAGTTGGAAGCATCACATGCCAGTTCAAAGGGCAATGACCAATCGGGAGCAAGAAGAATAGGAGGCTCCAAAAGAATTTTCTTCAATGTTTCAAAAGCCATTTTACACTCATCATCAAAAACAAATTCAACATCTTTTTGCAGCAAATGAGAAAGAGGCAATGCAATTTGGGAAAAACCCTTGATGAAGCGTCGGTAAAAGCCTACATGTCCTAAGAAAGAGCGGAGCTCTTTGATACAAGTGGGATAAGGCAAGGACACAATCACCTCGGTTTTGGCTTTATCGACCTCAATGCCTCGGCTAGAGACTAGGTGGCCTAGAACTATGCCATGTGTGACCATAAAATGACATTTTTCATAATTAAGCACTAAATCCTTCTCGACACACCTAGCTAGAACTCTCTCCAAACTATGCAAGCAAGCATCAAAAGAATCACCAAAAACAGTGAAGTCATCCATGGAAACTTCCAAGCAATCATCAAGCATATCAGAAAAGATGCTCGTCATGCAACGTTGGAAGGTGCCTGGCGCATTGCATAAACCAAAGGGCATGCCCCTATAGGCAAAAGTACCGAATGGACAAGTGAAAGTGGTCTTTTCCTGGTCCTCGGGTGCTATAGAAATTTGAAAGTACCCCGAATAACCATCTAGAAAACAGTAATGGCTTCTTCCCGTAAGCCGTTCCAACATTTGATCAATAAAGGGAAGCGGGAAGTGGTCTTTTCGGGTGGCATCATTCAACTTCCTATAGTCAATACACACACGCCAACTATTTTGCACCCTTGTTGGAATAAGTTCATTGTTTTCATTTTTCAAAACAGTGATTCCGGACTTCTTAGGTACCACTTGGATCGGTGAAACCCACTCACTATCCGAGATCGGATATATGATGTCGGCACTTAGTAGTTTTGTGACCTCCTTTTTGACCACATCCAAAATGAGGGGGTTAAGCCGCCTTTGAGTTTGCCTAAGAGGCCTAAAATCCTCTTTAAGTAAATTCCGATGGGTGCAAATAGCTGGGTTCATACCCGGAATATCGGCCAATGTCCAACCCAAAGCCTTGCTATATTTTTTCAAAACATCAAGCAATTTGACCTCCTCAATTGCACTCAAGGTATTAGAAATAATAACCGGCAATTTGTCATTGGGGGCAAGAAAAGCATATTTAAGATTGCTTGGTAAAGGCTTTAATTCCAAAATGGGTGGTTCCAAAATAGAGGGAACAAGAGTAGGAAGAGTTAAAGTGTAAGAAGAACTCCCCTTTGTAGATCCAATTGGAAAAGGTGGACTAGGTTCACTAGACTCTATCACTTGTCCATTAGTCTTCCCAAGAGCCGAATCAACACTTGGTTGATCTATCGCAGCGACTTGCCTTGGGGAAATGTCATCCACAACACCTACATCACAACTTGTAACAAGATCATTCAAATATCTAAGTGTGTGGGAAGAAATCCTAGGTCTAGGATTAAAATCAAGGGAAGAGGGTTTAGAAGGTGGCCCTTTTACCACATGGTGATCCGGTCCAAAGAAGGTGAAGTGTGAAGTGGCCTTGGTTGGGGTGAGGGCTATACCCTTTGAGCTCAAATCGGCCAACTCTTGGCTTCCAACCTCAAATTCACATTCTTCAACCAACTTATGACCTGAAACATTAAGAAAACTACCATCTTCCGAAGAAATATCATCACTCATCAGAGAAATGTTAGTGGAGCTCATATCCAAATTAGCATTATCATTATCAATCAAGGAAAAATCCAAAGGGACAGAAAGTAGACAATCAACTACAAGTGAGTCAAGGTCATACACGTCATCACCTAAGGAAGAAAAAGAATGAAAAGATGGTAGGGAAGAAAAATAAGAGTCATAAGCTTCAAGATCAGATGTGTAATCATATGAATGCAAGCTTAATTCATGCTCCTCAATGGCATCTTCCACAGCAATGTCAATCACACTCACATCTAGAAGAGAATAGTCCTCATGGGGGTGTCGCATTGCTTCATACATGTTAAAGCTAATCTTATGTTCTCCCACTTCCATTGTTATCAAACCATTTTTCATATCAATTACCGATCCGGCGGTCCGCATGAAAGGCCTACCAAGAATGATAGTCGATTCACATGGCTCACTAGCGGTGTCAAGAACATAGAAATCAGTGGGAAAAACTAAGTCTTTAACCTTAACAAGTATATCCTCAATAATACCTTGTGGATATTGGAGTGTGCGATCGGCCAATTGTAAAATCACACTTGTCTTTTTCAAACCGGTAATGCCTAAAGAAGTGAAAATCGCACTAGGCATCACATTAATGGCCGCTCCTAAATCCAACAATGCATTAGTCACCGTCAAGTTCCCTATCGTGCAAGGGATCATAAATGATCCAGGGTCTTTGCACTTGACTGGCAACTGAGGCTTGAACAAAGCCGACATACTAGGGTTTAATTGAATCCTCTCATTTGGTCTAAACTTCCTTTTATTGGTGCACAATTCTTTCAAGAATTTACAATAACTAGGCATAGATTTCACAAGTTGAAAGAAAGGCACATTCACATGCAATTTGCTAAAAAGTTCAAGCATTTCATTTTCAACAACCTCATCATGTTTCTTTTTGCTTCTAAAGTAAGCTTGAGGAAAAGGGAGTTGAGAGATAGTTACCTCCTTGGCCGGAGGTTTGGCCAAGGTATCTTGTGTGCTACACTCTCCTTTCTCATCAATGCTCAACTGCTTTGTGCGCTTTTTCTTCTCTTGAGGTTGTGCCTCAAGATCCTCCGCCACTTCTTCTTTCTGAGTAAATGCTTTCCTTTCTTGAAGTTCTCTCTCCTTAGCACTTTCGGATTGCACAAACTTCATTGGGCTCAATGGTGGGCTCCATGTAGGGCTTTCCACTTCAATTTCCTCATCCACCAGTTCATCATCTTCCTCATCACTACATGCAAAATGAACCCTCTTCTTGAGTGGGATGGGGTTTAGTGATTTCCCACTTCTCAAATTAATGGCATTCAAGGACTTAGGATTGATGACCTTGTTGGATGGAGTTGGGCCACTTGTCTTGAAGCACATTGAAAGAGTTGGAGAGCTTCATAACATAGTCCTCCAAATTAGCACTCTTAGTCTCCCATTGGCTTATACGGTTATCCACCTTCTCAAATCTTGACTCCATACATTGCTTCGTTTCACTTGCCTTAGAGTCAATGAGACCTTCCACATGGCAGAATCCCATAGTGATAGACTTGTTCAACTCTTCAAAGTCATTAGTGGGTCTCTCTCTTCTCATGGGAGCTAGTGCTTGGGAAGACTCCCCTTGGAATTGTCTTGGAGGGTTGCCATCTTGGCGCCAACTAAACTTAGGATTTTGTCTCCACCCCTCATTGTAAGTATTAGAATAGGGGTCTCATCTTGGATTGTTCCCTTGCCTTGGTTGGAACATTGCACTACATTCTTCCGGCTTTGAGGGGCAATTGCTTGAGAGGTGCATAGGAGATGCACAATGATCACAAGAGGGAGCCACCAACTCATTTTCTTTTGGACTTTGTGGGGAAGGTGGACCAGAGATCTTGTCCAGTCTAGAATGGATTGCTTTGAATTCGGCCTCAAACCTCTCCAATTGAGGAATGTGAAGAGAGGTATATTCAACCCTTTGAAGATTTCGGATTGACCTTCTTGAACCATGTTTCTCCTTGGCCGATGCAAGCTTTCGAACTAAAGGCCATGCTTCTTCCGGTGTATAGTCAATGAAGGTTCCACCGGCAGCCGCATCCAACTTGTCTTGGTCTCTTTCTATGAACCCATCATAAAAAGTGTGGGCTAACTGCTCATCTGGAATCTGATGATGTGGACACCTCTTCAAAAGGTCTTGGAACCTTGTCCAATAATCAAAGAGAGACTCATCCGGCTCTTGCATGATGGAGTTGATTTCTTTTCTCCTTGCTGATGTTCTTGTGGCAGGGTAAAACTTCGCCAAAAAAGCTTGTTTCAAGTTGCCCCAAGAGGCTAGGGCATCTGGATTGAGAGTGGGTAAGCTCATATACCATTGCTTTGCCTTGCCTTCCAGAGTGAGGTGGAACACTCTCCACATAACATCCTCCACTTCTGCCCTCGCTGGTTTCATGCTGTTGCAATGTATGAAAATTTCGTCCAAGTGGTCATGTGGTTCATCTTCCTGCAAACCATAAAATTTGGGTAAGGATTGTATCAATAAACCTTTAATTTCATAGTCAGCATTAATGGCGGGAAATGCATTCATGAATGGGTTGTGGTCAATGTTGGTTGTGGTGGCATCCCTAATGGTTCTTCTTCTTGGTTGCTCACCATCATTAAACACTTGTCCTCCCCCATTACCACCTAGATTTGGCTCTACTTGGACTTCAGGAATATGGTGATCCCCTTCCATTTCTCTAGTATCACTATTGGTTTCTGGATCACTATCAATGCTTGACTCACAAGAAGATGGGTGTTCAACTATCAAGGATGTAACTGAGGTTCCCTCTTTCTGTGTCTTTCTCAATCTAGTAAGGTGTCTCTCGATTTCTGGGTATTCAGGATAAAGCTCTTGGTTTCTAGTGTTTCCTCGAGTCATACACAAGGCGCAGACAACAAGTGTAGACTAAGGTTCAGACAAAATTGCACTTGCACAAATTCAAGGAACAATGGATGAATGATGATGCAAGTGAGTGTGGTATGAAGTGTATATGAAATGTGTATGATATGTATGAAGTGTGTGGTATGAACGCAAGTATGGAGGTATGGTAAGTCAAGTATTCACAAGGCAATCAAGAACAAAGAGTTAGCAAAATTTTTGGTATTTTCAAGGAAAATTGGATGCAAGACAAAACAAGCAAATGTAAACTAACCTAAGGATGCAAATGACCTAAACCTAAACCTAATCCTAATGACTCCTACCCCTAGTCAATAGTTTCAATTGACACTTAGCTAACCTAGGGAGTCAAAAATGACTCCCCGGCAACGGCACCATCGATTTAACCTTTTCCTTACGCCTTGGGGTTAAAATCACAATAATTACCAAGGATTGTGTAAAGTGGCACAATCCCGGATCGTTTCACTCAAGGAGTCCTTCTAAACTACCTAAGCTAACTAAATGTAATTGAAACAATAAAAGGTATGGGGGTTTGATTTTGAAAATTCATATAATAAAACTATTGACAATTGCTATTACTTGTTTTTGTAATTTTCTTTTGATTAAAAGGGAGAAAAGGGTTTGGATTACGGGAATTTATAAAATGGGCTTTGGTAGTGTTTCGGTGGCTCTCACGCTTCATTAAAATTGATATTGGGAGTTAAAATATGCACCAAGTATAATTGAAAAATCCCTAAGCAACCACTAGGGGTCCACTAGCCCTAATTAATGACTAATCAAGCAACCACTCTCTTAGCCATTACTTAGGGTTAGTGTTAAGCTCCACTTAGTGTGTGTTGGAGCATGAGTTTTCAAAACCGATTCCTCTTGAGAATGTGCAACCACAACATTCAATTGGATAAATTAAGCTACACAATCTAGCAACCACTAAAAATCATATAGCATCATAAACCCAATAGGAAATTCAAACATATACATCATTCAATTAACATAACTCAATATCCAACACAAATATTCCAATTCAAAGACAATGAAAGAGGAAAAACATGTCTCCAATCCAAATATACAAGGGAAATGCAACCACAAAACTCAATACATAAGGAAAAGAGCATGAGAAAACAAATAACTCCCCTATTTCGCCCATTGAAGCTCAAGCCACCTTCACACCACCAAAGCACCACGATTCTAGCCTCTCATGTCTTCAAACTCGAGCCCAAGAGGACCCATGATGACAGCCTCCATGAGTGGGGAAGATAGAAGGAAAATTGGAGTGGAAATGGAAGTTAGAAAGGGAAAGAACAAGAAAATCAGTGGAATTTGAGGTGGAGATGAGTAGGGATGAGAGGATTTGAGTGGAGAATGAGGGAAATGAATGAAACCCTAGGAGAGCTCTTCAATTTCGTGCATAGGAGGCTTGGAGAGAGAAGGTGGGGGTGTTAGGATCCATTTATACTCCCTCAGAAACCCTAAAAACGCGTCAGATTTTTTTGCAGAATCTCGCGACTTCGCCATGGGCTCGCCGCGGCGAGCTACCACTCATTCTGGAACTTGCTGGGGAGTTCGCCGTGAGTTCGCCACGGCGAAAGCCACAGCGAACTCACACTGGTTCTGCCTCTTCTTGTCTTTCTTCGTCGTCAGTTCGCCGCGGCGAAGAGACATTTATTCTGTTTCTCTCTTCACTTTCTTCTTCTGCTCCGCCCAGAATTCTTCACTGCAACTTGGTTTCTTAGTTTGGGCATGTTTCTTCTATGACCTGCATATAAAATGGACCTAAGGTAGCATCAAAATGTTCTTGAAAATGGGTTAAACAATAAATCATATTAATGATGCCCAAATCGCCCTTTATTAGAACAAATTCCAACAAGGTGTGCAAAAGTCAGAAATTACCCTAATTAGGTGCAATTACCTCAAGAACATGCAATAATCTAACGATTTTATCAATGAAAAGTATATAAAAATATGGTGCAATCAGTTGCTCAATTTTGTGGTTTGGATTCAAATTTGGTGGCTATTTGTACCTTGAAAGGTCAAATTTTACATTTCAATCTACTTTGCTCCCAAAATTGTTTCTCCAAGTCATTTTTAGTGTTTTGAACTTGTTTGGATCATTTTTGCAAGTTTCTAAAGCCAAATTCTCACTTTTGCAACTTTGGCCCATTTTCAAGAACTACTTTGTGCATTTTTGCATCCCCTAGTCTTAACTTCAATGAAGGGTGGAGGTCACACCTTAACTTCCGGTGGAGAGACAACAATAATTCCATGACCAATTACAAGGGCCAATCTTCTTCTTCCCCAAGGTCCTTAGTTCCCCAAGATTCACCAAGAGGGGATGATTCATGTGATCGGATTCTCAAGAGCATACAAAGGATGCATGAGGATATGAATGCTCGCAACGATGCGAGGTTTGCATCTCTTGAGTCTAAGATGGAACAATGGGAGACTAGAACCACAAATCTTCAATCCTTTGTGACCCAATTGTCAGATGGTTTGAGTGACAAGAAAGTAAGGATAAGTAGAGCTTCTCCCTCCAACACTGTGATAAACCCAAAGTCCCTTAATGCCATCACCTTGAGAAGTGGCAAGAAAGTCAAGTTCTAAGGCCTTGAGGGTAATGAGTCCGATGTTGATGAAGAAATTGTTTGTGATAGACCACCTTTGGGTATGGGGGAGTGTTCCAACTCCAAGACCATTGAGGAGAGCTCCTTGCCTATGCCAACCCCTTCGGTCCAAAGTGAAAGCAATGAAGAGAGAAAGCTCCTAGCTACCCCACCTCCACAAGAAGAAAGAGAGGAGTTCGCTTTGAAACACAAGATTCACCCAACCAAGAGCCGCAAGAAAAAGGTACAGAGGTAAAAATTTCTGACCTTCATTTTCCTCATTCATACTTGGCTAGTAAAAAGGTTGTGGATGATAAATGTGATAAAGAAATGTTTGACATGTTTAGCAAAGTAGAAGTGAATTTACCTCTCCTTGATTTGATAAAGAAAATGCCCAAGTCGGCAAAGTTTTTAAAGGATTTATGCACCAATAAGAGGAAATACAAGCATAGTGAAAGAATCCAACTGGGGTCTAATGTGAGTGCTTTGTTTAAACCACAACTACCTTTGAAATGCAAAGACCCGGGTTCTTACACTATTCCTTGTATCATAGGCAAGTGTGGTTCTCCAATTTGCAGACCGAACGATTAGGTATCTTAAAGGCATTTTGGAAGATATTTTGGTGCAAGTGAAAGGCCTTGTTTTTCTGGCCGATTTCTATGTCCTAGACATGACTAGTGACAACCCTAGTGATAGTACCTTGATTCTTCGCCGCCCCTTTCTCAAAACGGCCGAAACCATCATTGACATGGAGCAAGGTACCATCACTATGGGAACTGGGGACCAAGAGGTCAAATTCCTGTTTTCTGAGACCATACGCAATTCTAGTGATGATTGTACTTACTTAGGCATTAGTGCAATTTCTTGTGTGGATGATGATATTGATGAGCTTTGTGATTCTACGTGGTTTGATTCGATTGAGCATGTTGATCCATCTCCCATTACTTCCCCCTCCCACACTTCTTTATGTTGTGCATGTGTTGGTGATGTGAAATGTATTGATTGCATTGAGATTGGTGATTATCTTTCCACCTCACATGACATGGATGAATCTACTTGCTTAGTTAATACTTTATCTGCTCACCCCACATCTCGTGGTCTTGGGAAAGTTTCTTCTGATTGTGATGCAGGTTCAGCTGACCACATAGATACTGTTATGCAAGCTACACCAGTAGCTTTATCTATGGTGGATACTTGCTCACCCTTGGGAAGTGGAGAAGTTACTGCATGTGTAGATGCACCCATATCTCCTTCCCCACTTTGTGATGACACCATTCTACCACTTGCTGCACTTGAGCTTCAGGAGTTGGTACCATCTGTGGTAAAACCTCCAATTGTGGATCTCAAACCCTTACCTCCTAACTTGAAATGTGTGTTTCTTACTGATTGTGATAAATTGCCTGTGATTATTTCAAGTGCTTTGTCTGAAGTTGAGGAGGGTATACTAGTTTCTCTTCTTAGGTCTTATAGGGGTGCAATTGGGTGGTCTCTTGCTGACATTCTAGGGATCAATCCCTCAGTCTGTACTCATAGAATCCTCTTGGAGGAGGGTTCTAAGCCTATTCGGCAGCCATAAAGGAGACTGAATCCTCTCATACTTGATATTGTGAGAAAAGATATAGCTAAGCTCTTAAGTGCTGGGATCATCTATCCCATTTCTGATAGCGAGTGGGTGTCACCGGTATAAGTAGTACCAAAGAAGAGTGGAATCACCGTTGTCCGGAGTGACAATGATGAACTTATTCCCTCTAGAGTCCAGAATTCTTGGAGAGTGTGTATAGATTATAGGAAGCTTAATTCCTCTAATAGAAAAGACCACTTTCCTTTGCCCTTTATTGATCAAATGCTTGAGAGAATTTCTAGAAAGTCTCACTATTGCTTCCTTGATATGTTCTCCGGGTACTTTCAAGTACCAATTGCACCGGAGGACCAAGAAAAAACCACCTTCACATGTCCTTTCGGTACATTTGCTTATCGTAGGATGCCATTTGGACTATGTAATGCTCCCGGTACTTTTCAAAGATGCATGATGTCTATTTTTAGTGATTTGTTGGAGCATAACATGGAGGTGTTTATGGATGATTTCACTGTTTATGGTTCTAGCTTTGATGAATGCCTCTTTAGTTTCGAACTTGTTTTGAAAAGATGTTTGGAAAAGAACTTGGTTTTGAACTATAAGAAGTTTCATTTCATGGTGGATAGTGGCATTGTTTTAGGTCACTTGATCTCCCAAAAGGGGATTGAGGTTGACAAAGCTAAAATTGAAGTTATTGCATCATTGCCCTATCCGACCAATTTGAAAGAAGTTAGATCATTTCTTGGGCATGCAGGGTTTAATAGGCGTTTCATTGCTAATTTTTCAAAGATTGCCTTACCTTTTTCATCTTTGCTTAAAAAGGATTCTGATTTTGTGTTTGATGATAAATGCAAGCATGCCTTTGATACTTTAAATTTTTCCTTGATTTCCCCTCCCATTATTAGTGCACCTAATTGGCATTTGCCCTTTGAGCTTTCATGTGATGCATCTAATTTTGCGGTAGGAGCCATGCTTGGTCAGAGAGTTGACAAGGTCCCTAGGGCCATTGCATATGCATCTAGGACGCTTGTTTCTGCACAAGTTAATTACACCACTACTGAAAAAGAGTTGTTTGCTGTGATTTTTGCACTTGACAAGTTTAGACAATATTTGATTAACTCTTCTGTGGTGTATATATTGACCATGCAGTTGTGCGGTATTTGTTTCAAAAGCCCTAGTTTAAGGCTAGACTGCTGAGATAGGCCCTTCTGATACAAGAATTTGATGTGAGGATCAAGGATCGGGCCAGAGCTGAAAATCATGTGGCCGATCACTTGAGCCGCTTGCCTCCCAACACAAGGGGAGTTGATTCTTCTGATCTTTGCATTGATTCTTTCCTTGATTTTGCTTTGTTCACCTTGGCCATTGTTAAGCCTTGGTACGCACATATTGTGAACTATCTAACTGCTGATGTGGTTCCCTCTTCCTTATCTCATTTCCAGGTCAATAAATTAAAGAGGGAGGCCAAGTACTACATACGGGATCCACCTACTCTATGGCGCATTTGTAGTGACCAGATCATCCGCCGTTGTGTTCCAAACAATGAGATCCATTCTATCCTTACTCATGCTCATTTTTTATCTTGTGGTGGTCATTTTAGTGCCAAAAAGACTGCTAGGAGAGTGTTAGAGTGTGGATTTTTCTGGCCTACTTTGTTTAGAGATGCATTTGTTTATTGTAAGTCTTGTGAGAAATCTCAACAATTTGGGAGTTAGGGTAAGAGGCACGAGATGCCTATGAGGCCCATACACTTCTGTGAGATTTCTTATGTGTGGGGCATTGATTTTATGGGACCCTTTCTCCCTTCTTGTGGTTTTTCTTACATTTTACTTGCAGTAGATTATGTGTCTAGATGGGTTGAGGCAATCCCAACTAGGAAAGACGATGCCGCTATTGTTTCTAGATTCTTATGTTCTCATATCTTTTGCAAGTATGACATTCCTAGAACTATCATCAGTGATCAGGGCACCCATTTCTGCAACCGGATCATCCAGTCCCTTCTTGCCAAGTATGGCGTCACTCACAAAGTTGCTACACACTACCATCCCCAGACCAATGGGTTAGCTGAAGCTTCGAACAGGGAGGTGAAGCATATCCTTGAGAAGACAGTGAAGCCATCGCGCAAAGATTGCAGTGATCGCTTGGAAGAAGCTCTTTGGGCATATAGGACGGCCTACAAGACGCCTATTGGGACATCACCCTTTAGAGTTGTCTATGGGAAGTCCTGCCACTTACCTATGGAGTTGGAGCATAAGTCTTACTGGGCTATCAAAGCTTACAATGCCGATTTGGAGTCTTCCTTGACCAATCGGATGATGTAACTCCAAGAGCTTGAGGAATTGTGTTTGCATGCCTATGAAAATAGGCTTATCTACAAGGATCGGTTAAAGATGATACATGACAAACACATCATGAAGAAAGACTTCAGGGAAGGGGACAAGGTGATGATGTTTAAGGTGGGACTGAAGATCCTACCAGGAAAATTCAAGCCTAGGTGGGAGGGTCCATATCAAGTTGTCCAAGCCTACCCCTATGGTGCATTTGAGCTTCTAGGTGGCGCTACTGGATGAAAATTCAAAGTCAATGGCCATTTGATCAAGCACTACCACGAGCCATCTCAACCACCTTGATCATGAGGTTGTTCCTTTCCTCTTTACTTGATCCATTTGCTTTATACTTGATACATGCTTTTGAGCTAAGTGTGGGGGAGGGAACTTACCAGTAGGAAAAAGTAGTTGTAGTTGCTTTTCAATTCTTTAGATTAGTAGTAAAAGCTTCTTGCTCACCACTTGGTATATCATTTTGACTCATTCTTGTTAGAATAATATATATTGATGATAACTAAACATAACTTAGGCATGAAGATAGGTTGGATAAAGGATCAGAAAATAACTTAGAGAAAATATGATAAGAAACCTTAAGTGATGCCTAATCGATCAGGGATAGATTGCAAAGATAAGAATATGGCCATCTAATCGATTAGAGGCCCCTGTAATCGATTAAAGGAATTAGCCAAATCGATTAGAGACACATAATCAATTAAGAGATGTTAGCATAATCGATCAGAAAGCAATAATCGATTAAGAAGAATAAGCCTAATCGATTAGAGAGCTATAATTGACTAAGACAAGAACTATAATCGATTAAAGGATATTGTGTAATCGATCAAAAGAATTATGTAATCTGAATTGTAATCGATTGAATATGCCTAATTGATCAGGCTTCTCCTATAATCGATTAGGCGAATGATCTTCTAACTTGATATCCAGTGATGCAGATGTAATCTATACATAATCGATGTGTGATCGATCATAATCCATTCCCTGTGATCGATGAGAGGCTATAATCGAAGTGGCGATAAGTTTTGTTCAGAATGTCTATTTTGAGGTTTCAATGTACAAAAATACACATGCCTATTTAAAGAAGTTTATGTTGGCACGCAACCTTCTCTGAAATGGAGCCGTTAGACTCACCAACCTCTTCCAACATTAAATGAAGAAAGATGAACTGAAGCAATACAAGTACAATGTAGTTAATGCTTCCCAGAGATCATCACTAACACTCCATATCAGATTAATCAGCTCAACGGATATATGTTCTCAACGGACAAATTTCCAGAAGAGACTATAAAAGCAACTGTGGAGAAGTTTATTGGAGACATTGATTGCCACATTGATTATCTGTATCTACTGCATTCAATACTCTTAACAATTGTCAAAGCTTATTGATTATATTCTTCAGTGTGTAACATAATCTGTTCAAAAGAGTGAACTATTCTTCTACATCTATTATCAAGTGAGGATTACTCTTAAGATAGTGGGATCTTAAGAGTAGGGTGTAATCTTACAAGTTGTAAGGGGGAGTGATCAACAAAGAGAGAAGCTTCTTGCTGTCACTTGTAAAGGCTGTCAAGAGCCTGAGTTAATCTTGAAGTATTAGTGGAATCCAACCGAAGGTTGGAGAACTGGACGTAGGCCAAGTTTGGGCTGAACCAGTATAAATTGTGTTGTTATTCAAGTCAAATTTTAAAAGCACAATTCACCCCCCTCTTGTGCATTCTTGCCTTATTACATTTGGTATCAGAGCCTGGTCTTCTCAGAACTTACTGATCCCACGATCAGGAGAAACAAAGATCTAAAATGGCAGAATATGATAATGTGCTTCCAGAAGGCAGTTCAATCAACAAACCCCCTGGATTCAATGGTGAACATTATACCTTCTGGAAGATGAAAAAGAAGGTTTTTATCAAATCATTTGGATATGATCTCTGGAGGATAGTCGAAGAAGGGAACCTCATTCCTATGAAAATAGAGAATGGAGTTCAAGTGCCAAAGCTTCCTCAAGAGTGCACTGATGATGACAAAGGTGATTTAGAACTAAACAGCAGGGCAGTCTTAATTCTTCAGAATGCCTTAAGTCAAAAGGAATATGTTAGAGTGTGTCATCTGGAGACTGCCAAAGAAATGTGGGATGTTTTAGCTGTTGCTCATGAGGGAACCAGTGGAGTAAAGACAAGAAGAGTAGAGCAACTAATTACTGATTTTCATTTATTTAAGATGGAAGAAGGAGAGCCAATCATGGAGTTGGAAATCAGGTTTACTCACTTGATCAACAACCTTACAGCTCTAAGAAGAAGGATTTCGGAGGCAGAACAAGTCTCCAAAATCTTGAAGATTCTGACTCCTAAATGGCAGATGAAAGCTACTGTAATCCAAGAAATGAGAGGGGAATCTATGAGCTCTATCACATCATTATTTGGAAGTCTGGCTGAGTATGAAACAACCATCAAAGTACAAAGAGAACTCTATGGAGACAAGAAGAAAAAGAATCTTGCCTTATCAGCCTCTACAAAAGATGATGAGGATGAGGAAGATGAGGAAGAACTGGATGATGATGAGATGACCTTTATGGTCAGAAAATTTAGAAAGTTCTTCCGGAATAGAGGAAGATACCAGAAAGGTGGCTCAAGCAACATCAGAAAGGACTCCCAGAAAAGTGTTCCTGTATGTTATGAATGTAAGAAGCCTGGACACTTCAAGGCAGAATGTCCAAGTCTTCAGAGAATTAAGGAGAAAGAGAAAAAGAAGGAGAAGTTCCAAGTCAGGAAGAAAGCCTATGTTTCATCTATATGGGGAGACAGTTCAGATGAGGAGACTAGTGATGCTGAGGAAGCAGCTAACCTCTGTCTGGTAGCTCAAGGGGAATCATCCGATAATGAGGTATATCCTACTGACCCATCCTTTCAAGAACTTCAAAATGCGTATGATGATATACATGTTGAATTTGAAAAACTAGCAAAAGAAGTGTCAGTTTTGAGAAAGAAAAACAAAGAACTTGAAAAGAAAGCTGAAAAACTTGATTGTGAAAAATGCAAACAGATTACAAAAAAGGTTTTTCAAGAAAATTCTGATTGCAAAAATTGTGAAAAGCTTCTGAAAGAAAATGAGAAAATGTCCATGATTTTAAAGAAGTTCACCAAGAACACAGAAATGCTTGATGTTATGCTAATGAATCAAAAAGCGTATAGAGATAAAACTAGAATAGGTTATGATCCAACTCCCAAAACTCTGAAAGAAAAGAAGTTTGTGGCTAAAGAGAAATCATACTGGAAATTTTTCAGAAAAGCCTCAGATTATTCATCACCCTTTAGCTTCTGCAATTTCTGTAACAAAAAGGGTCATACTGAATCAAATTGTTATCCTAAGAAACATGGCATATATGGGTCGTACAAATGGGTCCCTATAGGGACACACCAGCCTAAAGTCTACTTGGATCAAAGGCAGCAAACTAATCCCAAAGGACCCAAGAAAATGTGGGTACCTAAATCTGTTTAGTCTGTGCAGGTTTGTCTTAAAGCATCCAACAACAACAAATGGTATATAGATAGTGGATGTTCAAGACACATGACTGGTGATAAGGAGAAATTTGATAGTTTGATCATAAAAGATGGGGCCAAAGTCAGTTTCAGTCGAAACCAGTCAGGTAAAATCGATGGAATAGGAGAAATTGGAGCTGTCAAAGATATCTCTGCCACAATTTGCTAAGTGTCAGTTAGAGCACTGACAAAGGTAACTAAGTAATCTTTGATTCAAATGAATGTCTCATAGTAAATAAGAAAGAATTAGCTATAGATAAAACGAACCTCAAATGTAGATTGAAAGCTAACAGAAATGGAAACTTATATATAGTAGATCTAAATCAGCAATTCTCTGAAAAATGTTTTATAAGCAACTCAGACAACTATTGGCTATGGCATAAAAGATTAGCTCATGTAAATATGACTCAATTAGAGAAACTAATAAAAAAGGATCTAGTCATCAGCATACCTAATATGAAGGTTAAATCTGATTTGTTGTGTGAAGCATGTCAAAAGGGGAAACAAACAAAGTCCTCCTTCAAACCTAAGAAGGAAGTCTCTACTACTAGACCTCTGGAACTAATTCATATGGATTTAGTTGGTCCAGTAAGAGTGAAGAGTCTAGGAGGAAGTCTATACACTCTTGTAATTGTGGATGACTATTCTAGGTTCACATGGACTATGTTTCTTTCCTCTAAGAATGAAACTTTTGATGCTTTCTATCTATTTGCCAAGAAAGTACAGAATGAAAAAGACAAGAAAATCAGCTCGATTAGGACAGATCATGGAGGAGAATTTGAGAACCAAGACTTCTTGGAGCTATGTGAAGAGAATGGCATTGATCACAACTTTTCAGCCCCCAGAACACCTCAGCAAAATGGAGTAGTGGAGAGAAAGAATCGAGTACTCACTGAGATGGCCAGAACTATGCTAAATGAAAAGAAAGTATCTCAAGTTTTCTGGGTAGATGCTATGAGCACAGCTTGCTACATTTCAAACAGAGCTTACATACGAAAGGGAATGGATAAAACCCCTTATGAACGTTACAAAGGAAGAAAGCCAAATGTAATCCACCTCAAAGTGTTTGGTTCAAATTGCTTCATCCACAATAATGGAAAGGTAAATTTAGGTAAATTCGATCCTAAAGCTGATTCTAGAATTTTCATTGGGTATTCTAACAGAAGTAAGGCCTATAGAGTTTTCAATAAAAGTACCTCTACTGTTGAAGAGTCAGTCCATGTAGTATTTGATGAAACTGACTCTGTACAAAATGTTGCAACAGAAGAGGAATTAGATTTTCCAAAAAGAACTAAAAATCCTACACAATCATTACCATCATCAGATGAATCTCATGTGGAAAACCAAGAGGATGATCCTCACAATACTTTAGCTTGACCTCCAGCATGGAGACATCACAGGGATCATCCACCTGAGCAAATCATTGGTGATGTTAATGGAGGTATTAAAACCAGAAATCAGATTCAAAATGAAATGAATTTCTTAGCTTTTATCTCTGAAATTGAACCTTCTTGCATTGAAGAAGCATTAACAGACTGTGACTGGATAGTTGCTATGCAAGAAGAGCTCAACCAATTTGAAAGAAGTCAAGTTTGGGACTGGTTCCTAGACCTTCAAATTACCTTATTATTGGAACCAAGTGGGTTTTCAAAAACAAACTTGATGAATCTGGATCTGTGGTTAGAAACATAGCAAGACTTGTGGCCAAAGGATATAACCAAGAAGAAGGCATAGATTATGAAGAGACTTTTGCCCCAGTTGCAAGACTGGAAGCAATAAGACTCCTATTGGCCTTTGCATCTCTCAAAAACTTCAAACTTTAAATGGATGTAAAAAGTGCTTTTCTTAATGGTTATATCATGGAAGAAGTTTATGTAGAGCAACCCTCTGGTTTTGAAGATTCCTCTAAACCAGATCATGTTTTTAAGCTCAAAAAGGCTTTATATGGACTTAAACAAGCACCAAGGGCTTGGTATGAAAGATTAAGCAACTTTTTACTAGAAAAGGGTTTTACAAGAGGAAAAGTAGACACTACTCTGTTTATTCTACATAAAAAGAAAAACATGCTTGTTGTACAAATTTATGTAGATGATATTATTTTTGGTGCTACTGATGAATCTCTTTGTGAGGAATTTTCTAAGACTATGCAGGGAGAATTTGAAATGTCCATGATGGGAGAGCTGAACTTCTTCCTTGGTCTTCAAATTAAACAAAGAAAAAATGGGATATTCATTTCACAAACCAAGTATGTGAAGGAAATTTTGAAGAAGCTTGGGATGGATCTATCCAAGGAAGAAGAGACTCCTATGAGTTCTACAGCATTGTTGGATGCTTATGTGAAAGGAAAGGATTTCAATCAGTCCACATACAGAGGTTTGATTGGCTCACTCTTATACTTAACTGCCAGCAGACCAGACATTCAATTTAGTGTGGGGATATGTGCCAGATATCAAGCTAAACCAAAGGAATCCTACCACACATGTGTAAAGAGAATTCTGAGGTACTTGGTTGGAACTCAGAATCTGGGATTATGGTATCCCAAAGGAACTCAGGAATACCTCATGGCCTATTCAGATTCTGATCATGCTGGGTATAAAACTGATAGAAAAAGTACCAGTGGCCAATGTGAATTTCTGGAGGATCTTTAATTTCTTGGGCTAGCAAAAATCAGAACTGTGTTTCTTTATCTTCTACAGAAGCTGAATATATTGCTGTTGCAAGCTGCTATGCATAAGTCCTATGGCTCAAGCATCAATTGAAGGATCTGGGAATGGAATTTTCAGAAGTTCCCATCCTCTGTGACAACACTAGTACAATCAGCCTAGCCAAAAATCCAGTTCATCACTCAAGGACTAAGCATATAGATGTCAGACATCATTTTATCAGAGACCATGTTCAAAAGAAGGATGTCAAGGTGGAGTTTATATCCACTCACTTGCAGCTAGCAGATATCTTCACCAAACCTCTGGCAGCTGAACAATTCATGTTCATTAGAAGAGAATTGGGAATGGTAAATCCCAATTAATTGTAAAACTATACCTAACTCTCAACTCTTCTGATCTTATTTAAATTATGCTATGCTTTGATGATAAAATACTAACTTAGGCATCGGAGTGTGAAATCACAATTTTGCAAGTCTCAGTGATCAAAGTGAAAAATCCATCGTCCAATCGATTACACAGACCTAATCGATCACAGAACACATTCTGTAATTGATTATGCGTCGATTAGAGGAGAAAACAACATCGATTAGGGAAAAGACTGTCATCGATCAGAGCTCTCTAATCGATTACAAAGAAGAAGTAATCGATATGGTATCGATTACTCAGCGTGGACCTATCGATCACAACAATCCCTAATCGATCAGAGACTACACCATGTAATCGATTACAAGGGACACGTAATCGATGAGGCGCCAACAGTAACTTTGTAACATATACTTTATCTAACAGTTGCATACTTTTCTGTGTTCACACCTTCATATATACTTGACGTATGTAACTGTAGCATCACTTCGCACCATATTGCATTCACTCTCAACCTAATCCCTTCATTTCTCATCAAACCCTAACATTAGAATCATCAAATCCTCTCGTAACCATTGTAACCGAAGCCATTAATCGAATCATCATCAGTCATAACTCCTCCTAATCGGTTACATTTCTTCGAATCATCAATCATATCCTTTAAACCCTCTATATAAACCTTTTCATGGCACCCAAAATGCATATACCAAAGAACTACAGAGCCCAAGTCATCCCTGATACAGTTCCATTACCCCAAGGAGACCTAGCCTTAACATACCGACATTTTCCCCCTCCTTCAAACCCTATTCCCTCAACCTCTCAACCATCACCTTCAATGGCAAAAACCCAGGGCAGTGCATCCAAGTCTAAAGGAAAAAGTCCTTCTAAAGTACAAGTTAGAGAACTCATCTCAGGGGATACCGAAGTCCCCATCAATTCATCTTTTGCTCAGGGTCCTATTGAAGATGCGTTAGAAGATATTCAAAGGCGATCCTTGCAGCAAAGGTGTGGGTATATGGATATTGCCTATCTAGAGAAAAATGGCTATCCTGTGTTTGAATGGTTGGAGCCATATAAGCAGTGGATATGTATCAAAAATCACTACAATGAAAAGGTCATCAAGGCCTTCTACTCCAATCTAAAGATACACACTACCGAGTTAGAAGGAAAAATCTCTGGGATCACAATCTCATCAAAGGTCAGAGGCAAGAATTTCTCTTTTGACTGGAAACTTTTGAACCAATGGCTTCACATGGATGGACCAGGAATGGAAGAGTACAATACCTGGCAAGAAAAAGAAAAATTCTTAGATGAAGAACTCAAAAAGATTTACAGTCCAGACAGCCCAATCCAGGGAAATCTCAAGCCTGCTCAATTGCCTTCTGCCTACAGAGTCCTCTACTATGCCTACTTCAGATGAATGGTAAACAAAGCAGGAAATTTCACTCTTATCCTTACATTGACAACCCCATTCTGCCCATGCTGATCAACAAAATTCCTATCAATCATGGGCAAGTCATTTGTGAGGAATTTTTGAGGTTCCAAAAGACCAAACAGTAAAAACTCCTCTTCCTTTTGCTCAGCTTATCTCCTTCATCCTAAGCAGCAACAAGATCTTTTGGCTTGAAGAAGATCAGAATAAGGAGCATCCTCGATGTGATCTAACTACCCTAAAGAAAATGGGGTTGCACCCTTTTGGCAGCAGTCACACCCCTTCCATTCCTCAACTGGTAATTCACATTGAAGAGAGACAACCTCAAGAGGGACTTGATCAAGGAGAGGTGAATTCGTCTGCCTTTCACTCATCTGAACATGTCCAAGATCCCATGGATCAGGAAGCAGCAGCACCTGCTCCTCCAGTTCAGCCTGAACCTGCAGCACCTGTTCTAGAAGAAGGTGCCCCACTCCCTGTCAACATGATTAATCAAATTGTGGAGAGAGTATCTGTCAGGGTTGTGGAAGAATTGGCTCTGGAACACCAAGCCATGGAGGATCGATTACTGAAAAGGTTGGTGGCTGCTTTGAATGATTTAGTGGTCAAATCAGTCAAGGAGAGCACTCTGACCATCTTCCAGGGATATGATGCTGTGGTGGACATGCACAAATTCCTCCACAATTGGATGGCTGGCCTAGAGAACATTCTGAAGCAGCAATTTCAAGTCAACCTTCCTGGTACCCCACTATCTCCCTTTGTCGGGCATGGAGCTCATCAGGTATCCCCAATTCATTTCGTTCCTCAATCCACTCCCACACACTCTCATCCCTCTTCTCCAATCCCTACCAAAGTAGACTCTCCCAAACACAAGCCCTCACCTTCCTCTCCATCCAAGAAATCCTCCTCAACCTCATCAGACAACCAAGACCCTCCTCCATCTCCCATGAATATCACCACCTCTTCTCTTGCCCAAACCACAACTCCATCAATTCATCCCTCTGCTATATCCTATACCCCTAAATCAGACCCTGCTCACACCTATGTCAGGAAGGGAAAAGCTGTGGTAGTTGATACTACTCCAATTTCTCCATTAGTCTCTTTTGATGATGCAAAAAACGGGAGAAGAGACTCAGTATGTCAAGGGCTGAGGAAAGTAACAACATTCAAGAAAAGGCTGTGGAGGCTGCTACTATATTATCCTCTATTGCTGCTGAAGTTTCTCTAAACCCTAAAGTCTCTGAAGACATTCCCATAGATTAGACTCTTCGGGAGATTCATGAGTTGGCAGAGGCAATCAAGCTAAGTATGGCCCAAGAGAAAGTTGTTGTAGAAGAAGCCTCAGATTCTGAAATAAAGGCCATCACCAATATTCCTCCAACCGATGAGGATGTAGTACTAGAGGAAGACATGAGCATGGCCATGGTAGTCTATGAAGGAGAATCTAGGCCTGTTGCCATTGATCTGTTGCCATACATTCGGCAGCAAACAGAAGAGCTTCACTCTCAAGTTGAAGAATTGTCTGAGAGGCTAAACAAGAGCCAGTAAGAAAGAGAAGCCAAGGATTTCGCTAAGGCTGAAGCTAAAGAAGAGACTCTAGTTGAAAAGTGAAAACAACCACATCTTGCATTTCCTAGTTGGGGTGTCCAGAAGCAAATAAAGTTCAAGAAGACTGCTCAAAAGAAAGTAGTGGATCCTATTCAGACTACATCAGAATTTTTGGAATCTGATAAGGAAGAAGAGGGGTAAGAAGTTCAATCTGTTGCCAAAGGGAAAAGAATTAAGAAAACTGCTCCTAAGCCGGCTGTCAAAGCAATAACAAGGAAGAGTACCAGGGAAACCAAAGGCATTGTAATAAAGGAGATCCTAAGACTCCTGCAAAGAGGAAGGTGATAGTGCTGGCTGTCACCCAAGAGGGGGGTGAATTAGGTGATAGGATAAAAATCTTAAACTCTTTACAAATCTTCTTTTTTCTAGAAGCACAATGAAGACAATCTTTAAAATCCTTTTCAATTTATCACTGAGAATATTTCAAAACATTAAATGCGTTTAAAGAGTATATAATTTAGATACGCTGGAAACTAAAGGAGTTAAGGGAAGGAATAATGCAAACATAATTTATCCTGTTCGGTCAACCCAGACCTACATTTAGTCCTCAGGCTCCACCTGAGATTTCTACTACCCTCTTGTTTAATCTGGGCACAAGAGAAGCCTTTACAACCCACAAGTTTAGCCGGGCACTTGTGAAGCCTCTACCACAGGTTTTACAATACGGGATCACCTGCCAACCTTTTCACAGAGTTTTAGAATTCTCTCTAAACACTCCCCCTTACAATCTGTAAGGTTACAACCCTGTTCTTAAAGCACCAAGCTTTAGAACAATCTCAAACAGTAGAGGATTTCAATAAGTATGTTCACTCAATGAACTGATTATGATAAACACTTAAGTACAGAGGAATATATGATGAGACTACAATTCTAGAGCTTATCAATCTGACAATGTGTGGGCTAGCTCTAATCTACTAATTTACTCGATTCATCATTTCTGGGCTCACTGATATATATCCAATACTCTGTGCATAGCCTCTTGTTTTTCATCTCGTATCATCTTGTCATGAAAATGCGTCGTGCGTGCGCTCGCTATTTTTCTGATGTCTTCAAGTCTTTATATATGGTAGTATACTTTTCTATCCGTTGGAGACTTGGAGAACTAGCCGTTAACACCTTTCCTTCTTTTCATGCTTCAACTGTTCTTGCAGAGAATAAGATAAGAGAGACAGAGACTGTGAGTAACGTTATCCTGCTGCTACCTGCCACTGTACTTGCATGTCAGCTTTTTCAGTAGCGCTAGTATGATTTGCTATCGCTAACTTCATAGTGTAAGTCCTGCACTTAAGCTATTAGCTGAACAAATAATCATTTAATGCACAGCAGATGCTATCGCAAGCTTAGTCTATTAGCTCAATGAGATAGAGACAATATCTAAGGAATTTCAAATCATTTTCTATCAATAGACATGAGTATTATAGCTAGCATATTCTTTTAGTTCAATGTTTAGCATACTAGCCATGTCATCTTAATAAGCATTCTTCTATCGATAGCTAATATCATTATCACTAGTTACTTGTTTGCTCATTAGCTTTAAGGATACTGAGTTATTTGGTTATTCAAAGGTAATTCCAGGTATCCTACTATCGATAGAAAACATGTTAGCGCTAGCAACTATGTTATCACTAGTTGATTCATTTGCTCAGACACTAGTTATCAGAATGTTTATTCTCTGAGGTATTCTGTTATCGATAGCTCAACCTATTATCGCTAGCTGATTTTATTAGCTCAAGGACTTGGTTTATATTTCTACTAGTTGTTCTTTCTTTCATTTATCAATGTTCTCAATGAACTTCTAGCGATAGGATATTTCTTTAGCGATAGTGAATGACTTAGCGATAGATACTAGCTTTGTTATTACTAAGTCATCATTTGCTATGGCTCTTTTCTATTAGCGATAGGCTCTAGCTCTAGCGATAGTGATCTGTTACCTATCAAATTTTACTTGATTAATTCTCAGGTAACTTACACTTATTTACTTATGTTATCCGTGGGGTCAATCTTCATCAAAACTTAAGATTCTAACATTCTCCCCCTTTTTGATGATGACAAAACATAAGTAAACCATATACATTAAAGCACGTTCAGAGCATAAACATTTATATCACCATAAGCATATATCAGAATAAAATAATGGTAATGCATGTTCAGAGCATATGATATAAGTATGTTCAAAGCAAGAGTTGAGATGAAAAATGTACAATTTTATTCTGTATTGCAGAAGGAAATACTAAACACAAACTAAAATACTGTTAAATGTGCAATTTATGTATGATGCAAATGAGATCGGCTTCAGGGAATGATTCAGGCTTTTTGATTCAATCTGACTCAGGTAACTTACACTTATTTAGTTATGTTATCTATGGGGTCAATCTTCATCAAAACTTAAGATTCTAACAGAAGGGTGCTCCTAAAGGAAAATCCTCGAAGCTTCCTCCAAAGAAGAAACCAAAATAGCAGACTCGTCTGAAGAAAATGCTTTGATATCTTCCTCCTCCATCTCCTCCTAAGAAGAAAGCTATCACCAAGAAGAAGAAAGCACCTGCTAAGAAAAGGGAAGTTGAAATTCAGACTGAGTTCCTTGAAGATCCCTCAACTGACTCTGGGAGAATTAGTAGTGAATCTGGGGACTACGACTTGGACACATCAAACTGGAAGGATGACTCAGAATCAGACTAAATCAGAAAGCATCCATCAGCCTTACACCCTCTCATATGCATCATTTATACTTTACATGTCTTTATCAGTTCATTTATCTCATTTCATATTTATTTTCTTTTGTACATCATGAATTATGTCCTTCTAAATACTTATGATATCAATATGCAGTTTATGTTCAAATCTTTTCTTGCTCTATTATCTTCTTAATTGTGTCTAATGTTTTGTCATCATCAAAAAGGGGGAGAATGTTAGAATAATATATTTTGATGATAACTAAACATAACTTAGGCATGAAGATAGGTTGGATAAAGGATCAGAAAATAACTTAGAGAAAATCTGATAAGAAACCTTAAGTGATGCCTAATCGATCAGGGATAGATTGCAAAGATAAGAATATGGCCATCTAATCGATTAGAGGCCCCTGTAATTGATTAGAGGAATTAGCCTAATCGATTAGAGACACATAATCGATTAAGAGATGTTAGCATAATTGATCATAAAGCAATAATCGATTAAGAAGAATAAGCCTAATCGATTAGAGAGCTATAATCAAGTAAGACAAGAACTATAATCGATTAGAGGATATTGTGTAATCGATCAAAAGAATTATGTAATATGAATTGTAATCGATTGAATATGCCTAATCGATCAGGCTTCTCCTATAATCGATTAGGCGAATGATCTTCTAACTTGATATCCAGTGATGCAGATGTAATCTATACATAATCGACATGTGATCGATCAGAATCCATTCCCTGTGATCGATGAGAGGCTATAATCGAAGTGGCGATAAGTTTTGTTTAGAATGTCTATTTTGAGCTTTCAAAGTACAGAAATACACATGCCCATTTAAAGAAGTTTATGTTGGCACGCAACCTTCTCTGAAATAGAGCCATTAGACTCACCAACCTCTTCCAACATTAAATGAAGAAAGGTGAACTGAAGCAATACAAGTACAATGAAATTAATGCTTTCCAGAGATCATTACTAACACTCCATATCAGATTAATCAACGCAACAGATATATGTTCTCAACGGACAAATTTCCAGAAGAGACTATAAAAGCAACTGTGGAGAAGTTTGTTGGAGACATTGATTGCCACATTGATTATCTGTATCTACTGCATTCAATACTCTTAACACTTGTCAAAGCTTATTGATTATATTCTTCAGTGTGTAACATAATCTGTTCAAAAGAGTGAACTATTCTTCTACATCTATTATCAAGTGAGGATTACTCTTAAGATAGTGGGATCTTAAGAGTAGGGTGTAATCTTACAAGTTGTAAGGGAGAGTGATCAGTAAAGAGAGAAGCTTCTTGCTGTCACTTGTAAAGGCTGTCAAGAGCTTGATTTAATCTGAAGTATTAGTGGAACCCAACTGAAGGTTGGAGAACTGGACGTAGGCCAAGTTTGGGCTGAACCAGTATAAATTGTGTTGTTATTCAAGTCAAATTTTAAAAGCACAATTCACCCCCCTCTTTTGCATTCCTGCATTTTTACAATTCTTGCCCTCTCCCTATTTTCTTTTGGTGATTGCTGCATGTTGTGCTTCAATCTTGAATTAGACTTCACAACTTTCCACTTCACCCAAGAGTTGAGTTAAATTGGTATGTCCATATTTCTGCTACATTGAGGACAATGTAGAAATTAAGTGTGGTGGAGGATGTGTTTTGTATTGGGTGAAGTGGGTTAAAAATCATTGCATCTTGGTTATGTTTCTAGCTTCAAAAAGTTGGAAAAATTTTGAAAATTTTTAACTTTCCCTCACTTCCACTTTTGTTCCTCCTTGGACTTGACATGATGTTTTTGGAATTGTTTTGGCAATATGGGAATTGTTTCATGCTTCTGGATGTGTGTTGATGCTTTTGACTTATCTCCTTGATTGGCAACTTTGTTGATGGAAATTGATGCTTTATGGTTGAATCTTTGTTGTAGTTGATCTGTGTTTATGAGTTTAGGAGAATTAGCCATGTTGTAAGGTTTATTTGAGCCCAATTGTTTATTCTTGTGTGATATCCACTTGTTGCCATTCTCCATAACTTGTTTGCATTCTTGATAAAAACTTGTTGCATCTAGTGTAATGAAGCATGATAAAGGCATTCATTTCATACCCTCACATCCCAAACACAAACCACAAACACTCTTTCCATTTGTCACCCCATTTGAGCCATTCGCTTGATGTTTTGCACAAATTGCCAATATGTGTAAAGTTGCATTATTGCTTGTATTTGTATATAAGCATGCCTTATATAGAGAAAAACAAAAATACAAAAAGAAGAAAAAGAAAATGTGAAAAATTGAAAAGTTGAAAAGTTGCAAAAGTACAAAATAAGAAATGTGTAGTTGTTGGCAAATGCAATTAGTGTTTTGGATTGAATTGGGCATTCAAGCATGCACAACATCACATTCCTTTCATTTCACCATGCCATGTGACTTATTCTATCATTACAACCCTAAAAGACCTTTTGATGCATTACACTTCTTGCTTTTCAGTGAAGATCTTAGAATCCTTACAAGCTTATGGTAGAATGTGTTTCAAGGTAGATTTTGAGAGTAGAAAATGAACCCAATATGGTGAGAAGAGTAAAACACTTATCCTTGAGTAACTTTCTCCTTTGCTCATCCTCATTGCATTAACTACACTCATGGTTAGCTTTTTAGCATCATTTCATTCCTCATTGCTTGTTGGTTGAAGGGTTGTTAATTTGTATTAGCTCATATTCAATTAGCATGTTAAAGTTCTCATTTATGCCTCACTTACCATTTGTGCTTAAGTTTAAAATTTGTCTTTGTCTGGGAGTACAAAGGTTCAAGTGTGGGGGAGTTGACAAATCTCTTATTTGTAATGCTTTTATATGCTTAAACTGAGGCAATTAACATGATTAAGATGCAAGTTTGGTCTAATAATGTCTAATTGAATGTTCCAAACTCTCAAGGGAAATGACTGTAAAATTAGGAGTAATTAGCCATAATTGTAGATTAATTGCATTAATTAATTTATAGGGCTATTTGATCTTGGTTTTATCTTATTCTCACTTGTAGGGTCGCTCAGGACCAAAAGATTGGACCAGGGATGAAGAAGAAGACCAAACAAAAGA
This sequence comes from Mimosa bimucronata, assembly GCA_037074515.1. Lineage (NCBI taxonomy): Eukaryota > Viridiplantae > Streptophyta > Magnoliopsida > Fabales > Fabaceae > Mimosa > Mimosa bimucronata. The sequence goes on along the minus strand of CM073438.1, from coordinate 29,190,765 downwards.
GGCAGAAATGAATGGTCCTCGCCGCGGCGAAAAGATGGCGAGAAAGGCCCCCTTTTTCCAGAGAGCAATGCAGCTCGCCGTGGCCTCGCCACGGCGAGCTTTGCGAATTCTGAAAGTGATAGCTCGTGTTTTTGGGCCTGATTCGGATCCAACTTAATACCCACTTGTTAGAATCTTAAGTTTTGATGAGGACTGGACCCTATAGATAACTTAGTCTGAAAAGAATTGAGATAAGAATCAAGGTATATGACTGAGGAAAAGTATTAGGTATCTAAATGTTGCACAAGTCCTATAGATAACAGATACACTATCGCTAGACTGAGAGCCTATCGCTAATACACGAAGACAAATATTCCTATCGCTACAAACTTCACTGTCGCAAATGGAATAGTTTGAGCTAGTCTAAAGCAAAGAACAAAAGATCACTATCTCTAAGACATGTCTCTATCGCTAAGGTCTCATAACAGACAAAAGACATAGCCACTGGCGATAGCATGAATAGCTAGCGATAACAGAACACTTAGACATTCAGATAAGTTACTATGTAGAGCAAATGATAACCTATAAATAACATAGCTACTAGCGATAATGAGTTTAGCTATCGATAGTGAAATCTCTTGCTGAAATATCTTTTCTGATAGCTAATATATTATCTGTATACACTGAGCAAATGAACCCTACTAGCGATAACACCAACTGTGCTTCACATGAATACTTGTTTAGCTAACAATCTAAGTGCATGATTGACACTATGATGCTAGCGATAGCTTGAGATGCTAGCGCCACTGAAAAAGCTGCTACACAAGTACAATGTTGCAGGTAGTTGGTAGTCACAGTCTCTATCTCTCATAGCTCATCTTCTGCAAGAATTAAATGAAGTAAGAGAAGAAAGATGACTGAGATGGAGACCAGCATTAAATGCCAACGGCTAGGAGCTTCCAACGAACATATTCAAACGGTCTTATGAAGCTGAAAGGAAAAGGAAACTGAGAAGAGATATAAAATCCAAGACTTGAGCATTTATGAAGAAGAGAACAAACTGACGAACAAGCATTCATTATTTCTCATCTACTCACTGGTCAAAGCTTTATTATTCTTAGTGAGATTATTCTGTACTTCAGTGATTAACAAAATCTGTTCATTAAGTGAACCCATTTATTGAAATCCTCTACTGTTTGAGGTTGTTCTTAAGTCTGGGACTTTAGAACAGGGTTGTAGTCTTATAACTTGTAAGGGGGAGTATTTAGAGGAAGTCTAAAAATCTGTCTTGTAAAGGTTGGCAGGTGAACCTGGTTTGTAAAACCTGTGGTTTAGTGGAACCCAACGAGGAGTTGGACAACTGGATGTAGGTAGTGTTTGGCCGAACCAGTATAAAGGATTGTCTTTAAGTTTTAAAGTTTAATTTTTTTATAAGCACAATTCACCCCCCTCTTGTGCGTATTGCCACTTTCATTTGGTATCAGAGCAGGTCTTCTCCTTTTGATTCCAACAAATATGAGAAGTAAAGATCAAAAATGGCATCGTACGAGAATATCTTGCCTGAGGGAAGTTCCATCAACAAACCCCCTGGCTTTGATGGAAAGCATTATACCTTCTGGAAACTCAAAATGAAGATATACATCAAAGCTAATGGGTATAGGCTATGGAAGATCATAGAAGAAGGGGATATTGTGCCTACAAGTATTTTAGGCAACCCAAAGAGTGAAAACGAATATACTCCTGAAGATATTGCAGATGTTGAGTTGAATAGCAAGGTAATACTCATGATCTAAAGCGCCCTTAGCCAAACTGAGTTCTTCAGAATTAGCCACTTAAACACGGCAAAGGAAATGTGGGAGGCCTTGCAGATTTCTCATGAAGGAACCTTAGGAGTAAAGGACAGAAGAGTGGAAATGCTTATTGAAGAATTCCACAAGTTTGAAATGATTGATGGAGAAAAGATAAGAGATCTAGAGATCAAATTCACTCATCTCATCAATAATCTTGCTGCACTAGGAAGAAAAATTCCAGAAAAGGAACAAGTCAACAAGATTTTGAAAGTATTAAAGGGTGATTGGCTTATGAAGGTCACTGCCATCCAAGAGATGCAAGGTGAATAAACCAAATCCATCACTGCCTTGTTTGGCAGCTTTGCTGAATATGAGCCAATTCTGATAGCTCAAAGGGAAGCTCAAGGAAATCCTAAGAAGAAGTCTCTTGCCCTTGCTGTATCTGAAAGAGATGAAGAGGATAGTGATGATAAAGACCTTGATGATGAAGATATGGCTCTCATGGTCAGAAAATTTAAGAAATTCTTCAAAAGAAGAGGAGGTTTCCAGAAGGGTGGTCCTAGTTTCAAAAAGGATTCTCAGAAAGAGAAAGCTCCTGTATGCTTTGAATGCAAGAAGCGTGGCCACTTCAAAGCAGAGTGTCCAAGTCTCCAAAGATTCAAAGAAAAGGAGAAAAAGAAGGAGAAGTCCTTTGGAAGAAAGAAAGCTTATGTATCATCTATCTGGGGTGATAGCTCAGATGAGGAAGCTAGCGATCATGAAGAGAGTGCAAATCTCTGTTTTGTTGCTCAAGAGGAACTAAGTGATACTGAGGTATATGATTCTGAACCTACTTACTCTAAACTTCAAAATATGTATAATGAGATGCATACTGAACTAACTAAGCTTGCTAATGAAGTTGTAGGTTTGAGAAAAGAGAATAAAGAACTCAAGAAAAATATTTTCTCTTCTGTATCAAAAGTTCCTTCTGCGCTATTGATAGAAGATCAGCTAGCGCAAGCTCCTAGAATTGAGCTATCGATAGTCATTCCTCCATCGATAGCAAATCATTCTTCAACAAAGTTTGATAGTTGTTCTCACTGTGAAAATTTGTTGAAGGAGAAAGAGAAGCTTTCAAATGCTTTGGAAAAATTTACAAAAGGCTCAGAAAAGCTAAACATAATTTTGAAGGATCAAAAAGCATTTAGAAACAAAACTGGAATAGGCTATGAGCCAAAGAAAGCTTCAAAGAAATGGGAAGAACCTAAGGTGAAACCATACATAAATATTTTAGGAAATCTTTGGAATATTCTTCACCTTATAGTTTTTGCAATTATTGTAACAAGAAGGGGCATACACATTCAACCTGCAATCCAAGGAAATATGGAATTAGTGGGTCATATAAGTGGGTTCCTAAAGGAACTTATGTGCCTAAAGTTTTCACAAACTCAGAGGTAAAGACTAATCATAAAGGACCCAAGAAAGTTTGGATACCTAAATCTGTCTGAATTTGTGCCGGTGTGTCTTAAAACATCCAACAAAGGAAAATGGTATATTGATAGTGGATGCTCAAGGAATATGACCGGTGACAAGGACAAGTTCAACAATCTAGTGATAAAAGAAGGAGCCAAAGTCAGTTTTGGTGGAAACCAAAGTGGAAAGATCACTGTAGTTAGGGAAGTTGGTCCTGTCAAAGATGTATACCTGGTGGATGGTCTGTACCATAATTTGCTGAGCGTGAGCCAAAGCACTGATCATGGTAAGTGGGTAATTTTTTATTCCAATGAATGCCTTATCATTGATAAAAGGGATTTAGAGTTAAACAAAACTAATCTTATGTGTAAACTAAGAGCAAATAGAAATGGTAATTTATACACTTTAGATTTATGCCAACAACTTGAAGAAAAGTGTTTTATCTCAAATGATGAAACCTGTTGGCTATGGCATAAGAGACTAGCTCATGTAAATTTTATTCAACTTGATAAGCTTATTAAAAAGGAACTAATCATAGGTATCCCTAGTTTTAAAACTAAACATAATTTAATTTGTGAATCTTGTCAAATGGGTAAGCAAACAAAGTCCTCTTTTAAAACCAAGAAGATAGTTTCCACAAGTAGGCCATTATAAAAAATCCATATGGATCTGATGGGCCTGCAAGAGTGAAGAGTCTAGGTGGAAGTCTATACACTCTTGTAGTTGTGGATGACTATTCAAGATTTACTTGGACTATGTTTCTTTCCTCAAAACATGAAACTTTTGATGCCTTTTGTGTGCTTGCTAAGAAATTACAGAATGAAAAGGGCATCAAGATTGTTGCAATCAGAACTGATCATGGAGGAGAATTTGAGAACAAAGAGTTCATGGAATTGTGTGATGATTGTGGAATTGAACACAATTTCTCTGCCCCGCGTACTCCTCAACAAAATGGTGTTGTGGAGAGGAAGAATAGAGTGCTCACAGAAATGGCAAGAAGCATGCTGAATGAGAAACAATTCCCTCAAACTTTTTGGGCAGATGCAATGAGCACAGTATGTTACATCTCAAATAGAGCATACATCAGAAAGGGAATGGAGAAGACTCCATATGAGCTCTACAAAGGAAGGAAGCCCAACATCAGTCACCTAAGAATTTTTGGATCCAAGTGCTATATTCACAACAATGGGAAGGTAAACTTAGGTAAATTCGATCCAAAGTCTGACATTGGCATATTTATAGGATATTCAAATAGGAGTAAAGCATATAGAGTATATAACAAGAGAACTCAAACTGTTGAAGAATCAATGCATGTAGTGTTTGATGAAACTCCTCAAGAAAAACACTGTGATAATGAGGATGAAGATTTTTCTCATGTTTTAAAACTTTCACTATCGATAGCCTCAGAGCCATCGATAACAAATGCTAAATATCAAAATTCAAACATTTCAAAACCTCCCCTATCGATAGCACCAAAGCCATTGATAGTGAGTTTTGAAGATGATGCTGAAAATGATCAAGATGAAGCTAATGAGCTTCAATCCTCTATAAGACATCTTAGGCACCATCCTCCTGATCAAGTAATTGGAAAAATGTCAAAAGGAGTTAGAACCAGAAGGCAACTACAAAATGAAATAGAATTTTCTGCCTTTATTTCTGAAATTGAACCAACCTGTGTTGATGAAGCTCTTGTTGATTGTGACTGGATAGTTGTAATGCAAGAAGAACTTAATAAATTTAAAAGGAATCAAGTTTGTGATTTAGTACCTAGACCAAGAAATCATCCTATCATTGGTACTAAATGGGTTTTCAAAAACAAACTTGATGAATCTAGTCAAATTGTCAAAAATAAAGCCAGATTAGTTGCCAAAGGATATAACCAAGAAGAAGGCATTGATTATGAAGAAACTTTTGCTCCCGTCGCAAGAATTAAAGCAATAAGGATTCTACTAGCGTTTGCATCCATAAAAAATATTAAACTTTATTAAATGGATGTTAAGAGTGCCTTTCTTAATGGGTATATTAAAGAAGTATATGTTGAGCAACCTCTTGGTTTTGAAGAAAATTATAAGGTTGATAATGTTTACAAACTCAAAAAGGCTCTTTATGGTCTCAAACAAGCACCTAGAGCTTGGTATGAGAGGCTTAGCACATTTCTCATTGAAAAGGGTTTTTCTAGGGGAAAATTAGACACTACCTTATTCATCATGCATAAAGATAAACACATGCTTATAGTTCAAATTTATGTTGATGATATTATTTTTGGTGCTACTAATGAAAAGCTCTGTGAAGAGTTTGCTAAGATGATGCAGGGTGAATTTGAAATGTCAATGATGGGAGAACTAACATTCTTCCTAGGCCTGCAAATAAAGCAAAGGAAAGATGGCATCTTTATCTCCCAAACCAAGTATTGTAAGGAAATTCTCAACAAATTTGGGAATGAGCAATCTAAGGATGAGGACACTCCCATGAGTACCTCTGCCAGTGTAGATGCAGATGTCAAAGGGAAAGTAGTTAATCAATCTCATTATAGAGGAATTATTGGATCCTTACTTTATTTAACAGCTAGTAGACCTGATATTCAATTTAGTGTGGGAATGTGTGCTAGATATCAAGCAAATCCTCAAGAATCCCACTTAACTAATGTAAAAAGAATTTTGCATTATTTGAAAGGAACTCAAGAGCTTGGGCTGTGGTATCCCAAGGGAACTTAAGAGTACCTTCTTGCTTATTCTGACTCTGACCATGCAGGTTATAAGACAGATAGAAAAAGTACAAGTAGTCAATGTCAATTCATTGGTGGATGTTTAGTCTCTTGGGCCAGCAAGAAGCAAAATTGTGTCTCCCTTTCATCTACAGAGGCTGAATATTTTGCAGCAGCAAGTTGTTGTGCTCAAGTTCTGTGGCTTAAGCATCAGCTTAGAGATCTGGGCTTAGAATTCCCAGAAGTGCCTATTCTCTGTGACAACACCAGCACAATAAGCTTGGCCAAAAATCCAATTCACTATTCTAGAACCAAGCATATTGATGTGAGACATCACTTTCTGAGAGATCATGTCCAAAAGAAAGATGTCAAGGTGGAATTCATCTTAACAAACTTGCAACTTACTGATATCTTTACCAAACCTCTTGAGCCAGCCCAATTTATCTTCATCAAAAAGGAATTAGGAACGGTAAATCCAAATGAGTTGTAAATATCTTTGAAATATTATGAATTCAATTTCATTTTATTCACACAGATTAATCACTAACTTAAGCATCAAAGTGTCAAATCTCAAGTTTTGCAGGACTGACCTATCGATAGTGAGGTTCACTATCGCTAGCATATGCAGGGCAAAGCTAAGGTTGAGCAAAGATTGCCATCGCTAGCCAAGTATAATATCGATAGCAAAGTCAGTCATCGATAGCCGGAAGGAGTGAGTAATAAGTCTAAGTCACTTGCTCAGTGTGGGATCATGCCTACTAGCGATAGCAGCTCATATTAGCGATAGCAAGTCACTTAAGTCAGAATGCGAAACGTTAGCTGATGTACTCCACTGATGGTAAACCCTAAACCCTAAACTTATAAAGCTAGATCACTTACATTTGCATTCATTCACAAAAAATCACTTTCTCTTCTACTCTAAACACTCTCTGAGCATTCAAGCATTCATCTCCAAATCTCTCTGTTCTCAAAACCCTAAAATGGCCAAAACCAAAGTTCCCCAAGTTTCAAAGAGTCCTAGCGCTAATCCATCTCCCAAATCAGCTAGCAAAAAGTCTCGTACCCAGAAGAGTGTCTCCTTTTCTAAAGAAGTTACTGAGAATCACCCCAAGCGTAAAATAGTAACCCATTCTGAAGTTCCCTATCTGACAAACTCTCTCTCAACTCCAAGCGCCTTCTTCGCAGAGAAAGGAACCCTAGATAGGGCTGCTATATGGGTAGATTTGGAATATTTCAAACAACAGGGTTTTGACTTAGATGCCTGGTTGCTTCCTTACCGGAACTGGCTCAGAGTGAACAATGATTACAATGAAGACGTTCTAAGGTCTTTCTACTCGAGTTTGAAAGCCATTGCAGAATATAAAAAGGGGAAGCTGGTAAATGTCACCTTTGGAGCTGATGTGAGAGGAAGGGGTATTATTTTTGGGTGGAAAGCACTCAACAGAATTCTAGGGTTCTCAGGGGAAGACTACAATAGATGGTACATGCCTGAGAAGTACCCTGAAGAAGAACTAGCAGAGATCTATGAGACTCAATCCAGCAAGCCAGCAGACATGCTTGTGATAAACCGGATCCTCCATTATGTGTATACCAGGATTATGACTCACAAGTCAGGGAATTTCAGCAGTTTTGCAAAGATTGACAACCCGTGGTTGGCCAATCTCATTCAAAAAGTCCTACTCAATCCGGGCCAGTTGGTTAGTATGGAAATGCTAAGGTTTCTGTCAGACAAATCTGCCAAGGCTCCTCTACCTTACCCTCAATTGGTATCATACATGCTGGAGTATATGACAAACCTCTTATTTGTAATGCTTTTATATACTTAAATTAAGGCAATTAACATGATTAAGATGCAAGTTTTGGTCTGATAATGTCAAATTGAATATCCCAAACCCTCAAGGAAAATAAGTGTAAAATTAGGAGTAATTAGCCATAATTGTAGATTAATTGTATTAATTAATTTATAGGGCTATTTGATCTTGGTTTTATCTTATTGCCACTTGCAGGGTTGCTCAGGACCAAAAGATCGGACCCGGGACGAAGAAAAAGGCCAAACAAAAGAGGCAGAATTGAAGGCCCCTTGCCGCGGCTTCACCGCGGTGAGCAGACGGCGAAATGCACCCAAAAGAGGAAGAAATGAATGGTACTCGCCACGGCAAGCTCACGGTGAGAAAGTCCCAATTTTGGCAGAGAAATATGCTCCTCGCCGCGGCGAGAGGACGGCGAACAACGCGTTTTGCAGAATTTTCAGTCGCATTTTTTGGGCCTGATTTGGGTCCAACTTGATACCCACTCACATGACCCGACTTGGGGGGCATAAAACACAAAACTTAGACCCTATTAGGGCAGATTTGGAGTCCCAAAAACCTAGCCTCCCATTTTCTCTCATTTCCTCTCATCTCCATCTTCATCTTTCTCACTTCCTTCCACCCAAATCCATGGCCTCTCTACTTCCCACCTTGGTTGCTGTTCTTCCCATGGAGTAGTAGCTAGGCTCCACCATTCTTGGTGGTGGGAGCCAAGGGATGAGCTTGAAGCTTGAATAGGGGAGTTTTTCTAGTTTTAATCCTTCTTCCTCTTGCTGTAGGAGTATATTTATAACATTTGGTTGTGTTCTTCATTTCTATATGTTGTATAAGGGTTGGAAACTATTTTATGATGTTTCTTTCTTGTTGAATACTTGACATTATGCTATATTAACTTTGAGTTTGATGAAATTTATGGGTTCATGATTTTGTTATTCTCTTAGTGAAAATTATGTGCTAATGCAAGGTGGCTTGGTTAGTGGATCAAAAGTGTTAAGTGGTTTTGCATGAATGGAATGGAACAGGAATTAATTAAGTGTTTTTAGACATTGGATAATCACTCTTTTCAACCTTAATCTTTGTTTGGGTGGCCATCAATGAGTTAGGGTTAATTGAGAAATTAAGTGCAATTGTGGGGTGGCCTAAGTTGTGGATTTAAAGTCTTGCATGATTAGTTAGTTCTTGAATTTGGCAAATTGCATGAGTGGCATTGGACTTCAATCCTAGAGTCTTGATTTATTATGTGGGGTTCCAATAATCGATTAAACTCTAGGATTAATTAAGTGGCAATTCAGGGTCCTGGTTGTTGGATTAGGAGCCCCTTACGATTAGCAAATTCATACTGATTTTGAACTTAATCAACTTAGGTTAAATTAAGTAATGTGCGGGGTTCTGGCATTAATTAAGTTAACCTAAGCCTAACCTAGAGGGATTCCTCTAGGGGTCTTTCAAAAATCAACAATTAACTCCCTGAAAACCTTTAGAAGCAATGATTCCCGAAGCTTTCATTCATCAAGAATGATTTCATTTCCCTTCCCCTCCAAATCTCACTTTTATCTTATTTTTATCTTACTTTTGAACATATTACACTATTTGCATCTTTTCTAAATCAAAAACAAAATACAATACTTTTTACCCGCTTTCTCAAGTTTGTATATTAGCTACTAGGTCATCTTTTGCGTTTAGGCTCCTCAAGTGAACGACACCCGGGGGTTAGCTTCCACTATCCCCTTGGTTCTTATTTTCTTGAAGGGCGGACCCAAGGGCGCGCTACACGCACACACACTCGAAAGAGGTGGGGCACTTCAGTATACCAAGATCAAATGTTTAGGGGATGGAGAGAACAAGAAATACAAACAAGTCATCACCTCTACCCTGAAAAAGATGGGAATCCCAGTTTGAGCAGTCAAAGGTATTTCTGGTTCTCAGTCTCAGGCTTCTAATGCCTCTTCTTCTTTTGCTCAACCTAAATCCACTGAAGAAGAAGCTCAATCCTGAAGAGCTCCATCTCCTCCTCCTCCTGCGTCCAAATCTTCAGTTTTGTACAAAGAAGCAGTTGAGGAAATAGTCTTCAGACTCTCTGCAGAATTCAATTTTGCTCTGGAAGCACAGAAAGCAGAGTTACTGAAGCCTATCCAGGAGCTTCAGGCTCAAGTAAGGAATTTAGAAGAATGCCTGAGTCTTCCTTCTCAGATCACTAAGCCAAGAGCAACAACCTCTCAAGGTACATCATCACCACCTTACTCCCCTCTTCATCATTCTCACTCACCCCTCCACTCCCAAAACCACTCTTCTACTCCTTCCCACCATAGCCAACCCCCTTCTCCTATCCAAGTTCAGACCAACCCAAAAACACCTATCGATAACACAATCCCTATCGCTAGCCCTCACTCACCTCGTCTACATATCGCTCAAATCCCACCAACACAAGGACCCTCTACCGCTACCATTTCTACTAGCGATAGCCCCCTCTCTCCCAGACCTTCCACCACCTCTGCCCCAACACCTTCACCAACCCCTATTGCTAATCCACCTATTAGCAATAGTATTCCTCCTTCTCACACCACCCTAGCGCTACTCCCATTCCTATCCTTCCACCAGACATTGATCCCACTCCCTTCTCTGGCACTATGATGACAAAAATGGGGGAAAAGGATATTGACGCTTCCATGGTTGCTGAAGAGGTTGAGGAAGTTGTCAGAGGGACAGCCAGAAGCTACATGGCATCTGAGTATCATATAACTCCTCCTCAACCTTCCAATAAGCCTCAAGCTCAATCTACTAAAGCACCAGAAATAGACCTGTTCGCAGAAGCACTTGTGATAGCAGACAAGTATGGGATTCCTCCAAGTGTCTTGACTGCCAAACCTATCCCAGTCTCTGTTCTTCCTCCTAGAACTGATGGGGAAATAACAATCCAGGATAAGCCCAGCACCGGAGATAAGTTTCAAGATAACATTCAGAAATTGCTAGTGTCTGAGGCTAAGAAAAACAAGAACAAAGAAAGGAGCAAGAGGAAAGCCGGAGAAGAAGTCTCCTTCAAGGTCATCCCAAAGGCTACCCCTGAGGCTCCTAAAGCTCAGAAGATGAAGAAAGTAGCTCCATCTCGTCCCCACAGAATGTCAAGAGAAGAAAAGAAAAGGGCTGAAAAGGAGGCTGCTAATAAGAAAGCCCTTGAAGAGGCCTTGAGAAAACATAAAGAGGCTATTGAGAAGAAGGCTGCTTTTGAGGCAAGAAGGAAGGCAAGAATAGAGAGGGAAGTAGAGGAAGCTGTAGAAAAGGCAGCAAAGAAGAAGAGAAAGGAAATTGCTCGAGGAAAAAGAGCATGGGTTTACAAAAGAAGGTTTCATTCATCCAAGGCTAAAGAATCTACAGCTATTTCCATTACTGAACCTTCTGAAAACCTTGAGCAAACCAAGTCTGAGCTAGTGAGAGCTAAGAGAGAAAAATCTAAGCGAGACAAACTCCATCAAGATAGATTCTTCTACTCAGACTCTTCTATCTCTGACTACCCTGATGAAGAATACATGACCACTCCCTCCTGTGAAAATTTTGACAATGAGAGTGCCTTAGTTTTTGAAAACCATTATACATATGCATTATACATGGCCAAAACCGATGTACTTCCTTTTGCAAAGAAAATATGACAAATTCTCTTTTGTGTTATACTATTTTATATGCTCTGCACATATTTTATCTTATATATGTTTTTACTTATGTTTTGTCATCATCAAAAAGGGGGAGAATGTTAGAATCTTAAGTTTTGATGAGGACTAGGCCTTATAGATAACATAAGTAAAATAAACATATAGCATATAACTTAGTCTGAAAAGAATTGAGATAAGAATCAAGGTATATGACTGAGGAAAAGTATTAGGTATCTAAACGTTGCACAAGTCCTATAGATAACAGATACACTATCGCTAGACTGAGAGCCTATCGCTAATACACGAAGAGATAAGGATATTATTAGATAATGAAGTCTTGGCAATAAACTAAGACAAATATTCCTATCGCTAAAAACTTCACTGTCGCAAATGGAATAGTTTGAGCTAGCCTAAAGCAAAGAACAAAAGATCACTATCTCTAAGACATGTCTCTATCGCTAAGGTCTCATAACAGATAAAAGACATAGCCACTGGCGATAGCATGAATAGCTAGCAATAGCAGAACACTTAGACATTCAGATAAGTTACTATGTAGAGCAAATGATAACCTATAAATAACATAGCTACTAGCGATAATGAGTTTAGCTATCAATAGTGAAATCTCTTGCTGAAATATCTTTTCTGATAGCTAATATATTATCTGTATACACTGAGCAAATGAACCCTACTAGCGATAACACCAACTGTGCTTCACATGAATACTTGTTTAGCTAACAATCTAAGTGCAGGATTGACACTATGATGCTAGCGATAGCTTGAGATGCTAGTGTTACTGAAAAAGCTGCTACACAAGTACAATATTGCAGGTAGTTGGTAGTCACAATCTCTATCTCTTATAGCTCATCTTCTGCAAGAATTAAATGAAGTAAGAGAAGAAAGATGACTGAGATGGAGACCAACATTAAATGCCAACGGCTAGGAGCTTCCAACGAACATATTCAAACGGTCTTATGAAGCTGAAAGGAAAAGGAAACTGAGAAGAGATATAAAATCCAAGACTTGAGCATTTATGAAGAAGAGAACAAACTGACGAACAAGCATTCATTATTTCTCATCTACTCACTGGTCAAAGCTTTATTATTCTTAGTGAGTGATAACTCCTAGAAATTCATGTGTTGTTAGCATATTTTCCTTGAGTTTTATTAAATCATTGATAAATTTTGGATACTCAAGATAGGAAATGTTCATTTGATTTTCAGTCGCATATTATTGTATATTTATGTAGATTTTGATTGTTTTTATAGTTAGTTTCTTATTTTGTTTTATGTAATTTTTGTAGGAATAATTTGACACAATAAACAAGAGATTTTAACCCTCCACTAAGCTCCCAATTGAACAAAAATAAGAAGAAGCCAGAGCAGCCCAAGGAATAAAGAAAAAGGCAAGAAAACAAAGCAAAGGACCAGAATAAGTGGGAAGCCACAGCGAAACCCACGGCGAGCAGCAGCAACTTCTGCCCAGTTTTTGGTCAGCTCGCCGTGGCGAAGCCACTGCGAGCTATACTTATTTCTGTCATTTTTGGACTTCGCCGTGGGCTCGCCGCGGCAAAACCCACGGCGAACATTGCGTTTTGCTACGTTTTGACAGAAAACGACGGACTGAGTTAAATAAAAGGAAGGGTTTCGAGTTGAGCCTTCATTCTTCGACTTCTGGGCATTCTTGGGGGTGTTTGGCTCTGCTAGGGCATGGATTTTGGTGGGGATTGAGCTTAGGCTTGGATCTTAGAAGAGATTTGGGCTTCCTCTCTTGGTTTATTCTATCCATCTTCATTCTCTACTCTTGTTCTATTTTGTAATGATGTATATATATGCTCTCATGGAGTTGTTGGACATGAGTGGCTAAATACTTTGATTCTAAGATTATGTTGAACCCTTGTATGTATTGATTCTTGATTCCTCCTCTTAATTTGTGATTAATGATATCTATGTGCTTATTTTACTCCGTTCCTAATGCTTCTAAGTGCTTGATCACCATTTAGATGTTGGGTTCACTTGATTTATGACTCGAGAGAGCTAGGTTGAGTGTAGAACTTGGGTAGAGTAGTGCAAGAACCGGAAGTTTGCATGATGAATGGATGGTTTTGTTGGTAAGATAGAGATATACTTGCTAGCCTTACATAGTCACATTAGGGTTGGAGCTTGATAATTGGGTTTTATTAAATTGTAGCAAGAGATTGTGCAATTAATAAGACTAAACACTTGTTCTTGACTTGAGAGAGCTTTTACGAGTACTCTATGAACCCTAGATTAGCACGTGGTTTCGTTGAGAGCATATTTGAGAGGAGGTTAATTGAGTGTTAAGAAGTATAAGGGGGATACATAATCTTAGGACCCATTTTATCCTTGAAGTTGGAGAATCACTTGTTTATAGTTTTATTTTCATTTTATTTTCTTATTTAATTTTCAATCTCAACATTTGTGTCACTCAAATTGGGTGAGAGTGTAATAATCATTGTTTGACCGGGTTTTGGACAAATCCTCGTGGGAACGATACTTTTCTCATCACTTTATTACTTGGCGCGACCCGTGCACTTGCAGCGCTGGGCGAACATTGAGATTATTCTGTACTTCAATGATTAACAAAATCTGTTCATTAAGTGAACCCATTTATTGAAATCCTCTACTGTTTGAGGTTGTTCTTAAGTCTGGGACTTTAGAACAGGGTTGTAGTCTTACAACTTGTAAGGGGGAGTGTTTAAAGTAAGTCTAAAACTCTGTCTTGTATAGGTTGGCAGGTGAACCTGGTTTGTAAAACCTGTGGTTTAGTGGAACCCAACGAGGAGTTGGAGAACTGGATGTAGGCAGTGTTTGGCCGAACTAGTATAAAGGATTGTCTTTAAGTTTTAAAGTTTAATTTTTTGATAAGCACAATTCACCCCCCTCTTGTGCGTATTGCCACTTTCACCACTCACTTGACCCGACTTGGGGGACATAAAACTCGAAATTTACACCCCATTAGGGTAGATTTGGAGTCCCATAAACCCTAGCCTCCCATTTTCTCTCATCCTTTCTCATCTCCATCCCCTCCATCGTCCATTTTCCTTCCTCCAACTTCATGGCAGCCACTTCCTTCTTCCTTGTTGGTGTTTTCTTCTTGTAGGACAGCAGTTAGGCTCCACCATTCTTGGTGGTGGGAGCCAAGGGATGAGCTTGAAGCTGAATAGGGGAGTTCTAGTTCTAATCCTTCTTTCTCTTGTATTTATTCTTTTCTAGGGTTCTAGCTAGGAGTATATTTATGACATTTGGTTGTGTTCTTCATTTCTACATATTGTATAAGGGTTGGACACTAGTTTATGTTGTTTCTTTCTTGTTGAATACTTGACATTGTGCTACATTAACTTTGAGTTTGATGAAATTTATGGGTTCATGATTTTGTTATTCTCTTTGTGAAAATTATGTGCTAATGCAGGGTGGCTTGGTTAGTAGATTAAAAATGTTGAGTAGTTTTGCATGAATGGAATGGCATAGGAATTAATTAATTGTGTTTAGACATTGGATAATTACTCTTTTCAACCTTAATCTTTGTTTGGGTGGCCATCAATGAGTTAGGGTTAATTGAGAAATTAAGTGCAATTGTGGGGTGGCCCAAGTTGTGGATTTAAAGTCTTGCATGATTAGTTAGTTTTTGAATTTGTCAAATTGCATGAGTGGCATTGGACTTCAATCCTAGAGTCTTGATTTATTATGTAGGGTTCCAATAATCGATTAAACTCTAGGATTAATTAAGTCACAATTCGGGGTTCCGGTTGTTGGATTAGGAGCCCCTTACAATTAGCAAATTCACTTTGATTTTGAGCTTAATCAACTTAGGTTAAATTAAGTAATGTGCGGGGTTCCGGCATTAATTAAGTTAATCTAAGCCTAGCCTAGAGGGGTCCCTCTAGGGGTCTTTAGAAAATCAACTAAACTCCTTAAAAATCTTTCGAAGCAATGAATCCCAAGGTTTCCATTTATCAAGAATGATTCCATTTTCATTCCCCTCCAAATCTCATTTTTATCTTATTTTTATTTTACTTTTGAACATATCACACATTTTGCATCTATTCTATCCAAAAACCAAATACAATACTTTTTTACCCGCTTTTGTTAGTTTGCATCTTAGCTACTAGGTCATCTTTTGCGTTAGGCTCCTCAAGCGAACGACACCCGGGGTTAACTTCCATTATCCCCTTGGTTCTTATTTTCTTGAAGGGCGGACCCAAGGGCGCGCTACACGCACACACACTCGAAATAGGTGCTCTTCACCAACCATATAGCAGGGGGACATCCGTGGCAAATTTATCCAAGATTTATCCATCATAGGACTAAAGATATTATCAAAGAAGAAAAGAGCTTAATGAAATGTGCAAATGAATTGGAAAGGATCAAGGGCTTATAAAAGGAAATCTAGATGTTAGTAGCGGTTATAAAATCGCTACTAAATACGCCATGAAGACTTTTTTGACCGTTGGGAGCATGTGGGGTGCAAAATAATGTTTATTTAACTAGTAGCAGTTACAAAACCGCTACTAAAATCGCTACAAACCCAATAAGACCGTTGGAACAGGAGCATGTGCCATTTATATTTGACTATTTAATTAGTAGCAGTTACAAAACCGCTACTAAAACCGCTACAAAGCCAATTCGACCGTTGGAATAGGAGCATGTGCCATTTATATCTGACTATTAAATTAGTGGTGGTTCTGAACCAAGCCTTTCTTTTATGGCAATCTTTCTTCATATGCCCTTTCTTCTTGCAAAAGAAACACCTGACATCCTTCTTCATGTCGGCCTTAGCAGGAGGAATCTTGTTCTTTTTCTTTTTGTCATTCCTCTTTTCTTGCTTCTTGCCGCCATCCTTATTGAAGTTTTCCACCATATGAGCTTCCTTAGGTGCACCCTTTCCCTTTAATAAATGTCTAGTCTCCTCTTGCACACACATGGACATGAGCTCATCAATTGTCCATATATCCTTATGTGTGTTGTAGGAGATTTCGAAAGTTTCATATTGTTTTGGAAGGGACTTTAGAATTAATTGCACCAAGAATTGCTCAGTTGGCTCCATATCGAAGGGTTTCAGACAAGAGGATAAATCTCTCATCTTAAAGATATGTTCCCGCACCCCGCCAAGACCATGAAGCTCCATAGAGCATAACTCTAACATGATGGAACCACCCATCTGTTTGTTAGTTGGCTTATATTGTTTCTCAATAGCTTCCAAGTATTCCTTAGTGGTCTTGCATTTCAGGATTGCTTCCTGAAGGCATTTTTGGATCCTAGTCCTTATGAGTAGCATGGCACGACGATTAATCTTTTCCCAAAAGCTATGATACTTCTTAGTTTCCTCATCTGCTGAATCAGCAGGCATAGGGGGCCTTGGAGTCTCAAGGACAAAATCCATTTCCATGCACCCTAGTTGCAGAAGGATATCATCCTTCCATTCAGAAAAGTTGTTGTTATCCAAAAACACATTCCTACCAGCTTGAGCCAATATGCTAGTGGGAAACATGTTAGTAGGAAACTGAGATGGAATATTAGCTGCGTTATTCAGAGAATCAAAAACAGAAATTAGACATATAATTTGAGGCAATCACAATTCACTGTGCCATGCATGCTTTAGAAAAACCAATAAAAAGCATACAAATATAAATACATATCACTAAAATCTACCTGTGGGCAAAGAAATTAGCATAGTATGTATTTATCTCAAAATGATGGAACTAAAACACATTTATATCTCCTTATACCTGTGGGCAACTTAGGAAATAATAAGGTCATTTTATCCCACCCTAATTAAATATACTCTTATAAATATCTGCCTGTAGGCTAAGATTAATTATAATTGCATATTTGATTACAATAGATATTTTCTAACCATATGTGATGTATGCAACTTAAGAAAAGGATGTTGTGGCTACTCCTTTAAGGAAAAAGCATGTCACAAAATATCATAATGTGCATTCATTAAATTCAATTATATGCACATACTTTATTGGGAATTATTAAATTAATTTGACCTTTATTTAATTTAATAACACTCCCACTAATTATAGCATCCACAAAAATATTGTTTAATAATTAATCTATAGCATATATCACTTAATAATTCCAATATGTGAAATAGCCAAGATTAATTTTCTTAAATTTAAACAAATAAAAATGATGCTAAAATAATTACACATGCTAAAAATATGACATATACAATTAAAACAATCATAAAAGCCAATATGTTTAGCCATATATAATTTCTGGAATTTAAAATATAAATAGCTGAACAATTTAAAACATTAAAAAAGCCTACAATGTAATTCCAAAAGCAAAATAGGACAAAAATTGAATTTTCGCAGCCCAAATATGCAATAAAAAAGGTTCTAGGCAAAAATAAATAAAATAGGCCTAAAAATTGCAAGCCCAGAACGCGTTAAACCCATAACTGAAATAGGCCCAAACGCTCTAAATGGCCCAATGAGAAGCTTCAGGTTTTTTTTAAATAACAGAAAAGCCCAAAATCTAGGCCCAAAACGTGTTGGCCCAGCTTGCTGCATAAGTGAAACGCAGCGTTTCACTTAGGCCCCAAATGGCGTCGTTTCACACGTAGCTGATGGAGAGCTCTGCATGAGTCAAAACGGTGTCGCTTTGACTTAAGTCAAAACGCACCGTTTTGACTCTTCTTCCTCCCCACTCGAATCTTAAACCCTAACCCGACTCGAAAACACGTGACCCAGTCTGCACCTTCTTCCTCAACTGTTGTGGCCGGAAAAAGCCTCGGGTTCTGAACACAACTTAATGGAGATTTTATCTCCAAGTTTCTTTCATGGTTTCAACATGCAAAAATTCAAAAACCAACGAGTATCACATGAAAAATCCCAGTTTTCTTTTTCTTCATGATTTTTCAAAATTTCAGAGGATTTTGTTCAACGAAAAATTAGCTTACTGGAACTGAAATAAACATTGGAACAAAAATAGATTGATTTTCTCCAAGAAAATTTGGCTTCAACCGATTGAAAATCAAAAAACCAGATTGAAAATTCAACAAGACGGGAAAATTTAAAGTGATAATTCTCATACACAGATCCAAAAACAAAATTACCATACAAAAATTAATTTCATGTGATCAACAAATAGTAAGGTAGAGAAAAAATAATTGCTCTGATACCACATGTGAGAATAAGATAGCCAAACATATAACATATATCATTCATACATGCTATCTTTAATCAGAATAAGTAATACAGCGGAAGTCTAAATACCTCTCACCATTGTTATTGTTTGATGAGTGAAAGATCTATGTGGAACTGCAAAATAGAACACTGTCAGAAATCACCCAAAGCTCTTCTAACTGGAGTACGGCACAGTGATGGTATCTGTTGTAGTAGCCTTAACCAGTTAGGGAACCCGGAAGTTAGAGAGAAGAAACGCTCTATGTAATTTGTTTATCTGCCGTATCTAATGATTTTGGCGTTGGTCTGTTTGCCCTATCAGAAAACCCCCTTTATATAGATAACCTATCATGAAAAACCCTAACTTTGACAATTGGGCCTATATGTTGATTATGGGCCACCTAAACATTATTATTAATCCTAAATATAACTAATATGATAATATAATAATAATAATCTAACACTGTTGTTGGTTAATGTTTCTTGATTAAGGAGAACGTGGATGCTGAAATAATATTTGAGGGTCCTTTTGAGATTTACTTCATAATCATAGGCTTTTGATTGTGATTGAAAATGGATTGAAGAGTTAGGAATTTATTTGTAAGTTTTGCAATTGTTAATCTTAAAGAAGTGCTTTCTTATTGATAAAGTTTAATGTTGAAGAGTCAAAACGTTTAGAAATATGTTCAATAATAAAAAAATTATTTACAAGCAACCCATTATCTTAAAGGTTGAAGATAGTTTAAACAAATTATAGATTTTCCTAGTTATAATAAAGAGTTGGGTAGCATAAAGTAAATTAGGATCTAGGAGAGACGTAAAGTAATTATATGAAAATATAGGTATTAATTTATTTATTTATTTAAATAACACGTGAAAATATAGGTTCCACTAATGCTATAAGTTCATCAAGGCAACAGTGAAGAAAAAAAGGAGTTGGTTTAGGACTAAATTCTGGTAACTAGATAGCAGTTTCACTACATTTCATTAATCTTGTATGAGTAATCTCATAACATCTATTAAGGATTTACAGTAAACTTTAGGGTCAAAAGACCGCTCTAACCTTGTCAGAAATATCCACTATATCATATAGTTTAAATTAGATATAACTAAAAAAGTTATATTCAGGAGGTCGAGCCTCGCAAGCCACACAATTAGAGGAAAATAAATTTACAGTAATTGTGTGGTAGGGCCTTGTGCACACTAACATTGCAAGATTAATGTTTATTTATAACATTTTTCCTGGTTTATAAATTGATATGCATGATAATGAATGAAATAAAATGGCACCAAAATTCTGAGCCTCACTCTTTTTGACATATGTTTTTATAGAGGAGTAGGGAGATATAAGTGCTTTCTTTTTGAGGTAGAAGGTAGTATTGATGGGCAAGGATGCCTACCGAGAGATTGTATTTAATAGTCTTAGTTATATTATTTTATTTTACCTGTGCTTGACATAATAATATAATTTAAATTATTATTATTCATGTTGTGTCACTCCTCCATAAGGAGATCGGATCACAAGCACAGGTAAGATGCTATCGACTAAGATAGCCAAGTTATTATTATTAATTATAGTCATGATAGATAGAATTAGGCACATATAGATATATTAGAATTATAATTACATTTAGCTCCTTAAGCAATATTAGATATAATGAGGTATTAAACAGAGAACTTACTACTTAATTGATTTATAAACCACTTGAGATTTGAATAGTAATTTTATAAATTTTACAACATAAAAGCCCGTTCTAAGGAAGAAAAGGTTTTACATAGTATTTCAAAGAAAAAGTTTAAATTTATTCAAGCTTTTGGGCTCCTGATAACTATATCAATCGAGTAGTTCAAAATTGATTAAACTGCCTTAGTAATATAAAAAGTAGATGTTACACAAAAATGTGCATTTTTCACTTAGCCACTGACTTGGATCCATTTGCTCTCTTCCAACCTGGCTCAACCCTACTTATCATGACTTCCTAGGTTAAACCCTTAGATTTTGGTAGCACTAAACACCATTGCCTCATCTCCCTTCATCTTCCACTACAAATTCTCACTTATTTCAACCAAAATTTCCACGTCCTACCATATGTATAACTGCTAGCATCTCACTCTCGCTGCCATGGGCACCAAGTTGAGCAGCTAATAAACACCTCTTTTTCACTAGAGCAATGGATAGAGGTTGATCTTAGAGCTTCATTAGGAGAGTTTACCTCTAATTTCTCTCTTTCATTATGTTACTTGTATTATATTCTAGGTCTAGGTCTATTATTTGTCATGTATTGATTGTTGTATTAAGGTCTCATGCAATTTAGAGATTTTGGTTGTAATTAGACTCCCATTTAAGTGGATCATGAATTATGAACCCTGCCTTTGGATTGTGGGTGAACCCAACCCCTTTCCTCAAATTTGTTTAGAAAAAAAATAATAATAGAGGAGGCCTGGAAAATGAACTCTTTAATTCAATCAATAATAAATGAATACAAATGACAAATCTAATAGCAGAAGGAATAATATATAAAATAAAAATATTTAAATTCAAATCAAAATCATAAATCAAATCATGACCCTGAATATAACAAGGATAATTTATGTATACCCAATTTTATTGAGATATTGAAGATGTTAAACGTTTTGTATTTTTTACCTACATAAGATTTTGGTGTTACAGAATTGAACAGCTTTGAAAATTTAGGAACACTAATGCCTAATAGTTCCAATAGAATAGACATAGAAAATATAGTCAATATTTCAAAAGTTTAAGAAAAAAAATGAAAAATCATGCCCAAATGCATTACATCATGGATGAAAATATGGGTTGAAGTTGTAACACTTAAACTTTTACTACTATACTAAAGCATTTTAATTGATTTATAACCACTTTTGAAAATGTCAGAAGCCCGAAAATACGAAAAATTCAAAACTATTTTTTTAAACATTATTCCAACCTTACTTTTGGTTGGAATGGGCTTTTCAGACAAATTGGAACAATTTAAAACCTTTTATAAATCAAAGTGGTTCATAAAACAATTAAATTACTTGAATCCTCTCATCTTACAACGCAGCTGTAGTAACCATTAGTGATATGTATACATATATATACAGTTATATTTTGATTACTTTACAAGTTACTATCTTGTTCTACTCACTTTTAACTTATAACACACCCACATAACTAGGTTCTTAAAATATCTATCTATGGTGATACAAAACATAGCAGGTATTCCTGCTTTTTCATATTATCTTACTTCTTCTCCAGCTAGCCTCTCCTAATCTGAGATACTTAAAATGTTTGGGGAGGGGGTGAGATTGAAAATCCCAATAGCAGTTTCTTTCGTATGAGTCCATGCATAATAAATCATAAACCTTAACAATGTTGATCATCTTTATCCTTATAACCTCTACCAACCACTACTAATGATATATTCATTAAATAGTGGAGGTACCTCTACCTGCAGCAGTATTTCATAACCTCTGGCAAAGGGGGAGCGACCCACCTAAGCCTTAGAGTACTCCCATCGTAAGCTCTAAGGAAAAATTACCATTGCTACAGATATTTTGCAATTTATGCATGCTGTGTGCTTTAATAAAATATGTTATGAAATAAACTGCTACCTGTACCGCAACTTCAAACCTTATTTGGCTCTTTTCCATTTCGCTACCTCAGTATGTCTATATCACTATCAGGACCTACACTTTCATATAATAAATAATAAATTAATATATATGCTTTTTGTAATTCCTAAGCATCCCTCACGTTCCTATGATATTATATTCTTCTACCCTTCCCTTTTTAATATATTTCTTAAATCAATATTTCTAACTTTAAGCATCAAACAATACAAGCATGTACAATCACAAGCATCAATGTATCTTTTTTTTTTTATAACTAAGATAGAAGCCTCAACTAACCACTATGGGTTTGAAACACCCAGTACAATCGTTCAAGATAATCCGTTCCAGCTCACAAGGTGGTTTATCCATAGGATGAAAGCCATGAGGTGCATGTAATCCCTACTTAGCCAAAAGATCAGCAGCTCCATTAGATTCTCGATGAACAAAAGAAAGCATAACTTCCCAGTCCCTGCTCATAAGATCCTTTATCTCTTTCAAGAGACTATAATCTTGATGATTCATATCTAATGAGTTTTCCAGGAGATCAATTACGCATGTTGAATTAGATTCTAAAATAATTTTTCTCCATCCCAAGTCCCATGACAATCTCAAACCAGATAGGCATGACCAAAGTTCAGCATATAATGCATCACCATGATCTAACCTTTGCAAGAATCCACGTTGAAAAGTGCCATCAGAATTTCGGATTAGGCCCCCACATGCAGTTGCATCCATTATACTAGAGAAGGCACCATCCACATTTAGCTTCACCCATTCTCCTAAAGGGGGTTCCCAACCAGTGTCACTCTTTCTGAAATTCGCACCATCTATGAAGGTTCCAGCAAGACGATTCTTAAGCATGGTCATATTTTTAATTATGGCAGTAACATTAGAAACGATTAAATCAGCAGGAACCTTTTTATTCTCAAATATCAGCAAGTTTCGTCGACGCCATATCCACCAACACGTGATTGTGAACTGAGTTGCCCAGTCTTTACTTCGTCGCAGGTTCCATTTGAGCCAATCATGAAACCTTAATGAGTAAAAAGTGGTCCATTTATTAGAATCTACAACTTTCCTCCATACTTCCTTAGCTTGGCCACACTCTCTTATCACGTGATCAGTATCTTCGTGCTCATCACCACACACAGGACAGGAAGCATCATTTGTTAAGTCTCTTGAGTATCTTGCATAATTAGTTAAGAGACGACGACGTGCCGCAAGCCATAAAAACGCTTTACACTTTTGAGGTGCTCTAACGTTCCAGAGATTCTCCCACCTGGTATTATTTCCAGCTTCATCCCCATTTAGCTTAGAATAAGCAGACCGAACAGTAAAATGTCCATGTCTATCCCATAACCACTTGACCTGACCTGTGACCGAATCAACATTAATGCCCTCATTAACCTTCTCCCATGTATGTTTAATACCAGCCCAAGTGTTGGAGCCATTACGGGTCATATTAATAGTGGGAATAATGTCATTGCCACACTTATATTTATCACGCATGATTTGAACACAAAAAGCATCCCCGATCAGTTACCATCTTCCATCCCAACTTCATTAAAAAGGAATGGTTTTGGAATTTGGCATGACGCAAGCCTAAGCCACCTTTCCTCATTTCTTTGCACACTTCATTCCATGATACTAATGGAATTTTCTTTTTCTCATTCGAACTGCCCCATAGGAAGCTTCTATTTAGCTGGTCAAGAGTGTCACAAACACTAACTGGCAGGTAAGATGTTTGCATGACATAGCCAGGAATTGCAGATGAAACTGATGAGATTAAAGTAGCTCTTCCTGCCAAAGATAGAGAATTCACCTTCCACTGAGAAAGTTGGGATTTCACTTTGTCAATCACCTCATTAAAAGATGATTTTCCAACACGATCATGGTGAAGAGGAACTCCCAAATACTTCCCAAGATCACCAGTTTGGGTAAAACCCAACTCCTTACTAATCTCCGAGCACCTGGTATGATTCATGTTAGTTGAGAAAAAAACACGAGTCTTAGAAATATTTACCTTCAAACCAGAACACCGAGAGAAATAATCCAGACAATCACGAATCATTTCTGCTTGATTAACAGAAGCCTCAGCAAACAAGATAACGTCATCGGCGAAAAACAAATGAGAGATAGGGGGTCCTTTCCGGGTCAATCTGATAGGACGCCAATGATTACTATTTATCTTCTGTTGAATGAGATGAGCAAGCTTCTCCATACAAATAACGAAAAGATAAGGAGAAATTGGGTATTTTACCTAATTAAATTCAATGGATTTAAAATAAATTTCCAATGATCATATTTTTCTTCTATATTTATAATAATTACCTACAACTTAACTTATTCAAGTTTCAAAGCTAACACTTAATACCCCGATTTAAGATTTCAAACTGACTTTAACATCAATAATACAAATTCATTTCATTTCAGATTTTTAACCAAATCATAGCAACAAAATTGAACAATATTAAAGCTTGACACATTCCTAATCTCCTTGATTGTAAAACTTAATTTAATCTTTTTCCCAACTTTCATTTCAGCATGCAAACACACTTAATCATCCCTTCTATAATTTTAAAACGGACCAAAGCATATCAATCACCATAATTAATTTTCCCTTCACAGTATAACTTTTAAACATGTAGAATTCTTACGTAAGCTCTTACTATTTATATTTTCATATTAGCCGAACAAAACAAAGGAAATCAAGTATACCAAGAACATTTAGTATGTTTGAAACAAAGCAAAGAGTCATAGTTCACCCAAAAATTAAAGAAGAAAAGAGGGGTCATTAATTGTCTCATGCTAATGATAATCACTTTAGTTTTTCTTTAAAGGGACGAGATAATTACTCTAGCAATAACTTAATTAACCATATTATGTTAATTATTATAATTTTCAACATTCCTTTTAATTTAATTCAATAGCATCCCTGTTTTAATATTTCCATTTCAATATATTAAGGAATTAGAAAAGCAATATATTTTTGTTCATGAATTCAAAATATTATATTGGCAGAATATGCATTGCAAAAATATTACTTCTTTATAATTAATATGCCTATCAGCTATTTTATTTTATTTAATAAGTTCAATCATAAGCATGTTTATGATTTTAAACATGCCATCTCTAATACCCCACATAAACCTCATGTATCGACTTTAAACCATTTCTCTTGTAAGTCTATTCACACTAGCTTCCCGAGAACCTTAAATAAAAGACGCAGATTTGATTAATCACTAACCATACTATAATTACCTAAAACATAACTCCTATTTAAGATACTCTAAAATATACCTTAGTCCTTTAAAATGCCTGTTTAACATTTTTATCATTGCTACATCTTGAAGCAAGCTTTCTTGCCTCACATCACTTTGTTTAAAGTTCTTAACCTTATTAGTAAGTTAGACTTGCTCCTTATTTTTACCATGCCTACTTTACTTTAAAACATCTAATAATGCAATGTTCACAACAATTATCTAGCCTCAATCTTAACAACAACAAAAATTCAGATTCACCTAATTATTCACATCACTTCAAAACATATCTAACAATTCAATAATCCAATGAAATCAATTGAATGTCAATTCAAATATGATTTTCAAGAGAAAAACGCAGCAGTTATGTACCATTTTATAGGATTATTTAAACACCCATTCTTTCTTTTAATTGGACCGGACACTTCACCCAAAACAGCGCATGCAAAATTCAAAATTCATCATTCCTTTTTCTTTTCCTTAACCCCACGTTTCTGTCACATAAATCCAGAGAAGAGATTGACCAATAATGGGAATATAAACAAACATGCAACTATTTGAGAGACAATAATTCACCCTTTAACTCAAACTCCATTTATTTATGGAATCATGAGAACCAAACATTGCAGCAATTAAGCAAAAGTCAAACCAAACAAGAATAATAGATTACACACCCTCTGATCAAAGACATAACAAAGCAAAAGGTTTTACACACAAACAACTACTCAAGATACTCATGCATACATGTCTCTCAATAACAGTAATAAAAATTCTCTTTCATTTAATACATCAAATAATTGCCTTAGACACCAATACTATTCAGAATTTTGATTTCCTTTTTAGAGCATAAAACCAATCATGTTCCTTATTCTCTACCCACTAAAATCCTCATATATATATGTATATATACCTAAACTTTAACAATTCAGCAAGAACCGAACCAACAAAGCCAATAGAAAAGGACCAGAAGTTCTCAACCATCCTCATAGTACCCAATTGCACATAATAAATTCTAATTAGAGTCCAATATCACAAATCTTCCCTCCCCTATCGCTAAACCCGCGAAGCAGAACATACCAAGTAGAGAAGAGAAAATGAAATCACTTCGTCTTCAACCAACATCAATCTTATACAATTAAACACCAATTTCATCATCTTCATCATAGGCAGAAACATCATAACAGAAGAGCAGAAATTCAAACGAGAAATCGGCAGAACAGGGAAGAACAAGAAGAGGATCAGAATCAAACTACTTAGAGAATCATTCCATTATTTCAGCTGAACATATATTACAACAGAGTAGAAATTCGCGCAGAACAAAGGAGGAACAGAAATTTAAGCCTCAAAGAAATTAGACCACGGAGAAAAACGAGCAACCAAGAATACATCCCAAAATTAAACACAAACTTATTTGGGAAAATTAATTAGAGGTCCCTGGGAGGACACATAATATAGGAGAAGTCCCACTAAATGCTCAAATTAAAGTAGGGTCCCAAGGGACCTTATTATTATGTTCCAAACCCAAATTACCAATTTATCCTTTTGATTTCAAAGCATGTCTTCCTCTTTCCTAGGGCTCAAAACTGTGCTTCTTCAATCTTCCTCTTCCTCAAGAACGTGCCTTACATCTCGCCTTAGATCGTCGCTGCTGCTGTGGGCTCGCCGAATGTCGTCAATTGTGGCTGATTGTGGCGGTGTCATCGCGGTGAGAAGTGATGTGAGCAGTGAGCAGGAAGGGAATGAAGCCACGGCCCACAGAGAAGTGAGGCTCACTCCATTCCAAACACAAAACAAGAGGTAATAAAGTACTGTCATTACAAATTCAATTACTTTGCCTTTTGTAGTTTTGTTTGTGTTTGTAAATTAAATTGTACCTAAACTCATGCTCAAAATGGTATTAGGCTGAAAGCTTATCTTCACCACAAACAATGAACTAACTCACAGATTATAATGGACATAAAGAGGAACCATTTTTTTTTTAAAAAAGGAGAACAATTTTGGTTGAATGTTTGAGCATAAAAGACATACTAACATGCAAACCTTAGTGATTTTTTGTTGTATTTATTATGTGAGTTGGTTTCTCATTTGTTGTTTATGAGGGCTTGGGTTAGTGCTATGTTTGGGGGTGTATAAGATCTGTTTTTTCGTCCAAAAACAGGGGAAATCCGAAAAGGCTGAAGTGTTTTTTGTTTCCATATCAGTTAAAATATCTGTTGTCGTCAGATGCTCAAATAGTTGTTATTGCAGGTCATTCAGTTGTAAATAACAACTTTCCAGAAGACAGTTAAAATTTTGAATGAATTTTATTAGGGGTGGCCTTTATCCTCTGTTATTTTGCTCTATGACAGGGGTGAAGTAAAAGGTTGAAGCTTTGTTGGGTTACCGCCAATGTGTTGGTATTTTAATAAGGTGTTTTCATTACTTTGATATAAAGTTGTCACAGATGCTCATTAAGTCATTATATCTGGTCATTTACTTGTGAATAACAATGTTCCTGTGCAGGGTGAATAAGAAGATGGCGGGCACATCAGGGAAGCATGTAATATGTTTGTTGCATAGAGGTAGACGATTTATAAATGGTGAAGAAGGTGAGATGCAATACATGGGGGCAGTACCATATCAAGAACCATAAAGGAAGACACTATATATGGAGAATTGAGAACGATTATAGCATCAATTGTTAAAGAGGAAGCTATTGTTACAGAGGAAGCTAGGAGAATAACCATGAGTTGTAAATGGTGCTAAATACCATGTACTTAGTGTTCAATGACAACTGTGACCTGATTATGTTAGAACTGATTATGTTACAAATTCTGTTATGAAACTTGTTATAATTGCCCATACAGTTGTTACAATTGCCCTAAAAATTATTACTCCCAGAAAAACGTTGTTATGACAGTAGGATCATTTTCTTGTACCTATATGTTAAAATACCGCATGTAAAATTTGTCACCTTGTGACTGGTGTTCATTAACTTGTTATGGAAGGCCAAGAAGTTGTTATAGAGAGCCCAAAAGTTGTTAGAAGGCAATCCCATTTTGTTGTGCTGAAATGTAGCATTAAAGAAATTAAATGCCTTGTGACTGGTGCCCAATAACTTGTTATGCATGGTCAAAAGTTGTTACAAATAGCCCAAAAGTTGTTACAACCAAAATTTTGATACCTTGTGACTGATGCTCATTAACTTGTTACGCAAGGCCTATAAGTTGTTACAAACGGCCAAAAAGTTGTTAGTACTTAAAAATTATACACATTGTCACTGGTGCTCATTAACTTGTTATGTAAAGCCAAGAAGTTGTTACAGATAGTCCAAAAGTTGTTAGAAGGCAATCCCATTTTGTGTTGCTGAAATGTAGCATTAAAGAAATTAAATGCCTTGTGACTGGTGCTCAATAACTTGTTATGCATGGTCAAAAAGTTGATACAAACAGCCCAAAAGTTGTTACAACCAAAATTTTTATACCTTGTGATTGATGCTCATTAACTTGTTACGCAAGGCCTATAAGTTGTTACAAACAGCCCAAAAGTTGTTAGTACTTAAAAATTTTACACATTGTTACTTGTGCTTATTAACTTGTTATGTAAAGTCAATAAGTTGTTACAGATAGCCCAAAAGTTGTGATGAATGCAATTGCATTTTATGTCATCTTTGTGCTAAAATACAACTTAATAGAAATTGAAAGACTTGTAAGTGATTCTCAGAAACTTGTTACGTATGGTCAAAAGGTTGTTACAAACAGCCCAAAAGTTGTTAAACCCAAAATTTGTTGTTACACAAGGCCAAGAAGTTGTTACTAACATGACCAAAAACTTAATAATTTGCCACTCGTTCTCTTAGATTGATGGCTGGAGTAGCTTTATTCCTCCCACAACTCAAGAGTTCGAATGGCACCAAAGCAGAAAAACTTAATTTATACAACTTGTCAACTAAACTCTATACAACTTGTCAACTGTATTTAGGCTTCTTGCCTTTGTTCTTCAGTTCTTCGTCCATCTGTAACCCTATGTAAGTCAAGTTGTCCAAATATGAATCAACAGCATAGAAATGCATGTTCTTGGTCTCTGTCATGTAACAAAACCAGGTAGTCGACAAGATAGACCAAATCTGTCAAGAGCAAAGTAATTTTGGTTTAGAGGCTCAGAAATCCACTCAAATGATCAGTGGTCATTGGCTATTTCAAAGAAACAAAAATTTAACTTTTTCAAACAAAGTTTGAATGGCCTAGCTCATATAACTCACCTAAATTTGGTGGGTTGGAAATTGAAGCGCGCTTACCGCAGAGTTAACTCCAGCCTCTCCAGAAGGAAATCCCATCTGGGATAAATTTAGGAATCAGTTTGAAAACCACAGCTCAACACACTAATATGCAACAATAAAATCCTAATTTTCTAAAATTGACCACCATTACCGCTATCTTCTTATTCACCCTGCACAGGAACATTGTTATTCACAAGTAAATGACCAGATATAATGACTTAATGAGCATCTGTGACAACTTTATATCAAAGTAATGAAAACACCTTATTAAAATATCAACACATTGGCGGTAACCCAACAAAGCTTCAACCGTTTACTTCACCCCTGTCATAGAGCAAAATAACAGAGGATAAAGGCCACCCCTAATAAAATTCATTCAAAATTTTAACTGTCTTCTGGAAAGTTGTTATTTACAACTGAATGACCTGCAATAACAACTATTTGAGCATCTGACGACAACAGAAATTTTAACTGATATGGAAACAAAAAACACTTCAGCCTTTTCGGATTTCCCCTGTTTTTGGACGAAAAAACAGAGCTTATACACCCCCAAACATAGCACTAACCCAAGCCCTCATCAACAACAAATGAGAAACCAACTCACATAATAAATACAACAAAAAATCACTAAGGTTTGCATGTTAGTATGTCTTTTATGCTCAAACATTCAACCAAAATTGTTCTCTTTTTTTTTTTAAAAAAATGGTTCCTCTTTATGTCCATTATAATCTGTGAGTTAGTTCATTGTTTGTGGTGAAGATAAGCTTTCAGCCTAATACCATTTTGAGCATGAGTTTAGGTACAATTTAATTTACAAACACAAACAAAACTACAAAAGGAAAAGTAATTGAATTTGTAATGACAGTACTTTATTACCTCTTGTTTTGTGTTTGGAATGGAGTGAGCCTCACTTCTCTGTGGGCCGTGGCTTCATTCCCTTCCTGCTCACTGCTCACATCACTTCTCACCGCGATGACACCGCCACAATCAGCCATAATTGACGACACCCGGCGAGCCCACCAGCAGCAGCGACGATCTAAGGCGAGATGTAAGGCACGTTCTTGAGGAAGAGGAAGATTGAAGAAGCACAGTTTTGAGCCCTAGGAAAGAGGAAGACATGCTTTGAAATCAAAAGGATAAATTGGTAATTTGGGTTTGGAACATAATAAAAATAAGGTCCCTTGGGACCCCCTACTTTAATTTGAGCATTTAGTGGGACTTCTCCTATATTATGTGTCCTCCCAGGGACCTCTAATTAATTTTCCCAACTTATTTCTTAGCTCAATCTTACTCCTAATTGAGTTTAATTTAAGTTTCAATTGATTCTTGCCCAGAAATTGCCGTGAACAGTGCCGAAGGAACAGTGAAAGAGAAGAAGAAATATGGGGAAAACTTATAAATACCACCACTCCCTTATTCAAATCCTTTCATAAATGTTCTAAATCGAAGTCTAATCTTCCATTTACATGGTTTAGATTTCAGAAATCCCTTAACCCCAAATCAGACCTCACTCAAATCGGACCAAAAGAGAAGGGAAAACAAAGGAGAAAGGCTTACCCAAGCTTCACATGAGTCTCAGCCATTTTTTGCCACCGTTCACGCCATCATCCGCCATGGCTGTTCGAAGGAAGCAGAGAGGGTGAGGAAGAGAGGGAGTTCGGGTTTGAGAGGAAGAGAAGGTAATGAAGATGGAACGAGCACGTGGGAGTATAAGGGATAGGAGGGAGAATATACTTTTAATAGGAAGTTTACCATTTTGCCCCTCCTGTTATAACTGAAAATATTTTGAATTAGGGACAGATATTTTCATTTTTATTTCCTATTTCCCATTATGCCCTTCTTTGCAAATTTTAATAACTATTTCCCATTTAATTTAATCTGAATTTACTCCAAAAAAAACTTTCCGTAGATATGTTTTAATTTCCAAATTTATTTTATAAGAACTAGATTTTTCTCCCCCGTGCGATGCACGGAAGTTAAAAATAAAAATGAAATAAACTAAAGAACAAAAATTTTTTGAGTAACTATTTCATGATTAAAAATATTACTTGAAAACAACAAAAGTTAAATACATATGGATATAAAGAATCTAAATCATTGATTGCAATTTTTTTTATAAAAGAGAAAATATGAATTATTTTTAAAAGGCTTATTGCAAAATTATGAATTATCAAAATATATATTTATATGTTCATTAGATATTCGAAGACAATAAAAGTTGATTTTATATGAATATAAATTATCTAAATCATTGATTGCACTCATTTGAATCAAACAGAAAATATAAATTATTTTTATATGGCTTGATTGCAAAACTATGAGTTATTACAATGCAGATTTAGATGTTCATTTAATTTTAATCATATATAAATAAGATGGGCAACTGTTTAAACAAGTTTGACTATTAAAAATAAACCACTAATATTAAAAATGCAATAAGGATTTAAATCAAAATTAAATATGATTCAACAACTGATTGAGCATGGTTTTAAATTGTAACAGGAAAAAAGTAATTTTTTTTTGCTTGAATGGGTGCAATTTATTTGGAATTTTTAATATGATATACTTTCCCATAAATTGGATTCTTTATTTAGGTAATATTATATATGGTAAATCAAATATATATATATATATATATTGATTGTTACCTAAAATATAGAGATATATTTGAACACAATAATTAATTTCTATACTTCAAAACCAGAATATTGGAGATTAACAAAATATATATGATTTAAATTTTTATAAACAATAATAAATTGATAAGTATGTACGTAATCAAATATTCAAATAAGTACATTTTTTTAGAGTTATGGCATATTATACATGAAATATATATATATGGATTGTTGCCTAAACTAATGACCTATTTGAACACAGTTATCAATTTGTAAATTTCAAAAGCAAAATATTGTAGATTAAAAAACAAAATTTATGTGGTATTTTTTAAACAATAGTAGTAAATTAAGATATATGTATATGATGAGAATTGATTTTCATCAGTGTAGCTTTCTAGCTAGCAACCAATTTATTTTTGACAATGGAAATGAAAATTCGAAAGGAAAAATTTCCAAATAGAAAAATAGTTAATACCCTATTGTCTAATTTACTGAGTTATTTAAACACATTAATTATTTTATAAATTTCATAAGCAAAATTAATAGTATTGATTGTAAATCATATATATATATATTTTAATTGTTGCCTGAAACATGACTTATTTGAACACAATAATTAATTTGTACATTTGAAAAGTCAAATATTGTAGATTAAAAACAAATACATATGGATTGATTTTTCTATAAACAATATTACACTAAGAGAGTAAGAGGTATGTACGTGATAAAAAAGATAATTAATATAGAATACTTTCTTAAAAGTAGATATATATGTATTTAATCATTGCTCAATATTAAATAACTTTCATACATTTATGTATGTAATCATTGCTTTGCTCAATTTTAAATAGCTTTTTAAAATTCAAAAAAATACCTTCCCAAAAGTAGAAATATATGATGAGTAATGATTAATTATTAGTAATGAAATTTGAAATTAAGAATAAAAATTTCCATTATGACTTTGATTATGTCAACATGTGGACCAGTAATTGAGTTAAGTGAAGATGATGTCATTGGACATGTGGACCAATAGGATTGTTGCTAGGAGCTTTCAAGAAATATATAGATTTTTTAAATATTAAATAATACCCCAAGAATCTAAATATTCCCTTATTAATTCTTTTTGAAAATTATATTTTATCTTCTAATTATTTCTCTTTATTTCCTAAAGAAAATAAGCCTTAAAAATTATTAAAAATATGTACAACATCAAAGTTATTTTTAATGCTTTTTAATATTTTAATAATATTCCAAAAATATTAAATAATTCATTATATCTATATTTTAAATTTTGGGGTGTTACTGACATCATTTTTTTAACATGCAAAAATGCCGCCAGCAGCTGTGAGAATAAGACAAAAGAAGCCCCTAATGGATTTCAAATGTATTTACAATACATCTGCCATTTCCATATCTCAGGTAAGAAGCCAATCAACTAACAAACAAGTCTACATTATCATAGCAGTATCTAAGCTTTAAACATGAAAATTACGAAGCTCAGCAGAAGCGCATGAAATACCAAGAAGTGCATAATTGTTTTTGGTACGAAGTCCTCAACTTTCCTTCTAACGATATCATAATATGATCTCAGAAGCAACTTCATCACTGCAACCTCAATAGCTTCTGTCTCTGAATTGCTCTCAAATGACCTAAGAAGGGAGGGGACTACATGGACCCAAGCACATTAGGCAAATTTACATGCAAGCAACGTTATATTTGATTCAACTAACAAACTAAGAGGTATACCACTCTTAAATGGATCATAGAGACGGACTATTCCATAAAGTGAACCACTTCAGTATGTGCTCTACTTGATGTACCCGCTCTTTCTTTCAAATAAATGGCTATCACCACCGAAAATGGATGAAACATCCCAACTTGATTTACCGGAGGTTCCTAAAAAAGAAAAAGAGCATCGCACAATTAATTTAATCAAGATACTCACTCATAAATTCCAATAACATATTGGGTTTGAATAGACAAAAAAAAAAAAAAAAAACTTGGAATGAAGAGATGTCACCAATATAATCCACAGAAGACTCAAACTATAAATGGTAAAAAAGGATCACTAGAGGATGAAACCCTTTCACTATCCAATGTAGGACAATCACCTTGTCAATAATTAGTTTTATAAGAAAATTTAAGTGATAGCCACAGGATATGCTAATTAATCCATGATTTCATACAAAAGAAATTGACAACCTAAGGTTTATAATGCATCATTATTCCCTTACAATTTTCTATCACTGAGCCTCCTCAGTAGTTCTCATCAATATTTTAGCAAAAGTAATTACTCAAGTGTTAAAACAATTAGTTTTCCCCCTTCTTTCTTTTGCACAAAAGAGTGAACTAAGAGTGAAGGCACGTAGAAAGTGTAACATCCCAAATATTTTACTAAAGATTAATGATAATTTAAGAGTTAATTCTAGGATTAAATTAGGAGTTAGAAAGTCTTAGAAATAAATTTAAGGGAAATGGAAGTATTTTGGAAATTTCAAATGTCTAGTTTTCCCCTTAGTTTGAGAAATTTGGAATTAGAGAAATTATTTTTTTTTTACTCATGGAGGATTATGGTGGGAGGAGAATATTAACTTAATACAGTGAAAATTTTTAGAAAATAAAAAGGAAAATCTATCTTAACGAAATCTATCTTATTACGAGGATTTAATGACTTATTTATCTTTTCCCCTTGTTACTTATTTCTTTTTTTTTTTTTTTTGTTATATACTCCCTATTTCCTTTCTATTTCCCGTGCTCCTCTCCCCTGCATCCAGAATCATCTTCACCACCATCCCATTCTTCCTTCCTTCCTTCATCTACGAGCGCCGAGAGAGGGAGGGAGAGAGCGGCGGGCCGCCGCCGCTGTGCTGTCTCTCTCCTCCTTTCCTTGCTGTCCGCCGACGCCACTAAGAGAGAAAGAGAGGAGGTCGATGGGATTTGGAGGAAGGTTTTAGGGACTGTTCTGGGGGCAAATTTCCGGCGGGTTTAAGGTTGATTTGAAGGTCTCAAATTCGTAGTAAGTAATCCCAACATTATTCCTCTCTTTTTCTTTTGATTTGGGTCAGATTTCAGGATGAAAGTTGGGGTTCAATGGTGAAGGATTGAGATGTGATTGAATATGTGAATTTGTAGTGTTTTATTTTCTGTTCTGTTTGTGCTAGCCGACGGTACAGGGGCAGGAGAAGGAAAATTTTGTTGGCTAATTTAGTAGGGTTGATGTCTAATTAGAGGCATGAAGTTGTTGTAAATTTTACTCCCTCTTGTTTGGTTCTGTTCGGTGGTGGACAGAGAACTCAAAGAGGAGTAAGTTTAATTGACAATAAGCCTAGAATTGGAACTTTATTTTGTATGATTATATACCATGATGATAGTGGAAAATTTTGGCTTCTTCCCTGTATGTATATGTGATCCGTGTTGCAAGGTTAAGGAGAGGGGGTAATGTTAAATTGAAGTGGAGTAGTTGGAGGTATATATATATACTGTTTCGGATGATTTTGATATTTTATTATTGTTTCTCTGTTCCATTAATACCTCTGCTTTAGGTGGCTGAAATTGATGGTGATTGAATTTGCATTTTTTTGAATTATGGCCAAAATCGTGAACTTTCATTACTGCCATTATAACTGAATGAAATGTTACAATTGTTGCCTTGGTGATTAAATTAGGGGGATGGGATGAGTGGACTGGGGTGTTGTTTATGTTTAGTTTTTGTTCATGCTTTAATTCATTTCGAAAGTTGGTCTATGATAATCGGAGCTGAAAGTATTGAATTAAAATTAGTAATTGAAATGATTTATTAAAGAATTGTTTGAGAAAGGAAAGCAGTAACTTGTTGGGTATAAAAGTGAAGTGGTAGGAGAATGATTTCCTTTGGGTTAAGGTGGTTTCCATAAGGGTCATAGAAGCTCATTAATTTAGGAATATGATTTAAGAATGAAACATAAGGATTGTAAAGAGTGTAGGTTATTCGTTAATTTATGTAATTGTGGCTAGGAGTTGATTATAGGTTTAGATGGATCCATTGAAGTTAAATACTATGATGTTTAATACCTGTATTGTTGCAAACGTATTTTGTGGGTGGGTGTGGTGGTTTATATTTAAGCTTTCTTAATTATGTAGTTGTGATGAAATGTGTTAAAACTAATTTTATTGCAAAAGTTGATTAAATCATTCGTTGTAGAGAAAGGTTACTCTAAAAAGTGATAGACATAATGACTATTCACTTATATGGTGTTGTATATATAGTTTGAGTTGAATATTTGAAACAGGAAGTTATGTCTATATTTACTGTTTGGTTATTACCAACTCTACGTAATGACTATCGTGTAATGAAGATTAGATGCTGTCTACTTGTTGATACTTTATGAATTTTTTTTAAATGATACGCATGTGGCAAAGTACATTTTAAGGTTCTGTTATTATGATTGAGCGGTATATAAGAAATTGGTTAATTTGAGTTTATTGTGATTTTTTTTTAGGAATCCCTTCTCATCCTTCTTTTCTCTTACAAAACCATTAATTGAGGGTTGTTTGATAGTATGGAGCAACTGAAACTTAGTACAATCCAAAGGAAAAGTTAATAACATGGTGATGTGGGTTTAAGTATGCGTAGATTAAAGCTTAAAATTGGGAGCATTGTTGTTGCTTGAGTTTAGTTAGCATTGAGCTGTAATTTCCGAATGGATAGCTATTGTTGTTGTGAGTGAATAGTGCCCCATTGTAATTTATATAAATGATATTTTTAACATTTCCTATATTTGTCATGGAAAGCTATTGAGATTATTTCATTTTCTTGTTGATATTGAAAAAAAAAACTCAGAATGAGAAATTAATATTAACTCATGTATTGATATTTCTTATGCCCCATTTTTCAATATACCAGAAATTCATGTATAGAAATAAAGTTTCCAGTGAATTGGTTGAAGATAAAAATTTGATAGATTGTCTAACATTTTTCTTTTATCGTTTACAAGTGTCGATCATATATGAAAATTGAGATGTCATTTTGTTGGAATAGTATATATGATGATTAGAATCAAATAAATCATTTGGGATGTTTTTAGAAACTTTCATGCTAGGCCTGTTGTTATAAATATTCTTTGGAGCTTTAATTACTAAATAATCATTTTGCTTGCTAAAAGTAAATTCACCCCATTCATGCTTGAAAATGTTTTTAAAGAGGACTGAATACAGAACGCTGGTTACTAACAGCAGTACTGTTAGTCCTTGGTGCACCATGGTTAACCCGAGCTCACTTGATATTCGTGGGTACAGCACTCACGTTTGATAATCGTGAGATAAGTTCTCACGCTTATTATTCGTGGGTCTTGGACTTGCGCTTGTTTCGTGGCCTTGTGCTGCGCTTGTCTTCGTAGCCTCGAACTGCGCTTGGTTAGTTTACCCTCGTGGACTTTGTGTCCACGCTTGTTATCCGTTCTGTTGAGGTCCCTCTGATAAGAGACTCAATATTTCAAACCGATCTTGTCATGCAAATTATTTATTATGTGCTTGATTGTATCTATCTAATGATCTTTTAACAGTATCATTTATGCTTACGATTATGTATTGTAAAAATGGAATTTTATTATATATGTTGATGCTATAGGAGAATATTAGATGATTAATGGAGATGAATGAGAAGCTAAATTTAGTTGAAGTTTCTTGCTTTGGTTTAGAAAAATGGTTTTTGTTAAGAACGTGAATGCCTTTAGCAGAAAAGCTAGTCACATAAATCTTCTTATTCGTAGCCTTCGGGTTGCGCTTGATATTCGTAGCTGTGAGCTACGCTTGTTCGTGGCTTTCATGCTGCGCTTGTAAATTGTAACACCTTACTCTAGAGACATTCTCTAGAGTCCTTTGATTGAGTTTGAACCACTAATGCTATTAGAAATCCCAAGAATGATAGAAACTAAAAGCTTTTTCTCAAATCTCTTACTTGGACTTCTAACTTTGAAAACTCATAATTAATTGCTTTTAAACTCAAAAATAGTGATTCAAAACTCAAATTTTAGCTCTTAAAATATTCTTTATAACCATGATAAAACCTTGGCTCAATTTGGTCCCATTAACTCTGAAAAACCTTCTTATATTTTTCCAGACATATTAGAATTTCGCAGGAAATTTCTGTTATGTCGACTAACTTGCAAAATTCATATCTCCTAATCTACACGTCCAAAAATTATGCATGAGTACTTGATTTAAAGCTTAGGATGTGTACTATATATCTGAAAAATATCATGGGCTAACTCAAATGATAACTGGACGAAATGTCTACCACAATATTACTTGTTCACATGCTCTCGTAATTTTTCTATGTGTAGATATAACTTTCTACATGAAGTAGAGTCTAAATCTTGGTTCCATTATAGGTCTTTAACCTAATGAGGCTCCTTATGGAGTTTATACATACAAAACAAAATATATTAAGTAACTATAAACTCCAAAATATTCCAGATCCTCCTTGCCTTAACTAGAGATCTGCTTGCTTTTCCTTTCCTCTAGAAGTGCTCGGTCCTATGGGTGGGACATGGAAAGAGAGGATGAGATTTGGGGAAATCTCAATAGCTATAATCATAATTAGTATATCATGTATGGTAAAAACTATGCATGTAAAAACAAGTCAATGAGAATAATACCTTACAAGCTGATTAACTGTAAACTGTGAACTATAAACTGTAACTAATTTCACACATAATCATGGCAAAATAACTGAGTAAGGATATTACATATTCTCATGCCTAACTGCTGCATAAATGGCAAAAATATACATGCAACCAAAACAAAATATACAAAATTGCAAATTAAAACTACCTCTTGAAAAGTCTCTTTCTATAGCACTTCCTCTAACTAGGCCTCCTTGTCTTTCTATTTTTCTTCCTCTTTTTCTTCTTTTTATTTTTCTCTTCCTTTCTTCTCTGCCTCACCGTCCTCTCACCTCCTTTGCATTATTTCTTTGCTCACATATCTATTTATAGGCCAAATAAAGCATGGTGACCAAGTATGCATCGTCTAGAAGGCCAAGCACATGACTACTTGGACGGCAAGCATAAGCTTGGGGAGGAAGTATTTTTATGCCATGTGTCAAGAATCATATAGAGGCCACGTATGCACACCAACTTGAAGACCAAGTTTATGACACTTGAAGGCAAAGCTTCTTTTATGCAAATGCCATGTGTCCTGGCTAAAAACAAATGCGTGGCATTTATGCAAGAGGCCACGTACAAGAGTGATTTATGAAGCATAAATGACTTTTTCTTGAAGCCTAAAATTATCTCTTGTAGCAAGAATAAGCCATGTGTATAAGGTACCCTTATAGATGAAAATTATTTGGAAACTTAATAAAATTATCTTTATTTGTAATAAGATAGCTAATTATTTTCGAACTATTTGACATGTCCTAGACATGTAAATTAAGCTCCTCTATGATCCTAATAATAAATTTCCACATGAACCTTGCTATATATAAACTTTTGGAACATATAATTTACTTAATTCAAAAGCTTATATAACTATTTTGGGCTCTTAATACTATAATAATTGCCCTTTTAAAATCTTAGGCTCCGTTTGGTTGATAGAAAATTTTAGGATGGAATGGAACGGAATGGAATGCAGTGGAATTGAATGAAAAATTAAAAGGGGTTGATGTGTTTGGTTACCACTGAAATAGAAATGATTTTGAAGGGAAAATTTTTGTTTGGTTGGATGAAAATAAAGGGTTATGAGGGAAAATATTTGGCAAATGACGAAAATGCCCTCACTAATGATAAAAGAAAAAGAAGATGCACGGTGAAGAAGGAGCCAGTTCGTGCGATTTGTGGGAGGCAGATCCAACGGAGAAGTGGGAGATGATGGACGACGATGGCTGGTCAGCTTGGATTTCGGCGGAAATGATGGTTAATAGAGGTAGGCTTTGTGTTTTTTGAACTTTCGTGGTAAAAGAAATGTTATAAATTTGGCAAATATGAATTAGGACAGAAATATCGATGTGGTTGATTGTAGAAGTTGAATATGCATTGCTATTCTAGAATTGCTCCTTATTTTTGAAGTATGGTGTAAGTTGCTATGGGTAAGGAGAAGACTCACAGCAACATTGTGGTCATTGGCCATGTGGATTGTGGGAAATCAACCACCATCGGCCATCTCATCTACAAGCTTGGAGGTATTGACAATGGTGTTATTGAGAGGTTGGAGAAGGAAGCTGCTGAGATGAACAAGAGGTCCTTCAAGTACTCCTGGGTGTTGGACAAGCTGAAGGCTGAGCGTGAAAGAGGAATGACAATTGATATTGCTCTCTGGAAAATCGAGACCACCAAGTACTACTGCATAGTCATTGATGCCTCCGGACATAATAGGGATTTCATCAAGAACATGATTACTGGAACTTCCCAGGCTGACTGTGTTATCCTCATCATTGACTACACCACTAGTGGGTTTGAGGCTGCTATTTCCAAAGACGGGCAGACCAGTGAGGACGCCCTCCTTTCTTTCACCCTTGGTGTGAAGCAGATGATTTGCTGCTGCAACAAGGTATCTAATTATGGTTCCTTGGTGAATGTGAATATATATTGAATTGATTATTGCATTCATTGTCATGTTGTAATGTGGTTTTCCATTTTCCTCTGCTACAGATGGATGCCACCACTCCCAAGTACTCCAAGGGCAGGTTTGATGAAATGGTGAAGAATTGTCATCCTATTTGAAGAAGGTTGGATACAACCCTGACAAGATTCCCTTCGTTCCCATCTCTGGTTTGGAAGGAGACAACGTGATTGAGAGGTCCACCAACCCTGTCTGGTATAAGGGACCAACCCTCCTTGATGTCCTTGACCAGATCAACGAGCCCAAGAGGCTCCCAGACAAGCCCCTCAGGTTGCCCCTTCAGGATGTGTACAAGATTGGAGGAATCGGAATTGTTCCAGTGGGACGTGTTGAGACTGGTGTGGTGAATCCTGGTATGGTTGTTACATTCGGGCCCAGTGGACTGACAACTGAAGTTAAGTGTGTGGAGATGCACCACGAGGCTGTCCAAGAAGCTTTTCCAGGTGACAATGTGGGATTCAATGTGAAGAACGTTGCAGTGAAGGATCTCAAGCGTGGTTATGTTGCATCTAACTCCAATGATGATCCTGCGAAGGAAGAAGCCAACTTTACATCTGAGGTCATCATCATGAACCATGGCGGCCAGATCGGTAACGGTTATGCTCCAGTGCTTGATTGCCACACGTCCGACATTGCTGTGATGTTTGCTGAGCTTTTGACCAAGATTGACAGGCGATCTGGTAAGGAGATTGCTCTCCTTGGTTTCATTCTTGGTGTTAAGAGTGACATTGTCCATGACAGATGGATGCTAGTACTCCCAAGTACTCCAAGACAAGATATGATGAAATTGTCAAGGAAGTGTCTTCATACTTGAAGAAGGTTGGTTACAACCCAGAGAAAATATCATTTGTTCCCATATCTGGTTTTGAGGGAGACAATATG
The DNA here is from genome assembly GCA_037074515.1 of Mimosa bimucronata. NCBI lineage: Eukaryota > Viridiplantae > Streptophyta > Magnoliopsida > Fabales > Fabaceae > Mimosa > Mimosa bimucronata. The sequence goes on along the minus strand of CM073438.1, from coordinate 29,148,998 downwards.
ATTGAGAGGTCGCTTTGCTGTGAGGGACATGCATCAAACTGTGGCTGTGGGAGCGTGGAGAAGAAAGATCATACATCAGCCAAGGTCACCAAGGGGAACAGAAGAAGGACAATTTATTGTAATGAAAAATTTAAATATTTTGGTTGGATGAATGGTTTAACAATGGGTGGTGTGAGATTTGAAATAGGTAGTTTGGTGTAAAATACATTGTATGTTGCATGAAGAAATGAAGTGTGTATTTTTTTTTGTTTTACATTGTATTTTGGTGTAAATATAGCAGGATAAAATGGTGGAAGTTATGTCTACATTGTGGTAACCATTGACAATGGAACAAGCAAATTTTTTTAACCTGATAACTGGTCAGTGTAAGCAACAAGTACGGAAATGTAATGTTTACAATTCAAAATCTAATTTAGGTACAGGAAATTCGATTTTATATCAGACATTCTTATGTTTGTGAAAATTTGGTGAAGCAATGTAGTGGAAAAGCTAATGTTTAGAATTCAAAATCGAATTTAGGAACATGAAGAGGTATGCTGTGGGGTAAGTTGAACATGTAAAAAATCGAATGTAAAGGGAGGGATAAAGTTATCATTTTGCGTAAACTCAAATTTACAGCATCAAAATCGATTTTAAAAAAGAAGAGAAAGACAAATTTGATTGTGAATGGATCAGATTAGTGAAATGAACCTGAACATTAGGAAGAAAGTGAAATACATGAGTAAATTAACAAAAGGTTCACTGTCTAAAAACATAAAATGCATCCAAATCCAACTTACTTAACTTCAGCAAATAACAGTGAGAGGAACCAAAAGGACATACAAAATGACATACAATAAGTGCATGAAACATTTCCAATAAGAGTAAAAACAAAAAGTGCTGCACTTCAGTTCTTCTTCTTCTTGCTAGGTGACATTTTTTTTGCGCCAGTCTTCTTCTGCCTTCCCCTTGGATTAGTAGGCTCTGGTAAGTTAACATTGGTGAAGGAACCAGCAGGATAATCAGTTGCCAGGGAATGGGAAAGATTTGTTTGGTCCCCAATGACACTGTGAAGTAAGTTGTGAGCTGAAAAGGATGATGAAAAATCTGTGCTTGGGATATATGACAGGGGAGTAGGCTCACCAATACCTCTAGAAGGTGCGTGGGGAGGGTTGAATGGATGTGTAACTGGCACAATGGAGAGGGGAGTGACAGTCTCTAAAGGTTGTTCCGCAAAATCAGGAGGTTGGGGCTGTTCAGTGGGGCCGTGGGGCTGTGCAGGGGGGATTGGGGCTGTGCAGGGGTGGATTGGGGCTGTCCAGGGGGGATTGGGGCTGTGCAGGGGGGATTGGGGCTGTGCAGGGGTGGATTGGGGCTGTGCAGACGCTGCTTCAATGTGGGGGTCTTCTTCAACAGAACCATCATTGCCTGGTGGTTGGGAAAATGGTGGAATGTGCTGTGTTGAGGCATGTGGAGGGGAGAAGGAAATGTTTCCAAGTGGGTCATCAGTGTGCATAGTGGGGTCGCTTGAGGGAGGAGTAGTGAAATTATCAGTATTTTTCCTCTTGGATGCAACATACTGATAAATGTCTTGCAAATCAATCCGAACCTTGCTCATGTCACTTTCCAAGAGCCCCAGCCTGGTGGAGATGGTTTGAAGTTGCTGCATAATATTTGAACCCAATTCATCCATCTTTTGCTGGACAGTCTGACCCAACATTGTTGACAATTCTTCTGCAGCTAAGGAATGGACCAAACCAGTAGGGTGGGCCTGAGTGTTGGATTGTGCAGGGATACTTTGTTCAATATTGGCATGGGGGTTATTGCTTGCTAATGGAGAAGGCTGATCATTTGTCACATTTCGGCCTCCAACTGGTATCTGCATGTGGTTTAAAACTTTGTAATCAAACTCATCAGTCCAGATTGGGGGCTCACCATTTTCCAAATACCACACCTTGTTTTCTTTCAGGATCAAAGAAACAACTGAGGGGAATGGCAGATGGGTATTCCTTTTGAAAGCAGTTGCAGCCTTGATCATATTTTCATAGATAAGGTTGCCTACTGCAATTGCCTTCCCCTTAACCAACCGGGTAAGGTTTTCTTTGTCCTCAGGGGTGAATGCTGTGTAGTGTCCCCCCTTGTTCACAAAATTCCTGGAGTATATATACCAAAGCACTCTATGGGCATCGGGCATTAAAGCAGGCTTCAGCACAGGGTTACTTGGGCAGGCATCAGTGTTCATCAAGGTCTTGTACACTTCACTTTCAGTGAACTCAGAGTCATCATCTTGTGGGGATTTAAGTCCCAGCCAGTTGGTTATTTTCTTAGGGGTGATCACAATTTTCTTTCCCCTCACAACTGTTCTAAGGATTTCATTGACAACTCTGAAGTTAGAATAAAAAACCCTCACAACAGAATCACTATAAGGCAGTGACAGTTCAACCAGATTTTTGTAAGGAGCAAGCAAATGTGACAGGCCAAACTTGAATTCAGAATCGAATGTATCAAGTTTAACTCTACTCATTTTGGAAATGGTACGATTAGCATGCAAATCTTGGTACCTTTCAAGCTTGGATGAATTGAAGTCAGATTTATCATCAAGAATGCAAATGCGGTGTAGCCTCTTCTTCAACAGTTTCCTAAGATTAATCTTGTCCTTTTCGTCCATAGCAGCATCATTTTCATCATCACCAGACCCATCTTCTTGACCAGAGTTGGAAGTAGCAATTTTTTGGGATTTGGACGAGTGGCTTTTTGCTGATTCAGATGAAACTGAAGCCTCTTCTTCCTGTGAAACACTCGCAGAGGCCTCCTTCTCTGAATGGGAATCACCTGCATTGTCATCATCATCACTGGACTTGGCGTTAAAGTCACTAGTGTCTTCTTGCGTTCCATCAGAGCCATCTTCACTGACTTGCACTGTTTCATCGTCCACTTTGTCATCTTTCGTCTTTCTCTTCTTAGCATTGGAATTCTGAGAACCTTTGGCCGTTTGCTTTCTTTTGGCTGCTCTTTTTTGGTTCAAATTAGTTCGCCTCACCTGCTCCTCCTTCCATTTTGCACAAGACACAAACTAATCAATGTCTTCATCCCGTTTACCACCAATGCTTGCCTTCCCTTTGTGATTTGACACACGAATCTTGCTTATGTGTTCCCGGTACCGTTGGAGGTCTTCCTTAGTGATGTTGTGTTCCTTAAACCTATCAGAGACCGTTTTTGTCCTCGGCATTGTTGGTGGGTTTTTCAAATATGGGAGGATAACTGCTATGTAACCTCGTCGTGAAACGGTTGGGGATTTTGGAGGCACCAAGGTTTGAATTAGAGAGGGGTTTCGCCGGATTTTTCGCCCTAATGTGTGAGTGGAACACTGGAGTCTGAAATGGAAGACAAATCGTTGCTCCTATATAAATTCAATTTTACAAAAATATTAAAATGGCAAATAATCTGATGCGCTGCCTTAAACCCTTACAACCCCACAAGGCACTCGCTGTGTGAGTTTAAAATCGATTTTATTATGCAAACTTACTATTTGACAGATGAACATGGATTTCGCGTTGGGTCTTACATTGGCATTTGAATTGTATAAGAAAAATCAATGGTCCACATTCGATTTCATACCAATCCTTGTGATTGACAATCAAATGTGACCCTGTCAAGTGGAATTGCCTCAGAAACGATGTGAATGGCACAAATTCGATTTCATACCATTCATTTTTACTGACATTCGATTTAATTCAATTACTTCGGACGGAAATTCGATTTCATGCCATTCCTCGTGGCTGACATTCGATTTCATATATCTGAAATCAAATTCATTTTTCCCTGTCTGAATGTAATACAGCAACCAGCAACCATTCGACATAACACAAACACACAAGCAGGAAGTACATTTTTCCATTAAAAACCATATATGATATATGCCTTGCATTGACTACAAGATGTTACAAAACCATACTTTAATCCATGTTAGCATGTCATTCCAAAAGAAACATGGACAAAAGTATGGGCAAAAGCACAATGCACAAAATATACAAAAGTATGGACATAAGCAAAATATACACAATGCACAAAAGCATGTGCTGTTAACAAAAAAGATGTCAGATGTGCCAACTACTTCAGTAAACTACGTATCCATGATGCCTTGAAAGCATGTGGAATCCTTCCAAATGCATTCAGCAGCTGCTCGGACGCCACAATCTTGATGTGCGCATCATTGAGCTCATCAATTGATAGACCTTCCACATCCATCAGTTCAATATACAGGTCTTGCCCCTTGGCATCAATTGCAGCCTGCCTAGCTTGAGCTTGAGTAGAAATGCGGTTGCCAAGGTTTTCAATGACATTCACAATTGTGCTGTCAAGAGAAGTAACACTTTCCCTTATCACGTCAGCTAAAATGTCAGAGTTGTTTGTCTTGCGTCTCTTTCTTGTACTTGAAGATGCCTCAGTATTAGGGACTGTGGTTGTTGCTGTTTCAAGAACAGGACTAATCAGTTCAACTTCAGGTACATTTTCAGGGGAATGACCATTTAACTCTTCTTCTCCAACTTCTTCTTCCATCCCAACTGGGGATCTTACAATATCACCCACGGCCCTGTCTTTGGCCCAAACGAAGCTCAAGCTTTCCAAATGCACAAATGGCTTTTTCCGGAATGGGGCAGCCTTGGTATGGACCTAACAAAATACAACTCTCATTAGTAAACTATCCAAATGCACAAATGCTTGCTTTATGGAACTAATTTAAGTATTTATACCTTCAAATATTCGTCCCACACCTCTTTTTCAGCAGTAACACATTTGGTGTCAGGATCCCATCCAAATCCAGACGTATTTGTGCCATATACCATGTCATAGACAGCCTGCCACCATATTTTCAGTGTCTTTATCCTAGACATGATATGTGGACTTGCTTTTATCCCACAACCAGGTGCTTTTTCCTCCATCATGAGTTGTAGGGCATTGGCAAACCCTGGCTTGAAACCATTCTCAGCCATGAACTTTTGTTCTGTCCTAAGGTTGACAAGGCATTCCACCAGTAAATTATCCTCCTCCGGTGTCCACACATGAAACTTCTTGTTACACTCAACCTGGCTTTGATCCATCTACAAAACATATCCTCACAACAAAAACAATTATTCTAATAACACTATGACGCATACATATATGGAACCATGAGCATTTAAGCAACACAAATCAAACAACAACTAAACCAATTTATTGAATCATCAAACATGGAAAAGGTTCAACACATGCACAATAAAGGTGCACAAGGTCAACAGTCATAAAAAAACAACAACAACATCAACAATCAAGTCACATCATTTACTTCCTCTAACCATCAGCATTAAATGCATTAAACATTTCATTTGCCATATTCTCCCTAAAGTTATTCCAAGCTTCAGAGGTTTCCATGGACATCATGGGGATGTTGTCCATAGTTGCAGCTGAAGGTTCCAATGTTTCTATCTCTGCATCTAGTGGATCCTGCACACTCCCCCTCCTAATCAGATTATGCAGGAGACAACATGCCATGATGCATCTGTTTTGAACCTTCAAGGGATAAAATGATGGACTGCGTAACATTCCCCACCGCTTCTTTAGGATGCCAAAGGTCCTCTCAATCACATTTCTAGCAGCAGAGTGCCGCATATTGAAGCACTCTTGTGCACTCTCAGGTCTTTGTCCTTGCCTCCATTCACTAAGATGGTACCTTTGCCCTCTAAAAGGAGCCAAGAAACCTTGGCAATTTGTGTATCCCGCATCTACCAGGTAATAATTCCTTGCAACAATATAACATTTTATTACCATTAAATAATTTTTTATATTTCCAATGTCTCAACAAAATGTGGTCTACCATATCCTAATATTTCACTAACCAGCTTGAACTTTCAACCCATGTCTCCTCCTTATAGCATCTCTCAGCACTCTTCCATCAGCAGCTGATCCTTCCCAACCCGTCAACACATAAATGAACTGCGCATCTGGCGAGCAAACCCCCAAGACATTTGTCGTTAACTCTCCTTTCCTGTTGCGATACCGACCTCTTGCATTGGTTGGCACATGCAATCGAATATGGGTTCCATCCAACGCACCCAAACAGCCCTACATCAGATAAATGTCACTGCCTTTGGACTACAATAAACAATACCTTGCTATCCACACTACACAAAAGTAATAATCAAATTACCTTAAACCATTTCCATCGATCATCTGCGTCCTCAGTAATGGCCTCTGGGGTTTTCAAAAGATGAGATTGTAATCTAATTGTTGCATTAAGAACAACGTTAAAGTACCTGCTTATTGTCTCACCAGACCTACCAAACTCAAATTGGATGACTCTATTCTTCACATGATGAGCCAAAATGTGCAGGAACATCGCCACTTGTTCATCCACTAACATATTATTTGTTGGTTTCAATCCCCCTATTGTGTCTAACATGTAGCACAATCTATCAAATGTTGCCCTATACATCCTAATTTGGTTGAAACATGTCGTATCGCTACTGTAAATCATAGCCCTCAGATTTGCTCTCTGAGCATGAAAGTCTAACCTATATGACCTCTCTGGTATATCCCTTGACCTACTTGATGCCACTGTGACTATTAAAATTGTCACAATCATCCTTCTTACTACAAGCAGCAAGCTTAAGACGGCAACCGAAATTTGAAAATACATTTCATCCAACCCTTGATCCATCACCTACAAAATGTAGCCCCAACCATATCCTCATTATATATATACACCCACACACACACACAAACACTTCACACATTAGACCATAGTTTATATTGCCAGCCACATTCCATTTCCCATAGTAACATTCGATTTTAAAATATATACTTTCTATATTCCTGCATTCAAATTCAAATCTAACAGCAATTGTAAAAAAACCATGCTCAACATTTCATACATGTCATCAACGATGCACAACATGACAAAGGACGAAGCCAGTGAAAATTGCCAAAAATTACTTCATTATTTCATATCTCTTCATCAAAAAGCATGCCTTCACATAACCATAACAATCGAACAGCACCCACATAACCATTAAAAAAATAACCTCAATCATCTTCAGACAAACTCACCTTCAACGAGAACGATCGTCAGCTACAAAACAACAGCTACAATACTCTGCTCCAACTCCCACCTCCAACCCAGACCTGCAACCCACAGCTCCAACGCAAAGAAGCTTCACCACAGATTCCCTCAGCTCCAGCTATCCACAAATCTTCTGAAGCTCAAACCCGAAGCTCAATGTGAAAATTATATATATATTCATGCATATTTCACAAGCTCAACTGGAGGTCATTGCCGTCTTTTCATCTGAAAAATGAGGGACATTTTCGTCCTGCTTCCTTTCCATTCGAGGCCTGAATCTAGCTTCCCAACGTTTTTGGTGGGAAGCTATTTTCACGTATATAAGGGAAAATTGGTTCCAGCGGGAAGAAGAAAATTTCAACCTTCAGCGCGCCAAACACGCACATCACTCGGGAATCAAGCCATTTTCCGCTTCCCGCCTTCAGATTCCTTAAACCAAACGGGCCCTTAAATAACTCTATTTTCTTAGGCCCTAATTATCTTCCTTGTTGATATACTCAAATAGCTACTTTGGAGCTATTGAGATTTTTGGGATGTTACATAAATCGTGACTGACGCTACGCTTGCAAACCATTTTATATTAGTTTCTCTTATGAGACAGGTTTTTAAAAACGTTGTTTTTAGAATCATTGATAAATCTTTTACCGAATTCATATTGAACAGAAATCTAAAATTTGATTTATTTTGTTGTTGTGAATAGAAGTTGTCCCGTAGATGTTTACATCTCTGGTATATTTATTTTTATATGCATGTAGAGAAAAAATGTTTTAAAGTGGAAAAAAATGATTGAAGTTGTATGTTGGAAAGTTATACAGTTAAAGGAATTATGCGGAATAAAGAAATCATGGATGAATATTGTAAATCTATTTAAGATGATATTATTGAAATAAAATTTCTTGAAAATAAATAAGAAATGGTTAGTAGGAAAAGGCTTACGTAGTGAAGTCACCCTTTATTACATGTCGGTCACGCCTTAGTATTTTGGGTGACATACAGGTATGTAGAGAAGTTAAATAAAAATTTAGTAACTCTTATTTTGATACTCCCTCCGTCAAATCTGATATAATAATAAACTTATACATTGATATGAGGACTACTATGATGTCCTCACCAATGCAGCCCAACCCATTTCTAAGTGATTTCCTTTATTCTCCATGTCACGTCAATTTTTTTTTTTTATACATATGTCATGTCAATTTTTGTTAGGGAGAATTACATGCTAAACCTAAGGAAGATGAAAAATAATAATCAAATCACTTGAAAATGATAATTTACATTAAAATTCTTAGAACCTGAGTGGATTCAATCAAATTGTACCAATGGTTGTTATTGTTGCTAATAAAAACTCAATTAGCGTCACTAACAACTACGATGCTTTCTCCACTTTATATGAAAATGACAATGCTTTGCAAAAGCCATCAGCTGCACTGTAATTATATGCTTGTGACGTTTCACACAACTCCAACAATAAACTCTCAAATGAATTTTACTAAGCGCCATAATATAATGCTTTTTCCATGCACCACACCACAAAAATCTCAGTTTAACTAATTTTACTATCCATATGATTATTCAAATTAATTATTTGCTATGCGCGTCTTTTTTTTTTTTTCCCAATACCAAGCGTGGAAAACGGTTGAGGATAAAAGAAGAGGCATTGGCAAATGATCAGTTTGTGAGTATGGCTGGCAAACTTAGAGCTGGAGGTTGGCATAACCGAACACGAAAAAGAGTGGTAAAGGTATAGAGATTTTTTTTTTTTAATGGCAGATAAAACAAAAGGCAAAAACTATCTAACCACTTCACCGGCACTAAGAGCTTCGCGCAGAAAATCTGCGGCTGTTCCAAACGGAACCAAGTCCATTGTTTGCTTCAACGCAGACTTTGCCAAGAAATCTGCCACATGATTAACCTCCCGTTTACACCATTCTATTACAACTTCCCAATCTCTCTGCAAAAACTGTTGAATCTCATTTTGGAGATTAACTACTTCATCCGGCTGCTGCTTTAAGAACCATTAGGATAGCCCAACACTCTGCATGAAAACAATTCCCGGGCCAATTCTGAACATAAACCCACCACATCCAGCAAATTTCCCATCTTCGCTGCACGAGCCATCTACATTAACCTTTAACCATTCTTCCGTACTATACCTTGCTGTGAGTTGCAAAGCGACAAATCTGACCACCTACATTGTGCTTCAACTTGAGCCAATACTTGTTGATTATCCATTGACTTCCCTTTAAATACTCCAGAGTTTCGACTCAACCAAATTTGCTTGCTCATTATAGCAAAGAATACATCTCATTTTCCACCTGATATCAGATACTTCTGGTTTAAATTCCAAGCTAACCATTTCTGCACCTGAGATATGAAAGAATCTATCCTTCGTCAACGATGCGGAAGGACTATCTCCCAGCATTTTTTTGCCATTGAACAATCACGAAGCACATGCATAACTTTTTCAAATTCCCCAGTGCAATGATAGCAATCCGAACTCGTCTCTAAACCACGTGCTCTACGAAAAGAATTAGTTATGATTCTTTCTCTTGCCGATAACCACAAAAAATCCTTGCAAAGTTGAGGAGCATGAACTTTCCAAATTTTCCTCCACAAGCCATTATTCGGCGATGTCGGATGCTTTGCAATCAAACCATATGCTGATTTGATTGAGAAATCACTATTATTAGATAATATCCTTATAACCTTATTTTCCCTTCTACCGTTCAAATCCAGCAGCTATCGCTTCATATCATCCACCACATGTCCAGGTGAAACATTGTTTAGTTTAGACCAGTCCCAACCTCCTGAACTCGTTATATATTCTCTCACACAGTCATCTCTCATATATTCTGCTATCTCCATAGGGCACACCTCCTTCAATGCATTATGATGAGGCAACCACAAATCCTTCCAAAACTTCACCCTCTCTCCATTCCCTATTTTCCAACCTAATCACCTCAAAAGCCTGGGTGGTACATGGCATGGTAGAATTTTCAACCATTAATTGTCCCAGTATAAGTCGATGTATTGTTGCTTTTAGTAGACTTCAAATTCACACTCCATTTCGTGTGAAACTGCTTTCAAAATATATCTCCTCTTATATGACTATTTTATTTTGGTAATATAATCTTGGTTCATTGACGAATATAACTTAATTTATGCTAAAAATTCACGTAAACATATCACTTTCTATAAATATTATATACACACACGTGCGCGCGCGTTTGTATGTTGATGATGGGTACTTATGTAGTCTCTAGCTAGAAAGAAGGAATGTACATAGTATATACAACAAATTTAAAAGGAAGTAAAACATATCACATAATTCACATGAAAATAATTAAAAAACAACTCTGGACACTTGTTACGTCTAAAAGCAGAGAACAGTTTATATATATATATATATATATATATAAAAAGGCAGGGAAGAGTTGATGGCAAAAAAAAAAAAAAAAAAAAACAGAGAAGAGTTGATGTCATTTGATTCAATCATTACATGATCAGTCTATAATTTAAATATTCACTAAAAGGAACTGAAGTTAAGACTTAAGAATACGGACTTCTTATAGTATTGATGAGGACGTTAGAAAAAAAATACTTATGGCAGGATTCTTAAAGTTTGTATTCTTATCTGTGGGCGACAAAGGGTTAGTATATTTCAAATTGCACATTTAATCCGATAATCAATTTATTAGCTTGAGACCAAATAGGAATTGCTTTCTATAGTTTAAAAAAAATTTGTCACCATAATACTACTTTGATATAATATAAATCAGAATATATTAAACTACAGTTACAATATTAGGACTGGAATCTGATATTACTTATTTATGATTAATTTCGATGTAGTTTCAGATTTCAATTCGTGATTGTTCAATGTTTGTATGATCTATTTTATAAAGTGTTGCCTTCTATTTATTTGAAATAGGGAATTTTCAAAATGGACATGCATCCACAAAAATGAATGTACATCCATTCATAAAATAGATAAAAAAATATGATGTATACATCGCAATTGTTATAAATAATAGAAGATAAGAGAGAATGGGGGAGAAGAGTAGAGAGAATAGAAAGCCGTTCTTATTCAACGTGCAAGAGTTGTAAAATACACAATACTAGCCTCCTATCTATAGAAGAGGCTTTAGGGTTACAATATAATCAGAATTAATAATTGATAGAGTAATAATAGGGATGGGAGTTAAAGATATCCACATTAATGAGATATTCAGAACACTACCTTTTGGATGTCCATGACTAAACATGTGCCTCATTAAAAAACTCTAACTACGAAAAACCCAATGGTACAAAAAACTTAGTAGAAGAAAAAGAGTACAATGTTTAGTGATACACTTCCTAATGTTGCCTTATTAAAAACCTTGCTAGGAAAACCCAGTGGGAAAAACTATAAACAAGGGAAAAAGAGTACAACGTGTATTAACTCCCCCTGTTGACAACTTCAGTTGATATCTCTAAGTCTACGAAGTCCGCTGCCATTAACAAGCTTATCAAATATTGTAGCAAGAAGTGACTTGGTGAACATATCTGCTAAATTTTTGTTTGATCGGATTTGTTTGGACATTGATTTCACCATCTTCTATTGATGTAGTCTAACCCAATTTCTTCGTGTTGGTGAATCAATGTGTCATATTGATTAGTAAATGATATACCAGCTCATGCATGGCTAGTCAGATCAAATATAATTCCAATTATACAAAGATATTGTACTTCTAGACCAAGTATTTTTTTCATCACCTTCTTGAATTCTAAAGACATGGTACTTTTGGATCAAAATTTCTCCATCAACTTCTTGAGGTATAAAATGATCTCAATCCACATTTAAGGATCTTACAACTATTGGATCACATGGCAATTTATATAGAAAAATGCCTTGTTCTTTCAAAGTATTTCATTTCAAATTCTTTCTTGAATTATTATTTCTAGCTTCTGTAGGCTTTTCAAGAGTTTAAGCAATATTCAGATTTTGCAAGCTCTTCATGAGTTCCAGAGATATCTAGACATATCAAGAGTCTTAATAAAATTCAGATATCTTCATAAGAACATATATTGAAAGATTAAATACAATATATCCTTTTTTCAACCGATATTTATCGATTCGATAATACCATATTTTTCCAGGTTGCTCTGAACCATATAGATATCTGGATTAAAATGTTTGCTTTTGGAAAGTGTAATCCTTTGGGGAGTTTCATTTGTTGAAATCATATGCTTCTAAAACATCCTTCAGGGACTTTCAAATGCTTAGATCTATGTCTATATATGCATTTGATCATCCAAGAGTTTCACAAATATTTTTCTAGATAATACCTCTAGTATTTTAAATCCTTCTAGGATTCACTATAATTCATAACATAATGACTTATCGGTCATTATCATATTCTCTAGATGCATACCAAAGTTTTCATATATCACCAGACTTCTAGATTAAGACGACATGAAATTTAGTCCACCACAAGAGAATATCTATCAAGATTCAACTTCTGCAAAAAATATTATGACTATATCTCTCCCCCTTTTCACACAAGGGTTCTGATTTATACAATACTAGCATTGCACTTCGAGTGCTTAAGCTAAATACACAAATTTATGTTATGATACTTCATGTCGCATGTTTTTCTTTTCTACTAGCTAGCTATCTTTATGTCTATATCTCATGACAATTTTGTATAGAAGATCCTCATTTGATTACGTGATATTATCATCAAAATCCTTGTCGACAGCTTTATCTCTTTGTGGTTCCTTTTTCTTGTAACATAACTTATTGAGATTTCTATCTCTCTTTAAGGTACCTACACCTCTTCTGGGGTATTACAAATGGTTATGTCTCAATTCTTGCCTCCTCCATATGATCATCTTGATTATTCGCTCCATTTTCTTTTCTTTGGGAACCGATCATTTTCTCATGCTTTAGGAAGGTATCATTTTTTTCATTTGTACTGATTGGAGCATTCTTAAGCTGGAATATGAGATACAACAATTCTTATGTTGGTCAATAATTGTATCTGGCAAATATTTTGTAATATTTTATGTATGCAACATTTGATGAACTTCTAATTCATATCGCTATATTTGAGGACCTATGTTGATACATACAATGTGATATATCTTCCAGCTATTCATTTTCTCTCCCTCAAGTTGGGAAAACTTTGTCAAATGGCAACCAACTAATCATGCTATATAAGTCTCCTCAATCCATTTACTTCCTCTAGAAACATCATTTTGTTTCATTAGATATAAACAAGAGGAAGGAGGTTCTTATCCAACATTTATCCCAACTTTCAATTAATATCCATCTATGTGCATTATTGTGGTGGACCACTATAAATAAATATTGCACATTATAAGATAGAAAACTATTTGGCTACTGACCAAAAGCCGATGGGAGTATTTATAATACTTTGTTGGCATGATGCATTTATATGTGGTTCTATGTAAAATCATTCTTTAATTTCCAACTTTAAAATTGGAATTTTGTTCTTATAAGCTTTGATCTAGCTGCTCCGGGAGGCTTCTATAAATAATCTTGCCAGATAACTTCCTTAAATATGCTTTTTATATAGCATATAATCACTGAAAACTTTATGAACAATCACTAGCGATTTCAACTAAAAATCGTATAGTAACATAGTCGAGGACTAATGTACTTATCCAAACAAATTTGCAAACTTCAAGTTGCAAGTTGATCTTAGACACCAATATGACCATTCTATAGATGCATCTCTATTATTCATAAAGTACCAGTTTAGTCCATATGATGTCTACATTGGCCCATATATATTTGATATCGTACAAATGTACACGTATCCAATTCCAACTATAGCTAGTGATATTCTCGTATTTACTTCTTTTGACAACAAGCAATACATAAAAACACTTGCTATTTATAAAGAATCTTCTGGTTCTTCAGTGAGTGTTTATATGCATTCAACATTATATTTTGCATCACTATGATCCGGGATGATCTAACCGGTCATGCCAAACAATACATTCACAAAGTTTAGGCTTGTTATAATATCATATAACTTCTGGTTATCGAGTCATATTATTAATTTGACTTTCATTGGGAGACTATAAGAATTCTATGGAAAGTATAGGAGTGAAACTCCATCCAATATGACTCATACTTGTATTCTAACAATCTCCCCCCTCAAGTGAGTCATGCTAACATACTTTCCACTCGCAAAATAAAATTATTAGTTCTTCAAGAACTACGACTATATTGTTGCATGCATATAGTTCTCCAGGAACTGTTATATATACATTCACTATATAATTTGTAAACTCAATAGAAATTTGAATAATTAAAATTTATAAGAATTTAAATCAAACTACATAAAAATCACACTACAACATATGAGATATTCAAAAGCTAAAGTGAAATAAGGATCATTGTACGGGATTGTTACAGCAAATATCACATAACATATCAACTTTGTGATCGAATATTATTAATGCAAGAGCACATAATTGACATAATAATGGTCAACAAACTAGTAAGATAAAATATATGTGGTCTTATTGGCATAGATATATTTATTTAGTGCTAATTGAAATTTTGCGCTTCTAACTCTTCAGGAGCATTAATCAACAATGCATAACAAAATATGATTGTTTTTATTTATTTCTTCTGGAATTACCTATTATTTATGATGATATAAATCTCCATAAACGTTAGTCTTCATGACCATTACAATAATATTTTCAAAATATATTATGACAAGCAATTTGGTTCGAAACATTAGGCTTCACGGCTATATAAATGTGGTTATTAAATTTCTCAAAAGCATATCAAATGTAGAGATTTTATTTCTCTCTTATATTAACAAATTTCAACAAGTATTAGTCTGATCTGCAGGAACTCAATACAAATAAATCCAATGTATATGGCTTCTAGCCAATTAATAAGAGAATCAAAATTATATATCTTCTGGCCATTTAGTATAATAGGGAAAAGTTCAATTTTATTTGAATGCTTCTATATACATGGCTTTTAGCCATTTAATATCAAAATAGAAAAATTGAAGTTATATGGCTTTTTACCATAAAATTAAATTTATATGGCTTCTTGCCATATAATATCGAAATAGAAAAATTGAAGTTATAAGGCTTATGGCCATTAAATTAATTTTATTTCCTTTCGGGCTATTAATTATTGAAATTAAAAAAAATGAAAAATAAATAAAAAATAAACGGCTTCTAGCCATATAATAATGTTAAAAATTATATGATATATAATCTCAAAAGAGAACCGCTCGGAAGGTTCATCGCATCTTGCACCGTCAACCTCTTCTCGCTTATGCTACCAGAAGGGTCTGTAAAATTTAGGGAACAATTTCAATTTAATAATTGATAAAAAAATTATAATTATCTAATAAAAAAATAAAAATTGAATTTCCTTACCCTGAACTTGTATTTCGTAACCGGTGGACCTTCCGGAGGATCGTTTAGGGCGCCCCGCCTCTTCATCTTCCTCAGAGTCCAACCAGCGTGCCATATCCTCAAAATCTGCTCCTCCTCCAGTCTCGTCGAAGTTTTCTCCCCTACTCCAGAATGCATTTATTACATCTTCTAAAATCAGCTGGTTCTATATACGGATGCGCTCTTGTTCTATACGATCCCTCTCGGCCTGCTCAGCCAGTTCCTTACGAAGCCGCTCCTCAGCCTCCTCTTGTTCAGTGGTCATATGCCCCTTATTCCGATCGCCCTTTTTCACCATGATTTTGACCTCTTCTTTCTCGTCGAAGTCACGTCACGTCACTTTCTCCCTAAAAAGCTCATGCCTTTTCAGAGAAAAGGCATGAGCCTTTTTAAACTATTCAACTTAGTAGCGGTTTTCTAAAAACTGCTACTACTAGTAGTGGTTTTAGCAAAAACCGCGGCTCAAACCGCTACTGATTCCACCTATAATAAATGCATTTGCATTTATTTCATTGAATTAGTGGCGGTTTTGGCTATAACCGCTACTAATGTCTGAAAACCGCCACTACTTCAGCGGCCATTCATTTTCTCGCAGTTTTTCCTTCCAGAACCACGACTAAATTTACGCCACTACTCATCCCGCCAAAGGGCGCCAAATTTGTTGCCGTTCTTTCTCCCAAACCACTACTAATGTCCACTACTAACTACTTTTGTAGTCAAGCCGTCGTATTTACTTGCGGTTTTTGCTTATAACCGCTACTAAAGCATAATTACTGGCGATTGTAGCCTTCCGCGACTAATGTAACCGCTACTAAAACCCCCTTTTTTGTAGTGGTTGAACTATCACAGATTTTCTATCGAGAAGAAAAACATTAATTTCCAAGATTTGATCAATAAAAAAAATATCAACACAGATCCAAAACACGAAATTACCATACAAAAATTAATTTCATGTGATCAACAAATAGCAAGGTAGAGAAAAATAATGGCTTTGATGCCACATATGAGAATAAGATAGCCATATATACAACATATATCAATCATATATGCTATCTTTTAATTAGAATATATAATACAGCAGAAGTCGAAATACCTCTCGCCATTGCTATTGTTTGATGAGTGAAAGATCTACTTAAAACTGCAAAATAGAACACTGTCAGAAATCACCCAAAGCTCTTCAAACTAGAGTACGGCATAGTGATGGTATCTGTGGTAGTAGCCTTAACCAGTTAGAGAACCCGGAAGTTAGAGAGATGAAATGCTCTTTGTAATTTGGTTATCTACCGTATCAAAAGATGATTGGCATTGGTGTGTGTTTCCCATCAGAAAATCCCCTTATATAGATAACCTCTGTGTGTAAAACCCTAACTTTGACAATTGGGCCTATATGTTGACTACGGGCCACATAAACATTATTATTAATCCTAAATATAACTAATATGATAATATAATAATAATCTAACAAAATAGTTATTAAATTTTGAATTGAAATTTTTAGTTCTTTCTTAAAAATTTTTATAAAAGTAAATGCGGGGTCTAGTGGAAACTTGGTTGTGATTTGTGATATATATGAATGATTCGAATCTTTATGTGCTACAGAGGTGGTTGTGTTTTTATTTATCACCATGAAAATTTCCAAATTCCTTTCTATCTAAACGTGAAAAAATGACAAAATAAAACACATGTATATCCTACTCAGATTTTTCTTGGGAGATGTCCACCACCTTGAATAAAAGGAATGGAAGAAGTCTCAGGAGCTTGGGGGAAATGATGGCCATTTTCCTTTGGTTTTGGTGGTCCTCAGTGAGAAGCTATGATGGTTGTCCAGTGGTGTGCGAGATCTCCACAGTCTGTCTGAAAAATTAATTAAGGTTTAGTAATTTTTTATTTAAGCTTTTAATAATGAATTTGAGAAATTATGGCAATTTTATGGGAATTTGTGGTGTTATTGAGATTTCTAGGGGATTAGCATCTTCCTTATTTTAAGAAATAAAATTAAGTATGTAATTTGAATTTGCCATGGCACTATTTTTAAAAATAAAAAAAATCAAAATTTTAATTCTTAATTACCCTCCTTTTTGGGAAAATGACAGAAAAATCCCTTCCAATTTGCAAAATCCCAATAACAACTTCATGATAAGTATTAACAACTTCGTGATAGGTATTAATAACCATTAACAATTCAAAATTCCTTATTTGGGATTTTGCAAATTGGAAGGGATTTTTTTGTCATTTTTCCCTACTTTTTTCTTTACAAAAACTAATTTTAAAAAAATTGAAAGAAAATATGAAAAAATCCTTAAATTTAGTTTTTGGTTCCTATTATTTGAATTAAACAAATTTCAAGAAAAATATATTGAAAAAAAACCCTATTTTCAATTTTACCCTAATTACTTCCACCTTTAACCCTATCCACCATTGTCGACACTACCGTCGGACGCCCAACCAA
Source organism: Mimosa bimucronata (assembly GCA_037074515.1). Taxonomy (NCBI): domain Eukaryota; kingdom Viridiplantae; phylum Streptophyta; class Magnoliopsida; order Fabales; family Fabaceae; genus Mimosa; species Mimosa bimucronata. The sequence continues at coordinate 29,131,032 of CM073438.1, read as the reverse complement.
CGCCATGAACTCCATCACTCTTGATCTAAGCCAGACCTACCTTCTTCGGGTTCGTCTCCCTACTTCCACGAGTCCACCATCGTCAAACCTCCTTGATCTATTATCCTCTTCTTTTAGTAATTGACAATTATTTGTGTTGATTTTCTTTATCCTTAATGCCTCTATTTGATTGGCCACCTTGTAGAGTGATGTGTTCATTTAAATTATGCTCGAGAGAGATAGTTTAGGTGTAGAACTAGGGTAAATCATATTAGACTTGAAGTTTAAATCAACTAACGGAAGGTTTGGTGATAGAATAGAGATGTATCTACTGACATAATATTGTAAGATTAAGGTTGGCTCTTAAAGATCAACTTTCATTACGTTGTAACAAGGTATTGTGCAAATTTAATAAGAAGTATAAATTTGATTTGAACTCGAGATAGCATTTCAAATGCTTGAAAACCTTAGGTAAACACAAATTGTCATTTAAAGACTAAATGAAGGGAATATATTAGGGTTCATGAAATACAACAGTGAGGAGTAATCCTAGGCTTAGTTTAACGATATTGTTTATTTATTTCTATCCTAAAATAGTTTTCAAAACCTGTTTTCTAAAAGAATTTGATTAGTTCAACTTACTTGAATTCATTAGCATGTCGTTTGATCGAGATTTTAAAATAAATCTCCGTGGGAACGATAATGTTATACTATTTCCGACCCATATTCTTTCCAGTGAACAAGTTTTGGCGCTGTTGTCGGGAAAAACCCAACCTCCCCTCTCTCTGTCGTTCTTCCCTGCCTTGTAACCACAGTGTTCTTCTATTTCTCTTGAGCCACCTAGAGGTACATCTTGATTTTCTTCCATTCAATTGAACAATTAATGTGATTATAGCCATTTGATTGCTCTGTTCTTATTTGGTTCTTCAAAATATCTTGATATATTCATTGAATCTCTAGAAATTTAAATAATACGCTCCTCTAGCTAATTGTTAATCTTTATCATTGAAACTTTGGAAGCTTGATTCAAGTCGTTGGATGAGTTCTTAACAGAATTTCTCTCAGTGTCAGCCACGCACTCAAACTGTACTTTCATTATGCTCCAATTCAAAAATTCAAATTTGGCTCCAAAAGTATTTAGTGTCTGCACATTACACAATCCAAACGTACTACAATATATGTTGAAGTGTCAATATGCTTGATGTAAAATTTTAGACTCAAAATCAATAAAGTTTCTCAGACACTCGAGTGTTTATAGGGACCCTTGAGTGTTCAGTGTAATGGACACTAGAGTGTTCTGAGAACACATAAGTGTTGTTTTCTAAAAGACTCTGAGTATCTAAAAAGTATGGAGTGTTTTCTCAAGACACTTTCACAAAATACTCGATACTTTTGAGAGTGCTTGCAAAACTCTGGTGTTTCTAAAGGTATTGATACTTTACTTGAAAATTGGACTTAAACGCTGGAGTGTTTCGAAGACACTCGAGTCTTTTTAGTCACAACACTCTGAGTTTTTATAGCACAATCAGGTCTTCAAAAAAATTTTAAAATTTTTTAGAAATATTGTGCTCGGGTGTTTCCAACACACTTTATACTTTAGAAAGGCACTCTTAAGAATATTGATACTCTAGTCGATGTTTTGTAAATTTTTTTTTAAATACTCATGTGCTTTACGAGATTTTATACTTTGTGAACACCGGGTATCGATATTTTCAAGGAGTGTTTCAAAAGTTGTGTCTTTGACACACTCGAGTATTTCATGGACACTCAAGTGCTTTCATTGAAAATTCTTAAGTGTTGTTAAACACTCGGGTGTTCTTTAGAATTTCTTCAAAACACTCGACACTTCATATAGTGTGGGACGAGTGTTTTCATAAAACACTCAAGTGTCTTATGTGACACATGAGTGTGTAATGTCAAAAACTCAGAGACACATTTAATACCCTTAAATCATTTCTGCCCATTTTCAGACCCCATTTTCAGGGTCCTCTGCGATATTGCTTTGGTGTGGACTCAGAGAAAAATCCTTAAGCATGCCACATTTTGACCATCTTCATTCAAAAGCCATGGAGAACCCATAGCAAAGAAACCTGCTAGATTTTCCTCTTCCAAATGAGTTTTTATCAAGGCTTCACCCTGTAACACCCCAAATTTCAGAAAATAGGAAAAAGGGAATTTTTAGGATTTTAGAAATTTGACTAAATATTAAAAAGTATTGAAAATAAATTTATGATGTTTTAGGCATTTTTAATAATTTTAAGGTTTATTTTTTTAGGAATAAAGAGAAATAATTAGGAGATAAAACTTAATTTGGAAAAAAGAAATAAAAAGGGTTTAGTTGAGGTCTGAAAAAGGCATTTAGAAAAAAAAAACCTTATAAATAAATTTATGAGGCCAGATGTATTTTTAATGATTTCTAGGATTCATTTTATTTATTAGTTGATGTCGAATAGTTGAAAGATTGATTTAAATAAGGGAATATTTAGAATCTTGGGGTATTGTTTGATATTTAAACAGTCTTATAAATAAATTTGGAAATTTAAGCACATCTAGAAAAATTATTTTGGGACAAATTCAGATCTATTTTCTAAATGATAATGATAAATAAAATTATGATTTAAGAGAAAAATAGAAAATAGGAAATGAAAAAGACAATATCTGCCCCTAGTTGAAAATATCTTCAATTATAAAGGGAGGGGCAAGATAGTAAAATACCTGTTAAAAATAAATATCAGATCTATCTTTTATTCTGGACCACACACGTGTCCCATTGATTCAATTTCTTTCTCCCTTTCTGCCTCCTTCTCTCCACGTGTACACACACAATAAAAAAGAAAAAAAAGAAATTAAAAATTATATACTCCCTCACTCGAGTCTCCTCCCTCAGTCTCCATTCTCTCTCGTTCTCACCCTCTCTGCTTCCCCTGTTCCTCCGTCCACCAGCAAGCTCCGTCGACGGCGATTTCAGCGGCGAGAAGCAGGGAAAACGCTCAAGAAGCTTGGGGTAGTTGTAGGTGAGTCTATTCCCTTCGCTTCCTTCTCTTTTTGGTCCGAATCGAGTGAGGTTGGGGGAGAATCAATTCGGTTTTAGGGGCTTCTGAGCTTTCTAAATTCATATAAATGATGTTTGACCTTTGTGTTTAATGATTTGTGGGATGATTTTGAGAAAGAAAGAGTGTTGGGACGGATTGCTCGGGGAACCCCAAGATCGGTCACTGTTCACCGTCGTTCTTGTTCGATTCTTTACCCAAAATGAAATTAATTAGAGTTTTAATGGTGTTAAGTGTTGATTGAAGATGTGGTTTGAAGTTGTATGTCTGATTCTGTATTTCCTTCTTGCTCCTCTGTCTTGTTCGATTTTCTACTCCATTTGATCGAAAATTTTATGCCTCTTTTCTGTGATTTTTGTTTCTGTACATGATTAAGGAAAGGTGAAATTGATGTTGATGACTTAGGATTGATGTTGAATGCTTATGGAGGTTTATTGTTCGTCTTCTTCCTTTTCTTTCTTGCTGGCTGACTGGTTTCATTGGCCAGGAAAAGGAAATTTGTGATGTTAGCCTTTAATTAGAATTTCCCTATGCAGAACTGATTATTATGAGGATGATTGAAAGTTTTTGACTCCTATCCCTGTGTGTGTGTACGCGATTCAGTTAAAGAGGAAAGGAGAAGGAATTTAGGATGGGGGAAAATTAATAATGGTTGACTTAATGAGATTCTGCGGTTTTCTGTTTAAATCAAATCTAAATAATGAATAAATATGCTAGGAGTTGGTTAAAACTGTTTTGTGGTTACATGTTCAGTTCATTGGATTCATGATAGTTTTTGACTCCTAATAATGGTGCGCAGTTTCTAGTGTTTACAATTGCGGTGTTATGAATCTGATTTCCACAATTCGGAGCAATTAAGTTACTAAAATATAGTGTATATGACCAATGGTGATAGAACCAAAGCTTAATGGCTGTTTGGGAGCTTCAATTGTTAAAGATATGTTATGAAATGTCAAAATATGATTAAAGGCATTTGAATGATGCCAAGAGTACACTAGGAGTTTATGTAGCCTGTCATATGGGTGGTTACGTATATTTGGATTCTGAATTTAATCAAAGAAATTGGGAATCTGAAGTTTTGCAAATAGGAGAGTTTTAGGTGATATTTTAAGAGCTGAAATTAGTTGGATAATGTAAAGATAATTGAATGGGTGATTATGGAAAACTGAAAGTTATCTTGTTTAAGGCTGTGATAACAATTGATTGTAGGAATCTGATTGATGGGTGTTTAGAATTAGTAAGATGTATATTGAAGTTGATTATAACTATAGGAGCTTACAAGTTTGAACGGCTGAATTTAAGGGTTTTCGTTAAGGATTTTATTTATAGTGGTTGTTGGAAGAGTTGTATATAAGAATAAGGTTAAGGGATTGTAAAATTTAGGATGGTTGTATTTAGAGAGCAAAAGGAAAGGAATCTTGGACTGGTGTAGGCTAGAAGTGATAATTGTAAATTAGTGTGGGGGATGCAAGTGCTTTGGAAGTGTACTGTTAGTTAGAAATTAAAGACTTAATTTATGGTAATTGTTTTAAGGACTCTTGAATGATATTAGTAGTTAATATGAAATTCTTTAGGTAAACCAAATCAAGAATGAGAATTAATTGTTAAAGGATGAAGTAAATGATTATTAATTTGTATAGTGATGGAATGTTAGAATCTAAAGGATAATTCTCTGCTTGGTGGTTTTGATATTGTTTGTTTAAGTTTCTTTGATTTGTCAATATAGCTGATTGAAAGAGGAAATGATAGAAATGAAGAAGACATGAAACTGTGGGAAGTTAATTTACAGGGTATGATTCAATTATACCGGTCGTTAAAGATTTGTTAGATTATAAAGTGTTGTAATAGTTAGTCTTGTAAATTGATTAATGTAATGAATTTCTCATGAAGTATGGAGATTAAAGAAGATGATTAGGGATTCTGATTATTTAGAGTATGGATCACCGGTTTAGGAAGAAGGGGGAAACACTTTATAAAATGATGACTTATTTTATGAGAATTGGTTGAAGATGTATGAGTAGTAGAAAATAATATGGGGTTGAATTAACATGAGATAATTTTGGGAGGATTGGTTCCATATTATTTGTAAGGGTTGATGTTTGATTGTAAGATAAAAATGAGATCAAAGGAGGTTATGGCGAATCTTGATTGAATTGAAGGAATAAGGTTAGTGATTCGTATTAATAAATTAATCAAGATAACTTAATGTATTTGATGGTTTCCTTGTTCTTGCTTGGTCATCTAGTTGAGTTTTGGGTTTACTTGAGGTTAAAGGTGGATCAGAAAATAAATTTCTGACAATACCTAGGGCTAATTAAGAAGGAATCTGATATGCAATATTAATAATATCATATAGAGTTTTCTAAATAATTCTTGATTTCATAGGGGTTTGTCTGAGGTTCTAAGTAATAAAATAAAGGTTCACATGATTAAAAGATTTAGATATAAATTTACAGGTATATATATATGCAATGCATTTTTGTTATAGGATTGCTAGAATCTAAGTAAGAGTTCTTTTGTTCTATATGAGAGATGGATGTAAAGTAAGATAAAAATAGTAAAATATTACGTTGCAATTTCTGTTCTATTTTTGTTCCTTTAAACAACATTTTCAGTGACAACAATGAATCAATAGCAAGTTATGATTCTGATAAGATTAAAGTTATACTGTACAAAAATAAGGAATTAATATATGATAAAAGATGGTAATGGTTAATAGATTAATTATGGTTAAGTCATGGTGATTTTTATATTTAATTTTGGTAAAGACAATAATGAGAATTAGAACAATTAATTGAAATAAATTATCTTAAGTGGCCTTTTAATTTTAAAAGGATCAAATTATTTAAAGTAAAACCTACTTATATAAGATATAAAGGATTGGGTAGAAATAAGTAGGATTCGTGAGAGACGCGGAATCATCATATATAAGCATAGGTGTTGATTTATTATTTATATGTAAATAGGTTTTGATAGTGGCATAAGTTGAGAAGATCAGTGGGAAAGAAAGGAGCAAGCTTATGGTTAAAGTTCTGGTATTCCAGGTAGCAGTTTATTTCATTATCATTTAAAAGAATTGCATGTATAATTTTGTATATCTGTTGCACATAATTGGTATATTCTTAATCCTCAGTTGGAGTACTCCAGGCTTAGGTGGTTCGCTACCCCTTTGCCAGTTTAGTTATGTTATAACGGGATAGTTATAACGAGAAATCCTGCAGGTAGAGCCTCCACTAGTTAACGAAGATATCGTTATCAGTGGTTGGTAGGTGCAGAGTGCACACAGATTAATAGGATAAAGGTTATCATTATATGTGCAGATTTATAAAATGTATACATGTTTTTACATGCATGAATACCATAGCTAATGAGATAAACTGCGTTGAATTGCTGTTTCAGAGATGCTGGTTTATGATAAGATGGTTGAGATAAGGCAGGAGTGCTGGAAGAAGATTAGATGAAGAAATTAAGATTAGTTTATTAAAAGTAAGTTTATTTGTATATGATGTAAAATTAAATAATTAAATTAATAACAGAAAGAATAGAAAATAGAATTCTATAGATTTATTAAGAGATTTAAATTTCTCAAGTTTTAGGAATTAAGAATAAACACCCTAATAGGGTTAGAGTATTTTTAATTGTTTTTATTAACCACTTTATTTTATAAAGAGTTTTAAATTATTCAATTTGTCCGAAAAGCCCATTCCAACTGACCGAAGGTTGGTTGAAGGTTTAAAAAGAAAAAGTTTTAAATTTTCCGTAATTTTGGGCTTCTGACACTAAAAAGTGGTTGTAATTCAATTAAAAATGCTATAATATAGTAGTAAAAATCCAGGCGTTACACACCCCATCAAACCCATGGCGAAAATGACTTAAAATTACCCCTTTCTAACCTGTTTTTGCTACCTCATTGTAGCTTTGCTGGTGCAACCCCACTACGATGGCACTTTTCCTTAAATCACCTTTCCTCTATTTTACACTCAAAACTTATTATTCAATTTAAATCCTACTCCATGGTTATCATAATTATTTAATCTTTAATTAAACCTGCTAACATCTTCAACCTCCATGATCATTAAATCCAAAATTCAATCCATTAGCATATTGGGCCTTGATCTTCCCTTTAATGGGCTAAATTAAGTAATTAAGAATATTTGAGTTTCTTTTTTAATTAATTAATAGAGTAATTATGAGAACAATTACATGATTGGCTATAAAGACTTGTGGCATGGATTACAAGCTAGGTCAACAGTACTAATTAATTATGATATTTGTTTTTTCCTAATTAATTAATAGAGTAATTATGAGAACAATTACCTGATTGGCTAAACACTTTTGGCATGGATTACATGCTAGGTTAATAGTATTAATTAACTAGGATATTTTTTCCCTAATTAATTAATCGAGTAATTATGAGAACAATTACTTTATTGGCTAAATCCAAAAGGTATGGATTGAAAAATCAATTGACAATGTTATCGATATAATTTCATATAACGTTTAATGTAGTCCTCGCCAACTATTATAAATATGCTGGCAGGTCTTTTTCATTGAATACGCAAGAAAAAGGGAAGTAAAACGGCTTTCATTCACTACAAGACATTACTCCCTCCCTCTCAATTTATCTATGGTGATTAGTTGGTGCCAACCCCACTTGGGCTCTAGTAGTCCATCTCACAAACAGACCCAGACAAAAAGGTGGAGCCTCCAAACGAAGGTTTGCTCCTTTAATCTGTATCTTAACTATTTATCTTGATATATGCTTTATAGAATTTTATTTGCTTTAAAATTCTAACACAATCATTAATCTGTATCTTAATCATACCAACCACTTAATCATCACCTCCTCAGTCCACCATAGTGCAAGACCACTCAACACCCCATGATTCACCACACGCTACTAGTCAAAGCCACACTTTTGTTTCCTTATTTGCTCTATTTTCTTTTCTTTTTGTTGTATTTGCATTAGAAATATTATATAGGGCATTTTTATGACACATTTCCTTCAAATTTCTTATTGTCAATGTTGCCCCTAAGCCTCAACAATTCCACGATATGATACTCATGGTTCATGGGGGCTTTTTATTGCCAGCTGCCAAATCTTTGTATTTGTAGTGTTTTTATGTGCTAAAGGTTAGGCCATTAACATATTTAAAATGTAATATTGGTCCATAGATAATTAAATAATATTTTAGACTCTTAAGTGAAATTAGGATGAAAAAAGGATTAATTTTTCATAATTGGAGATTAATGAGTACTTATTGATTTCTAAGGCTTGTTGATCTTTGTTCTATTGTATTTTTGCTTTTCGTGTTATCCAAAGACCAAAACTGGAGGATTTTGGATGAATGAAGCCAAAATTGGAGCTGTTTATAGGTCTTCACTGTGGCCTCGCCATGGTAAAAAAACTTTGGTGGCAGTTTGGCGGTGGGTTCGCCACGGCGAGCGTACGCAAAAGAACATGCCTCGTCCCTTGCTGTCACCTCACTGCTATAGCGAACACTTCGCTGTCTCCTGCCCACAAGGTGAAAACCATCTTTGCCATGGCTTCGCCATGGTGAAGTTGTGATTCTGACGAATTTCAATCCGTTTTTGGGCTTCACTCGGGCTCTTATCCAACACCCACTCAAGTAACCCGACTCATATACTATAAGCACACGCCTCTAGGTCCTATGCATCAGATCTGGAGATAAAGAGGGAGATCGAGAGAAAAATGGAGAATGTGCATGAGGTGGCAAGTGATGAGACTCTAATGTATAAAATATATACCCAACAAGTGGATAACTTTATTAATAGTGAAATGAGACACATGACAAACATTACATAACAGTACACAATACACACCCACAACAGACACATATTACCACCTCAAGGCCTATTTATAAATATAAATAAGCCGAGAGAAGTTATAATAATTATTTATTATAGGTAACATATGATTTTGCAAACGAAGAACGGTCACACAAAAGAGAGAGTAGACTTGAAAGTACAATAGTCAACGGTGGCATAGAGACGTTTGGGTTCCTTGTCTAGAGACAGCCACTGGTTCACCGGGAACCCCATCTTGACATTTTTGTCACATCCGACGGTGTTGATATCTACGAATTCCAAGTACTAGGACGGGTATTCCCCTGTGTTGTCGGAGGTGATATTGATGGCACAAACTCTGAGGCAAGGGCCCCTGTAGCTGAAGATGTCAAGGTTTCCAGCCTCGAAGTAGTTATGGCCAGAAGCCATTATGCCCCAATCTTCGAGGTTGCTGATAGTAATGCTATCATCAGAGGAAGGGTTTAACTTGAGGCTGATGTTGGAGTCCGTTGAAGCAGTTGCACCTTCGAGAGTTCCTGTCTTAACTCTCACAATGTATGTACATTGCTCCTCCTGCTGCATGCATATCAATAAAAAAGTAAACAAACACACATACACACACAACTAAGTAAAAGGGATAAAAGCTTGAAACTATCTACTCCTCTAGTCCAAAATATATGACATAGAGTTGATCCTAATATTAAATAATATATGATCTATTGCTAATTTTTGCCGATTTTTTTCCTATAACAATAATTAAGTAAGAAATAAAGTAAAGGAGTTGATCGAGGAAGATAGTTTGAGTGTTTCAGAAAAATTATGCCATATTAACAAACTTAACTAGCATACTTAATTTAATAATGGATCAATACCATGTAGCAATGATTACTTACAGACATAGCCATAGCAGCGAAACTGATGAGTGAGGCTATAAAAACAACACATGACAAAGCAAATTTGTGAGCCATTGTTTACTTCAGTTTGTGACGCAACTGATTGATTGATGCTGAAACAACCTACATTCATGCCTTTATATAGAGCTTCATGCATGGTGATAACTAAGAGTTTCACTCCAAGATCCAATTCATTTTATCACGTGGACATTGCATAGGAATTCCTGTAGGTAATATTGTTACATACTTTCAAACGGACCACTATACTTTTTTGTGTAGTCCTACGAAACATCGAAGAAAACAAATATCCTTTTATTGGTGGTGGGGTCTTAGTTATCACAAAATCTGCACCTTTCACGTGTGTGGCTTCATAATGACGATGAAGCCACATAATGACGATGAAGTTTGTTTGTTTCCTAGCTATGTAGTATCCAAAACTTACTTTGGTTAGAATCTCCTCCCACAAAAATCCATATTTCATGTAGTGGGGGGGCTTCCTTAGACATTAAAGTTTGTTTGTTGCCGTGATATGAAATAAGCCGAATAAAGTCTTGTTTGCACTACTACAAAATACCCTTTTCATGTCACCAATTAACATCACTTAATTGTAACCCTGACATGACAAAAAATGTGGTGGCATTTTTGTAATTAAGTTGAAGGCGGAGGAAGAAACAACGTCACACATTAATTAAGTGTGACGTGGTTTCCAGAAACCACGTCACACTTAAGTAAGTGTGAAGTGTGACGTCGTTTCTTGAAACCACGTCACACTTCGTCTAGTGTGACGTGGTTTCAACAAACCACGTCACACTTCTTGTAATGTGACGTGGTTCCCCCCCCCCCAAATTTTTCATTCTCGCGCGCCCCTGGCTCCCTCTTCCCTCCATTAAACCCACCCAAACCCCCAGCTCCCTCCTTCCCTGCAGCTTCCTCCCCCACACAAATTAAACCCCCAGATCCCTCATTCCCCACAACTCTCTCCTCAGACCCCACCACCCCACCCCATCCCCAAGCCCCCCGCCACCCCTGGCGACCCCCACCCCCAAGACCCCCGGGCGAGCCCTGCCCGACCCACCCCCAACACCCCAGGAGAACCCCCAACACCCCCGCACGTACCCCCACCCCCAGCCCCCCCACGCGTACCCCCACCCCCAAGCCCCGGTGAACCCCCCGAGAGAGCCCCCCACCCCAGAAACCCCCCAAACCCCCCCGGCGAGAGCCCCCACCCCAGAAACCCCCCAAACCCCCCCGGCGAGAGACCCTAGAACCCCCCTAAGAACTAGAACCCCCCACCCCCCGGGAACTCCACTCCCCAAGCCCCCCGTGAACCCCCCAGAACCCAACCCCCAACCCATTCGTTGCACACCTGTATGCTTCACTCTTGTTGCGATGCTTCAAATCTGCCCAATTTCTCTGTTCGTTGCTGTGGGTGATGATTGGGTTGCAGCCCCATCCCATTATTTCTTCATCTTCCCTCTTTTGCTAGTGGTAAGCTTGGATAATTCTTCTATGATGGTTGTTGTGGCTCTATTGAACTAGAAGGTTGGAAATTGTTTAGGTCTTTGCTAAAAATCAATTAACTAGGTGTTGTTTTATTAATTGCAATCTTGATGCATATATGATGTTCGAAGGAATGTTTCAAAGAAAAAAATGTAAAGTTAAAGTGACTAGCAAGCTGTGATTAAAGTGTCACAGAGCAAAGTTTGGGATTTAGGAAACTTGGAGATATCATTTTGTTGCTTGAAAAGCTATTATGGGTGTTTAAGGAGTATAATCTACAATTTAATTAGAGATACTTAGAGAAAATAACAATAATGTCATCTTCATTATTGAAAACTTGGTAAATAAATGAATTTGGGAAATTGGATAATTCTAGAAACTGTTGGGTGAGGGAATTGAGATTGAAGTTTGATGCAAGTCGCTTGTTGAAAAGGGAATATGACAGAGTTTTCTTAATGCTTTATGAGGTCATTGTGGAACTGATTATTTTGCTATGATGATATACTAGTGATTAATTTCAAAGCTGTATTGTGTGTGTGGACCGTTGAAACGTGTGTGTGTGTATATATTTGTATTGAATTGGTATAAGTCTAAAATGCTAGATATGTTTGTAGGGTGTTGATAGTTATTAAGTGGTTCATGAAGGTTGGGATTGTGTTGTGAAAGAAAAGGAGTAGGAAAACGTGGAGGGAAATTCTGTTATGAAATACTTCTTTTCAATGATAAGTTATAAATATGTTGTATAAAATCATAGCTAGAAGTTTAATGTTTTGTTTGTGGTACATTAGGGATTAAGGAGTGATCATAATTCGAGAAGTAATTTAAAAAAATTGGAAGTACAACAGGTGAGTGAATAGCATCCCATTTGAATTTTCAGAATTGATTACTACTTATTATGTTTTATTTAAATTGTCAATTTTGTTGAGTACAGTTTCATCAAGGTTAGTTTGACAAGATTATTTCATTTCATTGTTGATTTTAAATCTTTAGATAGAAGAAGGATTTTATCCATATTTATCCACTCTTCTTCCTTTCATTATATTGTATACTCATGCATGAAATTGCTTGAAATTTAAGAGTTATCATTTTTGAATTCTCATATTAAGGTGATCCTATACTTTGCAATGTTTTGTGAACTACTATGCTGAAATTGGATTGTAAATGTAATTTTGGATATCACATTTACAAGAGGAAGTTCTGCCAAATTTTTTAAAAAATTTGCATGAAGTGATGTTAAGTTCATAGCATGCCCATTTCTTCACAATGTAGTGAGATAAACTTGACTAGCTTGTTGGAAATGGCAGAGGTTTAATAGAATGGATCGTAGTTGGATGCATGCATTGTGAACCACTAAAGAGTATCAGATGGGTGTGGAAGAATTTATTGAATTTGCCAAAAGAAACGTGCCTAGTAAGAATGACATGTATCTTTGCCCTTGTGTGAAGTGTGCAAATGCTTATCGTAAGAGCATTGATGATATAAGGGATCACCTTCTTTGTGATGGAATCAATCTCTGTTATAAGAAGTGCATTTAGCATGGGGAATTGGGAAGTACCGTTCATGCATGCCCGTCACAAAATGTAGAAGCAGCGGTGGATGATGTTTGTGATGATGGAATGGACGACATGATCAATGACATTGGGGCTGTGTCATTTTTTGTGGTACATGAGTTTGAAGAGTTGCGGAGTGATGCAGAGACACCTTTGTTCCCGGGGTGTACTAAGTATACTCGGTTGACCGGCGTCCTGAAATTGTTGAAAATAAAAACAGAAAATGGGTGGGCGGACGCGAGTTTCTCACGGATGCTTGAAGCTTTGAGTGATATGTTCCCAGAGGGCAATGTGCTTCCGAAGTGTATGTACGAGGCTAAAAAGGTTCTAATCAAGATGGGCATGGAGTATAAGAAGATACACGCTTGCCCTAATGATTGCGTGTTATACAGGAAAGAGTATGAATGTCTAAAAGAGTGTCCAAAATGTAATACTCCGAGGTACAAAGCAAGGAAGGATGCTGTTAGTGATGATGATGGATCAAAGAAAGGGGTACCCTTGAAGGTAATGTGGTACCTTCCAATTGTGCCACGGTTTAAACGCTTGTTTGCAAATGAGGCAGAAGCAAAGAAACTGAGATAGAATTGTGATAAGAAAATCTCCGATAGAAGATATCGCCGGCATCTTGCTGATTCTCCTCAATGGAAGAAGATAGATTCCATGTTTCCTGAATTTGGTGGTGAGCCGAGGAACCTTCGTCTCGGACTGTGTACAGATGGTTTCAACCCTTTCGGGAGTCTCAGTAGCACACATAGTGCTTGGCCAGTTTTGCTGGTCATTTACAACTTGCCGCCTTGGTTGTGCACGAAGAGCAAGTATGTGATGATGTCAATGATGATTTCGGGGCCGAAACAGCCAGGTAACGATATCGATGTCTACCTAGCATCTTTGATTAAGGACTCAAAGATGTTGTGGGAGGAAGGCGTAGATGTGTTTGATGCGTACAGGCAGGAGACATTCAAGTTGCGAGCTATGTTGTTTACCGCAATAATTGACTTCCCTGCATATGACAATCTTTCTGGTTACAGTGTGAAGGGTTATATGGCATGTCCTATATGTGAGTCTGACACACATTGCCACCATCTCAAACACGGAAGAAAGACCGTCTACCTTGGTCACAGGAGGTTTCTTGATCGGTTCCTTCCTTACCGTAGATTAAAGAAGTATTTTAATGGCTCATCTGAGTATCGATATGCTCCGACCCCATTAACCGGGGAGGAAGTTTATCGTCGGGTTGAGAATGTCAATGTGGTATTCGATAAGAAACAGAAGAAGAAGAAGACCGGTTCTGAGAAGATCATTTGGAAGAAGAGGTCAATCTTCTTTGACTTACCTTATTGGCGATATCTCGATGTGAGGCATAGTATTGATGTGATGCATGTGGAGAAAAATGTTGGTGATAGTCTTGTTGGGACTTTGTTGCACATACAGGGGAAGACAAAGGACGGAGTCAATGCTCGATTAGACTTGGTTGAAATGGGCATAAGACCACAATTGCATCCTATAGTCAGTGAAAATGGCAAGAGGGCTTATATGGAACCTGCTGCTCATACACTTTCCAAACAGGAGAAAAAAAGTCTGTGTGAGTGTTTGAGTGGGATCAAGGTGCCGCAGGGTTATTCTTCCAACATTAGCAGACTTGTGTCTATGAATGATTTGAAGTTGGTAGGAATGAAGTCGCATGATTACCATGTATTGATGCAACAATTCTTACCAATTGCTATTAGAGGCATTTTGCAAGATGATTTTAGGATGACTATAACAAGACTTTGTATGTTTTTCAATGCTATCTGCAGCAAAGTCATCAACACTAAAAAGCTTGACGAGTTGGAAAGTGAGGGTTACATTATATTGTGCCAACTTGAGATGCACTTTGCTCCAGCCTTTTTTGATATTATGGTGCACTTGATTGTTCATTTGGTAAGGGAGATAAGGCTATGTGGCCCTGTTTATCTAAGGTGAATGTACCCTTTCGAGTAGTTCATGAAAGTCTTGAAAGGGTATTCCAAGAACCCACATCGACCTAAGGCATCAATTGTTGAAAGATACTTAGTTGAGGAGGCAATGGATTTTTGTAAATCATATCTAAAAGGGGTTGAGGAAATCTGCCGACATGAAGATGGGATCGTTAAGGGGGTACGAGGCGTCAAAGTAAAGACTATGTCCTGTGAAGAGGTGTTACAAGCACACCTATACATCTTAAATAATATGGAAAAAGTTCAGCCTTATTTGGACGAGCATAAGAGGATCCTGAAAGAAAAGAACCCGAAAAAAAGTGACATGCAGATTTCTAACGAGCATAACAAGCCATTCATTGGGTGGTTCAAGGAGAATTTTGAAAAGGAGACCGGTGGGCCGGATACAATAAGGTGGTTAGTCGAAGGGCCTCGTTTTGAGGTTGTTACTTAGGGCTCTTTTGACATAAATGGTTATTCTTTCTACACGAAGGCTCAGGATAGCAACAACACCATGCAAAACAGTGGCGTGACGGTGGTAGCCAAAGCGATGCACTTCTCCAGTTCAAAAGAAAAAAACTGGCTTCCATGGCATATTATGGGGTAATTGAAGAAATTTGGGAAGTTAGTTACACCAAGTTCAAAGTTCCAATCTTCAAATGCAAGTGGGTTAACAATAACGCAGTTGTTATTGAACCCCACACTGGTATGATCTCAATTGATCTTCACAGGGTTGGGTACAGAGATGAGCCCTTTATTTTAGCAAGTCACGCAAAACAAGTGTTCTATGTAACGGATCCCGCAAAGAAGCAATTGTCCATAGTCTTGCAAAGTAAAAAGCAAAAGGATCGTGCTCCCACTTTAAATCTTGATGAGATACCACCTTTGTGCGTAATTCCACTTGAAGCAAGTGAATCAGAATTGATAGATGATGATGACCAATTTTCCTCTAGAAATGATCATTATGAGGGGATATGGGATAACACCTAAAGAGAAAATCTTTTTGAATTATCATGTATTAAGTTTTGTTATTGTTTTCGTTTTTGTTTTGTGAAAGTTGTTGCCTTGCACTGACTCATCACATCTTTGATTTGTTAACAGGTACATGGCGGATGATTCTAACAATCAACAACAAAACAACCCCCTCAAAAAAAGGGAACAGGTCCGACGAAGCTCAAAGACATTATTGTCCATCACGGGACAAATGTTCAGCCTATCCATGTGGAATTTGACAAGGAAATGAATCCTATCGGAGAGATTGGTGCGAATTTCGTGAGCTACGTCGGTTTTGCGGCAAGGAACCGAGTAAGCATCTTGGTTGATGATTGGAGGGAAGTCGAAAAAGACATTAAGGATCAATGTTGGTCAGATATCTTGGTATGTTTTATCATTATCTATCTGTTTGTTCCTAATATGCATGTATTTGGTTGAATGAAGCGTGCAAGATGTGGAAGAATTTTAAGAATACCCTAACCAGAGACTACATCCGAGGGGACAAGATGGGTTAAGATCCCTGTCAGGACTATCCCTCTATTGATCTGGAGACTTGGAAGACCTTTGTTAAGATACGGCTAGACCAAAAGTTCCAGGTGTGTATAGGTTATAAATATCTCTTTAACTTTGCTTCAAAACTGAATTTTGAACACATTATATTAGTTAACTAACTTAGTTTTATTTTCACAGGAGAAAAGCGAAAAACAAAAGGAGCATCAAGAAAATAATATCTACAAGCAAACAATGTCTCGGGGGGTTACAAGTGGGTCGAGAAAAAGTTGATTGAGAAACATATTGCAGAAATGGAGGAAGCAGCACGGTCTGATCCTACCATTGTTGTACAGCCTCCGCCACCCTTCTCACGTTATACAAAATGGGCTGAGGGAAGGAAGAATAAAGAAGGAACATATGTCAATCCAGAGGTTGAAGTAGTTGCAAAGAGGATTGTAAGTATTTTACTTGGTTGTTTATTCATGTAACTTGTGGTTTTATAGCAAATTACAACTTATGATTTTTCCGTCACTGTAGGATGAACTTGAGCAGCAGGAGACCCAAGGGTCATTCACACCTTCTGGGAGGATGGACATTCTAGCCACAGTAATTGGGAAGCTTGATCGCCCCGGCCGAGTACTCAGGGAGCCTAGGAGTGTAGGGTTTACCAAGTATTTTGGCCGTAGATCCCGATCCACCCGTACAGAATCTACTGAGGAGATGTTGGCTAAGGCTAGGGCGGAGATGGAGGCCCAGTTGGAGGAGCTAGTTGCTTTGTCCCAGTGGCAGATGGCGGCACAGTTCGACGAGCAGGTGGCCGCGAAGGTCCAGGAAGCTCTTTCAGGTTATATGGGGGAGCAGATCCGAGCGCAGATTGAGGCATAGGTTAGAGCGTCTACCATGCAGCTTGGAATTTTATCAAATTCTTCTCAACAAAGATAGCAGGTTTGACCATCTCTTATATATGTTAATTACCAAATTCTGGGTTTATCAATTAGGCTCACTCTGTATATTCTCATCTCCTATAGGAGTCCCCTGCTATCGGAGGTCCAAGCGGCAAAGACAGCTGCAATCAGACTGTGCCGTTAGGATCAATTCGTGAGGATGAATCAAATCCCACACCAGACAATGACCCTGAAGTTGGACAGGAGTGTTATCTCCATCTCGATATCCCTCGCTTGCGCCCTGTCGCAAAAGCTCGCCAGTTCCTGAAGCCTCCTTCATACATAATATGCTTATTCCAGAAGACCAAGTGAAGGTGTCCATTACAACTGTCTTAAAGAATGAGAGGGGGACATCTGTACCCCTTCCCGATAAGGAGGTCACCAGACTAGACGAGGCGATCGGGGCATTCATCTTGTGGAATAGACGACTTGTACACAAGACTCCACAAAAGGCGCCGGTTGATGTGGTATGTACACTGAATTTTTGAGATTGCTAGTTTCATATATTACAGTTTGTAAGAATATATAGCACTGATTTTTTCATCTCCCGCAGTTCTTTTCAGATGAATATCCTTCTCTCCAACTCCTGCAGGACATGCAGCCAACTTTGCACTACACATAACTTAAGATGCCTCAAGGAGTAGTTAGTCCTGATCGTACATACGATTTTGGACTTGATGGTGACAGAGATATCGTGGAGTTTTTGACAATGGACTGTATTGACCTCACCTGGCTCGAACTAGAGACTATGTAAATGACTGTTACTTTTTATGTCTCAGCAATATTTGTACTTCTATCCTTTTATAATTTCAATTATTTTACGATAGGTACTTCCACCACCTGTGCATCTTATTAGGCAGAGGACAATACAGATTCCTCAGTCCATTGGCCTTGGCGAGGAAAGATGATTTAAACATCGACGCGGACAAGCTAAGGTTTGAGGACGAGAAACGGGCTTATGTCGTACATCAAATGTAAGCAAATCAGGGATCTATCTATATTGTGCCTATTCTTGAAGAGTAAGTGTGATTATTACCTTTTACCAACTTTTCATCATTAAGCACATTTACAAATGTCATGTTTTCGTGTTGACATAATATTTTTAATGTCTTTCAGTGGCCACTGGTCATTAGCTGTCGTTTGCCCTAGACAACATCGTCTGGTTTGGTTTGACCCCTTGAAGTACAATATGAGCTCCTATTATAAAACTATCTTATCGAAGTAAGTAGTTTTAATGTCTTTTTACTTTCGGCTAAATAAATTATTTTCATGTATATGTGCTAATTTTGGTTCCATTTCAGGGGCATTCAGCAATGGCATTTTATGGAAGATACTGATGGAATGAATGAGGCTATTACGACACAAAGACCTAAAGCAAGTACTTTTCATTTAAATTCCTTCAATGTTAGTCATCAATTGACATAATTTACTTTGTTATTAATTTACACTATTTCTTGTGATTTATAAAGTGCCCAGGCAACCGACGAATAAGGAGTGTGGGTATTATGTCATGAAGTACATGTGTGACATTATTGAGAGTGACCGTACTGGATCCTTCACACATGTATAAAATTCTTATCTATAGCTTATTGTATGATTTATACAATTAATACATAAATATGTGATGCATTGATCATAACATCCGTTATTGTTGCAGTTTTATGACACCTCCGACTCATTTACAGTCGAAGACGTTGATTCGCTTCGTGAACATATTGCTGAATTTTTCCTTTCATTGTTGGTTAATTAAAAATCTGAATTGGCAATTATGTGCTTGTTCATATGTGAGGATGCTGATCTGTACATTACTGGAATTTTGTGTATAATGTATATATATATCTGTTGATCTGCATTTGTATGTAGAGTTTCTGTTTCTGTGTATAATGTATATGGAGAAAAGCAAAAGAAAATATGGGATTGTTTTTTTTTAAAAAAAGAAAGAAACCACGTCACACGTTACATAATGTGTGACGTTGTTTCTCTCGTCTAAGAAACAACGTCACACATTATGTAATGTGTGATGTGGTTTCTCTGAAAAAATTTAAAAAAATTATTATTCTTCATACTTATCCACGTCACACACTGGTTAAATTGTGACGTTGAAATTGACTTTCCACGTCACATATTTTTGTGACGTGAAAAGTCCAGTTTTCCATGTCACTTGATTCAATGTCCCCTGGAAAAGTGACGTGGAAACTCCAAAATTTGTGACGTGGAAACCCTGTTTGCAGTAGTGATTGGTTGCAAATCCTACTCATTCTGTGTTTATAATATTTGTCATATGTTTATTATTATCAAATAATGTTAATTTTTAATTACACAATTATTACATATATACTTTTATGAGAATATAATACAACAAACGTCAAAGAGATATTAATTACTTCCTCCACTCATAAATATAGGATATTTTTGGAGTGTGAGCTTGTTCTTAAGAAGACCTCTCTTTATTCTTTTCTCAAATTTTGTCTAAATTATTTCTTTTGATACTCATCAATAATAAACAATCAAGAGATGGACGGTAGGAATAAAGATAGGTTGGCTAGATTATTTTAGTAATATCATGCAATTTTAACAACCTTAAATAACATTCTTAATAAGTCTTATATTTAACAACGGAGGGGACGACCACACCGCCTCCTTTCTAATTTACACACATTCATAGAACTTAAAAGCAAGTTCATCTAAGTCCAAATCAAGAAACACATGTCTTGTTGGTAGGCATTTTGTAAGTTCATTTGTAGGTGTTTTATGAATCTGGATTACATTGGCTTGTGATCCTTCAAAGCTCACTGAGAAATTGATTTGGATGCTGGAACTATGGAGAGATTTACAAAGATGAGGTTTCCTTGATTGGAGTTGTGCGTGTTAGGATCTGTCTGGGCCTAAAACTGTTGGGCTCATTCCACTTAGTCCAAGTGTAACTGGATTACGGATCCACTAGAGTGAGCCTAGCTAGGTGCCCAGCACCAGATAAGTCAAGGGAGCTACCAACGACTCATAGCGACATATGCAGAACAACTGGAGCCCAATAGTCAGGAGAGGAGGGATTCTCCAAACCGAAGACACGCTAACTAAAATATCGTATAATGTTAGTTTAAGTCCTATTACATTGGTTTAATCTTTTGTAATTGAAAGACAAAACCTACCAATATATATAGGGTGTGTTTAGATGGACTTCTGCAAAAGTAATTTATATATAAGTCAAACTAAAAATAAGTCATATTGTGTAATAAGATTTATGTTTGGATGGGCTGTTATAAATATGGCTTATAAGTCATAAGTCACATTGTGTAATGAGATGTATGTTTGGATGGACTTTTGAAAAAGTGATTTATGTTTGGGTTAGTTGTGATTTGATGTGTAAAATAAGTCAGAATTGTGGGGTCCACCTCCGTAAGTGACTTATAAGTCATAAGTCATAAGTTGAAAGAAAGAATTTATACTTATTTTGACTTATAAGCTATAAGTCACTTATTTTTATAAGTCCAGCCAAACACCCCAAATTTAACTTTTCACAAAATAAGTCATTTTTTTCTAAAAATAAGGACTTATTTTGCCATTGGTAGCCCAGCCAAACACCCCCATAAGTAATCAATATTTTAACAAGCTATTAGAGCAATTCGATCAGTGCGATAAAAAATAAGGAATATTTGTAGACTTGGGGCCTTAGAGACTCAAAAAGAAATACAAGCCCGGACAAAGAAAAAATGAATAAAAGAGATAAAAAAATTTAGTCGGGGGAATGTTAGAGAAACATGAAATAGTCTCACATCGTAAGTGTGAAAGATGAATTAATAGCATATAATGTTGGGTTAAGTCCCATGACATTGACTTAAACTTTTGTGATGGAAAGAAAAAAAACCTACCAATAGATATAATTAATCCATATTTCAACATCTCAAAAGCACAACGCCTCCCAACTGCATAAGTAGGTGTTCGTCTCACTAACAAAGACATATATGATCATCTGAATCAAACACTCAATCATCGCTCTGCATGATTGAAATCTTTAGCATTGGTTCCTTTTTATTGTGTCATTCCCAGCTTGTGTTCCGAAAATCACATTATTGTAGGTGACCCTGTATCAAATTGTATTAATAAGAATCCTGCCATTATTTTTGCGTCCCTAATTTAGCAACCCTCCTTGGGAACGCTGACAACAGTATTCCAAAAAGTTATAAACCACCACCATGGCTGAGTCTCTTGCCCCTCCTCCATATTGGCCAATCGTTATGACCCACTGGAGGAATTGCTGCAACAAATGAGGGAGCGACCTGAACGTATGGCTAAACAAGAAGTCCAGCCATCGAACACTCCAAGCTATTGTAATGGTTGACTAACAAAAACATAGACCTACAGCCTCAAACCACTCCTTTGTCAATGAAAGGGGGACAATCATGCCACTCGTTCCCAACTGTCTTTCCTCCACAGGTATATACATATGGGGTTGTTCAAGGTTGTTTTCCCAAAAATTAAAAACAAAAAGAAAATTTATTCAGATTTATCAAAAGGCTCATCTTTTATGAAAAAAACATTGAAATAATTTCTGCTGTTGCGTGAGGGTTTGTAATGATCCTAAAAATAACACAAGATAATTTCTTCATTCTTATATAATATATTATCTATTTTTTAAAGGCTTGAAAACAATATAAAATAGTTATTAAATTCTGAATTGAAATTTTTAGTTCTTTCTTACAAATTTTTATAAAAGTAAATGGGGGGTCTAGTGGAAACTTGGTTGTGATTTGTGATATATGAATGATTCGAATCTTTATGTGCTACAGAGGTGGTTGTGTTTTTATTTATCACCATGAAAATTTCAAAATTCCTTTCTGTCTAAACGGGAAAAAATGACAAAATAAAACACATGTATATCCTACTCAGATTTTTCTTGGGAGATGTCCACCACCTTGAATAAAAGGGATGGAAGAAGTCTCAGGAGCTTGGGGGGAAATGATGGCCATTTTCCTTTGGTTTTGGTGGTCCTCTGTGGGAAGCTATGATGGTTGTCCATTGTGGTGTTGTTGAGATTTCTAGGGGATTAGCATCTTCCTTATTTTAAGAAATAAAATTAAGCATGTAATTTGAATTTGCCATGGCACTATTTTTAAAAATAAAACAAAATCAAAATTTTAATTCTTAATTACTTTTTCTTTACAAAAACTAATTTTAAAAAAATTGAAAGAAAATATAAAAAAATCCTTAAATTTAGTTTCTGGTTCCTATTATTTGATTTAAACCAATTTTATTTTTTAAGAAAAATATATTGAAAAAAAACCCCTATTGTCAATTTCACCCTAATTACTTCCACCTTTAACCTTAGCCACCATTGTCGTACACTACCGTCAGACGCCCAACCAATGCCACGAACTCCATCACTCTCGATCTAAACCCAGACCCACCTTCTTTGTTGCCATCTCCCTACTTCCACGAGTCCACCATCGTCAAACCTCCTTGATCTATTCTCTTCTTCTTTTAGTAATTGACGATTATTTGTGTTGATTTTCTTTATCCTTAATGCCTCTATTTGATTGGCCACCTTGTAGAGTGAAGTGTTCATTTAAATTATGCTCGAGAGAGATAGTTTAGGTGTAGAACTGGGGTAAATCATATTAGACTTGAAGTTTAAATCAACTAACGGATGGTTTGGTGATAGAATAGAGATGTATCTACTGACATAATATTGTAAGATTAAGGTTGGCTTTTAAAGATTAACTTTCATTAGGTTGTAACAAGAGATTGAGCAAATTTAATGAGAAGTATAAATTTGATTTGAACTCGAGATAGCGTTTCAAATGCTTGAAAACCTTAGGTAAACACAAATTGTCATTTAAAGACTAAATGAAGGTAATAAATTAGGGTTCATGAAATACAACGATGAAGAGTAATCCTAGGCTTAGTTCAACGATAACTTCACACCTTTTTGTTTGTTTATTTATTTCTATCCTAAAGTAGTTTTCAAAACCTATTTTCTAAAAGAATTTGATTAGTACAAATTACTTGAATTAATTAGCATGTTGTTTGATCAAGATTTTAAAACAAATCTCCATGGGAATGATAATGTTATACTATTTCCAACCCATATTCCTGCTAGTGAACAAGTATTTGGCGTCGTTACCGGGGAAAACCCAACCTCCCCTCTCTCTGTCGCTCTCCCCTGCCTTGTCACCATTGAAAGTGGCAATCGCACAAGAGGGGGGGTGAATTGTGCGATTTAAAAATCTAGGAATGATTAAAATAACACAGCCTTTATACTGGTTAGGCCAACACTGCCTACGTCCAGTTCTCCAACACTCAGTTGGGTTCCACTAACCACAGGTTTTACTAACACAGGTTCACCTATCAACCTTTACAGAGTTTTAGAATCTCTCTAAACACTCCCCCTTACTACCTGTAAGGCAATATCCCTGTTCTAAAGCACCAAGCTTTCAGAACAACCTCAAACAGTAGAGGATTTCAATAAATGTGTTCACTTAATGAACAGATTTTGATAAACACTTAAGTACAGATAAAATCTCTAATAAATACAGAAAACAGAGAGCAATGAATGAACTTGTAAATATTCTCGTTTTTCGTCGTCTTTTTCATAAATGCTCAAGTTCTGTATTTATATCTCTTCTCAGATTTTGCCCTAAAATTCAATCTTTAAGAAGCCGTTTGAATTTAGTCGTTGGGAGCTCATAGCCGTTGGCATTTAATGCAGCTTCTTCATCGGGCTTAACTCTCTGCTCTAGCTTCAACTACTTCTTGCGTAGGGTGAGCTAGGAGAGAGATAGACTCAGCGTTCTGTGCATCCGTACAAGTTGTACTTTCTGGCAGCTTTTTCATTAGCGCTAGCTTGGTCTACTATCGCTAATCTCATAGAGTGAATTCTGCACTTAAGCTGTTAGCTAACCAAATAATCATATATTGCACAGAAGACGTTATCGCAAGCTTAATCCATTAGCTCAATGAGATAAAGACAATATAAGGTATATCAGAGCTTTTTCATATCGATAAGAAGATGTATAATCGATAGCATATTCTCTTGGATCAGAAAGCATTATATCAGCATAGAATTTTCTAACGATTGCTAATCCATTATCGCTATTATCTTTAAGGATACTATTATCTAAGCATTCAGAGATATTTCCAGGTATCCTATTATCGATAGAAAAGCATGATAGCGCTAGAATCATGTTAGCTCATTTGACTCATTTGCACTGAGGCATTAGCTATCTGAATGATTTATTATCTGAAGCCCTTTTGATATCGATAGCTTAACCTATTATCGCTAGCTAATTTCTTTTGCTCAAGGACTTGGTTTATTTTTCTGCTAGCTGAGATATCAATGAGCTTCTAGCGATGGATTCTTTCTTTATCGATAGAGAATGACTTAGTGATTTGATATCAACCTTATTATTGCTAAGTCTTCACTTGCTATTCTTTTCTGTCTATTAGCTATTGAGATTCACTTAGCGATAGAGATATTCATTCTTTATTGATCTTGCTAAGTTATCATTTTTTATTAGTGATGGATCTTTATTCTTGCAATGGTGATCTGTTACCTGGCAGATTTTACACGTTCAATTCAGAGGTAACTTTCACTTATGTTTTCTCAGGGTCAGTCTTCATCAAAACTTAAGATTTCTAACATTCTCCCCCTTTTTGATGATGACAAAACATAAGTAAATATACACAAAAGCAAGTTTAGACCATAATCATTTATATCAGCATAAGCATATTTCAAGGCTTGCATATCAGAACTTGAATAACAATGAATCTTGCACAGAACATTTGATTTAGGTATATTCAGAACATAGTACATCTTGCAAAAAGAAACGCTTAAAAACATAATCTATCTATTAATGCTTGATGCAAATAAGGGAGGTTTCAGGAAGTAGGCTTTTGACTCGATCTCCCTAATAATATACTTTGCTTGAACCATTTCTCCCCCTTTTTGTCATCATTTATTGGAGAGAAATGATTTAACCCACCAAACCCTGGACGAATAGTACCCCTGAACCGATACTAAAATCAGCAGAATAATCTTGGACAGGAGTCGCTTCATTTTCCTCAAGAGGTTTGGTTGCCCTGGCTAGGGTTTTTCCATGTGCGAGGAGGGCGATTTGAACTTTGAAGGATTTTTCTGAAAGGATTAAATCAAAGGAGACGCACTTTTGACGCTGGATACCGGATTTAATGATTTCTTTGGAGAATGACACAGCTTTCTGGATTTTGGAACACTTGCTAGCGGATTGAGAAGAGGGTTTAGCGCTAGAGGTTTCCTTATCACCACTCATTTTTGGAATCTTGGCTCTGCCCATTTCTGGGATTAGGGTTTTGAGATAAGGGAGGCTCGAGATTTCAGAGAGATTTAAGAAGATGAAGAGACTCTCAGGGTGAGTAATGAATGCAAAATGCAAATGACCTGCTTTTATAGAGTTCAGAAATTACCATAAATAATATAATATTCGCTGACGTTTCACATTCTGAGACTGTCAAGTGATTTGCTATCGCTAATATGAGCAGCTATCACTAGCAGGCATGATTCCACGCTGAGTAAATGACTTAGCTTTTCACTTACTCCTTCCAAGTTTTACCTATCGATAGCTGACTTTGCTATCGATAACTCTTTAGGCTAGCGATGACAATCTTAGCTCAACCTTAGCTCTTGTTCTGCATATACTAGCGATAGTGAAATTCACTATCGATTGGTCAGTCCTGCAAAACTTAAGATTTGGCACTCCGATGCCTAAGTTAGCAATATAATTCATATGAATAATTAAGAGAATAAATCAAGAATTTATAATAGTATTCACAATTCATTTGGATTTACCATTCCTAGCTCTCTTCTGATATAAAGAAATTGATCAGGCTCAAGAGGCTTGGTGAATATATCAGCAAGTTGCAGATGAGTTGATATAAATTCCACCTTGACATCCTTCTTCTGAATGTGATCTCTCAAGAAGTGATGTCTCACATCAATATGCTTGGTTCTGGAATGTTGAACCGGATTTTTGGCCAAGCTTATTGTGCTGGTGTTGTCACAGAGAATGGGTACTTCCGAAAAATTCAAACCCAGATCTCTTAGATGCTGCCTAAGCCATAAGACTTGAGTACAACAACTTGCTACTGCAATGTATTCTGCCTCTGTGGATGAAAGAGAAACGCAATTTTGTTTCTTGCTTGCCCAAGTGATTAAGCAGTTACCAAGAAATTGACATTGACCACTTGTGCTTTTTCTATCTGATTTGTAGCCTGCATGGTCAGAGTCAGTATAAGCAAGAAGGTACTCTTGAGTTCCCTTGGGATACCACAGCCCAAGCTCTTGAGTCCCTTGTAAATAATGCAAAATCCTTTTTACATTTGTTAAATGAGATTCTTTAGGATTTGCTTGATATCTAGCGCACACTCCTACACTAAATTGGATGTCAGGTCTACTAGCAGTTAAATAAAGTAAAGAACCAATGATTCCTCTATAATGTGATTGATTTACTTCTTTGCCGGGAGCATCTGCATATAACTTGGCAGAAGCACTCATAGGAGTGTCCTCTTCTTTGGATAGATCCATTCCAAATTTGTTGAGAATTTCTTTACAATTTTGTTTTGGGAAATGAAGATGCCATCCTTCTTTTGCTTTATTTGCAGACCAAGGAAGAATGTTAATTCTCCCATCATGGACATTTCAAATTCTCCTTTCATTGTCTTAGCAAAATCTTCACAAAGAGTTTCATTAGTTGCACCAAAAATAATGTCATCAACATAAATTTGAACTATAAGCATGTGATTACTTTTGTGCATGATGAATAATGTAGTATCTGATTTTCCTCTAGAAAATCATTTGTCAAGCAGAAAAGTGCTAAGTCTCTCATACCAAGCTCTTGGTGCTTGTTTGAGACCATAAAGAGCCTTTTTAAGTTTGAAAACATGATTAGGCTTAGACTTTTCTTCAAAACCAGGAGGTTGTTCTACATACACCTCTTCTTTAATATAGCCATTAAGAAAAGCACTCTTGACATCCATTTGATAAAGTTTAAAATTTTTTATGGATGCAAAAGCTAGAAGAATCCTTATTGCTTCAAGTCTTGCAACTGGAGCAAAAGTTTCCTCATAATCAATGCCTTCTTCTTGGTTATATCCCTTGGCAACCAATCTGGCTTTATTTTTCACAATTTGATCAACTTCATCAAGTTTGTTTTTGAAAACCCATTTAGTACCGATAATAGGATGATTTCTGGGCCTTGGTACTAAATCCCAAACTTGATTTCTTTTGAATTGATTTAGTTCCTCTTGCATTGCTATTATCCAGTCATATTCAGCAAGAGCTTCATCAATACAAGTTGGTTCAATTTGAGAAAGAAAGCAAGAGAATTCCTTTTCATTTTGAAGTTGCCTTCTTGTTTTAATTCCTTTTGAAATTTCTCCAATAATCTGTTCAGGAGGATGATTTTTAAGATGTCTAATGGAAGATTGAGGCTCATTAGCTTCATCTAGATCATCTTCAGCTTTATCCTGATTATTTTCAACATTGTTTTGAGGATTTGCTATCGATGGCTGATGTGCTATCGATAGAGGCTGTTTTAAAAACTTTGAAAAATCTTCATCCTCATCAACAGATTGTTGTTTTTCTTGAGGAGTTTCATCAAATACTACATGTACAGATTATTCTTCAACAGTTTGAGTTCTTTTATTATAAACTCTATATGCTCTACTTCTATTTGAACACCCAATGAATATGCCAATATCAAATTAATTAATTAAGATTATTTGAGTTTCTTTTTAATTAATTAATCGAGTAATTTTGAGAACAATTACATGATTGGCTAAACACTTGTGGCATGGATTACAGGCTAGGTCAACAGTACTAATTAATTATGATATTTGTTTTTCCTAATTAATTAATCGAGTAATTATGAGAACAATTACCTGATTGGCCAAACACTTTTGGCATGGATTACATGCTAGGTTGATAGTATTAATTAATTAGGATATTTGTTTTTCCTAATTAATTAATCGAGTAATTATGAAAACAATTACTTGATTGGCTAAACACTTGTGGCATGGATCACAGGCTAGGTCAACAATATTAATTAATTAGGATATTTGTTTTTCCCTAATTACTTAATCAAGTAATTATGAGAACAATTACTTGATTGGCTAAATCCAAAAGGTATGGATTGAAAAATCAATTGACAATGTTAACGATATTATCTCATATACCGTTTAATGTAGTCGTCGCCAACTATTATAAATAGGCTGCAAGGTCTCTTTCATTGAATACACAAGAAAAAGGGAAGTAAAATAGCTTTCATTCAGTACGAGACATTACTCCCTCCCTCTCAATTTATCTGTGGTGATTAGTTGGTGAAGAGCTCACCGACTCTATCTCGAGTGTGTGTGCGTGTAGCGCTCCCTTGGGTCCGCCCTTCAAGAAAATAAGAACCAAGGGGATAGTGGAAGCTAACCCCTGGGTGTCGTTCGCTTGAAGAGCCTAATGCAAAAGATTACCTAGTAGCTAAGATGTAAACTAACAAAAGCAGGTGAAAATATTGTATTTGGTTTTTGATTTAGAAAAGATGCAAAAGGTATGATATATTCAAAAGTAAAATAAAAATAAGATAAAAGTGAGATTTGGAGGGGAAGGGAAATGGAATCATTCTTGATGAATAGAAACCTCAGGATTCATTGCTTCTGAAGGTTTTTAGGGAGTTTTTGTTGATTTTCAAAAGACCCCTAGAGGAACCCCTCTAGGCTAGGCTTAGGTTAACTTAATTAATGCCGGAACCCAGCACATTACTTAATTTAAACTAAGTTGATTAAGTTCAAAATCAATATGAATTCGCTAATCATAAGGGGCTCCTAATCCAACAACCGGGACCCCAAATTGCCACTTAATTAATCCTAGAGTTTAATCGATTACTGGAACCCCAAAAAATAAATCAAGACTCTAGGATTGAAGTCCAATGCCACTCATGCAATTTGACAAATTCAAGAACTAACTAATCATGCAAGACTTTAAATCCACAACTTGGGCCACCCCATAATTGCACTTAATTTCTCAATTAACCCTAACTCATTGACGGCCACCCAAACAAAGATTAAGGTTGAAAAGAGTGATTACCCAATGTCTAAACACAATTAATCAATTCCTATGCCATCTCCCTCAAGCAAACAACTTAACATTCTTAATCCACTAACCAAGCCACCTTGCATTAGCACATGATTTTCACAAAAAGAATAACAAAACTATGAACCCATAAATTTCATTAAACTCAAAGTTAATAAATAGTAATGTCAAGCATTTGAACAAGAAGGAAACAACATAAACATAGTTTCTAACCCCATTACAATATACAAGGTTCAAGCACACAACCAAATGTCATAAATATACTCCTAGAACCCTAGAAAAGCATAAATACAACAAGAGGAAGAAGGATTAGAACTAAAACTCCCCTATTCAAGCTTCAAGCTCATCCCTTGGCTCCCATCACCAAGAATGGTGGAGCCTAGCTGTTGTCCTCCAAGACGAAAACACCAACAAGGAGTGGAAGTTGAGAAACCATGGAGGATTTGAAGGAAGAAGATGGAAGATGGAAGATGGAGATGAGAGGAAAATGAGAGGCTAGGGTTTGGGACTCTAAAATCTGCCCTAATAGGGTGTGTATTTCGTGTTTTATGTCCCCCAAGTCGGGTCAAGTGAGTGGGTAATGAGTTAGATCCGGATTGGGCCTGAAATTCGCGAACTGATAAGCTGCAGAACGCTTTGCTCGCCGTCACCTCACCGCGGCTTCGAGCTGTTGCGAAAGTGGCAATCGCACAAGAGGGGGGGTGAATTGTGCTATTAAAAAAATTTACAAAGGAATTAATACAACACAAAATTTATACTGGTTCGGCCAACACTGCCTACGTCCAGTTCTCCAACACTCTGTTGGGTTCCACTAACCACAGGTTTTACGAGCACAGGTTCACCTGTCAACCTTTACAGAGTTTTAGAATCTCTAAACACTCCCCCTTACTACCTGTAAGGAAATATCCCTGTTCTAAAGCACCAAGCTTTCAGAACAACCTCAAACAGTAGAGGATTTCAATAGATACGTTCACTTAATGAACTGATTTTGATAAACACTTAAGTACAGATGAAATCTTTAAAATAATAAATACAGAGTAATGAATGAGTTTCTCAGATATTCTCATTTTTCGTCTCTACTCAATAAATGCTTGAGTTCTGTATTTATATCTTCTCAGATTTTTGCCCTAACAATCAATCTTCAAGAAGCCGTTTGAATTTAGTCGTTGGGAGCTCATAGTCGTTGGCATTTAATGCAGCTTCTTTATCGGGCTTAACTCTCTGCTCTAGCTTCAACTACTTCTTGCATAGGGTGAGCTAAGAGAGAGACAGACTCAACGCTCTGAGCATCCGTACAAGTAGTACCTTCTGGCAGCTTTCTATTGGCGCTAGAGTGAACTGCTATCGCTAATCTCATAGAGTGTGTTCTGCACTTAAACTGTTAGCTAACCAAATAGTCATATATTGCACAGAAGTTACTATCGCAAGCTTAATCCATTAGCTCAATGAGATAAAGACAATATAAGAAATTTCAGAGCTTTTCATATTATCGATAGTATATTCTCTTGGATTAGAAAGCATTACATCAGCATAGATTATTTCTATCGACTGCAAATTCATTATCGCTATTATCCTTCAGGATACTATCATCTAAGCATTCAGAGGTATTTCCAGGTATCCTATTATCGATAGACAATCATGCTAGCTCAGACTCTTGCTCTCAAGCACTAGCTATCTGAATATTTATTATCTGAAGCACTTCTGATATCGATAGCTTAACCTATTATTGCTAGCTAATTTCTTTTGCTCAAGGACTTGGTTTATATTTCTGCTAGCTGAGTTATCAGTGAGCTTCTAGCGATAGATTCTTTCTTTAGCGATAGTGACTGACTTA
Source organism: Mimosa bimucronata (assembly GCA_037074515.1). Classification (NCBI taxonomy): domain Eukaryota; kingdom Viridiplantae; phylum Streptophyta; class Magnoliopsida; order Fabales; family Fabaceae; genus Mimosa; species Mimosa bimucronata. The sequence goes on along the minus strand of CM073438.1, from coordinate 29,099,922 downwards.
GCGATAGATATTGACTTTGTTATTTCTAAGTCTTCACTTGCTATTCCTTTCTATCAATTAGCTATTTAGATTTACTTAGCGATAGAGATTTTCATTCTTATTGATCTGCTAAGTTATCATTTCTTATTAGCGATATTTTTCATGGGTCAGTCTTCATCAAAACTTAAGATTCAAACATTCTCCCCCTTTTTGATGATGACAAAACATAAGGAAAAATACAAGAGCAAGTTCAGAACAATCATTTATATCAGCATAAGCATTTATCAGAACTTGGATAACAGTAAAGCTTGTACAGATCAGCTATATTCAGAACACATAGTACATCTTGCAGAAAGAAACGCTTAGAACATAATCTATCTATTTATGCATGATGCAAATGAGGGAGGTTTCAGGAAATAGACTTTTGACTCGATCCCTCTAATAATAGTCTTTGCTTGTACCATTTCTCCCCCTTTTTGTCATCATTTGTTGGAGAGAAATGATTGAACCCATCAAACCCTGGACGAATAGTACCCCTGAACCGATACTAAAAAAAACAGAATAATCTTGGACAGGAGTCGCTTCGTCTTCCTCAACAGGTTTAGTCTCCTCAGGTTCTCTGTAGAAGAACAAATCCACCAAAATTCTCACCCTGGCTAGGGTTTTGCTATGTGCGAGGAGGACAATCTGAACTTTGAAGGATTTTTCTGAAGGGATTAAAACAGAGGAGATTAGGTTTTGACATTGGATACCGGATTTAATGATTTCTTTGGAGAATGACACAGCTTTCTGGGCTTTGAGACACTTGCTAGCGGATTGAGAAGAGGGTTTAGCGCTAGAGTGTTCCTTATCATCACCTATTTTTGGATTCTTGACTCTGCCCATTTCTGGGATTAGGGTTTTGAGAGGAGGGAGGCTCGAGATTTCAGAGAGAGTCTAAAGAAATGAAGAGACTCTTCGGGTGAATAATGAATGCACAATACATATGTCCTGCTTTTATAGAGTTCAGAAATTACCAAAAATGATATGATATTCGCTGACGTTTCGCATTCTGAGACTCTTTAGTGATTTGCTATCGCTAGTATGAGCAGCTATCGCTAGCAGGCATGATCCCACGCTGAGTAAGTGACTTTTGGACTTCACTTACTCCTTCCAGGGTTTATCTATCGATAACTGACTTTGCTATCGATAATTCTGTAGGCTAGCGATGGCAATCTCAGCTCAAACTTAGCTTTGTTCTGCATATGATAGTGATAGTATAACTCACTATCGATTGGTCAGTCCTGCAAAACTTAAGATTTGGCACTCCGATGCCTAAGTCAGCAATAATTCAGATGACTAATAATTAAAACAAATTAAGAAAAATAATATTTACAATTCATTTGGATTTACCATTCCTAGCTCTCTTCTAATATAGAGAAATTGATCAGGCTCAAGAGGCTTGGTAAATATATCAGCAAGTTGCAGATGAGTTGAAATAAATTCTATCTTGATATCCTTCTTCTGAATGTGATCTCTCAGGAAGTGATGTCTCACATCTATATGCTTGGTTCTGGAATGTTGAACTGGATTCTTAGCCAAGCTTATTGTGCTGGTGTTGTCATAGAGAATAGGTACTTCTGAGAAGTCCAAACCCAGATCTCTTAGATGCTGCTTAAGCCATAAGACTTGAGTACAGCAACTTCCTGCTGCAATGTATTCTGCCTCTGTGGATGAAAGAGAAACACAAGTTTGCTTCTTGCTCGCCCAAGTGATTAGACAATTACCGAGAAATTGGCATTGACCACTTGTGCTTTTTCTATCTGATTTATAGCCTGCATGGTCAGAGTCAGAATAGGCAAGAAGGTACTCTTGAGTTCCCTTGGGATACCACAGCCCAAGCTCTTGAGTCCCTTGTAAATAACTCAAAATCCTTTTTACATTTGATAAATGAGATTCTTTGGGATTTGGCTGATATCTAGCACATACACCTACACTAAATTGAATGTCAGGTCTACTAGCAGTTAAATAAAATAAAGAGCCAATGATTCCTCTATAATGTGACTGATTTACTTCTTTGTCGGGAACATCTGCATCTAATTTGGCAGAGGTACTCATGGGAGTGTCCCCTTCTCTAGATAGATCCATCCCAAATTTGTTGAGAATTTCTTTACAATATTTGGTTTGGGATATGAAGATGCCATCATTCCTTTGCTTTATTTGTAGTCCCAGGAAGAATGTTAACTCTCCCATCATGGACATTTCAAATTCTCCCTGCATTGTCTTAGCAAAATCCTCACATAGAGTTTCATTAGTTGCACCGAAAATAATGTCATCAACATAAATTTGAACTATAAGCATATGATTATTTTTGTGCATGATGAACAATGTAGTATCTGATTTTCCTCTAGAAAATCCTTTTTCAAGCAGAAAAGTACTAAGTCTCTCATACCAAGCTCTAGGTGAGTGTTTGAGACCATAAAGAGCCTTTTTGAGTTTGAAAACATGGTCAGGCTTAGACTTTTCTTCAAAACCAGGAGGTTGTTCTACATACACCTCTTCTTTAATATAGCCATTAAGAAAAGCACTCTTAACATCCATTTGATAAAGTTTAAAATTTTTTATGGATGCAAAAGCTAGAAGAATCCTTATTGCTTCAAGTCTTGCAACTGGAGCAAAAGTTTCCTCATAATCAATGCATTCTTCTTGGTTATATCCTTTTGCAACTAATCTGGCTTTATTTTTCACAATTTGACCAACTTCATCAAGTTTGTTTTTGAAAACCCATTTAGTACCGATAATAGGATGATTTCTGGGCCTTGGTACTAAATCCCAAACTTGATTTCTTTTGAATTGATTAAGTTCTTCCTGCATAGCTATTATCCAGTCATATTCAGCAAGAGCTTCATCAATATGAGTTGGTTCAATTTGAGAAAGAAAGCATGAAAATTCTACTTCATTTTGCAGTTGCCTTCTTGTTTTAACTCCTTTTGAAATTTCTCCAATAATCTGTTCAGGAGGATGATTTTTAAGATGTCTAATAGAAGATTGAGGCTCATCAGTTCCCTCTAGATCATCTTCAGTTTTATCCTGATTATTTTCAATATTGTTTTCAGGATTTGCTATCGATGGCTGAGGTGCTATAGATAGAGGCTGTTTTAAAAACTTTGAAAAATCTTCATCCTCATCAACAGATTGTTGTTTTTCCTGAGGGGTTTCATCAAATACTACATGAATAGATTCTTCAACAGTTTGAGTCCTTTTATTATAAACTCTATATGCTCTACTTCTATTTGAATACCCGATGAAAATGCCAATATCAGATTTAGGATCGAATTTACCTAAATTTACCTTTCCATTGTTGTGGATGTAACATTTTGATCCAAAAATCCTCAGGTGACTAATATCAGGCTTCCTTCCCTTGTAGAGCTCATACGGAGTCTTTTCCATCCCCTTTCTGATGTAGGCTCTGTTAGAAATGTAGCAAGTTGTACTCATAGCATCTGCCCAAAATATTTGAGGCACTTGTTTCTCGTTCAGCATGCTTCTAGCCATTTCTGTGAGCACTCTGTTCTTTCTTTCTACAACACCATTTTGTTGAGGAGTCCGAGGGGCAGAGAAGTTGTGGTCAATTCCATTTTCATCACATAGCTCCATGAACTCTATTTTCAAATTCTCCTCCAAGATCAGTCCTGATGGCTATAATCTTTGAGCTTTTCTCATTCTGCAATTTCTTAGCAAGCACACAAAAAGCATCAAAAGTTTCATGCTTAGAGGAAAGAAACATAGTCCAAGTAAATCTTGAGTAGTCATCCACAACTACAAGAGTGTATAAGCTTCCTCCTAGACTTTTCACTCTTGCTGGCCCAACTAGATCCATATGAATTAGTTCCAATGGCCTACTAGTGGACACTGTCTTCTTAATTTTAAAAGAGGACTTTGTTTGTTTACCTCTTTGACAAGATTCACAAATTAAATCATGCTTTGATTTAAAACTGGGAATTCCCATGACTAGCTCTTTCTTAACCAATTTATCTAGCTGAGAAAAATTCAATTGAGCTAATCTTTTATGCCATAACCAACAGTTTTCATCATTTGAAATAAAGCAATTTTCTTCAAGCTGTTGGCATAAATCTAGAGTATATAAATTCCCATTTCTATTCCCTTTTATCTTGTACTTCAGATTGGATTTATTTATATCTAAATCATTTTTATCTACAATGAGACATTCATTTGAATCAAAAATTACCCAGTTACCATGGTCTGCACTTTGGCTAACACTTAGAAGATTGTGGCAGAGACCATCGACTAGATAGACATCCTTGACTGGACCTATCTCACCCACTCCAGTGATTTTTCCACTTTGTTTTCCACCAAAGCTAACTTTGGCTCCATCTTTCATCACCAGATTGTTGATTTTGTCTTTGTCTCCAGTCATATGTCTTGAGCATCCACTGTAAATATACCATTTTCCTTTGCTGGATGCTTTCAGACACACCTGCACATACTATACAGATTTAGGTACCCAAACTTTCTTGGGTCCTTTAAGGTCAGACTTGTGCTTTAGGTGTGTAGGGACCTTTGGCACATGAGTTCCTTTAGGAACCCATTTATAAGAGCTACTAACACCATTCTTTCTGTGAATACAACTTGATTGAGTATGGCCTTTCTTGTTGCAATAATTGCAAAAACTATATGGTGAAGAATTTTCAGAAGATTTTCTAAAGTATTTCAGGTATGACTTCACCTTTGGTTCAATCCATCTTTTTGAAAACTTTTGTTTAGGCTCATAGCCAATACCAGTTCTATCTCTGAAAACTTTTTGATTGCTTAAAATCACATTTAAGGTCTCAGAGCCTTTTGTAAATTTTTCTAAAACATGTGAAAGCTTTTCCTTTTCCTTCAATAATTTTTCACAGTTTAAGCAATTTTCAGAGATTGAAGGAACTGCTATCGATAGAGGCTTAGTTATAGAAGGTGCATCTCTGGGAGCTTGCGATAGCTCCTCTTCTATCGATAGAAAGGAAGAAGAAGTCTTTTGTGAGGAATTTTTTTGAAATTCTTTGTTTTCTCTTCTTAGTCTGACTACTTCTTTAGAAAGTTTTAAGAATTCTATGCACATTTCATCATATGAATTTTGAAGATCAGAATAAGAAGGTTCAGAATCAGATACCTCAGAATCGCTTTGCTCTTCTCGAGCAACTAGGCAGAGGTTGGCACATTCCTCGCTATCGCTAGCTTCCTCATCAAAGCTATCTCCCCAGATAGATGACACATAGGCCTTTTTCTTCCCATAAGTCTTCTTTTTCTCCTTCTCCTTTAATCTTTGAAGACTGGGACACTCAACTCTGAAGTGACCAGGCTTCTTGCATTCAAAGCATACAGGAGATTTGTCTTTCTAGGAGTCTTTGAAGTTGGGGCCACTCCTCTGAAATCTTTCTCTTCTTCTGAAGAACTTTTTAAATTTTCTGGCCATAAGAGCAATATCCTCCTCATCAAGGTCTTCCTCGTCGTCATTGATTTCATTTCTTTCTGAAGCAACAAGAGCAAGTGACTTTTTCTTGGAATTTCCTTGTGCTTCTCTTTGAGCTATCAGGGTAGGCTCATACTCAGCAAGGCTGCCAAATAGGGCAGTGATGGATTTTGTTGATCCTCCTTGCATTTCTTGAATGGCTGTGACTTTCATGAGCCAATCTCCCATTAGGACTTTCAAAATTTTGTTGACCTGCTCTTTCTCTGTAATCTTTCTCCCTAGAGCAGCGAGATTATTGATGAGGTGAGTAAATCTAATCTCCAGATCCCTTATCTTTTCATCCTCAATCATTTCAAAATTGTGGAACTCTTCCACTAGCATTTCTACTCTCCTATCCTTTACTCCGGATGTCCCTTCATGGGCAATTTGCAGTGCTTCCCACATTTCTTTAGCAGAGTCAAGGTGACTCACTCTAAAGAACTCTGTTTGACTAAGAGCACTCTGAATCATGAGAACTGCTTTGCTATTTAACTCCAGATTGGCAATGTCCTCTTCTGTGTATTCATCCTCAGTCTTTGAGATGCCCATGGGATCTTTAGGAAAAATGTCTCCCTCCTCAATGATTTTCCAGAGCTTGTATCCGTTGGCTTTGATATAGATTTTCATCTTTAACTTCCAGAACGTATAATGTTTCCCATCAAAGCTAGGAGGCTTATTAATGGAGCTTCCTTCAGGGAGGATGTTTTCAAGCGATGCCATTTAGATCTTTGCTTCTCAGATTCGTTGGAATCTTAATAACAGAGAAGACCTGCTCTGATACCAAGTGAAAGTGGCAATCGCACAAGAGGGGGGGTGAATTGTGCTATTAAAAAAATTTACAAAGGAATTAATACAACACAAAATTTATACTGGTTCGGCCAACACTGCCTACGTCCAGTTCTCCAACACTCTGTTAGGTTCCACTAACCACAGGTTTTACGAGCACAGGTTCACCTGTCAACCTTTATAGAGTTTTAGAATCTCTAAACACTCCCCCTTACTACCTGTAAGGAAATATCCCTGTTCTAAAGCACCAAGCTTTCAGAACAACCTCAAACAGTAGAGGATTTCAATAGATACGTTCACTTAATGAACTGATTTTGATAAACACTTAAGTACAGATGAAATCTTTAAAATAATAAATACAGAGTAATGAATGAGTTTCTCAGATATTCTCGTTTTTCGTCTCTACTCAATAAATGCTTGAGTTCTGTATTTATATCTTCTCAGATTTTTTCCCTAACAATCAATCTTCAAGAAGCCGTTTGAATTTAGTCGTTGGGAGCTCATAGCCGTTGGCATTTAATGTAGCTTCTTTATCGGGCTTAACTCTCTGCTCTAGCTTCAACTACTTCTTGCATAGGGTGAGCTAAGAGAGAGACAGACTCAGCGCTCTGAGCATCCGTACAAGTAGTACCTTCTGGCAGCTTTCTATTGGCGCTAGCGTGAACTGCTATCGCTAATCTCATAGAGTGTGTTCTGCACTTAAACTGTTAGCTAACCAAATAGTCATATATTGCACAGAAGTTACTATCGCAAGCTTAATCCATTAGCTCAATGAGATAAAGACAATATAAGGAATTTCAGAGCTTTTCATATTATCGATAGCATATTCTCTTGGATTAGAAAGCATTACATCAGCATAGATTATTTCTATCGACTGCAAATTCATTATCGCTATTATCCTTCAGGATACTATCATCTAAGCATTCAGAGGTATTTCCAAGTATCCTATTATCGATAGACAATCATGCTAGCTCAGACTCTTGCTCTCAAGCACTAGCTATCTGAATATTTATTATCTGAAGCACTTCTGATATCGATAGCTTAACCTATTATCGCTAGCTAATTTCTTTTGCTCAAGGACTTGGTTTATATTTCTGCTAGCTGAGTTATCAATGAGCTTCTAGCGATAGATTCTTTCTTTAGCGATAGTGACTGACTTAGCGATAGATATTGACTTTGTTATTTCTAAGTCTTCACTTGCTATTCCTTTCTATCAATTAGCTATTTAGATTTACTTAGCGATAGAGATTTTCATTCTTATTGATCTGCTAAGTTATCATTTCTTATTAGCGATATTTTTCATGGGTCAATCTTCATCAAAACTTAAGATTCTAACAGCTTCTGGACCATTCTGGTTTTCTCGCCATGGGCTCGCTGCGGCAAAGCCACGGCGAGCTCACTCCTTCCCTGGAATTTGGGGGCCTCTTCGCCGTCTGACTCGCCGCGGTGAGGAGCCTTCAGTTTTGCCTCTTTGTTTGGCCTTTTTCTTCGTCCCGGGTCTGATATTTTGGTCCTGAGCGACCCTGCAAGTGAAAATAAGATAAAACCAAGATCAAATAGCCCTATAAATTAATTAATACAATTAATCTACAATTATGGCTAATTACTCCTAATTTTACACTCATTTCCCTTGAGAGTTTGGGATATTCAATTTGACATTATCAAACCAAAACTTGCATCATAATCATGTTAATTGCCTCAATTTAAGCATATAAAAGCATTACAAATAAGAGATTTGTTAGTTGGTGCCAACCCCACTTGGGCTCTAGTAGTCCATCTCACAAACAGACCCAGACAAAAAGGTGGAGCCTCCAAATGAAGGTTTGCTCCTTTAATCTGTATCTTAAGTATTTGTCTTGATATATGCTTTATAGAATTTTATTTGCTTTAAAATTCTAACACAATCATTAATCTCTATCTTAATCATACCAACCACTTAATCATCACCTCCTCAGTCCACCATAGTGCAAGATCACCACTCAACACCCCAGGATTCACTACACGCTACTAGTCAAAGCCACACTTTTTTTTCCTGATTTGCTCTATTTTCTTTTCTTTTTGTTGTATTTGCATTAGAAATATTATATAGGGCATTTTTATGACACATTTCCTTCAAATTTATTATTGTCAATGCTGCCCCTAAGCCTCAAAATTCCACGATATGATACTCATGGTTCATGGGGGCTTTTTATTGCCAGCGGACAAATATTTGTATTTGTAGTGTTTTTATGTGCTAAAGGTTAGGCCATTACCATATTTGAAATGTAATATTGGTCCATAGGTGATTAAATACTATTTTAGACTCTTAAGTGAAATTAGCATGAAAAAAGGATTAATTTGTCATAATTGGAGATTAATTAGTACTTATTGATTTCTAAGGCTTGTTCTTGTCCGCTAAAGCCACAAGTGTATGGGTCGCGCCAAGTAATAAAGTGATAAGTAAAGTATCGTTCCCACAAGGATTTGGTTTCAAAACCCGGTCAAACAATGTTTGTCACACTCTCGCCCAATTTGAGTGATTCAAATATTGAGATTGAAAATTAACTACGAAAATAAACATATGCTAAATGAAAATAAAATTATAAACAAGTGATTCTTCAACTTCAAGTATAAAATAGGTCCTAAGATTATGTATCCCCCTTGTACTTCTTAAAGCTCAATTAACCTCCTCTCAAAGATGCTCTTAATAAGACCATGTGCTAATCTAGGATTCACAGAGTACTTGTAAAAGCTCTCTCAAGTCAAGAACAAGTGTTTGATTTCATTAATCGCACAATCTCTTGCTGCAATTAATAAAACCCAATTTTCAAGTTTCAATCCTAATGTGACTATGTAAGGTTAGCAAGTATATCTCTATCTTACCAACAAAACCATCCATTCATCATGAAAACTTCAAATTCTTACACTATTTTACCCAAGTTCTACACTCAATCTAGCCCTCTCAAGCATCAATCAAGTGAACCCAACATATAAATGGTGATTAATCACTTAGAAGCATTAAGAGAAGAGTAAAATAAACACATACATCTCATTAATCACAAAATAAGAGGAGGAATCAAGAGTCAATCCATACAAGGGTTCAACATAATCTTAGAATCAAAGTATTTAGCCACTCATGTCCAACAACTCCATGAGAGAATATATATATATATATACATCATTACAAAAGAGAACAAGAGTAGAGAATGAAGATGGAGAAGATAAACTAAGATGAGAAGCCCAAATATCTTCAAAGCTCCAAGCACAAGCTCAATGCCCACCAAAATCCATGCCCTAGCAGAGCAAAACACTCCTAAAATGTGCCCAAAGTCGAAGAATGTCGGACTAGCTCGAAACCCTAGCTTTTGTCACTTAAATCTGTCAAAAACGTGCAGCAGCGCAGTCTGCTCGCTGTGACCGACGAAGACACGGCGAGCTACAAGTTTTTCTGCCAATTTTGGGGTTTTGGCTCATCTGGGACCTGTCTGTAATTTTGGAATTTAGGGGACCTGTCTGTAATTTGGGAATTTCAAGGTCCTTTTCTGTAATTTTTACAATTCATCTAGAAACTTGTATTTTCCATTTTTTTCTTGAAATTTCAGCTTCTAGCCCCAATTTCTCCACTTTTCAGGTGTTCTTCTTAATTCGGGATCCCTTGGTTATTGTATCAAAATATTCCTACAAGATTTACATAAAACAACATAAGAAACTAACTTGAAATATGAGCAAAATCTACACAAATGAAAAATGATGTGCAACCTAAATCAAATGAACATTTTCCTATCTTGAGTTTCCAAAATATATCAATGCTCAAGGAAAATATGCTGAAAATACATGAATTCTTGGGAGTTATCACTTGTTGATCTTTGTTCTATTGTATTTTTGCTTGTCATGTTATCCAAGGACCAAAACAGGAGGATTTTGGATGAATGAAGCCAAAATTGGAGCTGTTTATAGGTCTTCAGTGTGGCCTCACCATGGTAAAAAAACTTTTGAGGCAGTTTGGCGGTGGGTTCGCCACGGCGATCGTATGCAAAAGAACATGCCTCGTCCCTTGCTGTCACCTCACTGCCATAGCGAACACTTCGCTGTCTCATCGTCCACAAGGTGAAAACCATCTTTACCCTGGCTTCGCCACGGTGAAGTCGTGATTATGACGAATTTCAGTCCGTTTTTGGGCTTCACTCGGGCTCTTATCCAATACCCACTCAATTAACCCGACTTATATACTATAAGCACGTGCCTCTAGGTCATATGTATCAGATCTAGAGATAGAGAGGGAGATCGAGAGAAAAATGGAGAACGTGCATGAGGTGGCAAGTGATGCCAGTGCCACTCTCTCAAACATATTATCTCATATCTTTCATTTAATATATAAACACTACAAAAAAAACACATAATTACTGACGGAATTTACTTACAGAATTCCATCGCTAATTTCAATTTTTCGATGGATTTCCGACGGAATTCCGTTCCAAAAAAATTACAGACGGAATTTCACCGTTGCTAATTTAATTAGCGATGAAAATTTGATTATGTCGGTAATTTCCGACGGATTAGCGACGGAATTCCGTCGGCAAAATTTATCGACGGGATTCCGTCGCTAAATTTAGTGGCGGAATTTACTGACGGAATTTCGTCTGTAAATTTTTTAACACTTTTTTTATTTGTGCCACGTGTCCCCTCTCATACTCTACCATGTGTCGCTCCCTAGTGCCGCCACGTGTCGCTCTCCCAAATTCTCTAAAATGTGGCGGAGTTGCTATTCAAACCCGTGACCTCCTGCACGCGTGCTGATGCCTTAACCAGTTGAGCTATGAAGACCTTGTGATATTATTCGCAAATAATTATATTTATTATAATTAAACTCCCTCTATTATAATTATATTTGATCTTATATATACTTTACATTATATTTAAATTAATATATTATGAAATATATTTAATTATTAATATATAATTTATATATTAAAAATTATATTATTTTTACATAAATAATATTACTTAATAGAAAATTCAAAATTAAATCTGTAATATATATATGTATATATTAATATTTATAAAATATATTTATTAACTTTTTAATATATAAAATATTTTCTATATAAATTAAAATAAATAATTTATTTTTTAATATTTTTAGCAAATTACCGACGGAATTCCGTCGGTAATTTTTACTGACAGAATTCCATCGATAATTTGATTTTTTTTGTAGTGATATATATATATATTTATATGAGACTCCAATGTATAAAATATATACCGAACAAGTGGATTACTTCATTAATAGTGAAATGAGACATATGACAAAAATTACGTAACAGTACTACACAATACACACCCACAACAGACACATATTACCACCTCTAAGGCCTATTTATAAATTATAAATAAGCCGAGAGGAGTTATAATAACTATTTATTATAGGTACACACAAAAAAGAGAGTAGACTTGGAATTACATAAGTCGACGGTGGCATAGAGACGATTGGGTTCCTTTTCTAGGGATAGCCACTGGTTCACCGGGAACACTACCTTGTCATTTTTATTACATCCGACAATGTTGATATCTATGAATTCCAAGTACCAAGATGGGTATTCCCCTGTCCCGTCTGATGTGACGGTGATGGCGCAAACGCTGAGGCAAGCGCCCCTGTAGCTGAAGACGTCAAGGTTGCCTGTCTCGAAGTAGTTATGGCCAGAAGCCATTATGCCCCAATCTTCGAGGTTGCTGATAGTAATGCTATCGTCAGAGGAAGGGTTTAACTTGAGGCTGATGGCGGAATTCTGTTGAAGCAGTTGCACCTTCAAGAGTTCCTGTCTGAACTCTCACAATGTATGTATACTGCTCCTCCTGCTGCAGGCATATCAATTAAAAGTAAACACACACATACACACACAACTAAGTAGAAGGGATAAAATCTTAAAACACAACATATACGATGTATTTGGGGATCGTTGATATTGCTCATAAATATAGAATTAATTTCTAACTTTTGTCAATTATTTTCATAACCACTATTATTGATACTCTATCAACAATAATTAAGAGAATAAGTAAGTGATTGATTGAGGAAGATGGTTAATTAAAGTGTTTTAGAAAAAATCATATATATTAAGTAACTTAACTAGCATCCTTCATCTAGTCAAATTAGGTAAATAAATATTAAATTTGGGAGCGAGTAATGATAAGGTATCGACACCACAGAGCAATGATTACTTACAGACGTAGCCATTGCAGTGAAGCTAATGAGTGAGACTGGAAAAACAAGACAAGACAACGCAAGTTTGTGAGCCATTGTCTAATTTAGTTTGTGACGCTATGGAAAGATTGATGCTAAAACAACATACACGGATGCCTTTATATAGGGCAACATGTATGGTGATAATTCAGTGAGTTTCAAATATCCGATTCTTATAATATGTGGACTTTGTGCTACTCATCATAGGAACTTTTGTAGGTAATATTGTTATGTTATATATATATATATATAGGGACCACTATATTTTTGTGTGATCCTACGAAACTTCAAGAGGCCTAATATCCTTTTACTGGTGGTGGGTCCTTAGTTATCGCAAAATCTCTACATTTCATCGGAGGTGGGGGGCTTCATAATGACAATGAACATGCTTTGATTGGAAACTTTTCCCACAAAAATTAATATTTCACGTGGCGGGGCTTCCTTAGACAAAAAGGTTCCTGGCCATTATCTAAGTACTCCCTGCGTTTGCTAATATAACATCTGGTTGCCATGTATTTGAGAGATTAAGGAAGTTAAATTATCTACTTAAACATAACATATATTATGTATTATTATAATGGGCATGTTTGGATGCCATTTCTGGCACCCAAAAGTGGATCCTAGAAGTAAAAGCAAAATTTCAAGAATTAAACATGTTTGGTTTGCCATATTTTCAAAATGACTTTTGGTCCAAAATGACTTCTGCAACGTGAAAAGTCAGAAGTAAAAAAAAGTTACTTCTGGCTTCTGACTTCTGACTTCTGGTGGGTCCCACACCTTTTGTTATGTATTATTTAATAAAGTGGGTAGGAAAATTAGACTGTTAGACCCCTAAAATTCTCAAATAAGATAATTTCTTTTAACATAAAATTTTCTTTTTATCTCCAAAAATTTACCATAACAATTTCTAACTACTTTCTCCCACAATATACTCCATTGAGCGAAAAATATTATTTTTTAAAATTATTTTCCTGAAGATAAGGGAGAAACTAAGCATTTAATAAGAATATATGCATATTATATATGTATTATTTAATGAAAATAATGCCCTTTTTAGTAATTTTTCATCTAAACGTGCTTTTTAATATTATCATCCAAACATGTTTCTAAAAGTCATATTGAAAAAAAGTCACTTCTATCATCACAAATCCAAACATAAATCATTTCACACAAATGACTTTTATCCAAAAGTCACTTCTAAAAAAAGTCATTCTAAAAAAAGTCACTTCTCCAACGGTAATCCAAACACACCCAATATATGTTAGCTTATAAGTCAAATAAATTAGTATGGAAAAAAATTCAAACAAATCAATTTATAAGCAGTTTATTTATCTTTCTTATGATTTTCTTAAAAAAGTTAATAAAATCTTATATTAAGGAACAGATGGAGTATAATATTTGTCATTTATTTATTATTATCAAATAATGTTGATTATTATTATGAAACGCGATGATGACATATATGCTTTTATGAAAATATAATACAACAAATGTCAAAGGAGATATTATTTATTATTACATGGACCACAATACCATCATTTTCTAATTTTCACAAATTCTATGGCTAAGTTTGGTATGTAGGAATGGGGTGAGGGATTGGGAATGGGTTAGTGAATGGGTATTTTTTATTCTTTGGTATGTGGTATTGAAAATACCTTAGGATTGAACATTCCTACATATGTGGGAATGAGCAAACCCACCTACTCCTTAGTATTGCAATTTCAACGCTGGGATTGAAATTTTTTAAGACAAAAATATCCTTATTTATAATAATTTCAGATAATATTACCCCTTTAATTTTGACCTAATTAGGTTAGAATAATCTTGACATTTCTCATTGCCTCTCATCATTCTTGTTCACAATTCCCATCAGGAAGCTGTGTCGTTCATGTCACTGGTAAACTATTCATCGCTCGTGTTGCCCTTCTCCACTGCCATATACCGTCCTTCTCCCCTGAATGTTTCTTGAGAATAGTGAGAGACTATTGATTGAATGAGAAAATAAATTTAATTTGACTAAGCACTAATTATGATTGATTTTTTTTTAATTGTTGTATTTGCTTTCTCCCTTGCCATATACCGTCCTTCTCCACTGAATGTTTCTTGAGAATAGTGAGAGACTATTGATTGAATGAAAAAATAAATTTAATTTGACTAAGCACTAATTATGATTTATTTTTTTATTGTTGTTTTTGCTTTCTCCACCACCAACTTCCATATGTTCGATTTTTTTATTCTTTTATATTTGGTTTCTTTGTTATTGGAATGTTTTGTCTAGGAAAACTTTATCTTTATACCTTGACTTTGCTTCTTTTCCTGTTTGTGTCTGTCTTACATATTTAAAAGAAAAAAAATCAGAGCAATGGATTTGAAGGAGTGGGCGTGGGAATATTTTATTATGTTAAGAATTATATTTCCAAAGGCTATAATTACTGTAGGTGGGTCAAGCAATTGACCCTAAGTTCCAATTTCCAAACAACCAACAGTAAAGTTAAAAGGAGAAAAATAAAACAAATATAATTTAAAAAAAGAAATTTAACAAAATATAGTAAATGCGTATTTCCACATAAAGTAGAAAACAACAAGGTCTTTGTCTTTGTCTGCCATGATTCATGCGAAATATATTTATCTCCCAAAATCACGAATTTTCGACTAATCGGTTGGTGGGTTTCCCAAAAAAAAAAAAAGACAAAAGGGACTTATAGATTTTACTTCCTCCAATAAAAAAACATACATGGAGTTAGACTTACAGTAGCTTAACCAAGCTCTACGGAATAAGGATAATAGAAAACGCTTGTGGTATAAATGAATCTGATTTTTTTTTTCTTTTAAATATGTAAGACAGACACAAACAGGACAAGGTATAAAGATAAAGTTTTTCTAGACAAACTATAATAACATTCCAATAACAAAGAAACCAAATATAGAGGAATAAACAAATCAAACATATGGAAGTTGGTGGTGGAGAAAGCAGATACAACAATAAAAAAAATCAATCATAATTAGTGCTTAGTGAAATTAAATTTATTTTCGCATTCAATCAATAGTCTTTCACTATTATCAAGAAACATTCAGTGGAGAAAGACGGTATATGGCAAGGGAGAAAGCAAATACAACAATTAAAAAAAATCAATCATAATTAGTGCTTAGTCAAATTAAATTTATTTTCTCATTCAATCAATAATCTCTCACTATTCTCAAGAAACATTCAGGGGAGAAGGATGGTATGGCAGTGGAGAAGAACAACATGAGGGAGGAATAGTTTACCAGTGAGGTGCACGACGTGCGGCAGCTTCCTGATGGGAATTGTGAACAAGAATGATGAGAGGCAATAAGAAATGTGAAGATTATAATAACCTAATTAGGTCAAAATTAAAAGGGGTAATATTGTCAGAAATTATTATAACCAAGGATATTTTTTCCTAAAACATTTCAATCCCAGTATTGAAATTGCAATACCAAGGGTAGGTGGGTTTGCTCATTCCCACATATGTAAGAATGTTCAATCCCAAGGTATTTCCAATACCATCACCTACCAAAAAATAAAAAATACCCATTCCCAATCCCTCATCCCCATTCCTGCGTACCAAACATAGCCATAGAACTTAAAAGCAAGGTTATGCTAAAAAAAGTAGTGAATTAGCCACGGATTTTAGTGACAAAATTCCATTGGTAAAGATAAAATTCTCTGGCTACGTACCTATTTTAGGACGAAGCTAATTCTGTGGCTAATTCATTATTTTTATATTTGGTAGTAGTACAAATCAAGAAAACCAAAAAGGAAAGATATAAAAAAAAAGGGAGACAAAATGCAAGGCCTTGTTTGGTTGTTGTTAATTATTATTTAATGATAACACTATTTTAGCCCATAAACGCTTGTTCAGTTAATTAGAACTCAATTCATAATTATAAAGTTGTGAGTTCAAATCTTGCTACTGATATAATTAAAGACCTTGTTGGTAGGCGATTTAAAAACTCTAAGCTGAACACATGACTAAATAAGAAGTCATGGCCTCTAAACAGTCTAAGCTGTTGCAGCGGTTGACTAACGAAAATAAAGGCTTAAATTCCTTTTTTTTTATAAAATGAAAACTTTCAAAAAGATAAGTAAAAAGTACATAGGTAATTGTGTAAAAAGTACATAGGTAATTGTGTCCTCTATATAGTGTTGATATAGCGTAAAACAAGAGGACCCAAAATAGTGCATATAAGACATACTATAGTAAAAACAGAAAATAAAAATAACATAAAATAAAGATGAGCCCAAATCCAAGATATCATTTCCAAAAAGAGACCACACCAAACGTTCATCGTGCACCCGCATGCATATTGCCATGTAGAATCAGAAAGGTAGTTTCGACGACCAATGACCTTCGGAAGGCAAAGGATTGTTTGGAACCTAAGAGACATGCCACCATGAGACCTTAGAGTAACCCAAAGCCTCACGACGTATATACCGCAGGGGTATTGAAATATTCAGGGGTGTTACAATGCACCAAACATGCCACCGATAAAGAACTGGTTGATTCCACATGACTCATTGAAGCTTGTGCATATTTAGGATATTGCCCAAAACAATATCCAGGTGAGGTCTCTAGTTGAGCAGATAAGATGAAGCCCGATACACGTAATATGAAAAACCATATATAAACCAAAACAAACAACAAGACATACAAGCAAATAAACATAGTCATAAAATTGCTTATTCCATTACTACTAGATAGCAACACTGCAAGAAGGACCTTTAAGTGGTTGCCAGAAAACTTAGAGGTCCCTGTTAGAATCATGGACATGTGCGGAGTTTTTTGGCACAAGCTCCGCTGAAACCCAGAACGTGATGAGTATAAAGCTCCTCCCACATATGCTTCCTTCTGTCTCTAAGAAAATATGGCTGTGGTGATACAGTTAGTTTAGTCTTATGAGTGCCATGATCAGGAGCATCTACCTTCTGCTTCTTTGAGGCTTCATTCAATCTTTGAGCTGGAGTGCAAGTATATCTACTAGTTTCTATACTAACTACATCTGCCCACTTACACTTCCTTATTAAATTAGAACAAGGAGATGAAGATGAAGAGCAGCTTTGAGACTTCCTTGAAAAAGATGGGCTTTGACACTTGTACTTTGAGAATGACTCTTGATAAAGAACTGTTTGCTTTGAGGAAATGGATTGGAATGAGTCCCAAATTAAAAGCCCACAACTCTTACACAGCAAGTATTGACCATTAGAAAAAATAAAATGTGGTGAACAAAGGCCCACAACAAGTGTTTCCAAAGATATACTTGAAGAGATAGATATTGACACCTCAGAAGCAGGGAGGACGTGGCAAATAGATGCAGAGGATGAATGAAAAAGGACCTGCTTAGAACGTTTTTTAGGAATGAAATCCTCTGAGTAAAATTTTTGTTTAGACCCTGATAGAGTGGATGATGAATACTGAGAAGCAGTTGGGCCTAAACATGAAGAATTAGCCCAAATGAGAAGTCCATTTTTAATTTTGGGGCGGTGATAATTATATGAAAATTCAATAATAACCAACTTAGATTCCATGACTCTTATATTGAATAACCGCTTGGAATGATGATGGTAATGATGGCCTGAAGCAAATGTGGACTGACACATAAGCCTTGTATGTCCAACAGTGCCACAGGAAGAGCATATCCAATCTAGAACTAAGTGGATCAAGACTGATGAATCTACCAAAAAAGGAAGCCAAAAATCGTGCAGTAGAAAGAGCATAATATTCCATTGGAAGACCAAACACCGAAATCCACATGTCAAAATAAGAGTGAACAACTTTAGATAAAGGAGTATTTGGTTTCCATGGATAAGCTGCACAAAGAAAACCAGATACTAACCATGTTCCTTGATCCAGAACAAAGGCACAATCATGCATGTCCTCAAAATGAATGAAAAAGAGTTGTCATGCCGTTGAACAATTCTGACAGAATTTCTTAGCTTCCAATGAAGATGAATTAAAATATTGAGCTTTGAAGCATGAATATTCTGACCTGAGAAAACATGCATGAATAAGAAGTGGTTCTTACAATACTCCAATCAATGAGCAGATGGCAGAGAGGAAGCTCCACAACTGATTTACTTTATATAAAGGATATAAAAAACAAGATAGACGAAAAAGAAAAACTAGAAAGACAAACAAGAACATGAGAGAAGAAAGGACATGACAAGAGAGAAAACAGGTCTCTCCAGCAAATTAGATCCAGGAAAAGAGGAAAGATGGGTGCATGCTAATGAAGATAAAAGATGTGACATCATATTAAAATTTTGGTGCAAAAATGCCTAAGAAAATTTGAAAACAAGCTAAAAGTAGTGTGACAGTTAACTTCACCAAATGACTGTTCAATTTTTGTTGGAACCTACACCAATATTAATGTGTCCATAAATTTGTCACCTCCTCAAGACACTCCCTAATGAAAATATAAGACATAACACACAAACATATTGGGTGTTACCCCCTTAAAAAGATGTAACAGCCCAAGCCTCGATCAGGATATTGTCCGCTTTGGCGACATAGCTATGCCCCTCACGACTTTGTTCCTCACTGTAGGGATAATGGCTAAAGCCTCCCATACTCACCCGTGAAAACGCGTTCTGATGGGTAAGAGAGTCCAACACCTTATATAGGCTTAGAACATCTCTAACCCAGCCAATGTGGGACATTACAATCAACTCCCTTTGGGGGCCCAACGCCCTCGCTGGCACACCGACCCAAGCTTAGCTCTGATACCACTGTAACAGCCCAAGCCTCGATCAGGATATTGTCCGCTTTGGCGACATAGCTATGCCCCTCACGGCTTTGTTCCTCACAGTAGGGATAATAGCCAAAGCCTCCCACACTCACCTGTGAAAACGGGTCCTGATGGGTAGAAGAGTCCAGCACCTTATATAGGCTTGGAACATCTCAAACCCAGCCGATGTGGGACATTACAAAAGACACTTCAACTCAAGAAAAATTTTCCCTCGATTCCTCTCTCCCTCACCATTGGCACTCTCTCATTTTCATACTGGTTATTCTTCTATCTCTTCTTCAATTGTAAACTTTGCTTGGACTTTGATTAAAATGGAAATGCAACTAATCCCTCTACAAAGGCATCATAAACACAAACGTGTCTAACACCCACCAGTATTGCGAACAAAGGCATGATTATCATGAACATTGCCATACCTAGCCCCACCACCATTGCTAACCATAAAAGAACTTGTGCCAGAAAACACAAAGGGATGACTATTATGGTCAATTGATGGTTTTGGCACCTTTGTACTATTTTATAATCTTCTTAGATATTTTTATACCGAAATTTTGATATAGTGTGAAGAGCACTGAAATTGGGATAAAATCGATGCAATGTCGCCTCGGGCCACCTCTCCAAGAATTTAAACCCAAGGGGTAGTGAAAACTATCCCGGGGTGTCAATCTCAAGGAGCCTAGTGTAATTTGATTCCTAGTAACTAAATGCGAAACAAATTGGACGGGAAAAACATTTTGGTTTGGTTAAGTATAAAAGTTATGTGAAAAGTGTGATATGTTCAGGAATAAATTGAGATTGGATTTAAACGGGAGATTTGGATTAAAAGGGATGGTTATTCTTGGTAAATGGAACATTCGGGAATCATTGCTTCTTACGATTTTTGGAAGTTAAAAATGACCAATTTTCTAAAGAACCCTAGAGGAACCCCTCTAGGCTAGGCTTAGATTAATTTAACTAATGTCGGAACCCCCACGTTAATTAACTTAACTTAAGTTGACTAAGCACTTGACCCAATTAAATCTACTAATTGCAAGGGACTCTTAATCCTACAACCGGAACCCCGAATTACAACCAAATTAACCTATTAATTCCACCTAATTGGAGGAACCCCAATCAATAAATTGAACCCAAGAGGTTGAAGCCCAATGTCACTCAAGCAATTAGTAGGTTTACTTGTCAATTTCCAAACACAAACACTTGACACATTGATCCACTAAACAAGAACCATCATTTAGCACAAGATTTTAACAAGAAAACATATATTAAATGATGAACCCTACAAATAAAATATGTTCAAGTCAATAAGTACAATGTCAAGCATCCATACAAAGAAATTAAACAAGATACATTGTTTCTACCACTCTCATAAAAGATATAGAATAAGCTTACAACCAAATACATAAGACAAACCCTAGAACCCTAGATAATTTGAAATACACAAGAGGAAGAGATAGTGGAGAACAACACTCCCCTTTGAAGCTTCAAGCTCCTCCCTTGAGCTCATCATTAAGAATAAGAGAGCTTAGTTGATGCTCTCCATGGAAGGAACAACAACCAAGGTAAAAGGAATGGAGGCCATGGAGGTTGGAAGAGAGAAGGGTGGAAGATGAAGATGAAGATGAGAGAGAAAGAGAGGATTAGGGTTTGTGGTGGCTTCCAATCTGATCTAATGGGGTTTAATGTAACACCCCCCAAAAATTATTATTCAAATACTTGACCAAAATGCTATTATAGCATTAAAAATCGTCATAATTTATAAATAATCCTACCGTCATGACAATTTAATATAAAGTGGCTAAAATGTGCTCAATGAGCACTAGAGCCTCTAAGGAGGCTCTCCTCAAGTGTCTTCCCTTGCTTCCTATTAGATCATTCACCTGGAAAATTGTTAATAATAGGATGAGATCGACATCTCAGTAACTACCGAAAAATCCTAACATACACAAGCAAATCACGTATAATTCTAATTTAACCAATTATACACATGTAGTTCTTCGTACAACTCATAGCTTTCAAATACATATTAGGTACACTCAACATAGGGAAAACATTTCTTTTAATTTTTCAACGAGTCGTACCCATAAATATTTATAATATACAATATGCAACTCCTTATATCACCGTCCATCCTTATTCCGCTGACTGGAGCCATAGGCTAACACACATTGTCCAACAGAGAACTAATTCATACAACTGAATTATCTCAAGCTCACCAGTACTTAAGATGTATCCGGCCAAAGATACAGAGCTCAAGTCCGGACTATGGCTCCCCTCCTTAAAGAATCACACTAAGGAGGTGTCACATGTCCCACAACTCCAATGCAATCCCGGCCAAAGGAAAACATGGAATGAGGGGCCCTGACAAGTGCCATCCACTGTGCACCGAATGATGGCTTACCACGTGGTAGTACGGATATCATATATCTCCTCTTCAAATCTTAACCCCTCATGGATGCAAATGCAATCATCATTACACCATAAATAATTCATAAATAATTATCAGCACAAATATACTCAACATACTCAAGCATGCTTAAAATAAAACAAGCGTAATTTATTTTCCATAGCAAATAGGCAATAAGCAAGCATGCTTGAAAAAGTGACAAACTTATTATTGTGTGATAATTAATTAAAATAAAACTACACATAATTCACAAGCATACGAAAGAAATTTCCAGAGTTACCTGTTGCTCCTTAGCTCACAGATAATCACACAAAGTCACTCCGTAATTCTTAATGAGACTCTACAATATCAATATAAATATCTATTAATATATTGCTCAACACTACCTAAAAGTATTCTAACACAATTTTACCTTAAACTACCCCTAAATATATATATACATTTATTTTTTTTATTCCGGATAAAAATATTACTAAATGATAAATATTATTAATTAAATAATATTTTTGTTGAGTATAAATTAATCCCATAAATCCATAAACCCATATCCAACATCCGGAATTACAGAATTACCTACATAAAATCCCACTAATTCCAAACTTTATCCATCAATATTTTCTTGGGTCCAAATTTCAGTTGAATCCATCAATTAAATCTCTTCATATAACCTTAATAGACATCTAAAAATTATCAATTTAACCTTTAGTACCTCAGATCATCAAAAGTCCTAATTTCTAAAATATCTACAAATCCCAAAAATTCCCAATAATTAGAAAAACCTCCAATAATGTAAAATTTACTTAGAGAAACTTATAATCGAGGCCTAAGCTTCAATTTATTAATTTTAGGACTCCCAAAAATTATCAATTTAGACAAGGTCTAATTTTTCAAGTATATCAAATCGAAAAACTAATGATATAGAAATGTAGAGGAGACTTACGGGGTTCCAAAAATGTACTTAGTTGGCCGAAAAACTTACTATTCCTACGCCGACGGACTCCGATAAGTAAATAAAAGAGAGAGCAATAGAGAGAAAGAGAGAAAGAGAGAGACGGACGAGGGACGAGGGAAGAGAGTGATTGTGCGTGTGTGTTTATATAATTGATGCACAATAACTCAATAGTAATGAATAGTAACTCAATAGTAATAATAATAATATAATAATAATATAATTGATGAATAGTAAAAAGTTGGAAAATCACGGGAGGAACAGAAGGTCACGGGAATGCAATGTCAGCTGGGGAAAATTGCGAGTAGGAAGAGAGAAAAAATACATTATTAGGCCCTAAAATTCTCAAATTTATTTCTTTTGATCCAAAAATTTTCTTTCTACTCTCAAAATTTTCCCATAATATGCTTTATTTATTTCCTCCTATAACAACCTCTTTTGAGCCTAAAAAAATAATTTTCTCAAAATTATTATTCTCAATATAAGGGCGAAACTAGGCCTTTAAAATCCTCAAAATCCTTCAAATATTCTCATAATCCATCATTATTCAATAATCAATTCCTAATTAACCTACTAATCCCCTATTAAAATTTTTAGGATGTTACATTTAATTTTCGTGTTTTATGTCCCCAAGTCGGGTCAAGTGAGTGAATATTGGGTTAGATCTGGATTGGGCCCAAAACTGAAGTGCTGATACGCTACACCGTGCTCCCTCACCGTGGGCTCGCCGTGGTGAGGCCACAACAAGTGAAGGTGCTCTCTGGTCTCTTGGGGCCTACTTACAGTGAGCTTTGTGTTTCTGCTCCTTTTGTGGGTGAGCAAGTAGTGTTTCTGCCCCTTTGAAAAACCTTTCTTCTTCACCCAGGATCTGATCTTTTGATCCTAAGCAACCTTACAAGTAAAAACAAGATGGGACAATTGCATATAAATCCCAAGCAAGAGAATTAATTTCAGAGAGGTCCCAAGGAGTTGTTAATGACAGCTATTAACAACTGCAATGGCCTTGGTTAACAAGTGAAGGAGTTGTTAATGGACCTGTCTGAAATTAATTCTCTTGCTTGGGACCTATTTGCAATTCTCCCAAACAAGATAGAACAAGGATCAAATAGCCCTATAGCTTAATTCAAACAAATTAATCTACAATTATGGCAATTAATCCTAATCTCACGCTGGTTTTTACCTACGAGTCTAAGTTCTATATTAAGCATTATTAGACCAAATTCGCATCTCAATCATGTTAATTACCTCATTAAAATCATGTAAAAACATTACAAATCAGGGATTTGCCATAGTGCCAGACCCACTTTTGACAAGTTAACAAGGGTATTTTCGCCCCTTCACCCTAATTCTTATCCTCCCATAATTATGAGATTAATTTTCAACAAATGCTTGTCGAAGATTCCTTAGCCATATGATTGTTTGCCATCAAGCGTCAACCGCGAGCACACTAATCGCAAGGAGTATAAAATATTGTTCACATGGTGATTTGGACTAAAATCTTGACCAAGCAAAACAGTAAGTGAATTCAATCAAGTTGAACTAAGACAATATTTTTGGTTGTGTAATAAAATGTTGAAATCCATTTCTAAAAATTAGAAAGTGTTAAAACAATTGTTCTTTTTTACATAAAGGATTAAATGGGATCTAGGATTATTTATTCCCTTTGCACTGTATAAGGCATGATGAACTCCCTTTTAAATGGTATTTTCCATGAATATATGTGTTTGCCTAAAGTTCATATGCAATTGACTAAGCTCTCTCAAGTCAAAATCAAGTTTATTTTTTCATTAAAATGCACAATCTTTGCACAAATAATGAAAATCCCCTTTGAAAGCCAACCCTAATATGACAATGCAAAGTTAGTAAAGATATCTCTATTTTACCAACAAACTTTACATTTATCATGTAAATTTCAAGTCAAGCATGATTTTAACAAAGTTCTACACATGAGTTAGCTCTCTCAAGTCAAACTCATATGAACAAATCAATCTAAATGGTGGCCAAACACATAGAAGCATGAAGAGAAGGATAAAATCCACACATATATATATATCATTTAGTACCAAAAGAGAGGGAGAATCAAGTCTTAATCCATACAAAGGTTCAAAATAATCCTAGAATGGATGTTTAGCTACTCATGGAGAAAAAGCCAGAAATCCAAGAGAACAATATAGTCATAGCATAAATTTCAAAGGGAAAGAGAGAAGAACAAAAAAAAAAGAAATAAGAGAAATGAGGTTGAATCTCTTCAAATCTTCAATCTCCGCTTGAATCTCTTTGAACATCCTCAAACCATAGCTTATAAGTGCTCCCATGCAGCCCCAAAGAAAGCCCAAGTCTAAAAGATATGTTTCTATGTGAGTTGGGGGTAGTTTATGTTCGCCCTGCGCCGCAAGTGCATGGGTCGCTCCAAGTAATAAAGTGATGAGAAAAGTATCGTTCCCACGAGGATTTGTCCAAAACCCGGTCAAAAAATGATTGTCACACTCTCGGCCAATTTGAGTGACACAAATGTTGAGATTGAAAATTAACTAAGAAAATAAACCTATGCTAAATGAAAATAAAACTATAAACAAGTGATTCTCTAACTTCAAGGATAAAATGGGTCCTAAGATTATCTATCCCCCTTGTACTTCTTAAAACTCAATTAACCTCCCCTCAAAGAAGCTCTCAACGAAACCACGTGCTAATCTAGGGTTCATAGAGTACTTGTAAACGCTCTCTCAAGTCAAGAACAAGTGTTTAGTCTTATTAAGTGCACAATCTCTTGCTACAAGTTAATAAAACCCAATTATCAAGTTCCAACCCTAATGTGACTATGCAAGGCTAGTAAGTATATCTCTATCTTACCAACAAAACCATCCATCCATGTAAACTTCAGGTTCTTGCACTATTTTACCCAAGTTCTACACTCAACCTAGCTCTCTCAAGTCATAAATCAAGTGAACCCAACATCTAAATGGTGATCAAGCACTTAGAAGCATTAAGAACAAAGTAAAATAAGCACATAGATATCATTAATCACAACATAAGAGGAGGAATCAAGAATCAATCCATACAAGGGTTCAAAATAATCCTAGAATACAAGTATTTTAGCTACTCATGTTCTACAACTCAATGGGAGCATATACATACAACATTACAAACAGAACAAGAGAAGAGAATGAAGAAGGAAGAGATAAACCAAGAGAGGAAGCCCAAATCTCTTCGAAGCTCCAAGCCCAAGCTCAATCCCCACCAAGCTCCAAGCCCTAGCAGAGCAAAACACTCCCAAAATGCCCCAAAAGTCGAAGAATGAGGGCTCTGAACGAAGCCCTAACTTTTATATCACTTGAAATGCCCCCTGTTCTGTCCAAAACGAGCGTCCGATACGCAGTTCGCCGTGGGTTTCGCCACGGCGAGCCCATGGCGAAGTCCAAAATTCCAGAAATAAGGGGGGCTCGCCGTGGCTTTCGCCGCGGTGAGATGACGGCGAGCTATCCAAAATGGGCAGAGGCAGATGCACTTCGCCATGACTTCGCCGCGGCGAGGCCACGGCGAAGTCTTGTTGATTTTGTGTTTTGCCTTTCTTTATTTCTTGAACTGCTATGGCTTCTTCTTATTTTTGTTCACTTGGGAGCTTGGTGGAGGGCTAAAATCTCTTGCTTATTGCATCAAATTATTCCTACAAAATTTACATAAAACAATATGAGAAACTAACTATAAAAACAATCAAAATCTACATAAATAAACAATGATATGCAACCGAAAATCAAATGAGCATTTTCCTATATTGAGTATCCAAAATGTATCAATGATTGAGTAAAACTCAAGGAAAATATACTCAAATAATCATGAATTTCTAGGAGTTATCAGTTTAATACCCTATTTTCGAGCTAATGTATTTAGTTTTCGCACTTTGTTAGCATTTTGGCTACGGCCAAAAACCTTTTGCCTAAAATTTTTTCTACGGCCAATAACTCTCTGACTAAAAATTTCTGGGTTTAGCTACGGCCAATAACTCTATCTGAAAATTTTTGGGTTTAGCTGCGGCGAGTTATTTTGCCTGCGCTTTTTGCTTCGGCCAATAACTTTCTACAAACTTCTCTTTTCAGCTTTATTGGTTGTGCTAAATAATCTTCTTTTCCACCTATTGCCCCCTTGACTTTAGCTTCAAATGCAACTTAAAAGCAGCTTAATAGATTGGTATCGAATAACTTAACAAGAAATGAAATCTACAAAAGCCAAAGTTGATAAAAAGAGTATTAAATATTTGTATTTAATTCAAGAATTCAATGACTTTAACCCAACTATCAATTTAGCACATTTTTCTATCATGTGTACATCAAAATATGAATAAATCCACTCAAAAAGTATAAAAAATCTAGGAAAATATGCTAAAATGGCATGAAATTTCGTGAGGTTAACAATGATTAAGATGAGGCAATGAATAATTTGCATTATTTGGGAGTAACACTCCAATTTTAGTCAAGCTCAAATTTTATCCTTAAGTATATTCCCCATATTTTGTTCGAAATTTTCTTTATTCTTAGATAAAATGCTCAT
The DNA here is from genome assembly GCA_037074515.1 of Mimosa bimucronata. Taxonomy (NCBI): domain Eukaryota; kingdom Viridiplantae; phylum Streptophyta; class Magnoliopsida; order Fabales; family Fabaceae; genus Mimosa; species Mimosa bimucronata. The sequence continues at coordinate 29,072,780 of CM073438.1, read as the reverse complement.
GAAGTGTTCTTTAAAATAACATTTCCCTTTCTTGGACATGAAACCATTTCTATACATTCACATTAATCTTAAAAAAATATCCCCCATTTTCCACTTTGCCTAGAAACTTCAGATGGCCCCATACAAATTTGAAACCTCACTTTAGCCCTTGCAGGGTAAAGTGAAATTAAGTTGGTTAGTTGAAAGACCAAAATGACCTTAATAGATATTGCAAGAAGAATATAAGTGGAGACATATGGGGATTTTCAAGACATATGTGCTAATTTCCAACAAAAACGAGAGAATCTCCCGGTCTCAAAAATAGTGAGAACCAACATTTAACTAACACTGAACATATAACAAGTGGATTTCTAAGACACATATAGGAAATTTTCAAGACATATATGATGGTCTCTTACAAAAGTGTGAGTATTCGAGTCCCAAAAACAATGGGAACCAAAATTAGAATAACATTCAAATACATAACAAGTGGATTTTTAATACATATATGGGGAATTTTCAATACAGATGTGCTAGCTAGTCTCCAACAAAAACCTGGGTATTTCCAAGTCTCGAATATAAGAGGAGACCCTCACGCTTGCAAACTTCATAAAAGTTCTTTTGGTCACTTGACTAACCAATTTAATTTCACTTTTCCTTCAAAGGTTTAAGGTGAGGTTTCATATATGTATGGGGTTATTGGAAATCTTTTTTGCTAATGAGGGGGTTTATTGAAATTTTCCTCTTGAAATATAAAGGGAAGTTAAACGACTGACATTATATATATTAATATGAGTGGAACATGCTTGTCTAGCCCATCAAAATGTGATGAGTTGAATTTGCAAAATGGCTCCGTTTTTAGAACCCGCAACGGCTACCGATTTTACAATTTTATTTAAATCTTAATTTAAAAAGAAGCTATTATTTTCTGCTTAATTTAAATATAGTTTTTGTTTCATGTTTGCAATATGATGACACGTTCCACTTCTTATTTTATTTATTTATATTAAGAGAATAATTATGTCGACTAAATTATATAATTATATTTTTTCAGTAAATTTAAGAGAAAATTAATTCTAGGTCGCTGGCAAGGCATTTAATTAAGGCCAGATTTCTCAAAATCTCCTAAATAATTTGAAATTCATTGAGATCTTGGATTGTGTTAATTCTATACGGGAAAATCATTTTTACCCATAGCGGTTCTTTTGTTATGTGGGCTCCACATAAATTAACTAAATCAGTAATTTTTAATAAGAAAATTCTTCCTCCACCAACTCTCCACCGTCGGTCCCTCCTTGCCCCAAGTAAGGACACAACATCATCATCATAACCACACACAAAACAAAACAAAAAAATGAAAACTGTTACCTAGAATTTATTGATACTAATTCCAGACACCAAAAAAGCAAGCGATAAAAGATTGTATATATGTATGTGTGTATATCTAGCATTTCCAGCAAGAAACTTCAACAATAGGTTTTGACTCCATCCAAGCACCAAACATCATTTTTTCTTCCACCCCAGGAAACCCATCACCCACCGTTCTCTCACAGCTCACTGTTCTTTATCTCCTCCGCAAAATAAAATTGCTCTATCTTTGCCTTCTTAGTGTCATATCCAGACAAATAAGCATCAAGTGAGTCAAAGATTGCAGAGTAATAATGCAATGTTTCCATGAATCTCCCAAAGAAAAAAAGGTCCAGTATTATGGCAGGAATCAGAGTGTTTGGAAAAAAATGTCCTTTACGTCATATCATATCCAAAAGCAACTTTAACTTCTCTTCTCATCTTCTCCTCACATTTCTTCAACTCAGGTCTAACCCTCTGAATCAAATGGCGTTGGATAAAATTGAAGTTGCTTTTATTTCATAATATGAAGATTACAATCTTGTGGGTTGGGATTACTATGTGTTGACGTAAAAGGATCATACAAAAAAGTGGCTGAAACTTTTATCATGCAGAGAAGGAAAGCCACAAGAGAACTCAAACAATTATAACTACACCCACCAAGAAAAAGATGAACAAGAAGAAGAGGAATTATCTTTTACTATGTTAATTGATGAGCTCAACCAAAATGAGTTAACAAGTTCTTATGAACAATCACCAATACGATCCTCATCAACTTGAAGATTACTCAACAGTAATGAATCACCTAAGAGAACAAGTGAATAGGCATTTGGATTTGTCACTTGCACATCTCCTTCCTGTCATATTATATCATATCCAAGGCAACTTCACCGCATATTAGCCGGCATCAAACTAACTCCGCCGCCAATACCTCACTGGAATAATCCTCGTAGCCACTTTCATCACCGCCATCAAGATACACAAAAAGAAAGAACCTATTTTTAGGGGAGGGGGAAATAATCCTATAAATGTTTGATATATTTTTGGTTATTTCCTTCAGAATGAGCTGCACAACGTGATTTCCTTCAGAATGAGCTGCACAACGTGGTTGTAAAAAAATATTCATTCCTATTAAAAGAACATTCATTTAAAATGAATAAATGTGGGCCCTATACTAAAAAAGGGACAAGAATTACTTTTCACTTTAGGAATTAATATAATTCAGGTTTGAAGATACTTCCTACTTGATTCTTCCTTCATCCTTTTTTCATTTCTAAATATAAGATATAGTTGACTTTTTTTTAGAAAAATTAAAGAAGTGAAATGAACCATTTAATTATAACATATTTTGAATCTTATTAGGTCATATGTTAGTTTATAAGTCAAATAAACTAATTTAAAAAAAAATCAGAAAAATCAATTGTTAAGTAATATATTTAGCTTTCTTAGGAATATTAATTATGAAATTTCGAGAGACCTATAGTCTTAATTAAATATCTTTAATGGGGCCTACAATTAGTTTTCCATAAATCTAACTATAAATTTATGAAAATATATAAACAATTCAAATGTAGTTTATGAAAGTTTGTAATAAAATTTCTAAAGTTTAAAAATATATATTTGAAAAAAAAAATAATGAAAAAGAAGAGGTGGGGTCACTAGTGAGTTCGGGTTGAAATATCATCATACGAGTATTTTGAGTTTGAGATGAGCTTTTCCAATCTGTTTCGCCAGGGCAGCAATCCACGGGTTGGCACGTATCTAACAACAAAATTGCAAGGTTTTACCCATTAGAACATTAAAAGCTCATTGCAAGTCTGTAAGGCTTACCCTAGTAATGATTATTAGAAAAGGGCTAAATTATACAAAATCCCTCTGACCTCTGGAATAGTTACACATAACCTCACTGACGTTTCAAAGTTTAAATCTAATCTACTTAATCTTTTATTTTTTTTATTATTAAACCCTTGCCGTTATTTTTTTAATGGAATTGCCAAGTCATATGAACAGAAGACACCTCACATCCTATGTGATAAAGCTTATAATTTTAAGCTAACTAGACACAATCCCTATACGTTGCATGGATTGTATTGTTTATTCTAAATTTTTCTATCTTACTTTTTTGTATGGTGTATATTATGGTTTAAAGAAATCTATAATAACTTATTTTTATTCAGTGAAGATATTTGAATAATAGAGAATATTTGTTGAACTAAATAATAGTTATTTCCAACAAAAAAAGAATTTAACTATAATTACGTGTGCTACTAAGTTGGATTTGAACTAAAAAATAATTAAATGTCATAGTTTTTTAAATCTCAAGATGATGTATACATTACAACAATTATATAATCAAAATATATCCCATTTATTGGATATACTTTAAAAATTTATATCATTTCCAAAAGATTGAGAAAAATATGACCGCATTTTATGGATATTTAGTATATAAATCAATTGAAAGTTACTTTACTATGTATGGGATTTTGGCGGTTGATACAACTTCTGTTATTTCAGGCACCTTACAACATCCCCTAGCCTCCACCTTTTCAGCAAGTCCTTTGATAAAAAGGGTTTTACACTGATTATAGTATCAATTAATGGAGAGATATTTTCATTTTTCTTATAATTTAATGTATGACTCTACAATGTGACTGATGATCGGTCTAAATCAAAATTCCAACAAAATAAAGTTTAACTCATTAGAATTGAGATAAATGTTAAATGATGACGGGAAATAAAATTTGCTAGAGATAATCATTGTCCTTTGAATTAATTCATAATGTAATTCATGGCCTCTTCATTTTTCAAGATAAAGTATTATGGCAATAATGACAACATAGTCATTATTGAGAAACCCAAATATATTAGTTTTACCCTTTTACATTTCCTGAGAGTATTATCTTTAGAAAACTAATTTTATTCAACAATTCCTTACACATTCCATTGAAGAATTAATTGATAATTAAATGTACGAGAAGCCCAAAGGCATCGGCTACAACATTTCACATCCCTTTAGATAGGCGTTATATCTTTAAAAAATTGAACCAAGTCTATTAATATTATGTAGAACATTCAAACCAAATTTCTTTCATTTATGTAACAACCTCTTACACATTCCAATAACAATCCATTTAATACAAAAATTATATAGTCAATTTAACTCATTGGAATTCAATTAATTAAAATTGCAGATAAATGCTAAACAATAATGAGAAATAAAATTTTCTATAAATAATTAAATATTATTTGGATTGTTCTACAATTTTATTTGTGGATGTGCTTCATTTTTAAGATGAATTTATATGGACAATAGCGACAATATAGTTAATATTGAGAAGTCCAAAGTTATTGACTTTATCCTTTTACATTCCTCTAAATAGGAGAGTGTTATATTTAAAAAAACCAATTTTCTTCAACACTTTCGTTCACATTATATTGAATGATTAATTAATAATTGAATGTATGACAAACCAAAGGTATTAGTCACAATCAAAAATCAAACTCAAGCTTTTCATATTCTTTATAGCATTTAACTAAATTTATTTTACTTATTTAACCCTTACATATTCCAATAACAACCTATTCCATAACATGTTAATACAATAATTAAAAATTCATGATTATTGATTTGGAAAGCCCCAATATTTCTACCATGTTCTTTTTATTCAACAATTTATTTTACATTCCATTGAAAGATTAATTAATAATTAAAGGTATGAGAAGCCCAAAGGTACTAGTCACAACATGTGACATTCATTTAAATTAAATAGTGTTTTCTTCAAAAAAAATCCAACCAAACATTTTCATATTATATATAACATTTAAACCAAATGTGTTTGATTTATTTAACAATTGGTGACTCCTCATTTTTAATTATATTTGATACATATTTCAGTATATTTGGAAAGTCATTGATGTTAAATTAAAGGGATTTGATTAAGATTTAGATAGCATATCAAATTGGTGCATTAGTTTAGGGATCTCATGGTAAAAATAATATTTTTGAATTAAATAGAATTAGCCAGATGTTAGATAAGAGAATAAATAAATTATAGGAATCAAGCTTTTATAAAAGAAAAAAATTGAAAGATCCTCCCATAGTTAGTGTTCGCCGTCAAGCGTTAACTGCAAACATACAGATAGCAAGTAGTTTAAAATATCATTCCCACGGAGATTTGGAGTAAAATCTTGATCTTGCATCTCTTCCTCTTTCCCAGACAAAGTGTTTGACCCTACCTCCACCTTTCCTCCTACTTTTGCTTTTGATTTGACTTGTCCTTTTTTGTTCAAATTTCTTGTGTTGCTCACGTTGGAAATCTCCTGTATCTCCTGTAGGGGATTTCTTTTCTCCACTCCCAAGTCCTCCGTACCATGGCTGACCTCCTCAATCTGTAATGCTGCAAAACGAGATACTACCCTGTTAGTAAAACGTGTTGACGTAGTTTCTGGATTTTTTTTTTAACTGACTTGACGTAGTTCAAAATACATAACGACACTTCTAAAATAGTGCTTGTTTATGTTAGCTTGAAAAATCGCTTAAATACAAGTTGAGATCTAAATATCTAATCCTAAGAAGACCAGATGCGGTAAGTCATTGCTTATAAATTGGTTTGCTATTGGTTTTTGTTCTCAAATTGTGTATAATGTATTATCTGTTGACCTGCATTTAGACATTTGCAATTATATGTATATTAACGGGGAATAGAAAAATTAAAAACGTTATTTTTTTTTTTTAAAAAAAAAAGAAACCACGTCACACAATATAAGATGTGTGACGTGGTTTCTCCGAGCAACTTACAACGTCACACATAATATTATGTGTGATGTTGTTTCTCTTACTTTCTAAGTCACTTGTTTATGTGACGTTAAAAGTCCATTTTCCATATCACTTGATTCAATGTCCCCTGAAAAAGTGACGTAAAAACCCCCAAAATTTGTGACGTTAAAAATACTTTTTGTAGTAGTTATTATTTTTTAAAATTAACTGATTGTGCAATGAAATATATAGGTAATAAAGGAGTATATTTTATCTCTTTTATTTAATTATATTTTCATGTGAAATATTCAAAATAAAATTATCTTTTAAAAAATTTCATAATTTTAAATGGTATTTACTTTGAAAATTAAATTTATATATAATATATTTATTTATGGTGTCTAGTGCTTATTCAAAAGACATCATAAGATTTACCGTGTCATAAATTATATAGGATGCCTTTATAAAGCAATAGACTCCATAAGATATTTTGATGTCTGTTGGAAGTAAAACTGAAGCGAAAATCATTTTAATATTGTAATTATTTAATGAATTGTCTTGTTAACTTTCTCCTAATGATATATATTAGCTTTTATTCAAAAAAAAAAAATACTGAAGCGAAAATACAAAAAAATTATCTACCATTAATGTTCCTCAAATAACAAAAGTAAAATTGAGCAGTAGAATTAGCATTTTGTAGTAGTGAGATAAAATTATTATCACTTACTTACCTTGTACACTGAAAATCATTTTCAAAATGCTAATCCAAACTCACACTAAAATATAAGTGCAACAACAGTAAAATTAGGCTAACATAATTTATATGGCTAATAGTATATTTTCTAACGGCACTGGGTCAAGACATACAGAGCGGCCTAGTTGAAAGACAAATCCAGATACTAAATAATATGTAACAAAACAAAGAGTTGGTGCTCATAATGCCATTATCATAGAAGTTTGAATGTTGGTGATTTCAAATATAACATTTAACTCTAAGGAGAAGATGCAGATGGTAGAAACACCCTTATCAGCCCTCTTGCAGTGACCTTGACCCTACATGTAGGGCACTTTCCTTGTGCTTTTATGGCAGCCTTAATGCATCCCTTACAAAATATATGGCCACACTTTGTTGACACTTCTTCCACAAATGGTTCCATACATATTGGACAGGTAAAGACCTTTTCTTTTGGCAGTTCAGGTGTCCTTTCTTTCTCCTGCTGGAAAATGTAATAACCAAATCAGAAATCTAGAACAATAGTCTGAGAGTACTCTGAATTCCTCTTCAAATTACTCTTTTGAAGTTCTTTAATCTACATGAGAAAAATATCATTTTAGCTTGATCCTGTTCGAATTGATACAGTATATTCCTTTTTTAAACTTGTTTTGTTCCCAGACACATTCTATGTCGTAAATTAAATAATTCATAACTCATGTTTTATACATTCAATTGATCTGATTTAGGTTTTGTTGGAAAACTCTGTAAATTTACTTCTCACATACAAACTATCTTGAATGTTGGAAATATATATACTCACTCCTATAAGACCTATTTGGGGAGTTACTCTTGGTAATAAATATGGGACATAATTCTAATTTTTATCAATTTCTCCCGAAATTGTCTCTATTGGTGCTCATCCAATAATAATCATATAAGAGATGGCGGAGGGATTAAAGGAAGATGATTAGGGTATTTTAGAAAAAATATGACATACTAACTAACATATCTGTCACACCTAATTAAATCAAATTAGTTAAATATATCCTATATTTAGAAGTAGAGGAAGTATTTAATATAAAAAGAACGTTAATTCACAAATCATTACTCAGGATAAATAAAATTTTAAATTAAAAAAAAAAGGAAAAAAAGCTAACATGAAGGATGCTGAGATGAACTTCACAGGGAACATCACATTTTATATCCATGGCATCAATAATATTAAGGCTCATAATTATGGAAGTCTAATAAGTAATATACTTCTTGTTTATTCTGTGGTTGAAAAAAATGACTTAGTTTCCTCCTAAAACTACCCTTACAAACTCAATTGATTTTAGTGCAATGGACAAGCCTAAAGCATATCGTTGAAAAAAAAAAGTAAAAATAAAGGATAAAGATGAAGATTGTACAATGCAAGAAAAAAAGGGAAAAGAAAAGTATAAATGTAAAACAACTGTTAAAAATTTAAATAAAAAAGAAGAGAGAAAGTATTGGACCTGAGACATCTAAGATAGTTTGGCCTCTTGCGTGATAAACAATAATCCTTTAAGCATATATAGTTAATATAAAAGATTAACTTTTTTCAAATTACTTCAATTGGTACATGCAAGAAATAAGCCAATTCCACTATCTTTTGTTTAATTTCTCCTGTATGTGGTCAAATTCTCATCAGTACACAAATGAAGGAAATGATACCAATCTTCTGATTTTAATTCATGAGTAAAATTACCCTCATTAGCACTTGTTATAATGGAATCTGAATGACATTATAATATATAAGAAATTGGAGAAAGATGCTATCATTTTTATTTCAGCAGGAAATATAACTCAATTGTTTGATTATATGTGGAGTTGTAAAAATAAAAAACCATTAAGATATTAGACGCAAGGGAAAACAAATATATATATATATATATATATAGGAGTATCAATAGGGGACTTTAATAGAAATGTGAAAATATCACGATAGTATCAATATAGGATTTTCTTCTTTCTTGATGTTCCTACAAAGTGTTTTAAGCCTTTTATACACATAAGTTTCAAAATGCATCTTTCAGGATAAATCAAAACCAATTTCAAATGAAAGCAATAGAAGCTAGCAACAAATATATGTTGATCTTAGTGGAAAGAGTTCTAACCGCTTAAATTTAAAGTACATAGTATATTCAAATCCATGTCAAAGTAGAAAATGTCTACAGAATAAATGCATCACAATACTTCTAACCCAGTCAGACAGTCATATTAATAATAATGACACAAGCGATAGCATCAGGAAAACTTGTGAGTTGTGATAAAGAAATATCAATCATGGATAATAATGAAATGTGAATACCTGAGAACTACCACCTCCTTCCAATTCCATATGTGGATCACAATTAGGAATGATTTGATTTGGAGAATCTCTTCTCCGATTGTCGGAAGTGATTGCAGCAGCTCGACGTGGATACTCTGCAATTATCATGAACAAGAAAGTATCAAAAGGAGAGGATGGTAAGAAAAAAATTTCTTCATAACAATGAAGAACGACTTAATTTATAGAGCTTAGTAACTAGCAAGCTAATCTAAAAGATTACACACTCCCTACATTATATAGGAGTAGGAGCTAGATAACTAATTTATAGAGATTAAAAAACAAGTTAATTTATTATGCGTAAAATAATGTGTGTTGAAACAATGAGGGATACCTTAGCCCCTTAACTATTGATATAGAGTTCAATTTCTTGGTATGGAAAAAGTGATTGCTGGGATACTCCAACCTTAAAGTGTTCCTCTATTATCGAGTGAGGTTAAATAAGTCAGTTGCTCATATATCTAACATTAGAATATAAAAAAAAAATGCCAAACACAAAGGTTCTATCAAAATAAAAAAATATTGTGTCAATTTCTCTAGAGAGTATCTATTTTGTTCATTTGCATGAGAAACTGGAAAATATCCAAGGAGAGTTCAGGCAAAGATAAAGTTTATTAAGGTCTTACATTAAAAAAAAAAAAATCTCACTACTAACTCTTATATTCAAGGCATGAGGGGGTATTTAACATAACTACCAACATGTACGAAATATCTTCCATATGGATGTGTCATAACAAGTGACCTAATTGAAACACACTATTGTATATAATGCAGAGTTGTATCTAAACAATTAAAAAGAAAAGAGTAAAGGGAAAGAAAATATGAACATCCTTTACGTACGTGATATTAAACAAAGTGTTTATGAAGCTTATGAACAAATTAGAAGGCAGTAATCACATATTCTATGTTACCTAATAAGTCCACATCAACAATAGTCCTCCCGCGATGCCTTCTTGAATTGTTTTTAGCCTGAATTAAATAAGGTTAGCCCTAAATTTCAAATATAGAATGACAATATCAAATCAATGATTCCCTCCCGCCCCCGGGGGGGGGGGGTATGGGCAGAGAGAGTCTGTCCCTTATACATAAATATAAAATACCTCAAGAAAATCACTTTGTGTAGATAAAATAACATCATCATCAAAAGTCTCCACATCAATAGGTTGTTGAATTAAGTGTGGTTGCTGAACAGCGTCATCAGAAACTTGAGTTCCCTCCTGCTCTGGAATTGCACCAGGTGGAGCCCTATTAAGATCAATAATCTCCCTTCGCCGGTGACTTGTAGGAGCATGATCCCCAGTAGAATGAGTACTCATCTTATGTACAACAAATTAATCCCTTGTCACATGAAAAATATCATTATATGTGTGCATATATCAATGAAAATGAAAATTTCAAGAGCAACAATGTGGATCGAAATGTTCATAACAAATGCATCCATCCTTCAGATTGAAGCGTGATCAACTATTTTGTGTGTCTCTTGAGAAATAGTCATTACATGTGTAGTAAATACAAGCAATAATATAAAATGTATTCTTATTTTGATAAGCACAGAAGGAAGTAATCATGTTTGAAGCATTGTTATTCACTAAATGTGGGCATTTCTTCCATTGTAGATTCGAACCTCAGTTTGCCATGTGAAATTTACAATATTTTCTATTAATATGGAACAGCCATATAAACTTGGATTCTAGTGGAATTGGAAATCTCAAATAATCTATTAACGATCAAAAAGAGGCTCGATGAACCATATTTCTAGGTTATTTATTATTAGATATGTGTGCGCGCATGTGGTTTTGAATGATACTTTTGCACATAGTAATGATTGGTAATAAGCATGACATAATTTGAATTCTACGCAGATACGTCATAAGAAGTTAAAATAGCTGTATGTATCTATATACTTGGATTCCATAAGTATTTTCAATCCTTAAACAATTTTTTATCAAAATACAAACTCAATGGGCTAAATCTTTAGGTTAATTGTAGAATTCTTATCAAACTCTACTCAAAATATAAACAAAAATTCATATGGGAAGATAGAATTCCAGAGAATGACATAATACTGATTTGCCTTTGGTAGGCAATTTGGTAGAATTCTTATCATACTACTGCAGAGAATGACATAATAATTTAATCTTAAAGGGGAAAATTTTCCAACCATAATAGGCCTCAAGAAGTAAGGAATGAGAGGATATAATATGTGGCACAAGTAATAATTTATTATATTAATGTGCACACGCGCGCACGTGCGCGCATAAATGATACTTTCGCACATGTTAATGAATGGTACTACCTCCGGTCTTAATTATAAGAGCCAATTAACTTTTTTGGGAGATTAAATAAGCAAATTAAACCTCTATATCTTAATATATGCGAAATGTAATTAGTTTATATGATAGTTTTATAAGTAAAATAACTTAGTTTTGAGGAGAAAAGACAAATATAAACAATTCATAGTGGTGTATTTTGCATCATTAATTTTTCCAAAAAAGTCAACTGGCTCTTATAATTAGGACCGGAGTAATAAGCAAGAAATAATTTGAATTATACACAGATACCATGATATGAAGTCAAAATAGCTATATATATACTTCTTGATTGTTTCTGAAACTATGTTTGATTAAAATACAAACTCAATTCTAGGTAATAAGCTTTTAAAACAAACTCGATTCACAGTATAAATACATTCATATTCCTCACTACAATGCTATAGAATGACATGTATAATCACTGAATCATAAGGAAAACGGTTGCCGCTCTCAAGAAGTACAATTGGGATGAGGGACATAAAGCAGTGACGACAGATGATCCAAAATTGCACGCCAAAAATTTATTAACCCCGCAAGTTAATTAGTATAAACAAAAGATTCAATTATACGAAAAATGAACATTTCAGACGCCTGTCATAATCTAAGGCTATTTTCTTATGAATTCTTCAAGCATTAGGGGAAGAAAAATTTTAACTTTATAATTTTGATCTGTTCAACTCTTCTGAATATCTTGGAATCAGTATGAAATAATCCCCAATAAAAGAATCTAAGGACAAGAGACTAATTTTAATCTTGAGTGACAAAACACTAACTTAACCAGAGAATGCAAACTCCCTTAGTCACCAAAGAACTGCATAACCAAAAGTGTAAGAAGTGGTTGCCAATCAAGCCAAAAAAACCTATGTAATCATCGATTCAAGCTTGCATGCATGTTCTTTAGCTAAAAGCATCGATTTCAAGCATATCTTAGAAAATCAGATCACAATAATCAAAATTGAAAACAATAACAAAAAGCTGATAATATGGACAAGCATCTTAATTCAGCATTGATGTTCAGAAATCGAAAAAGACGGAAAGCTACAGACATCGATGTAGAACCAAAACGAAGATGTGAAAAGGAAAATTCAAAACTCATTGCAATAACAACTAACCTCAATCAGAACCTCCAGTTACGAAATGCCACGAATTATCAAACTTCACAACCATTCAACTGAGAGAAAACATCAGAAGAGCTTCTTTCGTAGTAGGAGGCCTTTTCAAATAAGGAGAACCAATAAGACAGTGCTGTGTAAAAAAATAATGATTTTTTTTCTTTTTTTATTATTCAAAGATATTAATGTTAAGAATTTTGGTATCATCTAACATAATATCTTTATAAGAAATTTATTTTTTATTTTATCTTTTTAAAACAAATAAATGTTAAGAATTTTTGTTTCATGAGCATAATATTTTTCATAATTAATAGGGATATCTATTATGGATATCTGTCGCACAAAAAAGGTATGAATTAATATGGCTACAATTTTGGGAAATTATGTATAAGAACAATTTTAGGAAATTGGCTGATGCGTAAAATGTCTTCAAAAGGCATAACCTAATACAAATATGTAATTCTGAGGGCTAAATGGAAATACTTATAATAAATACGTAATTTAAAATTAGTTTATATGAGGTAATTGAATTCTAATAAGGGTAAATTGGCATCTAATACCGTAATGTTATTTTTAGTAGCATCTAGTACCCTGATTTATTTTTGATACATCTAATAACACCCTGATGTAATTTTTCCGGTGCATCTACTATGTAATTTTCTATTGCATATTCTAATTTTATTTACGGGTAAGGGTGTTGAATCTAATATAAATAAGGTCAGCGTGGTATTAACATACTAAATAACATTGATACGCTATAAATAAGATTAAGGCGCTATGTACAATTAGAATATAGTATTAGGGTGTTAGATGTTACTTTGACCTTCCAATAATAACACATAGATATTATCCTTCATTTTATATTCTTTAGAAATCCAATTGACAATCGAATTCAAAGCAAAAAATTGACCAAAAAATCTCATTTCTGACAATTAGATATGGGTTAAAGATCAATTTTATAAACAGACTATTGTCCAAGTTGCAGATGGCACAATTGACAATTGAAATGGTCAGAAATACCAATGGACCTTTTAACTAGGGGCAAATTAGCCAACGCCGTTAAAAATATCAAATGTCCGTTACAAACTTTAGTGGTACCCACAATTTTTTAATATAAAAAGTGTAGCCCACAATTTTTTGTGGGGTTAAAGAGCAATTTTACCAACAGACTATTGTCCATGTTGCAAATGACACAATTAACAATAAAAAGGGTCGGTATCACCAATTGACCTTTTAATCAGGGGCAGATAGGCCAAGACTATTTTATTTATGCAACCCGCCATTAGTTGTAGGACAATTGGCGCAATGATGTTCACCTGGTAGCTTGATGAATTCCACATGGCAGACTTGATTTCACCTCACCCACCCTCACCCTCACCTGCCCTCACGTACCTTTATCCTCAACGACAGAGCCCTCACCATAACCATGAACGAAAGAACACTCAAGGTTGGCGGACAGCAACTGACGGCGGACACCCTTATTTTCACCCACCATCGACAGTCTAAAATGTGCCATATGGCAACTTGTCACAACGGGAGGGATTTTTTAATTGCTTGGGGGTATTTTGGTATTTTCCTATTATTAATCCATGTCACAGTCTAAAATGTCCCACATGGAAACTCGTTGTCCGTCACATCTCTAAATTAAAATTAACAGTCAACATCCATAAGTAAAACTGTATTGGCCAATCCGCCCCTAGTTAAAAGGTTCGTTGGTGATATCGACCCCTTTTTATTGTCAATTGTGTCATTTGCAACCTGAATAATAGTCTATTAGTAAAATTGCTATTTAACCCCATAAAAAATTGTGGGTCACAATTTTTTATATTAAACTTAACGGTCGTTTGGTATTTTTAACGGTGTTGGCCAATCTGCCCCCGGTTAAAAAGTCCATTGGTATTTCTGACCCTTTCAATTGTCAATTGTGCCATCTACAACTTGGACAATAGTCCGTTGGTAAAATTGTTCTTTAACCCATTAGATATTGTTGTATGATTAATTATCAGCTTATACCTTTTCTTGACGATTTTATACTTTCTTTTAGTATATACTAAGAAATTTTATAACTTTTAGGTTAAGATCAGTTGTGAATATTAATACGAATTGATAATTATATTATTTAATTTTGATTTTTCATCAATTGACTAATTTATGTTTAAATCTATTTCTATTAGAAAATATCTAAATCTGACTGATAAATTCAACAAATCCCTAATTGAGTCATTCACCTAATTTGAGATTTCAAAACATAAGTAAAATAACTTTAATTTGACTTATAAGTCACTTATAAGGTGGGGTCCACAAATTCTGATTTATTTTTCACATTTAATCGTAACTAACCCAAACAAACACAATTTAACTTATGGAAAATAAGTCACTTATAAGTCATTTTTTTACAACTAATCTAAATATAAATCTCATTACACAATTTGACTTATTTTCAATCTGACTTATTTATGTCACTTTTTCACAAGTCAATCCAAACACACCCTTAAAAGATCCAAAATGCACGGTTAAATTTGAGGTTTTTATATATCCCACTTTGGCAATTCAGAATTTCAGATCTATTTGGGATTATTTTACGCTGTTAATTCCAAATTTGCTTGATCGCAGGATTTGGCATCTTCCTTATTTTTGCTTTTACTTTTATTTTTTTAAAATAATAGGCGGATGAGTGATTGGCAGCAGCGCATTTATGTTCCTAGGGATAATAATCAATCATACCAATCATTGATCTTCTATTCTTCTTATTAAAAAAAACAATATTTATTGAATTTACCATATTTAACAAGTTACATATAATTACCAAAAAATACAAAAAAGTAACATACATAGTCTATACACGCGCGTTTAATTCTTCTTCCCTGTACCAGTTAGTCTTTAACGCTAAAAAAATTGATAACCAATTACAAAGTTTTCATATACTATTTTCATTAATGGTTTTTAGGCCAAATTTTAAGGTGAATGACAGGTTCTAAGAAAGAGAAAAAAATATTAATAAGGTCTCTTCAAATAAATCATCAAATTACATTAAAAATTTTTAAGATTTGTGTAAGATTAAATTGAATTGCATCGGTAATTATTGCGGTTGTTGATTGAGTTGTTATTTATCACACCCCAAAAATTGAGGTACGATTAGCCCGGAATATGAGAAAAACCCACATCCCTTAAACCTTTCATATGTATAAAACTCTGCCTTTTTACATGCTTAAATTACATAATATAGAGTGATGATTCAATTTTATATTAACAGTCCCTTGCTATCCTTAGAAATCATAACAGAATCTCCTCTACCATTTGGACTTCTCCAAAAGTTATCCAATAAGCACATTTCCATAAAAGGAAGTTTTTATCCACACTAACAAATATACACATATGTGACGAAGACAATGATCCGAGTTATAGTTTACGTGGAGCTCCTATACAAGATTTTCAAAAAAAATTAGCATATGAATCTGAACTTTACACTAATAGGGAAGATTCAACCTGATGCTTCAACTCCAAATAGTAGTATATACCTTCAGCAAACAGCAAGAGGAACACCGTCAACTTTACTATCTGACATCAAAATAACTTTCTGGTAAATAACGTCCCATTTATATAAACTATTAGTATTAGTATACTTAAGGAATCGATTTTAAAATGATCAAGTCTATATAATAATAGGACAACAAACTTTAACGTCTAGAGTGTGCAGTCATAATCAAAAACAAAACTATACGATGGATCATTATACAAAAAAATCCAAATGTCCAATAATGTAGTAAATCTCAAATTCTATCTTTTGAAGGACTTCAACATAACATGTGACAAACTTGGATACACAGTTCATAAGAGTAACTAATTAAGCGTAACTCAAGGCTACAAACACAAGCGTGGGCACACAAGTGGGTAAGTAACCAAGCCAGCGCAGCACAAAGCCACGAAATAAGCGTAGATACAAAACCTACGAATAACAAGCGCAGGAACTAATCCCACGATTATCAAGCGTGAGTATCGTGCCAAAGAATGTCAAGCGAGCTCGAGGTTAACCATGGTGCACTAAGGACTAACAGCACTGCTGTTAATAACCAGTGTTCTGTATTCAGTCCTCTACAAACATTTTCAAGCATGCTTGGGTCAATTTCTCGAAAGCAATGGTAGATTCTTTGGTGATGGTAACTCCTATCAAACACTGCATAATAAAATACCCAGCATGAAATACACACAATATCTCGAAAATTTTCTAATCATTTATATGCATCATAATGAAATATACTATTAACCAATATAATAATAAGTAACAATAATTAAAATCAATATCTCTACTCATTTCAATATCAACTGGAATGTAGAATAAGTCTTAAAATTTTTCCTTAACCAAAGCATTCTCATAGATACGGAAATTAAAATAGAACATGACTAATAGTAATGGTTAATTATACAAATACTAACGGAACGTTATTCACTCAGCTGCTCCATCTCAT
This sequence comes from Mimosa bimucronata, assembly GCA_037074515.1. Classification (NCBI taxonomy): domain Eukaryota; kingdom Viridiplantae; phylum Streptophyta; class Magnoliopsida; order Fabales; family Fabaceae; genus Mimosa; species Mimosa bimucronata. The sequence goes on along the minus strand of CM073438.1, from coordinate 29,055,740 downwards.
ATATAACTTACTCTTATTTTTCAGCTTCCAACCTACTTACACTATTTGGTACCCTGATGTCCAAAACAAAATCGTTGTTACTCCTTCGTTGTAAGCTTTAGCAAATCATAATCTCCAATTAGTAAAAATACATCCAAACTTAATCTAATCCTCACTAATCGACTTAACAACACTTTCTAACTACACAAGAGAACAACGCCAAAGTCCAAAAAGTAAGATAATTAAAGGAATATGAGAAGATTCTAAACTTCAACCTTCCACATATAAATTTCCGCATTGATTTTAATCAACAAATCACCACAACTTTATATGTGTGTGTATATACATGTATATTTATAACATCCAGATTTTATTCATATTTTAGTAGATTGAATAAATAAATAACTCTTAAACTAGATTTTATTCAATGGAACCACCATTAAGTTTCATTTTTCAATTCTATGCAGTTTGTATTTTAAGCATTTCATAGGCAGCATATACTGACTCAGTGTAAATAATCTTGACCATTGAAATTCCAAATATGTATCTTTCCATCATTTGAATCAAATTTGTGTGTGTGTGTGTATGCACCAACACTATACCATCTTAAATATCAACATAAAATTTGACAATATTCTATGACTAAATTTTCTTCTACACATTTTGACAAAAAGTTTGTGTGCGTGTCCAATTTATTACATAAAGAAACACCTTGATTCAATTACCATCAATCATACATATTCAGTATCCAAAAAGTTACATAGGATTTCTTCAAACATCCTTATCAAGTTACAAAACTTTTCAATTTCATCTCAGTACAAGATTGAAGTGAACGAATTAAGCAATCATCCAAACACATAACCTTAGCCTCTACTTCCCCTCTTACACATTTTTTACGAACACCATTCATGCATAGCAATTGAAATTAATCAAATAAGCTTCTTTTTACACTACTACTTATATATGACAATTTAAAGTAACAATTAAGCCTTACAACTTCGTCATTTATTTTTTGCCAAAGAACACTTTTCCTTAACCAAAATAAAGCCCAATTTCCAAATTCTTCAGTTTTGCCGAAGGGAGAGAAAAGAAATTCAAAACTTTAACCCATCATAAAACTTAACCACATCATTGATGATCAAACATATACCCAAGTAAAACTCATTTTGCCTTAGCTTATTCCTCTGATTCAAGCATTATATAGCAGCAAGAATATGGAAGAAAAATTAAGTAAAGTTCCATTCCCCAAATAACCAAATACAACACACACACACACAAAATATTGAGAAGGTAAATGGAGAAGAGAAGATCTGCTTGCACACACAAATGGTGAGGAAGATTGGAAAAGAAAGAACTAGTCCATTAACCAAAAGGCGAGCCACAAAGAAGAACAACTAGAAAGGGAAACGTCGCCGGCGGGAATCCGACAACGCCCCCTAGCGACCATGCGAAGAGGAAGCATGATGATGAAGACCACAATGGGTTTAGAGGTTCTGGAGGTTTCTCCTCTTTTCTACTGCTTAAGATTTACGAGAAAGAGAAGAGGAAAAAAAAAATTGATGGAAAAATTGTTGATCTTTTTTTTCACAGAGAAGGACATTTTAGTAAGTTTACATCATTTGAACATAATAAAATACACATTTAGCTACCAGGGATTTGAACTCTTACCTTAGAGCAGAAAATTAATAAGGTTCCACTAGACCACAAATCCACCTTTGCTGAAAAACTACAAATAATAAAAATATTAATGTGTTTTTCTTAATTAACTAATTTTTTTATGTTTTATTAGGACTGTTACATTATTGGTAGCTTTATATAAATAAGTTGTTATTGACAATTCAATCAACAACATTAAAAATTAACAAGGCAATTTGGCTTTTTTTTTTTTTTTACTAAAAGACAGTTCGATTTTATCCCACTCAAATATCATGAGACTGCAATTTGATAAATTGAAGGACCTAATTGTTATTTTTTCTCTCCCCATCCTTTAAACATTTGTGTAATTCTCCCAAATTTAAATGGTTAATTACTTAAAATGAGTACTTCTACTAGGTTCTTAAAATAAACCTTGCTTCATATTTCAATCTCAAGGTGAATGCCGCATCTAGTGTCTGAATGGTATCTCAAATAGGATTTCCTCCACTTCAATAGAAGATACCTAGTAAAGAAAAGAAAGCTTAGTTCATCTATTTGGGTTCAATTATCCAATCAACTTTTGTTAGATGGTTAAAGGTTAAAAATACCCATAAACCCCAAATGTAAATCTGGCACCATCTAAAAACTTTGGATACAAAAGTACCCATATTCATTTAAAAATGAAGCAAAAATGCATTTACCAATAAATGTTCCGACGTTGACCATTAAATTGACTAGTGATGCTAATGTGGCACAAAAATGTCCAACACTAATAGGTCAAGGTACAAAACTATCCATGTATAATTTTCAATTGTGCGCGTGACACCATACATGTAATACCTAATTTTTCACTACTATACTATAGCATTTTAATTGAATGATAACCACTTTTCCAAAGCCAGAAACCCAAAAATAAGAAAAATTTAAAACTTTTTCTTTCCAAAAACCAATCCAACTTCATTTATTGAAATGGACTTTTCTGACAAATTGGTACAATTTAAATCATTTGATAAAGCAAAGTGGCTTATAAAACAATCAAAATAATTCAAGCCTACCTACCATACTTATCTCACACTGATAGCGTTTGGGGAGTGAAAACCCCTTTCTACATATATATATATACACTCATATACATACCATTATATATACTACTAACAGAAGGGTCTTTCTGTGGTGGTACATCATACAGCAGGCATTCCTGCTTCTTCACATACTACCTTATCCCAACAAGCCTCTCTCCTCTTTGCTTCACCAAAAACCAAAAGTTCAGCGTAGTTTATTTCATACATTCTTATTATCATATACACTTAAATACTTATATATATATATATATTATAAATCTATGCAAATAATGAAAGCATTTCACATTTTAAGCCGTGTGCCATAAGCACCTACCAACCATTAATAACAACATTATTGCTAAATAATGGAGGTCTGCCAATAACTAATAACACCATCTTAGTTAAATAGTGAAGGTCTGCCAACCACTAATAACAATATTTTTGTTAAATAACTGAGGCATACCAACCACTAATAACAATATGTTTGTTAAATAGTTGAGGCTTTACCTGCAGGGTTTTCCAGTTATAACCATTAGGTTATAAAAGCTAATCCATTTATAACAATTAAGTTATAAAAGCTCATCCAATTATAATCGTTAGGTTATAAAAGCTCAACCATTTATAACAGTTAAGTTATAAAAGCTCATCCAATTATAACAATTAGGTTATAAAAGCTCATCCATTTATGACAATTAAGTTATAAAAGCTAATCAATTTATAACCATTTAAGTTATAAAAGCTAATCCATAAAGGGAATAAAGCTCATTTAATTGCAACAGATATTACAAAATTATATATAATAATTTATATCATGAAATAAACTGCTACCTGAATACCAGAACTTAATCCATAACCGGCTCCTTTCCTTTCTACTATCCTCATGAACTTATGCCACAATCAAAACCTATTTACATATCATATAAATAATAAAGTAAATTAATATTTATGCTTCTGTATTTATACTTTGCGTCTCTCTCTCGGGTCCTAATTTGGTTGATACTACCCAACTGTTATATTTATGCAAATCATTAAGAGATCCCGACTTTCATTAATCGTCTGATTTTATTTAAATCACAATTTGAACTCTCAAAAACAATTAAATTCCAACACAAGGAGTCTTTTAAAACCAAGCATAACTCTCAAGCACTTCAAAACTGAACACCACACTTCCACTAATCAAAATCTGCATCTTTCTCAAATTTTAAACATAATTACTCTTTAATCCAAACTTAATTAACAATGGCAATGCCTTAAGAATAAATCTCAAGATACAACCTTGATATCCTAAAACAATCTCACTTAGAGTCACCAATCATCCAAAAAAATCCAGCTTTCATGCATCAATTTAATCCTTGTTAAAACACTAAAACACATACCTTAAATACATATATGAATCTTTATTTTCTTCATCCCAAATTCCTACTAACGTCACCATCGTAAAAAAAATCATATAACTCATAAAAAAAAATATCGTACAACTTAGTGACTTCACAAATTTCTAACCTTATGCCAATACTAATTTAAGCTTTCAAATCTGAACTTTGATCCAAATTCGTAAATTCATTATCAAGCATTCTTTTAAGAGTCTTAAACACATGTGAATCTAACACATACAAAACACCCTTCACAAGCACAACTCCTTCATCCGACATATTTACTATGACCCAATACATACATTCCTCAGTCTCTTGATGACAAACTGACGCTGCACTCACGGAAACAACACTTTTGTATTTTAACAATTTCAGTTTCAAGCTATTAATTCCCAGCAACAATTATCCCTGAGATACCTGAAGGTTTAATTAATAATTCAAAAACTCAAATCATAAATTAAAACCAGATTGCTGACTTAACCATTTACAAATTGACATCCTTCAATTAAATTTGATCTTTAGACAACAAGACTAACCAGTTTCTAAATCTTAACACATCTAACAAAATAAAACTAGCCTTTCTAGATTTCTAACTTTACCTCCTTTGGCACTAATTCAACAATTCTTTCAGGCACAACTTGTGATCATACTCCAATACCAAGAGGCAATTACAATTCACAACCAGATTCAAAAAGCCTTTATAAAATCACTTTACTTACCAATAAATAGTGAAATAATTTCTGTACATAAACTCTGAAAATTTCAGCATGGTTTTGAGGTCTAAAAGAAAACTGAATTCCTTGCCTTCCTAAATCACCAATCGTGCCGCACACTCAAGCAAAAATGTCCTTATAGCTTAATTTCATGATATCTAAAATACTTCTTCATTCACATATTAGGTTGATTCCTATTTAATTTGGGTACACGACTCTGTACTTCTAGATTGTAAGCATTTAATCTTCACAAGTTCTAACTCATCTTCTCAATATGCATGCTTCACAGGGACATAAACTTTTCATTCTACTTAGGCTTTAAATATGCAATATGTAATTTCTTCTTTTATCCCATAATATAGAGCCCGGCACCCCTCATTAAAGACAACAATCATCTAGTTCACAAATGAAAATTTGAGTAGCTTATATACAAGAAATGGTGGGAAAACACTAACTTAAACTCTATTCTATTCAAACTTATCATTACCCAGCTCAACTGTTTCTTTCTTCCTACTTGACTTCATATTTCAGAGAATTCCATTAGAGAGTATCAAGTCACGGTTTCAAAATTCTTCACACAGAATCAATACAGTACATGCAACAACCCAAATCGAATATAGTGTACTCTTAAAAACCATTAAAAACATTTAATGACTGTTTTCCATGAACAGTAACCTTCATTCTGAAACCCCAAATCAATTCCAAAGAATCACATGCAACCCCAATTTCTTTAGGAAAACATATTTTCAAACCTCTAGCCTTTGTTTAATCGGTACAATGCCCCCACAATCCCCACCTAAATCGGAACCCTCGTTCTCAAAACGTTGTTAATCAAAAAAATCGTAGGTTAGAGATATGTAGAATAGACTCACCGGAGTCCAAATATGGTCTTGCATGCGAGATTGGAGCCCCCCATCGCCGGCGATGAAGCTCACAACCTCCGGCCACCCTCAATTTCTCTCTCACTCTCTAGTATTCTTTATTTTTTTGGACTGCTCACTCTCTAGTATTCGAAGAAGGGAAAAAATGAAAAATGTTGGTGCAATGGTGTGCGGCTGATGAAGAGGAAGAGATTAAATGGGTGTTTGATACTCAAATTACTATCTTACCCGTTTTTCTTTCACTTTTCATTATTTCCAATTTAGTCCCTCTTGTTAAAAATAATTTCTAACATTTGCTCCTTATATCCGTCAAAGGATTTTCTTCCATTGTAATTATCTTTAACCCCAAAATAATTTTCCTAAAATTCCCAAAATTAAAACTCATTCTCTAACTATTTATCTTCAATTTATTAAGGAAATAAGCCTTAAAATCCTTAAAAATACTCTTACTCACAGAAATTTATTTAGAAGACTTTTTAATAAATAAATAATACCTGAAGATGTTAAATAATTTCATATTTCTTCTTTTCTAAATTTTGGGGTGTTACAATATACATTATTTGGGGTGCAAAAATACATATGAACTATTATAAATTAGTGGGCCCCTCATTATTAATTTTAAATGATTAAATAGACAAATTCTCACATTCTCCCTCGTTCACACTTCTCCTCATTGTGTGTTATCACAGTGGTGAGGTGATTAAAGATCTTCACTTTAGAAGTGAGTTTGACATTATTAGTAGTGATGTTCAGCATGTTTGGATCCCATGTTGGGAGAGCCCAACGTGGATCCAAGATCCAGAAGTCATTCTGAAAAAAAAATTATGTTTGGTTTGCCTTATTTTCAGAATGACATTTGGTTCAAAATGACTTCTGCAACTTGAAAAGTCAGAAGCAAAAAAAATTACTTCTGGCTTCTGGCTTCTGACTTCTGGTGGGTCCCACACCTTTTGTTATGTATTATTTAATAAAGTGAGTAGGAAAATTAGACTGTTAGACCCCTAAAATTCTCAAATAAGATAATTTCTTTTAATCTAAAATTTTTTTTTATCTCCAAAAATTTACCATAATAATTTCTAACTACTTTCTCCCACAATATACTTCTTTGAGCTAAAAAAATTATTTTTTAAAATTAGTTTCATGAAAATAAGGGAGAAACTAAGCCTTTAATAAGAATATATGCATATTATATATGTATTATTTAATGACAATAATGCTCTTTTTAGTAATTTTTCATCTAAAAGTGCTTTTCAATATAATCATCTAAACATGTTTCTAAAAGTCAGATTGAAAAAAAGTCACTTCTATCATCACAAATCCAAACATAAATCACTTCACACAATCTAACTTTTATCCAAAAGTCACTTCTAAAAAAGTCATTCTGAAAAAAAGTCACTTCTCCAACGGTAATCCAAACACACCCGTTATTGTTGATGTTGTAATAAGTTTCTTTGAAAAGAGGCACATCATAAGGCGGTTGACAAAGAGAACAATAATCTAAGTTTGGCTTGATATCTGTGGAAAAATATCTGTAAAGAGGGGCTATGAAACTTAAGCTGACCATAATAAATAATATACCTGGAAGTGTATTGGCACGTATTTGATGAATGAGTTGAGACTATTAAAGATAATGTGCAATGCGTTGATGAAAGAAACTGGGGGATTAGAGAAAGGGGATGAGGAAGAGTGTGGGATTATGTATTAAATAATAATGTGAGCCTACTAATTTAGAGGAGTTCATAGATATTTTTGCACCTAAATAGTGTGTATGGTGTCAGACACACATTTGGAAGTTTTACATGAGTATTTTTTCACGTTAACCTATTAATTTCTAACATTTTTTATGACACATCGGCTTTCACGTCAGCATCTCTCACTACAAAAAAAATCAAAATTACCGACGGAATTCTAACAGAATTTTTTCCATCGGAAATTCCTGATTTACCAACGGAAATTTTTTTCCGTCGGTAATTTTTTTATTATTTTATTATATAAATAAATTATTATTTTAATTTATAAATAATATATTAAAATATTATTATTACCGACGGAATTTCCGTAAGTAAATTTTTAATTCTTTTTTGTAAATTATATGCCACGTGTCCCATTTTTTTTTGCTGCCACGTGTCGCCTCCTCACGTTGCCACGTTTCGCCTCCACAAATTGTCTTCAATTAATTGTGGCAAACCTGATTATCGAACCCACAACCTCTTGCGCGCGTGCTGTTACCTTAACCAGTTGAGCTATGAAGCCTATGTGATATTATTTGCAAGCTATTATATTTATAATATTCAAACTCCCACTATTATAATTATATTTTATCTAAATTATTAATATAATAATAATTTTAATTATAATTATTAAATTATTTTTATAAGAATAATTCAATTATAATTATTTTACATATTTCTTACTAATATTTATTAATAAATAAAATATTGTTTAATAAAAAATTACAATTAAATTTATTAAAAATTTATATCATATACGTGTATATGTTAATTTTTATTAATATTTATAAAATATTTTTAAAAATAAATAAAAATCATATTTTAATTATAAAATAATATTTTAATATATTATGTAGGGGGAGCGAGTCCCAGGAGAGTGCGGAGAATCACGAGTAGATAATGAAAGGAAGTAGAGCAGAAGTAACACTTCTTAAAACATAAATAACTATGCAGATGCACAAGTGGATGTTCTGAAAGAATCAAAGGGCGTATGAACTAAGGAGGTAGAACCTACCAATTTAGTTCATTGTGACAGCCTCCTTGATTCCCAAAAGAGGTAAGGAAATGATGCAGGAAGTAATAAAATAACTGGAAAAAATAAAGCTTTTTATTCAAAATAAGAACATCAAGCTTACAAGGAAACGAAATAAAGGAAGCAGAAAGAAAGAGGATTGAAGAAACTCTCAGAACACTCAGAGCTTCTCTCTCTCTACAATGGCTATTCGGATCTAAAACAAGTTCTGTCTTCACCAATTGTTAGGCATCCCTTATATAGATCTGTGAATAGTGTTTACAACTTGGAAATTGTTACTGTTTAAACAGTTCCGATGAGTTTAAGTGCACAGTGTTTGGCTGACACTACAGTATTCTAGTACATGTCTAAAGTACGAGTTTTTAAGGGTAGTACTCTGGCATATGTCTGTTGGGTACTGGCATTGGCAGATACCAGCCCACCATGTTGGGCCACCCCAGGGATCCAATCTCTCTTCACCCCGGTATTGGCAGGCCCAACTCAGGTATTGTGGTGATACCGGGGTGAAGAGAGATCCGCTCCCCTGGGGTGCCCAACATGGTGGGTTCAGTAGCTGCCAATGCTGGACTCAACAATGTCAAAAGTACTCTTGCACATGTCAAAAGGACGAGTTTACAGGAATCTCAATCTTCACCTAAATCTATCTCATAATCTTCTTCTTCATGGGCTTTTGAAGTAGATGGAGAAATGATTTGATTAGGAGAAGGCTGGGCTTCTTGTTTCTGGAGTGTTTGGAGTAGCACTGTTAATTGGTTTACAAGACTTGTTTTATCCGCCGTTGATGATAGAATAGAAGCAATCCTTGATTTTTGGTGAAGGAATTGGCTTTGTTCTATCATACAAAGAAATTGGGGATTTTCTTGAAACCATTTTTCTACTGCATCAGTGTCAATTCTGGTAATGTCAAATTTTGTCCACCATCTTGAGTAAGGAACTCTCTGTAGGACGGGCATCAGATTTGTTGTTTCATTGATCCTCATGTATTCATATTTCCAAGAGAAAATCCATGAAACAGATAGTATAGAACAATAATGAAGATCCAAGGGAAAGGGATCATCACAATTGAATTTTTGTTTAAATAATTCAAAGGCTTTAATAACTGGAGGTGGAAATATTTCAGTTAAAGGATCGAAAAATTCCTACCAGTAGAAAAACCAATGAGTAAATTGATACTTGTTTTCCTTTTTAAAGTAGATAAACCAAGTATGAGAAAATCTTGTGTTTTGGTACCAAAAAACATTAGACCAAGTGTCAACATAATCCCAATAGTTATATCCATCAGGAAAATAATTGATTCCAAAGTTTTTTGGTTTGTATAAATCTTGCCCCCATTGGGATGGAGTAAGAACGTTTAAAATCTGGAGTCTTGTGAAAGCTAATTCATTGTCATTTTTCCTGTCTGAGGTATGTTTTATTTCAACAGATCCTGAATGAACAAGAATCAGTTCATAGTACTCTCTTGTGTTTGGAATGGCTGAAGGTTTAAAATGCATTCTAGAAGGAAAGACATTGGCTACTACTTGATTTGGGTTTGGATGGAGCCATTCGGGTTCTATCTGAATAATGTTTCTTTTGTTTTTTGATTTTTTTATGAAAGTGGTGCTATCTTTTGTGTTGGATAGCATGGGTTTATGTGGAATAATTGCCTTTGATGAGGATGCAATTGTTATCTAGTTAGGCTGAGGGTTGGACAGATCATATTGTTGTTTAGTTATGATCTCTTTGGGTATGAGAGGTTGTTTATCTTTAGTGACTATCTAGCCCCATTTGGTTTGGGGAATCTGTTTTTAGGTGTAGGCCAGAGCATATGATTCAACTGTTTGTTTAGGAGAGGTTTGGTTTTGAGTTTTTTGGGTTGATGACCCTGAATGAGTGGATGACTCCTGTTTAAGGTTTTGGGTTGATGACCCTGATGGAGTAGATGACTCCTGTTTAGACTATGTTGCTACAACTGTGGAGGTCCTTGAGTTTGGGATCTTTGTTGTTGTAGGATTTGTTTAATAATTTCTTCCAGTTCTTGGCTGGAACAATCTTGGCTTTGAGCATCTTGGAAGATGCTTAATTGTTTAGCATCGGATGGTTCTTTAGCCTTGTCATCTGGGGCTTTTTTCTTTTTGGGCATATCTGGCAGGTGGGTGATTACTTTTATCTACCCTGTAAAAACTCACGGGTAAGAAAATCTGGAAGAGAATTAGAAGTACTCTTAATAAATTTAAGGGACAATTGTATATAGGTCCCAAGGAAGAGAATTAATTTTAGAGAGGTCCCAAGGAGTTATTAATGACAGCTATTAACAACTGCAATAGCCTTAGTTAACAAGTGAAGGAGTTGTTAATGGACCTGTCTGAAATTAATTCTCTTGTTTGGGACTTATTTGCAATTCTCCCTAAATTTAATGTCAAAATCAAAGATACTTAAAATTGCTTGCCAGCGAGCAAAAACTTGTTTTGATGCAAGATTTTTAACATCCTTTTGTAAAACATCTTTTGCTAACTTACAATTAATGCGGACAAGAAATTTTTGGTTTAGAAGATCAGATTGAAACTTGGAAATGCATAAAACTACTGCCAAAATTTCTTTTTTTATAGTGGAATAGTTTTTTTGGGTACTATTCCAATGTTTAGAAGTGAAGGAGACGATTTTTTCTTGATTGGCAACCCTTTGTTTAAGAATGCCGCCATAACTTATGTCAGAGGCATCTGTTTCAACAATTTTGAAAGAAGAAGGATCTGGAAGGCTAAGACAAGGAAGTTGCTTAACCTGGAGTTTGATTTGTTTAACGATATTAGAGTGGACGTCAGTCCATGGAGGAGGATTTTGTTTAAGATGTTGATGGAGTGGTTTAAGAAAGTTGCTTAAATGCGGGATAAAATCAGCAACATAATTTAAACATCCTAGAAATCTCTGGAGTTGAGTTTTTTCAAGGATTTGATTAGGAAATTTATCTGCAAATTGAATTGCTCTATCTATAGGTGTGATAGACCCTTGGTAGATCCAATGTCCAAGAAATCTGATTTTGGTTTGAAAAATACAAATTTTTGGTTTAGAAACAACTAAACCATTAGTTTCGGCAACTTTCATAAAACAATTTATATGTTTAAAATGTTGATCAATTGAACGAGAATAGATTAATACATCATCGATATAAACAATGATGAATTGGCTATAATCGTTAAAAATTTCATTCATAATCCTCTGGAATTCGGAAGTTGCATTTTTCAAACCAAAAGGCATAACATTCCACTCATACTGCCCAAACGGAACAGTGAAAGCAGTCTTATACCTATCTTTTTTAGAGATTTGGATCTGCCAAAATCCAGATTTTATGTCAAATTTTGAAAAGATTTTTGCAGAATACAATCGTTTTAAGAGATCAGATTTATTAGGAATTGGGTATCTAATCCATCTTAAGGCATCATTCAAAGGTTTATAATTTATGACAAGTCCTGGGGCTCCTCTTTCTATTTCAGCATTTTTATTAACATAGAAAGCAGCACAAGACCATGGGCTTCTAGATTTACTAATTAATTTTTTATCTAGAAGTTCTTGAATTTCTTTTTTACAAGTTTCAAGAAGCTCAGAAGTCATCTGGATAGGCCTTGATTTTGTTGGGATTTGGGTTTCCAAGAAATGTGTTTCATAAGGCAAATCGACAACATGTTTTTTACGATTCCAAAAAGCATTAGGCAAATCCGAGCAAATAGTTTGGTGGATTTTATCTAGGCAATCTTGAATTCGTTGTTTAACTTGTGGCTGACCCAACTGTGATTCAATTTGTTTAAAAGATATATCTTCTCTTAAAAAGTTTATTTGCTGTTGTTTTGAAGAAAGAAGATTTAATTCTTTAATTCTAGGTTTTTGTGTAAAAGGGAATGTAATTGTTTTTCCTAAGTGTTCAAAAGAAATTCCATCCTGACTAGTTAGATATGGGAATATGGAACCGGTAAAGGGTTGTCCTAAGATAATTTGATTTCCCATGTTTTTAACTAATATGAATGGTTGTTGAACGGGAAAACCCTCATTTTCAATAACAACATTTGTGATTTTATACTTGACATCTAGGGGTGTCTGAGCTACACCACTAAATCTCTCAGTTGTTTTCTCATAATATTTGGTAGGGACGATATCTTCATTAAAACAATTAGAAGCAGCTCCTGTATCAAACAAAACAGGTTGCTCTAGAATGAACTCATCATTGATGATAATTTTAGCAAGGATATGAAATGTTGGGATTAATACTTTAGAGATTAAGTTAATAAATGTTTCATCATGCTCCTCATCAGTATCATGTTCTGGAAGAGCTTGTTGTTCATCTGATTTATGGGATTGAAGCTGAATATCTTGAATTTGGGAGATTGCAGTTGCATGTGTTTCTTGTTGAAGTTTAATGTAAGAGACCTCAGCCTTCATATTATGTATCTCATGCTGGAGGTCTTGTAAGGTTGCAGGTTTAACAGAATGTTTGAACCTGTTTATTGTTTCTGTCAAGTCATATTTATTTGAGATTAAAGATGGTTTATTCTTCAAAGAATTGGGGTTTTCATTGAGAAGTTCTTTAAGTTTAAACAAGTATTCGCCCTTTTCATTATCAGGAAGTTTGGTGATAATGTCAAGGAGTAGATCTTGTTCCTTAGTAATGACATTAATGGAAGAGGATGATTCTTCAATATCATCGTTTTGGATATTGTTTAGATCTTCTGAAGAGCTTTTGGTATCGTCTGCTTCAGATTTAGAAGTATCCAGTAAAAGATTATTAATTTGATCAAGAATTGGTTGGTCAATATTCCTAATCTTTTTAAGTTTTCGAGTTAACCGGCAGTATTTTGAAATGTGCCCTTGTTTTCCACATTTAAAACATGTTATTTTTGTTTGAGAAGGACCATCTCTGGGTTTAGATCTGGGTCCTTTGTGTGGCAACCTAGGGGTTGTTTTTTGTTTATACTTGTTGTAATCTGTTTTTTCTTTTCTGAACTGCCTAGGTTTAGATGGCTTAGATTTTTTACAAGCAGGAAAGCCGAACTGCTCACAGAACGTGCCTAGCTCTCTACTCCTTGTAGCTTTTTCTTTGGCAAATTGTTTTTGAATTTTGTCATCCTAACAAATTTTAAGAGTAGTCTTTTGGACATAAGAAATTAATTGCCCATAACTTAAGTATTCATAAGGGATATTGCCATCATGTTGATTTCGAAGTTTTTCTCTAACGTTATCACCTAGAGATTTAGGTAATCCAGCTAGGAATTTTTCTTTCCAAAACGGTTGATTGGCATCATCTCTTGTAAGTACTCTTTGCAAAAAGTTATCTCTATACCAACGAAAATCGGATAGAGTTCTGCACTTAAGATTTGAGAGGAATTCTGCTGATCTATCTTTCCAAATAGATGGGTCTCCAATGAAATGTTTAATAATTGTAAAAATCAAAGTGTTGACAGAATCAGGAATAGAACAGCCATCAGATGTGATGGGTGTTCCATCTGCTTCTGTTTTGACAGAGGTAAATATGGCAAGTTTGTCTTCGGGGGAGAGATAATTATCCCACCATCCTTTTAGTTGTCCAGAAAATCTGGCCACTAATAGGGTGGTAATGGATTCATCTGAGGCATTGTTTTGAGTTTGGTATGCCGTACTTACCATTGTCATTTGTTGAAGAATTTGTAAAATATTAGTTTCACTTTGACCATCTATGTTCCATTCATAAATATGATCAACACTAAATGATTTAAAATTCTGATTTAATCGTTCTTCTAATAATATATCAGGAGGCGAAGCTCTTGAATAATAAAGTTTAGAAGGTTTTTTCCAATTTTGATTATTGATCTGAAGTGGGACTGAGTCGGAAAATTTAGACTCTGGTTCAAAATCCTTTTCAATATTCATTACGTTTTTTGAGGATGAGGACATTTGAGTTTGAGGTGTGTCAGGGACAATGGCAGACTGTAATTGGCTGATTTTATACTCAACTTGTTTTAATAAATCAGTTCTGTTATTTAAGAATTCTGATTTAATCCTTGGGTTGAGTTGGAATGGTTTAAAGAGTGGAGCTTCTAATTTAGGAACTAGTGGTTTATTAATGTCAAGTAGAGGAGCTGTTTTTTGGATTACATAATCCCCTAAAGTCTGTAAGTATTGGTTAGTATAATTATTTTGTTCTAAGATATTCTTAATATCTACGGGATCAATTGGGTTTTTTAAATTTTTATATTTAAAGGGTGCAGCAAGTAGGGGGTTATTTTGGTCATCTTTTAGCTGAGGAATTTGCACGGTTTTGGGAGGAGGTAATTTGGATGAAATCGTCGAGCCGTCTGGGGATTTCCACTCTCTTTTGGTCATGTTGATTTTGTTTATAAAAGGATATTTAATGTTTTGGGTCTGGGCGTAAGCACAAAACCCGTAAAAAATGGAATATTTTCTTGTATGTTTTCAAGAAATCTGTAAAATTTATTTTGTATATTTTTTCTGTCAGGTCCTTTAAAGTTTTGGAAAAACCAATTTCTCTGAAGTTTATTTACCTCAGAATTAACGTCTTCTCTAAGGGTTTGTTTATCAATAGAAAATTGTTTTTCTAAAACATTAATGGGATGAAAATTTTCTCCTTCGTTTAGAGACGATGATTCATAGGGTTCCCCTACGTTCATGGATGAATAAGTCGGAGATTGTGGTGGTAGTGTATCTTCAGCCTTTTCATAACTAGTTTGAGGAATGTTAGACGAATTATCAACTCCTTGAATTAGGATATTTGTTTGAGGGGGAATGTTTCTGGGGATTGTTGAAGGTGGTGGTGGCATATAAATGACAGACGGAGGTTTAGAAAATGAGCAAGAATGTCCTCCTGGTTCTATATTAGATCTACAGTCTTCATATAAGGAAGCAGATCTAACACTAAAAGAGCAAGATCTTCTAGGCCTTTCAAATGATAATTTAATAGTCCCATCAATTGTTTGGGTGACCTTGCTTACCTAATTTATGGGACAAGGAGTGGGTTTTGAAGCTTTTTCTAAAGTCCAATCATCAGGTAATTCAACATCATTCCACATAATAGTTTTGGGGATTGTTAAATTAACATGAGTTTGATCTGTCAAGAAAATGATGGTTTGGTTATTATCTGGTGGTATTTGGGCTAAAGAGTTGGATGAGTTTAAGACCTTATAATGTACCCGAGATGTGAAGGTAGCAGGTATAGATCCTTGTTTCATGTTTAAACCATGTAGTTTAAGTTTTAGTTTTAACACTTCATGGACTTGTTCATCTTTTAATTCTACCATCCTGTCTGGATAACAGTTAAAATAGACTGGACCATTGTGGAGACCAAATTCAGCTGCGGCTAGCAGTGAATCTGAAAAGTCATTATGCCTATTATCTAATAGACACACTAGAGCTAAGACGTTTAAACCTTTTCTAATTAGAGGTTTAATGGCTACTATACACTTCCCACGTGTAAAAAGTTCCATTTTTTCTTATGCCGTTCAATGGATTTCTGAGAAAGGAGATAAAAATCATGTTTATCAGGGTGGACAAAAAATGATTCTTCAACAGTTCGAACAACATGGTCAGAAGCTGAAAACCAGCCTTTATCTTGTTGTTTATAGAGTGTATTTAAAGCTATTGGGGGTAACACCCGATCATCAATATGTTGGTTTATGTTTTGAAAAGAAATTTCTTCTTTAAAAATATGTTTAGAAGTTTTTGAGGAAGTTTCTTCGTTGTTTGAGTTATCTATGGGAATAGAGGAGGAACTACTACAACCGTGACGAGAAGAAAAAGAGCAAAAGAAGAAAGACATGGTGAAAAGAGGAAGGTGTAGAGGAAGTAAGACATAAGAATAATCGACAGAAAATAAGCAAGAGAAGGAAAGCACGGAGTAAAAAGTTAGAAATACATACTCCCATTCCTTAGTATCTTCACCTTCCGGATCAGTAGTGGTATGATGATTAAAATGGGTTTCCTTCTATGAATTAGATACCTGCTTAAGAGATCAGATGCTAGAAAACTGGAAATAAAATGGTTTTGATCTAGCCGTTGGACTTATGGCTAGCCGTTGTACTTGCGTGAGGTAACCGCCTGCCTAGCCATTGGACTTATGGCCTAAAACATCTCATGGATGGGCTCATGTATAATAACAAAGTACTATAAAATGATGCGAATGAGCAAAAAACTCTTTTTTTAGACAACTAATACGTTAAGCAGAGATCTAATAGCATAGAAGTAAAACCAAACTAATCAACACATCTCTACTTCACCTTCTGGCTCTAATACCAAGTAGGGGGAGCGAGTCCCGGGAGAGCGCAGAGGATCACGAGTAGATAATGAAAGGAAGTAGAGCAGAAGTAATACTTCTTAAAACATAAATAACTATGCAGATGCACAAGGGGATGTTCTGAAAGAATCAAAGGGCGTATGAACTAAGGTGGTAGAACCTGCCAATTTAATTCATTATGACAGCCTCCTTGATTCCCAGAAGAGGTAAGGATATGATGCAGTAAGTAATAACATAACTGGAAAATATAAAGCTTTTTATTCAAAATAAGAACATCAAACTTACAAGGAAACGAAATAAAAGAAGCAGAAAGAAAGAGGATTGAAGAGACTCTCAGAACACTCAGAGCTTCTCTCTCTACAATGGCTATTCGGATCTAAAACAAGTTCTGCCTTCACCAGTTGTTAGGCATCCCTTATATAGACCTGTGAACAGTGTTTACAACTTGGAAACTGTTACTGTTTAAACAGTTCCGGTGAGTTTAAGTGCACAGTGTTTGGCTGACACTACAGTATTCTGGCACATGTTTAAGAATGAATGAAAGATATAATATATATAATTTTTGTAACATATATAATGAGAAGGCTTGGTGGCCTCAAAGGTGAGAGGATGGGTTCGATTCCCACCCCCTCCACTTTCCAAATTCTTTTTGGCTCCCCCCACCTGCCACATGGCAGGTGGGGGACTTGCCGGCGGTCAAAGCTCCTGCGGTAGCGGGTGGGCCCCTTTACTAAAAGAAATATTTGAACCAAGGGCATTTTAGACATTTCTCTTAAGTTTGGATTGGACAATTCAGTCATTTGTACTGAATTGTCCTTTTTTAAATTTGTTGTAGCAAACTGTCCTTTTGCTAATTTGAGGGTCTTTTTTTTCTTTTTCCAACTAACTGTTAGCCTCATGATATTCATGCCATTTTAGCACATTTTCCTGTAGTTCTTACACTTTTTGGGTGGATTTATATATATTTGATGTACAAATGATAGAAAAATATGCCAAGTTGATATTTGGGTTAAAGTCATTGAATTTTTTTATTTAAATGTGAATATTTTACCCTCTTTTTATCAACTTTGGCTTTTGTATATTTCATTGCTTGTTAGGTAGTTGAAGCCAATCAATTAAGCCACATTTGAGTTGCATTTGAAGTTAAAATCAAGGAGCAGGAAGTGGAAAAGAATATTTAAAGCAATCAAGAAACCTGAAAAAAAGAGTCTGCAGAAAGTTATTGGCCGCAGCCAAAAGCACAGGCAAAATTCCAGGCCGCAGCCAAATCCAGAAAAATTTCGGGCAGAGAGTTATTGGCCGCAACCAACCAGTGCAGGCAAAATCCTTGGCTGTGGCCAAAACTGCTGACAGACTGCACAATGAATAACTCAGCTCAAAAATTAGGTTTTAAAACACCCCCATTTTGCACAGAAACATATTTCTTCAACTTGGGCTTTCTTTGAGGGCTACTTAGGAGCATTTCTAAGGTAGGGTTTGAAAATTTTCAAGGAGATTTAAGTGAAGATTGAAGATTTGAAGAGATTCTACCTCATTTCCCTTGATTTTTCTTGTTCTTGTAACACCCCAAATTTTAGAAAATAGAAAATAGAGAATTATTTAAGATTTTAGGAATATAACTAAAATATTAAAAATCATTGAAAATGAATTTATGATGTTTTAGGCATTTTTAATAAATTTTAAGGCGTATTTTCTTTAAGGAACAAAGAGAAATAATTAGAAGATAAAACTTAATTTTGAGAAAAGAGATAATAAGGATTTATTTGAGGTCTTGGGGCGTCATTTAAATATTAAAAAGCCTTATGAATAAATTCTTGAGGCCAGTTGTATTTTTAATAATTTTTAAGATATATTTTCTTTATTAATTGAGGAAAAATAGTTAGAAGATGAATTTAAATAAGGGAATATTTAGAACCTTGAGGTATTGTTTAGTACTTAAAAAGTCTTATAAATAAATTTGGAAATTAAAGTATATCTAGACAATTATTTTTTAAAATAAATTCAGATCAATTTGTGAAGGAAATGGTAATTAAAATTTTTAAAGAAAAGTATAATGAAAAAGAGGAAAAGAAAAATGACAATATCTGTCCCTGGTAAAAAATATCCTGATTAACAATTAGAAGGCCAAAAGGGTAATTGGCCTATTTAAAATATAAGCTTCCTCTTCCCTTTATTATCACCACGTGTTCCTTCTTCTTCTTCACTCTCTTTCTCTCTCAAACCGAACTCCCTCTCTCCCTCACCCTCTCTGTTCCCTCCGTTTTTCTCTTCTTTCCTGCGAGCCTCCACGGCGACAATGGCAGCAAACGGCGGCGATAGGCAGTCAAAATGCAAGGGAGGCATGGGTCGACCTTAGGTAAGCCTCGTTCCTTCATTTTTCTCCTCCTTTCGGGCCGAATTCGAGTGAGATAAGAGAGAGTGATTCGAATTTCTAGGGGGTTTTGGAGCTTCAAAGTACATGAAAATGAAGCTTAGGATTCGATTAAGAGTATTTTTGAAGTGATTTTGTGGGGGAAGGTTGTTTTGGGTCCGATTTCTTCCATTTCATGTTTTGGGTACTGTTCACCCAAGCTTCTAGCTTCCATTTTTCATTCTTCAACCACTCATAAGCTTGATTAAATGTGATTGGGTGTGAGAATTAGGAGGTGTTGATTATTTGATTTTTATGAATGATTGTTGGAAATTATGTTCCCTTTATTTTCCGTTATGTTCTGTTTCATTATCCCCTCTGCTTCTTCGTTCGGCCGAGTTTAGAAGGATAAAGGGCAGGGGAAATTAGTTGGTGTTAGATGAGAACCAGAGCTTTATTGTTTATAATTGAAGGTTAGTTGATTTCTCATGCTCTGTTGGCTGTGATTCGGTGAGATGGGAAGAAGTTATGTTTTTTGTTCTCTTTTGGTGTTGCAAAGAAAATAAAGAATAGGATTTGGAAGGTTTTGGAATTGGATGATTTGTGGTCACTAGGTGAATGTGAAGTAATTAAAATATGCTTGAGTTTATGACTTTAGTTAGAAATTGATTTGTAAGCTACTGTATGGTGAAATACACATTGTGGGCATGTAATTTCTTATTGAATATTGATGTGAAATATGGAGGTCATTAAACGTTGTTGAATTTTATGACACTTGAAGCATGGATTAAATCTGGAAATTTGTTCTGGTATTTAGATCTTGAGGAAAACAGAAGATTTGGTAAAAGTATGGGGGAAACAATGATTTTAGATAAAGGGAACTTAAAGAAGTGGTTTAAAGGGCCAATGGCACTTGATGCTCTGCTTTGGGTGTATTGATGTATTTGGGAATTATTTTCTTAAATTAGGATGATGTTATTAATTTTCTGAAGTTAGGAAGGGATTTAAAGAATTAAAAGTATGAAGTTTGGTAGTTTTGGGAAATAGAATTTCAAGATTTCACAGTGAATGGTGAATAGGACTAGATGTAAAGTGATGTTGTTGGAAGAACTAGAAGCTAAAACTGATTCTGGACTTGCTGGTTTTGCTGAAACATTGTTGTAAATGTTTGGTAGGTAATGAATCTTAATACGATACGGATGTATAATTGCTTGAGTTGAGATGTTGAGGAATGATAATTTGAGAATTGGAAGTATTTCCCCAATCATTAGGAGATGTCCCATGAATACTTTTGAAGGATTAGAAACTAGTCTCAGATTTAGAAAGTAAGCATTTTCAAAGGGTTTTAACTAATTATAATAAATGGGAAGAAAGTTTACTTGATTAGGCATTTTGGGCTAGAATCTCAATTGTTACTAGAAAAGAATATGAATGGACTTGTATTGGCTATATAGCAGTGATAACTGATATGTATTGATCATATGCTAAGATTTTTGGAGGTGAATGTGGGAGACTAGGAGGATCTAGAATTAGTTAGTGGATAATCGAGGATTTATATCAAGGCAAGGAATAAATGGAAGTTTGCTGTCTTACCAAACCTGATTTAGTATAATAGAAAGTCATTGGGGATTTGAGTTAGTCTTTTTTAATATTTCCATATGTGTTTCAAGGATAGTATAAAGAATTTGAGGAATAGTTATGATTGTTGCTGAACTTTATTTGAATAGATGTAACCGGTAACAAGTTGTTGTTTAGTATTTCAAAATGTCAAGTATTATATGATATCAAGTATGATTAAAAGTTCTCAAGCGATGATTAGTCTTTGTAATGGACTACAAGTGCTTTGGATATGATATATACAGGTTTTTTTGGGAATTTATTATTACGAAATTAGGATATAAATATATGATTTGATGGTTTGAGAAGCTATTCTGGTTTAATAAATAGCTTAAACTTTTATGTTGAGGTTGCTGTGCAGATTCATATTGTTTGTTTATATATATATAAAAGTAGATAAGATCATTAATGATGATATGGAATTAATAGTTGATTGTTAAATGCTGCACTGCTTTGAATATTCCAATTCATCAGGAAATTGTCCAAGAATTTTAATGAAGACTAAAGCAAGATTAAAGATCTTAAAAAGGAACTTCAAGAAATTTAAGGTAATGTATTAGTGTTTTTAAAAGTTCTTAAGTTTTGACTTCATAGAGTTTAGTTAATTAGATTCCTTTTCTTTTCTTTTCTTTCTTAATTGGATCAACTTGTTTGATGATGTTATAGTTAAGTTTTGATAAATCTGATAGTCCCAATGTTTTTTATTATTTTATTTTAATGTTAGTGGACTATGATTCAAAAAGGTTTGAGTTTGAAAAAGTCTTGCTCTGTTCTTGTTCTTGGAGTTCTTGAGGATAGAATCTAAGCAACAAAATAAATAGGATTATTGTAGGTTAGTTTATAAATATTGAAATGAATTAAGTTTGAACTTGATGCTTAATTTATGTATTAAATAAATGATTAAGGTTTTGAAAGAATGATATTTATAAAAATTATTAGTCAAACATTGAGAATAAAAAAGTTTAATGTAAGTAGATTATTAAAGTATTTTGAATTGTCAATATCCTAAATAAGTATGGATAAACCATAATTTGCTTAAATGAAAAGACTCTGGTAGTATTAATTAAATTAGGATTCAAGAGAGACGCATCAATTAATTTTAATTCAGACTCTAACTCAAACCAATATATATACATAGGCTTTGACTTGTGATTTGAGTTCCTCAAGATGATAGAGAGGAAAGGAGCTGGTACAGGAGTAAGGTCTAAAGAAGTCAAGTAGCAGTTTATTTCATTATCATTAAAAAGAACTGCATGTATAATTTTGTATATCTGTTGCATTTAAAATGATATGTCTTTTATTCCTCAGTAGGAGTACTTCAGGCTTAGGTGGTTCACTACTCCTTTGCCAGTTTAGTTACGTTATAACGGGATAGTTATAACGAGAAATCCTGCAGGTAGAACCTCCACTAGTTAACGAGGATATCGTTATCAGTGGTTGGTAGTTGCTTAAGTCACCCAAATTAATAGGATAATTACAATCATTATATGTGCAGATTTATAAAATGTATATATGTTTTTACATGCATGAATTCCATAGCTAATGAGATAAATTGCGGTAAATTGCTGTTTCAGATAAGCTGGTAGATGATTAGATAGTAGAGATAAGGTAGGAGAGCTGGAGGAAGATAATACGAAGAAATAAGGTTATCTATATATGATGTAAATTTTGAATTATTAAATTAATAGTTGGAAGCATAGAAAATGGAATTGTATAAATCTATAAAGGGATTTAAATTTCTCAAGCACCATGAATCAAGAATAGATACCCTGAGAGGGTTAGTGTACCTTTAATTGTTTTATTAACCACTTTATTTTATAAAGAGTTTTAAATTGTTCCGATTTGTCTGAAAAGGTCATTCCAACTGACAGAAGGTTGGTTTAATGTTTTAAAAGAAAAAGTTTTACATTTTTCGTAATTTTGGGCTTCTGGCAATGGAAAAGTGGTTATAATCCAATTAAAATGGTATAATATAGTAGTAAAATTTTAGGTGTTACAGTTCTTCTGTCTTCTTTCTCTGAAATTTCTTCCATGGCTATTCTTATTTTCCATATTTGTATATTCTTCTCCATGAGTGGCTAAGCTTTCATTCTAGGATTGTTTTGAACTTTTGTATGGATTAAGACTTGATTCTTCCTCTCTTTTGGTAGTAAATGATATATATGTGTGGATTTTATCCTTCTCTTCATGCTTCTAAGTATTTGGCCACCATTAAACTTGATTTGTTCATGTGGGTTTAACTTGAGAGAGCTAATCCATGTGTCAAACTTGGTTAAAATCATGCTTGACTAGAAATTTAAATGATAAATAGAAAGTTTGTTGGCAAAATAGAAATATCTTTACTAACCTTGCATTGTCACATTATGGTTGGTTTTTAATGGGGATTTTCATTATTTGTAGCAAGAGATTGTGCATTTTAATGAAAAGATAAACTTAATTTTGACTTGAGAGAGCTTAGTCAAGTACATATGAATCCTAGACAAACACATATATTCATGGAAAATATCATTTGAGAGGGAGTTCTTCATGTCTTATGAAATGCAAAGGGGATAAATAATCCTAGACCCCCATTTAATCTTTTAACTCAAAAGAACCATTGTTTTTATTACTTTCTAATTTTTAGAAATAGATTTCAAC
Organism: Mimosa bimucronata; assembly: GCA_037074515.1. Taxonomy (NCBI): domain Eukaryota; kingdom Viridiplantae; phylum Streptophyta; class Magnoliopsida; order Fabales; family Fabaceae; genus Mimosa; species Mimosa bimucronata. Next base: position 29,032,480 of record CM073438.1, on the reverse strand, counting down.
ATTTCATTACACCACCAAAAATATTTTCTTAGTTCAACTTGGCTTTTTTTCAGAAGAGCTTTTTCAGAAGGTCTTTTGAAAAAAAGTTAGATTGTAGAAGTGATTTATGTTTGGATTAGTAATGTTAGAAGTGACTTTTTTTCAATCTGACTTTTAGAACATGTTTAGATGATTATTTTGAAAAGTAAGTTTAGATGAAAAATTACTAAAAATGGCATTATTGTTATTAAATAATACATATATAATATGCATATATTCTTATAGTTTAGAAAGAAAAAGTGAAATTTGGGTTTTTGAAGGATTTTAAAGGCTTAGTTTCTCCCTTATTTTAAGGAAAATAATTTTAAAAAAATTATATTTTTAGCTCAAAGGAGGATATTGTGGGAAAAAATAATTAGAGATTATTATGGTAAATTTTTGGAGATAAAAAGAAAATTTTATATTACAAGAAAATATCTTATTTAAAAATTTTAGAGGTCTAATAGTCTAATTTTCCTACCCACTTTATTAAATAACAAACAATAAAAGGTGTGGGGCCCATCAGAAGACAAAAGCCAGAAGCCAGAAGTCAAAATTTTTAACTTCTGGCTTTTTGCTTCCGCACGGGACTTCTGGAGGAAAAGATCTTTTCATCTGCTTATGAACCAAACATGATTTTTTCTTTTTAGTTAGCTTCTCCGATTCAGAAGGACTTCTGAGCCCAAAAAAGATAAACGAAACATGCACAATAAAAAGCAAGAAACAAGGGGTGTGGGAAAGAGACAAACGGAGGTACAAAGAAAGATAAATGGAAGTGACTTCGCTGAGGTGGCGAGATCATGTGAGGACAAAAAAGAGAAACTTGATGAAATAAAAGAGAAGATTGTTAAAGGGGCCCAAGGGAATAAAAAGGAGGAACATTCGGGTGGCATTAAAAAATTTCAAGAGCCCAATGTAAGTGGGCCTGTAAAAGACCCATTATTTAACAATAAGCCAGTAGATGCCGAAATGGGCTTGGAAGAAGACAAACCACCTGATGATAATATGGATACAAGTCAGAATTTGGATCTAGTTGGCGTGGAAAGTCAATTGGACCAAGAAATGGAATCAGAACAAGAAGAGGAAGCACTGGAGACTACTATGCCGACGGTGAACCTGAGTGATTCCCAATAGGTGTGGTTCCTTATCCTTTCATCATCTTTAATCTTTCTATGATTATTGTGTGGAATGCAAGAGGAGCAGCTGGAAAAGCATTCGGTCTAGCTCTAAAAGAATTAAAGCAAAGTGCTAATCCAAGTATAGTGGTTCTAGTAGAAACAAGATGTAGTGGGGCTACGGCCCAAAATGTTATTAAGAAATTTGGTTTCCGTCATAAAATTATTGAGGAGGCCCGAGGGATGGTTGGAGGAATTTGGATATTGTGGGATGATGATATGATCAATATTGATGTGATTAAACAACATCACCAATTTATTCATTGCTTAATCACTGGTTTGGGAAGGAAACCTTGGGTTTTTTCAGTTGTGTATGGGAGTCCACAAGAAGGGGAAAGAAAACACATGTGGGATAATTTATGGGAAATCTCAAAGACAAATACCATGCCATGGATGCTTGCGGGGGATTTTAATGACATAAAAGGAGCAGATAAACAAAGGGGAGGTGCAATGGTGAATGAGAATAAATGTAAAAGATTCAATGATAACATACACCGATGCCAGCTAATAGATCTTGGAGCAGAGGGGCCAAAATTTACATGGAAGGGCCCATTGACCCAATTTGCAACCAGACTCTTTAAGAGATTAGATCGGGGTTTATGTAACATTGCTTGGAGAAATGAATTCAGTGAAGCCTTCATTAAAGTTGGTCCTAAAATTCAATCTGACCACCACCCCTTAATGATCCACTTGTTGAAGAAAAACCTGATTGCCCTCCATAGGCCTTTTCGTTTCGAGGCCGCATGGCTGACCCATAAGGACTTCAAACCTTTTATCAGTGCCCGGTGGTGCAACAACAATGACTCCCATGCTGAACTTAGCAAACTGGAACCTCAATTAATAGAGTGGAATGCAGAAGTTTTTGGCCACATTCGGAAGAGGAAAAATGAGTTTGTCAGGAGAATTAAGGGAATCTACTCGGCCCAGCAACAGAAGAGCAATCCCTTTCTTGAAAGTCTGGAAAAGAAGCTTAATGATGAATTATTGGAAGTCTTAAATCAAGAAGAAATTCTATTGGTTCCAAAAAGCTAGAACGAAATGGCTAAATGATGGAGATCGCAACACAAAGTACTATCATACAAAAACCACTATCAAGAGAAGAAGCACTACTACAGAAATGCCCTATTGCAGCACACCAATAGCAGCGCACAATAAAAGTAAGCGCTGGGATAGGTATATAGGACCTATCCCAGCGCTTTATAAATATTTATAAGCGCTGGGATAGGTCATTGTGAATTATAGCTAATTCCCTAAATATTAATTTAAAATAATGTCTTTTATTTAATAATTTCTAAATTACCTCCTAGGTTTGTCTTTATATAGGTGATTTCCTTTGAACTTAATTATCTGAACTTTATCTGAACCATATTTAACCCCCAGAATATATTATACGTGTCCTTTTTTAAATTTTTAATGACCTATACCAGCGCTTTTTATGTAAAAAGCGCTGGGATAGGCCTCATTAAACAATTTTTTAATTTAAATTTTTATTTGTTTTCTTTTTACTTATCGGATTTTTTTAGAATATATTTTTCAATTTTTTTTAATTTTTCATGGCCTATCCCAACGCTTTTTACGTATAAAGCGCTGGGATAGGCCTCATTAAACAATTTTTTTATTTAAATTTTTATTTGTTCTCTTTTTACATATCAGATTATTTTAAAATATGTTTTTCAATTTTTTTTATTTTTCATGGCCTATCCCAACAATTTAGGCCTCATTAAAAAAAATTTTAATTTTAATTTTTATTTGTTCTTTTTTTACTTATAAGATTATTTAAGAATATGTTTTTCATTTTTTTTTATTTTTCATGGCCTATCCCAGCGCTTTTTACATATAAAGCGTTGGGATAGGCCTCATTAAACAATTTTTTAATTTACATTTTTATTTGTTCTCTTTTTACTTATCATATTTTTTTAGAATATTTTTTTTAATTTTTCAAGGCCTATACCAGCGCTTTTTACGTATAAAGCGCTGGGATAGGCCTCATTAAACAATTTTTTAATTTAAATTTTTATTTGTTCTCTTTTTACTTATCAGATTATTTTAGAATATGTTTTTTAATTTTTTTTATTTTTCATGGCCTATCCCAGCGCTTTTTACGTATAAAGTGCTGGGATATGCCTCATTAAACAATTTTTTAATTTAAATTTTTATTTGTTCTCTTTTTACATATCACATTATTTTAGAATATGTTTTTCAATTTTTTTAATTTTTCATGGCCTATCCCAGCGCTTTTTACGTATAAAGCGCTGGGATAGGCCTCATTAAACAATTTTTTAATTTAAATTTTTATTTGTTCTCTTTTTACTTATCAGATTATTTTAGAATATGTTTTTTAATTTTTTTTATTTTTCATGGCCTATCCCAGCGCTTTTTACGTATAAAGTGCTGGGATAGGCCTCATTAAACAATTTTTTAATTTAAATTTTTATTTGTTCTCTTTTTACATATCACATTATTTTAGAATATGTTTTTCAATTTTTTTAATTTTTCATGGCCTATCCCAGCGCTTTTTACGTATAAAGCGCTGGGATAGGCCTCATTAAACAATTTTTTTATTTAAATTTTTATTTGTTCTCTTTTTACATATCAGATTATTTTAAAATATGTTTTTCAATTTTTTTTTATTTTTCATGGCCTATCCTAGCAATTTAGGCCTCATTAAAAAAAATTTTAATTTTTATTTTTATTTGTTCTCTTTTTACTTATAAAATTATTTAAGAATATGTTTTTCATTTGTTTTTATTTTTCATGGCCTATCCCAGCGCTTTTTACATATAAAGCGTTGGGATAGGCCTCATTAAACAATTTTTTAATTTAAATTTTTATTTGTTCTCTTTTTACTTATCAGATTTTTTTAGAATATTTTTTTTAATTTTTCAAGGCCTATCCCAGCGCTTTTTACGTATAAAGCGCTGGGATAGGCCTCATTAAACAATTTTTTAATTTAAATTTTTATTTGTTCTCGTTTTACTTATCAGATTATTTTAGAATATGTTTTTTAATTTTTTTTATTTTTCATGGCCTATCCCAGCGCTTTATAGGTAAAAAGCGCTGGGATAGGTAATTAGCTTTATATTTAATTAATTATCTTATATTTAACGTTATCTTTTTTATTTAATTTTTTATAAATTCTTTTTTTTTTAATTTTTATGACCCTATCCCAGCGCTTTTTACTTAAAAAGCGCTGGGATAGGTGCGCGGGAAATTTCCCTCCAAAAATCTAAAATTTTCCTTTTCTCTCTCATTTCCCCACATTTCCCTATACCCAGCACCGTACTTTTACTCTTCTACAACACCACCCATTTAATTAATCACTCTTATTCATCTCCTCCTTGCTTATTCATTTCTTCCTTACTTCTTCATCTCCTCCTTACTTCTTCATCTCTTCCTTCTCTCCGATCATCATCATCGAGGTCTCTCAGATCTGTATGGATCAAGTCCAGATCTACATGCTGATGGTGGTTTCTTAAGGGTAAGGGTCCTCTCTCATATTACCTTTTTCTCTTTTCTTCTTCCCCTTCGAAATTTTTTTTATCTTTAATCACGGATCAGATTTTGTGCTCTGTTTTTTCTTCTTCTTCACTACTCTTGACTTCGCTTATGGACTTTGCTTCTTATTCATGTGTTAATTTTTATTTTATTTGAAGCTCGTTATTTTTGGTAGCTATGGTTACAATTCTGATGCTTTCTTGCTCTTTAGTTTCTGGATATGGCAAGTTAATAGTTTAATTAGAAGAGATATTTTGGTTGTTGCTCTTCTTAGTTTATGTTCATTCCATCATATTGATATGAATGTATCATTGTCTGATTCTTCTTATTCCATCATTAGGAATTTTGCATTGATGCAGGAGGGTGTAAAACAAAAATAAATGAATATTTTTTTTTAAAAAATAATGCCTATAGCAGCGCTTATTACGTAATAAGCGCTGCTATAGGGGGTACCTATAGCAGCGCTTATTACGTAATGAGCGCTGCTATAGGCATTATTTTTTATTTTTTTTAAAAAATAATTCATTTAAGTATGACCTAAAGCTGCGCTTTTGAGATTATAAGCGCCGCTATAGGTTACCTATAGCGGCGCTTATAACACAAAATAAGCGCTGCAATAGGTCATATGACCTATTGCAGCACTGGCTATAGCAGCGCTTAAAAGTGCTGCTATAGGGTCAAAAAAAACGCTGCTATAGAATATTTCTGTAGTAGTGAAGAAATCAAGTCACCACTTTGAAAAATAATGAAAATATTTGGGTGGAAGGTGAGAAGGAAGTGGGAGCTCTAGTATGTAACTACTTCAAAAATCTCTTCTCGGAGGAGGTGGTATCCCGCCCTTGGATATACACAGCACATACTTGGCCGAAAATCTCAAATGAGGAATGGAAGGCAATATGTGAGGACATAAGAACAGAAGAGATTAAAGAGGCCATGTATTCAATTGGGGGTCTAAAAGCTCCCGGAACGGATGGCTTTCCAGCGATTTTCTTTCAAAAAAACTTGGACGTGGTGGGAGGAGTAACAAAGTCAATTAAAGAAATGTGGAAGCATCCGGAGAAAGTGAAGGAAATCAACAATACCCTTATTACTTTGATCCCCAAAGTTGATAATCCTGAAAAGTGTCCCAATTGAGGCCTATCTCTCTGTGTAATGTGAGCTACAAATGCTTGTCTAAGATTTTGGTGAAACACCTTAAAGCCATCCTACCGAAGATTGTGTCCCCATATCAAGTGAGTTTTGTCCCTGGAAGAAACATTCATGATAACATCATCATCGTGAATGAAATGATTCATTTGATGAGAAAGAAGAAAGGAAAGAAAGGTTTCATGGCTATTAAAGTCGATCTAGAAAAGGCTTATGACAGGATCAACTGGAAATACATGGAAAAAGTGCTTATGGAGATCGGATGCCCACAGGAGTTAATCAAACAAATAATGAGCTGTGTTGAGACATCTACTACAAACATCCTATGGAATGGAGGAAAACTTGATGATTTTCAGACTTCTAGAGGGCTTAGACAAGGGGACCCCATCTCCCCCTACCTCTTTGTTCTTGGAATGGAAAAACTCACCCACATGATCCTAGATAGAGAGAGAGAGAGAGAGAAAACGGAGAGGAATGAGAGCAGGTCAAAAAGGCCCAATCATTACACATATGATGTTTGCTGACGATCTTGTTCTTTTTGCAGAGGCTAATATTAAACAAGTTGACATAATTCTTCAATATTTGCAGGACTTTGGAGAGATGTCTGGACACAAGATAAGTCAAGAAAAAACCTATATATATTTTTCTCCAAATGTTACATCAAACATGAGGAGAGAAATATGTGGCAGAAGCAACTTCAAGCAAGTACCAGAACTAGGGAGATACTTGGGAGCTGAAATATCTTTCCCAAAAAGAAGAAAAGACAAGTTCAAAGAAGTGGTAGAACGTGTACAGAAACGTCTATCAGGGTGGCAAGCTTCAAACCTTTCTCTAGCTAGTAGAATCACCCTTGTGAATTCGGTTACAAACACAATGGCATTGTACCCGATGCAACATGACCGAATTCCTCAAGGTACCATAGAAGAACTTGAAAAAGTGCAATGGAATTTCATTTGGGGTGACAAAGAGGGCGCCAAGAAGAGACATGCAGTGGCATGGAAACAAGTTTGCAAACCAAAAATTAAAGGGGGAGCGGGAGTCAAAAGCCTGTGAACAATGAATGAAGCATTCCTTTTGAAACTATTATGGAGAGCCAATGCTCAACTTGAAGCTCTCTGGTCCGAAGTGCTTCAAGGAAAATATGGAAACATAGTGAGGAGCGATGTCACCAGGAATACTACAAATGGGGACACAAGGCTATGGAAAGAGATGACAAAATTGGGACAGAAATTCAGAGACAATACAGAGTTCACTGCAAAGGAGAATGGAGGAGTAGATATGATGTGGAAATCATCAGGAAATGGAATCTTCTCAATAGCCAATGCTTATGAGTGGTTGAATGGAACAACAGAGGGGAGGAGAACAAACCGTTGGAAATGCATTTGGAAACTCCAAGTTCCAGAGAGGGTAAGAACCTTTATGTGGCTAGCATCTCATAAAAAACTAGCTACAAAGAGTATTACAGCAAAAAGGGATAACTCAAATGGAATATGCCCAATCTGTCTCCAGGAGGTAGAAGATCAGAAACATGCCATCAGAGATTGTCCTCATGCAGCAACAATTTGGAAGAGACTAGTACCGAGGGAGAAATGGCAAAAATTCTTCACTAATAATTGGTCCAATGGGCTAAAGAACAACACAGTTTTCAGTAGGAGAATTTCAAATGATGTTGGCTTGCCAGAAATGGACAAGTTCATGACCTTGTTTATGAAGTCCCAAATAATGCAGTGGAAATCATTAGAAATATGCTAAACCAGTATAAAGCTAGATGGGAAGGGGACTCTATCAACAAATCCACAGAACAAATATTGATGGTAGCTTGGAAATTCCCCACAAAGGGGTGGTGTAAACTCAACGTGGATGGGAGTTTTGTAAAACAATCTATAGCAGGGTGTGGTAGAGTGATAAGGGGAGATTGTAGGGAATGGATTAGAGGATTTTCAAGTAAGACCCCATGTATATCCCTGGCGTTCTCAGAATTATATGCAATACTGGAGGGCCTACTAATTTGCTGGGAATTGGGTCTTGAAAAGATTGAAGTGGAAAGTGATTCAAAAATTGTGCTAAATGCGTTACTGTACAAAAGATTGAAGTGGGTGTGCAAAAATTTTTCAGAAAATTCATGAGCTGAAATGAAGACAATGGCAGATTAATTTTAATCATATTTATCGTGAAGCAAATCAAAGTGCAGATCGGATGGCGATGATGAGCATCTCGCAAGCTGAACATAGAGTGATTTGGATTCATCCACCTGAATCTATCAAAGGATGTCTACAAGAAGATAATGAGGGGCGTTGTTGGCCCCGAAGAGTAGTGCTATAGTATTGGGCTAGGCCCCTTCTAGTTACCTAAAAAAACAGGGTAGGCGTAATTTTCACAACGTTTTATTTTAAATATATAAAACGCCGGGATATGTTATGTGCTTTACCCAGAAATTTATATGACAAGCTCTCAAATTCGTTGCCAAATCTGGTAAAAAAAATGCATTGCCAAAAAGTCTTTTGTTAGTGTAGCTCCATATAAAATATCACTAAATGAGCCAATTCAAATTACACAGTAATTACTTGTGCTAATTATACTAACATTTATCTTCAAAACTACCAGTATGAAGCATCTGATAGTGCCACAAGCATCTGATAGTTATTTGGCTATTGTTAATTATTCAAATGTGTATATACACTTGTAAATTCAGTTTCCAACACCTATAAAATTTTGTATCAGCTCTCAGTATGAATACTTTTCCTTTGTTGGTTTTACTTTTCCATTGATGTTAGGTTTCTTTCATAATCATTTTTCTCATTATCTTCTCATAACCCTATATCCATCATGGTATAAAAAATCTGAATGGTTGATTTGCAATACTTTATTAAATCATTGTTAAAATATTTTATACATTATTTTTTATAATTCACATGTACATAATCCATATCAAAACTTAACAAGTTAAATTCTTTCTTTATATGTTGAAAACATTATAATAATACTTTATAAGATATTACATCTGTAACATATACTTTTTATACTACTATATTAAAGTTGTTTAATCAATTTAGAACCACTTAATAGACTCTCCCAGTAGGCATCCCTGCCCTTCAATACTACCTTATCCCAAAATGGCAACCTTCTTTAAGCTCCTCTGAAAAGTAGCAGTTCAAAATGCAGTTCATTTCATTCATTACCATGCATAATAATTCATAAATATGTATGAATGTTACTAATAAACATTAACCTTGTATATTAGTGTGCTTAAGGTAGCGCCACACAATTAATACTCCCTTCGTCCCATAATATAAGGTTCATTTTTTTTGAATGACCTTGTCCCAAAATATAATGTCCTATTTGACTTTGTTTGAGTAATAATTGCGTTTTTCCCCATTTTACCCATGTAGTAATTTTCTCACACATTCTATTTCATCTTCTTTTCATAATTACCCTCTCTCTTATTCATTCATTAATAAGAGCACATTTGAAAAAAAAATAGTATATTTCCTACATATTTATTGTTTTTAACCAACTTTAACTAATTTTTTAGGAACCCACAATTCGGTTTAAAAGACCTTATATAGTGGGACGGAGAGAGTATAAATTTATTTTCCTGTAATTGTGTGGCCTATGAGGCCCAATATCCTATCGGTTATATCTAAATTGTATTAGGGGTAGCTAGTCACCTAGTCTTAGAGTACTCCAATACATTAAATATTTCTGACAAGGTTAGAGCGGTCTTTCAACCCTAAAGTTTACCATAAATTTACAATAGATGTTATGCAATTATTAATACATGATAGATAATATTGAATGAAACTGCTACCTGGTTACCAAACTTAATCCTTTACCGATTCATTTTCTTTCCACTGCTTCAAGAACTTCTACCACTATCTTTACCTATGTTTACACATAATATATAAATAATATATTAATATTTATACTGTGCGTTTTTCTCGATCATAATGTGGTTGATACTACCTAACCCTTGTACATATGCAAATAATGATTTATTAGATCTATTAAGCCTTTAAGGTTAATGGGTAAATTCTAAATAATCTATTCAAGTTGGTCTTTTTGATTCTCAATATTTGACTACTAACTACCTCAAAACAATTATTCTAAGGATCACTTATCTTTATTAAATTTCTTAGAAAAATTGTATTCCTATAAAAATCTACATAACAACCAAATTGAGATTTCCTCAAGGAAATAGATTTCATGTTACACACCACAAGCTAAGGCCCCGTTTGCTTTGCGGAACTTCAGCGGCGAAAACGGAAAATCGCCCAACTCCATCATGCGATGCACATTTGGTCCATGGAATGTGCGGCAATTCCATTTCCCGCCTCCCCGAATTTTCCTTTAAAAGACTAAATTTGGGTTCCCACCAAAAATGGTGGGAACCCAATTTCTGGCGTTCAAAGGAAGGTGCACAAGACCAATTTGCCCTCAGCTATTTGAACCCATCTTCGACCTTTGGATATGTTACGATAGCGATGAAGTTGAGTTGAGGAGGAAGGTGGATGAGTCAATTTTTGAGGGATGATTTCAGACGATTTGCGACAATCATGACCCTTACCCATATTCTTCCTCTTCTACTTCATTGTCATGTGCAGCTCCGAAGACCATCTATATATGTCTCTGGCTCACGAAGAAGAATGGTGGATGAAGGAGAAAAAAATCATCTGCACTGTGTCTCTCTCCTGGGTATCACGAAGAAGGAGGAGGAGGAGGAGAAAAAATGAGTCTTTTCATTTTTCATCTATTTGTGCTATGTGCAGATATCTTGTTGTAAATATTGTTTGTGAAATCTGGTTATGAATTTGAAATATGGGTATGGATTCTGTTTGTAAGCATATCAAATTCGATTTTGAGAGCTCAAAATCGAATTTGGGGCAATCAAATTCAAATTTGGGAACTCAAAATCGAATTTACATAATCAAATTCGATTTTGGGAGCTGAAAATCAAATTTAAGGCAATAAAATTCGAATTTAGGAGCTCAAAATCGAATTTAGCTCCCTAAATATAAATCTGACGTGAATGAGAGAGTATGCACAAGAAAATAGGAGATAATTTTTTTTTTGTTTAAATTGAAGTCGTTGAAGCTTTAAAGAGTATATGGGTGAGAAATTTTTAGGATATACCCAATAATTGAAGCCACAAAATTCTCACCATCTAATTATATTTTAGGCATTTTTTACTTTTTAATTTATTATTCATTTCAATTAATTATTAATTAATTTATTAGATATGATAGTAAGTATCTTCTATATCTATACTAGAGTTATGTTGGTTATATTCTTTAAATATAATGTAGTTATTTTTTAATCAGATGATATCAATATTTTTTTAAATTAAAATCTAAGTGATTCTTGTATTTACCAAAATATTTTTTTTTTTTTTGATACATGTGGAAATTAAAAACTACCAGCAATAAAATAAAATAAAACCCATAATCTTGCTTCCAGCTACGTAATTCCCTTCTCCTGCAGGAAAAGAGCTGTCGATTCTTCTGAGAGAATTTGTAGGCCCCCACTGTTAGTAAGAGCGTATTTGGCAAGAGCATCTGCAATTTCATTCTGGTCCCTATCTATCACATTTATCCCAACGTTCCAGCCCCATCCTAACAAGTCTTGAATCTCCAATAGCAGTTGCCTGTCCTCATGCATCTCCGGGACTTCCTTCTTTAGCGCCTGAACTAAATCAAAGGAGTCTGTGTAAAGTCTCACCTTCCTTACCCCCATTTTCAACAGACCAAACATAAAATTTTCAATTCCATTCTTTTCCTGTGCGTACCAAACGAGTCGACCTTCATTTCATTTCTGTTCCTTTCCATCCATTTCCTTTCTTTCCATTCTGTCCGAATATTTTCTGTGAACCAAACGGGCCCTAATGTATTCATATATTCATCAAATTCCACTATATAATTCTTCATAGTTCTTCATGTAAATTATTAAGAGATCCAAACTTTCATCAATTGTCTAGTTTTATTTAAATCACAACTTTAACTTCCAAGAACAATTAAACTCCAACACAAGCAGTCTTTTAAAACCAAACATAATTCTCAGGCACCTCAAAACCGGACACCAACTTCCATTTCTACTGACAATGTCCTAAGAATAAATCTCAAAGTACAACCTTAATCTCCTAAAACAATCTCATTTAGACTCACCAGTCATCCAGAAAAATACAGCTTTGATGCATCAACTTAATCCTTTTTGAAACACTAAAACACATACCTCAAACATATAAATCTTTATTTCCTTCATCCAAATTCCTACTTACATCACAGCCATATACACATTATTTGGAACTGCTTATTTGACAGTTAGAATCCCCAAATGACAGCTTATAATTGATTCCATCTTTACAATATATACTTTCTAATCATTATTGGCACCCAAAAGCCTTTAAAATAGTTACTCTAATCAACCTTTAGTTCTCAAAGCAACATTGTAACCTCTTTAATTCCTTTTTAACCACAACTCATCATCTTATAACACTAATTAACATTTGGATTATTCAATATAACATCAAGCATCCACTTTTTAGTATTTAATTACCTCTTGTATCCATAACAGCCCCAATTTCTCAAAAATCCACACTCTTAAAAGGTCTACAAGATAACCATCCTCAGTAATTAACCATAGCAACATCTCAACCAATTTATCTTTATTCCTATTCCTTTGTATACATAACTAAAGCCTTTAACTTTCCACAGTGCCCACTTTATATTCTTACCTAAAATCCATTCACAAAATAAATAACAATGTTCATCTATTCCCCAATAATGATTGGATTCCCTTGCTCTGCATCTGAAAAGAATTTTCCAGGTTTAAACAAAACAAAACTACAGCCATTCAAACCTCATTACTTCCATTCTAATCATCCTGCAACCTGACAATAGTCATACACTCAATCTCTTACACAATTTTCATGGTTTCCTAAGCAAAGATTATTTCTTTAATTCTTTGTTCAGATATTATGCATTCTCACTCACAGCACCAGTAAACAAACCATTTAAAAAACACAAGCAAAGCAAATCGAACACATGCAACACCAAAGACCATCTTCAAAATATACTCTTAGACACAACCCCAATTCTTAATTTCTGGTCTGTTCCTAAGTTTCAATTCAGTACATCTCTTGCTTACAGTCAAATATTCACCTTTTTCTCTTTCACTGAGTTATGCGGCTTAAATTATTTCTCTTAAGAGTTAACTAGACTGTAACAACAGAACCCCTACTTTAATCATCCCATCAATTAGATTTCCCAAAACATTTAGCTACATAAACAATTTAATCGGTTTATATTCTCAAAAAACCCAAACCCCTAAATGCAAACCTCACTCAAAAATGGCCCTAATCGGAGAAATTAAGAGTAGAGAAGTGCGGATGAGGCTCACCTGAGACTGAATCGAGCTTTGCATGCGTTAGTGGAGCTTCTCGCTGTCAAAACTCGCCTCTGCCACCAGTGAAGCTTGCCGGCATCGAAGGAAAATCGGGGAGGAAGGAATTGAAAGAGAGAGAGTGAAGAGGAAGGAGAATATATATTTTTAATTTGTTAAATTACAATTTTACCCTTCTCCCTTTAACTTAATTGCTAAGGGCAATATCGTCTTTTCATCTTCCTCAGTTTCTCTCTTTTCCTATCTTGCCCTTGATCTAAAATTTTAATTATTTTCAACTTGAATCTATATTTGAAATTAATCACTAAAATAAATGCTCAAAATATGTTAGATTCCCTAATTTATTTATAAGATTTTTTAAATATTAAACAATATCCCAATATTCCAAATATTCTTTTAACATCTCTTTTTAAAATTTTTGAGGTGTTACAACATTTGGATCATTCAATTTTAAATTTAAAGGTAAAAAAAGTGATAATGAGAAGAAAATGGGAAAGTTGATACAATTTCACTGCCTTCGTTGTCGTTATTCTTTTTGAACTTCGTCCTTGCTTGCTTTGTTTTTTACCCCCCAATTTTCAGTTACATTTTTCTTGTACTGCTTTAAAATTTTGTAAGAAAATATAGCGTAAAAATATTAACTTGAATTTGAGCTTTACAAAGGAAAGGAAACTATTTTAATCCATATATATGACATCTGCAAAAAGAAAATTGATTCAATTTGACACTTACTTCTATGATTATTTATAAACGAAAAACAAAAGATTTTTATTACTTTTTGTTTTTCTAATTTCAAACTTCTGACGCATGAGAGAAAATTTAAATGATAAATCAATTATTTATTTCCTTCTTTATTTCTTTAAAATATGTTTAACTTTTCCTCCTAAAATAAATGCTAATTACTCATCAAATCACTAAACTTAAAAAGGAGAGGGGAAACGACGATGAATTATGTCTCAAACTATCAAAACCCAAATTAGTGACCCTAATTTACCACACAACCACGTCTGTAATGCGAGTTTGGTATTAGGAAAATTCAAGAAAAAGACTCTCGAATTATCAAAATGACACTTTGATACAGTGAATTTCGGAAATGACAGTTAGTAAAATTTCGTACAGTGACTGAATTGTCCTTTAACAAATTTAAAGGAAAAATAAAAAATGCCTCTGGTTGAATTTTTTTTAATAATGGGCCACCACTACCACCGGCGGTGGGGCCCACCTCTAGCCAATGGAGCTCCGGCCGCCGCTATCGGGGGCCACCCGCCACATGGCGGTGGGCCTATATGCCACTTGGCACCCCCACACCCCGCCACGTGGCGCCGTGTGGAGCTGCCACATGGCGGGTGGCCCTTTAAAAAAATGGGCAAAGTGAGGGGGTGGGGATTGAACCCACCCCCATAGGCTTGGTAGTAAAATGCCTTACCACCAAGCCATCATTGGTCCTTGTTATATATATTGCAAAATATATATATATATATATTCTATCTTTCATTCCTTCTTAATATTTTACCAGAAACGTTCAAGGGATTCCCAACTTAGCATAAGGGAATCCCAACTTTTGTTAAGGGATTACCAACATATACATTACCATTTACCAACTTCCAAAATACTTCACCAAATCTTCCTACTTGTTACCAGAAACGTTCAAGGGATTCCCAACTTCTTATAAGGGAATCCCAACTTCTGTTAAGGGATTCCCAACATGTACATTACCATTTACCAACTTCCAAAATACTTCACCAAATCTTCCTACTTGTTACCAGAAACATTCAAGGGATTCCCAATTTCTCATAAGGGATTCCCAACTTTTGTTAAGGGATTCCCAACATGTACATTACCATTTACCAACTAGGGTTTGGGTGGTTCCAAATCTGCCTTAATGTGGATGAATTTTCATGCCTAATACCTCCTAAGTCGGGTCAAAGCAAGTGGGTTTTAATTTGGATCCGGGTCAGGCCCAGCCATGGGCACCCATGACGAGGTACAGAAAGCACGCAATTTTTTATCCACTTGTTGTGGCGAGGCCACAGCGAGATATAAGGGACTATAAGTTGAAATCATATTCTCGGTCCTCGAACGACCCTATAAGTTGAAATAAGATAGAGTAAGGATCAAATAGCCCTATAAATTAATTTATACAAATTAATATACAATTATAGCCAATTAATTCTAATCTCATGTTAATTTCACCTAAGAGTCTAAGATATTCAATTAGTACAATTAAACCAAGTTTGCATCTTATCTATGTTAAAAACCTCAACTTTAGCTTAACAAAAACCATACAAATAAGAGATTTGTCATGGGGTTCAACTCGAGTCAAACTAGCTACATTATAATAATACTCCCTCCATCCCATAATATAAGGTCTTTTTAACCGAATTGTAGTTCCTAAAAAGTAAGTTAAAGTTAGTTAAAAACAATAAATGTGTGTGAAATATACCCTTTTTTCCCAAAAACGTCCTTATTTATGAATGAGTAAGAGAGAGGGTAATTATAAAAAGAAGATGAAAGAGAATGTGTGGGAGAAGTTAATGCATGGGTAAAATGGGAAAAAAACACATTTATTACTCAAATAAAGTCAAATAGGACCTTATATTTTGGGACAAGGTCATTCAAAAAAATGGACCTTATATTATAGGACTGAGGGAGTATAATTTAATTGAGAATAACAAAATATATCAACAATGATCATCACTAATAATACCAAAATATGAGAAAATACTCCCGCCATTCCTAAATATATGACCTATTTGGGAAGATAAACTTGTTCCTAAATATAAGACCTCTTACTATTTTTCTCAATTTTTCCCTAAATTATCCCTATTGATGCTCGTCAATATTACACAAGTAAGAGAGGAAAGACATGAATAAAAGCATGTGGTTAGAGTGTCTTGGTAATATCATATGATTTATAACATCTTTCAACTACTCAAATTAGGGAAATAACATGTCTTATATTTAGGAACGGAGGGAGTACAACAATACTCTAAATATAATAACAAAATACGTTAACATTAAGAATACTTGTCATTATTTCCTTCCAATCTTTCAATCAATACAATGAATAATCATTTATATTAAATCAAAATCATCATTAAGTTGATTCAAATATAATGCTTATTATACATAACTAATATTTTGGGAATATTAGTTAGGAGAAAACTTATATCAAGTTCCTCCCATCCTAGTTTTCCACTTCAGCAATAGGAAAGTGACATCATTAACTTTTATCCATGTTAGCAAACTGATGGCTTTCACTGGCTCCAAATGATTATCCTAGAATAAAAACTACAATGCTAATTGAGATCTCCATATGCATCTCTAGTCAGCGGCCATGGAAGGAGCAGTTTTGGCAGTGTTCATTGCTTTTAGTCTGACTTTTTGTCTGCATTAAATCGATTCCAATAATTTGTTGAAATCGTGAGTGCATTATATGAAGACTAAACCCATATCAATTGTCTCTATTATCATTGCTCTCTTGCCTATTCTCTAAGCATAACCAAAATCATGAACACCATCAGATTAAAAAACAAAAAGCCAAGCGTATATGAAGCAAAAGTTGTTGGTTTCAATAAAGGAATGAGACAATAGCAAACAAAAAGTCTCAAGAAAATGTTTTAGAAAAAAAGATGGGAATTCATTATAATTCAACAATTCACCCATCAACCAATAATAAAAAGGGAAAAACTCTCGCAAGGAGATGAAAGAAAACAATAAATTGCTCCTTCCATGGTCGCCTAATAGTGATGCATATGGAGGCTCTCAATCGATGTAGTAACTGCTCAGGCAAAATAGGATTTCTTATCCTGTGATTATCACAAACGAATAGGAAGAAGATAGATAACGATGCCTTTTGCTTATGTGGATGAAAGGTCCACATGTTACTTTTCTATTGCTGAACTAGAGAACCAGGATGGGAGGAACTTGATGTAAGTTTTCTCCTATTAGTTATGATTTTAAATATTATTCTTAAACAATTAGTGTCTAACACAATTTACATGACCCTTGAATTGTTCTTAATTTGAAGACAAATATTGAAAATAGTCATCCTTAAAATCCTTCAATCACTATATATTTGGCATATTTTTATTAAAATAATATTTAAGATTAATCAAAGTAAACCATGAAAAACGAAAAAGAGGGGACTATGTTATAGAGTTTATTAGCCTACACCATAGTGTCTGCCGCGTAAGCTCATCAATGCTTGGATTTTTGAAAAGATGCCTGTTAATGATGAATCCATCTTTTCTCTCTAGTTTGGCATAGACATCTTTTCTTCAAAAAGTGAAGCTACTTCCTCTTTCATCTCTCTTTCTTCTTTAGGGGTTTCATGACATGATGGACGTAATGTGGACATGGAAGTGTATTGACGAAGGCATGGTAGATGGAATGCAACCCTCATGATATCTATTCTTTGCCTGAACCTCAGCCGTAGTCTTCAACTATGTCTCCTTTTTCTTTTAGATTTGACCAAATTCCTTTGCTTTTCCTCAATTTCCTCTTAAACTTTCCTTTTTTCCTTAGGAGTTTATTCATTTTAGGGCATATATTTTTTCCAAAAAGTAGCCCTAGAAACCCATCTAACTCAGTGGGTTACCGAGTTATTATCAAGTTAATCAAGGTTTGACTAAGTCATATCAGTTCAAAAGGCAAGCCATAATTGAAAAATTTTTTGTTGGCATATAATTCAAGAGTTAAACTATATCCATTGCAAGATTATTAAAAAAATGCATGCATCTAAGTAAAGCGAATGGGGAAGAGAAATAAAGTGTTGAGATAATATCACTTCTATTACTTGAATGGGGAAGAGAAAATGTAGAAAAATTAAAGAAAATGAATAACTATCACAATGACGATAACAATATTATATCTTACTTATAGATGACAGTAAGTCAGGCCACCAAATTAAAGTGCTTTATTTTTTACTTACAGATGACAAAAGATCATTAAAACTGCACTCTATAGTGCAGGAAGCAAAATAATTTAATGAAACATGTTACATAGATCAAAACGTACAAATAAAAGTGCTTTCTAAAGGATATATGGCAAGTCATCTACAAAATGAACATCATGAAGAAAGTTACACCCAAATTGAGAGAAGTCAAGGCCTTCAAAGAAGTCATCTAAGTTGTCATATTGGAAACATGATGTGGGGTTTGATTGACCTACTATGTTTCATTCACCTGCTCCATTGGGTAGTCCTACCTCTTGTAATGCATTATTATTGCAAAACACATCTGTATTAGAAGATGAGCCTCCAAAAACATTGTACATTGTTGTGAGCGTGGGTGAAGAAGATTCTTGCTCCTTTTGGTTGAGTGTTTCATTAATTAACTTACCCAAAGAAAATTCATCTTCATAATATTTTTCTTGTAGGTATGGGACATCAATGTAGTGATCTATATTATTTGAGTTTTCATGTTTCTCCTCTTCCTTGTTTGATAGGAGTTGTTGATCAGTGAATTCTGCTGTTTGATCCTTTTTTGGTAGCACATACTGATTCCTCGCATAAGTATATGTGGTGCATGAGGTGACTAGCTAATAATCAAGTCATATGTGCTCAAATTCTCATTGAAATTATATATATATATATATTAACAAATATAGACATTTTAGGTTTGAAATAAAAAATATAATATAATAAGTAGCAACCAGAGATTTGGAAACCCACCAAATCCCTCTACCAGATTTTAAAGAAAAACTTTAAAGTTAGATCCTATAAATTGCATAACTTACATAGAAAAATCGCAAGAACGAGAAAAGCATAAATATATAGTGAACTAAGGATGAAGGTAAAGTGGCAAGCATGTGCAAAAGAATCTTATACTTTTTCTATATACAACATTAGAATTGGATTGTACATAATTTGTTGGAATTGAGATTTATAGTAATGGCTACTCAGTTCAAGCAAATTTGTGTATGTTGAAATGAACCATTTTCCAATTCTTTTTCAATTTTATAGAATTCCTGGATGCCAACATGGCTAAAGGTATATAACATCATTTAAGTATGGCTTTATGTTTAGGCTTTTCTATTCACTAACTTGTTAGGTAAGTCCACTCTTGATATCAAACAATTAAGTAATTAAAGGTTCAAACAACCCACACTTTTGGTAACCAATATTTTGAAAATATGGTAGGTATTGGTGTTTTCATCGAGTTTGGAATTAACTACACATTGTTCGTAACTTAAAAGTTACATGTCTTTTTCACTCAAAAAACATTGTATTGTGGTATAAATGAAGAGATTGGTAAATTTAGTGGTTTTTTTAAAATTAAAGGGGAAAACACTAATGGGCTGAGGTTACAAAGAGGATTGAAACCATGACTTCCCACTTATCAGGGAGCATCCATGCCACTAGGCTACAAGGCATTTCGATAAGTCAATTGTTTCTAGTCCTATTTGGATTATACAAAGAGTAAAAAAAACTAATTTATAAATTCTTTTGTTTCTTTTTGTTGATTTCTTATTTGAAATCTTCCAGAAAATAATGAAAAGATAAGAAACAACTAAGTTTAACCATTTGTTTTGTTTTGCCTAAATCAAGAATGGAATATCATTAAACTAGTGCATGGGACCCACTCCTCTTAACCACTCTCTCTCTCTCTCTCTCTCTCTCTCTCTCTCTCATTATGGACCACTTTTAATTACCAGAAAACTATAATTTACAATTTTAGATGACCGTATGACAGGTTAGACAGTCCAGTCTGTTTCTTTAATTATTACTATATTTATTATGGCAAGCAATGTGAACCACCAAACAAAACTGTACCCAATGTCTTCCATCTCAATGAGAGATCTTTAATGAAAATCAAGTAACTGGTAAATTGTGTTAAAAAGTAGACTCACAAGATTTTTCAGTTCATCCTCAAAAAGTGTGACAGAATCACCAAGTTGCAATTGATAATGTTGCACGAAATCCTCTAGTGCATGAAAAAGGAATTAATTTTAAGATCTCAAATTTAGGAACTTAGAACAAAATTGAACAAAATTGTTTGTCAACAATTGTTTTAGAACAAAATTGAACGAGTTCCTGGATAGCACAGTCACTAATGAGGAAAATGTTACCTTGGGAAGGACAATACAACTCGTAAAGCCAACATCACTGATTTTCAATTTTTTTGTCGACAATTGTTTGAGTCTCTATTCTCAAACAATGAAAAATAATAGAAAAGTGTCAAATACACATACATAAGAGAAAATTTGATATGATAATAACCAGAAAATTAAAGCTCTTTTCTCCCTTGTTAAAAGTAACCTAATTTCAATTACTAAATAAAAAACCCACATTCCCATCAAGAGAGTGTAGAGTAATTAGAAATATGCTATGACTTTCATTATTATGAAAAATAATGTCTTCCATGCTTGCTTGTTCCAAGATTGATGCCAGAAGTAATTGAGCTTCTAGTCCTTTCTCCGGCTTGTTTTATTATATTCCTAGCAATTTCGCTCATCATTGCTCCTTTCTTTTTCCTTTCGCTAAGATCATCAGTTGATTCCGAAGTCAGAAAGGGAGAAGAACAAATAGGATGATAAGGAAAGGGAAAATGATTCTCTTGCAAAAATGCATCCTTATGTGGGATTTGTGTGCTCTCAACATTTGGTAAGAAATAAGGTGTTGAAAACTTTGATTGTTCATGAGATACCAAAGGAAAGATCTGAGGAGGATCTACAGTTTGCTGCATAAGGGACTATTTTGAGATTATTGACAATGAAAGAAGAACAATGTGACTAAAGTTATTAAGGTAATGCTCTCTAAATTGCATATTGATTTTAAAATAGAAGAAGAAATAAAACTTATTAGAATAATTTAACATAAAGGAAAATGAAGCACAAGTGGACTATAAAAATAACACTGGGCTACGCAAACAAAAACTGAAAACAATTTCAAATAAAAAAATAAAACTAAAAGAGAAATAAAAGGAAAGAAATATAAACACAGTGGGCAATGACTATTACAGTTGGTGCTTACTAGAAGTTAGCGTTACAAGTGCATAAAATAAATTAAGAATAATGAGTGTGAGCAAATATACATAAGCATGCACTTTGATGGCTTAAAATGTCTTTCATTGCAAAAATACCAATAAAAATTAGACATTAATTACCTTAGTTTAGAAATATTATGTAAAATCTTCATCTTATAAGTACATAATTAAATTAAAAAATCCATTAATTTAATTAAATCCTTGATGCAGCAATACTTTACTAAATGATTTCACTTACATAATAATAATACACTATCATAGTTAAAAAAAGTAATTTTCTACTAAATAAAACATTTTTATTTATGATAACAAACCCTAAACATGACAGAAAGAGTTTCACTTAACCTTGATTCAAAAGCTATCATGGTTAGAAAAAGAGTTTTACACACTTTCAAAGGTTATCCATCATAGAAAGAAATTTTCTAGTACAACCACTATCATGGATAATAAAAGCTTTCGCATAATCATTGACGAAAGCCAACCATGTTAGAAAGGAACACTATAACATGGTTATTAAAAATCAATGTAAAAAGTTACCATTCACCATGTTAGAAAAGAAACCGCTAGCATGGTTCAATAAGGCATTCTAAATAACTTGGAAAACTTAACCATGTTAGATAAAAGACTAACATGGTTATTAGAACCCAAACATAACCCAATCATAGCAAATGATGCTAGAAAAGAGACTAACCTAGTTATAAAAATTAAACCACATACCCTTGATGACATCCAATACACATTTGGGCCTCGGGGGTCTACGAATCCAAAAAATGTCTTTATACTAGCCCACAAACTGTTTAGCACAATGTGAAAACAACTTATTCATGTACAAGAACTCACAAATACTCACATCTCAATTAATTGTCTTTATGCCCCAACAATCCAATAATCATTACAGTAATTCTATGCACACTTAGTTAAATTAACATTTATTAACAAACAATGGTAGTAAAATATGATTTTAATATTGGCAATATACACATCTACCACATTTAACCAGGAGTAACCCTCTCCTTAGGCTAACCAATTTATCCTTACGCTACATTCCCCGACAACCCCATGAGGGAGTTTCCATGTGAAAAGGATTGAGTCTGAGGGGTGAGACGAATGTCTCAGCAATACACAGTCCTACATATCGTGTAAATAACTGTATGCAAGTGAGACTTGTTAAGTGGGATTGACTTGGTTTGAAAATTTCATGTTTGTCAAATAATTTTTGCAATGGTGTGCATCCACAAAGATCTCTCCAAATGGAGGTAAATCATAATATTAGCAGCTTACTGCATTGTTTGAAAACACTCTTTTTTCTTAAAATGTTCTAAGTGATTTCAAATGGGCCTGTAGGCCTGTTGATTGCATTGAGGATTTATATGTTTTAAATAGCCAAATTTGAGAAAATATTTCACATTTTATGTTAAAAGTAGGCATTAATTGTGATTAAGAGTCGTAGCATTGGATTAAGCTCCTTTTGTGATTAATTAGGATATATTAGACAATATTTCAAGCATTCTAAGAAAATAGACTTTGGATATTACAATTGTGGTTGGTTTTTATTGTAGGATCAATCAAAGACAAGTTGGCAAAGAATGAAGAACATCATGGTAGCACACACAGCTCACCTTGGGTTCACAACAATGAACCCACGGTGAACTCTTGAATGTGAACCATATTTTGAAGGGTGTTTGCCATGGCTTCACACCAGTAAAGCTGTGACAAATTGACTACTTTTTTGGAGTTTGGTCACACACAACTCACCATGGGTTCACCTTGCATTTTCTTCATGTTTTATCATGTATTTTGGGTTGCAGGTGCTCTTGAGCAATTCCTTTTCTTTCATGAGTGACTAAGTCGGCTTTATTGGACCATGGGGTGATGTGAAACAAACTTGAAATCCACTTTAAGGGAGTTTTACTAGTTCCAACTATGTCATCTTGAATTTCCATATGTATATTTTGATACTTGTTCATCTTGTGTTTGAGATTATAGATAATGTAATTGTTGAATTCTATATGTATGTGTGGATTCGGTTTTGTTTAGTTCTAATTATCTTTACAAAATGACGATGTTATACTTAGTTCTTTGTGATTTCATTATCTAGTATGAATGTGTGATGATTTAATCCATTTTGCTTTATGTGATGATGTTGTTTGGATAGATTTTAATGTTTGGGTTTGATGATGTTGAATTACCATTTCTCTAAGCACTTAAGTAATTCCAATAATTGAACTAAGCTAAAGGAACTAGGCCATTAATTCAATCTAAGCACATGAGTACATTTAGGTCAAGTTTTGCAAGTTAGATAGTTTAATTATAATCCAATGTGAACTAGATATTGGTTCTAATGATATTAAGTGATTTGGATGGGACCTTAGTTATTCTATCTAAAGATCTAATCCCTAATTGGTTTTAGATTGTAATTAGCCTAATTAATCCTTTGAAGTACAGTGGTGTCATAAATGACATATTCCTTCAATTAGGGCTAATCACATCCATTAGCATGAACTTAGCCCAATTAATTACCTAATTCTATAAAAGTGTAAATAATAAGCTTGCCACCTGCATCCCTAACCAAAAGATCATCTTCTCATTTGCATACCACAATCTAATCCATTTCTATTCCCAAAAATACAAAAAACAAGTCTTCAATTCTATTTTATAAAAATATCCTGCTTTTTGCACAATTACTTGTCAATTACATGATTTTGTTGCTGCTAAGTGTGTTTGCTTATTGAATTGTTGTGTTTGATCATATGCATTGTAAACCTTAATCCTATATACTATATTAAGGCACTTTAACTGCTTTATGACCACTTACTCTTTATCAGAAGCACAAAAATGTAAATAAATTAAAAAATTTCTTTCAAAACACTAAATAAAACTTTCTTTTCACAAAATGGGCTTTTTTGACAAATTGACTTCATTTAAAAATTTTTACAAAATCAAGTGGATTATAAATCAATTAAGTAGCTAGGATTTGTCCTTATTATCTAATTCTATTTTATAGTGTGTGAGGAGCTAAAACTATAATAATATTTGGAAAAAAATTAGATCTAGTACCTAAGGTTTGGTTTGTCCAATTCACCAATAAGACGTAGCCACATGTATTATTTTTACACACAAGCATTTAAACCTGTTTGACATTATTAGCTCCAAAAATATCTAAAAAATTAATTAAAAAGGAAGATAGGATCCACTGATCCCATGCCTGTTAAACCTCCTTCTTCTCCCTTTCCCAATTCAATGGAACTATTCGATAGGCAAAGTAGGATTGTATGTTTAGGTTTTAGAGGGTGAACACGATAAGGAAGGAAGTGAGGTGAAGTATATTTGCAGAAGGCTTGTGGTAGCTAATAAGGGAAAATACTAAGAAGTTATGCATGCTTGTGATTTATAAATCTGGACAGAGTTATGATCGTCATAAAGCTATGGTGGTTGGTTGCGGAAATTCTGACATGGAAGTTTCACTTAATCTCTGTAACCAGCATGCCAGACCTTCCATGGTTGTTCAAAGCTCGATGAATTCTGAATACCCATTTACAAACTAGGTTTTTCTGAACATCCCAAAGGAATATCTTCCACCTTTTAAACACAAGGTTGAGATTGAATCAAGCCTTTCATGGATGGAGATTGGAAAGAGATTTCCTAATGGTGTCAAATAGAATTAAGTGATTATGTGTAAAAAATAATGCACGTGGCAATATCTTATTGGTGGGCTGACAAACTAAACCTAAAGTACTGGACCTAAGTTTTGTTCATAATATTTTGATTATATTTAACATTTATCCTATACTCAAATATATCTTTTTGTCATATTAAGTAAATCTTGGGGCCCTTACCTGTATATGTTGTTGTGCTCCTAAGGATATGTATAGATATACAAAATTATATGATAACTATCAAGCTTCGTGCTTGCTTTTCTTATCTTAACTTATAACATATACAGGTAAAAGGTTCTATATATACATATCAGTACAACAGCATGCAGGCATCCCTGCCCTTCATCTTACTAGCTCAACAAAAAGCACTCCTGAATTAGAATGAGAGTAAGAATCAAAACAAAGTGTACTTCCAAACTTAAATCTCAAATACAATCAGAATTCCCAAATTCAAAAATCATCATCTCTTAAACACAATCAAACATGCAATTGATGAAATAAGCTCTAATCCAATCGTAATTAAATTTAAACACCCATTAGTCTTGATTTAGGTCAGAAATTGAAGTGTTCGTGAATGAACAGAGACCTCCAACAATGACCATTCAAAATCTGACTAACTCTTTACATTCAAGTTCTTTCAGAAAATTTCGTTTCCTAAACTTATCCTCTGATTTTATCGGTGAAAGTTCCCCATAAAACATTAACCCAACCAAATCCTCCCTCACAATTGGCACTAATCAAAGAAACTACGAGTAGGAATGTAAAGAGGAGGCTCACTAGAAGTCAAACCATATGTTGCATGCATCCTAGGAGCTCCTCGTTGCCGAGATTTGTTGTCGTCGCCATCGAGAGAGAAACGGAGAGAGTAGTCAGAGAAAAGGAAAAAGGTAATTTTAAATAGCCATTTACCCGTTTTCCCCTCTCTTTATAACTAATGTAAATTTTCCATCAAGGGCAATATTATCCTTTTATCTTTCTCAATTTCTCTTCTTTCCCATTTTGCTCTTGTTCTAAAAATTTAATTACCTTTCCATTAAATCTTTTGATCTGAATGTACTTTTTTAAAGTAAATTCTCAAGATATGTTTTAATCTCCAAATTTATCTACATGGCTTTTTAATATTAAAACAATACCCCAAGATTCTAAATATTTCTTTATTAACTCTTTTCAAAATGTTAGGGTGTTGCATACATTGCATACCAAAATTTGGCATCTTACTCAATTTTTCAAAGCAAACCACTCAACAATGTCAGTTGCACTTATTTGGTTAAGACCAATTTCCACTATCTTTGAACCCAATTTATCAAACATGGCAACTCAAGTCATTTCAGAAGAGTTTGTGCATCTTCTCACTTTGAAAGACCCAATTGAGTTCTAGGCCAAATTCAAATGATTTCAAGCTTTCCTTAAGCCCTCCATCACATTTGAAATTGTTTAAAACATTGGAGTGGATAAATTGTGCCTAGATTCAAATTTAAAGTTTTTAGCCTAAGACCAGAAATATTTGATAGATTTCACCGTCACGTTCATCCCCAAGTTGCAGGTGCAAACTAGTAGCGAGTTTAGAGGATTTTGCCCACTCACCACGACGACCTCCAACGCAAACAAGGCAAAAAGTTTTGAACTTCACTCATCACCAGTTCACTAGAGCGAATTGACGATGAGTAGTGTTATTTTGCACTTGAGAAGGATTTCACACTGGTTCATCGTGGCTTAGCCGTTGCAAAGTCGCAGTGAACACATCAGGACTTATGTAAAATTCTACGTTTTTTACAGCTTTTCACTAATTTCTCCAAACTTCTTACATACTTTCCCCACTTCTTCTACACCTCTTTCCTATACTTCTAACAACACTTACGCACTCTTTCCGTCCTTTTTCCACCACTTGTACATCCTTTTAGATGTTGCTTTAATTTTTGACATTTGAGTACTTTTTTCTTCAAGCTTCTAGTATATACTTGTAATTTTCTCCTTGTGTATGACTAGAAGCACTACTAGGGACACTGAATTATACCCAAAATACCCTGAAATAGAGAGGCACTTGACTGAATTGAGAAGGGAAAAAAAGGTGGGAACCTCCAACACCTCCTCAATTGTTGAAAATCTTTCCTCCATAAAGTCTAATATTGAGATTGACCCTGACATAGATATAGATTGTGAACTAAAGATGCCTTATAAGGGTCTGGATACCTCCGCCTCTCGATGCGTTTTAAAACCGTGAGGGGTGGGATGCCGTAAAGTGGACAATTTCGAGAGAGATGTGCTGGGATATTACAGGTTTTTCATTGTAGGATCAATAAGAGATAAGTTGGCAACGAGTGAAGAATACCATGGGAGCTTACAAAGTTTTCCAAGTGAACCCATGAGGAACTCTCGAAGGCGAATTAGATTTTGAAGGGTATACGCCTGACCCGATTTGTAATGATCATACCCAGTTTGAAATTACCCTATATGGTATTCCTAACCTAATTTTCGAGAGAATGACAAATCTACACCTTCTCCATACCTTTTCTTGCCCTCTCCATCTTCTTTTCCATTTCCAGGTCATTTTCCACTTCCACATTGCATTTTATTCTTCTTTCATCATGGATTTCGGGTTATAGCTACTTTTGAGCAATTCCTTTTCTTCCATGAGTGACTGAGTTGGCCTTAAGCTTTCTTGGACCATAGGGTGACGTGAAGCAATCTTAGAATCCACTTTAGGGGAGTTTTACTAGTTCCAACTATGTGGTCTTGAATTTTCATATGCATATTTGGATATTTGTTCATCTTGTGTTTGAGATTCTAGATCATGTAATTGTTGAATTCTCTATGTATGTGTCCATTGGGTTTTGTTTAGTTCCAATTGTCTTTCCAAATGACAATTTTATGCTTAGTTCTTTGTGATTTCATTATTCAGCATGAATGTGTGATGATTTAATCTATTGTGCTTTATATGATGTTGTTGGGACTGATTTTAATGTTTGGGTTTGATGATGTTGAGTTACCATTTCTCTAAGCACTTAATTAATTCCATTAATTGAACTAAGCTAAAAGAACTAGGCCGTTAACTCAATTCAAGCACGAGTATAATTAGGTCAAGTTTTGCAAGTTAGATAGTTTAATTTTATTTCAATGTGAACTAGCTATTAGGTTAATGATATTAAGTGATTTGGATGGGACCTAAGTTTTTCTATCTATGTACCTAAGTTCTAAATAGTATTAGATTGTAATTATCCCAATTGGTCTGTTGAAGTAGAGTGGTGTCATAATTGACATATTCCTTTAATTAAGGCTAATCACATCTATTTGCATGAACTTAGCCCAATTAACTCCCTAATTCCCTAAAAATGTGAATATTAAGCTTGCCACGTGCATCTCTAACAAAGAGAACGTCTTATCATTTGCATACCACAATCTAATCCTTTTTTATCCCCAAAAATACCAAAAACAAGTCTTCAACTCTATTTTATGAAAATACGAACAAAATCTTACTTTCAACCCTGGTTTTATAGCTTTGATGCCATTTAGATTTCCTAGGTAGTGTAAGACTCTTTGAGAGATGATCCGGGATCGCACCATTATAATGCAATCCTTGGTTTCACAAATAACTTGCACTGGAACCCCAAGATGATCGAGAAAAAATTCAAATCAATAGCACTGTTGCCGGGATCCATTTATGACTCCCTTAGTTAACTAAGTGTCACTTGAGACATTAACAAGGGGTACGAGTCTCTAGATTAGTTTTAGGTCATATCTTGCAGTTCTAGGTTTTATGACTAGTTTACGTTGCATTACATTTGATAAAATGAAAAATACAAAAATGTGGAAGTTGCTTGTGCTTGATTGTCTATTGCTTCATTGGTAATCGTGTTTTGTTGGATTTCTTGCACAATTACTTGTGAATTACATGATTTTGTTGCTGCTAAGTGTGTTTGCTTGTTGAATTGTGGTGTTTTATCATATGCATTGCATACCAAAATTTGGCATCTCACTCAACTTTTCAAAGCAAACCACTCAATAAGGTCACTTGCACTTATTTGTACTTGTTGAGACCAATTTTCACTGTTTTCGAACTCAATTAATCAAACTTGGCAAATCAAGTCATTTCAAAAGAGTTTGTAGTTCTAGGCCAAATTCAAATGATTTCAAGCTTTCCCTAAGCCCTCCACATCTTTAAACTTGTTTAAATCATTGGTGTGGCTAAATTGTGCCTAGACTCAAATTTGAAGTTTTTGCCCAAGACCAGAAATTTTTGACAGATTTGGTTGTCACGTTCGCCCCCAGTTTCTGGTGCAAACTGAGAACAACACTACTACAAAAAATGTCTTTTGTAGCATTTTTTTTATATATTCCTGTGGCGTTTTCAAAACGCCACGATAGCCTGCGTCACAATTGTTCTTGTGGCGTTTTAAAAACGCCACATTAGGTTTGCTTCCTGTGGCGTTTTCTTAAAAAAGCGGCACAATAGATTAGACTTCCTGTGGCGTTTTAGTGAAAAAGCGGCACGATAAGGGTACTCTATCGTGCCGTTTCCGTGCCGTTTCCTTAAGAAAACGCCACAGGAAGTTCCTTTTTTTAAAAAAAAAGTAATGATCCACTATCGTGGCATTTTCTTGAGTAAATGCCACGATAGATTTTTTTTAATTATATTTAATAAATATATGCTAACCCATGTCTGCACCGGTTCAAAAATTACAACCAAATAATTCTAATATATATACACCAAAATTCGTATAGCAAGAGAGATCCAATACAATGAAACCAAGAATAATAATTCTAATTAGTTAACTAGCTACTATATATACTACAAGTTAACATGATAATTCGGTATATCAAATCCTCCAACAAACTAAGCTAACTAACGTTTACCTATTATGAGAGAAATGTGGGTATACATAGCAGCACCATTCTTCAATTAATTCATCAATGTTTTTCTTCGACAACTTTTTGCAACACGCATCTTCATAATACTGCACAAAAATTTTACATGATAATTAAAATAACCTAAAATCTAACAAATATGAACTCAATAAGAACTGAAAACAACATAAAACTTACATTCAAAGGAATGTCATTTTGATCATGAGTTACAACATCTTTCATGAACCGCATGATGTAATACCCGCAATCATTGTCGTTTGGTTGGAAAGGGGTCTATAACAAAAACATCAAACTTTATATCAAAAACATTATAACTTATACATTATAGATAACTATTTTGCTTTAAAAACTCGAATAAACTATATATTAAATTTAAAACCTTGACTTTTTTCCATATATAGGCATTTCTCGGGTCAGATGCTTTGGAGAAACTCAACGCTTGAGAGCCACGAAAACTAGTCAATGCACTGAAAATGAAACAAATTAATTAAATTAATAAATTTTAGTTGCTAATTAAGTTCATAAAATCAAAAATAATATAACAAGTTCAATTGTTGACAATCACTTACTTATTGAAGATGAACAACAAATCCCGACGGTGTGATGGTTCACCCTGTTCCTTAGGATCCAAATAGTAAATCACAGGACCCGTTGGTGCACTCGGATTGATGACAATCAAAACCCAATGTTGCCTAAAAAGTTTTGAAGAGTTATGATGATTTGTGTTTACAATTGGGAAAGACACAATGAAAGGTATAATGTGTATAGACTTACCTTGTATTAACTGGAGCTAAGAATAATGTTTTGTTCGATGCTCTTTTAGAAAACATTTCTTTAATATCATTAGACTGGGTTTGAAGACTCATGCCTTCTTGCAGTGCTACCACATATGGGTTCATGAATACATAATCCACTACTTCACCGTCAATCATCACATCATGGTATAAGTGCCTTCATATAAACAATACCAAATTGCAATTAGTTTAAGACTTATGACATTAAATGAAACAACTAATTGCAAAGCATACCTGATCCACATACTGATGGCCGAAGCACTAAGCCATTGTTGATTAAGTACTTCACTAACCACTTCCTTGGAAATATGCTCACTGAAATCACGGATGCCATATATGTGCCTATCGAACTCAATCTCTACAGCATACTCGTTCGATAACTTATTTGATATCAATTGCAATCGATCACGTATGACATTAATGCACTTGGATAAGATGAACCATTAGAATTGTTGAAAGCATGAACTTGAATTTTCTTTCCCTTATTAGATTGAGTAGCTTGTAGTGTACTTAGATCTTGACTGACTAGAGTGTCGGTAGCAATCTTTCTTTTAGATGGATTGGATAAACCACTAGAATGCTTGCTAGCAGCCACTTGAATTTTCTGGCCCTTATTAGATTGTGTGGCATGTAATGCACTTGGATCTTTACTAAGTGGAGCGTTGGTTGGACTCTGTGAGGATGGTTGAATGAAACCTATGGGCCAAGCAACATAAGCACCAATAGCTTCATTCACCATAATCACATCATCTGAAATAGGGAATGGCAAATACGCCTCATCATTGGTGCAGTATTCAATCGAAACCCGAAGTGTGTTGTGAGGCAATGGTGGATTGTGTAAAACAGAGTTTGAATCATTGTAAACAGTGCCTATCGCAACTGGATGCTTAAAAGACTGATCCTTATGTAACCTACACTTTGATTCACCCTACAAAAGAGTTCACGCATTGAGGTATCAACCGATAATACAATAATAAGAATAAAAGTTAAATAGAAAATATATCAATTACCATAGGAATAGGGACCCTGGGGACGGAACCACAACTATCCTTCATGCTTGGGCTTTCACAACTACCCTACAAAAGAGTTCACGCATTGAGGACTGAACCACAACTATCCTCCGCGAAAGAGTGTAAGCTGCTGGAGGTAAATAAGTGCGATATCATCTCTCGATAGGTGCTAACTCTTGTCTTATTCCCAATTTAAGCATATCTAACATTGAATTGACACTATCCTTACTTTTTCCTTGCATATTTAGCAAAGTGCCAATTAGGTTATCACAGATGTTTTTTTCAATATGCATCACGTCAAGAAAGTGTCTAACGTATAAGGACTTCCAATACGGGAGTTCGAAGAATATGGATTTCTTCTTCCAACCACTTGTCAACATATTTTTAGCAAAAGGCTTGCCAAAATCATTCTCCAACGCTTTCACCTTTTCAAAAACCTTAACCCCAGTCATCATCCTCGGTGCCCTACCTTCTTCTGAGTTCCCGTTAAAAGCCTTTTTTAACTTTCTCCAACGATGTTTTAACGGCAAAAACCTCCGATGTCCCATGTAGACATTTTTCTTACAATGATCTAGTCGCACCGAATGAGTCTCATCTTCACATATAGGACAGGCACCATATCCTTTGATGCTATATCCAGACAGATTACCATATGCTGGGAAAGCATTTATTGTGCCAAACAACATGGCTCTCAATTTAAAATTTTCTTCCTTAAACCCATCATAAACAATTGCACCCGTATTCCACATATGCATAAGGTCTTCAATTAAAGGATTCAAGTACACATCTATATCATTGCCGGGCTGTCTAGGCCCTGAAATTATCATGAAAACCATCATAAATTTGCGTTTCATAATCAAATTTGGGGGAAGGTTGTATATCATCAAAATAACAGGCCATGTGCTGTGAGTACTACTCTGAACTCCATGCGGATTGATTCCATCAGTTGCCAATGCAAGCCGTAGGTTTCTTGGTTCTTCACCAAAGTCAGGGTACTCGATATCAATTTTTTTCCATTGAGGAGCGTCTGCAGGGTGCCTAAGTTTGGTGTCTTTAATCCTCTCATCTGTATGCCATGTCAAAAGCTTTGCAATCTCCGCATTACTAAACATGCGCCTGAACCTTGGAATGATCGGAAAGTACCACAAGACCTTCGAAAGGACTATTGCCTTTCTTTCCATATCGAGATGTGTCGCATTTAGGATACTTTTCTAATGACGCATACTGGTTCCTGAATAAAATACAGTCATTCGGACATGCATGTATTTTCTCATAATTCATACCGGTGGATCGAAGAATTTGCTTCGCCTCATATGTTTTCGAAGGGAGTACGTTTGCTTCTGGAAGTATATCTCGTAGAAGGGAAAGCAATGCTGTGAAACTTAAATCACTCCAACCATGCCGCGCCTTTAAGTTATACAATTTCAGCACCGCCAGCAACCTTGTGTATTTGGTGCATCCGACATACAATGGTGTCTCAGCATCGCTCTTCAGTGTTTGAAATATTTCAGGATTCTCCTTACCCACCACATTTAACATTTCTTCAAAGTCATCGCAGTCATCAGACATGTCTGTGTCAAACACATTTGAAGCGCCACTTACATTATGGACCCGGTCTTTGCATGCATCTTCATAAGTCTCACCATGCTTTGTCCATCGTGTATAAGATTGATAGATTCCATAACAAAATAAATGACCCAACAAGTCAAGAGGACAAAGACGCTTTCCATAACAGCAAGACATGCAAGGGCATATGATTTTGTTAGGATCTTTTGCATGATCAGTTGCAAATCTAACAAACTCTTTTGCTCCATCTAAATACTCCCTTGAACAACGGTTAGAGAACATCCATTTTCGATCCATCCTTCCAACCTAGCTACTAAAGAAAGGAAAGTAAAAAGATATATGACTTACGCATTAGGTAGTTACCTTACAATATTTGCCTTTTTAAAAAAAAATCGACAACACAACGGCTTAAAAAAGAATATTACCGGGCTTAAGGCCCCTACTTTAACTAGAAAAATGGATAGCCAACTAAATAATTAGCATCAACTCAATAACGAACAGAAAAAGACAGTACAACTCACATCCAATTCCACAATGCAATAATTTTATAGGGTTAAATTAACAGAGCACAGAGTTTTGTCTTAATTGGCACCTAACATAAAATGTACCTAAATGCATATAAAAAAAAGTATCTGAATGACTTCTCTGACTTGTCTTTTGGTGGACAACCAAAATATGGATAAGACAAATAATGCTTTTTGAAATTCCTACAACATTTAAACAAGTACTAATTAAGAAAGAACTTACAACATTCCACCCAAATATATACTTAAAGCAACTATTATAAAGAAAGCATCCGAAACTTTGAATCCTCTAATTTCGAACATTACCAAATGTCAAAAGAACATGTAAAAATCATACCCAATATAGACTCGATTGTGGGGTCGAATCTGCAATTTTTTATTCTCATGAGAATAAAAAAATGCTTAACTATAGGACCACCGATTCGAGAGTGGTGAGAATAAAAAAAATACTTGACTATGGGACCACCAATTCGACAGTGGGGTTGCAATTCAAGAGTGTGGGGTTGCTGGATTTTGGGTGTGGGGTAGAGGCAAAGGTATTTAAAGCTGAACAAAGTGAGAGAAGATCAGAGAAACTTACAAATCAAAAGTTCCTCTCGCGCAACAAACAACGAACAGAACAAGAACACATAAAACGAACTCTGTCCAGAACAAAATGCAACGACAAGATCAGTTTCAAGGAACGATATCAAAGCAAAACAAAATGCATCTGCGAGTCATTACCAAAACGCAGCGTAGACTTCGAACTCTGTCCAGAACAAAATGCAGCGACGAGATCAGATTGAATGCAGCCAAAACGCAGCAAAAGACCAGCAAACTTCGAATACAAACTTCGAACACAATGAATCAAACTTCGAATACAATGAATGCAGCGTAGAACAAGAACGCAGGACCAGCAAACTTCGAATCTGGACAAGAACGCAGAACAAGAACAAGAATGCAGGACCAGCGTAAAACGAACTTGGAACAGATTTGGATCTGACAGAACAAGAACGAACTTGGGACAGATTTGGGCAGAACAAGTCCAGAACAAGAACGAAACTGGACAAGAACGAATCTGGACGGATTTGGGCAGATTTGCGTAGAATCTGGACAGATTTGGATCGAACAGATTATTTGGGCAGAACAAGAACTTGGACAGATTATTTGGGCAGAACAAGAACTTGAACAGATTTGCGTAGATTGCCGCGTTGTCCAGAACTGTTCTATCGAATTTGGGACTGTTCTATCGAATTAGGAGGCAAATAATTAGGGCTGCGCGGGCTCTGAATGTTTGTTAGCTAAGGTGCCGTTTCCCACTCTAAACGGCACCTTAGGGTAGTTTAATTACTTAAAATATATATATACCTATTGTGCCGTTTATTCCATAAAACGGCACAATAGGTATTATCTTTTTTTAAAAAAAACATTATGGATATATTTTAATTTGCGCGGGATCTGAATTTTACTACCTATTGTGCCGTTTCTTTCAAAAAACGGCACAATAGGTTCATTTTAAAAAAAATTAAAATATTGAATTTTATTTTCTGTGCCGTTTTTTATAATAAATGGCACGATAGATATATGATCAATTTCCTGTTGCGTTTTGTAGCAAAAACGGCACAATAGGTTCATATTTTTTAAAAAAAATTAAAATATAGAATTTTATTTCCTGTGCCGTTTTTTATAAAAAAAAACGGCACGATAGATATATGATCAATTTCCTGTTGCGTTTTGTAGAAAAAACGGCACAATAGGTTCATTTTTTTAAAAAAATAAAATATAAAATTTTATTTCCTGTGCCGTTTTTTGATAAAAAAAAACGGCACAATAGATATGTGATCAATTTCCTGTTGCGTTTTTTATATAAAACGCCACCTAATTGGCGCCACAATAGCCCTATTTTGTAGTAGTGCAAGCTCAGGGGATTTCGCCCACTCACCACGGTGAGCTCCGACGCAAACAAGGTAGAAAATGTTTTAACTTCACTCATTGCTAGTTCACTGGAGCGAATTGACGGCGAGCAGTGTTATTTTGCAGTCAATAGGAAATTTCATACTTGCATGAGTTTAGCCCAATTAACTCGCGAAATCTCTAAAAGTGTGAATAATAATCTTGCCACGTGTCATCCCTAACCAAGAGAGCATCTTCTCAATTGCATACCATAATATAAACCCTTTGTATCCCAAAAATGCCAAAAACAAATCTTTAATTCCATTTTATGAAAATAATAAAAATATCATACTTCCAACCATAGTTATATAGCTTTCATTGCATTTAATTTCCCTTGATAATATAACACTCCTTGAGAGATGATCCGGGATCACACTACTACTGTAGTGCATTCCTTAGTTTTACAAATAACTTGCATTTGACACCAAAGTATATATCCTTATGCCACTTCAGCAGCACTTTTCTTCTTTTCTCTATTTCCAAAGTCGTTTAATATTGTTTTTTTTTGCCCCAAAATAAGGTAAACTTGATTAAGGAGAAACTAAAGCGTTGGGGTGAATAACTATAATATTTACAAATCGAAAGGGAGAGTGAAGCGTTTAGAGAATGGGAGATTAGTTGTAATTTTTTGCTAAAAAAAAAAAGAAAGAAAGAGAAAATGTGTAGAGGTGAAGACAAAGAAGCGGTATATCATATCATCTGACATTTTTTATTGAAAAAAAAAATTGTCGAACATGAAACTCATTCTCATCACGAAAAAGTCTTCTTCATAAATTGAAAATCGTTTTTTAATGAACAAGTACTAATGTAGCACTTGAGTAAATACTTTTTTTCTTATAGTATTTTGATCATTTTTTTATATTTTTTGTAGTATTTTGATAAAAATGCTGGAAAGTAAGATATCAAACAGGTCCAAAGAGATAAGAGTTTGGCTAATTTGAGAAAATAAAATTAACATTCCCTCATTGGCATCTATAATTTTTTTCCCAATGCCTCTTTAATTTATTTTTATAACTTAAATTGGAATCAAACGCGTACGTAACCAACAAAGTGTTGGTTCATATGAAACGGACTTGGATGAGATCCTTTAAACATCTTGTAATGTTCTTAATCCTTGGGCAATGTGTAAGAAAAAAACATGGTTGGTTGGGTCTTCGCCTTTGGTGTCTGACAGCACCGCAAGAGATCAATGCCTCGCTATTCAGATGGGGGATACTGTTGTGTTACAAAAAACGCACATAATTACAGTGGACAAGATATGGGCCGGGTATCGACATGTGGTATTGGAATATGATTGTGGAACTCGACATAAAATAATTTTTCTTTTCTTTTTTCAATTCTTCTCGATCTTTTTAATTTTAACCTTCTCTTGTCACACATTACCAACAGTAGATTTTTCAAATAGTATTTGTTTATTAAAAAATTATTAGGAAAGTAAGATATCAAACAAGTCCAAAGAAGATTAATAATGATTTTAGAGAAATGGGTTTGACTAACATGAGCCGACAAAAATGGCATTCATCCAATGGCTAAGATTAGAATAGCTCTTATTGTTTTATGCTTTAGTAGGGGATAACCGAGTTGGATTTCTCTCATCACCATTTTATTTAATCTGCCATTGAATAAAAAATTATGAATAGTTGATACGTAATGTTTTAGAAAATTATTTTTAAAATATTTATAAATTAATTTTTTATAATACAGGTGTAATCACAGTCTATATTAAAATTTAACTGGTGAAAATGATTTATTTATATGTTTGAAATATTATAAAATATTTTATAAGATATTACATTTAGAACATTCATTTTTAAATCTAAAAGATAGATAAATTTTAAAAAAAATGTAAGGGATAGATTATGAGAAGAATATGAAAATAAAATTATAAAAGGATCCCCTTCCACGATAACCACACTTTGCCCCCTCAACCATAAAAACTTTAATCTGGTTAAAGCAAATATTCATGTTTCCAGAAAATTAAACTGGTAGAAAGACGTGGCACCTTTTCAGTACACGTGGCAAACAAAGCACCACATGTCGATCACATACTATGCCACCTACTTCTTTCAGCATGCTGCATATTGAAAAGCGGTGGTGATAAAACGATTCAATCTTCTATAACTCTTCACATATATTATTCTTCTCAATCTTAGTGAAGAAGAAGATAAACACACATACACACAAATCAATCAAACAAACAAACATTTCCGAAAATCATGGCAGCCATGTTCATCACAAGAACTGTTCTCTTCCGTTTCTCAAAGTCATTCCCTCAAGCAATCTTCCTCAGATCATCTTCCCTCAAACCCTCCAGAGTCGTCTTTGCCTCTTCTACTTCCAATAATAATTATTCACACGTATGTATACGCTTCTTCATTATTACAGTCAGAAAGAGCTCAATATATTTTTGTTTTTGTAAATACTGATTATTTTGTTTTTTTTATTTTTCTTATTTTCAGTATAGAAATACAGCAGAAGGAGCAGATGCGAGAGTTTGGTCATATGATCCTGCAAATGCGAGACGTGAAGAAGATGACAATAGAGACATGGGAGATAGGATAAGAGAAGGAGCAGAAGAAGCAAAAGAGAGAGGTAAAGAATACGGACACGAAGCGAAGGAGAAGACGAAGGACATGGCAGAGAGAACAAAACAGTACGCTCATGATACTAAAGAAGAAGCCAAAGATGCTGCAGAAACCATGGCAGATAGAGCCAAAGAAGGAACCAACAAAGCTTCGGAGAAGGCGAGAGATTACGCCTACGACGCGAAGGACACGGCGAAGGATGCGGCGGATACCGTGGCCGATAAGACCAAGGAAGGGGCTCATAAGGCGGCGGATACGGCCGGGTATGTGAAGGAGAGGACGAAGGAGAACGTGTCCGGTGCGGCGGAGAAGACCGCGGACATGGCGCAGTCGGCGACGGAGAAGACGGCGGACACGATGAAGTATATGGGGGAGAAGGCGAAGGAGACGGTGCAGGGAGCGTGGGGGGCAGCGAAAGACACAACGCAGAAGATTAAGGAGACGGTGGTTGGGAAGGATGAGAGTGATGACGACGAAGACGATAAAGGTGGCGGCGAGTGGAGGAAGGGGGAGGCACTAGATGAGGATGTTAAGGAATTGAGAAGAGAAGCTGGGAAGGGATATGATGAAAGGAAGGGTTATTAGGTGAAAGATGAAGAAGGGTACTTTTTCATGGTTTTTCTTTTTAATTTCTGAAAATAAGTTTGGAAATAGTACTAAATATTTTATGGTGTCTGTTTGTTTATTTTGTAGTAGTGGGTTTTTTGTGATGGCAAAATCCTATATGGTATGAGTATTATCTACTATTGTAAATATGTTTTTCATTCAGTTTTATAGAAATAAATATAGGGTGAGGTATTGGAGAATGAAATGTTTTGAAGATGTCAACAAGCTGCTCTTACGAGTTCTGCATTTTCTGAACAAAGATAACTTTTTTCATATATATATATATATATATAATCTTTTGACAGTTAAAAGACATTTTATCATTTCATGATTAATTTAAAATTTAATTGCTTTTTATCATTGCTATGTCTGTTCCCCTGCAAAAAAGTTTGGGACATATCTTAAGAATGTAAGAAATAAGAAAATTGCAGAACTTTTCTGTTATGTTTATGGGGATAAGGTAGAAATTTGTCCGAAGCTTTTTTAATCAGAATTTTTTTTTTATGTTCAAAATTGCTTCGAAAATTTCAAGACGTAATTTGAAACTTTCAAATAACTTTCTATAGAAATTCGAAGACGTAGCACTGTTAATATTTCAATAATAAAAGATAAAATTACTACGTTTTGAAACAAAACTTGCGGAACGAAATAGCTCATAATAAATTTTCACCTCAACCTTTTGCTTTTGGGGTGTTTACTTGAATGATCATACCCAATCACGTCATAGCAAACTAGCATTTTAGTCGAGTACAAGGCAAAACAGAATATATACCATGTAGTTATGATAAGAAACAAATATAAGGGGTATAGAAGCTAAATTAGGATATCAGGTTATCTCACAGTTGAACAAGTTTAATTGGGATCAATTATACAAAAGGATAGCGAAACTAATAATGATGTTAATAATAGAATTCAACCAGGATGTTTTAAATAGAAAAGCTACTAGAGTTATATGTGATTGTAAAGTACAAGATAAGCTAAAGTGGATGTTTTATCGAACAACCATCAGACTAATAATGTTATATATGGTAGTGAATGTTGGGATCCAAATAGATGACATGAACATAAGATGAGGCTAATAGAGATAAGAATGTTGAGGTGTATATGTATTCATACAA
Source organism: Mimosa bimucronata (assembly GCA_037074515.1). Classification (NCBI taxonomy): domain Eukaryota; kingdom Viridiplantae; phylum Streptophyta; class Magnoliopsida; order Fabales; family Fabaceae; genus Mimosa; species Mimosa bimucronata. The sequence continues at coordinate 28,992,609 of CM073438.1, read as the reverse complement.
TAAAAAATAGGTTCTGTAATGATTATATCCGAACAAAAGTCGGGGTATCTCCCATTGTGGAGAAAATGGTAGAAAATCGCTTAAGGTGGTTTGGGTAAGTTCAAAGAAGCCAATTAGTTGCACCAATAAAAAGAGTTGACTAAGTAGTGTGGAGTCCTCCCAAAAGAGGGAGAGGGAGACCGAAGAGAACTTTTAGCGTAATTATCTAACGAGATCTTTTGATCAATAATTTATTACAAAATAGGTTTTTGATAAAACACAATGGCGTTGTATGATCCATGTATTCAACCACACTTAATGGGATAAGGTTTTGTTATTGTTGTATTATTTTTTACCAACCCTCATTCTTGTTTTTCTTTTAGTTAAGAAAATTATCTAAATCCTTCCGCGCCCTTAGATCGCTAAGCATATATTAAATGAGCATCGATTAAAATATTAATACGTTATTTATTTTTAAGAAATATGCGTTAGTTTTTTGTCTTAATTATTCGTTCAGCTTGATAAAAGAGTTCATCTTAAAAAAAAAATTTGATTTGGTTAACATATTCTTTAAATGAAAAATATACACAATATGATTTACAAGGGAACTTTTAAAAAAAATTATAAATTTAAAAAATAAAATAGTTGAAGTCTTATATTAAAAATAAAAAAAACTATTCAACTAATTCTAAAAAAGTGAAGGGTTTTATCAATCTCTAATTTTTTGAAAAAAAAGAATAAAATTCAGTTTTGTATATGTCTTATATACTCCTCTGGTCCTATTTATAGGGCAGAGAGAGAAGTTTTTTTAATCTTATATATAAGTCATCTTATTAAATTGTTTATGTGAATGTACAAGTTTACTTTCATTTATTATATATTGACTTTATTTTCATGTGATATGGTGGATATTAAATATGGGTAAAGTTAGAAATTTGTTGAATTTTAATGGAAAGTTAATGAGCTTTAGGATTTTCCTTCTTCTTTATTGAATATGCTGGTAGTGACTTATAAATAGGACAGAGGAGTATATATTTTTTAAAAATTTCTTATATCAAAACACAAAGATACAGTAAACTTAAAATATTAAAAGAAACGCAGGTAATTAAGTCATAATGTGGGATAATATTTCTTATTTCTCTAAAACCCCATTTTTGGAGAGGGGATGAGAACAAAGAAAAAATTATTTAAAATCAAAATCCAACGAGGAGAAATTCGGATGCAGCAGTGGAGATAAATGTGTTTGCTTACCTTAATGGACCTAAGTGTTTCTAACTAAAGGTTCTCTAAAACGTTAACTAGAATATCTTTCTTCTGACCTGGCCCACTGTTTTTATGTCACAAATTCAAGCCCATCAACTTGCAACCTTGGCCCACTGTTTTTATGTCACAAATTCAAGCCCATCAACTTGCAATCTTGGCCCACTGTTTTTGTCATTATTTATTCCCTCCAGTTCGATTCAAAGTATGAGGGCTAGTGGAAGTGTGGAATAGTTTCTTTGGGTCATAAATACAAGACCTCAATTTGCCTAATCTCCCAAATTTATAATTTTATTTTAATAAAATATTTTTATTAATTGCACATATCAAGAGCGTTTTCTATCAAGGAAATAATTACTATGCAAAATAATTTAAAGGGACGCTCTAAGAAAACCAATACATTATTTTTCTTTTCTTCAAATAACCAATTCAATTATTTTTCTTAGTTACTGTATAGTTTCAATATTATTAGTTTTAACTAGGAGGTATTCGTTTATTAGTGTCTCTTCATTTGCTTTTCTTTCAATCACACGCTTTCTTACCCTATTTGTTACTTCTCTCTTGTTCCATGTCACCACTTCAGACTTCTAGCCTTCCCTCTTACCTCTTGTAAAATGGCAATATTTTGTTGTAATAGTGATAACATATCACTCCTGAAACAAAGAATTATGGGACTGATTATTTTGGGTGAATACTCCTATAGGTACATAAAACACTCACATAGAAGGTATCCTTGGGGGTGTTTCACCAAGAACCACACACATACACCCCATGATGATACCAATGCAAGCTTTTTTTTGGAGAAAGAAAGTCGCTGAAATGTTCGCCTTTTATTAAAAGATAAATAAACTTTTGGAACATAAAGCCGACGAATTGAAGTGAAACCAGCAACACATCTATCACACGGAGTGAACAAATTTGAAACAAAAATCCACATTTAAGATAAACGGCCGGAAATTAGAGGACGATGAATGGCCAAGAAGCATTAAAATTGTCGTTCGTTCTTTTGATTTCTCATTGTCAATAGTTGTGGATTTGTCTGTTTACTTTTCTTACCAACCTATTGGTATTATGATTGAGTAAATAGTCATAAAAATTTATGAAATGCACGTTTTAAACCTTTTTTTTTTTTTTGCCATTTGAAAATGTTACAATGGTAAAGATGTCAATCTTTGGTTTGGAGGTTTCATGATTTTATATAGATGTTTGTTTAGTAGAATTTTGGTATCCATAATTACCAGTAAACAAAGAGCCACGAATTTATACCAAAAGTCCATTCACCCCATTTTTTTTTTGTAGGTGCCAAATTACATATAAACTTTTAAAAGGAAACAATATGGGTTAATCTCTATTATATTGAGGAATTACTTGACTGAAAATGCTTACATGGGAGTTGATGTGGTCATTATAATTTCTAGTTGGTATGCAGTGGAGGGGTAAAAAAAGAAAACAACATGTCTTTAATATTACTTTATTATTTACAAGCCTACCCCTATCTACGATTTTGTAATGTTGTGAGCCTGTCTCTCCACCATCACGTAAAAAGTTCACAAGCTCTCCCTTCCCTTCAACTATACAAAATCCGACAACAAAACTTGTCTCCTTCCTCTCTTACACAAAACCTGTTTTCAAATAATGTTGACACGCCTGCTTACTCTGTTCAACAAACATCAATCTAATTCAATTGTCCATTTCATCTCTCTCGCCAAGCTTGCCTTTCAAGATATCAATATCTCACTTCACCTTGTCTCCTTACTCTCTTCGGCAAATCTATGCATCTTTAAATGATACCCCTGCTTTTGTTTTCAAAGGATTTTGACTCCTTATAATACTAGATCAAATTAGGAAAGAGAAAGATGGTGACATTGTCTTCATTGGAGCCAATGAGATCGACTGTGTGTTATTAGTGAGCATTAGAAAATTTCAACATCCTACTTTCATTTTCAAAATAATTTTGACACCATACTTCTCCATTTTCCCCTTTTTTTTTCCTTCTTTGCAGTAGGGCTGCTAGTTTGATTATTGTTTTTTATTTCAATTTGATTAAGACTTGATCTAGGTAAATTGATTGGATGCTATTGTTAGACTAAATTTTGAGTTAGCTTTTGGTAAATTATTATATTTGAACCAGGGTGATGATGGGGCAAGTTAATGATGAAAAAGATGCAATGAATGTTAATACAAGGTGGAGGGTTAATGATGGTGGATGCGGTTTAGGGTGTGGCGATCCACCGTGGCCAGGAGTATTTTGATGGACACTTGGGGAGATAATTTGGATATGAAATTGCAGCGAAGATAAGAAAATGAACGCTTATGGTGGCTTCAAATCATATAAAACTTGATAAAAGTTAAATTTTATGTTTTTTATTTGTGAGTTTAAGTGAGGTGGCACTCTATTTACATGAGTTTTTCTTAATTTTTCCCTCTACTATGAGCTAGTCGATTAAGAAATTATGATCGCCACATCAACTTCCATGTAAGCATTTTTAATCAACTAATGGTGTTAATATTTTTGACCCATTTTGAGAGCTACCTCAAAATATATGGTGATAGGCCTCACTTTGATTAAAAGCTTGTATCTTTTGTACCGTAAATCATATATATCTCATAGACCAAATTCAATTCACTTGAATATTTTGATCACATTTTCCCAATCAATGAGCGTTTTATGAAACTCTTGCATTGTGAACTCTTTGATTCCCAACACATACAGTTTTGATGGTAGCATTTCTTTACTCAATTTATTACAATAACTTCCAATTTGTCTCAATTTAGAGGTCTATAGACGCTCTAGATTGTTGAACATTTCAAAACTAAGGTAATCAATGTCTAATTTGTTTTTGGATTTTTGATGTGCAAGACAGTTCAAGCCATCTAATTGAGTGCAACTTTCAATGTATTTGCTCAAATTCATTATTTGTAATTTATTTTATGAGCTTGTAACGGTAACTTCTGGTACAACAAGTATAATAGTCACAGCCAGTTGTGCTTGTTTCTTTCCTTTTCCTTCTCAGTCTTAACTTTGCCTTTTTTTCTTTTATTCTTTTTTATTTGCAATTGTTTGCATTTTTTGTTCACACATCCCAATGCTAATTTTTCTAGTCTAGCTGTCCCTTTATTCTCCTTCCAGTTAAAGTATTCCTTTAAATTGCATTTCTTCTTCTCTTTCTAAATTCATATGCAGTTCAGAGAGCACTCAGCTTAAAAACTTTGTTCAGATTGCTCTTCTTCATCTATCAATAATCTCACAATTTTCCCTTTTTCATCAAAATATGGATCCTCCTCAAATGCATCAAAATGTGAATCCTACTCAGATCTTTCATTTGGCATCTAATGAACATTTAAAACTTTCAACTTCCTTCTTACCATATGTTGAGAACGCAATAATCCAGAATAAGGATACGGTTTTGCAAGAGAATGATTCGCCCTTTCCTTTTTATCCTGTGTGTTCATCTCCCATTACAGCTTCAGAATCAACAGATGATCAGAGTGGAAGAAATAAGACAGGAGCAATGATGAGCAAAATTGCTAGGAACATAAGAAAACAAGCCAGAGAAAGAAATAGAAGCTCATCAACTACTAAGGTTTCTTCAATCTTAGAACATGAAATCATGGAGGACATTATTGTTCACAAGAATGAGATTCATAGCACAATTCCCACTACTCTACTCTCTCTTGATGGGAAGGTGGGTTTATTTGGAAAAAAATAGAACTTGAAATTGTGTCAATTTTAACAAGAGAAAAAATAGATTTAATTATCTAGATTTTATCATATCACATTTCTCTTCTTGACATGCTTGACACTTTTTAATGATTTTTCATTGTTTGAGGACAGATACTCAAAAAGTTGTTGACGAAAAAGTTGAAAACCAGTGATGTTGGCTTTATGAATCGTATTGTCCTTCCCAAGGTAACATTATTCTCATCAATGACAGAGTTATTCAAACTTTTGTTGATAAATTTTGCACTAACAACTAGTATATGCTAATAACAACTCTTATATGTTAAAATCAAGTTATTTACGAACCATTCATGATAAAGAGTAATAGTTTCCTTCTTTTCTTTTCATTTTGTGTATGATAAACATGACATTAATTATATCAATTAGAAGGAAGCTGAGAACAACCTTCCAGCTCTCTCCAACAAGGAAGGCGTTGAAGTTGTACTCAATGATGTATATACGAACCAACAATGGAGCATGAAATACAGGTGAGAAAAGCCATTCCAAAATATTCTAAATATGATTTCTGTGATGTATATTTATTATCATTCCTATTCTAATATGCTCTTATAACATATCACTAATAACATAGGTACTGGTGTAATAACAAAAGTAGGATGTATGTTCTTGAAAATTCAGGTAAATATCATTTCTTATTTGCTTCCATTTAGTAATTCATTGCCAAGCTCTTGAATTTGAGATCTAAAAATTAATTTCTTTTGGGCAAATGTGCAAATTTACCAATGACATTTATCAAGATTAGCGTCTGGCACAAAAAAGTTTTTTGTGGTGCTTAAATACCAAAAAAGTTTTAAAATTGTGCAAATTTAACAAAACTGTTATATATAAGCAAACGGCCTTTACTTTTTGAGGAAGAAATCAGGTGGGACCCACGAGAAAAAGGTCACAAAAGTTTGGTTATAGATAACGGTTTTGTTAAATTCGCACCATTTTTAAAACTCTTTTGGTATTTAAGTACCACAAAACACTTTTTTGTGCCAGATGCTTTTCGAGTAATTGTCCATTAGTAAATTTGCACATTTCCCATTTCTTTTTAACGGAACAGGGGATTTTGTGATGCATTATCAATTGCAACTTGATGATTCTATCGTACTTTTTGAGGATGAACAAAAAAATCTTGTGAGTCTACCTTTAAACACTAATTATTAATTACTTGATTTTCATTAAGCATCTTTCATTGAGATGGAAGCCATTGTGTATAGCTTTGTTTGGTGATTTCACGTTGCTTGCCATGACAAATATGGTACTCCTCTTGTCCCATTTATAGGGCAGAGAGAGGAGGTTTTATTTGGTTATATATATAAATCACTTTATTAAATATTTCATATAAATATACTAGTTTAATTTACCTATCATTTATTATGTGCTTGACTTTATTTTCATGTGGCATAGTAGATATTAAATATGGGTAAAGTTGAAAATTTGTTAGATTTTAATGGAAAATTAACGAGGTTTAAGGTTTTCCTTGGTCTGTGTGAAATAAGTTGGAAGTGACTTATAAATAGGACTAGATGAGTGACAATTAGAGAAACAGACTGGATGGTCTAACCAATAATTAGTTATTGAAACTTGCAAAACATTGTTTTGTGGTAAGTAGAAGTATTCCACTATTAGAGGGAGGGAGGGAGGGAGGGAGGGATGAAAGGGGTCCCATGAGTCTAATGAGATTCCATTCTTGATTTATGCAAAAACAAAGCAAACGGTTAAACCTACAGTTGTTTCTTATCTTTTCATTATTTTATGGCTGATTTCAAGTAAGAAATGAACAAAAAAAAAACAACACACTAATTTATAAATTGGGTTCTTTTCCTCTTTGTATAATATCAATAGGATAAAAAATAATTGGATCAAGTTGCCAAATGCCTCGTAGCTTAGTGGTATGGAAGTTCCCCATTAAATGAGCGGTTGCATAAAATTCTATTTGTATTTTTAGGCTATTAGTTTCTGCCCCTTTAATTTCAAAAAAAGACTAGATTCCTCAATCTCTTCATTTATACAATTATACATGGTTTTTTTAGTAAAACAAACATGTCATTTATAAGTCATAAACAATACGTAATTCATTTCAAATACAATGAAACACCAAGTACCAACTAAATTTTTGAACTTTTGATTACCAAAAGTGTGGCTTGTTTGAACCTTTGGTTACTTTATAATTGTAATATCAATAGTGGATTTACCTAACAAGTTAGTGAATATAAAAGCCTAAATATAAAACCCAACTTAAATGATGCTAGATACCTTTGGCCATGTTTGGTGTCCAAGAATTTCGAAAAGTTGAAACTGGAATTAGAATAGGATTTATAGCAACATAATCAAATTTGCTTCAACTGAGTAGCTATTACTTTCAAACTCAATTCCAACAATGCAAGCATAGTCTAATTCCAATACTATTTATAGCCAAAGAATAAGATTATATTCCACATGCTTACCACTTTACTTCCAACCTCTTGTTCACAATGTATTTATGCTTTTCTTGTTCTTGTAAATTTTGCAATGAAATTTTATGTAATTTCTAGGCTTTGTATTTAAAATTTTGCTTTGAATTCAATGGTGGTGGGTTTTTCCATGCAAAAAAAGGTGTTGGGTTTTGGTGGGGTTCTAAATCTCTGGCAGCTAATCATTATATTTTATTTATTATATGACTTTATTATTAGCTAGTCACCTTATGCACCATATATATTTATACGAGGAATCAGTATCTGTTACCAAAAAAGAAGCAAACACCAGAAGTAGTTGATCAGTGTCTCCTATCAAACAAGAAAGATGAGAAACATGACAACTCAAATAATATAGATAACTCCATTGATCTACCATACCTACAAGAGACGAATTATGAAGATGAAATGTCTTTGGGTAAGTTAACTGATGAAATACTCAACCAAAAGGATCAAGAGTCTTCTTCACTCATGCTTTCAACCATATACAATGCTTTTGGAGGCTCATCTTCAAATATAGAAATGCTTCCCAGTAATTATTCATCTCAAAAGGTATCACTACAGAATGGAACAGAAGAAGGAAACTTATTAGGTCAAGTGGACCCCACATCCTCCTTCCAACATAGTGACTTAGATGATTTCTTTGAAGGCCTTGATATGTCTCAGTCTGGCTATAACTTTCTTCATGATGAGCACGATGCCAACAACTTGGGATAGTTTTAAAAAAGCATTTTGATTTGTATTTTTCATTCTATAGAACATATTTCATGAAATTATTTTGCTTATTGTTTATGAAATGAAATTTGGAATGTTTGTGTCATCTACAAATCAAAAAGCACTTTAATTTAGAAGCTTTGTTGCCAGGTGGACATCAAGTTGACTTACTAATTATCTTGTATTAATATGATTATAGGATGAGAGGATAATTTTTAGTCTTATTTAGTTATTTCAAAATGATAATGACAAGAGATATAGTAAATTAAGATATAATGATGTCAATGTAATTGTGATATTTATTCATTTTCTTTAATTTTTTCATATTTTCTCTTCTTCCTCCAAATAATAGAGGTGATATTATCTTTTTAGTTTATTTTCTCTCCTTGCGTTTCCTTTACTACTTATGGCTAGGCTATCACATTGGAATTTCGATTAAAAGCTCAAACACTTATTATTTGAACATGTTGCATTATTCATAACTACTAATGAGCATTGGCCTTTATAAAGATCTTACAGAACAAGTAGATCTTGAACTTACAACTAAATCTAAGTTACTTGATAATGAGTATAACAGACATGGTGACAACATGGAGGCCACTCGAGGACAACTTATTAGAGACACTTGAACAAATGAGAATGGGTTAAATTATCAAAATAGGCTAATTAAGCATGGTGATTGAGCTTGCTACTTAAACTTTAGGATTTGATGTTATCAAGCGTACTTTTTATTTTAATAAGTTTCAAGTTTACACTTGGATTATTTTTTGCTTTCCAGTTTGGAATTTGATTATTTTAAGTGTGATATCTATTTTAATAAGATTCAACAACTTTAAGTGTTATAGTATTGAACCTAATGAATATGTCATAGAACATACAAGTAGATCGTAAACTTCTAATTGAATCTGAGTTACTTGATAATATCCATAACTGACATGGTGATGATGAGTAGGCTACCCAAGGACAACTTATTAGATATACTATAACAAATGAGAAGTGGTTAGATTATCAAAATAAGCTAATCAAACATGGGGATTGATTGAGCTTATTGTTTAAACTTTTGGATTTGATGTTTTCAAGCATGCTTTGTATTTTAACAAGTTTCATGTTTAGACATAAATGTGATTTTTTTTTGTTTTCCAATTTGAGATTGATTATTTTAAGTGTGTTATCTATTTTAATAAGTTACAACAACTATAAGTGTATTATACAAAATTCAATGGATTGTGAATTCTTCTTAAAATTAATTGTAGTTAAATAATTAGCGACAGAATTCCTAATTTAGTGATATAATTTGGTCTTTACCGATGTTATTTCGTCGCTAAATTATGTCGGTAATTCACAATTCTTTTTAGTGAGATATCTTAAATATGGGATTCATCTAATATTTTTTAAATGTTTTGATTTATACCTATACTAATAGCATGCAACCAAAATCAATAGCAAAAAGCAAACTTTGAATCCGAGAAGGGCCATGAATGACTATCTAGTGGACGCTTCTATGGAACAACTGATAATTCATATTTTTAACATGTTAAAGTGTGCATTTTGGAATTAAATTTGTGGATTAAATAGGTAAAAATTGTATTATGGATTAATTAATTGGTATGTGCACTTAAATGTGGAATTATAGTTGAAAATGTGGTTTGGTCAAATTATGTGAATTCCAAAAATACCCCTGCCTTAATATCTACTGTGTAAATTTACAGGGGCAAATTTGTAAAGAAAGGGAATCAATGGAAAGAAAAAAAAAGGGATATTAAAGTATACATTTGATTATCTAATTTGACGTTAAGTTTTGGCTTGATCTTTAAGTTTATGAAATATATTTGTTGTCTCTTAATATTAACATCTTTAATCTCTCTTTATAAAAAATGTTGAATCAACAAATATATTATTGACTTGGCAAATTTATATATGGAAAATGGATCGGGCTGGTCCTTGACAAGCTAAAGCCCAAAAAAGTTGGGCACATATAACTCATTCATAGGCTAAAGCCCAAACAAATTGGTCATATATAACTCAGTCACCTGACATACTCCTCAAGTTGAAGCATGTCCCTCAAACTCACAGGCTTGATTGATCCATGGGCATTAGGCCTTTTTCAATATTTTCAATATTGTTTTACTTATTTTAAAATAGACAAAAATAAAATAAAAGATCTCATAAACTTTGTAAATCATATCATAAATATTAGCAAATTAAATTGTCAAACTAAATCCAAATAATTAAAAGTAAATTAAATCAAAATGTTATTTCGAACACTAATAGAAAAAATTATTAATAATCGTATAAATATTTTGATGTTTTTACAACACACAAGATCGTAGAATTTCTGAATGACTAAAACAATTTCAAATAAAATTTTTTAATAAAAAAATTAAAATATATATTTACTAAAATGATTAATAATTACCTTAAATAAAAAAGATTGTGGGCTTAATCATGCGGGCCCTTGAGAGATAGCCTTACAGGCCAGGTCAAACAGACCAACCCCTCAATTTTTAACAGCCGGAACCTTGATTAAACAGATTCAAATGGACTGCCCCAAAGAGTTTGACCCATTTTCTTTAATTTAAGCAATTTCAATCTTTTGATATAAGGAATCTATCAATAATATCTTTCAGTTTTTATAATTTTTTTTTATGAATCTTTCAGTTTATATTTTGAATCTGGCTAAAACATTTATACTTGGAATTTTCTTTCACATTTCCTACTATATTCTTTGTCAATTATTTGGATTTTAACAATTTATTCTTCATTTCCATATTTGCATTTTAAAAAATAAAAATCATAATCAATTATTTTAAATTAAGTATTATATGTCAATATTTAATTATAGAGCAACTAATTAATTAGTTGAGTGAATTTTTTATTACTAAAATATTAACAAAGTTATCATTAAGAAACTGACAAATACTATTTTATTGATAATGATTAAAGTAGTTCATAAATTTTAAGAAGTAAATCGAAACTTAAAAGGTGTGTACACTATACAGGCATTAAAACCGGTACTGGTTGATAATAATAAAAAAATGTTATTCATACGTATACGGACAAATGAAATCGGAAAATAAGAGTGTGGGGGCCGTGTGGGATTATTCTCTATTCGATTCTTTTTTTAAAAAAAAAGGAAAAGAAAATAACATAGGCTTTCCTACATCTTATATATAATATGGATCCACAACATTCCTATCGCATATTCTTCCACCAAATTATATTTTATTGTTCCTTTGGTCAATCCCCACTTCCATCCATCATATATGACCTGTTTCATCTCTCCTCTATAACCGAGAAATGAACAGAAGAAGCTCGAAGCATGGAATTGAAAATGGATCCTAATTATAGGCCAGGTTAGCTGCACAAAAATTTATCTAAACTTCATACTATCCATTTTCCACTCATTATTTGTTTCTCACAGGGTGATATCTTCTGCAGATTTAAGTCAGGGGACAGATTGAGTTGTGGGTTTGATTTTGGATCATTGCTTTGCTGAAGAAAGAAAAAGAGCAGTTTGGTGCATTTTTTGTGAGGTAATTCCATCTTGTTTGACATTAGAAATTTTGGTTTCTGTATATTTGGATCTATATATTCGAACTGGTTGATCTATTGGATGAATTGGGAAGAAAAATGTTGACGGATTGGTACTAGTGTATGTGTTGGCTTATTTTGTTTAGTTTTAAAAATGGCTACAGTATTTTAGAAGCAATGAAACAGGGCAACTGAGAATCCAATTGGAGGGGGGTCACGATGAAATTTGGCATGATATATATTATACTTCATAGAGAGGTTCTTACATCCCCTTAGTCTTGAATATAAAAGAATTAGATAACTGATATGTGAAAATTAAAGAAATTAATTAAATTAGTTATTTGTAATAAATGTATGTTGGTCATTTCTATTTAAGTGAAGAATAACTACCCATTGATAGAATCTCTCTTATTATGTGCAATAAATCGGAATACTTTGAGAAAAAAATTTAAATTTGGAAGACAAAATATATTGAATCTTATATTTAATACTAAAATAAACTCCATGTTATACCTCCTATATTTATGACAGGAGGTCGTACTAAAGTTAAAAGATGTCCTCAATTGACCCCCCAAAGGTTAGCTTAGAATCTGAGCTTCAGAAAATGTGTTTCTGTTGTCATTTCAATTGAGCCCCCAAATTCTTCACATCTGGCGGTGTGATTTAGCCATAAAATTTTAATGGCATAAAGATGTATAGAGCCTTAAAATAAGCCAAAATTGGGTCCCATTCCAATCTTTATAGCTAGTATGTTATGAATTGTTCGAAGTTCAATTTAATTATATATCAAAACTTTTACAGCAGATACAGCATAATAGCTATAACTTTGATGAATTTTTTTGGTACCTATATGTTAAATTTGGTGAATTTTATAGTTCATTAGGTTAGGAAATAATCAGGAATTTCAGAGTATGCTCAATGTTGGTGATATGATCAATGCTTACAATGCTGTTTAGTTGTTGGATTTGGTGCTCTCATTCCTTTATGTATGAGAATGCTTCTGGAAATTATGATACATCCATGAAATTTTGGTTCTTCAATGACCTTGAACTGATTTCATGAAAACTTTGTTCATAATACTTCCTTCACCGGTCCTTAATAAAAGAATTATACAATTAATTTGCAAATATGAAAGAAATTTAGTTATTTATAAAAAGTATGAGTTGGTTTTCTTAAACTGCCTTGTTTAACTATCATTGGATAAAAATCACCTTAATATATGTAATCAATATAAATATCTAGAGTACTATCTGTAAATCAGTTCTCACAATTGAAAGTCGTGCCTTCGGTAGTCAATATATTTGAAAAACTATTGTGGTATCTTAGATAAAATTAGATGTTGCAGAATTCCTCAAACCATATCGCTCAATAAAAATAGATCTATTTCTGTTAATCAATATAATGTTGTTGCACTTTTATTTCTTTTTTTTATTTTTAATATTGGTAGAACTATGTAATCCTCTTATAATTAATATCATTTTGTCTTTTTATAAAAAAAAAAAAAGATGTAGCCATATGTTATTTGAATGAAGTTTTTTTGATCAACGAATTGAATAGAGTTTGAAAGAGTCACTAGTTTTTATATTCTATATTTCTTGGTATTAATTTTATTCTTAAGTTATTTCACTTCGGTACATATTACTCATTCAATAATTTAGTCAGCCAACAATATCTTGTATTTGATTTGCATAGTTCCATACATGATGAACCTAAAATTAAAAATTCAAATTGCTATTATATATATAAGAATTTCTTAATCAATATATCAATAATGTATAGGATTGGTTGGTATGCATTATTTCAGCAGAATTATTTATAACTCTACTTGCTTACTTTTTTGTGTTGGACTGCGCGTGTATTCCACAATGTAGCGTTTTAGTTGGTTGCAAGAAGAAAAATAAAGCTGATGGCCTAACCTATGGGGTGGCGCAACTTATTCTTCATCATTATCTTTCAAGTACGAAGTCACCTTTCGTCATAGGTTTAACCTTTGACTTTCATTTGAATCATATTACAAGGTTATAGTTGAATCAAGCTTAGCAAGGTCTTCTTTCCCCATTTGAATGATATTACAAGGTTATAGTTGATTTTATTCATTTAGATATTCGAAGCACTGGGCAGAAAATCACATTGCGCCAATATTTGCAGAGACCATTGCAATGCTTCATATTAATTGAACAATTGGATTCCCTAAGTTCGTACCAGATCTAAGTCAAATTCTGATATAGCAAAGGTAAGGAGACATTATTATATCAAGATAAAAAGATTCATGATGGGAATTGTGGAGGAAGCACACAATGTGAAGATTGTGGGATTAGGGACGCAGTTCATAGTTCTTGCTCATGGATTTGGCACCGACCAATCAGTGTGGAAACACCTTGTACCTCACCTTCTTGATGATTTTCGAGTTGTTCTGTATGATAACATGGGAGCTGGCACTACTAACCCTGACTATTTTGATTTTGAACGTTACTCAACTCTAGAAGGTTATGCACATGATTTACTCGCCATTTTGAAGGAGTTACAAATCAATTCTTGTATCTTTGTTGGTCACTCTGTTTCTGCCATGATAGGTACTATTGCTTCTATTTATCGCCCGGATATCTTCTCTAAGATCATCATGCTCTCTGCATCTCCTAGGTAATCAATCTAAACATGTCCTCTTGCTCATTATAAAAAAAATATACTTGCCTATCTTCCCTATAGTTGCTTTTTTTTTTAGAGATTAAGGAAAATAAAAAAAAAGTACTTAATCATAACATATATGGTATATTATTAGATTTTATATTAGATTGTAAGTCAAACAAACTATTTTGGAGAAAAAATTTAGACAACTTAATAAGGAACTTGATGATTAAAGAGTGGAGGGAGTAGACTATATCTTATATTAAGGTGGAGGGAGTAGATTATTGACAGAATTTGATGATTCTATCATCACTAATTGATCAATGAGAGAATTTCAACACTAAATCTCTCTAATTCTTTATTTTTTGTAGTGGCTTATTTAAGTGGTTTCGACATTTGAAATAAATCACTAATTGAGAATTTCAAATTTTCTGTCTAAGCAAGGTACTTGAACGATGTGGATTATTACGGAGGATTTGAGCAAGAGGATTTGGACCAATTGTTCAGTGCAATGGGGTCCAACTACAAAGCATGGTGCTCAGGGTGGGCCCCACTATGTGTAGGTGGAGACATGAAATCAGTGGCAGTGCAAGAGTTTAGTCGAACCCTGTTCAATATGAGGCCTGACATAGCTTTAAGTGTGTTGCACACAATTTTTCTCTGTGACATGAGGCAAATTCTAAGTTTTGTCACAGTACCATGCCATATTATACAAAGTATGAAGGATATGGCTGTTCCTGTGGTAGTTTCAGAGTATCTTCACCTGCACCTTGGTAGTCAATCCATCGTGGAGGTAATGTCATCGGACGGCCATTTACCGCAGTTGAGCTCGCCGGAGATTGTTGTTCCGGTGCTTCTTAAACACATTCGACATGATATTGCAACAGGATTGTAAAGCATGGTTTTGTTGTAGTAAGATTATTGCAACTTTTGGAAATTCTCCCAAGTGATTGGAATTAGAAAGCATATACCTTGATTTTAAGTATTTGCGTCTTGTCATGAATTGATCATTATGTTATTAAGAGTTCAATGATTGAACGTTACTTTTTTGTGTGCATATTGCCACCCAATGTCCAGCAATTTTGGCAACCGACTAATTTGACTTAAAGAGTACTCAAAATGCGTTATTTTGACGATTTAACTCTTGTGCCTACAAATGTGCTTCCCAGGTCAGATAACTTTGTTTTATTAAGCAATGAAACATTTACTTTACTCTATTGGGAATTTAGTCTCTAGTCAGGACCACAAGAATTATTTGATTGACTATTCTTGCTAAATCAAATTTATTTGGGCCATGAGATTTATTTGTTTTCTTGAACCATAGGATTTTATCATCCTGAATTTTACAACTGCCATTCATTTATTTATATTGGCCAATCACGATTTTTGTTTGAATATATTTTTATATAAGTGGCTTTTAGAAATGTGATTGTGTTTGGATTCCATTTATTACAATCACTTATGGATGTATAATTACTAAAAAAAATACAAATTTTATGAATTTGTTTTTATCATCATTAATTTTTTTATTTTATCAAAATTAACCTTCATCACACTTAAGTTTAAACTAGCTTTATGCACAAAATATCTTGAAATTTTATATATTTCACACGAGTTTTGTTTCTATCTGTCCCTCCCAATTTTCACATTGGACTTATTAAAATAGGCCCAACCCATTTACATGGGCTACCCAATAATTGCTCTTGGATCTAGTTAGTACCAAAATTTCTTGGCCTCAAAAACCTCACATGCATAGTATCTAACAAATGAGCAGCGTAACAACTAGGGTTGTGTCTAGTTGAAAGGGTTAGCTTCTTACAACTTGACAACCTAAGGTTTCCATCCCCAGTCGAAGAGGTACCAACATTTAGGGTCCGTTTGGTTGCAGGAAAATCGCACCATGGAAACGGAAAATGAGCAATTTCCTTCACCCTCCCACGTTTGCTTGGCAGATTGCTGCCAAATTCATTTCCGGTGGCGCGGCGATTTTCCATTAAAGACTGGAAAATCGGTTCCCACCAAAAATGGTGGGAAGCCATTTTCCTACGTTCGACGAAACGCCCAGAAGACCAAAATACCCTCATGGGTCTTCTTCATCCTTGTGCACGTCTTCGTCCTGGAGTCAGAGGATGAGAAGATGACTATGGGTCTTCTTCATCCTTCTTATCCTTTCTTGGTTTATATCGTGACTATGTCGATTCCATTTAAACCCCTTGATGTTTGTTTTGCTTCCATTTATCTTCATTCAGATTCGCATTAATTCCTTTTTTAAATATAATTAATTTCGAGACTTTTGATGCCTGTTAGATTTATTAGGGTAGATTGTTGCAAATCTTTTCATGACTAAATTTGGCTTCTCTATGAAGCCTCGCTTCTGCAACATGTGCCAATTTAAGCATGATTTTCTTTCCACAAATTACTGCTTCATTCTTCTTTTTCTTTGTCTGCCTGCATATCGGTTACTCAGAAATATTGAAGAGCTTATCTTGATTTTCTCATTTTTCATAGATGGATGCTAGTGAGGATTTTAATAATGTGTTCAAAGAAATGCTGGATGTAATGTATTTGCTGACCAGGCTCTGCATATTTTTTTATAATAGCACAAAGTCTGTCCTTTTATCCCTTTTCTATATTTTGCTTCCACTTGAAGAGCTACCTCAAATTTTAAAACAAATGAATTGTTGCTCCATGAGACCGATTTCAATGATGATGCCATTACAATGTTTGAATTTTAAAGAAATATGTGCAAAGTGCAGATACAGCTGCTTCAAGTAATGGATTATTTATACATGTTTTTTTTACAATGAAATGGGAAATCAATAAATTGAATTCATCATGTATGAATTCATTCAGTTGCATTCTTCCCCTGTAATTCAGTTTTTCTTGTGATTTATTTCATTGTCAATCTGGGTTATGGAGATTATAGCTGAGATTCTGCAGAATTTTGTGTAGGCGAATTCGGATGTGAGGGGTTAAAATCGAAAGTGAGGGGTTTAAATTCGAAAGTAAGGCGTTAAAATCGAAAGTGAGGGTTTAAAATCGAAAGTGGGTGTTTAAAATCGAAAGTAAGGAGTTAAAATCGAAAGTGAGGGGTTTAAAATCGAAAGTAAGGAGTTAAAATCGAAAGTGAATGTTTAAAATCGAAAGTGAGGGGTTTAAATTCGAAAGTAAGGCGTTAAAATCGAAAGTGAGTATTTAAAATCGAAAGTAGGTGTTTAAAATTGAAAGTAAGGAGTTAAAATCGAAAGTGAAGGTTTAAAATCGAAAGTGAGGGGTTAAAATCGAATTTGGCAGCTGCAACTTTTGCTGATTAATTCTTAACATGTTTTGTTTAAAAATGAAGTTATCAGTTGTTTTGTTGTACAAATAAATGTGAATATGAAGTCGTTAAGCTTTATAAGAGGATATGAGTGAGAAATTTTTGGGATACATCCACTTTGAAGCCACAAAATTCTCACCATCTAACTATAATTTAGGCATTTTTTACTAATTAATTTATTATTTGATTCATTTAATTATTGATTAATATTTTAGATATGGTGGTAAGTGTCTTCTATATCTGCAATAAAAAAAAGTATCTTCTATATCTACACTAGAGTTATTTTGGTGGTATTTAAATTAAAATCTAAGTGATTCTTGTATTTACCAAAATATTTTATTTATTTATGAAAATTAAATTTTTTTATTAAAAGTTAATATTTATTGAAATTATAATTATTGAAAATAATTAATTCATTTATTTTTATGGTAATATAATTTTAAAATATTTTAAAATTCAATATTAGTGATTTTAATTAATAAATACTCACTAAGGGCAAAATGGTCATTTACACATAATTCTGACTTTCCTTACCCCCATTTTCAACCAACCAAACATAAAATTTTCAATTCCATTCCTTTCCTTTCCTGTGCGTACCAAACGAGTCGACCTTCATTTCATTTCCATTCCTTTCCATCCATTTCCTTTCCTTTCCATTCCGTCCAAATATTTTCTATGAACCAAACGGGCCCTTAGTGTTTTATTGTACCTTAAATAGGATTTGCTCCAGTGGGAGGATAATTATTCTTAGGAAAAAAAAAAACAAAGAAATGGCTTATTTTTTTTAATTTTCTTATATATATATATATATATATATATATATATATATATATGGTAGGTAGGGGCTCGGGCTTTGTGTAAACCAAGGGCAAGGCACTTGAAATGCTCCTCCTAAATGATAAGAATGTTAGACAGGGCAATATTCCATACCATCGTGCGTGAATCTAGGGTCGCTCTAGGATGTCTCCTTAAATGCCATAGTAGGGAATCAAACCTTCTATATCTGGTGAGAAGGCATGGTTGAGGATGTGTTATTTTTTTCTATTTTCAACTTCTAACAAAAAAAAACTTATTATTAATGTGAGCCGAAGATTGGATGAGACATTACTAAAGTCGCATATTTAGCGACAACATAATAGGGAGCATGATGCATGTGGATCACACGGAATGGAAGTCACCTCGGGTCCCACTCCACCACATTCCCATGGAACCGGTTTTCCTACTCATTAAAAAGATGAGCAGCCAGAGCTAAGCAAATCTAAACCGTATAGATCTCATCTAAATGGTTTAAATTTGATTTTGGATTATGTATTTACTAAAATATTTTTGATAAAATCAAATCTATACCGTACACATGAACTCTCTCTACTTATCTTTTTGATGAATAGAGAAACCGGTTCCCATTTCCATGTTGAAAGTTGTAACCTCTAACGACTTCAATTCTACAACGTCATCATGTAACTTTGGTGAATGTCCATAGACTACTGCTTGTTGTTCGAAATGTGCATTTTACACCTAAGGTTGGTTCTAGTAAAAGGCTAATACCATACTCCCTCCGGTCCTAATTATAAGAGCCAGTTGACTTTTTTTTTTGGAGATTAAGGAAGCAAATTAGACCCTTAAATCTTAATATATGTGACATGTAATTAGATTATATGATAGTTTATAAGTAAAATAACTTAGTTTTGAGGAAAAAAGACAAATATAAACAATTTAAAGTGGTGTATTTTGCATCCTTAATTTTTCCAAAAAAGTCAACTTGCTCTTATAATTAGGACCGGAGGGAGTATCAAATAACAAATTAAGATTTGATTCCTTGAGACAGTATTTTGAATAGAATTACTTTTGCTTATACTCCCACAACGGTCCTAAATATAAGACCTATTTCCAATTTTTCTCAACTTTTCTAAAAATTATCTATATTGATGTTTATTAAGAGGGGGAGGGTGGGAATATGTAGATGATTAGGTGTTTTGGTAACACCATGCGATTTTAATTAACTTAATTGATATCTTTAATCTAATCAAATTAAGTAAATAAATCTTATCTTTAAGACCGGAGGAAGTACTACTTCAAGAATTCTTAGCTTCGCCTTGTTGCTGGAATGTTTGGCTTGGTTGGTTTGGTAATTTCAGAGCAACTCTTAAGAACCAATCAACTTTGTTATGGATTGAGTTGAATTGGTCGATTTTATCGAGGGAATGTCCACATGTGAAATGGGTTGAACTATTTAGGACTTAACTAATTAACTAGCAGCCCAAAAACTCCTCACTATATTAAATCATGGAATTTTCATTTCATTCTCGCTCATGAAATTGGAATGAATTAATGGTGAGGTGTAAATTTTTCTTATCTCTGATTAAATATGTTGGAATTGCCTTATAAAATCATATAAGTAATAATTTTAACATTATTTACTCACTCCAATATTAAATACGCTGGCATCCTTTCTGTTTTGCCTTAATTATACAAACATTCCCTCTATTTTGAAAATATACAATCTAGTCCGATAGTTAACACCGTTAAAGAATATTCTAAAAAGATTCTAGAAAATATTGATGTAATTCAAAATTATATTTGTATAAATTTTCTTTACTAAATATCACTAAATCTCTTGTTTATCTTTGGATAATTTATTTATTATTTATTAATAATCTATTTAATAATTTTTATTTAATTTAAACATAATCTCAATATATATCAAGATAAAAATATTAAAAAATTAATTAAAACAATAATTTTTTATGAACACTGATGAAATAAAATTTACTTAACATTTATGAATTATATAACATACATTTTAATATAATATTAAAAAATAATATCATTTTAAAATTTAATTATTTAAACACTTCCAACCAATATATCTATTTAAAAAGTTACAAATTATATTTTACAAAAAATACAAATTAAATCATAAATTAGTTTTAAAAATAAATGATTTTAAACATTTAAAATTATTGAAAAATAAAAGTTATGATTATAAAATTACTTAATATATTCTTATATGATCATAATTAATAAATTTGATAATATAAAAATATGAAAGTAAAAATTAAATTTTATTTTAAATATTGGTAAAGATGTGCTTAAATGATTATTAAGTATAATATAAGTTAATCAAGGGTATTTTGATAAAAAAAAAGGGTCAATATTGTGATTTAACGGTCAACTAACGTTTGGGCAGATAGAAGTTGAATTTTAAAATTAGAAGGGAGGTTTATGTAATATATATTTTATTCTCAAGGGAGGTTCATATAAGTTTTCAAAATAGAAATGAGATCTTTATGATTTTAATTAAATAGAAGGGAGTCAATATATTTTACTCTATTAAGTATTACAGTTAATTGAACAGTTTATATTTGTTTTATATGAATAACCTCAAATCTTACTTGTCTTTACATGCACATATCTCCTAAAAAGGATTTGAGCATTGGTTGCATTACTCGGGAGTAGTTGTAATCTCCCATTAGTATACCGTACTTCCTCCTATCCATAATATTAAAGGTAATATAAGATTTTTTTTTTTCGCATTATAAAAGGTAATATATTAACATATAAAAGTTAATATAATAAATGTTTCATTTCTATTTATTCTTTTGCATGTTAAATGTAAAGAGGTGAGATCAAGGTTCAAAAAACCGGACCGAACATCGAATCGGACGAGGCACTGATTTAAGGGTCATTGGTCTGACCGGGGTCGGACTAGGTCAGACCGGTTATATTAAAATAATAAAATTTTATTGATATTAATATTAATAATCACTAATATATCAAAATGTAAATGTAAATAACTATGCATGATTCATCAAACATGAATATTTAATGTCTCTATAGAGGAAAAATAGAAAATATTAGTTGATTACACGTAAAAATAAATATTATTCTACAATCCCGAGACTAAAATACAATTACTAAAAGCAACAACAGTTAAATATTAAACATATGCAAGTGTAAAATAGCATTTAAAATATTATAGTTTCCTGGTTTCTAAAATTGAGTGAAGTAAAAGTTGGTAATTAGGTGAATTATAACAAAATAAAAAAAAAACATTTTTTTTAAAAGGAAAACCGATCCGACCGCCTCCGGGTTGACCCGGCCAATGACCGGGTCAATGCCGCCCCCGGTTTAACAAGTCGCCTGGATCGGATTGTAGGGCGGTTCACTGTTGGACCGGTTGAACCGCCCGGTCCAGCCCGGTTTTTTTACATTGGGTGAGATAGTGTGTGAGTGTATAATAAATTATATATGGGTAAAATTGAAAAATTACATTAATTTTACCAATAATAAATTATTCCACTATGTTTCCTTAGTTTGTATAAAATGATTGACTAACTCTTTTAATATTGACCGGAGGGAGTATAACTTATTCAACTTTATATAAGTATTTCTTCCTATATATGTAATATTATATGCCTTCACATTGATGAGCCGTGAAAACAAAACAGGTTTATTCCGTTTAGACTCGAAAAATGCAAGAATTGGGCTTGTGATTTCAGCCTCAAAATTGAAAGTTGGATTAAAAAGGTCAACCCTGTAAGGCCAAGGGCCTAAACAGGCCAACCCTATAGGGCCAGTTTAGGTCCTTTTTTTCATTTAAAATTGTTTATTGTTAATATTATTGATTATTTTACATTAATAATTAATGATGTTACACATCTTTAGTTACTTTTAACTTTTTATAAGATTCAATTTCACAAAGTGATTTGAATTATTTGGTTTAAAACAAAGGTATATTCATTTAAATTTTAGATAAAGATTTGTATGTGTTTAAATTTGTAAACTATGTTTTTTATTTGACAAGATAATATTATGATATTATTTAATTGTGAATTTAGTGCTTTATTTGGTGTTTGTAACTTAATTTTGATAATATTTATGTCTTAAATTAAAAAATTTTGTTATTTAACTTTATTTCTTTTTTGAAAAAGAGAAAATATTTTTTGTTAAAGGGCTGGCCCTTTTAAGCCCAAGCCCGAGCACTCATGGGTTGGGCTTTAAAAAATGCTCAATTTTTTGAACTAAGAGCCAGCCCTTTTTCTCAGCTCTATTGATGATGATTGAGTGAAGAATCATTTGATGGCAAAAGAAAGATTGCACGAAGTATTAATCAACTACCAACGAGCAATTGGTCGAGTTGGTAAATGGAGCCACGTCCGTAAGAATGAGAACATGTTCGAATCCTGGAAGCACTCTCAGCTCGTTAGGAGGGGATGACCTTGCTTAGATACTCCTTAAATCCAGATTAGTTGATTGTTGCCAATAGGTGCCGGATTACCAAACGGAATTTAAAAAAATAAAAGAAATACCAATCAAATTTGATTATGGTATATAAAGAATTGTCTTTTTAATTAATCAATCAATCATGGGCCAAGACTTGTTAATTTGGACTCATTTATTCATTTGTGTCATTTAAAGACAAATATGGTTTTGGGCCTTTTAATATAAGCCCATTCGTGTTGATTATTGATTATTAGTTTTCCTCCTCGTTTACAGTACTTTCCTAAAGGTAATTAAAATTAATTATTTCTGGTAAAATTTCAAAATTACCACCATCATTAAAAAGTCAATTGTTTGAAGGGTTAAGGGTTAAAAACACACATATGATTTTGTCAAAAGTTCATCCATTACCAAATGTTTTTTTTACCAAAAGTAATAACTTTGAATTTTCAAATCGGATCAAAAGTCACATTTACAGTTATATTCTAAAATGAAGTGTCTGGTGCTGGATGAACCTTTTTGCAAAATCACATGTGTATTTTTTACCCTAATTTAACTGTAAATATGATTTTTGATCCAATTTGAAAGTTTAGAGTTACTTTTGGTAAAAAAAAAACATTTGGTGCTAGATAAATTTTTGAAAAATTTACATGTGTATTTTTTACCCTTAACCCTTGTTAGAATTTAGAAACTTTTGATAAATTAGTTTAGAAATTTTATAATTAATCAGTGATATTAGGTGGAAAAAAATTAATGCTTCAGGGGTAAAACATATTGTATCATGAAATATGTTTACATATATCTCACCCCCTTGTTCCTTTTCCGTTTAATTCTTGTTTTGACGTTTGTTTGTTTTGTCATTGGATTGATACGTTTTATAGATTATAATTGTGGTTCAAAATTTTAACTAAGGTCTTATCTTCTAATCGCTCTCTAATTGGAGCATTCAGCTAGAGTGATGTACATGATATTTAGCTGGGAACAAATATTTGTATTCTCCATATTGGGTTTTATTATGTACGCGTCTGTAGCATTCTGATAGCCAATTTTTAAGGAAAAAAGGATTAAAATGAGAGGACTTTTCTTACAATGTAGGGAAGTTAAAAAAAGGTAACAAGGTCATAAAAAAAAAAGGTAACAAGACAAGATAAAGTAGAAACTAGACAGAAACCAAAAAGGAAAAATAATTGTTGAGCAATCAACTTTCCTATTTTATGTTTGCACCAAAAAAATATTTCCTATTTTATGCTTTCTTAATCATTGTGTTGCTATTTCCCTTTTTGTGTTTATTTCCTTAATTGTATGGGCAATTTCCTATATTTTGTTATTTTTCTTCTTTTAATCCCTTAGTGTTACTCTTTCTGCTATTTACATTTGCATCCCAATTGGCTAATTCCTTTTTTGTGCACCTTTATTCTTACCTTTGTTGATTGCTAATTCTATTGTTGAGGACTTTCCTAGTTTCTTTTGTTGTGATGTTTTGGGGATTGATTTTGTGTTTCCAAGGAGTATCTGCTATCTACAGTAGAGATCGACTAGTCTTCTTACGAATGGGGAGTGTGAATGGTAGCCCCACTCCACTTGTTCCTTACATCAGATTTGAAAATCTAATCCTAACTCAGTTGCTTAATTAGGTCAAGTAGTCAACCTAAATTGATATATGTTTCGGATTGATATTTAAATTTATATGCGGTCTCTAATCCTAAATCTTTGAACTAGTTGGTGAGTTTACTTTGACTCTAAATGTGTGAGAAATGTCTTTCAAATTTATATTTATATATATATATATATATATATATATATATTTATATAAATCAAGCTATCCATGTTCATTGCATGTATCAAAGGGAATAATCATAAATAGAGATGTTTTTTGTGATATATCTACTAGTTTTTGGAGTTACTAGCAACCGATTAATCCAGTTCGCAGGAATAGAAGTCTACAATAGGGGAACAATGCTACCTTAAAATAACTATCATGGCTATAAACTTAGCATTCAAACATGAGACCAATAGTTAAACAGGTGGAATGACCCACAGCTAGTTAGTTCAAGCACTTAGTGGTTAATTTGGGATGTTTTAGGAAGATAATGCAAACAAAATTTTATTACAAATTAGGACTTAATAAAATTTTACTTTCTCTATATAAATTATCTAACTCCCACATTTAGGGCAAAATAGAGTACTCCTTCCACTCCTAAATATAAGACATATTTACTTAATTTAATTAGATTAAGGATATTAGTTAAGTAGTTAAAATCACATAATATTACCAATGTACGCTAACCATATATCTTTATCCCTATACTTCTTTTTTTACTTGTTTATTATTAAGGAGCATTAATAGGGATAACTTGGGGAAAATTTAAGAACAAATAGAAATATATCTTATATTTAGAAGCGAGCCCAGCTCTCCAGATATGTGTTATATTTAGGACCGAAGGTAGTATATTACATTTTTTGGAACTGGCTTCCATTACTCAATATATAAATAAGAAATGAGAGTTAAGATTATGTGGACAATCCATATTTGATTTGGACTATCCATACTTGATTTTATTAAAAATGATTATTTTTTGAATATATGATATTTTCTAAAGCAATAATAGTTAAGATGTTATCTTTATATGTTGGATCTTATAAGTTTATACCTATTAAAATAATTTATTTATTTAAGAAAATTTAGAATTTTTAGAAAAATAAAACCAAGGCCATATGAATTAAAATGGATGACCCATATAGGTGAACTTTTCCTGCTTAATTATCTTTTTGATGAGTAGAGAAACCGGTGTCTACATTTTCTCCACTACCTAGCTAGTACGCACTTTCTCAAATTGTCTCTCTACTTTCATCTCATAAGAAAATGTGTTTTACTTTCAATATAACAGAAGTTTACACATAACAAAGCATACTATTTACAAGTGACGATTAGATTAACTTTTATTTGTATACTTTATGCCATACGCAGAAAATGTGCTTATTAAATTTTGAACATTATTATAATGAAAATATTGAATATAATTTATGATACAAGAAAATGTTAATTTTTAATTTGACAGTTATGGTTATAACATTTTTCAATTAAAATTTTAACATTTATACGATTTTCATTTTGTCCCTCTAGTAAAAAATTTGTACATATTCATTAAAGTTTTTAATATAACCAATGTTATATTATCTTAGGGCGAAAAAATGGTGTATTACCTTAATTTTTTCAAAAATATGATATTTTTTGACGAAAGAGATAAAATTACACTTATGAAATTAAATTAACATATAAGAACAAAGTGAATCTGATACAAATGGAAAGACAGAATAAATTCCAAAATATCTATGCTCTCATATTTTGTCATAAATTTTACAGTAGAAAAAAAAATTGAAATTAGAAAAAATCATGTAAAAATCCAGATAAATAATAACATAATAAAGACTGTATGTATCTTGTGATTAGCAGCTATATAGCAGAACGTAACAAATTAAGTTTGAAGTTCTACCAATATTTGGTGTTTTATAATATCAATAGTACATGGGGTTAATGTCTATTTTGCCATGTAAGTTTTCATTTAGGAGTTATTTTGTCCCAAATTTTTTTTAATTCAAAATTGTTCTGAAAATTTCAAAACGTACGTACAAATAGTATCATATTCTGTTAAAAAATTCACATTCACCATTAAAAAGTTAATATTCACCGTTTATAATTTAACGTTAAAGGGCAAAAATGTTCTCTTTTAACACTTCCAAGGAAAATTTGAATTAAAAAATATTTTTGGGACAAAAAGCTCTTAAAGCGATAACTTTTTTTTGGAAGAAAATAGAACCTTAACGCTTATAGAATGACACTTTTACCTATAAAAGATCATTGAGAAGGTTAAAATGTGTTTTCACCAAGATTTAAAAAATCGGGTCGGGCATAGAACTGGCCGATGCACTGGGTCAAGGGTTAATGTTATATAGAAGGTCAACTCGGGGTCAAACCGGTAATATTAAAATAATATAATTTTATTGATAATAACATTAATAATCATTAATATCAAAATATAAATGTAGATAGACATACATGATTCATTAAACATGAATATTTTAATATTTCTGTAGAGGGATAAAAGGAAAATGGTTGCTCATGAAAGTAAATATTATTCTACAATCCACATACTGAATTAAAAAAACTAAGAGCAACAACAATTAAATATTTAACATATGCAAGTAAAATTATATTTAGAATAATCAACATAACTATATCATAGTTTCTTATATGTGATTTCTAAAATTGAGTGAAGTGCAAATTAATAATTAGGGGGAACTACAACAAAATAAAAAGACCATATTTTGTTTTTAAAAAAAACCCGATTTTTGACCTGGTCACCCGGTTTTTTACTAGTGCAACCACCTCACACCGCCTTGACCCATTTCCCGACTCCCTCATTAACCCAGCCTAAAATGGAGGCCGATTCACCGGGTTTCTAGTTGAACCATCCGGTTCGATCTTGTCTTTGAACCATGGTTTTTTTAAAAAAAAATAAAACAGGTTAAAATGTGAGTTCAAAAGGCCCAAACCCAATAGAAGTGCCACTCTTTAATACTATGCATAATTGCATACAGTACACTCAATGCTGGTCAAAGGAATGGCCAAAGAAGCAAAATACTGGTCAATGTGGAAAAGCAAAATCATAGCGAATATCAAGGGTGGTCATCAATGGTCTACGTGTGAGCTAGGCGTCAATTCTTTGAGGCAAAGAAACACGCAATGATGTCAGAATCATCAACAAAAACACAAACAAACTAACAATAAATTAATTACACTAATAATAATAAATAACTAGTACTTAATTTCTGCTGATTTCATTTTTCTGAAAAAGTTAATCCAAGTAGTGGAGTGGAAATGAACGAAGGGAGAGAAAGACAAAAGATCAAAAAGGAAAGAAAAAGCAAGAAAGTAAAGAGAACTTAATTCTCAGTTCTTCTGACATAGCCATATAGCTTCATAAACTCCGGCCACCGCCGTCTTCCCCTGCGTCCTCCTGCACCGCCGTAGTTTAATTTAATTTTCTCAGCTTCCTTCATTATTCTCTTGCTAGCTTTCCATAGTTTCTTGCTCCACACTCATAAATTCATTTCATTCCCTTTTTCAGACATAATTAACTGCCACGTTGCAGAAACCACAGGTCCATTTACATTTACATTTACATATACCTCCCTCACATCCTTCCTCATTTTGATATTCTAGAACTTCATATACATTATGGAGTTAGATATCATGAGAATCCGATGATATTTAATTACACATATATTATTGAATCAAATTAAACCCATCAGATTTTCAGATTCCTGCAGATACATTCATCATCACGGTATTTCCTAAAACATACATCACTATATGTTCTCTCTCTCGCCGTGCTTTTCTTCACAACAATCAGTTTATTAGATTCTCTCCCCCACAAAAATTCAGCCACGTTGTGAGGTTATAGATCAACCTTTCAAATCTGAAACGCCCCAATACCCTCACACTTCTCTTAACACTTGCATGTTCCTACCACCGACCCTTCTTACGTTTCTGTATATAAATATTCAAACCCCCAACCCCACATATAACAATCACATCCTTATCATCACAATTCAGTTAGAGAGAAATATTGAGAGAGAGAGATGAATATTGTTCAAGAAGGTGGTGGGGATGGCAACGACCAATCTCAGCTTCAGCCGCCGCCAGCTCAGCCGGATAAGCCGCCGCCTCCGCCGCCGCAGGCACAGAGATGCCCTAGGTGTGATTCTATGAACACAAAATTCTGTTACTACAACAACTACAGCCTCTCACAGCCAAGGTACTTTTGCAAGACATGTAAAAGGTATTGGACACATGGTGGCTCCTTGAGAAACATACCCATCGGTGGTAGTTGTCGTAAGGGTAAGCGTACCAAAACGACGTCGTCGTTTGCTTCCTCTTTTTCTTCATCATCCTCCTCCTCCGCCGCCGCAGCCGCCGCCATCCACCTCATGACTCAACAATCTTCGCAACCGAATCCGGTGATGACGGCGGCGGCTACGGCCTCCATGGGCCCACGCGGTCTCATCGGACCGGCGGTGGGGCCCACGGTGGTGCCGCCGTCCTACTATCAAGGTGGTGGGTATATGATTCACTCCCAAAATCAATTATCTCAACCATTGTTCAATCTTTCATCTATGAATATGGTTACTACTACTCCTTCTTCTTCTTCCAATTTGGGTCATCATCATCCTTGGTTTAATGCCTCGTCTTCTTCGAGGAGCCATATTCCTACAGTATTTCAATCTGATGATCATAATCAAGGTGGTGTGGTTGAAACTAGTATGAATATGAATATGAATATGAATATGATGATGGGTAATAGTGGTTATGCTGCTTCTCTTAATGAATGGTCTCAGAATGATAAGTCGTTGTGGAGTACTGTGAGTACTACTTCAATTGGAGGCAATAATAATTCTGGGAGTCCTAGTAATAATGATGATCAAAGTAAGGATATTAATAATTGTGGTACTAAAGCTGGAGGAGCATCATCTTCTTTGAGTGGAAATCCATGGCATCACCTACCTTGATTATCTTTGCGATCGTTTTGTTGATGTTGCGAGCTGCAAATTCCAGAGATTGATGAAGGCATGAATCTTTTCGGAGCTAGCTAGACATCAAGTGAGATCAACATCGTCTATATATCTGTTTAATGTCATTTTTTCATTTTACAAAAATAGGGTATAGAGTATAGAAATATGTATACAGTGAGCATGTTGGTTTTGTAAACATTATAGTGAGAGGGTAAAGAGGTTTGTTCAGTGGAAGTTTTTAATTTTTGCTTTTGAAGGGTAAGCTGAGAATTAGTATAGCTCCTGTTTCTGACAAGTCCGAAAGTCGGTTTGGTCTATATTTCCTACAGCTTTTATATGTTAATTATATATAGTTTATAGTGCTTAGAGAGAGTCTTGTTTTGATTCAATTCTGTGTTTCCATAGACAATGTTCTGCATCAGGTATGTAACACCGAGGTCTAAAAGATGAACAATGACCGCTAATTAAGGAGATAATTAAAGCTTCTTGCACTAATTTATCAAATCATGCATTGACTAAGATAGCTTTGTTTAAAAATGTTGATACAAAAGAGAAGACTGTACTATATTCCCATTCCTGTGTGGAATCCGATTTCTCTGCTAAATCAAAAGATCAGATGAGTTCAAATGAGATCTAGATTAGATAATCCAAAAATGTTTAGATATCTCTATTCATCTTTCTATAAGCTGGTCAACCGTTTCTCATTGGGTATATAAGAATTATTGAGAATGTGATGAAAATTCGACCTCTCATTAAATTATAATTTGACATCTTTAAAATTCGACCTCTCATTAAATTTCTCATTGGGTATCTAGATAATTCTATTTTTTTATTTTTAAACTCAAAATAATATCGTTTCAAATCAGCAAGAGGGAATTATAAAAGGGAAAATAACAATGAGGTCCCACAGAAGACATTTAATCACAATGAGGTCCAAACAATCATCAAATTATATTGAAATCCCAAGGGACTTGGGTGTAATTAAATGGCTTTGTCATTGAGTTGTCAATACCAGCTGTTTGAGTTGTTAGTGCAAACAAAATAGTTGTCAATCGTTGTCAATGAAAGAGGTGCATTGACAACTTAATGAGTTGATATTGACAACTCAATTTAATTACACTTAGATCCCTTGGAACTTCAATGTAATTTGATGATTGTTTAAAACCTGGTTATGATTAAATGTCTTATGTGGGGCCTTATTGTGATTTTCCCATTATAAAATTCAACCCAATCAAATTGTCAAAAACTCTTGATTAGGTCAGTCAAGAGACTAGCTAGTTTTACTGATTCATTGACCTAACGGACTGGCTTGAGCTGAGTTTAAATACAATTTATGTGGGTGACCAAGGTTCAGAGTGTTTATTTTACATTATGCTATATGAATTTAGAGCTTGTAAAAGGAAGCACCAACCCCCAAGCTAGATAGTTCGGCTTGGAGCAACCCACATCTTGCCAAGTTAGCTTTTAACCAATCCGAGCTCCCCAACCTTTGGATGAGCTAACCCATTGGGCTAGTAGTAAATTTACCAAGAAAGTAATTAAATTTCTTAATTAACAAATGCATTTTTTTTTCATGTTGAAATAATTGCTCAAAACAAAAGGAAATTGTGAATGTGACTCTCTTAATTTTGTACTTCGATGCCTTGTCCACTACAAAAGGCATCATCATTGTCATTGTTATTGTTGTTATTTTTATTGACATGATCAAACTAATTTTTATAAGAGATTAAAGAGTTCTTTGTGTTTCTAGTAATAATACAACGAATAAATGTCTCAAAATCGAGATTTTTTCCCACTTTCTGTTCATTATATTCTGAAGCATGAAGAAACAAAGTGGGACTCAATAAAGAAAATAGAAAAATCATCATGGATCATTTAGCGTCATATAGGAATAAGAAGCATTTGAGTTTAATTTAGGAAGAAAAATAACTAAGTCTCATGGAATGTAATTGATCGCAATTAGTTCCAAAAATGTCATTAAAATACATTGAAATCCCTTAGGGATCTAGATGATATTAATTATCAAATGTGTTAGGAGTTATCAATGCAGCTCGTTAAGTAATTGTCAATAATAAGTAGGTTTTTTTAGAGTTGTCAATCACAATTTATTGAGTTGCATAGACAACTCCCAACACATGCAATTTAATATCACTTAGATACTTCAATTTAATTTAATGACTCTTTTAATTTTTGGACCTGATTGTGATTAATTATAGTCCTTGAAACCTAGTTGTAATTCTCGCTTTAATTTATTTTGAAACAAACATAAAAAGTTACATATGCTCGTAGTCACCTATAAACTTGAACAAGAAAAAAAGAAAGAAAAAACGGGTAGCCCTGCTTACACAATTTCCAGCTAACAATGAAAGAAACTGCTTTATTTATTTTTTTAATAAATAGTAGTCAAATTAATCAAATGACAAAACCAAAACTGCCTTAAATGATATGACCATATGTTATATAACAATCAGTATATGATAATTTGAATCGAGTTGGGCCCTAGTTAAATATAAGAAACTCTCTTGACTTGATTGTATTTTTCATGATAGTGAAATTTAAATACAAAGATGCTCATGAGAAGAAATAAATTGTTAAAAGAAATATAGCACAGGGTCTTGTGGTAAGTTACTTCAATTTTTATCATAAATATAATCTAGTATGGGTTATTATAACAGGTTAATTAAACGGTAAATTGTGTCATCTATAATAATTTATGGTCTTCATCAATGATTAAACCAACGGATAGGGCAAGATGGTGCAACCCGTTGGACTTGCTAATAGCTTGGTTTGAAACAAAAACTGATTTTATGTTTGAGTCAAATTAGGCGGGAGTTCAATCAATATTGAGTCAGAACTTGAAATTAGGCTCGGAATCGGAATAGTGTTTAAAAAACTGGATTAATTTTGGTCTTGACCAAAACAGGATAATTTTATTTTTTAAAAAAGTATAAAACGAAAAATACATGACGCTTTCAAAAAGCTCAATATGTTTTCAAATCATTTGTGGTCATGTGGTGTTATTTCATTGATAATTTAATATATTATGTTAATGATGATGGTATTGTATATGTTGGCAATTAGACTTATTATGAATTTATTTCTTGTATATTATCATGATACATTTATTTATTTTATTAAATTTAACTTAACTGAACTAATTGTCAATCTAACCGGTTGAATTATGAAATTGAAAATCAAGATCTGCTAGCATTGTCAATTTCAATTTGAGATCCAGTCAGACTTATAAAACATTGGCCATCATTTATATTTTCTTTAAATTTTTAATTTAGCTGTTGAATCAATCTCCTAATAAAATAAGTGCCAATTTAAAAGTAATTGAAGAATGTGGGTGTAACATTAGAGAGGGCGTTCCTATAAGTTTAAATACACAAAATGCCATATCAGAGTTTGTTATCAGTTTGATGCATGGAAATACTCAAAATTTACAAGCGAAATTCTTAATGGAAACCAAAACCCACTAGAGTGAATCTAGATGTTGAATACTATACAATACACGCCATCGTTTATTAAACATGCTGAGCCTTTGAATATTTATTAGTTTACATCATTTCAGCGGTTATGAATGTAAATTTTCTAGTCCAACTTAAACTGCTCTTTCACGGATTTCACTCGTCCAAAACGTTTAGTTAATTTCAATAATTTCAAATATTTGGCGCCTCCTTATAAGTTGGTTGATCATCTTACTTGATCATATATATGTTTACATGACTTTCTAGCATCTTCAACAATGTGAACTTTGAAGGAAAATTAATCATGTAGGGTCACGCAAAAAAAAAAAATACAAATATATCTCCATGATTTTTCTCTTAATACTTCTAAGTCAAAAAAAAATATTTATAAGTTTATTTGAGTTATTTTTATTAGTCAAATTTGACAATTAAACTTTTTGGTCAATCCAACCGAAATCAAACTTGTTAATGTTAAGTCTTCTGTGAATTATTAGTATTAAATAAAATTGAGGAAACCAATCTATATTTAATATTTTAATCTGAGACTTATGTGTACTAATTTATTTAATTATTTTTAAATTTCATGTATTGAATAAAAATGTCATCTCACAGAATTAATCAATGTAAAAATAAATATCAAGGTATATCATAAATGATGTAACTTTTTTTTTTGGACTGAAATGTAACTTATTTTTTTAGACTCCATACATTAAAAAAATGTCATATGATATGATTTGAAATAACACGAACATAATTGAGCGAATGCTTATCTGTTGATGGTTCAAAGCGATCTTCAAGATCCATCGAAAAAAAAAAAGCGATCTTCAAGACGTGTGGACCCAACATATGGTTTCAAATTTCTCATATGGTTGCCAAACGATTAATCATCAAACCTTTAATTAGAACTTAAGCATCGCACATGGCATTATTCCACTGGAACAATTACATTTAACAGAATTTACGGACCAAAATCTCCCATTACAAAAAAAAGGTAATTTCCGACGGAACAGCGGCAGAATTTCTGGATTACCAAAGGATTTCCATCAGAAATTACTGACGGAAATTATTCCATCGGAAAATAATTTTTCCGACGGAATACTCGTTGGTGATTTTTGTCAACCATTATCGACAGAACGTCCGTCGATGATCCGTCGGAAAGGTTTTTTTTTAAAAATAAAAAACCTGATTTTAAAACAACATTTTGTTTCTAGCACCCAACAAAAGCCCTTGTTCCCAGCCCTCAGCCTCTGCACTTCTTCCTCCCTTGTTCCCAACACCCTTCTTCCTCTACATTTCGTTTACAGTGAGCATCGGCGCTGAATCTCCCCTTCTTCCTCCCTATTTTGATTTCGTTTTTAGTGACAACATTTCGTTTAGGCCAACATTTCGTTAGGTGAGCAAGGAGAGAGGAGGGCTTCAATCACTGGGTGGACATTTCGTTTGACGAGCAAGGAGATCGAAGGGCTTCAATCACTGGGTCTGACGCCGCCGTCTTCGAGCAAGCTTTCTTAGATGTCCATGGTGTAACCTCTTTTTCCCCCCTCTCTCTTTAACGAAAAATTTCTATGGCCAGTGAAATTAATTAGTCTTGGATTGGTGTACAATTCAAGTTTGGAGTATTTACTGTGAACTTAATTAGTCTTGGATTGGTGTACAATTCAAGTTTGGAGTAATTACAGTGAAATTAGCTAGATTGCTCTCTATTCTTTCTTGTGTTACTATTTTTGGATATGCTGTTTGATTTTTAATAGCTAAATTGGGCAAATTGTATGTGTTTTTTCCCGTCTCGCTCTTTATTTTACTACAGGGGTTGTAATTCACCTGACTCATTGTAACACTTGGCCCTGGGTACTCTTATGGTGGATGCAATTAGTGTTTCTTCGGTGTAGTTTATGAACGTACCTAGTTCTGATTGTATTGTCCATCTAAGTTGGTTGGAATTGGATCCAACAATTTCTTTTTGAAATAGTGAAACCCAGTTTTCAACCAGAAACTCAGGTCCCACCATTTTCGATTCCTTCACTCCCTTCTTTCTCTTCTTAGATCTACCCTCCTAACCGTCATTTACTTCTGACTCCTTCACTCTCCAGGTCCTTTTTCTTTCTCCATTCATCTTTTTATTCCTTCTCTGTTTTTTATAATCTTTCCAAACTCTATCTACAGATTTCATTCCATTTCATTTATTGCTTCTTACCCTTCTTTCATTTCTTATTTCTAGTTTTCTTTTTGTTTGTGTAATTTATTTATTTATTTTTGTTCTGTTCCAAATCATGATGGATGCTATTGTCTCTTCATGACCATGATTAATTGGATGTCAATGCCTGTTTGGTTATATGGCTTCCTCGGTGTTGAATATGGTGATCGAGGTTTAACCCCTTAATTTGAATTTCCCTCTTTTCTTGTTTTAATCTTCTCTTGTTGGACTTAGCTATTTCTCTATTTGAATCTGCTGCGTCCTAACAATTCAACTAAGCACATTAAGTGACAAATCTATTTGAAAATATCTTGACAGGTTGGCAAATGGAGGTGGTTACGGGGGCGTTTGAGAGCATCCATTAGGAGCAACATTTGGTTACATTTGGTTTGTGATTCATTAGGAGCGGCTCACCAGCACTTAGTCTCACCCAACGCAAGTTCCTCCACTCGCAATGTTCACTTGTTGATTTTACTTTTACTTTATTTTTTTTTTGCTTGAAATCTACAACATTTTTTGCTTGATTTTAAGTTCACTTGTTGCTAGCACTCGATCCGTGCATAAAGACTCGATTTGTTGTTGATAGTCTCCGCCCAATGTTTTGGCCATGCGTTTTGCTGTCAATAACACCTCCTCTCCTTCCTTCTTCTTTTTTTTCTTATTGTTTTTCATTCCTAATTGCAGTGATTTAATTGTATGTTTTAGGATATTGCTGTCTGTCATCCAGTTTTTATGCTCTTTCTTTACACAAATGGGATTAGAAGAATTTTCTATTTGTCTTGAAAGCAATTAATGGAACTGTGGTTTGAAAGGGGGAATACTTTGTGCAATGGAGTTTTGTAGTCATATTTGTTGATTGTTCATTTTCTTTAAAATTTTGGATACTTTTTTATTCGGATTTTCTGTTATGTGATTTTGCCAAAAAATGCTATAATTGTGCATGTACTGACTTTATTGCATGTGGATTAGTAACTGCTAGAAAATCATTGTGATTGTGGTATTTGAATGCTAACGATTGATGATGTAACTTCCATGTTAATGTGATGTGAATTTTGAAAACACACTCTGAATTTTTTATTGTCTTCTTTGTTTCAGAGGGAGTTATATTACTGGAAGTAGTTTGATAAGTGTTGCAATTAGGGCAATCTTATAAGGTAGTTAGGCTCAAAACAACTTATATTTTTTTATCCTTTTGGTGAATTGTTGTTTAAAGTTGTTTAGTATGCTTTTTATTAATTGAATTATGTTATGCTTTTGCTGAAGTGTTGTTGTAACAACAATAAGTAAACATGCTCTTAAAGAACTACGTTCATTGCTGTTAGCTTAACCTATTTTTTACTTATATGGAAATTGATTCATAAAGCCCTTCCTTTCGGGTGATGAACTACTCAGACATCATATACAGGTTCATTATTTATGCCCTTTTGGCCGTGATAAGGATGAAACTATGGAGCACTTATTCTTTCTATGTCCACTAGCTTAGGTTGTTTGGTGGAGCATTCTTTCCATCAGGTCGGACTGGAATGACTTTCGTTTCTTCAAAGAATGGCTCTATAAACCCTTCTTTCAACTACACAAGGATGGATTGATTGATGAAATAAAGAAGATCATTATCCTTCTTAATCATGTTTGGTGGTTGAGAAACTCAATTCTTCACAAAGGTACTAAAGCTTGTCCACTTACCCTCATGAACCAAATTAAACAAGGCTTTTCTCTTAACTCTTTAATCTTTAGTTCTCAAATTCAAACAACAGGTATTATCCCTCATTATTTTCACCATGAAACTCACTCTATTGATCCTTCAACCTTAATTGGATCAAATTCTTGCTGTGTGCTTGCAAATAAATTTTGATCTAGGTCTGGTCTGACATGTAATATGCAAATCTTCTTTGATCAAGTATTGGTACAAGCTTTTCAATGGAAAAACATCAAGTCTCATGCATCCTCATTTTATATGAGATATTTCTGAGCGGTGCTTCACTGGATCTTCTCAAGTGGTCTTCTACTTCCTCAACAATCTTTTGCTTTGGTTTCTTCGGCTTCTGTATTTGCTATACATAATCTCTCATTGAATCAGAATGATGTTATCAGTGATGATATTCGAAAACTAGTACAAGCCTTTGGCAGCTTTAACATCTTCTACATATCAAGTCAAGATCTTTCCGTGTTTATGAATTCTGGTTCTGTAGTATTTGGACAATGTTTTAGTTTTATTAAACTGATTATTTCTTTATAATGCATTTTATATTTTAATGAAATTTTTCCTTTAAACTTACATGCTCTAAGAGTCAAAATGGTTTAGGATTAATTTAATGTTTAATTTAATTCTCTTTTTGATGCATCTCAATCAAAGTTTTCATTATCTCTTTTATCAGCTATTTCCTTTTATTATTTTATTTAAGATTAATTCATTGCTAACATTTTTGTATTGATTCAAATGGGATTCATATTGCTTGCACGGTTCAAAGTTTACATAGTATTTACAAAGGATTTCTCTTTCTTAGAATGGAAATTCCAGAAAATCGAAGATGGATATATAATAGAATCAATCCAAGGACCAAATGGGTTACATTAGAGTTTGAAAGAGGGGTTGAAGAGTTTTTTGATCATGCACGTGGATCCATTCATTCTCAAAAAATGGGAAAGCTTAGGTGTCCATGTGTGAAATGTAAATGTCGGCCATTTAAACCATTTGATGAGGTGAAGACACACCTTTATAGTAAGGGATTCATGACTATTATATATGGATTAGTCATGGAGAAAGCATAACAGAATGTAACTTACTTGTGTCTGAAATACCAGGTGTCTTACAAGCCTCACCTAGGTCGCTTATTAACCAACTAATTCAATATGAGGCGATGGTGATAGATGCAGCTGGACTGAGTTTTAGGGATAATTATAATAAAAGGGTTGAAGAGGAGCCAAATGCTTCTGTAAAAGCATTTTATGACATGTTACATGCTGCACAACAACCATTGTGGGGAGGTTGCAAAGAGGAATCTCAGCTTTCTGCAACTTTGCAATTATTAAGCATTAAGGCTACAACAAACATGTCTCAACAATCCTACAATTTAGTTTCCCAACTCATATTGAGGATACAACCTAAAGACACTCTTATGCCTAAAGATTGGTGCGAGGCTAAGAAGTTGGTGGCGAAGCTAGGTCTTGATTATAAGAAGATCGATTGTTGTGTGAAAGGGTATATGTTGTATTATAAAAATGATGAATGTGCAACCTGATGTAACTTTTGTGGTGAGGAAAGATATTCCTCCAAAAGGTGTCATGGAAGAAAAAAAAGGTTTCAAGGAAGCAATTGTGGTACTTACCCCTCATTCCAAGATTGCAAAGATTGTTTGCTTCTAAGAAAACCACAAAGGAAATGAGATGACACTATGAAAATTGCCGTAGTTCCAATGTCATCTCTCACCCTTCTGATGGTGAAGCATGGAGAGCTTTGGATAGGACATATTCGGACTTTGCGTATGATCCAAGAAATATGAGGCTTGGGTTGTGTTTTGACAGATTTACGCCATTCGGGGCAATCTGGGAGGTGTTATTCATGTTGGCTTGTGATTGTTACCCCATATAATCTACAACTCGAGGTTTGCATGACACGAGAGTATATGTTCTTGACATTGATCATTCCTAGTCCTGATAACCTGAAAGGAAAAATAGATGTGTAGTTGCAACCATTAGTAGATGAATTGAAGTTATTGTGGAGTGAGGGGGTGTGTACATATGATGCCTCACTGGCACAAAATTTCAATATGCGTGCTACATCGTTATGGACAATCAACAACTTCCCTGCTTATGGTATGTTGTCTGAGTGGAAGAAAATGTGAAGACTATCATATCCAATATGTATGGAGAACTTGAAAGCATTTCAATTGAAGCATGGGCGGAAAACATCTTGCTTTGACTATCATCATCAATTCCTCCCCAATGGTCACTTGTTCAGGAGAAATAAAACCTCATTTTATAAGAATAGAGTTGAGCAATCAATACCTCCACCCCGATTGAGAGGATATGACGTTTGGCACATAGTGCAGAATCTTCCAAAGGTTATTGAGCATGGAGAACCTATTTCCATTGAAGGCTATAATTGCACTCATCATTGAACAAAACAAAGTATATTTTGGGAATTACCATATTGGAAAAGTAACTTGATTCATCATAAACTTGATGTTATGCACATAGAGAAAAATTGTTTTGACAACTTGTTTCACACTATGGTGGTGATGGACACAAAGGGGGAATTAAAGACAATATACATGCCTAACTGGACTTGAAGGAATATTGTCGATGAAAGGAATATGAACTTGTTGAAAGAAATGGGAAGATGATCAAACCGATTGCAAAGTACGTGTTGAATTTAGAACAAAAATGGCAAATTTGTGAATGGGTCAAGAACTTGAACCTCCTTGATGGATATGCATCTAATCTAGCCTTTTGTGTGGATATAAAGGAAATAAAGATGTATGGAATGATGAGTCATGATTGTCATGTATTTATGGAATGTTTGATTACCACAACCTTTTCTTATTTGCTATATGGTATCTTTAATGCTATTGAAGAGCTTAGTAATTTCTTTAAATAGCTTTGTGTTAGAATCTTAAGTTTTGATGAGGACTGAACTCATAGATAACATAAGTAAAATGAACTGATGGCATATAACTTAGTCTGGAATGAATTGAGATAAGAATCATGTTATATGACTAAGAAAAAGAGTGTAGGTTACCTTAACATTGAACAAGTAAAACCTTATAGGTAACAGATACACTATCGCTAAACTAGAACATATCGCTAACAAATGAAAGGCTTAGGATAACAATAGCTAATGAAGACTTAGCAATAATCTGAAGTAAATATTCCTATCGCTAAGAACTTCACTATCGCTAATATAATGAGTTGAGCTAGCCTAAGCAGGCAAAGAACAATAGATCACTATCGCTAAGATCTGTCTCTATCGCTAAGGCCTCATATAGAACAGCTAGCAATAATGAACTATAGTTACTAGCGATAACATGGTTAGCTATCGATAACAGAACACTTGTTGAA
This sequence comes from Mimosa bimucronata, assembly GCA_037074515.1. Classification (NCBI taxonomy): domain Eukaryota; kingdom Viridiplantae; phylum Streptophyta; class Magnoliopsida; order Fabales; family Fabaceae; genus Mimosa; species Mimosa bimucronata. The sequence goes on along the minus strand of CM073438.1, from coordinate 28,952,486 downwards.
ATAACTTAAACACTCAGATAGCTAATAACTTGAGCTGATTAAATGAACTAGCGATAACAAGATTGGCTATCGATAGGAAAGTACTTGTTGAAATAACTTAGACATTCTGATAGCTAATACATTGTCTCTGAACGTTGAGCTAATGAATTTCACTAGCGATAACACCTACTGTGCTTCACATGAATACTTGTTTATCTAATAGCTAAGTGCAGGACACACACTACTAAGCTAGCGATAGCCAAAGGAGCTAGCGCTACTGATAAAGCTGTTATGCAAGTACAATGTTGCAGGTGTTTGTTACTCACAGACTTTATTTCTCTTAGCTCACCCTCTGCAAAAATTAAATGAAGTAAGAGAAGAAAGTTGACTAAGATGAAGAACAGCATTAATGGCCAACGGCTAGAAGCTCTCAACGATTAAATTCAAACGGCTTCTTGAAGCTGAAAGGAAAGGCATGCTGTGACGAGATATAAATATCAAGATTTGAGCATTTATGAACAAGCTGCTGAAATACTCAATCACACGCACACAGAGAAAACTAGCATTTAATATTCTCATCTATTCTCTGCTCACAAAAGCTCAAAGTCTTTATTACTCTTAGTGAGTTTATTTGTACTTAAGTGTTTATCAAAATCTGTTCATTGAGTGAACTATTAATTGAAATCCTCTACTGTTTGAGGTTGTTCTAAAAGCTTGGGGCTTTAGAACAGGGTTGTGTCCTTACAAGTTGTAAGGGGGAGCGTTTAGAGGAAAAGTCTAAAGCTCTGTTGTAAAGGTTGACAGGTGAACCCGTGTTGTAAAACCTGTGGTATAGTGGAACCCAACAAGGAGTTGGAGAACTGGACGTAGGCATTGTGTTGGCCGAACCAGTATAAAGATTGTATCGTGTTTCAAGCTTTAAATTTTTAAATATCCACAATTCACCCCTCTCTTGTGCGTTTTGCCATTCTCACTTTGTTCATCTATCTTGATGGTAGATAAACTAGAGTTGTTAGAGAAAAATATAGTTGTTACATTTTGCAAGTTAGAAAAGGTCTTTCCCCCTGGGTTCTTTGACTTTATGGAGCACTTACCCATACACCTTCTATACAAAGCTAAAGTTGGAGGGCCTGTTCAATATTGATGGATGTACCCATTTGAAAGGTAATGAAATTTATTTTAATGGAATTGCAAATAGAAATATGATAATGCCAATAATAAATTTTATGTGACACTTGTGAATATGTGTAGGTTCCTTTATACCATGAAGTAAAAGGTAAGGAACAAAGCTCGGGTTGAAGAATCTATATGTGAAGTATATATAATTGAAGAGATCATAATGTTTTGCTTGCACTACTTTGAGCTAGGTGTTCCACCAAGAATAACAAGGCCTGTAAGAAATGAAGGTGGAGAATCAGAGTTGCCACTAATATCTATTTCGAACCTTGAAAGAAAAGAATCCTTGAATGATAGATTATCAAGTAGAATCTGAAACCAATGAAAGATTTACATCATGATTCAAAGATCATGTAAGTAGTATTAATTTCATTTTGTTACTTAGTACCAATAAGAAGGCTTATTTTTTGTCATTGAGTCATGAAGGTTATAGATCCTTCAAACAACATTACGGACTCATTTTTGCATGACCTTGCTTGGGGCCACAAGAGAAAAGTGAGAACATGGCCTATGTACTTTGTCAATGGATATAAGTTTCATACAGCTTCGTGGGCTCTTCAAAAATCAACTACAAATAGTGGCGTGTGTATCAAAGGAACTGACTACAGTCAATCAGAACATGAGTTTTATGGAATTCTACAAGAAATTGTAGAGATTGAATACATAGGTATGCCGTTGAAGAGATTAGTGTTGTTCAAGTGTGACTGGTTTGATCCAACACCAAATCGCAGGACTAAGGTTTACAAACTTTATGGGACTGTTGAATTTAATGCATTACGCAAGTACAACAAGTATGACCCATTTATTTTTGCAACTCAAGCAATGTAGGTATATTACACCCTATATCCTTGTTGTCATCAAAAGGCTGATTGGCTTGCTGTTCTTAAGATCAAGGCCCGTAGCATAATTAAAAGCCTACATCTGAAATCAACGTAGATGCACTCCAAATAGATGAACTAGAAGTTGTATTGCCAATAATTGCTCATGATAATGAATTGAGGGATGAAGGAGAAATAGAAATTCATTATGAAGAAGTGGTTATGCCTATAGATAATATGATTTATAATTATGAGGAGGCGGAGGATAAGGAGGAGGATGGAGATGAGGATGAGGATGAGGAGGAGGATGACGACAATGATGAAGAGAAAGAACAAAATGATGACGACGACGGTGATGGTCTAGATTAAGATTATTATATTGAGTTTCATTGCATTTACTTTTAATTTAATTTTATCTATTTAATTTAGTAATGTTTTCTTTATTAATATGACTAATGGGTTCACATTTGAATATGCATATGTCATTTCGCAAGAAAAAGGGTGGTAAAGCTTCATCAAGTACCCCCAGACTGTCACAGTCGTCTATGCCCGTAGAACAAGTAGCAAATACTAATTTAGGAACTACATCTACTCCGAATTTGGAGCAACCCCATGCGAAACAGATATCGATTCCTAGATTAAACTTTTTGTCATGTGGATCATCTTCTCAATTGCATGATGCAATTGGTAGACATACAATATCACCATCTGGAATCCCATCTTTTGAAACCTTATCTCATAACCCGTCCCCAGAAACTGAGAATTCACAACCCCTGACTCCACAGGGTCCTCGTGTCACCCCTCCTGACGGTCATGATCCTTTAGATGGTCAAACCTTGATAGCTCATGAAAAGTCAATGTAAGTCATTACTATCCTCACCAATTTAAACAAGTTTGTCTTTATTTGTATATTGAATTGACACCTCAATTCTTTCTAATAATTATGAAGTTTTTTTTCTTATTAGGTTCCATCCTATTGTTGGAATTGTTTAGAGTATGTTAGAATAATGTGTTTTGATGATAACTAAACATAACTTAGGCATAAATAAAGGTTGGACATAGATCAGGAATAACTTAGAAACAATCTGATAGAAAATGCTAAGTATTGCCCAATCGATCAGGATCAGATTATCAGTTAAGAAACTAAGGCATTGATCGATTAGGGATAGATCAAAGTTAGATTATTAGTTTGAATCATAGCGGCCAATCAATCAGACACCTCTATGATCGATCAGAGAAGTAAAAGTGAACTAAGAAATCTCAAAGTGATCTGTTGGAGGAATTAGAATAACTTAGTATGATCGAACTATTGTATCTAATCGACCAGGCCTTCCCTGTGATCGATCAGATAGCTCAAAGTATAATTCAAACCTAATTTGAGCTTGATCAATCAGAGTAGTATAATCGATCAGAGAAAAGTGAGTAATCGATCAGAAGGATAATCGATCACAAAATAGTAAGTAATCGATCAGGAAAATTCATGTAATTTAAGTATAATCTGAGTATAATCGATTACACGCCTAATCGATCAGAGACCCCTATGATCGATCAGACGAGTATTCTTTCTAACTCATATTGAAGTCATGCAGGCTATGATCGATGTATGATCGATATGTAATCGATCAGATATAAGACAGTGATCAATCAGACATTAGTGATTGATGTGGCGATATGATTTAATTCATACTGAATGGTCAACTTATTTTAAGCTTTCAAGTACAGAAGTGGTTCAGACCTACTTTAGGAAGTTATCGTTAGACACACAAAACTGCCATTAGAGCCGTTTGACACAACAACTACGTTCTGCGATTAATCAAGAGAGAGGATCTGAGACAAACCAAGTACAGAGGAGTTAATGCTACTCATAACTCATTCATCTCAACACTCCATCCATTATCATCTCTCATCAAAGATCAAGTAACGGATATAATTTCATCAACAGGTAGAATCTCAGAAATCAGTATAAAAGCCTTGATGAAGAAGTGGGTAAAAATATTGATTGCTTACATTGATTAATCTTGTTAGATATACTTACTGTATTTAATACTTACCAACTCTTAGAGAGATCATTCATTATTCATGAAACTTCAGTGTGTATCACAATTTGTTTAGTGAGTGAAAAAGTTTCTGTAATATCATTTCAAGTGAGGATTACTCTTAAGATAGTGGGATCTTAAGAGTAGGTTGTAATCTTACAAAGTATAAGGGAGAGTGATCTGTAAGAGAGAGTCCTTACTAAGAGGTCATTTGTAAAGGCATTCAAGAGCCTGGTTCAATCTTGAAATTATTAGTGGAACCCAACTGAGTTTGGAGAACTGGACGTAGGCCAAGAGTTAGGCCGAACCAATATAAGCTTGTGTCTTAGTGTCCTAAATTTTTAATTAGCACAATTCACCCCCCTTCTTGTGCTTTCCTACCACTTTTAGAGTATTTGTCAAGAAATTTGTTGCAAATTTGACCATCCATGTTGGTACTGGAAAGTTACACCTAAAGATTATAAGGCCGTGTGGTTTAATGAATGGGTGGTATGTCTTTTCCTTTTATTATTATATGTTCTTATATTTGGATTCTATTATTATGAAGTTTTTATAACTAATCTTCATTTGCTTCTCATTTATGCAAAGAAAATATAAGTGGCTACTAGAACACAATGATACAATTAGGAAAAATTGGAAGCTAAAGTGTCAAAGCATCATAAGTGGTTTAATGCATGATGTCAGGCAGGACTTCTTTTTGAGACAAGTTAGACCTAATTAGATTCCAGATATTGTGTTTGAAGATTTGCTAAGAGTATGGAATTAAGAGGATTTCTAGAACAAGAGTGAGATAAACAAAAATAATTGAGTATCTTCCACTAGTAGTACTCAACACAAAGGGCATAGCATTCCTTATACTAAGTACAGAAGAAGGATGGTAAGAATTATTTCTTCAAATTCAATCATTTATTTGATGTTTGGTATGATATATCTTGTTAATTAATTGTAGGCTAAGGAATATAGAAGAGATCCTACTGTCACTACTACAAAAGCCCATTTCTTGTCCCTAATTAACGTCAGTCAATTATAAAACTAACATTGAAAATAACTCGGTGGCATTTTTGTAATTAAATTTGGGACCCAAGGAGAAACGATGTTCCTAAATTGGAGGATATGTGACGTGAAAAAAAACAAAGTCACATATAAAAAACATGTGACATTGTTTCTTGAAACAATGTCACAGGTTTTTTGATATGTGACGTGGAAAGAAGAAACAATGTCACAGGTTTTTTGATGTGACATGGTTTCTTTCCACGTCACATATTAAGAATACAAGTGACATTGTTTCTTAATTTTTTTTTTAAAAAAAGGGTGCCTTTTTTTCTCTTAGCTCCCCATTTCCCTCCCTTAGCTAATAAGAAACAATGTCACAGGTTTTTTGATATGTGATGTGGAAAAAAGAAACAATGTCACAGGTTTTTTGATATATGACATGGTTTCTTTCCACGTCACATATTAAGCATACAAGTGACATTGTTTATTTTTTTTAAAAAAAGGGCGCATTTTTTCCCTCAGCTCCCCATTTCTCTCTCTTAGCTAATAACTTCTCTGACCCGATCGAAACATCAACTCCTTCACTTCCTCTTCTTCCTCCCAAACCCTCAGCTCCCTCACTTTGTCTTCTTCCTCCCAAATCCTCAGCTCCTCACTTCCTCAGCTCTCTTAGCTCTCTGGGCCCAACGCTCCCCATTGCCGGTGCCTCTCTTCCTCCTCAGCTCCATTGTCGGCCCAGCTCTCAAAACCTTTGCCTCTCTTCCTCTTCTTTCATTCTGTTAGTTCTTCAGGTTTAGCTCCCCTCTCTCTCCTTTGGGGGTTTTGCTTTCTATGTACTGCATTTTTGTATCCTTGCATTTTTCTCTATCTTCTTAGTTTGGAGTTCTAAGCTCTTTTGTCAAGCATTTTTAGTTATTGAAATGTGTACACCTTTAATTAGCTACCCATCCTGCTAATTTCATTACTTCTTGCTTTGTTTTTTTTCCTTGCTTTGTTTGAAATGTGTACACCTTTAATTAGCCACCTGATGTATTCAAGCATTCTTAGTTTATTGATTTCCCTTTTCTTTCTTCCCTCTTGCTCTGCCGCTCCTTCAATGGCAGGTATGCGTCTCTGTTTCTTCAATGTCATTTTCCTGACCGATTTCATGGAAATAATCATGCAAAATCCACTTCTAAATATTCCAGGATGAGAGGTGTTGTGTTACATTTGTTACATTAAGTGATTTACTTTTTCAATTAGAAGAACACGATTTCTAGGTTGTTCTTGAAATTATTCTTGCTTGTTTCCCAATTTGATTCTTGATTTCTCTGCATTCCCCAGTTAATTTTTCTTTTGGATTTAGTTAGTAGAAATCAGTGAGCATTGTACAAAATACTAAATTGTGTAAAAATGGAATTTTTTGTTTGTGTAGTAGTAGCAAAAGTCACATGTATATATGTTTAGTTTGATTAAATTAGTTATATCTCTGGTTGATGGTTTACATCTATTAACATTGTAATAATCTGTTTCCATCAGCAATGCAATGCATGAAAATATGGGGAAAAAACAAAAAAAGAAACTAATTTTTTTTTTAAAATGGAATTCACGTCACATACTAGAGTAATGAGTGACATGGTTTCTCTTGGCATGAGAAACCACGTCACTCATTTTATAACATGTGACGTTCAGAAACCACGTCACGTCACATGTTTAAAACATGTGACGTGGTTTCTGAACGTCACATGTTATAAAATGAGTGACGTGGTTTCTCCTACCATGAGAAACCATGTCACTCATTATATAACTTGTGACATGGTTTCTTGGAGACCTAACAGACAAAACTCAACATTTTGCGACTTACTCACATCCCTTTTTTTATAACATGTGACGTGGAAATTTTAACTTTCCATGTATGTTATTTATTGTGACATGAAAAGTCAATTTTTTCATGTCACTTGCTTTTATCTCCCATACAAAAGTGACATGAAAGCCCCAAAATAATGGACATAGAAACTGTAGTAGTGTGTATTCGAAGTGTTCAAGAGGACTCATTACGATAAGATAATTGGTGAATTCTTGGACCATCATGTAAAATCAGTTTATGTAAGTACATGTTTCTGTTTTATAAGTTGAATTAAATACTTAATGGGTTGTGGAGCAAAGGTGATTGTTTCCAGTCATTTGGTATGCTTCGACATTCATATGTTTTTTTTGTTTCAGTTGGATGCTTATATTGTTGTGGATATCCGTGTCGCTGATTATTTCTTTTTATGTATCTTTATTTTGATTTATCTTCGCTTGGATTTACACTTTTGATCATGTGCTATCTCTATTTTAGTTCTAGCAAGTATTAATTTAATGCATAAGTTTGGCAAAATTAGGTTTGGACTGAAAGTAAAACACTAGAAAATGGCAATGTTAAATTCAAATTTATACAAGCTTTTAGGTCATGCAAGGCTAACATGACCTTTATTCTTTTCAATCTTTTGATATTTTTTCATTACTATTTGTGCCTTGGATGTGCTGTTAAAGTTCATGGAACTTGGCATGGATTAGTGTCTTGGGAAGAGTCACAGCATTTTTGTCCGTTATTCCAATAGACAAAAGTAGGGGCTGAACAATGTTGTGCATTATGGCGTGTGATTCTTCCAATATAAATATAATGCTTGAGATATATGTCATTATAGAACTAGAGTATAATTCTAGGTTACAATGAATATGGCATTATAAGAAGCTTAAGGTTCATTTATGCCTCATGTTCTAGGTTTTCGTCTCTCTCTAAAATCTTTGAATGCTTAATAGTTTGTGAGTTTGCTTTTGCCATTAGGATGGAAAGAATTCTATTTGGCCTAATGATCCTCACGTGGGTTGAAATTGTTTAATTTCGTTGATTTTTATATATGTGCCTTGTGAAAAATTTGATGGGCTTAAATGTTCAAAGTTTTATTGAAAAGAAATGATTAATTTTGTTATAGTTCATCTTTGAATGCATAATAGTTTGTGAGCTTTATTTTATAGGAGGATTACATGAGGCGGAAAGAATCTTTGAGTGCTAAGGATGGATATACAAGTGTGCAATCCAATGAGGATGAATTAAACCTTTGGTTGGAGGTTACAGGAGGTAAAAACAAGAAGGGACGCGTTTATGGGTTTGGGTCTGAGAATGAAATTATTGATGATGACTTGCCTTCTGTCAACAATGTCAACAATACCAAAGGGATTCATGATAATACCATTGAGCAAGAACTGCGCAACAAGATAACAGAACCATCACAGGAGAATGAAGTACTGAAACAAAGCTTTCAAGAAAACAACCATCACTTTGAAGAAATGCAACAAACTTTTAGCATGATTATGTCTGCCTTGCATGGAATGGGGATTAAATTACCACTTTCGTCTGATACAAATGCACGCAACAAAAGTTGAGATAATTTGCTGTTGTGGTTAGGTTCTTTCTTTGTAAGAATTGTTGCTTCCATGACTAAATTAAGACTTTATTAGTTGTTTAATTTTGCTGTGCATGACATATCCATTAAATTACAGATTTTTAGATTTCATATTATTTATTTGCACTTTTTATTAATATTTTGAAATATTATTTGTTAAGTATTTGTTAATATTGCTGTAAAAAAATGAAACGCGGAAAAATAAAAAAAAATGTTTAAAATTAGCGACAGAATTCTATCATTGACTTGACCACAATCAGCGACTGAATTCCGTTGCTCAATATTAGCAACGGAATTCTGTCACTGATCAGCGACGGAACCAACAGAATCAATGACAGAATTGGTATTCCGTTGGTAATTCAATTAGCAACGATCTAATTCCATTAGTAATTCTGTGCGAAAAAAAAATTTCTGACTGATTTCCGATGAAAATTCGGTCGTAAAGCAATTTTTACGACGGAATTCTGTCAGTAAATTCCGTCGGTGATTGCCTTTTTTTGTAGTGTCGATATTTTTGTTTAAACCATCTAAGTCTTTCTTCCCATAATTATTTCAAGCCATTCTTTCAAATAGATAATGTCTTCAATTTTAACGTAGTTTTTTCCGATTATCATGTAACTATCATAATTATCCAAATTATGAACAACAACAATAATAAGTATTTGCATTTAACGCGATCACTTTTATGGATGGTACAATACTTGCAACAACAAAAAATGGACTATATTATTGTTGTAGCTCAAAGTTTACATAAGATGAAAAACCATATGTAGAATTATTCATGTTTCCCGTGGCACCTAAAATTAATTAAAAAGTATTGCCTCCATCCCAAAATATAAGCTTCAAATAACTAACTTATGTTTATCAAGAAAACTAATAAATATATAAAAGAGAATACATGGGGAAAAGAAAATAAGAGAGAATGTGACAAATAATATATCATATAGATGAACGAAAATGCATGAGGAAAAGATAAACAATGGATAAAAATTGGAAAAAATGCAATTAATACTTAGACAAACCTAAAATGAAGTTTATATTTTGGGAAAGTGGGATTAATACTTAAAATGGTATATTCTATAACCAAATGCTTAGATCAACTTATTATTAGTTGTTATAATTTAATCAGTGGTCTCAAGTTTGAGCCTTTAGTATGTAGCTGCGATATTAACTTGGAGGCAGCGAGGTTCATCCCATTGTGGGCCTACATTTCCACAAACCAAATTAATCAGTTTCTAGTAGCTTAGGGCCGGATACCTGTAAATAAATCCAAAAAATGCTACATTTTTCTACTTTTCCATATTTTTTGGCATGCTATCATATTGTGCAGAAAACCCATGCATAAATGAATAGTCATGAATTTTATATTTTCAGAACTCGTAATTTTTTCCTATATAAAGAAATTAGAAGAGTAGTTAAACTTATTATAACTCATTCAGAATAAGGTCAATTTAAACATGACTACATCAATGGGTTAAGGGTCTTAAATGCCTTGAAATTTTCTTCGAAGGAGCTTCTAGCATCCGGAAGTTTTTTTTTTTATCTTAAATGTCCTAGAAGTATTATTTCATAGTTTTTTTTACCCCAAGTTAATAGACAGACAAACGAATGTTTGCCACGTCAGACTGAATATCACGTCAGATTAAATCCTTGTTGAATGGGTGATGATATGACTCAAGTTAAGGTTCTTAATGGCTTTGAAGTTTTTTTGAAGGAGAACACAGCACTCGAAAGTTTTGTTTTAGATCTTAAATTTCCTGAAAGTATTATTTTGTAGTATTTATGCATCAATTTAACTGAAAGACAAATGAACAGTTACCACTTAAGACTAAACATTACCTAAGAGTCAGATCCTTGTCTAATAAATGTTAACTTGAAAAAGATATACGATTGTGAGTTGACGAAAATCTCTGTTAGAGAGAAAAAGTTTGATACAAGTTAACACGCATTCAACAAGGATTTGAATCTTACGTGTTGTTTAGTCTTAGATGGAAAAACTTTCATTTGCCTCTCTGTTAACTTGTGGTTTAAATCATACGAAATAATACTTTTAGAATATTTAAGATCCAAAATCAAAATTATGGGTACTGGGTGCTCATTCGAGAAAACTTCTAGGGCATTTAAGAACCTTAACCAAATTCACGTCATCACCTTTCAACAAGTATTTAATGTGACGTGGCGTTCAATTTGTTATGGCAAATGTCCATTTGTCTGTCCATTAGCTTGGGCATAAAAGCTACGAAATAATACTTCCCGAGTATTTAAGATCTAAAAAAACTTCTGGATGTTGGAAGCTCCTTTGAGGAAACTTATAAGGCATTTAAGACCTTTAACCCCTAAATAAACTCAAATGGTGATTTTTCTTAAATTGATATTTGTCTAAGCAATACTAGAAAACAGTTTATAAAAAATGAACGAAATTATTGCAAATGGAAGGATAATTTTATGTTTGATTCGATTATAAATGTTTAACATTTTACTTTGAATGACATTTTATATATAAATTTTAAGTATTTTATATGGTTTTAAACACAATTTTAAAATTTACATAACCTTTTGAATTCTGAATGTGTAAGATTTTCATTTTTCAATAATAATGGAGGGATAAAATTTGGTGGAAACATATGACAGGAGAGAGCCATGAAAAAGGAAGATGATTTCAATTTTATTATATTTATCATTTTAATTTAAATCACTATTTCAGAAATTATGTAAATAAAACACATTATTCCTTTATGAAAATTTCTAAATTTGTCTGTTAGCTTTCATGAAAGACAGTGTCCTTTTTAATTTTTTTTTTTATTTTAGTGGCCTTTTTAATTTGGTTGCTTCGATAACGATCCTTTCAATCATAATTCATACGACTGAAATAAATTTTCTAAAATTGAGTTGACCGACATTTTCTCAATCAACATATCTACATAAGAGAATAAAAAATGAAAAAAAAATCTCATATTATGTATAATTGTTACATTAGTGTGCCAAAACTTTTCCTAAAATAATTAATTGTAAATTTCATGAGATTATACAATAAAAAATATATAATTAATTTCCAAAATGTACCATAATCTGATAAAATCAGTCAATTGTTTTTCATAAAAACAGTAATGCACAAAATAATTTATTTTTCAAAAATCAAGACGTGGTACATCAATTGTCCATTACATAGTTCTAGCATGAAAACCATTTATAGTTTGAAAAAAATAAATTCACTACATGAGCAAATAAATAAATTTTGGATTAGTACAAAAAATAATTTTTTGGGCAAGAACTTAAATATTAGTATTAATCTCTTTAAATCGAAAATGGACCAAAAATGGCCCCATATGATTTGCCATTTCAAAGGCTTTTATTTTTCTGCATAAATTATAATGTTTAGAAATAATGGAAGGCGCGGAGCTAAAAAGAAAACATCAAAGGGATATCATTTGGACCACAGTACACATGAATTCCAAATAGATTTGATCAAATTTATCGGCAGGTAAATAATAAAAGCATGCATGCAAATTTTGGATCTACTGAATTCGACCTCGAAAAATCGATAGAAATTGAAGAAGAGTGGGAATGTACTGTGTAATTATATGATATAAATCTTATATACAAATGTACAGTTTATTGACTACCGTACCACAACACTGAAATATTAAAATCTCAAAATAGTTTGTCAAAAAGGTTAATAAATTTATATGAAAATTTCATGGTCATTTCTAGAATTAACTTTTTTTTCCTCGAAATGACGTAATTGTTTTAGGTGAAATTAGTTGTCATTGTCTTAGTTGTGTTGATATGGCGTGACACGTGGCTTCACACCAGAAGACACGTGCCTCACCACGCTAGCACACCAACCGACATGTGTCGCACCACGTCAGCACACAAGGTGACACGTGTCACACCATGTCAGTACAAACGGAAGCCGTTAAATACTTTATAACGGCATTGGCCAATATGCTCCATTTTAAAAGCTTATTGGTATACAAGAACCCTTCAAATGTTAATTGTGTCAGACGCTCCTGGGTCAATAGTTCATTAGCCAAAATGCACCTTAACCCTTTTGTTATTTATTAAAATGTTGTTGTGATCATTGATATTTAATGAGAAATTTTACTAAAATTAGTTGTCATTGAGTTAGTTGTTGTTATCATTTAATAATTTTTTGATAATTTAACATTTAATAAGTTAACTATAGAGTAAAGTATACATTTGCTCCCCCTTTTTTTTTTGCATCAAGTCTCGTTTTAGCTAATTGAATTTAAAAAAGTATACTTTTAATCGTTTTTTGTTATCAATGTCAATTTTATTTAACGAAAAATGTTGACTCAACAAATTTAAACTATAATTCTTTAGTTAAACAAAAAAAATTATTAAATTTACTTCTTTAGTATAATCATTTTTATATTTAAAAATTGTCATTTTTACCCGCATTTAATAATGGAATCAATATCTAGATTTGTTGAGTCATCATTTTCCATTAAATGAACCTAACAATGTCAACATAAAATTTAAAAGGATTAAAAGTGTTCGAACATAAAAGAAATAAACCTGAAGCTTGATACAGAAATAAAGAACTAAAAGTATACTTTAACCGTAAACATTATTATTTGCATAACTATTGTTATTATTATTTTTTAAATCAAGGATATTAAGGTGATTTTGTTAATAAATTGAATCCCAAGCTAGTCGTCAAGTGATTCAAATGATTAAAATATTTCAAAGTCTTGAATTACATGTTTAGCGAAACTCTTTTTCCCCATTTATTTAATCTCACCATACTTTACTTGAGCCTGAAGAAGGATGCAGATTATTCCTTAGGACAAAAATTTCAACCTAGTTTTGACTTGGTTCCGACAAATTTCATACATGCTTTATGTGCTGTGATTTCTTGTGACTTAAGGCTTCTGGTTCTATCGCACCAACCAATCTAGAAATTAATTTGATACAAAGACAAAACAGATTAGTTTGTGTGTGTGTGTGTTTTTTTTTTTTTTTTTTGGGGGGGGGGGGTTGGTTTAGATTGTTGACTTCAAGACTTCATTTTTTTTTCTTTTGTTAAAAGATAAAAAAGAACTTTAAGAAGCTGATAAAATCAGTTCTTTAAGACAATCATTCAACCAAAAGTACAACACCTAGGCATATGTTGGCCGCTAACAATATCTCATTGTTAATTTTGTATTATGGAAAATCTTAATTAATAGGTGAGCTCCAGATATATATATCTTGGGAAAAAACCATGTTGTGCAACGTCCTTTAGATTTTGTTAATAGTTACATTTTTGGAAACGAAAAAAGTTATTATACGCTTTAATTAAAAAATTTTATTTAAAATATCCATTTTTAAGAATGTTATTTTTGTGAATCCGTGGCAGGTGTTTATGTTTTTTATACAGCGGCAAACACACACAGAGGGAGGAAGGAAAACTAGCTAAAGAAAATCGAAGTTTCTTTTTTTATTTTAAAGTTTTGGATATATGAACAATTACAAAAATAAAAAAGAAAAGAAAAGACTATAGATGGATTTTTTAACTTATCCTATGAAAAATTGTAGCATCTGTGTTTCTGTTTTGCAAAATATCCTAGTTCATACGGCTTAAAACATCTGTTGATAAATATCGTTAGGATCTTTGTCTTTATTTTTTTTCACGATTTTATTGGAATTGTGATTAAAACATTTTTCTAGGTGTTTGATGATATCATTAAACAAGACGTACGCTCTTTTATAATGAATAAATTACTTAAAAAAGTCGAATAAGTTGAAAATTACTATTAATTTAATTTTTTTCTAGAAAAGCATAAACGCATGGTTGTGGTCCTTGGCAAAAGTGTCCAATCAAAACCACATATTACTGATGAGGTCTAATTTTAGGGTTTCTGGTTGTCATTTTTTCATTTGGCTTAATTTTCCGTGGAGAATGATTTTGGTGGATTGGGAATAATTAGTCGGATAAAATATTGTAAATGATCAATGTTAGGTAGATGAATTTTAGGAAACGCAAGGACTAAGATTTGTCATGAGGGAAACTAATATTATTTAATTAAGACTCTCATTTTCAATCACAGTGTAATTCTATTTTTATTCTCGATTTTGTTTTGTCATGTTGGATTGGTTGAAAACAACATTAAGTTGTTATGGTTCATAACTTAGTCAAAGGAAAAACTAATTAATAAATGTGAGCTTATGTCACACCTAATCACCCATTAATTAAGTTTTCTTATGAATAAGGTTCCGCAAAAAATTTCATTTATTGAAAATAAGAAAAAGATGGCATTAGATGCGCTCTTGTGGCAGCATGTGGATTTGATCCCACTGTTTCCTCAAGTGTCATATTTGCTATCAGAAAAACAAAGATAAACTTATAGTTTTGTAACATACATAATAGAAAACACATTCAATTATAATTTTAATTTTAGGCCATTAGTATCCATATTGGATCAATATAACTCACACTACAAAAAAGACGGCATTCAATAGTGGTTAAAATGTAATTTTTGTAGCAGTTACAATTGCTACAATACTTGTAAAAGCGGTTTAGCCATCTACTACTAAAATCATCGTGGCAAAATATTTGTAGCGGTTATTACATTAGTCATACATGCTACTATATTAGTAGAGTCAATATGTAACCGCCGCAAAATATGAGGGGCCAAATTTCATATCGAATGAACATGAATAGCGGTCGTGAAATGAAAGTTTGAATTTCATGAGTATTGGCGGTCGTTAGAAACCACTGGGTAAAACACAACAAAATGATTTGTTAGTAACAGTTTTAAACCGCTACAATTGGCACAAGAAATGGGAATTTCAAATTTAAAAAATTATTAGCAGCGTTTGGAAATTGTAGCATCAATTGCTCCAACTTATGAAATTAGTAGACTGCTGCTAAAATTGGAAAAAGTGAAAAAAAAAATAACAAAAAGCAAGTAATATAATATTAAATTTTGTTTTCAAATTTCTGAAAAAATATTAATTGCATAGTTTACTAATGTGGAATATAATAAAATCTTATTATTAATATTTGTAGCGGTGTTTGTAGTGGTTTGTTTGTGTCACACAATTAGTAGCATTTTGTTTATCGGTGTTTGTAGCGGTTTGTTTGTGTCTCAGTTAGTAGTGGTTTACAATTGCTCTTAAACCCCACAAATCTTTCCCACTCCTCTGCCAGGGACTCCATCAGGAACCATAATGATTACCTCTTCATTCAACCTAATCTCGTCTCCATTTTGCCCGTGATATAAAATCAACCTCTAGTTTTTCAAACCGTTACGCATCTTCAATTGGGCATAGCCTTTATATGCATCCCTCATAGCAAACCTTTTCTACAAAAGTATATCACATCAGGTTTATTTTCATTATTTTAAATTGAAATAAAATATTTCAGTTATAATAATAAATGAACCTAACTTATTTTAATTATATTTTTATTACCTTCACAACTTCATTCCAAGTTAGGTCCTTCGCCCACTGCATCTTCTTTCAGTCCTCCAAGTCGATCAACAATTGCGTGAAATTTCTGCCAACTTCGTTCAAAAATCTGTTGAAGAGTTGACCCCCTTGCCCTTTTACTGCATGGACTACTCACTCCATCCGTATAACACCTAAATTTTTACTACTATACTAGAGCATTTTAATTGATTTATAACCACTTTTGCAAATGTTAGAAGCTTGAAAATACGAAAAATTTAAAACTTTTTCTTTTCAAACACTATTCCAACTTCATTACTGTTGGAATGGGCTTTTCAGACAAATTAGAACAATTTAAAACTTTTTATAAAATAGAGTGGTTATTAAAACAATTAAAATAACTTAAATAAACTTAAGGTAGCTACTCTTTCCTAATAGGGTTTAGCTAGTTGAAATTTCTTTATATTATATATATATATTTCCTAAGTTATATAGTATTAACTACTTCCATTAGCAGGTTATCTCAGGTGATGACCCTCGTACCAGAATATTCACTGTATGGTTCATTAGTGATATATACATACATATATACAATTTTATACTAACTTATAAGCAAGCTTAAAGTTTGTTTGACCTAATTATCCTATAACATAACTAAATAATTGAAAACCAAAATATCTAAGTACATTACTGAGCAGGCATCCCTGCTTCTTCATATTACCTTTCCAAAAAGCTTACTCCATATCCAGCTAAGCTTTGTCAACCTGCTATGCTGAAAAATGTTTGGGGAGGGGGGTGAGATTGGAAATCCCAATAGCAGTTTCTTTCCTTACACTATTTTTCTCATAAGTGCACTGACATGTATATATTTTATAAATCTGAACAAATAACACAATTACACATACTTCCTGCGCTACATGCTCTACCAGCCACTATTAACA
Organism: Mimosa bimucronata; assembly: GCA_037074515.1. Classification (NCBI taxonomy): domain Eukaryota; kingdom Viridiplantae; phylum Streptophyta; class Magnoliopsida; order Fabales; family Fabaceae; genus Mimosa; species Mimosa bimucronata. Next base: position 28,935,720 of record CM073438.1, on the reverse strand, counting down.
ATATGTTTGTTAATTAGTAGAGGCTTTACCTGCAGGATTTCTCATTATAACATTTAAAGCTACAACGTAACTTATCTAGTAAAGGGGTAGCTAACCACCTAAGCCTTGGAGTACTCCATAAACTCGGAAGTAAAACTTCCATGAAGGAATTAACAAGGTTTATTACCTTCATGCGTAATGTAACTTGCAACTTCCCTTACAAAATTATACATACAATTATTAATGTAATGAAATAAACTGCTACCTGCCTTAATCCTTACTCATGTACTGGCTTCTTTCCTTCTCTGTGTCTCAAGGATCCAGTCTCACTATTTCTCCCTATAATTACATATAGATAACAAATTAATATATATATATATATACACTAACTTGTAATAATTTTGTGTCTCTCACATTCCTATATTACTACCTATATGTCTACCCTTCCCAAATCTAATTTATTTTTAAATTATAGTTTCTAGCTTAATTGCTAATCACACCATCTTCAATAGAATTAAACAGAAAATTCATTTCTTGAATAACATCATACAAACTTCATCAGAACAAAATATTCAACATGGAACAAGGAAAAGAACAAGAAATCCAACGGCAGAGCAGTCAAGAGGGAAGAAGAGGAACTAAACACTTAACCATTTTCATACACAATTATTCATCAATCCTTCATCATTAGCAACAAATCACAAGATCACACTCTTTAATGCACTAGAAATCAGCAACTCAGAGGAATAAAATTCGAAGAAACAGGGGAAAACAAGAACAAGAGCTCGACGGGCAGAGCAAGTACAAGAAGGGAAAAATCATTACACTACATCAACCACTAGCTCCCACCATAAATCATCGAGCATCATCACATTTTCCCTCCGTTTTCCTGCAGCACCACTGAACAAGGGAGGAAGAAGAGAAAATTCAAAGAAAATCCCACACTTCATACATCTACATACAAGGCACATTTATAACATTAATCTTACTCATATTGATGTTTAAACAAACTTTAGAAGAATGAATATCCAGAAATCAAAGAAGATTCCGTCGGGTGAACAGTAATCCGAGGAAGAAATTTGCGGAGATTTGATCAAACACCAAATTACCCCTTGAATCCTTTCCTAAGAATGATTAATCGAATTTAAGCTTCGATTTTACAGATTTATAGCCTCAAAAACTCGAATTAATCCCTCCCCAAATTCTCTCAAATCACGCAAAAATAGAGAGCAATAGGAGGAGGTAAGTTACCTAAGCTCACTCCCAAGCTTGCATGCGCTGTCGACGCCTTGCTCAGCCATGAATCGCCGTCGAAACCGCTGGTGGCAGCTGGAGATCGAAGAAAACGGAGGGAGAGTAGAGAGTGAGTGCAGAGAGAAAGTGAGAGCTGAGAGAGAGAGAGAGAGAGTGAGGGACGGGAAATGAAAATGAATGGAGGGAGTATTTTAGCACATGGTTAAAATAGGAGGATAAGGATGGAAGAAGTTTTACTATTTTGCCCTTGATTCACCTCAATATTACCATTTGCCATTCACCTTTTCCTATTTTACCATTCCGTCAGAAATTTAATTACAACTATAAAAAAATATTAGTCCAAATTTAGTCTATAAATAAATTATCCAGATATATTTTGGTATCCAAATTTATTTATAAGACTTTTTAATAATAAAGTACCACCCCAAGATTCTAAATATTCCCTTATTAATTTTTTTTGGAAATTAAATTTTATCTCTTCTAATTATTTCTCTTTGTTTCTTAAAGAAAATAAGTATTAAAATTTATGTAAAATACCTAAAACATCATAAATTTATTTTTTAATTCTTTTTAATATTTTAATAATATTCCAAAAACCTTAAATAATTCCTTATATCTATATTTTTAAATTTTGGGGTGTTACAATCCGACCACCATGACCCTGTGCCCTTTTTATTACCTTCACTCCTGCTCGTGCTTACTCGCAAATCTGTGTAAATTTAAACAATGTTATATTGCAGTTACCAAATATTATATTAATTAAATTAAAATTTTTTGATATACTTAATCTGCTTTCCCCTGACTTCAACTTCAAACCCAATAGATCTGTTGGCCAATCGGGGAGGATTTCTCGCCTCTCAATCATCATCAGAGTTGACAAAATTTTCAAGCTGTTCTATATATAGGTATGTTAGGGTTGTCATGGAGGACTTGATGGAGGTCTTCTTCAGTTGGCTCCTCCTCTTCTAGCCGCCAATGCTTGTTCTCTTCAACTTGTTGCCACCACCGTTCCTTGTCCTCAATCTGCTTCTGATTCATGGGCCCTTTGCCCATCCTCCTTCCTTCATTACCTATCCATGGAATCAAATATTTATCTCATTTGATTGGGAGAGAGAAAGCTTGAGTGGTTTAGAGAGGGAATTACCAAAAATGGTAAAACGTTAGGGAAAGAGGCTTTTATACGAAAAGAATTAGTAGCGATTTAATCAAACCGTCACTAACTTCCGATCACCGTTGAATGCATCATTAATTAGCCTCATTGAATATGTTTAGTTAGTGGTGGCTTTAATCAAAACCACCACTAAATTCCTCAACCACCACTAATCTAAGTGACATTTGGTTTTCAAGCGGGGTTTTCCTTAAACTGCAAGTAATGTCACGCCACTGAATTTTGTGTCACGGCGTTTCCGCCAAATGGCACCTCATTAGGGACGGTTGGGTCTCATAAACTGCCACTAATTTCTATCACCGCTCCCACATTTGGTTGAAGGGTCAAGTTTTACCACAAAAACGCTATTAATTTTCATTTAGCAGTTGTTTACTTGCAACGCCATTAAAGTAACATATAGTAAATCCTTTTTTTTTTTTTTTGTGTTAGTGACTTTTATGTGATAAATGAATTAACTTGTTTAAATTAATTACTTGATATAAGTTTAAAATACGAACCAAACTTATATAGGTGGGCTTAATCCCTTTAACCTAAAGAGGGAATAAAAGTTCATTTTCATATTTTTAATCTGAACAATCTAGACCTCCCCATTTAATTGGAATCTTTTGATCATTTTCTTCTTTGGGTAATGGTTGCGTAGTCTCTGAAGTTCCATAACAATTGGAACAATTGTTTCCATGTACTTTTTAGTTACTCAAAAATCATATTCTATCGGCGCTTCAACTTGCTTTTTAGGTTCTTATAAGAGGCTTTTTTGGCTTATATAAATTGTTCTTGGACAATTTGAATGCTAAACGGGCTTTGTGGCATCTTGTAGTAATTGAATTATACTGGAGTGTGGACTCAAATTTTCTCACAATATTGGGCTTGGCTTGTTAGCTAGAAGTTCAGGTAACCTAGAAAGTATCATTTCATCATTTTGCATGCATTGTGATTTTAAAAACAAAAGTATGGCCTTTGAACATCGATTATCATAATAAATACATAAAGTTCTTAGTATATATGAATCATGGAAAAATTGTTTCCAAACGGAGAAAAATAGCGTTAAATCTTTATAGTATATAGCTTAGTATACATGTTTTTGGATAACAAATTAACATAGAAGAATAATTACGACTAAATATTAATAATGTAAGATAATGAAAAAAAAAGAAGAAAAATTATATAGAAAAATTTAATCCTACTTCTCTAGTTCTTATAATCCAACTCATAAAAGTTATCAATCCCCTCTAAATCTCTCTATACCAAACAATTTCTTAGGGAAAATTGCTGTAAAATCTTCTATTGTAAAATTTATTGTCCAAATGTACCCAAAAAAAAAAAAACTTAGGTTCTTAAATAGGTGCAACTTTTCTTTGTATTCAACCTATCTTCAATTATATGCAAATATTTTCCGTTGTACACATGACATAAGTTGAAAAATATTTGAACATGATAAAAAAGCACAAGCATATACTCCCTCCGGTCCTAATTATAAGATCACTTTGATTTTTTTGAAAAAATTTTAAAATACAAAATTAATCACTTTAAATTGTCTATAGTTATCTTTTTTCCTCAAAACTACTATATTCTACTTATAAACTAACATATAATCTAATTATATATGACATATGTTATAATTTAGTGGTCTAATTTGCTTCCTTAACTTCCACAAAAAAAAAAAGTCAAAATGGTCTTATATTTAGGACCAGAGAGAGTATAAATGTTTAAATAAAACGTTTAAGTATATTTCGACAATAAATTTCATTATAAGAGATTCTTCAGCAATTTTTTAGCGGAAATAAAGGAATGTGTCCTTAATATTCAAAAGAGGATATTAGTGTGAATTAGTATAAAATGCAGTAAATGTCAAGTTTGAAAGCTTATAATAGTACTTGATTCTAAACAACTTGAAATGCGATAAAGACCATACATTCCAATGTTCCTTCTCACTTCAGGACAAAACACAAGAGTCCAACTCCTTCCTTCAATTTCTAATGTTCAGTACAATTTTTGGTCAGATCCTCTAGCCCAACGTACAAGAATACACACCATATATCAGCATTCTCTAATCTTGTAGATTTCGATGTGAATATTAATGGTCTAGGAGCAGATACAACTCTACATATTTTTCGAAACAGCAATTTTCTTCAAAAGTAACATTGTTCCTTGGAAATACCAAAAAAGTAAAAGAACAACATTGACCCAAACCAACACCCCAACATACATTGAAAATAAATCACCCAAATCCAAGCAAATAATTAATCTCCCTCTCCTGTACCATTTTACCCTACATCCCATTTCCCCTTCTTCCCAAACCAATCCGAAATCTAGAACATTGCATATACCTAAGGTTAGACATAAAGTCCAGCAAGCCCCACCCAACAGGCAACCACAAAACATTAGAAACCAACAAGAAAAGATCATAACAATTAAAGGTGTCATTGCACATATATACACATTACAAAGAACCAATTAATTAACTTACTGGATCATATGGAGAAGAAATTGCAGCAAAATAATTAGAATCATCATCTCCTCTTGATATCCATAGATTTGATACATCACTGAAATGAGAGAAGAGGATCCGAGGTTCCTCTCAGCGCAACATATATTCATATATTGTAAGAGGCAATATATAATATTCCTCAACCTTGCTTATAAAACTTACAGGCTGAAGACAAATACTTGCAGCTGACATGATCTCTCCGATCCATAGTGCTCCTCTCATCTTTCATCCTAACAAAGTATCTTCTTCTTTGGATCTCTTTGATGTAAGTAAACCCAACCCAAACCGCTTTTTGACAACTCAAGTAAAAGTAACCAATAACCAAAAGTCAAGGTGACTAAAGCTGAAGTAGGAAAGGACCAAAAGATGAATTAAAACGAGGTAGAGAGAGAAAAAAAGATGAAAATGATAGATCCAATCAATCTGGTGGGTTACTATTATTGTAGATCAGATGAGAGAAGTGACTGATGAGAACCAATATTGGTTTGATCATTCCAAGTATTAGTACCCATTGCTGTTGCTGCAGTGTTCCAATAAAGTGACGAAGTAGGATCAGACAATAAAGATGCTTGATGCTGCTCGATCTGGTTATTATCTTGCCATCCCAGAAACCTGTTATTATCATCATCATCTTCCACCACCACAGATTTCACTTCTTTTAAAGCAACCATTTCATCCTGAAAAGTACTGTTATTGTTAGTAGCTCCACCATTCTTGATGAACGTTTGTTGCTGCAGATTCGTAGAGCTTAACAGTGAAGCCATAATGGTGGTAGGAGGAGGAGGAGGAACAGTACTTGATGTGGTCATTAATGTTGAAGAAGAAGAAGAATTACCAAAGATGGAAGAGCTATTATAATCTGAAAGAAGTGTATGATGATGATTTGAAGAAAACCCATTTCTGTAACCAACAATATTATCAGTGAAATCTACTCCTCCAAGGGAATTGTTATTCATCTGATGAGGTCGTTGAAGATGAGAATGATCAAACCCAGAACTGGAATTGAACCTTGGAAACGGAAGATTCAAGCCATAAAATAAAGGATTGATGTGATTGGAGGTGGAAGCAACAACATCGATCTGATGATGGGATTGTGAAGTTGGGTTTGAAATTGAAAGAGCTGAGACAGTAGTTGTAGAAGAAGGAGTAGAATTAGAAGTATTATGAATTTCTGAAGCTGAAGAAGAAGAATTGGGACGCCTCATGATGCGCTTGTTTTTTCTGCAACCACCACCAACAGGAACATTCCTTAAGGTACCACCACGAGTCCAGTATCGCTTGCAGGCTTTACAGAAGTGTCTTGGCTGAGACAAGCTGTAATTGTTGTAGTAACAGAATTTTGTGTTTGATGAGTCACATCGAGGGCACTTTAGGGCTTCTTGTTGCTGTTGAAGAAGCTCTTGGTTTGGTTTTTCCATAACCCTTTGATGATGAGAAGAGGGAGCTGAGGTTGTAGTAGAAGAAGAAGCCATTGACACCTTTTGATCATCTATCTGATCCTGATGCCTCTACATACAGAGAGAGAGAGAGAGAGAAGGAAATAAAAGAGTTAAAATAAGATGTAGGAAAATCAAAGAGCTTTACTATATGGAGAGGCGTTCCTAGGGTAAAATGACTACACAATGTGAGATATTCTTTCCAAAAGCAAAGCAACAAAATCGGAATGGCCATGTATTTGTCTAATAATTGAGAGAGAGAGAGAGAGAGAGAGAGAGAGAGAGAGAGATGGAGAGAGAACCTGTGGCCATTCTTTAGTGTTTTGAGGGAATAGTACCATTTTCTCACAGTTCCCCAACATTTTCTTGATCTCTCAAAGGAATCGTTAGTTGAAACAAAGAGTAAACTGACAAAGATCAGGTGGCCAACGTGAGCTTTTACTTGATGGCTTTGACATGCTGTATGTGTATGTTTTTTTTTTTTTTTGCCAACACGCTGTATGTGTATGTTTTGCTGTGACATGGAAAATATGGGTAAATAGGACGAATTTAGTAATATAATATGATTTTAATTAACTTAATTATTAGCTTTAATATAATCAAATTGGGTAAATAATATGAGCAAATACTAGTTAATTAAATTTCGTATAGATTCACGTGATCAGTCTGATTAAAGATGAGAATTGTGGTATTATTTTATATAATGGGATTCTTCAGAATATATTGACAGCAATATATATTATAGAGACATTCGAAATCCAAGAAGAGGAGAGAAAGATAAAGCAGACATGACTATGAATCTTTGATTAGTTTAAAAGACGGAGAAAAGTGAGAAACCTTAATAAACATATATATATATAAAACGAGAGGAGGCTGATAGTTAGTTTCTCTTCCTGCATCACAATGTAACATTCCTTTGTACAGAGAGAATCTGAGAGATGCATAGGTAAATATAGAGGGAATCCCTAAGAGTCCAATACCCAATTCAGTTCATAGAGCAAATCCAACTTTCCACATTGGTCTAATTATGAATAAGAGATATCATGAAAAGCATCACTCTTCAAATATTGAATTTTTATTTTAGTAAGGATTCAAAGTTTCATGACTGTATATTTAAATGTTTGTCTACATGATAATTAAAAACATAATGACAGATGAATTGTGAAAATAAATTATGCGAGGAACAATTCTCCTTGCATTATATATTAATAAGTTGGGTTGTTCTAGATTTGTAAAGACTACCATACATTGTATATTTTATATTTTATGTAAATTTTTACATATATTATTGTTATATATTTAGGCTGATTTGCAAATATATTTTGCGTTCCAACTCAGTTCGAGCCTGATTATCGGAGTGCAGCCAAATTGTCAGAGTAAATTAAATTAAATCAGTCATAATTTTCTGTACATTATTATATGAAATTGTTCATGGTATGGAAATATAGTTGATAAAAATTTTAAGATGTTTTTGTTCCAAGTCACAGTACTATTTCTTCTCATAAAAGTTCGAACAAATCAAAGGGATAATAAAATTGAAACAATAACAAACATGGAGTTTAATTTGCTTGAGGTTTGGTTAGATGCTAAGGACAGAAACATGTAAAGCAAAAAAGAGGTTTTGGTGTTACTCTTTTGAGCAGATTTTGTATGCAAGAGGAGATAACAGTATTAGAAAAACATGACGTGGTAAAGGAATTAACAAGTGAGAAGAATTAATAATTTTATGTCGAGGGAATGAAAGTTCCAAGTGAAAATAAACAAAAAAGCACGTGAGAGAGTCTCTATACATCTCAAGACTAGAACATAGGAAGACCACGCTTTGCTGTTGAGGGCCTCCACTTCTTGTTTATTTGTTCTTTCTTTTCTCTCACTCGCCAAGTTGTGAAAGACAATTTTTTTTTGGCATTTTTTTTTTTTTGCCAAATAAGAGAGAAGCAAATGTGAATAGGGTGTTGTAAAGAGAGAGGAGGGTCCAGAGATGGGAAAATTACAAGGGAGGCGTTGATCCATCATTAATTGCAATGAAGTCCCTTAGAGAATGATTATTTACAATAAAGAACTACATAAGAAATTTAGATAATATTATGAGGAGGGGGGGGGGGGGGGAAGAAACATGAATATGATCTCCATCGTCTTTATATTATATTTTTTAAGGGATATAGTGTTACCACATACTGGCTCTACTTTCTTAACAGTTTGTTACAGAGTTTTTTTTTTTTTTTTTTATGGGAATGTTATGAACAATCATAGACACACTACTATATATCTATATAGCCCTTTAATCATTATTGTCAAAAAAAAAACAATTCTTATAACATCTTGTATGGATGTTATTATATTTTTTCGGCATAATATGCTACTCCTCCGGTCCTAAATATGAGATCTATTTGGAGAGGTTAATTTTGTTTTAAATATAAGACCTATTTTTAATTGTCACACTACTTTTTTCCCAAATTATCCTCACTAATGCTCGTTAATAACAAACAAGCAAAAGAGATGGATATGATGAGAATAAAGGTAGATGGTTATGGTACATTGATAATATCATATGATTTTAACTAACTTAATTAACATTATTAATCTAATCAAATGAGATAAATATGTTTTATATTTAGGACCAAATGGAGTTTTAAGTCTAACCAATCTATCATGATGATCATGTCTACTATATGTTTTTCTGCCAGACATGTCTGTCTAAAATACGTTACTACCTATTTATCATTAATTATATCATTATCATTCACTATGATTTAACAACGTTATTATGAGATAATTTAACTCGGGTATTTTCATAGTCTGAGTCCTTCCAACTATATTTTTGAAAAATTCATTATAATCTATAAAGTTCATGAAAAGTTTTTTTTGCCAGTAACAGTTCATAATAAGTTGCATTCATGAATAATGACTTATCTCAAATTTCATGAAGTAAACATTTGTGATACCCTCATCTACAAATTAAAGGAATCGATTTCCAATAAAAGTTTTCTTGATTTCCATAACAAATTTAATTTTTTTATTGTTTTAATATTAATTAATGTTTTTTGGTATTTTAATAGTAATTAATATTAAATCTGGGGTTTTTTTTATAATTTTTTCCAATTCATCAAGAGATTGAGCCTTGAGGTGCAGAAGCATGTGGAGGGCAGCTCATCTCACAAGTGAAAAAGATGAAAAGAAGAATAAAGGCAAGGCAGAGAGATGATGAGGAGGAAACAAAAGGATTTTGTAGTCTCCCAAGGGATCTTCTTCTCCCTCCCTATAATTCCCATCATTATTCTCTCCTCTCTCCTTTCTTTAAAACATTTTGCTGTTTGGCAATTAAAATATTTCCCTCTTCAAGACCATTTGGTTTATCAAACAATTGATCTTTTAGAACACATGGAATAAATATTGTACAACCCTTTTAGGGTATAATATTAAGTGTACTTTTTTTTTTTACTGGAGGCCTGCAGTGAAGTTGGTTTGGAATATTAATTGACAATTAAATTTCCTGATTCACTCACTATTTGTCATAATTTAGGAACTGTTTTCTTGTGAGGGATGTCTCAACTAATTAGTGCTCAGTTATCTGACAAAAAATCTACTTAATTTGTTACTAAGTATATGACATATTTTCTTAATTTGATTGAATTACATATGCTATTTAAATTATTTAATATGACTCTCTTTCTCTAAAACATCCAAATTATTTTCCTTAATAATCACCTCCCTTTCTTTCTTACTTGATTCTTGATGAGGGAGTATCAATGGGAAAATATTGAAAAAAGAAATATATCTTATATTTAGAACTAAGATCATATGATCTAGGTGGTTTAAATGAAGAAAATATATCTGTATTATTTGTGATTAAAGTATTAAATAAGGTAAAAGGGAAGTTTTATTACACAGTTATAAGACCCGCAATGCTATATGGTAGTGAATGCAAGGTTTTAATTAGAGAGACACGATCATAAAGTGGGGTTAACAGATATGAGGATGTTGAGATAGATGTGTGATCATACAAGAAAAGATAAGATTCATAATGATCTTATATGAGAAAGAGAGGGAAGTAATTATTAAGGAAAAAATGGTATGAAACGTTTGATATGGTTTGGACATGTTCAAAAAAGGTCATTTGATGCACCAGTGAGGAGGGTTGATCAAATAATACGGAGTCCATTAAAAAGACGGAGTGAAGGAGAGACCACTCAAAAATGTTATTGAAGAGAGGGACTTTTTGATTAATAATTAATCATAAAATTATGATTTTCATGCAAGCCAAGTAGCCATCCCCACCTAATGGGAAATGTTCTGTTGTTATTGTTGTTGTAGTATTTAGAACCAAGATCAATTACTCAAATATGTCTTATATTAAAAGGGGGAGGGAGTATTTATTAAATCATACAAAAACTTTATTTAAAATTCAATAATTTATACTACTCATAAATACTAAAAGGGCAAATGTCTAATTTCACCCCGGAAGTAACCCAATAGGAGTATTGAAGTGTCCGGAAGTAATAAAGGAAGTATATTTACCCCGGAAGTAGTAAAAGTGGCATGTTTTGGCCCACAACAGACATACTTCCGGAGTAAATATGCTTCCTTTGTGAGCCAAAATGCGCCGATTTTGCTATTTTCGGGGTAAATATGCTCTTTTTGTTACTTCCGGACACTAAATGCTCCTATTGAGTTACTTCCGGGATGAAATTGGACATTTACCCAAACTAAAAAATCAATGTGTTATAACTAATTTAATAATATGGTCCTTAAAAATATCGCTCATATTTTTTAAAATTATAATTTGATCTCTCTTCATACACAGTTAGATCACTTTCAATAAAAGTGATATTTTAATCACTCTTTGCACATAGAAAATACCAAAATATAAATTATTAGGGGAGCTCTTCCTTGAGTAGTTATTATAGTTTGATTCTTTAACCGGAAAAAATCGAGGAGGTTAATTAGCTTATAGGAGTAGCTTTTTAATTCTAATAGAAAAATAGCTCGATCTATTAAAGTGGACAAACTTTCCATAGCATAATCTTTAAAATTTTCATTTGATAATAATGAAATTGAATTATGAGTCTAACCAACTAGTTAATTACTATTACTTGCTAAGAGTCAATAGTTTAATTATTTTTTCACGATATAATGACATGCTAATTTGATGGTTGAAGTGATTGTTTTGATTATTTCTTTGTAAGCGATAATTATGATTGAATATAAGCCTATGAAAATTGATTCATCAAACCATTTTGTCCTTAATCTAATCACATTCTTGAACGCGCGCGAGCATATATAATTTATTTTACTAATTATCTAAGATCAAATACTATATTGATTAATCCAAATTTGAATCTAGTAGAGCCCTACTTAAAAGAATACTCTCCCAATTTTTCTACCCACAAGGCTCATGCGGAAAACTTTGCTAAAATGATATTGATAGTGATAGTGACATGATCCAAGTTGGGTTGAGTGGAGCTCAAATCAAAAGAAGGCTCTTATAATCTAGTCTTTGGTATAGAAGTTAGCTAATGATTTGTTAGAAACTTGTTTTGATTTCTCTTAAATACTCTCTTTAATTGTTTGCAGAGGAACTACACTATATGGACACTCCTTAAATATGTGCAATAAATATGAATAATTTGAGAAAATCATAGATATCAAAGACAAAATAGATTGAAGTCTTATTAAGATGAAGATAACCTCCTAATTAGCTCTTATATTTAGGACCAAATGAATTTATTATATGCAAGACTGTGATTTAAGATTTCGCTTAAATGATAGATTCCCTTACTCCTCATTACCATTGGTTATCTTCTATTAATTGAAGAAAAAACCAACAAAAACAAACATACGAGTTCAAGTTGACATTTTACACCTAATTGGAATTATATAGGGTGAAAGATTATTTTGGCCAATGAATTATGTATCAAGTATCATCTAGCACATATATAATAAATGGCATCTTGGATACCAAAGAAGTTTTAAAATCAAACAGATTTGTCAACGCCGTTAAATATGAGCTAATCGCTGTTGATTTCTTGCCACATGTCACAGATTAGACTCGTAAATTAGAGAGAGGGATTAGCGGGGTTAACTCACATTTGACGGAGTTGGCCAATCTATTTGATTTTAAAACTTTTTTGATATCTAAGATGCCATTTATTAATATATGTGTCTGGTGATACTTGGCCTATAGTTTATTGGTCAAAATAATCTTTATCCCAATTATATGTAGCATGAATGTGGAAATCAAAGTTAGTGGTGGCGTGTTTGTTACAAAATAATGTGAAATATGAAGTAGCAACAAACAGGCATGAGAAACGAAAGGGAGTGAGTGAATGAGTGTATAAATAGTTGAGAGTGACATAAAATGGTGAATGTAGAGGCAGAGAGGTTGATTGATGGTGAAGTTGGAGATGGTGGAGGTGGAGGTGGAAGGTGGGTCATTCATGCCTACTCTCACACCACTCAACAAGATATTTCAACTTGGAAACCGTCAAAACCTCCTCCTCATGCCCACATTAAAAGACAATTATTTAGTGATATCAATCTCAATTTAATTAGATAGTAACTTGCTAACTTATTAGTTATTAGAAATTTGGTGTTGTTCCTAAATATGATATCTAAAATTTTTAGGGTTAAAGGTCATAGTTGCCCCTAGAGTGTGCAAAGTGTATCATATTTGCCCTTAAAGTATTTTTGAGTCCAAATGTGCCCTCGAAGTATGAAAATGGATTAATTTCACCTTTTACCGTTAAAAAACTCATATTGACTGTTAAATAGTGGACGTTGACCGTTAATATTTTAACGGTTAAATCGCGAAATTGATTAATTTTCATACTTAGAGGGCACACTTAGTTGCAAAAATACTTCAGGGGCAGATATGATACACTTTGCACACTTCAGGGGTAACTATAACCTTTAACCCAATTTTTTATGTCTAATATTTATATTTTTTTTCTCAAACAAGCTTATTTAATTTATAAATTTATAAAATAGATATATATATATATATATATATAAATATTTGTACTCAAATGTCATATAGGGATATTTTAGGAAGATTAAGTCACATAGTTATAATTAAGTGATTATTTGTCTAGCTTTTTCAATATGTTTATATTAGCTAAGTAGCTCTTATATTAAGGACAAAAGAGTAATGAATATCAATATCATCAATATAAATAAATTTATATAAAATTTTTAACAAATTACAATATCCCATACATTTTAATAATTCTCATCATCTTCTTAATTCTTAAATCTGTGCAACACATGAGGGCATATATATCTACCAACATATAGAATATAAATTTATAAGTCATAAAATTCAAAATTCATGACCGACATTTATTAAGAAGGGTATAATTCAAAAATAAATCATATTTTTAACATAATTATTATTTTTAACCAATTTTATTAGTTTTTTTTATAAATATAAGTTAGTTAATTGAGCTTATATTTTGTGATGGAGGAAGTCGCAATTCATTTTCCAACCTTTGTATAATTAGTAATTTTAAGATGTCTCTTTGAAAGTCATATATCATAAGGAGATAATTGGGGGGACCACAACATCAAATCCAAGCCAACTGTACCCATCTAAAGCTGACCCCTTATGCACCCTTGAATATTTGCAGACAAAGATCTTACTCTCTATTATACATTTGCAATTCCCATTTTATTTCATTATGGCCACTTATGTGCCCACCCTCTCCACCTTCAAACTTTGGACTTTCCATGTCTTCTTGTGAAATGTCTCTTTTTGCCCTATAGCTTCCTTATCTGCCTTCCTAAACCTAGGGGCAAGTATGGCTATTCAGTTTGCATATTAATTTAACAATTATAATTCTTGTGCGGGTTGCTTTCATCTTCTTTAGTGGATTTATACCCCATGTACCTCTCCTGTACTCAGGCGCTAACGACGGTGATTAGAGGAATTTGGATTTCACGCTAAATTTAAATTCTACATTCCATATTAAATATAAGAGTTAATTAGGTTTATTTTAGTTTTGAATATATATATATATATATATAAGACTTAAATCTATTTTATCTCTATAATTTTTAATTTATCTCTAAACTATCATAATTGATTATAGTTATTAAGGAGGTTTGTATTTATCTTAATTGATTATCATAATTCATACAGTGCAATCTGTATGATGTGTGCAGCTATGAAGGGGAAGTGCTCGAAAGAATGGGTTATTCAACCCCCGGCCTCTCCTTTCAAATTGATCCTAACTGAGGATTTGTTAAGTGTTAGTAATTGCCTTTTGCATTTTTGTTATGACTATGCTGTTATAGGATTGCAATCTGTTTTCTTTTATGTTGGTGTTTCAATTTTAGATATCAAACCTTCTGTACTGACTACTGAGTATTGGGAATGAATGAATGCATATGATTTCGCCAAAAAAGGGAGGTTTGTATTAAAAGAATACTTTTTAATGCACATGAGTGAAAGTGTAATTTAATAGGATCAACACAATTTTTTTTCAAGTGACTTACACTACAAAAAAACAGCGATTTTTCAACGGAATTTAGCGACGGAATTCCGTCGGAAAATCGACTTTTCCGACGGATTTCCGGCGGATTTTTCCGACGGAATTTTTTCAGTCGAAAATTCCACCGTCGCAAATCTATTTACCGACGGAATTTTTTTTCCGTCGATAATTACCGGCGGAATTTCCGTCGGTAATTTTAATAATATTATTTTATTTATAAATTATTATTTTAATTTAAATTAAATATTAAAATATTATTACCGACGGAAATTTCTGACGGAATTTCCGTCGGTAATTTTTTTAATTTTTTTAAAAATTTAAGTTGCCATGTGTCGCACTCTCGTGCTGCCACGTGTCCCTTCTCACATCCAACCACGTGTCGCTCTCTCGTACCGCCACGTGTCGCTTCCACAAATTACCTTCAATTTTGTCTTCAGAGAGATTCGAACCCTCAACCTGTTGGGGCATATCTGATGCCTTAACCAGTTGAGCTACGAACACCTTGTGAAATTATTTGTAAAATATTATATTTATAATATTTAAACTCCCATTATTATAATTATATTTAATCTTAATATATTATGAAATATTTTATAATTATTAATATATAATTTACATATTAATAATCCTATTATTTTTTATAAATAATTTTTATATTCATATACAATCCATTATATTTAGTATTTTCATTTTATATTATTATATTATAATTATTTTTCATTTTATTTTATGACATTTTTAAATAATTATTTTATTATATATATTATTAAATTATAATTATTTTCTTTTTTATTACTAATATTTAATTATTTATTAAAAATAAAAAATTATTTAATAAAAAATTAAAATTAAATTTTTAATAAATTTACATCACGTGTATATATTAATTTTTATTAAATAAGTTTTATTTATTTATAAAATATTTTTTAAAATAAATTAATATAATATTTTATTTTTATATATTATTTATAAATTAAAATAATAATTTATTTATAAAATAATAAATAATTAATATTACCGACGGAAAATATTCCGTCGGTAATAATATTTTAATATTTAATTATTATTAAAATAATAATTTATAAATAAATTAAAATAATTAATTAAATTACTCACGGAAATTCTGTCGCAAATTTCCGTCGGTAATAATATTTTAATATTTAATTATTATTAAAATAATAATTTATAAATAAAATAATATAATTAATTAAATTACAGACGGAAAAAATTCCGTCGGTAATTCCGTCTATAAATTTTCCGATGGAATTTCCGTCGCAAATTCGTCGGTAATTACCGACGGAATCTTTTCCGTCGGTAAATTCCGTCGGAAATTTGTTGTTTTTTTGTAGTGTTACTCAATTGATTTCTTTTGATCTCTATAAGTTAGTTATCCAAATTTTATACTTATCACCTGAGGAAATGATATTTGCATGTATGAGGTTTGTTTTTCAATTTCTATCATTCATAAATCAAATTAACATTAGACAATTCAAATTTTATCTTAATATCTTTTTACTATATATTTTAGCACTTTTAAGAAGCACAAAATGTAAAAAATAAAAATATTATTATTTCTAGTTGTTTTTAATTTTTTTTAAACCTATAAAATAACATAAAACTATTGAATGCCGGTGTATGTTAATTTTAGTTCATTTTCATTTCAAGAATGTTTACATGATGTCCTCTATAATTTACGCACCACTTATCCAATCATATCAAAGCATGAGGTCAAATGCTTATAGAATGAGGGCAAGCAAGGGTTTGTGAAAGCTAACTAAAGACAAAAAGTAAGAGAAGATCTTTCAGATAATTAGTAGATCTCATGACTACTTGCTACTGACGCTACAAAAAAACACGGAATTACCGGCGGAATTTACCGACCGAATTCAGTCGGTAATTTAAATTTTCCGACGGAATTTCGTCGGAAAAAAATTACTGACGGAAATTTGTACGTCGGTAATTTCCCGTTGCTAATTAAATTAGCGACGGAAATTTGATTACGTCGGTAATTACCGACGGAATTCCGTCGGTAAATTTTTAAAAACATTTTTTATTTATGCCACGTGTCCCACCAGCTACGTGTCGCTACCTTGGCCTGCTACGTGTCACTCTCGCGGGCCGCCACGTGTCGCGCTCTCAAATTCTCTGAAATGTGGCGAGTTGCTACTCGAACTCATGACCTCCTGTGTACGTGCTAATGCCTTAACCAGTTGAGCTTTAAAGACCTTGTGATAATATTTGCAAACAATTATATTTATTATATTTATACTCCCATTAATATAATTATATTTAATCTTATATATACTTTACATTATATTTAAATTAATACATTATGAAATATATTTATTTATTAATATATAATTTACATATTAATAATTATTATTTTATTATATATTATTAAAAATATTTAAATTAAATTTGTAATAAATAACATATTAATTAATAAAAATTCATAGTTAAATTGTAATAAATATATATATGTACGTATTAATATTTATTAACTATTTTATATATAAAATAGTTAATAAACTGAAATAAATTAATTATTTAAAAATTAATTAATTTTTTATTTTTTTTAAAAAAATTACTGATTGAATTCCGTCGGTAATTATTAAAAAAATTTTAAATAAATTACCGACAGAATTCCGTCGGTAATTTTTAAAAATTAATTAATTTTTTATTTTTTTAAAAAATTACCGACGGAATTCCGTCGGTAATTGATTAAAAAATAATAAACATTTTAACGACGGAATTCCGTCGGTAATTTTTAAAAATTGATTAATTTTTTATTTTTTTAAAAAAATTACGTACGGAATTCCGTCGGTAATTGATTAAAAAATAATAAATAAATTACCGACGGAATTCCGTCGGTAATTTTTAAAAATTAATTATTTTTTTATTTTTTTAAAAAAAAATTACCGACGGAATTTATTTTGTCGGTAATAGCCTGTTTTTTTGTAGTGTGATCTCATGTCTCAAATTCATAATGCAAGAGAAAGGCGTAAGAAATTAGCAGCTTTATAAGTAAAGTTTACTAAAGCTTTTGATAAATTATCTTGGAATTTTATTGCTGCCACTACTATAAAAAATGTCTTTAACGTCCGTTAATTACAAATGTGACATTAAAAAAAGGCGGTAGCATTTTTATAAATAAATGGGAAGTGGAGGGGAGACATCATTTCTAGGAGTGAACCCATCCCCTTAATTTGGGAAAATTGCAGTAGGGTCCCAAGTAAGGCAAATTATTACTCTAAAGTCCCTTGAAATCTCAAAATTATTACCAAGTCCTTAGGGACTTGAATGCAATAAAATGGAATTACTCATCAAATTCAGCTATCAACTAATGCATATTTAGTTGTCAACAAAGTTTTGTTGAGTTGTTAATGGGGTTTATCACATTTCCCATCAGACCCGATTAACAACTCAACAAGACCTCGCGAACAACTGAATAAGCCTTTGTTAACAACTGAATACGGTCAATAATATTAACATACATCTTACATCAAAATATCAGTTTATTATTGACCGTATTCAATTGTTAACGAATGCTTATTCAGTTGTTAGAGAAGTCTTGTTGAGTTGTTAATAGGGTCTAATGTAAAATGTCATAAATGCCAGTAACAACTCAACAAGCCTTCGTTGACAACTGAATAGGCCTTTACTGACAACTGCATAAACCTTCGTTGACAACTGAATTTGGTGAGTATTCCATTTTGTTGCATTCAAGTCCCTGGGGACTTGGTAATAATTTTGAGATTTCAAGGGACCTTAGAGTACTAATTTGCCTTACTTGGAACCAGGGTGCAATTTTCCCATTTAATTTCCCGAAGAGAAACGACGTCTCTCATTAGTGACGAGAGACATCATATCTAGCCCCCTTCTAATATGGCGTCCATTTTTACATAATGGACAGATGTCGTTTCTCTTTTAAATTGACAATGAGTTTCAGCTTCTCTCCCATTTTCCCGAAAAAGTATAATGTTTCCTTCAGTTTTCTCTCTTCCCTTGGTCACCATTGCATCCATTAGAACTCTATTTAGCCAACGCGTCAGAGTTTAAAGCACACATTTTCCATTCAAAATAGGTTCTCATAATTGCTATTTTTTTAATGTAAACTAATATCTAATAATTAAAAGCTACTATGTACAAACTGCTACCGCGATCTACTAACTAGTTTCCTACATTACTGGATGCCCCCACCACTAGTTCAGCAGGGGGACTTTCAAAAATTGTAAAGGGGAGCTATTGGTCATGAGACATTTCATTAGCTTGTCTGCCACTGGGAGGTGTTCTCGGCCTATGTGTTTTAATTTGACTCGCCATGCCTTGTGAACCCATTGCTTTGGTTCTGTGACGATATCAGAGAAGGGGTGACCCACGTTGCCTCTTTGTTGTATGAGGTTTAATGCTTCCACCGAATCCATGTGTATTTCAATTTTATCAATCTGCTTTGCGAGGCACAGATTTAGTCCTTGAACAATTCCCAAGATCTCATCAATTGTGGGTGGCACATTTGATAGTTTACAGCTGAATCCACAGACCCATTCATGCTTGCTATTTTGGATTACTCTGCCACATCCACTACTTCCATCTTGGAGGACTGGCCCATCTACTTGCAACTTGAAAAATTCCACCAATTGATAGTTTGAGTGTGGTGGATAGCTTTCTAGGAGATCTCTGTCCACACACGCTCTATAGAAGTTGTCTTTGGCGTCTCCGACATTAACCTCCTCAACAGGCTCAAAATTCTACTGCATCTAGAACACCAAATGTCCCAACATATGTATCCAAAAAGAAAGGCCCATGGAAACTTCTTGGTGTATGTTCTTCCCACTTCTTGTTTCAGGTTCCATTTTATCCACTCCACCCCATGTAAGCTGAAGAAAGTTTCCCAGAGAATAGGCTCTACCACTGATTTCCATCGCTCCCTAGCATTTGTGCAATCTCAGATAACATGCATGGTTGTCTCCTCAGTTGCGTAGCTGAGAGGGCACCTTCTTGAGTCAGCCATGTTCCTCTGCTCTCTAAGGACCATTGTGTGTATTCTCTCGTGTTCCAGGAGCCATAAGAACGCCTTAATTTTTTCTGGACCTTTCCACCGCCACAACATCTTCCATATGGACTCTCCTTGATCCTGATTACTTGCAAAAAGAGAAGTGTAGGCAAATTTAATAGAAAAAGAGCCATTACTGGATGGCTTCCAAACAAATTTATCCTCTCATCTCTCCTCACAAGGTGGGTTTACTCGGGTGATACGATTAACCATTGGATCCGGAAGCCAACATCTGAGTTTTTGGATGTCCCAATCCCCTTAATCAGTCACATAGTCTCTTACTGTTTCATTTTTGTTAATGTAAGCTTCAAGGCCCAAGATAGCATCAATAAGAGAAAGGTTTACTTCTGACCAGTTATCAAGCCACATATTAGTATCCTGACCATTGCCTATCTTCTTACCCACACGCCTGATAAAATTCTTTCATACAGTACATATGCCTCTCCATGTTAGAGAAGAAGATTACCTCTTTTTCACTTTTGGTAGAGCTTTGGGGCCACACTGGTATTTGTCTCGAAGAACCCTGACCCAGAGAGCTTCTCTATTAGTAATCAGATTCCAACACACTTTGAACATGTAAGCTTCATTTTGGAGTCTTAGGTTCTTAACGCCTAGTCCTCCCTCTTTTTTCTCCTTGGTAATGTTACTCTAGGCTAGGAGATGGATTTTCTTGGAATCCTGACTATCACCCCATTAGAAACCCTTGCTTGTTTTCTCCAACTCCCTCATCAGTTTCTTGGGGAGGAGGATTGTCTGCATATAGTAGGCTGGGAGGGCATCTAATACTGACTTAATTTGAGTAGCTCTGCCTGCAATGTTCAGATATTTGCCATGCCAGCTTGAAAGTCTATTATGCGCCTTATCAAGAATAGGCGCAAAAAGGGGATAAGATGCTTTCTTGTGGATGAGAGGTATGCCCAAGTATTTCCCCAGATCCCCCGTGAGGCCTACTCCTATGCGCTCACTTAGATGGGTAGACCTTGTCAAGTGAACATTCTTAGAGAAACATATCTTAGTTTTCTCTTTGTTCATTTTCTGCCCTGAAGCTTCACAGAAGTTTTTGAGACAATCCATCATTGTATCAACTTGATAAGATGATGCTTCACAGAACAGGATTAAGTCATCCGCAAAGAAGATGTGCGTGATGGGCTGGCCATTAGAGGTTAGCCTAATCGGCATCCAATCTCCATTGCTAACAACATCGGTAATTGTATGGCTCAGTCTTTCCATACATAGAGTAAAGATATAAGGGGAGATTGGGTCTCCTTGACGGATTTCTCTGGATGCTTTGAATTCTTCAGTCTTTTGTCCATTCCAAAGGAATCTAAAGGAGGCGCTTGAGATACATGCCATTATGAGCTGACACATTTTGTCCTCCATCCCCACCTTCCTAAGGGTATCATATATAAGGGCCATTCAAGTCTGTCATAGGATTTTCCAGGTCAACTTTGACTGCCAGCCATCCCTCTTGCCCTTTCTTGTTTCTCACAGAGTGGATCACCTTCTGAGCAATGATGATGTTGTCACTTCTTTGTCTACCTGCTATGAAGCTACACTAATGCTTGCCCACTACCTTATCCATCATAGCTCTTAACTAAGAATGACAATCGCACAAGAGGGGGTGAATTGTGCTTCCGAAAATTACAAACTAATTAAAGCAACACAGTCTTTATACTGGTTCGGCCAACACTGCCTACGTCCAGTTCTCCAACTCCTCGTTGGGTTCCACTAACCACAAGTTTTACAACACAGGTTCACCTGCCAACCTTTACAGAGTTTTAGAATCTCTCTAAACACTCCCCCTACTATCTGTAAGGTTACTACCCTGTTCTCAAAGCACCAAGCTTTAGAACAACCTCAAACAGTAGGGGATTTCAATAATAAAGTTCACTTAATGAACAGATTATGATAATCACTTAAGTACAAGTAAAATCACTAAGAACAATAAATACAAAGATCAGAGAGCAATGAATGTGTTCGTGAATATTCTTTGTTTTTCGTCAGATCTTCATAAATGCTCAAGCATTGTATTTATATCTGTTCTAAGATTTGTCATTGCGTTCATCTTCATAAGGCCGTTTGAATATGGTCGTTGAGAGCTCATAGCCGTTGGCATTTAATGCAGTTTCTTCATCGAGGTTAACTTTCTGCTCTAGCCTCAACTGCTCTTGCGTAGGGTGAGCTAAGAGAGATGTAGACTGAGCGTTCTGAGCATCTGTACCAACTGTACTTTCATGGCAGCTTTTTCAGTAGCGCTAGCATGCTTTGCTATCGCTAACTGCATAGTGTAATTTCTGCACTTAAGCTGTTAGCTAAACAAATAATCATGTTATGCATAGCAGATGCTATCGCAAGCTTAGTCTATTAGCTCAATGTATCAGCTTATCAGTTTGTTATCACAATGAGTATTCTCCTATTGATAGCTAGGTGCGTTATCACTAGTGACCTTTGTTATCGCAAGTTTGTATAGCTATCTGAGTTATGTTATTTCCTCAAGTATTTAGATATCGATAGTTAATCCTGTTATCGATAGCAACTTATGATATCGCTAGCTGATTCCAATAGCTCAAGGACTTTGTTTACTTTTCTGCTAGTTGTTCTTTCTTTCATTTATCCATATTCTCAATGAACTTCTAGCGATAGGATATTTACTAGCGATAGAGAATGACTTAGCGATAGATATTAACTTTGTTATTTCTAAGTCTTCATTTGCTATAGCTCTCTGTCTATTAGCGATAAGGATACACTTAGTGATAGAGATATTTATTCTAGAGTTCTGCTAAGTTTCCATCTGTTTATAGTTGAACCTTTCATTAGCGATATTTCTTTACTCTAGCGATAGTGATCTGTTACCTATCAGATTTTACTTGTTTAATTCAAAGGTAACTTACACTTTATTTACTTATGTTATCTATGGGGTCAGTCCTCATCAAAACTTAAGATTCTAACATTAACCTCGTGCTGATCACTTTGGTAATTACTTTGTAGCTAACATTACAAAGAGATATTGATTTGAAATCTTTAAAGTACTCCGGTATGTCTTTCTTAGGAATTAGAACCAGGTTGGTGTTATTCAAACCCCTTATCCTTTCTGGATTTATGGCGTCTTCCTTGACCATGTTGCACATATCACTACCGATAGTCCCCCAAAAGTCTTGGTAGAAGAAGGCTTAGATGCTGTTAGGTCCTGGGGCTTTGAAACGCCCTATATCAAAAACAGCTTGCTTGATTTCCCCATTCCCAATGTCGCTTGAAAGAAGTTGGTGCTCTGTCTCTGTCAATTCTGGAAAGGTATGAACCATCAGGAATTAGCGTGCCCCTTGCTGGTTGCTAAAGAATAAAACTCTATAGTACTCACACGCCATAGCTTTTAGGTTCTCTTGGTCGAAGACCCATTGATCATGATCATTTTTCAGACCCTCTACTCTATTTTTCTTCCTCCTAGCCATGGTTGTTGCATGGAAATATTTGCTATTGCGGTCACCCCACTTAAGCCAGTTGCACCTTGACTTTTGAAACCAAATGAGTTCTTCCTAGGCAAGAGTTTTGATGTATTCCCTCCACAATTCTCTTTCTACTTGTATCAATTACTGATTATCCTTTTGACTTCTAGCTCGCTCTACTCCTTCAATTCTCTTAAGTAGGATCCTCTTCTTATTTGGGACATTTCCTATTTTCTCCTTGTTCCATTTGGTTGCATTGTAAGTGAAAGTAATAATTTTTTTCTTCCCATGACCCTTGCTGCCAGCTTTGCTCCACCATCTCTCTAAAGCCCTCTTCTAAAAACCAAGTGGTTTGACACTTAAAGGATTTCTCCTGACTCAATAATACGTCATGTGGGAGTAATTTGATCCATAGCGATCTGTGATCGGATCCGAATTTGGACAGATGATGGACCTTCACAAAAGGAAATTGATCTAAAAATTCATTATTACACAAGGCCCAGTCATTTCTTTCCTATGTGAGGTTTTTCTCCCAGGTAAATCTTTCCCCTACCCAGTCAATTGGCTTTAAGTTCGCTTTGTTTTTACAATCTGCAAACTGTTTCATAGCTAAGTAGTTGGGGGGCACCCCCACCTTGTCCTCTGTTGAAAGATAGGAGTTGAAGTCTCCAAGTACAAGCAAGGGCGTATTTATAATTGAATTGAAATTAATAATATCTACCCATAGTTCCTACCTCCACAGATAGTAAGGTTCTGCATAAATACAAGAAACCCAATAGGATATGCTTTTTCCTCTGTGGGAGACTGATTTGCCACATTCCTAAATGCCTTGGGGTGCAAATGCAAAATAATTAAAAATCAAGGATTGCACTAGTGGTGCGATCCAGGATTGTCTCTCAAGGAGCCTAATGAACTATCCTAGGGAAACTAAATGTAATTAAAGCTATAAAACTTGGGGAATAAGAGTAGGAATGGGATGATGGGATGCTCTCTTGGCTAGGGATAACACGTGACAAACTATTAACACACACTCTTGGAGAGGAGCTAATTGGGCTAAGTTCAACACAAGTGGATACAATTAGCCTTAGTTGAAGGAATAGGTCAATTAAGAACCACTCAACCTCAATAGACCAATTAGATTGACTATAATCCTACATCAACTAGAAGTAGGTTCCAATAGATAGAATAACTTGGGTCCTGTCCAAGCCACTCAATATCCTTCAGATCCAATAACCAATTAACATTAAATTATAATCAAACCATTCAACTTATGAAACTCTACCTAATCATACTCATGCACGTAGACTTGATTTGTAATCTAGTTCCTTTAGGCAAATTGATTAATGGAATTACCTTTTTTTGGACGAAAATTAATGGAATTACCTAGCGCTATAGAAACTCAACATCAATAACTCAAACCCACAAATCAATTCCCAAATAACACAACTATATGAAGCACAATGGACTAAATTACCCAACAAATGTGCTAGGCAATAAAATCAACAAAGACTAACATAACATGGTAATTTAGAAAGATAGATGGAACTAGAAGAAATCCAAATCAGTACATGAAAATATAATTCAACGATCACATTGTCTAGAATCTCAAAACAAATGAAGTCCGAATATAAGAAGAGCAAATACTCAAAGAAACAATTGGAAATTCATGACTTAATTGAAACTAACAAAACTCCCCTAAAGTGGAAGAATAGCTTGCTTCACGTCATCTCGTAGTCCAAGAGAGCATCGAGCCGAATTAGTTCTTCATAAAGGAGGAGAAATCACCCGAAAGGATCTACAACTCGAACTCTATGGTGAACCGGTGAAGGATTGTGGAATGGAGGAAGGAATTGGTGGAAGAGATGAGAGAATTTGTGTCTTGTATGTGTAAATTCGTGCCCTCTTCCATAGGCACACTAGGCAACATATATATAATCCAAATTGGCTTAAGATCTCCTATTCTAACTAGGATTAACAATTAGGAAATGATTGGGGAAGACCCAATCACTTAATCTTCAAAAAAGCTTGTCAAAATAGGAAATAATAAGTGGGATAATTAATTAGGAAACTTTCTAATCCATTTAGGCCTAGAGTTGCTTGTTGGGGTCGAAAATATACATTAGGAAATATTTAAACTGGACCCAATCATCCAAATTTCCAATTCAGATCATAACATAACTTTCCAAAAATATGCAGATTTCGTGCCATCGCCGTGGCCCTCGCTGTGGCTCGCCACAGCGAGGCTAATAATTTTGCCTCCCTCTTTGTGCTTCGTCGTGGCCCTTACCGTGGCCTTCCACAGTGAAGCCAATAATTTTCTTCCTCTTCATTTATTGTTGTTTTCAATTTGGTCCTCCTTCTTTGCACCTATAATAGGAAATTAAAGCGATTGTGAAGTATATCAAGTCCATAAATATATAATGCAGAGTTAAGGGCCTAAAATACCTAAATTATGATCTTTATGTAACTAACTCAATAATATTGGACCTAAATGTAAAAGTGCTTAATTCCCAATATATTTGCCTATAGCAAGTACTAAATTCCTTACAATTAGTGGGCAAAACCACATAATAATCAAGTGCAATCAGACATATAGGCGTGTAGATAGTGAGTTGAGGTTGAGGCATAAGTAATAGAGACAGAATCATCATTCCAGAGGAGCCAAATAACACCAGCATAACATGTGCTCTCTACTCTGATCCAATGGCTAAATCCCAGCTTTCTCATAATTCTATCAGCTTTAGTCCCATTAACTAGAGTTTCAAGTAAAACCAGAAAGTCAATATCTCTATTGCCAATTATATCTCTAATCCTCCCTGGGAAAGTTTTTGAGGCTGCGCCTCTACAATTCCATGAAATGCAATTCATAATGAGAGATAGTAGGAAGGAACAGGTATCCTCAATAACTCTGATGGAGTTCTTGCATCGGCGTTTCCTCCATGTCTTGATCATCTCCCTCCTCATCTCGTGTTTCGTACCATTGGTCATTTGCATCCAGGCCTTCCCCATCGAATTTTAACTGGCGTGCCACCTCTGAATCGTCTGGGGGTTTGAATTTGGGGGAGTGCATCATTTGTTCCTCCGTGTCCACGTGTTAAAAAACAACTGCAATGTCAGCTTACGAGACTATTTGATTTTGTATGAAATTCGGAATAACCACCTCTCCAATTTTGTTCATCTCGGGTCTCATGTTTGTAACATTTTTATTTTGTCCAGGATTGTCCATTGAGCCCATAACGACATTATGAATATGGGCTTCTTGTTTCTTCCTCAAGAGAGGGGAAGTTAGTTTGGGCTGCGTCATAATGAGTCTTTTTCTTCCTGCCATCTTTTTTGTCTCTTTGACATTTGTATCAGGCCCACTTGTCTTCTCTTACATCGGCCCATTAGGGTTATTTGCTTCCTTTGTGTCCCTACCCTTTCCTTTCCCCTTGTCCACCGCTGTCTTTTTCATTTTCCCTGCATAAACTCTACTTTTTCCTTCTTTGATCCACTGCTCTCAGCTTTGTCTCCTAACGGCTTCTTTAGATTATCTCTCTACGCCTCTAAACCCGCTGTCTTTTTCTCTTCATCAGATGTTTTGTATTTTTTCCTCTATTCCTGAGATGAAGCTTTTTGTTTGTTTAAGGATTTATGTTCTGATGTTTTAAATGTCCCTTCCTCTTCTCTAATAGCCTTGCACCTAGATTCGTATTTTCCGCTAATATCCTGGGGGTAGACCTTTTTCCATCCTCCACCTCTCTACTGATCCTTATTTACTGCGTCCCTACTGACAACTCTCTGCTTGAAAGTACGTTTGGCTTTGACCCACTCGCCATACTCCTTGGTGACGTCAATCCCCGGCATGCTAAACAAAGGTTGGCTCGCCGGTGATTTCTTGTCCACAGTTTGTGTCACTTCTGGTACCTCTGGATGCTCATTAGTCGATTTTTGCTCCTTCTCTTTGTTCTGGATACATGAATCTTGATTGTGCCCATATTTTCCACAAGAGAAGCAAATTGTATCAAGCCCCTCATATTCTATAGTAAAAACTTTCTTCCTAAGTACAGATCGGGATTGGAGATTCTTGTTCAGGTCTATTTCCACACTTATTCAAGCGAATTGCCCCCTCTCAACCAGATTAGTTCTTCCTTGTGAGTGAGCCAAGGTGTTCATATGAACCTTTAATGCCTTACCGATGAGATTGCCAAGTTCATACATACAGTCCTCCGAGTACATGTGAATGGGTAGAGTGGGAACTTTAACCCAGACTACCACCCTTCGAATCTCATTACTAAAGAGGTTGAAATTCGGGCTCCAACGTTGCACTGCTAGGTAGTGGCCTTGGATAATCCAAGGTCCCTCATACAGTAGTTTCCTCCTTAACTCAGCATCTTTGGAACGAAAGATGAAATAGTTGTTTGGGAGATCGATTAGTTCAAAATTCCCATCCTTTGGCATCCAGTGCACTCTATCTTTCATGATTCTCATGTTAAGGCTCTTGCCTAGTAAAGTGATGATCAGACCATCTTTCCACGGCAAGCAAAGCTGCTTCAGGCGATCGTTATCCACATTGAGTCTAGGTAGACCTTGCAGGAGATTTAGGTGTTTATCAGTTAGGACAGGGGTCGTTTCCTCCTCCTCTCGCAGCCATTCCTCCATGAGTTTGTCAAATTCCGGTTCCTCCGTCTTACCTTCCCTTGCTCCCATCAGTTTTTCCTTGTAGGAGATAGGTGTTCTACCCCATGCGCCAGCTTTTGTTAGATCCTGAGATGGGGCACCATTTGGCTCCTTAGCTAAATCAGGGGGTGGGCTTGCCCATTCTTTGTTTCCTCTTTCTGTTTCTCTGTTTCAATATCTTCCATCACTGTGTCTTTACTCATTTCCTTGATGTTACGTCTTCTAAGGTCGTCATCTTCCTTAGAGGACTCCAGCTCCTCAGTCATCAGAGATCCATGGTTTGCCGTATCACCCACGTTGCCACCCGCAATCTCACACACACACTCTCTCTCTCACTAACTTTCTCTCTCATCTCTCTCTTCTTCCTTCCCTTCATGTGTGTCAGTTACTATTTGAAATCATTTCAAAGTCTGTTTTGAAATTGTTTCTAAATCACTTTGCCGTTCAAAATCCTCAAGTAACCTCCTCCCTCTTCACTACTAAAAAACACAGAATTACTGACAAAATTTACCAACAGAAAAAATTTCGTCGGTAATTTTCGACGGAATTACCTACTGAATTCCGTCTGTAATTTGAAACAAATTACCAACGGAAAAATTTCTGTCGGTAATTTTTTGCTAATTATTTTAATATATATTGAAAAATATTTTATAAATAAATTAATTAATAAATAATATGTTATAAATATTAATATATATATTAAAAGTTTAATTTTAAATTTTTATTAAATAATATGTTATTTATTAATAAATATTAAAAATTTATAATTTAATAATATATATAATAAAATAATAATTAAGAAATTTCATATAATAAAATCAATTCATAAAAATAATATTTATTATAAATATAAAATGGAAATACTAAATATAATATTATCAGGTAAAAAAAATACTAATTATAGTCTAATTTATATGAGTATAAAATATTGTTTATATAAAAATAATATAATTGTTAATATGTAAATTATATATTAATAATTAAAAATATTTCATAATATATCAATTTAAATATAATGTAAAGTATATATAAGATTAAATATAATTATAATGTTGTAGTTGAAATA
Organism: Mimosa bimucronata; assembly: GCA_037074515.1. Classification (NCBI taxonomy): domain Eukaryota; kingdom Viridiplantae; phylum Streptophyta; class Magnoliopsida; order Fabales; family Fabaceae; genus Mimosa; species Mimosa bimucronata. The sequence continues at coordinate 28,906,685 of CM073438.1, read as the reverse complement.
TGATAAATATAATAGTTTACAAATAATATCACAGGATCTTGGTAGCTCAACCAGTTAAGGCATCAGGCACGCATGCAAGAGGTTGAGGGTTCAAATCTCACTTAATCACAATTGAAGACAATTTGTGGGAGTGACACGTGGCGGCGTGCGGAGGCGACACGTGGCGGTATGTCAGAGGAGACACGTGGCATATAATTTAAAAAAATTTTACCAACGGCAATTTTGTCGATAATTTCAGATCGAACAAAATTTCCATCGGTAAATTAATCTCCAACGGAAAAATTTCGGTCAGAAATTTCATCGGAAAAAATTTTCCGATAGAAATTTGTCTGTAATTCCCTTTTTTTGTAGTGCTTGGTCAATTTTTCCTATTAGGTATGTTTTTCCTTGGGTATTATGGTGTAGTTAGCATTAAACACTAAACCTAATTCATATGTGTTATTTTTGGTAAGTTATTTTTTCTTATTTCTATCTTGCAAATTGATAATCATTGAAGAAATATTGATGTGCCTTTCACCGTCACATATCTAGTGGTGAACAGATTTTCCTCTTCGTTGTGGCTTTCGCCTTGGAGGCCCACTGTGAACAGTCCATTTTTTGAGATTTTTCCTTTTTATCACTTTTGTCCTCATTCTTTGCACCTTCAAGGGAAAATTAAAGCCCATATGAAGTATATCAAGTTTTGAAAATGAATAATACATGAGTTAAAGACCTAAAAATGCCCAAATTAATACCAATATGCAATTAACTCAATGCTCTTGGACCATAAGTGCATAAGTGCCTAAATCCCCATGTAATAGCCAAGAACAAATGCTAATTTCCCATAATTAGTGGATAAAAACATGTAATAATTAGGTGCAATTACTACATGATTGGAAGGACTCATATCTAACGATAAAAATGCCTGTTGGTTAGATATCTTGGTATATTTCATCATTATATTTTTGTTTGTTTTAATTTGATTAATAATATATTTGTTTTGTTAGTTAACTTAACTAATGTTTTCATTTTTTTTTTGCGTCAGAACTTCGATGTCCAGAATACCAAACGGTTCAAGGATTATTGATTAGGAGAAGTGCGCAAGAAGTGGAAGGATTTCAAGACTAAGCTGACAAATACGTATATTCGGGGGAAAAGAAGAATCAAGATCCCTGTCAGACCTATACCTTTCTTGACTTGGAGGATTTAGAAGAAGTTTGTTGCATCACAGCTAGACCCTGAGTTCCAGGTGTGTATATATTTTATAAATAACTATTTATCTTTGGTTTAAAAATGAATTTTTAATACATTAGTTACCTTTGTTTTATTTTTGCAGGAGGTTAGAAAGAAATAGAAGGAACGAAAAGAGAAGAATGTCTACAAGCACACAATGTCTCGTGGGGTTACAAGTGGCTGGAGGAAATGATGGTCAAGGAACAAGTAGAAAAAATGGAGGAAGCGGTATAATCCGATCCTACCATTGTTGTAGAGCCGCGGTCACCCATCCAACGTCATAAAAATAGGCCAAGGGAAGGAAGAAAGGAGGTAAATATGTCACTCTGGAGGTTCAAACGGTTGCAAAGAGCATTGTAAGTATTTTATTTGTTTGTTTATTCATTGAAATTATGGTTTTATCATAGATTGCAACCTATGATTTTTTGGTCGTTGCAAGATAAACTTGACTAGTAAACCTTCCAAGGGTCCTTCATACAGCCTGGGAGGATGGACATCTTGACCACAATAATCGAGAAGCCAGACAACCCTGGCAGAGTTATCACGGAGCCTAGGATTATTGGGCTGACCAAGTATTTTGGTCACAAACCCTGATCATCTGCCCATAAGGAATCAACTAAGGAGATTGTGGATAGAGTTTGGGTGTAGATAGTGGCCCACATTGGGAAGTAGGTGGTACGAAACTCTCGGAAGCTCAGCAAGGGCATGCGGCAGAGCAGATTCAGACGCAGGTTGAGGCACAGGTACGAGGGTATACCATGCAACTCGAACTCATAACACAGTCTCCTGAATTTGGACAGGTTCGAGCATCTATTGTATATGTGAATTACCGAATTCTATATTCATCAATTAGGGCAATAGTTTATTTTCTCATTCCTTATAGGAGTCCATTGGTACCGGCATTCCAAGCACCAAAGATAGCTGCACTCAACCTTGGAGTTAGGATCAATACCTAAGGACACCTCGAGTCCCACACAAAACGAGCCTGAAGTAGGAGAGGAGTATTATCTCCATATGGATATCCCTCATTTGGGCCGGGTTGTGAAAGCTCGCCACCTCCCAAAGGCCTCCACCATCGACAATATGCTAATTCTAGAGGACCAAGTCAAGGAGATAGTTAAAGTTGTTGAGGCGAAAGAGGAGCGGGCAACTGTGCCCTTTCCCATTGAGGGTGTATCATACTAGGCGAGGCGGTCGACTCATTCATCTTGTGGCCTAAGCTACTAGTACACAAGGCTCAGCAGACAACACCACTTTATTTGATATGAGACTCCACATATAAGTTTGACTTTGCTTGTTTTACAGCATATAGTTTGAAATAAGATAACCTTGACTTTTTTCATCATCCGCAGGCCTTCCCTGAACGATATCTCTCTCTTAAACTCCTGTGTGATATGCAGCCAACCATGGGCAAAATCAACTTTTTGATGCCGCCAGGAGTAGTTGGTCCCGATCGTTCATTCCCTTTGGCCTTGATGGTGCCGATGATGTCGTGCACTTTTGAAGATGCAGGATCTTGAAGTCAGCTGGCTTGAATTAGCAATTCTGTAACATTACTTCTTTTCCTTTTATGTCATTGCAATATTTGTAAGAAGAATTCAAGATCAAGGTAGAGAAGATGAATCATATTGACATAATGCAATCATATGTCATGCTTCAAATGTTAGCGAATCGAGGAGCTTGCTATTTTGCATCTATTCTTGAGATGTAAGTTTGATTTTCCAACGTTTCATTATTTTGCTCATATGTAAGTGTTTTTTTTCATGTGGACATAATATTTTTAATGTCTTTCAGTCGTCACTGGATTTTAGATCTTGTTTGCCCCTCGAAACATCGTCTGTATTGGTTTGACTCATTAAGGTGTACTATACACTCCCAGCATAAAGGTGTCTTAATGGCCTAAGGTTTCAATAGGGTCTTTACTACTTTGGGCCTAAATAAATTATTTTCATGTATATATTCTATCTTTTATTCAATTTTAGCTGCATTGTGAATTGGTATCTAATGGAAAAGAGTAAGAGAGCTTTTGAAGAGGTCGTGATACAATGACTTAGAGTAACTACTTTTGATTTTAATTCTTTGAATGTTAGTCAATTGAGATATATATCGTATATTACTTTGTTGATTAATACTTTTTTTGTGATTTATAGTGCCCTCGCCAACCGAAAAATATAGAGTGTGGTTTTTATGTCATAAAGTTTATGTATGACATTATTATGAGTGAACGTAATGGAGACTTGTTAGTGGTATAAAATCCTTATCTATAACTTCTTATATTATTGATATAATGCATAAATGTAATGTTTTATCTAATGTCTTTTCACATTCATATTGTTGCAGATTTATGGTAGAACTGACTCATATTTGACCAAGTAGAGGAGATTGATCAGATTCGGGATTAAATTGAAGCGTATTTAATGACAAATATGAAATAAGTAGATGTACAAAAGAATTAGTTGAATAAATATTGAATTTGTTATATATGTTTGTGTAGAGACATTTTTATAAACTTTTGTTTGGTTGATGTAGAAGCATCATATAAAAGCAAGTGATTGATTATGTGGATTCAAAAATTCAAAATAAAGTTGGTAGATTGAACGAACCTTACTCATGTAGTTATGGAAAATTAATTACTTTCTAAAATAGTGCATACTTACAGAGCACAATCATTATTGTTAAACTCGCGTGTTGACTCTCCGATTTTACCGTTTTTACGGTTGTACCTACATAAAACGTGTCACAAGTCACTTAAATTTGTACTATGTGTGTAAACTCGATTAAATTCACGAATTTACAAATTGAGTATACCATTTTTACGTTTTTACTTTATGAAATAATCTTGTAAACTTGCTCTAAATCTCATGTTAATTATTTTTGTTTGGTCATATTTAATGAATTTTTATAGAAACTTCTTTATTGAGATTGATTAAGTATTAATGTTGATATATTCTTTTAACTATTCATATTTAAAAATTATTTAAGTCAAATTATTGTCATTTTTTTATTTCTTATTTAATTATATACATTAAAAACTTATTTATTAATAAAAGTAAATTTTTATGAGTTTTCGATTCTAGTTTACGATTCGATTTTATATTCTCATCATGAGTTTATTTAAACTCACGAGTTTGACAACCTTGAGCACATGCAATTCCTAGATTCTACAACATTTACTTATATGATTCTTGGCAAAACATTTATTTAGTATGGGAAAAACAGAAATTGCAGTGGCAAACTTAAGCAAGAAATGGACTTGATATAAAAGTATGAACAGAAATCAATCAAAACATTTAACTTTAGTAAATGGTACGGAAGTTTAAATTAACAAACTTAAGGAAATAGGACTGAGGAACCACAGCCAACATGAGCTCAGGCATCATAGGGGAAGTACAAGATGAGTTTATTGGATTTGAGGGTAATGAGATAATGTGGATTTGTATTGGAGATTAGGGAGAGAGAGTTGCCAAAAAAAGGCTCTAGGCGAAGATGAAGATGAGGACGCAATACTAGGTATATGATAGTGTTAATGAATGGAGAAGACTTTCTACATTTGGTTACTTTACCACGATTATACTTTCTACACCACCCCCGCTCCAACCAATGCAGAAATATCATTGGGTGTGATTAGGTGTGTTTGGATGGACTTCTGAAAAAGTGATTTATATATAAGTCAAATTGAAAATAAGTCAAACTGAAAATAAGTCAGATTATGTAATGAGATTTATGTTTGGATGGGCTGTTAAACATATGACTTATAAGTCATAAGTCATATTGTGTTATGAGATGTATGTTTAGATGAACTTTTGAAAAAGTGATTTATGTTTGGGTTAGTTATGATTGGATGTCTAAAATAAGTCAGAATTGTGGGGTCCACTTCTGTAAGTGACTTATAAGTCATAAGTCATAAGTTGAAAAAAAGAACTTATACTTATTTTGACTTATAAGCTTTAAGTTACTTATTTTTATAAATCCAGTCAAACATGCTCAATAAGTCCTTTATGAAAATAAATCATTTTTCCTAAAAGTAAAGATTTATTTTGCCAATAGCCTAGCCAAACACAACCATTGTAAACAGCATATTTTGCACTAGTGATATCATACAGTATAGCGGCTCTAACATAAAACATAGAATAAAAACTAGTCAATTTAAATAAAAAAAACTTTCATATAAAATTTTGACGGCCAGACATAATTCAAGGTGAGCGCATGATGTCAAGCATGTAGTGCTCATCCGACGAAAGTCAGACACGTGGAGAGTAATAACCATATACATAATTATGGATGCCACAAAAAGAGGAACACATGGCTTGTATATCATTTTCAATCTAATCAAAAGATTATTCATTACAGTGAAGAAAACCAAATCAAAGAACTATTCAGTTACACACATACACACTTACGTGTCATAATATGGTCACTCAAAATATAACTTCCAACTTATACGAATCCTAATTATAAGATCATTTTAATTTTTTTGACTTTTTTTTCTAATCCAAAAAAAAAAGTAGTTTCAGTCCAAAAAAAAAAATCTTTTTTCCTCAAAACTAATTTATTCTACTTATAAACTAACATATAATATAATTTCATGTAACATATGTTATAATTTAGTGGTCTAATTTGCTTCCTTAACTTCCACAAAAAAAAAATCAAAATGGTCTTATATTTAGGACCGGAGGTAGTATTTCTCAAGACTAGCCATGTTTCTCAAATGAGTCTACAACATGGCAAAACATCATACTTCTAGTTTTCATTTATTTGAAAAATTGACGTTCTCACTGTACATTCTATACAATCTTATATATATATATATATTAGAATTTAATTTATAAAGTTATAACCATTAACCAAATACTAGCTCCAGCCTTTATTATAAGATCTAATTTATAGTGTGAATTTGTATTCAAATTATATCTTAATATGGATTTGAGGTAGTAGTATAAAAACTCAGACAAGCTGTATTACTCTTATTATTTATGAATTGTACTGTGAATAGTAAAACTTATTTATCAACTTCTGTACAAAGTACTATCATCTATTGATAACCTTAAGATCAGATTGCTTAATGAAGGAAGCTTTAAGTGCAAATTAAGGGAGAAATTATTCAGTTCATGATGACTTCCCTGGCAATTTTTTGGCAATAGCAAAAGATGAAGATTATGAGCTTTAAGAGCTATCATTATCCCAATTATGAATAACTGGCAGGAGTTGGTTTCGTAACAAGAGAATATAGATAATCTTAAATCGTTATAAGACTGCTTTTACATACCTAATTAAAAGGTTGTTGGAGTCTTATCTGGAAATAAAAATAGAAGGAAAGAAAAAAAAAGGAAAAAAACGAATAGTCGTAATAGCTATGAAAGTGTTTATGACTTTGAGTAATCAATTCACCGAGACTTTGTCACACATAATTAATCAGCCTTTTAAAAAAAAACTATCCAGCTTGTCCTTGATTTGCAATCATTTAGAACGTTGATATTATCCCCAGGCACACACAAATCATCTTCCTCCTCTTAAACAGTATAAAAAGAGTTTGGAAATTAACGATAAATATGTACAGATACATGACATGATATTTTCTTCCCTTTTCTATTTTGGTATTACTAACCGGTTTCTGAAGGTCACATTGAGAATGCTTTATTGTGTCTTTGTTTTGTTTTTGTTTTTGTTTTTGTTTTTTTTTGGGGGCGGGTGGGGACAGTCTCTATTTCTTGGAGCTTCATTGAGGGATTGAGGGATCTTTTTATGACTAATTTATTTATTTTTATTCACCTTTTACTATTTTAATTATACAATTATCTATTTTTATTTACATTTGCTTAAATTATTATGATATAAATTTGGGTTCTTTTTTAGTTAACTAAATATATTATTTTTATACAACTTTTTATTTTTTACTTTTATTTACCGTGAGATTAAGGAGTTTGAATCTATATAGATGACACGTAATATAATCTAAGGTTACACTTTGAAAAGAAATTGAGATGCTGAAGACTTGTTATTTATAAAAAAGAAAAAGAAAAAGAGATAGAATGTGTTCAAATGATACTTATTATCTTCTTTTACATCGATTAGAAGTTCGAAACAGAGGTCACAAGTATTTTTTTTTTTTTTTTTCCATATTGCTATAAATAATGTTTCAGAATATTTTTCAACTTATGATGACAAGTCCATTCATGAGAATGAAATTATAACATTTTATCGCGGGTAGAGCTATCTTCTTCTGATCATGAGTTAACAAACACTTAATTTATTAAAAAAGAAAAATTATATCACGGAATTTTTTTTATATGATGAGAATTATAGAATTTGTTCAAATGTGTTGGAGCAATTAACAAGAAACGCAGGCCCAAATCAGATTCTATCACTTAGGCCCATTTCATTGTAAATGCTAAAGCACATATAGGCCCACATAGGCCCACATGTGTTTCCTAGGGCTACATGTCCTCCCTCTTGTATATTTCTGTGCACATGTCTCACTGCTCACGAATGATTCTTCTGCTATATATCGCACACTGTACCTCTCATTATTTTATTAAAATACAATCAAATGCGGCATTATTCAATTCTTATTTTCTTTGTCTCTTTATGGTACCAGAGCCACAGTAATTTCTTCTATGGCGTCTTCATCCTCAATGAGCTAGAGTCTCAATAATTATTCTTCTACCTCTTCTCCAAATTTATCCGTTTTATCCTCTGCGTCCTCTTCTTCTTCACCATCTCACTTTATTTATATTAAGTTGTATAATGATAATTATACAGTTTGGAGAGCTCAAATGATTCCATATTTTTATGGTGAACAATTGTATTCCTATGTTGATGGTTCACTGGTTGAACCACCCTCTGTTTTATCATATGGGTCTTTGAATCCTGAGTATTCAAAATGGAAACAACAAGATCAATATGTTCTCTCTATTTTGATTTCTTCTCTTTTTGAATCAATTGTTAGTCAGGTGCTTAAACACAAGACTGCCAGATCCATGTGGCAAGCTCTTGAACAAATGTTTACCAAACAATCTGAAGCACGCTTGTTGCTCTTGCAAACCTAGATTTTTTCTTTGAGTAAAGGACCTGAAACTATTTCTGAATATTATAAAAGAGCTGTTCTAATTTCTGAATCTCTTAGTATTGCTGGATATTCAATTAGTGATAGTGAATTCAATAGCTATTTACTGAATGGACTTGGTATAGATTATGACACTATTGTTGCTTCACTTACCACTCGTGGTACTATATCCTCTAAAGAAGTCTTAAGCTATTTATTAATTCATGAGGCACGTGTTACTCATATTCATACTCGTCCCTCCACTGAAATTTCTGCAAATTTCACTGTCAAACCTTCACATGCTATAAATGATTATGTTCATCGAAACACTAATTTTCGTGGTTCCTTTAACCCACAAGGACGAGGTCGATCAGGGCGTTTCAGCTCCACACGTGGCTCATGAGGCCGCTATGGCTGAGGACGAGCATCTCCTGGATGGGGCCGTTCACAATGTGGTCCACATACTGACTCTGATTATTCCAAACCATGTCAAATTTGTGAGAAATACGGTCACATTGCCAAACATTGTTATCAAAGATACAATCACTCATATCAATCTTCCCCACCAGCATCTCTACCTCAGGCTCATTATTCTGCTTATTCCTCTATCCCAGACAGTGAATGGTACTTTGATACAGGTGCTACAAATCATATGACATCAGACTTGTCCAATTTGACTCTCACTGCAGATTCCTACAAGGGCCATGAGCAAGTGCATGTTAGTGATGGCTCCACTATGCCTATAGGAAACCAAGGTTCAGGCCATTTCTCTACTTCCTCTCGTGATTATTTTCTCTCTGATTTACTTCATGTTCCATCTATTTCTAAAAACCTTTTCTCTGTTGCTCGTTTCTGCCATGATAACTCTGTTTACTTTGAATTTTACTCCTCTAACTTTGTCAGAAGGATCTTCATACAAAACAGGTTCTACTTCAAGGACCAACTAAAAATTTTCTCTATCCATTTCCAAAATCTTCACACGCAGCCCTATTTGGAGTCAAAGCAACAATGGATCAATGGCATGCAAGACTTGGTCATCCAGCTTATAGAGTTGTTCATCATGTTTTATCTAAATTTTCTCTTCCTAATTTTCCTAAGCAATCTACCTCTTGTTCTGCTTGTAATACATCTAAATCTCATGTACTCCCCCATCCCACTTCCCTTCATCGTTCTCCTCATCCCTTATTTCTTGTATTTAGTTATGTTTGGGGCCCTGCTCCTGTTTTATCTCTTGCTGGTTATAAATATTATGTTTCTTTTGTTGATGACTTTACTAAATTTACCAGGTTCTTTCCTCTCAAAGCAAAATCTAATGCCACCAACGTCTTTTTTACCTTTCAAAAAATGGTTGAAAATTTATTTAACACTAAAATCAAATTTCTCCAACTGATGGTGGTAGAGAATTTCAAGCTCTTCATCCCATCTTGAAAAACAGTGGTATAATTCATCGCATAACATGTCTCATGAACAAAATGGAATAGTTGAACGTAAACATCGACACATTGTTGAAACCGGTTTAGCTTTACTTAATCATGCCTCTCCCAACAAAATTCTGGGCACATTTACCTTCTGCATCATTAAATCACAAATCACTTTTTCAATTGCTTTTTAATCACTCTCCCGATTATTCATTTCTCAAAGTCTTTGGCTGTGCATGTTGGCCTCACTTGAGAGTGTATGCTAAAAATAAGCTAGAACCACAATTGAGTCTGTGCATTTTTTTGGGATATGCCTCTAATTATCATGGTTATCTTTGCTTTGAGCCCGAATCAGGGCGCATTTTTAGTAATAGAGATGTATGTTTTAATGAAGGTCTCTTCCCTGCTCTTTCCTTGTGGCCCAATTCAGATTCTCATCCTCATCCTTCCTCTATCACTCATTTCCTTGTGGCCCGGTTCCTGATGCACCTACTTCAGTAGCCACCACTCTTCGATTTCCCGAGTGGCGAGATGCCATGACTGAGGAGCTTGCTGCTCTTCACCAAAATCACACTTGGATACTCGTTCCTCCCTCTTCAACACAGAGTGTCCTGGGTTGTAAGTGGGTTCTTCAGACCAAGTATAAATCTGATGGGTCTCTTGATCGGTACAAAGCTTGTCTTGTTGCAAAGGATTTTCATCAAACTTCTTGTCTTGATTACCATGAGACTTTCTCTCCCGTTGTCAAGCCTACCACTATCCGGTTACTTCTCTCTCTTGCTTTCTCTCTTGAATGGTCCATTCGATAGATTGATATCCACAATGCTTTTCTCCATGGTGATTTAGAAGAAGATGTTTATATGGCTCAACCACCCGGTTTCAAAGATCCTCGGTTTCCGCATGGTGTATGTAAGCTTCAAAGGTCGATTTATGGTCTTAAGCAGGCTCCACGAGCCTGGTTCTCAAAGCTGAGCTCCTTTTTAGCCAGGTTGGGTTTTGTATCCTCTAAATCTAATATGTCCCTGTTTACTCGGCGTACTGCTGGTTCGTCTTTATATATTTTGGTTTATGTGGATGACACATTACTAGTTGGCTCTGATGATAGAGAGGTTCAACATCTCATAGCTACACTGAATGTTCATTTTCCAGTCAAGGATTTAGGCCCTCTTCACTATTTTCTGGGTATTGAGTGTCATTTTACCTCCATAGCTTTATATTTATCTCAAAAGAAATATATCTGTGAGTTGCTTGCTAAAACCAACATGCATCAGTGTAATCCTGAATCTACTCCCATGTCTTCCAAAACTAAATTATCTGCTTTTGAAGGTTCTGTCTTTGAGAATAGTGAATTATTTAGAAGTATAGTTGGTAGCCTGCAATATATGTCATTTACCAGACCTGATATTTCTTTTGCAGTTAACAAAGTGTGTCAATTCTTGCATAATCCGTTAGATACTCATTGGAAGGCAGTAAAACGAATTTTGAGATATTTATCTCATACCAGTGACTATGCTATGGTTATATGAAAATGTCACTCATCCTCTCTTATTGCTTTTACTGATATTAACCCACCTGATCATCTAATTGATCCTTCTAATGTTGGAGAATTAGTTGCCTATTCGGATGCCGATTGGGGTGGTAATGTGGATGATCGGAGATCTACAGGAGGTTATTGTGTCTTTTTTGGGCCTAATATGATTTCTTGGAGCTCGGCCAAGCAGCCTACTATGGCCAAATCCTCCACTGAAGCTGAATATAAGGCTCTAGCTCTAGCCACGTGTGATCTCATTTGGTTGCAAAATCTACTTGGAGAGATAGGTATCTACTTGCCAAAACCTCCTACATTGTGCTGTGACAATATTGGTGCTCATATCTTGCTGCAAACCCAGTGATGCATGCCAAAACCAAGCATATAGAACTTGATTATCACTTTGTTCAGGAACGGGTTGTAGCTAAAGCTCTACAAATTTCTATTGTGTCATCCAAAGATCAGCTTGTTGACATATTCACCAAACCTTTGGATGCTCCTTGTTTTCAAGCACTTAGATCAAGTCTCACTATCATCCAGTTGCCGCTCGACTTGCGGAGGCTGTTGGAGCAACTAACAAGAAACGCAGGCCCAAATCAGGTTCTATCACTTAGGCCCATTTCATTGTTAATGCTAAAGCACATATAGGCCCACATGTGTTTCCTAGGGCTACGTGTCCTCTCTCTTGTATATTTTTGTGCACATGTCTCACTGCTCACGAATGATTCTTCTGTTATATATAGCACACTGTACCTCTCATTATTTTATAAAAATACAATCAAATACAGCATTATTCAATTATTATTTTCTTTGTCTCTTTAAAATGATGCTTATTACCTTCTTTTACATCGATTAGCAGTTCGAAACAGAGGTAACCAGAATTTTTTTTCCATGTTGTTATAATAATGTTTCAAAATATTTTTTCAATTTATGATGACAAGTTCATTCATGAGAAGGAAATTATAACATATTATCGCGGGTAGAGCTATCTACTTCTGATCATGAGTTAACAAACACTTAATTTTTTTAAAAAGAAAAATTATATCACGGAAGTTTTTCTATATGATGAGAATTACAGAGACAGTGTAAAAAGTGTTATTGGTGATATTTTCGTAAATAACTAGCAAGATTATTCGTTTTCTATAGAAGTTATATAAGAAATTGATGTAGAAAAAAAAGCTTTTACAGCGGTTGAAACAACCGCAGGTATAGAAACTATAAAGTATTACTTTACCTTTTTAAAAAATACTTTCCTTTTATTAATTGTTTCTACCCTTAAATACTTAAAACTAAGAAAAATAATGGTTTTAAGTTATGATCTTTAAAAAAAGTTATTGATGATGAAACGCTATAACCGGCTCTTCTCTTTGTTGAATTGAATTAATTTAAGCCAAATGGGTATGAACGAAAAGGACCACACACTTTGGTGGCAGTGGACATTAATTAATAAGCATGCTGGAGATGGACTATATTGCAACAAGCATAGAAATTTCCAGTAAGGAAATGATCTCATACTCTCTCTTTTAATGCAAATTGATCTATCACTATTCTCTGTACACATAATTGTTTCAGATCACTTCTGTTTTGGACTCTTGCATATGGAAGTTTCCTAGATCTTTACTCTTGTGGGACCTCCAGAATATGTAACATACACTTTGTTACATTATATATCACATATAATAATACTCAGAATAATTTTTTCTTGAATATTGTTAGACATGATGTATGTCATTTTATCTTCAAATTTTCGTGTAAACTCAATGCACTCCTACGCTTTCCATGAAATTTAGAAATGAGTTATAGCATTTATTACTTCACGTGCAAACTAGATTTAGGCAGGTATGTACTTCGCATCTAAAATTTTTTTTGAATAAAACCTGAATCACATTATCAAAATATGATAGTCCTTACAAGCCTTCTAGGAATAATCGACATCCACATCCACCTGTTGCTGTAGGGGAGGTGGTTGATCAAACAATTGCCAATTACTATCGAGACTATGGGCTAGCTTAGTTAAGTAATCTACTAATATAAGATTATCTCTATTAGAGTGGATGAGAATCACCCTCCACTCCCTATGTAAGAGCAGTCTTAGATCATCAATAATCTCTTTGAAGGGGTGGGTGGAGTCACACCCCCTCAATACCAAATCAATAGATCCTAAGTAGTCAGATAAAAGAGAAATCTCCTTGAACCCTCTATTCCAGCACAAGTGAAGACTGTGAAGCATTGCAAGTAACTTGGCGATCATGGGTGGGACTGAGACTAACTTACAACTGAAACCGCAGATCCATCTCTTTGTGGCATCATGAATAATACCCCTACACCCGCTCCTGCCATCACTCAGAACTGATCCATCAACTTCAAGGATGGTATCATGTGTGCTAACTCCTCCCTGGTTGATCTGAGAAGAAGCTACATTTTGCTAGGATATCTTGGTCCGAACACGCCCTAAACAAGCTGGAGTGTGCATTGTTTCTTGGTTCATCGCTGGCTTCACCAAAATCCTTGCGTCATCTGTCAACCCAAATTTCCCAACAAATGTATCCAAACAATTGTGGCCATCGTACCTTCCTGGTGAAAGGTTGCCCTGCTTCCTGCTGAAGATTCCATTTTACCCAATCTTTCCCCTGCAGTCACGAAAACCTCTCTTACTATGAAGATGTCTCCACCGATCTCCATCTGGTTGTAGCATTGTAGCAGTCCTGGATCATGTGCATGGAATCCTCCTCATGTGCACAGCCAAACGGACAAGCTGCCGATTCTGTTAAGCCCCTCTGCTTCCGTAGTTGGGCCGTGTGAGTTCTTTCATGAGTAAACATCCACATGAAGGTCTTCATCTTCTCAGGAACTTTTCATGTCCATAACAGCTGCCACACATTGTCCTCCTGCTCTGTGGTACCTGCATGTAAGAAACGATAGGCAGCGTTAATAGAAAAACACCCATCTGTAGATGGGTACCAAAAGTGTTTGTCCTGTCCTCTCTCCTCTCTAGGTGGGTGCAGCCTAGTGATGCGATCAACCACATAAGGTGGAAACCAACCCAAAAGTTTGCCAATGTCCCATTCACCACTTGAGTTCATATAATCTAATACCCGGTCGTTTCTATTAATAAAACCCTCGTACCTTGGGACCAATTTAATGAGGGGGACGCCAACATTAGACCAGTTCTCAAACCAGAAGGAGGTTGTAGCCCCGTTGCCAATTCTTTTTCTGACCCCTTATTTGAACTTTGACCACACATCACACATGCTTCTCCATGTCAAGGAAGAGCTAGCTTTCTTTTTCAACTCAGGTAAGGTGTTTCCTGTAATCCCATACATATGCCGCAGTACCTTGACCCATAATTCCTTGTTATCATCAATAAGCTTCCATCAAAGTTTCATAATGTAGTCTTTGTTCTGAAGTTTGAGATTTTTGATCCCTAAACCACCTAGCTTCTTTTCCTGCATAACTTGATCCCAAGCTATGGGGTAGAGTTTACGCTGGTCCTCCGACTCCCCTATAAGAAACCTCTACTTGTTTTCTCCAGCTCTTTAATTAGTCTTTTTAGAAGTAGCATAGTTTGCATATGGTATAAAGGGAGGGCCGTTAATACTGATTTAACCAAGGTAGAGCGCCCAGCAAGGTTCAGGAGCTTTCTCTTCCAACCCGAAGTCTTCTTTTGGCCTTGTCTAAAATGGGAGCAAAGAGGACATATGAGGCTATATCATGTAACATGGGAATACCCAGGTACTTGCCCAAATCACCCGTCAAACCCACCCCTAATCTACGCTCATATCAATGGCTCTCGAGAAGTGGACATTTCTGGAGAAGTAGACCTTGGTCTTAGCTTTGTTCACTTTCTGGCCTGATAGGCCACAAAACTTCTGGAGGCATTTCAACATAATATCTACTTGCATATTGGAAGCCTCCCCAAATAAGATGAGGTCATCAGCAAAGAAGAGGTGGGAAATAGGGGGTCCACCCACTCCTAGCTTGATAGGCCTCCACATCTCGGTGTCTACCTCATCTTGAATGATTTAATGCAGTCTCTCCACACATAAGGTAAAGATATAAGGGGAGATGGGATCCCCTTGCCTAATACCTCTGGAAGACTGAAAGGATTCTGTAGCTTCTCTATTCCATAGCACTTGGAAGGATGGGGACGTAATGCATTCCATGATAAGGTCACACATTTTTGCATTCAAACCCACAGCTCGCAGGGTATCAAGAATGAAGCTCTACTTTAGCCTATCATACGCCTTCTCAAGGTCAACTTTCACCACCATCCAACCTGTTGATCATTTCTTCAGTTTCATGGAGTGGAAAACTTCTTGAGTGATGATAATGTTATCACCACTTTGTCTCCCCGCAATGAAGCTGCATTGGTGTCTTCCAATCATTTTGTCCATGATGTGACACAACCTACGACTCAAAATTTTGGTGACAATCTTGTAGCTAACATTACAGAGGGAGATTGGCTGGAAGTCCTTCATTCGTTCAAGGGTATCTAATTTCGGAATAAGGACTAGGTTCATCATATTAACATCCTTTATTCGTTTAGGCTCACTAAAAATCTCTTTAACGATATTGATAACCGAGGGTGCCAAGGTAGTCCAATATCCCTGATAAAACAAATCTTGAATGCCATCGGGGCCAGGGGCTTTGAGGGGTCCCAAGTCAAACACAGCAGCTCGGATTTCATCCTCATCAACTTCCGAATCTAAAAGTACTCTATCAAGGTGGTCCAATGGGGGGAAGGACGTAGTGGTGGGCTCCAAAGTGAGCTGGGTTCTGTCACTGGAGAACAAAGTTTTATAGTAGTCCAAAGCCATGTTCTTGAGGGATTCTTGGTTATATATCCATTCATCATCATCATCCCCTTTGAGCCCTTCAATATGATTTTGGCGATGTCTCACAATCGAGGTAGCATGAAAGAATCTACTATTTCGATCACCCCACTTGAGCCAATTACACCTAGACTTTTGGTACCAAAGAAGTTCCTTTTGGGCTAGGATCCTGTTATAATCTCTCCATAGTTCTTTTTCGGTTGCCATGAGCTCTTGTGAATCCCTAAGCCTTCTTGCACAATCAATCCCCTCAATTCTATGGAGAAATTTCTTCTTTTTTGCTGGGATGTTACCCACTCGATTCGTATTCCATTTATGCATCATTTCTATGAATAGGTCGACCTTTTGGGACCAATTATCTTGAAGCCAACTAGCCTTTACCACATCGCTAAAGTCTTCTTCTAGTAACCACCCCGCTTGACATCTAAAAGGGGGCATGAATTTGCGATTCTGTGTTTTAGGAGCTAATCTCATCATTAAGGGGCGGTGATCCGATACAAAGTGGCACAAGTGATGGATCTTTGCTAACGGGAAAGCATTAGCCTACTCTAAGTTGGAGAAAGCCCAATCAATTCTCTCCTTAATTGAATTTCTCTCCCATGTGAATTTATCCCCAACTCAATTAATCTGCAGCAAATGAGAATTACCTATGAACTGACCAAACTGATTCATAAAAGTAACATTTGAAGGGCCCCTTATTTTGTCGCCCCTATGTAGATATGCATTAAAATCACCAATTACTAAGCAAGGATTTCTCATAGTAGTACTAACCCCTTCTATATCATTCCAAAGGTTTTTCCGGATAAAGACAGAAGTTTCAGCATAGATGCAAGTTAAGTCGAAATGCATAGAGTTATCCATGGGATAGACTTCTACATGAAGCAAATGAGTAGTGGATGTAATATAATTTATCTTGAAAGCATCTGAGTTCCATAGCAACCATATGCCCCCTGAGTATCCTGTGCTCTCCACTCTTATCCAATTTGAAAAACCAAGTTTTCGCATTATTCTGTCTGCCTTGACTCCACTAACTAGTGTTTCAATCAGAACTAATAAATTAATTCTTCTTCCCTTAGTAAGGTCATTAATTCTCTCAAGAAAAGATTTTGAGGCAGAGCCTCTGCAGTTCCAAACAATAAAATCCATAAAAAACATAAATAAATGGGGACTCACTAAAACCAGCACGTTAGAGCTCGCCCCTGTCATTTATCATCTCTCCCTCATCCTCCAAGATACCTTCAGCAACCTCATCTTGTGTTTCGAACCATTGATTCGTAGGCTCTGTGGTTTCTTTCTCAAAGTTTAATTCACGTGCTACGCTGGTGGGATCAGGGGGCTCTCTTAGTGAATTTACCAGTTGGTCTTCCATTTTCCTGAATTCCCTCAAGTCTGTAGCGCTCTACCTGTTGTACATTGATGCTTAGACTGAAGTTATGGGCTGGGTTGGTTAATTAAAGGGATTATGATGGCCTGATCATTCGTTGCAATGGGGGGACATTGAATTTCGTCATTTTGCTCATTAATGGTAGAAGAATGGCCCAAAGTGGATCCAATAACCACTTGGTGGACCCTTGCTGCAAGCTTTCTCTTTAGTATGGGGGAAACAATTTTGGGCCTATTTATTCGGGCCTTTTCTTGCTCATGATTACTTTCTTCGTGGGTTCTTTCTTTGCCTTACTAGTCATATGGGCCGTGGGTTCTTGATTTTGGCCCAAAGGGATTACATTGGGTGTCTTCAAAGTCAACTCCTCATGTTCAATAGCCGTCACATCCCTCTCTCTATCCACTTTATGCTCCTGTACCATACAGCTGGTCTCAACTTTATCTTCCATTTTTTCCCGTTGGCCTGCAGCTTTATGCTCTCTAATCTCCTTGCTTGAACCAACTGACACATCTTCTTTCTTCCTCCATACCTTGGCTTTACCCATATTCTTCAATGGGTTATTGTTTTTATTTTCCAAGCTCGTCTGATCAATCTGATTCAATACATCAAATCGGATAGCAGTGGAGCTTTTTTGGGAAAAGTTATTTGATTTGTTATTCCCCCTAGACGCCGAGTTCTGAGCTTGCTCTGCTATTATTTTTGTTGTTTTCCTTTTTATTGGTCTTTTTGCTTGCATCCATTCCCCGTACTTCTCTGAGGCGTTGCTAAATGGAGAACTAAACACTGTTTGTTGCTTGTTTTACTCCTACGGGTTCTTCGATGGTGTTTCCGGCATGCCTGAGTTTTGGGTCTCAGTGGTTTGTTCTTTCTCTTCTCCCTTATCATTGTTTTTGCTCGAACAATTTTCTTGACTGTGGCCATATTTTCCGCATTTAAAAAGTAATCGTTTGCTTAGGTCCCTCTTCTTTGTGCTGAACATGAAGTAATTATTGGGGAGGTCCACAATTTCAAAATTCTTATCTTTTAGGATCCATTGTAGCATATCCCTCATCATGTCCCAGCTAGCAAACCTTCCCAGAAGTGTGAGAATGAGCGAGTCTTTCCACGGCTTACATAACTCCTTCAGACGTTCATCAGACAAATCAATACGGGGTAGTTCCTTAATAAGTGCAGATTGCTCATCAGTAAGCATTGAAGCTGATTTCTCTTCCTCTTTTAGCCATTCAGCCATCTGTAAATCATAGTCTTTGTCTTCCTCTGTGTCTTCCTCCTTTCCCATTAGTTTGGCCTTGTAAGAGATTTGTATAGGAACGTTGCCAAACTTTGGGTCAATCTTCACTCCTTGTGTTTTCTCGCCTTCTTACCAATCTTGTTCATAGTTTTCACTAGCATTCTGTTCTTCCATTATTATATCTTCAAAGGTCTTTTTTTGCATTTCTTTCCATCAGGTCCTCCTCTTCCTTAGATGGATTCGGCGGTTCCGGTGGTTTCTCCGCCGTGGTGGTCGTAGGGCTAGGCTGTTCACACCCTCTCTCTCTACTTCGCTCTCTCTCTCTCTCATCTCAGCTAGGTTAAGCACTTCGCATCAAATTTGACATGACATTAACAATATGAGTTTTTATCTTCGTAAGTATATTTTAATTTAATTTATTTATCTATATATTATAACTGATAAATTTTCAAAAAAAATTCCCATGGCAAGCTTTACTGTCCAAAGTTATTTAAAATTTGTTTGAGGGCATAGATATATAAGGGTAACCTATCTTCAGATGGTGTAACTCTGCTTCAGCTATTTGAAACCAACTTGAATTATATGCAGAATAGAAGACATTTACATATAGGTGAAGGTATGTTACACATAAGTGAAGAAACCTACTTAGATCATTTGCACATTAAAGCCATAGTTTCAATAAAAACTACCCACGCATTCCTTATAAGGGAATTCAAAATGAATCTCAATTTACTGCTCGTGAAATTTAATACACACAAGGATAAGATACTCTGTAGTCTGCACTACTATATGTTGTTATGGTAAAGGAGTATATTGAAAAACAATAACTCCTCTTGTCCTATTTATAGGACAGAGAGATAATAATTCATTTGATTTTATAAGGCACCTCATTAAATTTTCCATGAGAATATATAATTTTTCGCTTCATTTATTATGTGTTCACTTTATTTTCATGTGATGTTGTGGATATCAAATAGGGGTAAATTTGGGAATTTGTAAAATTTTAAGGCATAACTAATGATGATTAAAGCTTTCTTTAGTCTATGTGAATCATGTTGGAAGTGTTTTGTAAATAGAACCAGAAGAATATATAGTATAAATTTTATAATCGCATTTTGAAAATTTGGAAAAATATACTCCCTCCTATCTTATTGTAGGACTTATCTAAGGAGTTAATCTTGATTCTAAATGTATGACTTGTTTTTAAATATTGACATTTTTTTTTCAAATTACAATTATTAATGCTTGCAATATTTAAGACAGTGTATGGGTGAATTAAGGAAAATGATTAGGGTATTTTAAGAAAAACATATCATAATAACTTAACTAACACATTAATTTAGTCTAATTAGGTAATAGGTCCTAAATTTATAATTGTGTTATTAACAACAATTTAACACAATGTACTTTCATAGGATAATAAACAAACAGGGCAAAAAAAATGAATAAACAAAACAGACGCCATAGCATATAGTGACTGAAAGAGGCCAAATATATAGCATATAGTGATTGACCTCTTTACAAACAGACGCCATAGCATACTAATTTTTTAAAGTAAATAAAAACTATAACTACTTTTTTTATAATTGTATTATTAAACAACAATTGAAAAGAATTCTCACAGTAGTAAACAAAAAGGGTAAAAAAATGAAACAAAAGCACATACTTTTGGTGACAGGTATATTACACACCAAACGCCATAACATACTGTGACTGGCCTCTTTATAAAGAGACACCATAGCAGGCCTATTTTTTTTTTAAAAAATAAAAAATATAATTAAGTTTTGGTAATTGTATTATTAAAAAACGATTGAACAGACAATTTTCATAAGAGAATGAACAAAAAGAGTAAGAAAAAAAATTAAAGCACATACTTATGGTGACAGGTACGTAGTTTTTTGAATAGACACAAATACTTTATGCGTTATAATTTTGGTGTATGTTTTCTGGTGGAATAGTCTCCATAACACTTATTACTACTGGTCATTTTTTTAAATAGACACCAAAACATGTAGTTGAAAGCATATTTTGTCACTACAAAAAAAGCGGCATTTAGTAGCTGTTGAAACCGTTATTTAGTAGCGGTTTAAACTGCTACTAAGTGTTTACCAGCGATTTTCAGTACCGCTAGTAAAAAGCCTGTGACAAACATTTACTAACGGTTATCTGAAACCGCTGCTAAAGCAATCAACGCCGCTACTAAATCAATAGAGGTAAAGATAACCGCCACTAAACAGTAAACGAAAAGTTCACGCATGGATGTACATTAGCGGCTGTTAAGAGAACCGTGACTAAGGTCCAGAAAGTCATAGAATTTAAATTTTATATATTAGCGGCCGTTTGTAACCGCTACTAACCTCACGCAAGTTTAGTGGCGGTTACACACCGCTACTAAGGTTTCAAAATTGTTAGTAGGGGTTCCAACCGCCACTAATGTTTTGAAACGTTAGTAGCGGTTAGATAATTGTTACTGAGTGTCAACAAATACTAAAAAAAATTTGTCCAAGACCATTTGAATTTTTTAGTAATAATTTGCAATATTATCAAGACATTTGAATTTTTTAGCACTAAAACATATAAAAAATTTAAAATCTCAAATATGTAAAAGAATATGTCAAATTAATAATTAGCACTACAAAAAAAAATTCACTATAACTACACAATCTAATTTAACAATATCCAAATAAAGATACTAACAATGTACACCTAAAATCAAAAACAAAAAACAAGTATATACAATAAATTAAGATTAAATGAAATAATTATAATAAAAAACATAAAACAAATTTAAGAGAATTGATGGGAGGACGGAAGGAGGAAGGGAGGAGCAAGGAAGGAAGGAAAGAATTGATGAGGATGGTTGAAATAAGGAGAGGGGTGGGTATTTATAGGCGCTAGAGGTGCTAATTAGTAGCGGTTTTGGTAGTTAGTAGCGGTTTTGAACCGCTACTAACAGTAGCGTTTTGGAACCGCTACTAATTCTTCGAAATTGAAAAAAAAATTGATAAAAGAAAATGTATGAATATTCATTTAAAAAAACATATATTAATGTTTGATACACACCGTTATGGTAAATGCTATAAAATAAAAAGGAATTGTCGCTTCAATCATCTTCTTGCTCCTGCCTAAGAAGAAAATAAACACCTATATCAATTTCTAATAATAATAATAATAATATGTGTGGAAAATCGTATAATAAATTTGTAGTGAATAGACTCACCTAACTACTAGTACATGCCCGTCTTCTTTCGGAATGAGGTTCTCAAAATTTTCAGGTTCAAAATGCTGGCTGTCTAGTTCCAGATCATCTCCCTCATCCATTTCGTAGAGGGACATCATCTATCAACTCCTGCATCGGCCTGCTCCCACCGGCATCCCTTTTGTTGAATAGATCCAACCTCTTGTTCTTCCAACCGTCACCCATCTTCCCTTGTCCAAAACTTTTGAAATGTCTCACACGTCAAGCTTTTTCTACAAATCAAATGGCCACCACCTTCTCACTCAACCTGTATTGCACCTTCCAGACCAAAGATATCCTCCCATGCTTTGAGCCACTTGAAAGATCTCATCATGTCATGCCATAAAAGCATGAGGAGTGGAAGGAACGCTGAGGCATTCACTGCTATCAATCAACCTAGTGTTGATTTGGTGCCAAAGACAACTCATGAGTATGTGAAGGATATTAATCCCGAGGTAGTTGCTGTTTCAGATCGACCAACGGTTGATTCAACACTTGGGAATTCAGTGAAGCTTGGTTCAAGTTTTTTGACAAGTCCCATTAAGCTGAAAGGGCATATGCTCATGGCCTTCAAACATTTGCAAATGTTCAAGGATACATCACATGGAGCCTACTTTCGGCATGGACTACACCGAGCTACCGCACTTGGCACGAATAGACTCCCGGAGCATGAGACCATGAACACACTCAAATCCAACGGCCACCTCCTCAAAGTTTATCTTGACTCTTTGTCAAAGCCTCCGTGAGGCCATGTTGCTTCTTCTCCTTATCTTGTTTACTTTCATGCATTCTGGACTGACTGGTTGATATTTTATTGTCATTGTATTGAACAAGTGTGGGGGAGGGAGCATCCTAGTAGAAAGTAGAAATTAGGACTTTTACATTCAATAAAAACACCCTATGCCATTGAAAATTGGTGTCAACTTCACTTGTGATATGCATTTGTCCTATGATTTGCGTTTTTCAAACATGCCTACTATTGATTGCACTTGTCTCTTCTTCTCTCTCTCCTTAAGTTTAGGGACGTGTTGTGCCCCAATCTTACGATTGGACTTCACAACTTTCCTCTTCAACAGGGATAAGTCAATTGGTAGTTTGGTGACGTTTAACATTGAGGACAATGTAAATTTCAAGTATGGGGGAGGGGATTAGGTAGTCTTGCTGCTTGATCTATTGATTTTATCATGTTAGGATACATTAGAGATAATTTTTAAAATTTTTTGTCAAATTTTTAAAAACCAAGGTAGATTGTGCTCCTTAGGTATTCACTGTGATGGAGGGTCGCATTCATTGCAATGGAGGACCTAGGCGCATTTTTCTACCCATTTTTGAAACTTTTTTGTGAAAACCTAGTGTGGCAACTATTTTTGAAAACCATGGAGCAAGAATGGACCTTTCCCTTTTGATCAATGAGATTCATGAGCAATGTTAAGAATTCAAAGAACTATGAATTTTAGCCTTTCAATTTCCAAGAGCTAGTGGTGAGTTATTTTCAAGGCATATGCATTGTGTTAATTGGCCTTGCAATTGGATGTTTCATTGGCAATTGAGGTTAACCTTGTTTGTGAGATTTTTGGGCCTATTCTCATTTCAAGAGTGTAAACTTGCTTGATCATCCAATTTCTAGAAATTGTCTCTACGCTTTATCAAAGCTAGAATTGCATTCATGCATGAAGATGATTTAGGCATTCATTTCATCACCCCATCTTCCCAAACACAAACCCATAACATGTCACTTTCCATTGTTCACACATTTTGAGCCATTCCTTGGTTGTAATGCATTAATGTGAATTTTGTGATGAAGCATTGAGTTTGAGCCACTTTTGTTTGTTGTTAATGCCATGTATGTATTGAAAAGAAAGAGCAAATAGAAAAGTGTGCATAAAAATAACGAAAGAAAAATGAAAAAAAAAAGAGAGAAAAGAAAAGAAAAACAAAAACAAGCTTTGAAGAATAAGGCACTTCTTGGTGTGGCATCATTATGGTTGAATTTGTGCTCTCATATGCTATGTACCCCAATAGTGACATTAAATTGCATTTCAACCTTTCCTTTTCATAACATGCAATCCATCTTGCCTTTTCCATCATTTCAACCCCTCAAGTCCTTTTGATTCATTCATGATTGTATGCATGTGTGGAGATGTTAGAGTAGTCACAAGCTTATGGCAAATTGTTGTTTGAGCAAGTTGAATGTGAAAAGATCCCACATGAGGTGAGTAGAGGGAAACACTATTATCTTGAGAGTCCTATTTGCCATTGCTTTATCCAATTGCTTTGCCAATTCTCCCTTTGCATATTCTTGATCATGATTCATGCTAGCTTAAGATTATTGATTGGTTAAAACCATTCTTCTTTGCATTGTACCATTTGTCCAGGAGTACAAAGGTCTAAGTGTGGGGGAAATGATTGCACCATATTTTTATACACTTTTTCATTGATAAAAGCATTGGATTATTGCATGTTCTTGGTGTAATTGCACCTAATTAGGATAATTTCTGACTTATGCACACTTTGTTGGAATTTGTTCTAGTAAAGGGTAATTTGGGCATAATTAGCATGATTTATTGTTTAACCCATTTTCAAGAACATTTTGATGCTACTTTAAGTCCATTTCATGTGTAGATCATGGAAGGAATACACCCAAATTGAAGAGCTAAATCACGAAAAAGAATGCTGGACAGAACACAAAAGAAATCTGAACAAGGAGGCAAAAAAGCTCGCTGCTCGCCTTGGGCTCGCCACAACTAGCCAACAGCTATCCTCACCGTGGGCTCGCCACGGCTATCCCACGGTTAGTGACAGAAAAGTGGGGCAGAAAGCATGTTTGCTCTTCGTGAGCTCGCCGCGGCGAGCCCACAGCGAGCGGGACGCATTAGCAAAGTGCTGTCACGAGTTTTAGGGTTCCTGGGATGATATAAATAGGACCCAAGCTCCGGATTTGATTATTCTAAGCCTCCTCTGCTAAAAAACCACTCCCTCTGCTAGGGTTTCCCTCTCCATCTTCATTCCTCACTCAAATCTTCATCTTCCCACTCAATCTCACCTCATTTCTTGCTGATTTTCTGGTTATTTCCTCTTCCATCTTCCACCCCTTCACCATTTCTTCCTCATATCCTTCCATTTTCATCCATCCATGATGTCTACACTTGGGAGAGTGCTTGAGCTCAAAATTTCATCAATGAGAGGCTAGAATCTTGGTGCCTTGGTGGTGTGAAGGTGGCTTGAGGTTCAATGGGCATACTCTTTTCCTTATGTATTGAGTTGTGCAGTTGCATTTCTCTTTGTATATTTGGATTTGAGACATGATTTTCCTTTCTAATTTTGTATGGATTGGAATACTTGTGTTGGATATTGAGTTATGTTAATTGAATGATGTTTATGTTTAAATTTCCTATTGGGTTTGTGATGCTATATGATTTGTAGTAGTTGCTAGATTGTGTAGCTTAATTTATCCAATTGAATGTTGTTGTTGCACATTCTTGAGAGGAATCGGTTTTCAATACTCAAGTTCTAACACACAACAAGTGGAGCTTAACACTAAATCTAAGTAATGGCTAAGAAAGTGGTTGCTTGGAGATTTTTCAATTATACTTGGTGAATCTTTTAACTCATAATATCAATTTTAATGAAGCGTGAGAGCCACCGAAACACTACCAAAGCCCATTTTATAAAATTACCTTTAATCTAAACTTCTTTCACCCTTTTATCCAAAATACCAAAAACAAGTATTTACATCTTCTTTATAGTTTCACCAAATGACTTTTCAAAACCAAAACCCCAGACTTTTTATTGTTTCAATTACACTTAGTTAGTTTAGGTAGATTAGAAAGACTCCTCAAGTGAAACAACCTGGGGTTGCAACCTATATTGCAATCCTTGGATTAAATATTGATTTTAACCCCCAAGGTGCATTAGGCAAAGGTTAAATCACTGTTACATGCCAAAATCCAGACTAAAATAGCACAAAGACACCTCGGAGTAAATCCTGAGGAGAGGGAGTTATCTTTCTACCAGATGAATGTATGGATCAACTTGAATGAAAGAAAATCTAAGACAATCAATATGTATTCCTGTGCTTTTGAACTTAACCAATTTTATTAACCAGTCAGAAGATGTATTGCTCGATGAAGAGCAAGTGTGAAACACTCTGGATGTCTTGGATTGAATAGAACCATAGTCAACCACTGTGTTAAAGGAGATAGCCTGCAAAGTTTGTTTGATTAAGTCTGTAGGCAAAAGAACACCACCTTGGTGAACACAATGATTCCTATTCATCCAAACATTATTGAGAAGTACAATGATATGTTCCAAGATGTAAGATTTATTGCTATCTTTCAGCAAGAAAACAGTGGACATAAACCATGAACGAAAGGAAGTTAAACTCTCCCATTCTAGTCGGATACCCAATAGACCAAACCAAGTGGCCCTAACAAAAGGACATTGAAAGAAAAGATGTTCCACAGTTTCCAAACAAGTGCAACCAAAAACACAGTAAATATCAATTTGGAGATGATGACTTTTCAAGATATCACCTGAAGGAATGTATTTGCAGAGGAGCTTCCAAATAAATAAGACATTTTTTGCTGGAAGAGTAATAAGCCACAAATGTTGGATATGCTTAGTTTTGATGATGTCAAATATAGATATGAATATAGTAAGCAAAAAGGTTGTATGAAGTGTTTTATCTCTGCCTTGAATATCTATTACTTCATATGAATGTTTTGCATGGATTAGTTAACTATTATGCCTACTATAAGCAATGATATGATCAAGACTGAATGAGTCAGAGTAGGTTTCATGTAGCAGATTCTCTATCGCTAAGCTAAGAGCCTATCGCTAATTTGGAAAGCTTAGGATATCAATGGCTAATGAGGACTTAGCAGTAATCCATTGGAAGAGAAATATCTCTATCGCTAAAGGTCTTCTCTATCGCTAATAGAATGATTTGAACTAGCCTAAGCAAATAAGAATAGATCCTATCGCTAGACTCTGTCTCTATCGCTAAGTTCCCTCTAATAACATGAATAAATACTAAAGGGAAAGAATGTTAGATCAGTTAACATAGTTAGCTAGCGATATCATAAGATGCTATCGATAACAGGATACCTGAAATAACTTAGAATATTCAGATAGCTCAGTATCCTTAAGCTAATGAGCAAACAAGTGACTAACCCCAATGGGATTAGCTATCGATAAAAGAATACTTATAGAGATGACATAGCTAGTACGCTGAACATTGAACTAAAAGAATATGCTAGCGATAGTGCTCATGTCTATCGATAGAGAATGCTTGATGAAATTTCTTAGCTGATATGTTGTCTTTATCATTGAGCTAATGGACTAAGCTTGCGATAACATCTGCTGTGCTTTATATGATTATCTGTTTAGCTAAGTACTGGAATTACACTATGAAGCTAGCGATAGCTTTGTTAGCTATCGATAGCACAACACGTGATGAGCTAATACATTGTTTCTAAAGTGCAGATTTTAGACTGTCAAGCTAGCGATAGCAAAGGGAGCTAGCGCTAGTGAAAAAGCTGACAGCAAGTACAGGAGTAGGTAGCAGCAGGTTACCGTTACTCAGAGTCTCCATCTCTCTTAGCCAAAGCACGAAAAGAAAGAAATACTCAAACGGCTAGTTCTCCAAGTCTCCAACGGACAGAATAATACCCTATATAAAGACTTGAAGACATCTGGAGCAAAGAGAGGGACACACACGACGCACATACACGAGATGAAACTATGACGCAATGAAAACAGAGGCTCTGCACAGAATGTTAGTTATATATCAGTGAGCCCAGAAATGATGAGTTGAGCGAATTAGAATAGAAGAGCATGAGCACACATTGTTCAGATTATTAAGCTCTGATTTGTATTTCATCATACATCTTTTGTACTTCAGTGATTATCACAATCTGTTCATTTAGTGAACTTATCACTTTGATAAAATCCTCTATTGTTTGAGGTTGTTCTAAAGCTTGGTGCTTTAAGAACAGGGTTGTAACCTTACGGGTAGTAAGGGGGAGTGTTTAGAAATATTCTAAAACTCTGTAAAGGTTGGCTGGTAATCCCGTGTTCGTAAAACCAGTGGAAAAGGTTGACAGGTGAACCTGTGTTCGTAAAACCTGTGGTAGGCTTCTCTTGTGCCCGGTTTAAACAAGATAGTGGAAAATCTCAGGTGGAGCCTGAGGACTGGATGTAGGTCAGGGTTGACCGAACCAGGATAAATTCTGTGTGCATTATCTCTTCCCTTAACTCTCTTAGTTTCCAGCATATCTTCAATATATATCTCTTGTGCATTTAACAGATTTGAAATACTCTGTGATAAACAGAAAAATGTTTTAAAGATTACCTTCTCAGTGTTTTATAAAAGAGAAATCTTAGATTTTATCCTATCACCCAATTCACCCCCCCTCTTCGGTGACAGCCAGCACTTTTACAACAAATATTTCCAAAATAACTCATCTGGGAAGTGACAATTGGAGGAAGATAAAGAATTAAAACCTTCCTTTGCTGAATAAACCCCGAAGAGACTACCTTTCCAAACTAAGCAATTTGGCCTATTTGTGAATGAGAGAGGTACAAATATTATCTTTGTAGCAATGATAGGAGAGTATAGGGATTGAACCAATTGAGAGTTCCATTGATATGGACACCAAGGACATGAAGTATGCAGGGTAAGATCTTTAACTTTATCAATGTTCGATAAAGTTGGTGATCTAGATTGCATGGGCCACCATAATGGGTGATTGAGAGAAATATCATTACCATTCCCTACCTTCCAATCAAGGTTATTAAGAATAATATCTGTACTTGACATCAATCCATTCCAAATCCAAGAAGAGTTATATGGATGTTTGATGAGTTCTTTTTTGGATAAATTCACATATTTAGCATGAAGGGTAGAGCCAATGAGCGATTACTTATCAATCGAAATGATCCTCCAAACTTGTTTTGCCAAAAGTGATTTATTTACATGTTCTGTTCATCTGATTCCTAATCCACCCTCAGATTTTGACTTGAAGAGGTGAGATCGATGAAGAAGATGAATCTTCTTCTTTCCAACATCTGATTCACCCCAGAAAAAATCCAAGCATTTGTTGTCAATTTGATTACAAATATAATTAGGAAGCTTAACACACGATAACACATAAATATTAGCAGCAGACAAAACTGATTTGATCAAGGTGAGTCTAGAGGCTTGAGATAAAAGTTTAGCTTTCTAGGGAGCTGTTCTCCTATTGATTATAGAGAGACCACTTGATCATATATCTTATGCTTGTTTTTCCCTGGGTCAATCCAGGTGCCCCAAGTATTTGCCAAGTTTCGCTGAATAGGTCATTTGAAGACATCCATCCAGAGAAGATTTTTCAAAAGAAGGAATATTTGGGCTGAAGATAATAGTAGACTTACTTTTATTCACTGATTTCCCTGACCAATAGCAAAAGTGGTCGATGATTTGCTTGGCTGTTTCAAAAGCTTTCAACTTTCCTTCTAAAAATAACAATGAGTCATTAGTATAGAGGAGATGGGTGATAGGTTTTGCATTGGCTGAAATTTTGACTCCTCTCCATAGCTTAGCTTGCTCTGCTTTTGAAATCATAAACGATAATACATTAGAAGTAATGATGTAAACAAATGGAGAGAGGATCACCCTGCTGAATTCCATTATTGGGAGAAATGGTGAGAGCAATTTGACCATTAATATGAATCTGATAATGAACGGTAGAGATACATTGATATATTATATGCACCCATTTTGGAGGAAAATTCATCAATTCTAGAGCAACTTGAATGAAGGACCAAGATAGCTGATCAAAGGCCTTAGAGAAATCTAGTTTAATAGCAGCTAGTTTTTTCTGACCTTTATAAGCAGTATGGATTTGATGAACAAGATTTACAGTCAACATTACATTATCTGTAATTAATCGCCCTTTGATAAAGGTACTTTGATTAGGTGCAATTAATTTAGATAATGGACCCTTTAGCCTATTGCATAAGACTTTGGAAATTATATTATAAGAAACATTGCTTAAACTAATAGGCCAGAAATCCTTGAAACTTTGCTGGTGATCTGACTTGGGATTTAAAATGATGTTTGTATTGTTCATCTATTTCAACAGATGACCAGAAGCCCAAAAGGAATTAATCATATTAAAGACATCCCTGTGAACAATATCCCAATTCCTTTGATAAAAATTAGCATGATACCCATCTGGACTAGGGGCACTATTGTTGGGAAGGCTGAAAACAGCCTCATTCACTTCAGACAAGGACAGTGGAGCCAATAACTCATTAGATTCTTCCATACTGAGCTAAGGCAAGTTTAAGGTTTGTATTTCCTGTTTTAATGCAATTGAATCTATTGAGTCAAAACCTTTGAAGATATTGGAAAAATAATCAAAAGCTAAGCCTTTAATTTCCTCATAATCTGTAGTCCATTCTCCCTGAGAGTTTTTAACTTGAGGATGGAATTCTTTATTCTTCTTCTATTAACAAAAGAATGGAAGAATTTCGTGTTTCTTTCTCCATGAGCATGCCAATTTAATTTGGCTCTCTATGCCCAATAACTCATCTCACAATCATACAAGAATTCCAACTCGTGCCTATCTTGAAGAGTTGTCTGTTCAATCTCAGGATTTAGGGCATTAGAATGAGAGATGGACAAGGGATAACTCTTAAGTTTTGCTTCTAGTACTTGAATTCTTTTAGGAAGGTTACCCACATGACCCTTGGACCAATTCTTCAGTGCAGTCAGGGTAGATTGCAATTTACATTTAAGAACATAACTCGGAGATCCTTGATAACAATTAGACCAACTTTCTTCAATGATCCTAAGACATTCCGGAAATTTATACCATTGAGGTTCAAATTTAAATGAAGGTTTTTTAGGAACTTCCAGAAGAGTAGATATGATAATCGGGCTATGATCTGAGGCAGCAATGGCTAGAGCATTCACATGAGACAGAGGAAAGAGATTCAACCACGATAAATTACAAAACGCCATATCCAATCTTTCCATGATCAAATCTTGACCCCCCCGATTATTAGTCCAAGTGAATTTTGGTCCTTTTTGAGTGAGATTATATAGATGACAATTATCTAAACATTGCTGGAAGCTGTTCACATGGCTGGAATTACCAATGCCTGATGATTTGTCTGAGTGCTGGAAAATTTGATTAAAGTCCCCAACTATATTAACCATGGATCCTTGATATTGGGGGATATCATTTCAAACCATTCCCATAAAAAATGATGATTATATTCTTTGCAAAAGAAGGGCTATAGACAAGAGAAACATAACAGAATGGAGATATTGCACTACTAGGCACTTTACAATGAAAAACAGTAGGGGATAAGTCTAAGACTTCAACATTCAGATTAGGATTCCAAGCTATCAAAGTACCACCCCCAGTTCTGATTGCATCAGTACCCACAAAGGACTCAAAACCTAAGTTAACTAGAGGTTTACAAGCAACTGTTACTACCACTTTAGTTTCAGAAAGAAAAATAAGATTTGGCTTATTTTTATTTATAAGTTGCTTGCACCTTTGAACTGTCGTGGCCTTTTTGAAACCACGACAGTTCCAACTTAGGATTTTCATGGTTCCTCGGGAAGCTTTCTTTGGGCCGCTTCCCTAGCTACTTTGACAGAATTGAGGGCTTGAATTGAAGTTTGATGAAGAGCAAATGAGAAGATGAAAGAATCCATGGATGATGAAACCAAGTTAAAAGGTGATACACAACTCTTCTTAGAATGAGGGGGGAAAATTTAAGTACTTTTACCCCAAAATAAGCACTTATTTTTTGTTTTTAAACCCATCCAAATATGCTCATAGATGGTCGCATCTTGAGTGGAAAATTTGTGCAAGTGTTTACCCGTATCCAGACTCCTCCGCCCACCAGATCCCACTCGTATGATCATAAAAGGAGGGTCTTCGCAGCAATGAGGTATATATGGTGTAATTCCATTCCACCTATCTGTAATAGCAAAAGGACAAAAATTGTGACCTATAAATTTCTTTTGTTACTTATATTTTCGAGGTGGTGCTGTATGTGGCAGGAGGCAAAAAATGTTTTCTCACCGAAGGTTAGCTGGATTGCATTATAATATAAGAAAGGAAAATTACACATAAGTAAAGAACACACAACAGTAAAACCAAATAATCTTCGTTAATACCTAACTTTTTTCCTAATTGATTTCTTCAAAAAAAAATTCTTAATGAAGCATCATGATATCTAATTGACATATTGAAATTTTAAATTCTTTGAACATCTTCATCATCATCCCCCATTGGAATGCTGATGGGAAAATAACACTCTATACGTCCTAAATACTGAAAATAATAATAGGAGAAAATTAATGAAATTTTTCATATTATAGAATTCATTGTGCACTTAAAATTTGTTTAAGGATTCGAATGTAACTTCTCTTCAGTGGATGCAACTCTTTTTCAGCTGAGCACAACCTATATTTAACTATAGTCTATTTGCGCATAACTAAATAAAGAGTTGCAACCATTCAAAGAAATGGGTCCACTAATACAAAAAACATTATTTACGTCCCCATTTCACGTCTCTTTTTTAAATATCAAATGTAGAAAAAAGGCGGTGGTAAAATTGTAAATATATTGAAAAGTTTCAACGTCTCATTTATAAATATGAGATGTTGATTCTACCAAAAAAAGGCGGTAAACATGAAAAATCAAAAAATGAAAAGCGGGAAGCACTTTCCACGTCTCATAAAATTTATGAGACGTTACCTTTCAACGTCTCATAAATTTTATGTATGAGACGTTGAAAGGCACAGACTCAAATCCTTTAAATATTTTTTTATTTGCTTTTCTAAGTATCATTTATAAATATGAGACTTGAATTCTACCAAGAAAAAGGTGGTAAACACGAAAAATCAAAAAATAAAAAGCGAGAAGCACTTTCAACGTCTCATAAAATTTATGAGATTATGAGACGTGAAAAGTGTCTTTCAACGTCTCATAAATTTTATGAGACGTTGAAAGGCACAAACTCAAATCCTTTAAATATTTTTTTTATTTGCTTTTTCACGTCTCATAAAATTTATGAGACATGAAAAGTATTTATTAACGTCTCACAATATTTATTAGAAGTGAAAAGTGTAGTTTTCACGTCTCACATATATATAAGTGAGACGTGAAAAGTATTTACTACGTCTCACTTATATGTGAGACGTGAATAAGTCTTAAACACCCTCTTATCTTCATGGGAGAACAAGGGTTCGTGAGGCAACCCTTCTCCACCATCGGCGTCCTAGACCTCCTGCTTCCTCTTCTTCAAGTTCGACCCATCAGCTTTCTCCACCCCTCGCCGTCGCCGTTGAACATTACCAGCGCCGTCTAAAAACTCTCACCTGAGTTTGCCGTTCCTTTAACCCTTCCTTCTCCCTCGAATGTAACCCTAGACCTCCCTTTACTCCTTTCTCGTCCCGTCAAACTCGCCGCCCAACCCACTGAAGATGGTTCACTCACCCTTATGCCACCGTATTATTTGCCCCACCAATTTCTTTCTCTCTGCTTTTTTCTTTTACGATTTCAAGAATGGTTTCTTTCATGTATGTGTGTATCTTGTCTTGTTCTTTGGTTCCTGAAGGTTTGTGACTTGTATTGTGGAAACAGAGCTAATACTGATAAGTGGGATGAAGCTCAAATTGGTCACTAAATTGGAATTGGTATCTGACTTTTTTCTTCTTGTGTTGGTTGTAGTTGTTTCTTATTTGGTTTTTGTATATTGACCGTGGATTGTTTCTGTAGATGTGGGGTATTCTGGGATAGTCCAGATACGAGAAGCCTGGGAGAGCAAGAAGAAGGCTTTTACTTCAGAGTTCTTTGAGATTGATCCCTGCACCTTCAAATCCTCCTTATTCACCGTCACAAAACCCCTTTAGTCACCCCCTGTCACGCTGCCATTATCATTCCCCCTGGTTGTTTTCCATCCTAAGCCACTTAGAGGTAGTTTCTTGAGTTTATTTCTTCCATTGAATTATGCAGATGATCATGCTCTGTGAATTTCTTGGAATTCTATAACTGAATCGGATGATTGTGGCCAGCTCTGATTTTAATTCTTTTTTGTGATGAATCTAGTCTTTTGTTTTCCTACATCTGTTCAACATTGCTTTTTAGAACATATGATTCCAATGCTATATTACTGTGATATTTTGCTGAATCGGACAATGAAATACTTTCACTTTTGTGAGCATTTTTGACATCCACTTGAATATGAGAATTTAAACTGATTCATCCCATTACAGAGTGTGTTACTAGCTCTATTCACTAAGTTGCTGTATCGTGACTCTTGACATCTGCAATATATAATCTCTTTCATTTGAACTTTCAATTAAACTTGCATATTGATGTACAATCTAATTCACTTTGTTCACTTTGCTGGGTTGAAAGTTTTGGAAAGTGTGTTGGATCAATTTTATCTTCATGGAAGAGCATGAATATTGGGATTACAATTATCCCTGAATTTTGAACTTATTGAATCCCCATGCTTCTATTCCACTAGCTGAATTTTTATTTCTTCATATTGAAACTTTGACTGGGTTAAAAATTGTTCACATAAAATCTAGTTCTCTTGTTGCATTAGAACGTCTCGGAAATCATGAGTGGATTTAGATTATTATGGAATATTCTTTTGTGAGTTAGGAGGGCTTTAAACATGACATCGTGCATTGCTTTTATCTTTGCTAATCTATGTTGCTGCACAATAATCACATAATCTACAGTGAGCTTACCTTGTTCTTTTAAAAGCTGTAGAAGTATATTAGAGTTGTTTTATGTGGTTGCATTTCAATTTCTTCCTCTGGTCATGATGAACTGAAACAGGAGCTTAATGTTTCTAGCATTAATGGTTGCTTATGATTAAGTTCTCAGATTTATTTTATTCTTAACACTGAAATCTGTATGACTACCCCTGTTCTTTATGAAACAAAATCTTTGGGAATTTAATTTTTTTTTGAAATTCTTATGGCAAGATTTCATGAAGTTTGATCGAGACATGGAATTTATTATTTGGGTTTCTAGCATAAATCTTTGATATGTTTGGGTGTAGAGGACTGAAAAGAGACCAGTTCAGGGGTATAGGGTTGAACTATTAATAATCAAATATGAATTGGTAAAAAAAGTGGTGTTCATATGATACTTGGTGGTGAATTTGTCGAGAAAGGAATATACACATTCATTATAACATTTGTAGATTGGGAGTGATTTTTGATCCCAAACTCTCTTATTTTAGGAGATCAGTGACACAGACTCTAAGTATGAATTAATACTTGATGATAAGGAACTGAAATGTTATAAACACAATATTTTGAAGGTTATAGGATTTTTAATCTTGTGGAGTTTAAATTTATAGGTTCTGGCACTGTTGAAGTTCTCCCACCTAGTTCAAAGAGCATAATGGAAGTCAGGGGACAAAGTGATGAAAGGATACTACAAGGTAATTTCTTTTGTTTAAATATGAATGAATTTGGCGTAAAATGTATGCATATCTGCTCTTTTTTAGCACGCTACTTTCTTGCATTTTGTCATCCAACTCAAACAAATGCCTGCTCCCTAGTTGTTTCCCGCTCCCCTGATATGATTAAACAATCTAGATGTTAGATAATTCTTATAATTAATTTTGGACTTTCTGCTCCAGTTTCTAATAAGTTTTCACAACTTGCTGCTGCTTTTATTTAGGAATGGAGGAGGATCGTTTCAAGCTATGGACACTGATACTGTTCTGATATGCATAGAGGAGTGAAGGAGAAGGATCTTTTCAAGCTGTGGACACTCTTAATGGGAAGCTTTTATGTTAAAATTTATAATTGTTATGGTCTGTTTTATTTATTATTTTTTGCTAATTATCCCATATATGAGGATCAAAGTTGTATTCAAACATTTTTTTAATAATAGTTTGGTTATAAATAATAAAATTAGTTCATTTTTTTCTATTTTAAGTGTTGTATTTCTATTATTCCAATAAAATATTGGGATTTTTTTGGATTGGGGATAATCGTTCTAGTTTAAAAATATTTTTTTAAAAAAAAAAAGACTTTCCACGTCTCTTATTCAAATAAGAGACGTGGAAAGTCTCTTTCCATGTCTCACATTCAAATAAGAGACGTAGAAAGTGGGACTTTCCACGTCTCACATTTAAATGTGAGACGTGGAAAGTTCCGACTTTTTACGTCTTCCCTATCTACGTCCCACCAAAAAGAGACGTGAAAAGTCCCAAAAAAGAGACGTGAAAAGTGTTTTTTGTAGTAGTGGTCCATGGATATATTTAGGTAATAAATTTAGCTATAAAAAAATTTTCGGCAAATTTTCCTAGACGATGATGAAATGGTTATAATTATTAAGGAATTTAAAATTATGATATGTCAATGAGATACCGTCATCATTCATTAACATTTAAGTTGAAATTTAAGACAATAGTTGGCTGTGCCAATTCGTTCAAACAAAATTCAATTGAAGAAAATAGTGAACACCCGGAAGTCTAAAAAGCCTTTATAGACACATGGCATGCGACTAAAATGTTGTTTATGATGACATTTTTGAAAGGCCAAACAAATGAGACAAGCATTCAGATCACAGATTTGTACAAACTTTGAAGAAGAGAAGAGGGAGAGAAGCATAAGATCCTATAACCATTCACAATTGGGCAATTAAAAATTATGCAATTTGATATATTTCTTGAAAGAGTGCATGTTGTTGTGTAAATTCTTTGTAGAAAATATTAAAATGATCATAATCCACATCTCAACACCTTTGCTATTTTCAACAACTCAAGTTCTATGTGTTTTTCTTCTTGTTGGCTTTTTCTAGGGTTTATGTTTGTGTTGTCAAATAAAGAGTTTATTTAAGAACAACATTAATTTTTAAAAGCCTTATTTAGGTTTTTGGGTGCAATATTAGACACTTGGACCCAAAATGTTTTAGTAAAAAATGGAAATAAAAAAATCAGAAACGAGAAGAGCTGTTGTTGAAATAGTGGTCATTAAACTACAACAATGGTAGACAAGTACCAGTATGTTTGGAATGGCTTTTTAGCCACCAAACGTGCCATGTGGTAGCCAAAAGCAAAAATTTGCTTTTGATGATGATTGGTTCAGCTTCCTTCCAATATGACTTTTGGGTTAGAAGTAAGATTGTAGAAGAAGCTGAAAATTGGAGCTTTTGGCTTATGGCTTTGGCTTCTGATGGATCCCACGTCTTTTATTATATATTATTTAATAAAGTGGGTAGGAAGACTATTAGACCCCTAATATTCTCAAATAACATATTTTCTTTTAATCTAAAATTTCCTTTTTATCTCTTAAAAGTTTACTATAATAATCTCTAACTATTTTCTCCCACAATATCCTCATTTGAGCTAAAAATATAATTTTTTTTAAATTATTATTTTCATTAAAATAAGGGAGAAACTAACCTTTAAAATTCTCAAAAATCCCAAAATTTCACTTTTTTTAAACTATAAGAATATATGCATATTATATATGTATTATTTAATAACAATAATATCCTTTAGTAATTTTTTTATCTAAACTTGCTTTTCAAAATAATCACCCAAACATGTTTCTAAAAGTCATATTGAAAAAAAGTCACTTCTATCATTACAAATCCAAACATAAATCACTTCACACAATTTGACTTTTATCCAATCTTACTTCTAAAAAAATCATATTAAAAAAAAGTTACTTCTAAGAAGCCAATCCAAACACACCCACTTTGTTTGTTTTGGGATGTGTAATTTGGCTTTAAGATTATTAAGAGGTTAGTTGACATTTTGTAACGTTGATATATAAACAGGCCTAGTATGTTGCTATATAAGGGTGTGAGGCCCAATTCCTTATTCAGTAAAATCGTAAGTTATCTGTTTAGACATTTTGGGCTTCCCCCTCCTCTCATATATTTCTTTTTTCATGTTTTGAAGGACAAGCTTCATTGTTTTGCTGCGGATAGTGCCTTGCCTCATCGGTTGATACTTTCCTGAATAAAACCCAAAAATGGCTGCTCCACTCAGGTGGGAGAAGCCATAAGACCACGGAAAAAACAAATTTATTAGTCCTCTAGATGTTGGTCACCTTACTCATTTTAAACTTTTTAGTTCTCGTTTGGAAATAATTGTGTATTATGTTATTAGTATCTTAAATTTTTTAAACATAGATACACTCACCATTGCATTTTTTTTATGTTGATGGTTTTTTTTTTACAATACACACATATATATTACTTCCTTTGTTCCTAAATATAAGACATAGTTGACTTTTTTTTTTTTTTGAAGAAGTTAAGGAAGTTAAATGAACCACTTAATTATAATGTATTTTGTGAATTATTAGACTATATGATAATTTATAATAAAACAAATAAACTAATTTCTAGAAACATTAACGCAATTCAATTTATAATTAGCTTATTTAGTTTTCTTAGGATTCTCCAAAAAATTCAAATAGATCCTACATTTAGAAACGGATTTCATTTTTTTTAAAAAAATGTTGGTTTACTTAAAGGGAAATTATTTTTGTCTTTATTTTGAACATAATTATAATTTCGGTACAACTTTTTCATATAAAATAGAGTTTAGGGTCAAAAATACACATATGATTTTGTCAAAAGTTCATCCAGCACCAAATGTTTTTTTTTTACCAAAAATACACATGAGTTTTCAAATTGGATCAAAAGTCACATTTATAGTTATATTCAGAAAAAAAAACTCTTAGTGCTAGATGAACCTTTTTACAAAATCATATATATATTTTTTATCCTAATTTAACTGTAGATGTGTATTTTTTATCCAATTTGAAAGGTCATGTGTATTTTTTATCCAACAAAAAAAAAAACATTTGATGTTGGATGAACTTTTGACAAAATCACATGTGTATTTTTGACCCTTAACCCTATAAAATATCAAAAATAATTTTAACTATGCTCGGTCAAAGTTGATTCGAAAGGAGGGGAAGGGAGGCATTATAGTAAATATTTCCCTCTTATCCAATCAATTCAAACTAAGAATATTCACAATCCTTCACACCCCTTCCTTGAGGCAAACAAGTCCTTGAAAACGATTTATAGAATTTGTATTTGTTTAAAATTGTACATTTGACATTTATGTATTGATTCTAATTGAATTATTTTTCACCAAAAAATTAATTGATTTATATTTCAAGTTCCTAATTTTAACTCTGTTCTTGAAGTGTTATTAGATAATATAAAATATGTTGCCATTTAAATTACCATTTATTAATTATAAATTAATAAAACAATCATATTTTAGATACGAAACACCTACATGAATTTTTTTCCATTTTGATATGGTAAAATATGAAACTTAGTTTATTATAAACACATTATTAATACTTAAAAATATCTTCTTCTTTCTTTTACCAAAGACCTTGTAACCTTAGGCCGTTAATGCCGACCTTTCAATTAAAAAATTAATATTTTTTAATTATATGAGGTGACATACAAAATTTTGTATATAGAAATTGTACGTGTACCCTGATTTTGCACCATGAATAACTTCTATTCTCTTTGCCATTAGTCATCACACCACAAAAGTTTCCTTAAAAGGAAGGCCTAAAGAGAGACTTATAAGCTTGAAGCTATCAAAAGAATACTTGATAAATTCAACATCTGAGGATCAAGGATAATTGTAAGTTGGAGAAAGACACTGTATTCATCCCAATATTTTTCAAACTTGTTAAGCATACTCTTTGCCATAGATCAAATAATAGAATCATTATGATCTAATTTCCTTTTAGCATTAACTCAATTTTTGAAAATTTCAGAGAAATACTTGTTAGAAGTGGGATATGATGACTATTTCTTTTCCATCCCCCAATTTAATCAATATCTCATGTGCCCTTTTGGCCAATTCACCTAATGTGTGATGCTCCATCCTAGAGAATGAAAACATTTTGCTATGAATATTCCATTTCTTATAAAAAAAAGATAAGTAGTCAAACAAAGATATCATTCACTAGTTATTGCAGTCTAACAACCATAGGTTAAACATATGTATTCTACTATGAATCATCAATAACGTTTGCTTAAGGATCTCCTTTTTGATCAAGATAATCAGCCACAATAGTTTTTCTACTAAAAGTTCATCCAGTACTAGAGGTTTTTTTTTAATTAAAAGTGACAATGAGCTTCCAAATTAAGCTCAAAAGTCACAGTTTCCGTTAAATAAGTTCAAAAATACACATGTAATTTATAACACCCACACTTTTAGGACTCATTTCAGATCTAGATTAGCAACGGAAAACTTATTCAAGCTTGCATGAGATTTAGAACATCAAATCCGCAACTTTTTCAAACTTTTCTTTATTTCTAAAAATTCTGAAATACGGAAAACTTTTCCAATAACTTTTAAAAAAT
Source organism: Mimosa bimucronata (assembly GCA_037074515.1). Lineage (NCBI taxonomy): Eukaryota > Viridiplantae > Streptophyta > Magnoliopsida > Fabales > Fabaceae > Mimosa > Mimosa bimucronata. The sequence continues at coordinate 28,866,402 of CM073438.1, read as the reverse complement.
CATAACTAATAGCAGAAAAATGATTTGGGAAAATTAATTCCAAATCCCATACTAGACATTTAGTTAAAGTTAGGTCCCACGAAATGATGTAATTAATTGCAAGTTCCTTGGGACCTGGATTGTATTAAGTTCGAAGTGGAAAAGTCATTTTTGCCCTTTTTTTAATGTAGGTCCTATCTTCCTTTCGCACCTTAATATCACTTCCTTCTTCTTCATCTTCGTCTTCCTCCTTCTCTTCCTTCACTGTGTTCTCTCCTTGAGGTAACAAACTCAACGACCTTGTCACCCCATCAAATCCTTCGAACTCTTCTTCTTCGGCAAAATCCTCTTCCACTTCAATCTCTGTCTCGATTCATCCACAATGCTTCGGCCGATTCTTCGTCACCATAATAGATTTCAATTCCGAAGATCCGGACGTACTCAAAATCTCCGTCACCGCTAGTGGTTCTTATGGAATTGTCCGTACGGCCGATGGTCCGTGGACGACGTGAGCCTGGATGATGACGGCGTCTTTGGTGGGAGTGAAAGGGCGATGTTGTACGCCGGGGCTAAGCTAATTGCATCACGTATGATGGTGGTCACGACTCTCTCTCTCTCTCTCTCTCTCTCTACCCATACCTTCCTTCTTCTTCCTCCTCCCCACTCTCTCTAATGCCAACAACCTCAGCCATATTCATGCTAACTTGGTGAATCTTTTGTGCAATGAGATTGGTATTTTTCATCAATTTTTCTTTATTCCATGGATACAAACTCTTCATTCCATGGATTCTTAAGTTTTGTTGATGAGGGGTTTTTTGGTGGTGGTGTGGGAACTGCAAATGGTATTTTCTAGTAAGGGCTGGAGAGTATGATTTTCTTAATAAGGAGTTGTTGATGAGAAAGAAGGAGGAGGAGGAGGAGGAAGGTTTGGCCTTTTGGGTAAAGAGATAGAGAGAGTTGTGAGTGGTGAGAGACTATGTGGGGTAGAGAGAGAGAGAGAGGGAGAGAGAGATTTTTTTTATTAAAACAATATCATTTTAAAATGATTAATATAGGACCCACATAAAAGAGAAAGGGCAGAATTGCTTTTTTCCTTAGAACTGAATACAATCCAGGTCTGAAGGGACTTGCTATTAATTACATCATTTTGTGGGACCTTACTTTAATTAAATGTTTAGTGTGGGATTTGGAATTAATTTTCCCAAATAATTTTAACATGGTTCAAATCCCAAATTACACTTGAAGATTCCTCTTTTGGGAAAAATATCAAATAGAACATGCACCAACTTATATAGTACAGTTTATTAATTTTCCAAATCTACCTTTGCTCACACGCCTAGAATTATCTGTCTGATTGCATGATTTTTAATTGGAGGTATACAACTTTGATTCAATTTGTTTTTGGGTTTCTAGAAAGCCCTCAATGTCTAAAAATTTACGTAAATATTTTAGGGCAAAAGAATTTTATTTACTATCTTGAATCGACTAATATTATATGTAAGTTATGTTCTGTTTTTCTGGGTTCTAAATCTGAGTTATATTTTTCATGGATTAATTCGATATAGTAAATGAATTTCTTTTGCCTTGAAATATTTATGTAAAATATTAGACATATAGGGCTATCTAAAAAACTTTAAAACAAAACAAATCCAAGTTGTATACCTCCAATCAAAAATCACGTAATCAGACAGTTAATTCTGGGTGTGTGAGCAAAGGCAGAATTGGAAAATCAATAAACTATACCATATGGGTTGGTGCATGTTCTATTTGATACATTTTTTTCCAGAAAGAGGACTTTTCAAGCTTTAATTTGGGACTTGAACCATGTCAAAATCATTTTTTCGCAATCACTTATTATTTTTCAAAGTTATTTGAAAAGTTCTCCGTACTTCAGAATTTTTCCAGAAATATAAAAAAGTTGAAAAAGTTGTGGTTTTGATGTTCTAAATCCCATAAAATTAATTACGTTTTTCATTGCTAATCTAGCTTAGAAATGAATCCTAAAAGTAGGGTGTTACTAACCACATATGTATTTTTGACCATATTTAACGTAAATTGTGACTTTTGAGCCTAATTTAGAAGCTCATGGTCAATTTTGAAAAAACAAAAAACATTTGGTGTTGGGTAAACTTTTGAAAAAAATCACATGTATGTTTTTTACCATTAACCCATTTAAATATGAGTAATAATCATCGATGCCATCATACTCAACAAAAGAATAAGGAAGATTATCTTTGTCGATAGAATACACAATCTTTTCTCGGACTTTGCTCTAATTAATTTTTCTAGATTTCAAAGCTCCTAAATGATCTATCATCATGTTACCTACATGCTTATATTTTGGCATGAATCACACAAGTTCATGTGACGAGGAAGGTGAGAAGTCCCATTATCCTTGCTTCCCACAACATATGGCTTTTCACACCCATTATATGTAGCTTTGTTTTTTTTATTTGCCATCAACTAAGCCTATTTTGGTAATGTAATTCCAAACTTCAGATACACCTCTCATTGCCTTTTTATTTGCCTTATCTTATTCTACGCAAGACTGTTGTCCAGATTTATTTGGCGTAACATACAACACTAGTATCATCATTCTCATCATTCTTTATTTTCTTCTCTGATCCTCACTTGAAGCCATCTTTTATTTTATACTGTAAAAATAGCATTTACATCATCAATCAATCCAACTTCAATCTAAGTAATGTACTGTATAGCATACCAATAGACGAAGAAGAATTGATCCTAGTTCAACTATAACCAAAATAGGGGAAATGTAGAAGAAATGTTGCAACAGGTTGAAGTTCGGAGCTAAGTATGCCTATTCAGGGTGTGCATGGCAAGTTTGTATGTGAAATAGACAAGGGCAGAAAAACTCAAACCCCGTAAAGACCAGAACTTAGGAGAAGTCAGAGAAAAACCTTTCTTCCTCAAGCATCAATTCACCAGGTAGGCACAGAGAAGAAGTGAGCAGTGAAGAAGAAGAACGTGCCTCACAAGAAAATTGAGGTGTCAAAAGATTACTAATTTTATTTATGTTTTTTTAAATAAAAAGGTGGGATCCTCGTTGGGTCCCTTGTAATTCTAACTTAATTGAATGTCCTACTTGCTAATAACTAAATAAACCCCCTAATAATCATCTTCAATCACAATTAGCAATACTAACTATGATAAAAAAAAAGGATTTCACATACAATTTAAGCAACCCTATCATAGTTAGAAAAAGATTTATCTAATCATTCAAAGAGTTATCCATGATAGAAGAAGTAAACCTTAAAATAGTATATTCACTATCATGGATAATAAAATGCCTAATTAACCATGTTAGAAAAGGATTTCCCTAACATGGTTAATAGAAATGCACCTGGTTTACAAACAGTTAACCATATTAGATAAGGAACAATTTAACATGCTCTTATTAAAAGCCACACATATACATGGAAGCATTTCATCAATCAATACATACTACATAACCATGTTAAAAGGAATTGGTCTAACATGGTTTTTTACGAAACCTGCTTAATCAGTCATTAACAACCAATTGGGCCTCAGGTCTAAAATCCTGGAATGACAATCATAGCCCATACCAAAGTATATTACATTAATTTACCATAATATAACTTCATTCACCATTCACATGTATGTGAATCAGCTAATAATCTTTCTGGCCACAACTAAAAGCCGAAAGTCATCGGCAACAAACGCTTATTCGCAATACCACAAGAATTTAAGGTAACATATATATGTCAATGCAATTATTCAATTTCATAATTGACAGAAGGGAGGATTCCATCCTAATTATAGGTAGAGGGGAGGATACCATCCTGATTATTCAAATTCATAAAAGCTAAAAGTCATCGACAACAAACACTCAATCCTGATTATGGAACCACCAAAAACCAGAAAACTACAAGGATTTTCAAATCCCATATCAAACCCTAGCTTATTATCACTTTAATTTGACATATATTTATTCTAACCCAAAATAAGCAATTCTATCCCATAGACTATTTAGAATAGATCCTAGGAGTGATTAAAAACCACAAGAATCAAGGCACCATGAATAGGGTTCGAATTGAACTACCCCAAAATCCCCAAATCTACTCATTTAAAAACCAAGAAATCAAGGCTCAAAGAGATATAGAAATGGAAAGAAACTTACCCACAACCATATAACTCCATAATCGACCAGAAAAAAGACCAAAACTGCCTCAATTGCTGAACAAAAACACCACAATCGCCCTCTCAATCTCAAATGGCGTGCTGATGGGAATCATAAACGGATAAGGAAGATTCCCTCCAGATTACAAGATTTGATTTTAATATTATTAATGTAATTGTTTAATTTAAAAAGTTGTTAGGATTTAGATATGAAATTTGAATTTTATTGTTTTCTTTTAGTTTTTAAAAAGTTGTTAGGATTTTTAGATCTGCAATTTCCCTTGTTTGATTATTTTATTATTTCAATATTTTAATTATTATTAGCTTCTAGATTTTTCTTTTAGGGTTTGGTTGAGCTCTATAAATAAGAGCTCAACTATCTACTTTGTACGTTTCTGCCTATTGAATAAAATATTGAGTTTCCCAGTTCTCTCTTTTCTGTTCTCTCCTTATATTCTATCTCTCTCTTCTCTTTCTTCTCTTCTTCTATTCTTCTTCTCTACTCTTTAATCTCCTTGTTCTACATCAATTGGTACCAGAGCCAGACTCCACTGCCCCGTTGCCTACACTCTCTCAAGCCACCGTTTTTCACTGTTCGTGCTTCGTTGTTGCTGCGTACCGGACCTCTCCCTTGAGCCCAGGATCATCACTCAGAAATACTCGGGGATAAAGTTATAACTTTTGGCTCCAAAAGTTATTTGGTAAGGACCTGATCCATCAACATTGAACCTGTACTAGTTGATATTGAAGGAGGTCGTTGGTAGTAATCACCTAAACTAAATCTATTAAATTTGAATCTATCTCTTTTCCTTCTTTGCATTTGGCATTTTCCTTATTTTCCTAACCCTAATTCTTTTTCCTTTTTTCCCTCTCTCTTTCTTCCCCTACTTATCCTCATCTAGCGCTAAAAAAAGCAAAAATAAATGAAAATAAAAAAAAAGTCAAAAAAAATTTTTTAAAAAAAGTTTTCTTTCCTATAATTTTTAGTTTCCTTGTGAGTTATTCTATTAATTTATATTGATTATTATTTAATTTTTTTCCTCTACGCTTAATTCAGCATTTAATTCTCTTCCCTAGGAACACACATATCCTCACACACTTTTGGCCCTACACCCCGGTCCCATTCTACCATTGGTTAGTAGAGATTTCTAACGGTTTCCCTGACGGGGTTTCATAACCCTCTAAGGCTACTATGAAGATCTCACTCAAGTTGTTATTTATTTAGCAAGAATAATCTCTGACGGGGCTATTGAGCTCCCTGAAGGTTAAGCTTGTTAAGTAGGGCTTCACCTTTTTGGTGGGGGTAACTTGGGAGCCTTTATTAGGTTTCGCTAAGACCACCAAACCCTGCACGTTAGACACCTACCCCTCTCATTCTCGCATGACCCTTCGACGTGTCCTTGACAACCAAACCCAATTTGATCACCATATTGCTAATATAAAAGCCGCCATGTCCAAGTTTGAAAGCCGTGAACAAGCTATTTATGATTATGTTGACCGTAGGGTAAGCGAATCAACTCACGCTAGGTTTGATGAGACCAATGATAAGATTAATGCCCTTGAGTCCAAACTTGACACTAAGCTCCAAGAAGTTATATCAGCCATTCGTTGTCTAGGGCAACATACTTCAGGAAAACATATCGAGACCACACCCTCAAATGTAGGTAAGACCATAGCAGCCACACCACCTCACGACGGATTACTCCAGAACCCCCACCAAAGGTTAAACCTAGGACACCCTACACTAGATCAAGGTAGGAAGACCTCTATAGGTTGTCACTCTCTTCCTTTAGGTACCGGTAACCCTTATCCTAGGTCACCTCCACAAAGGCCCCATGCCTCGTTATTTAAGGACGAAATAGACCCTTGGAATGGCTATAATGAACGCCACTATTTGAACGCGAGTACACCCCCTAGGTATGAGAGATCACCCTATCAGTATGACAGAGGAAACCCTAGGCATGACTTTAGGGAAGATATCACTAAGAAGGTTAAAGTTGATGCCCCAGAATGTGATGGTCGCTTAGATCCCACCTACTTCTTAGATTGGCTCACCAACATTGAAGACTACTTTGACTGGTATGATATGGATGACACCCAATGAGTATGCTTCACCAAGATGAGACTTGTGGGAGCTGCACGTACATACTGGCACACGGTCGAAGTAACTCTCGAAGAGCAAGGTCATCCACCAGTGACTTCATGGGCCAGAATGAAAATGAAATTGAAGGAGAAGTATGTGTCCTCCCGATACAAGTGCCAATTGTTCAGTCAATTAAACAATATCAGACAGGGCTCTACTGTTGCTGACTACATAGCCCGTTATGATGAACTTAGATTATGGTGTGGGCTGAGGGAAGACCCATGGTCATTACTTAGTAGGTTTATTGATGGCCTTTGGCCAGACATACAGATGGCTCTTAAGCTAAACTTTCTTGAAACACTTGAGGATGCCTATCATAAGGCCCAAGAAATATAATCCTTGTCCAAGTACCCTACATTTCATCGTCCTCATTCCCAAGGCACGGACTTCCGACAGTCTCGTGGTTCATTTTCTAGCGATAGGACTGTAAGGTCATCATCTAGGGCCACTTCCCAGTTCTATGCTGGCCAAACATCTGGCACCAAGCCGATTAATGAATCTGTAGGCTCTAGCTCTCGTCCTATTGAGTCCACCATTGAATGCTTCAAGTGTCACGTTAAGGGGCACATCGCGTCAAACTGCCCCAACGAGCTCCTTCTTGAGTACCAAGACAACAATGAGCATACTCCTAACGTTGTCGTTGACCTGGTTGATAGCCCATCAGATGTGGATGAGAAAATCTTCGCAGATGACATACCACTAGAGCACCTTGGGGTAACGCGATGTCTCTTAACTGTTCCCTCACCAGATGACTCGTGGAAACTTCATAGCATATTCCACACATATGTGAAGTACGGTGAGAAGTCCTACAAACTCATTATCGACAATGGAAGTGAGAGAAATGTTATTTCAAGTAGAGGCGTTGTTTGACTCGGGCTTAAGACTGAGCCCCTTGCCAAACCTTTTTATGTTGCCTGGATAGACAACACCTCTCTTCCAATCACTCAACAATGTCACTTACCTCTTCACCTCGGTGACTATAAAGAGGACGTACTTTGTGTTGTCATTCCGATGGACGTATCCCATATCCTCTTAGGACGCCCGTGGTTGTACGATCATGACGTTATCATACATGGAAGATCCAACAACCATATGTTTAAGCATGAGGGGAAAACAATTATTTTACGCCCTGCTAAGCCTGAACCTAAAGGAAAGGGTTCTCCCAAATTTCACCTTCTTACCGAAAAACAATTCATTCATGAGTGTCGGGAGACTGATATTATTCTTGCAGTTGTTGCCAAAGCCACCCTCCCATCCACTTCTAAGGCTACAAATCTACCTAAAGAGATTTCCCACTTATTGGATGAGTTCAAGGATGTTGCACCTGATGAGTTACCCTATGAATTGCCTCCAATGAAGGAGATCCAACATGCAATTGATTTAGTTCCAGGATCCCAACTCCCTAATTTACCACATTATCGGATGAACCTTAAGGATAGGGAAGAACTTAATAGGCAAGTCAATGGTTTGCTGGAAAAGGGTTATATCTAACATAGCCTTAGCCCATGTGCAGTACCTGCTTTATTGACGCCAAAGAAAGATGGTACGTAGAGAATGTGTATTGATAGTAAAGCCATCAACAAAATCACTATTAAGTATAGGTTCCCTATCCCTAGACTTGAAGATATGCTTGATCTAGTCTCAGGGTCGTGTTGGTTCTCCAAAATTGACCTCCGTAGTGGGTACCACCAGATTAGGATTAGACCCGGAGATGAATGGAAAACCGCGTTCAAGACACATGATGGCTTGTATGAATGGTTAGTCATGCCTTTTGGCCTTACCAATGCCCCAAGTACTTTCATGCGTGTCATGACTCACCTTCTCCGACCCTACTTAGGCAAGTTTCTGGTCGTCTACTTTGATGATATCCTAATATTTAGCAAGTCAGAAGCTGAGCATTTGACACATCTTCGCCAAGTGTTTCTTATACTTCGGGAAGAGAAGTTCTATGTCAATCTTTCTAAGTGCTCATTTCTCCAAGAACAAGTTGTTTTCCTTGGATTCATTGTTTCTGCGTAAGGGTTAGCTGCTAACCCTGAAAAGGTGCAAGCTATTCGCGATTGGCCTGAGCTCACATCCTTTCTTGAAGTTTGAAGCTTCCATGGTCTTGCATCCTTCTATAGGCGTTTTATTAGAGACTTCAGCACTATCATGAGCCCTATCACAGAATGTCTCAAAATGGATAAGTTTCATTGGACCATAGCTGCATCTCGTGCTTTCCAAATTATTAAACAAAAGCTTTCTGAAGCCCCAGTCTTAGCCATGCCTAACTTTTCTAAGTGCTTTGAAGTTTCTTGTGATGCCTCCGGAATAGGGATTGGGAGCGTCTTAAGTCAAGAAGGTGACCCTGTTGCTTTCTTTAGTGAGAAATTGAACGAGGCTAAGCAGAAGTATTCCACTTATGATAAAGAATTTTATGCAATAGTTCGCTCTTTTGAGCATTGGAAGTATTATCTCTTGCCTCAACAATTTTTCGTGTACTCAGATCATCAAGCCCTTAAATTTTTCAACTCCCAACGACATTTGAACCCAAAGCATGCCAAGTGGGCAGAGTTTCTCCAAGAATTCACTTTTGTTGTTAAGCATTGCGCAGGGATCGAAAATAAGGTAGCAGATGCCTTAAGCTACCGAATTAATCTTCTACACACTATGCATGTCCATGTTGTTGGCTTTGATCGTTTAATAGATGATTATCCCGTATGCCCTGATTTTGGCCTCATTTACCAAGAAGTTACTGATGGATCGTGCCATAACTATCCTGGCTTCCTTATTAAGGATGGATACCTTTTTCGTGGTAATAAATTATGTATTCCCCGTACATCCCTAAGAGATTTTCTTGTTTGGGAACTCCACAGAGGGGGTTTAGCTGGTCATTTTGGGAGGGATAAGACTATCGTGCTTGTTGAACATCGATTCTACTGCCCCTCCCTGCGGCGTGACGTTGCTCGTATCCTATCACAATGTCATATTTGTCAAACATCCAAATCTAAGAAACAAAATACCGGTTTGTACACTCCTTTACCAGTCCCTACTGCACCGTGGAAGGACCTTAGTATGGATTTTGTCTTAGGTCTGCCTAGGACTGTTCGACTCTAAGATGGCGCATTTCATCCCTTGCAGTAAGACTACTGATGCCTCTCACTTAGCTAAACTCTTCTTTAAGGAAGTTGTGCGCCTGCACGGGTTGCCCACTTCTATTGTGTCTGACCGTGATGTTAAGTTCGTCAGCTACTTTTGGAAGACCCTTTGGAAACTTTTTGGTACCCAACTCAAGTTCTCTTCTACTTTCCACCCTCAAACTGACGGTCAAACTGAGGTGACCAATCGTAGCCTTGGAAATTTGCTTAGGAGCCTAGTAGGGGACAAATTAGGAAACTGGGATCTCATCTTACCCATTGCTGAGTTCGCTTACAATAGTTCTGTCAACAGATCCACAGGTAAAAGCCCATTTGAAATTGTTCACGGGTTCAATCCCAACCAGCCTATTGACTTGGTACCCCTTTCTTTGACAACCCGTACTTCAGAATATGCCGAATCCTTAGCCCATCGCCTACATGAATTACATGCTGAGATTAAGCGTAAAATAGAATTTAGCAATAATCAATATAAATTAACAGCAGATGCTCATCGGCGAGCTCAAAATTTTTGGGAAGGGACTATGTAATGGCCTGTATTCGCCCTGAGCGCTATCCGAAAAATTCCTTTAAAAAATTGCATGCTCGTGCCTCAGGCCCATTCCGTATCTTAAAGAAACTTGGTCCCAATGCTTATTTACTAGAATTACCTCCTGAAATGTCTATTAGTCCAGTCTTTAATGTTGAGGATCTCATCTCTTACTGAGGCACTTTTGAGCCTCCCGTATTTTCTAGTGATGACTCTACAGGTTCCAGGTATAGTACTTCGGTTCCGCCGTTACCATGCGTCACGCCAACTCAAGAAGTGATCGATGCTATCATGGATGAACAAACCATTTTCACCTCAAAGGGTGTGATGACTCCTAGAAAGTCATGATTATTTGAGTATATTTACTTTAGTTTTTGTCTATTATTGATACATTTTGGATACTCAAGAGGGAAAATGCTCATTTGATTTTCGGTTGCACCTTATTGTATATTTATATAGATTTTGATTGTTTTTGTAGTTAGTTTCTTATGTTGTTGTATGTATATAATTTTTGTAGGAATAAATTGAAGCAATAAGCAAGAGATGTTAGCCCTCCTCCAAGCCCTCAATTGAACAAAAATAAGAAGAAGCCAAAGCAGTCAAAGAAATAAGAAAGCAGAGCAAAGCACCAGAGAAGCAGGGACTTCGCCTCGCCGCGGCGAAGTGAATATGCCTCTGCCCATTTTTGGGAGAGCTCGCCGTCAGCTCGCCGCGGCGAAAGCCACGGCGAGCGACATTTGTGTCTGTCATTTTTGGACTTCGTCGTGGGCTCGCCGCGGCGAGACCCTCGGCGAACTTCGCGTTTCTGCCCGTTTTGGACAGAACAGGCGCGTTTTCACTGATATAAAAGCTAGGGCTTCGTTGTGAGCCCTCATTCTTCGACTTCTGGGCATATTTTGGGCGTGTTTGGCTCTGCTAGGGCTTGGAGATTGGTGGGATTTGGCTTGGGCTCGGAGCTTCAAAGAGATTTGGGCTTCCTCTTTTGGTTTATCTCTTCCTTCTTCATTCTCTTCTCTTGTTCTGATTTGTAATGTTGTATATATATGCTCCTGGGAGTTGTAGAACATGAGTAGCTAAATACTTTGATTCTAGGATTATTTTGAACCCTTGTATGTATTGATTCTTGATTCCTCCTCTTGATTTGTGATTAATGATATCTCTGTGCTTATTTTACCCCGTTCTTAATGCTTCTAAGTGCTTGATCACCATTTAGATGTTGTGTTCGCTTGATTTATGACTCGAGAGAGCTAGGTTGAGTGTAGAACTTGGGTAAAGTAGTGCAAGAACCGGAAGTTTGCATGACGAACGGATGGTTTTGCCGGTAAGATAGAGATATACTTGCTAGCCTTGCATAGTCACATTAGGGTTGAAGTGTGATAATTGGGTTCTATCAAATTGTGGCAAGAGATTGTGCAAAGAATAGGACTAAACACTTGTTCTTGACTCGAGAGAGCATTACAAGTACTCTTTGAATCCTAGATTAGCACGCGGTTTCGTTGAGAGCTTCTTGAGGGGAGGTTAATTGAGTTTTGAGAAGTACAAAGGGGGATAGATAATCCTAGGACCCTTTTTATCCTTGAAGTTGGGGAATCACTTGTTTATATTTTATTTTCTTATTTAAATTTTAATCTCAACATTTGTGTCACTCAAATTGGGCGAGAGTGTAATAATCATTGTTTGACCGGGTTTTGGACAAATCCTCGTGGGAACGATACTCTACTCACTATTTTATTACTTGGCGCAACCCGTGCACTTGCGGCGCGTGGCGAACAGTCCTGTTCGTCGTTATCTTGTTCGATGGGAAGGCTCTTCTGACACAGATGCCACATGGATTACTGAAGATGAATTGCACCGGATTGACCCTGCTTTGCTTGACTTCTACAAGACCCCTTCCTCTCCAGAGGAGAGTTCCTTTCAGCAGGGGGAAATGATGGGAATCATAAACGGATAAGGAAGATTCCCTCCAGATTTAAAGATTACAAGATTTGATTTTAATATTATTAATGTAATTGTTTAATTTAAAAAGTTGTTACGATTTAGATATGAAATTTGAATTTTATTGTTTTCTTTTAGTTTTTAAAAAGTTGTTAGATTTTTAGATCTGCAATTTCCCTTGTTTGATTATTTCAATATTTTAATTATTATTAGCTTCTAGATTTTTCTTTTAGGGTTTGGTTGAGTTCTATAAATAAGAGCTCAACTATCTACTTTGTACGTTTCTGCCTATTGAATAAAATATTGAGTTTCCTGTTCTCTCCTTATATTCTATCTCTCTCTTCTCTTTCTTCTCTTCTTCTATTCTTCTTCTCTACTCTTTAATCTCCTTGTTCTACATCACGTCCATGAACATGAGGGAGCGGGGAGAAAAACGATAGGGGTCCTAGCTTCTTCATCACCATTGATGGCACTGTCAATAGTGCCATCGAGCGTTGGCCTCCCATTGCTCCCGCCTCTCTCTCTCTTTCTCTCGAGACGGAAGGGAAGATGAATTGAAGAGGAATGGAAGAGGAAATGGGGTCTGGTAGGGAAGAAGGAAGGAAAGGGATGATAAAAATAAATAAATATAAAGGAAAGAATAAAATAGTTAGGGTAATGAAATTACTATTAGACCCTCAATTCATTAATATAAGATATTTTTTTAAGTTAAAATTACCCTTTCACTTTCAATAATTTATTTTAAATATCTACTATGGTTTCTCTCTCACTATGATCTCTTGTGAATACAAAAGGAATTTCTCTAACTCTTATTTTTTTCAAATTAAGGGAGAAATTAGGCCTTAAAAATTCCCAAAATATTTCTATTTTCATGAATTTATTTATATAGCTCTCCAAATTCCTTAATTAATCGCAAATTAATTCTTAAATTACTACTACGTCTTAATTAAGTTTTTGGGATATTGATGACTCCCCATTTTTTATTAGATTTGATACATATTTGAGTATATATGGGAAGTCATTGATACAAACTTAAAGAGCTTTGTTGAGATATTGAGAAGATATCAATTTGGTGCATGATTTGGAGATTTGATGATAAATATCTTAGTTTTTAAATTAAAAAAATATCAGTTTAGGATAAGTATTAAATAAATAAATAAGAGTTGAAAATCTGTTTAAAAAAGAAACATGGGTATTATTATTATTATTATGCTTTTTTATTATTTTAGTTTCCTTTTATTCATTTACAGCCACACACAAGGTTTGGATTGGATACATCATACATCTGACCAAAAGAGAATTGAAAATCACGTGAAGGGAGAGCTAGCACTAACGACACTGTTCGGGAATGAATGCAAAAACCTAATGCCAAATAATAATAATAATAAAATAATAAAGAAGACACGTTCAGCGAGAGGGGCTTTGGCACACTTCACTGTTCACAATCTTCATCGTCTTCTTCATGGTGCTTGGGCGAGAATCAGATATGTGAGGGAGAAGAGAAAGAGAGCGAGAAACTGTAACGAGCACAAGTCCTTGGGAGAACCACACCCCAAAAGCTAGCCATTGGGGTTGGGGAGCCAAGGACTTATAAGGCCCCTCTTGCAAGGAAACCTCCCCGATGTGGGACTTGTGACAATGCACCCCCCTCGAAAGCCGACGTCCCGGCGGCTACACTCTACGACACTTCACTCGGCGCTTCACTCGGCCTTTCTGCCGGTCAGCCCCTCCGGTCAGAACCCTTCGTAGGTAGCCCTTTCCGGTCTATCAGACGAGACGGCGTCCCGGCGGCTCCACTCTACGGCACTTCACTCGGCGCTTCACTCAACCTTTTGTTGGTCAGCCCCTCCGGTCAGAACCCTCCGTAGGTAGCCCTTTCCGTTTGGCCGTCTCTCAATGAAAGCACCATTGTAATGAGCACAAGTCCTTGGGAGAACCACACCCCAAAAGCTAGCCATTGGGGTTGGGGAGCCAAGGACTTATAAGGCCCCTCTTGCAAGGAAACCTCCCCGATGTGGGACTTGTGACAGAAACACAGCGAGATCGAAAGGGAGAGAAGTCGCAACTTCACTGTGTAATCTTCATCTTCATTGGCTTCTCCCCTGGACGTGAGATTGAGATTCGCCGCCGCAGCTGCCGCTAGACGGAGCAAAACTGCCGCCGCCGCCTTGTTGATTGGTTGGAAAGCTCGTGTAAGGAGAAGTTGTTCATTTTGTATTGAAAAAGGAATCAGAGGGAAAAAGAGCAAGAGTGACATTGTTCATTTTGTATTGTACTTTTTGGGCTGTCATATCTTAATTTCGTTTTCTTTTATTTCCATTTTGTTACTGATCCTAAATTTTGGTGGTTGCTAATGGATGATTTTAGTGATTTTATTGTTAGTTATGAGTAGCTAGTTTATGTAGCAGGCTTATTTTGAACCATTACATGGATTTGGACTTATTTATTACTCACTTTTAGTTATTAATGATAATTATGTTTATGGATTGTTTAGTTTATTTGAATTATGCTTGAGAGAGATAATTTAAGTGTACAACTTAGGTAAACCATGTTAGACTCGAAGTTTATGGTTTAAATGGATGGTTAGTTGGTAATGTAGATATATAATTACTAATCTAACATTGTCAATTGGAGGTTGGTTTTAAAACTTAAATTTTATTAATTGTAGTAAGAGATTGTGCATTTTAATGGGAGTATAAATTTTATTTTGGCTTGAGAAAACATTTTCAAATGTTTATGAACCTTAAAGAAACACATATTTTACTTTTAATGCAAATAAGAGGGTTTTAATTAATTTCTATGAAATACGATGTTGATAAATAATTATAGATTCCTTTTGTCTTGAATTAAAGTTTCAGTTTAATTTTTTATGAGTAATTTTCATATTGGTTACTTTTAAATTTCAAAATACAAATATTTTCACTCAGCCTAATTGATGACATAATTGTGATAATTAATCCACTTTTGTCTTAGTCCTTGTTGGAACAACAACCTTTTCCATACTATTTTTGACAACCTGTGTGCTTGTTAACAATGCTAAATGCTGGACAAGTCAGATATTACAGAATGCTTGAATAATAGACTTAAGTTCATCTTCTAACTTTATTAAATTAAACTATTAAATGCTCGAATAAATTGACTTAAGTTCATCTGGAACATTTATATATATTTTGGAAAAAAAATAAAGTTAATTTTTTTATCTGTTTATTGCTTTTTAACCAACTTATTAAAAGTTTATCTTTTTTAGCTTAAAAAAAGCCAAAGGCAGACAATTTAATAGTTCCATCCTTCTCTTCAATAACTTCATATTCCCTCCGTTCCTATTTATATTTATAAAAAACAACTACCTCACATACCATAAGAAGCATTTAGGAGATGTTTCAAAACTTTGGCTACTTTCCCATTTTGTCATTATTTAATCACTCATCCTAATGTTTAGATTTATTGCTAAGGAAAATTTCAAATGAACTTTTTTTTTCAGTTAACTTTCCTCTTTCACTCGCACTATCTTTCCTCATAAATAATTTTCTTATTCTCTCTTTCCCAATGCTCATCTTATAATAATTATATTATTCTCTCTCTCTCTCTCATTCCCTACCTCACCATAAATAAGTGTATTTTTTGACAAAATGTTGTAACTTTTACATCTTTATTGTCTAACCGACTTTTTGTCCATATTATTCAGTTAAAAGTTTCTTATAAATAGAAAACGGATGGAGGAATAGTAATGGGGGATCTTATATATATGCTTTTCTTGGAGTAGAAAAATATATCTGAGCACACTCATGAATGGTTCAAATAATTGTTAGCAAAATAAAAGAATGTTTCCATTTATTAATTTTCCTATATAATGTGTACATGAAGTTATGGGGATCAGATTGGTGAGAATGTGTTTGTGTATAAAACAATTTATACCATATCATACCTATAATTTAAGGAATGGATTATGTGTTGTCATTTGTATCCTTCATGTTTTGAAGAGACAATTTTCTCCTAGAGATTTCTTTCTTTTTTTTTAATCAATGATCAAGGTATCCCTCCACCCGACAGGTGGGAGACTAATCATCCGCTGATTTGTAGACACCTCAAGGGTGGTACAGCTTCCCCGGGATATTTAATGCTTCTGCATAAGAGATTTATTATTTTTAGGAACATATTGGATTAAAATATAAAAATTTAGTTTAACTATGTATAAAAATCTTGAAATTAAATTGAAACTATGAGTGAAAGTAAATACTCTGTGTTAAACTTCACAATAATCCTCGCATACCTATCGGAGGGTGAACATCATGTCTTTCAAATTTAAATTTCATGACAAGTTTTAACTTCCAAGATTATATTGCAGCACGTAGAGTTGAGCTCCAGAATTCCATAGATAAACACTGTCAAAAGAGTTTTCAAACATGAAGTCTTGTAAAAAAATAGGTGTTAAGGGTTCACTGGAATCACAATTAACCTGCACTTTGAAAATATGAAAGCATTAACTAACTGGCCTTTCCATAATCATAACAAGATAATAATTTGATGATGATAAAAACATGTTTAATATGAAAACAACATGCATCACACGTATGAGTAGATCAATCTTCAGCTGTCTACTTGCTTCATGCTCACTAAGTGCTTCGCCACACTTATTGACAGCTACATCTATTTGATCAAGAAATTTTGTTGAGGGTGCATGGTGCCAAGCTAACTCAAAAAACACCCTAACCAACTTCTCTGAGTCACCTGCGATGGAAGATAAATTTTATAAATAGACAGTTGATCATAAGCAAATCATAATATATAAATACACACACAGAGCGAAACAGAAATCATGTTTGCTTGGAAGATAAATAATACTCCATATTGTCATATAATACACATTTAGGATTTGTAATTTGTAACATATTTATAGTTTGTGGTTGGATTAAGAAATTGGAAGTATAGGATAAAACTATTACGTGAAATAATTGAAACAAGAATATTAGAAACGAATATCCACAGTATCAAACTTACTACTTATCTAGGTAAAAGTTAAAAATAGAATTTTGATTAAAGAAAAAACCATGATAAGAAAAAATGATGGTCAAAATGGCCTTGCAAAAGTGTGTCTAGCCAAGCATAACCCATATAACGCACGATCAAAACTAAGGTCTGATACCAAAAATATTATTCATCCATATAATTTAAAAAATATCATACTTCTAATACCAAATACCAATTACCAAAATGTCATGTCTCCCTCTTAAAATTTTGATTCATATGTTAACCCTATAATGTAATTGGTACTAGCACTTACTTGATATATTTATTTGACATTGCAATATCCTCTTTAAATAAACGTTTAGCATTGTCTTCACCGTCGATTCTTTCCTACTTCATGTATGCACTCCATTAATTAATATCCCTAGTGATGGTATGATGTGAGATGTTACAAACAAATGCAAGCAAATACTTGAAAATTAAAATAATATATGACAATAATCTTGGTCAACTTACCTACATAAAGTCTTTCCCTCCACTCGCATATAAGCTAATTCAAAAGGTGTAAGTAAAGGGTTTTGCCTAAAAATGTTGAGTGAAACTATAAATTTTACTTGAATGTTAACATCCATAATACCTCAAGTAACTTGAAAGATAGGTTCATGTCAGTCTCTAATTATGTTGAAACATGCAAAAGTGTGTAATTTGATAGTAGTTCAAGCAATTCAACATACCAAAATTTCATATCAACTTTTTTTTTAAATCCTTATTGTCTTTTATTCTTTTCATTTACGTACTAGCATGATCTCACAGCAGCAACATCTAATCATGAGCGATGGAAGTAGTAAGGAAGAGGATAGCAACGAGGGCTAAGCAAGTGTAAAAATAATGGTGAGGGTTTTTGGCTATTGGATTAAGGGCAATATAGTCAATTTCAAAATTATAATGGTAATAATGTATTTTCCACCCAAATAATTTTCGTTTCTAACCTTGGATGGATCCTTTTGGTCTTTTAACAATGTTGAAAATCCAAAACCCAAATTTAAAGTTAGGTATTTTAAAATGGGCATTCACCCTGTTATTAAATATCTCTATTTAGTTTTCTCACTTTATACTAGGTAAAATTTTATTTATAATTAAATTTCATAAAAAATATTCTATTTAAATTTATTAATAATTAAGAATTTTTTACTACAATATATAAATATATATATTTTTTATTTTTTATTTGTAATTCCATAGTCTATGGCAGCTTGTTGCTTTCTCTGTCACTAGATTGTGCATTGTGCCCTAACACACCTCACAAAGCTGGTCGTTAAAGGTATACTCCCTTTGGTCCTAATTATAAGATCACTTTAATTTTTTTGACTTTTTTTTTCAGTCCCAAAAAAAGTAGTTTCAGCCCAAAAAAATCTTTTTTCCTCAAAACTAATTTATTCTACTTATAAACTAACCTATAATCCAATTTTATGTGACATAAGTTATAATTTAATGGTCTAATTTTCTTCCTTAACTTCATCAAAATAAAGTCAAAGTGATCTTATATTTAGGGCCGGAGGGAGTATTATATAGTGTATTCACTCCTCCATCTTTTGACTGTGAGATGGAAGCTGATGAAGGATCTGGCTAGATGTGCTGATGTATCTTGTTATTTAGTAATGAGATCCAGTACTTATTTATATATATATATATATATATATATATATATATAAACCAGTTTAGGCCTAAAGACTTCTTCATGGTGTAGAACAAAGGTTTTTTTTCCATCATTGTTAAATGGGCTAGGCCTGGGCCTAGACTTGGGCCTCGGCTTGTGACTATAACTTAGAAGGTAGCTTCTATATGTTTTTGTCACACAAAGCAAGGTAATTTCTATATGGTGGCCTGTAAGTTTGTAAAATATATTTTTATTATTTCATTTTCTTTAAGGATTAGACAAGAGGCATGAAACATGTTAATTGTGTTAATTATCTTTTCGTTTTTTGGATTTTGATGGCCGAAACTAAATTATTTAATATTATTAATGCTTTTATTTTAGATTAATTTCAGTTATTGCCACATTTCAAGTTTACAACCATCTATCTATACAATGACATAACATAATATCTTATCATGTCACATTAAGCTCAATACATCTATATACAAAAAGTATGAATATTGAGATAATTGTCATCACCTAAAATAGATTTCATTATCAGAAGCAATAATGCGATACAGACTTTTTTATGTTACTTTAATTTAATTTATTTATAGATCCAGCTTACATTTTTATTTATCATCTCAAAACAATTTAAGACAAAAGTAAACTATAGGAGTAAATAACACCACGCCGTTCACCTAATGCATTAATCATGTCTTGAAACAAATCATTCGCGCTTGTGAGACTTTTGAAAGCGTTAATCTTTATCATGATTAAAACTAGATTTTTCTCCATGTACGATGCACGGAAGTTAGAAATAAAAATGAAATAAACTAAAAAACAAAATTTTTTTGAGTAATTATTTCATAATTAAAAATGTTACTTGAAAACAATAAAAGTTGAATACATATGGATATAAATAATCTAAATAATTGATTGCAATTTTTTTTTATAAAAGGGAAAATATGAATTATTTTTAAAAGGCTTATTGCAAAATTATGAGTTATCAAAATACATATTTATATGTTCATTAGATATTCGAAGACAACAAAAGTTGATTTCAATGATCTAAATCATTGATTGCGCTCATTTGAATCAAACATAAAATATAAATTATTTTTATGTGGCTTGATTGCAAAACTGTGTGAGTTATAACAATGTAGATTTAGATATTAATTTAATTTTAATCATATATAAATAAGATAGGCAACTGTTTGAGCAAGTTTAACTATTGAAAATAAACCAATAATATTGAAAATGCAATAATGATTTAAATCAGAAATAAATATGATTCAACAACTGATTGAGTATGGTTTAAATTGTAATAGGAAAAAAGTGATTTTTTTTTTACTTGAATGGGTGCAATTTATTTGGAATTTTCAATATGATATACTTTCCCATAAATTGGATTCTTTGCTTAGGTAATATTACATATTGTAAATTAAATACATATTTATTGATTGTTGCCTAAAATATAGAGATATATTTGAACACAATAATTAATTCCTATACTTCAAAACCAGAATATTAGAGATTAAAATATATATATATATATGATTTGAATTTTTTATAAACAATAATAAATTGATAAGTATGTACATAATCAAATATTCAAATAAGTACATTTTTTTAGAGTTATGGACATATTATAAATGAAATATATATATATATATATATTTGGATTGTTACCTAAACTAATGACATATCTGAACATAGTTATCAATTTGTAAATTTCAAAAGCCAAATATTGTAGATTAAAAAACAAAATTTATGTGATTTTTTTTAAAACAATAGTAGTAAATTAAGATAAATGTACATGAGAATTGATTTTCATCGGTGTACCCTGTTGTCTAATTTACTGTCTTATTTAAATACATTAATTATTTTAAAAATTTCAGAAGCAAAATTAATAGTGTTGATTGTAAATCATATATATATATGTTTTAATTGTTGCCTAAAATAGTGACTTATTTGAAGACAATAATTAATTTGTGCATTTGAAAAGTCAAATATTGCAGATTAAAAACAAATACATATGGATTGATTTTTCTATAAACAACATTGCATTAAGAGGTATATACGTGATAAAAAAGAGAAAAATACCTTCTTAAAAGTATATATATATGTTTTTAATCATTGCTCAATATTAAATAACTTTCATACATTTATGTATTTAATCATTGCTTTGCTCAATTTTAAATAGCTTTCAAAATTCAAAAAAAAAAAAAAATACCCTCCCTAAAGTAGAAATATATGATGAGTAATGATTAATTATTGGCAATGAAATTTGAAATTAAGAATAAAACTTTCTATTATGACTTTGATTATGTCAACATGTGGACCAATAATTGAGTTAAGTGAAGATGATGTCATTGGACATGTGGACCAATAGGATTGTTGCTATGAGCTTTTAAGAAATATATAGATTATTTATTGTTCAAATTTAGAACTAAGTTGAGTGAGTATTCCATAACACAGACATTAACACATAATTACATTTACATTTTGCCTCTAATGAATTGATTACGAAAAAACAAACCATGAATTAGTGATGGATTTTAGTGAAAATGTTTTAAATTCCATCATAATTCCACAATTACCAAATAATTAGAGATGGGACTTTGTCATTAAAATGATTAAGGATAGAAATTTCATTACTAAATTTAATCAATAATTCACTTTTGTTTAGTTATATAAGATCTTAAAAGTTTTCTTTTGCAAGTTTTTTAACACATTAATTACCTTTCCTAATGTGATAATGAATCTCATTGTTCAATGCTATCTTAAGCAAACATTATTCCCTTAATAAGTTAACCCGTTGAACCTAATGAGTTAATGATCTCTTTGATAAACTTGCCTTTGAGACTAACATTATTGGTATTAATGTGTTAAACTCTTCATTCTAATGTGTGCACTTACATTGCTTCTAAAATTCGTTTAATACTTTAACCATATTGCTCTAATACGTTAACGAGTCTTCATGAAAGTCTTCCTTTTTGCTTCACACTTGATTTAACACATGATCGCCTTATCTTAATTAACTATAGTGAACTCCTTTGTATTGCTTTTGTTAAAGTCGTTAACGAGTTAACTAAATGTCTTAACACATCAATCAGCTTGGACATTCAAATGGATGACATTCACTTTTTTACTTAACATGTTATAACTTCCAGTATTAATGTATGTACGAGATGTTAAATAGTTTAAAATCATGTTTAACTTGCACTTATTCATGTTAACCATTTTCTATTCTCCCTTATCTCCAATGCCATTGGATCTCCTTTTTTTTTTTTTTTTTTTGAACTACCCTAATCTCTAGCTTATATGCATTTCTCCTTTTTTTTCAGTAACAAATAAAAGGTTATTAATGTCCCCAACAAATAACCTTGAGTCACAGGGTTAGACATAAATGAGAGAAATAAAGCTTAGGGTTTTAATAGTGGTAGACCATGCCCTCTTGAATGAATATGTACAACCTGAATCAATCTGCCTAGTTCAATTGACAACTTGGTTGTATGTCTTCTTCAATGGCGCTTTATATGGCTGTCTCAACAAATTAGTATTTGCTGTTAACTCAATCATGAAATTTGATTTGGGATAAAACTTGAGGTATCTCACTTCATAGATATTAAGTCCAAAATTCGAACAACTCAAAGTTGACAGGTGTTGACACTTAAATCTGTAGTGGCGACGTTACTTTTTCCCCTTACGTGAAATAATGAAGTCACATTGTAGATGCATCATTCGGTTGATAATTAATTTAGACATAATAAGTTTATAAGTCAAGTAATAAATAAGTTTGAAGAAAAAATGATAAATACATATACTTTAAAAGTAATTTATTTTCATTCATTAATCCCTCAAATTAGTTGAGTTAGTTACTTGTCAAAAATATGCTTTAATTTATCCTATTCAATTATTGTTTGTATTTAAACTACCCTTTAATAAAAACTCCTTAATATCCCTTTAACCTACAGGGATATATATAAATATATATATAGTATGAGGGATAAGTTAAAAATTTAAAAAATAAAGTAGATTAAAATCTTATGAGGGTTTAAGATAAAAGTAAATCTTTTAACTAACTTCTATATTTATGAATAGACCAAGAAGTATTAATATAGTTGTGGGATCGAATGTGCATAGGTGGGTTTGAATTGGAATATATTTGTGTGTAACCGGAAATGTATACTCTTGTAAATTTAAAACCAAAGTTTAATTTCATTCAACTTTTAGCGCATCTTTTATACAAGCAGCACTAATTTAGAAAGCTATGACCAGTATGATACTCATCTGCAATTGAAATTTGATATGGATGTTATATTATATATTTGTCTTAGAAATATAAAGTTGATATATTATTAAACCTATAAATTAACGAGAGTTGAATATAATGAAATGGGCTAATCCCTTAAAGCGTATCAATACTTGAATTCTTTTGGTGAGATGTGTTTATATTTAATGTACAATAGTGTCCCAAACAAAATTCTCTCCAATTAAAGGATATTGAGTGCCTAAAAATAGGTACGATACTTATCTAAAATTTTATGTGAAGTTTGAAAATTCATTCGGGTATGCGAGGACATGGTTGATTACATTGGACATTCAAGCATAAAACAAAGTTAAAACTGACATTCAAACATACAGTTTTCGTCGTACAAATTGGGACCAGTATAATAATAATAAATGAATAATATCGATAACAAGCAAACAGTGGTGGTCCTAGCTCGCGGATAGTGGAAGTTAATAGGAATCCAAACCATTGGCCCAGAAATCTTGCAACAGTTGGCGTCACAGTTGGGATTGGATGTGGCTGTTTTTTTCTCTTTTTCTTTTTCTTTTTTGGATATAGACAAAGAGAAATAATGATATTGATTTTTTAATTACATATATAGGTTCCATTTGAGCATTTTTTTTCCCGCAATATAGTTTCATCTCAAATTTCCTACAATCATGTAAAAATTATATCTATGTTATACATTTCAAAAGTGAGACATTGCGAAAAGAGATAAATAAACATAATTATTAGATGCGACATTTCCTTCATAAATGTATGAATGCTAAAGTAGCTATTACAATTTAATATGTTAAATTGAATGAATTCGTGTTAAAAATCAATTATTTTGTTTTTTAAAAATAGATCATTGAACTCAATAAGCTAATATATTTATGTTGAATCAGTTTATACTAAAAAATGTCAAATCCATGTTTAAGCCACCCTTCTAACAAGTCATGAATAATATTAAAGTCAATTATTCTTCTATTGTGACAGAGCTTATCTTAACATGTATTATGTAAAAAAAAAATTTATATAACTAAGGTAAAAATTTAATGTTATAGAAATCTTTCTCCCCCCACCCCCAAAAAAACAGCTTTTTAAAGATTGGGACTTCCAAGCAAGTGAAATCAAGATAGAAACTCTCCCGTACAGCTTTTCCAATTAAAAGCAGAACCCTGATATGAGAGATATCAAAACATTACGGGTTGTTCGGATACCTTTTTCCAGAACAGTTTTTTTTTTGTTTTTCAGAACAAAAAAAAAAAACAAAAAAACTTGTTTGGAAACTTGTTTCCAAATAATTGTTCTCAAAAATAGAAAAACAAAAAGTTGTTTTTAAAAACAAGAAAACAAAAACAACTATGAGGTGTTTTTTAGTTTTTGTTTTTTTTTTGTTTCCAAATATGAAAATATCTTTTTTTAGAGAAAGCTTGAGTTCGTCAAACATGTTACATCCAAAACGTGGCGACATCACTGATGATGACGAAAACAACGTCATCGACGAAGACGGAAACTGCGAATTCACTAACGATGATGAAAACAGCGATATCACTTATGACAACGGAGTAAGCGGCGTCACTGAAGACGACATAAAATATGAAGGTACCAATGACAACTGAAACAACAACGTCACCACAACGACGAAAACTGTGAAGTTACCGATGACGACTGAAACAACGACGTTACAGACGACGATTTAAAGCCCAACTTCATAGACAAAGGTTGCGAAGTCAACGACGATCACGGACACCGCAACATCAATTATGGCGGTTGTGACGTCAACAACAAGGATAGAAACTGCAACGTACTGGCCTCGGTCGCGATGTCACTAACGACAACAAATACAGCAATTTCATCGACGACAACAGAAACAGTGAAGTCACCGATGACAACTAAAATAGTGACATCACTAACGACAATGGAAACAGTGACGTCATCAACGACAACGGAAAACACAAAGTCACCGATGAAGGTTACTAAGTCACCAATGATGACAAAAAAACGTGATGTCACCGATGATGACGGAAATTGCGACGTCACCGCAACGACGAAAAATTGACGACGATGACGGAAATCACAATGTCACCTACGACGGTTATGACATTACCGACCATGACGGAAACCGCAACGTCAACATCCGCGTTGGAAGTTACAACGTTATTGACAATTGTTATTATCATAAAATTACGAGCAACTATTTTAAACAATTTTTATAGTTTTATTTTGTTTTCAAACTAATTTTAAAAACAAGTACCCAAATGGACTTTTTTGTTTTTTCGTTTCCAAAACATATTTTAAAAAACTATTAGTCAAACATGTTTAAAAAGCTGTTTTTAAAAACAAAAAACAAAACCAGACAGCCCCTTAGTGTCTAGTTCTGAATAACAAACCAATCATAAATTTTGTAGGAAATATAAACATACATAAACATAAATAAGAATCAATGGAAATAGTAACAAAGAGATACAGCTGTATGCATTCTGAAAGCAAAAAACAAGGAATCAGGAGGATTGATGGTAACCTAACAGAAGAAGTTAAAGCTAGCTGGCCAATTTTTGGAAGATCAGATTAGCAAAATCAAAAAAATTGCAACGTGGGATAAAAATAGAGAATGCAAGAGAGGGGGCCCTGAATCTGGGAGATTCAATGGGAGATATAATTCGTACAAGTTAACATGGTGGCAGTCACACATACACACCCATATATATATATATATGCCCCAACCCCAATCTTGCTCGTTCAATCAATTTATCCGTATCTTCTCTCTTTTCAATAATGCATGCACGCTTATTAGTAGCTAAACAAGCATTGTGGTTGCTTCATAGAACCGTCCCCCACACACCCGTGGGGCCTCCTCCTTCTTTCTCTTCTTCCTCGTCGTGAAAAGGACTATCATCTATTAATTGAGAGAGAGAGAGAGAGAGAGAGAGAGAGAGAGAGCTTTCTTTCTTGGAAAAACTATGAGCATAGACTTCTTCCTCTAAAAATAATTATTTTGCTTTACATTAGTGGAGTTTTGGACTGGTCAAATAAGTTGAATTTTACATATTATTTTCCTTTTTTCCTAAGTATAAAATGACATTGTTTTGAGTTAAAAAATTGAATTCCATTAGATTTATGTTTTAATAACTCTTATATGTTGGATTATGTATAATATGTATGTATGTTTATATATGTGTGTGTATGTGTGAGTGTTTCATTTACTATTTGCTTAATTATATGAATATTCTTTGTACAGGGGAAATTGCATCCAGCATACCCTAATTTATTTTTTCAACAGCAAACATATTCTAATACCACTTTTAATGCAATTTTTATCTTAAATTATTTTCTCAATAGCAATGAGCATGCTAGATTTATGTATTTATTGGAAAGCTATTTTAAGGTGGTGAATACACAAAAAGTACTTTAAAATACTAAATAATACCAAAAAATTACTTTAGGATGCTGAATGCATTAAAAATTAGAATTCAGAGTGCCACTTAAAAATATTTTGGGATATTGAGTGCAACTTAAATATTGTATATTATAATTAAATTATATTATTTTAATCATGATTAAGTTAAGTTCAATTTAATTATTAGACTAGTTCAATGAACAATCCAAATTTTAATACCTTCCTGTTTTTTGGGTGACAATCAATACCTTCCTTTACACACAATAGTTATTTGATCTGCTTTGCAACTAGAAGACAGAACTCTTTTTAAGTTTTCTATGGCAGGGGATATGTTTTCTTTGACGATGGGGTTTTAATGGATTTTTTTTTTGTTATTGGGATTTACGTCTTAAAGATTATTCAGTTAGGGAACCACATATATAATTCCTGCAAATAACCCAACATTTTTAAACCGGCTATCCTTCATGGTTTACTTCAATTGCAGTCGAAACGATGCTTGAATTAATAAGTTTTATATTTTATATTCATATTACCAGTGATACCAATTTTTAAATTTTTTATTCTCATCTTAAAAGCATATTTTATAAATTTAACATTATTGTTTATCTGGGTGAAACCTAAACAACAGACTATAAATTTACTGTTTGTTTTACCATATATTTAATTAACAGTTCTCTCTTACGTTATTTTACAGTGATGAACAATATTGACAACTAGCATATACGAATATAATATCGAAATTGAATGATTGAGTTTAAAATTATCACTCATAATTACCTTATATATATATAAAATATATTAATGTTATATATATATATTATGATTAACCGTAAGTATGGTTTTTTCCACATGATTGCAGTGGTAATATAACTAAGAGGGGAATCAAATAAATTATATTATCCATCAAAAGCTATGAAACAAAACCCTACTAAATTATTTTATTGAGGTTTATGTCTTCAACTTAATTTTAGACACGGAACCCTTGTTCACTTTTTTCTATATAACATAATTGATATAGTACGAGCCGCCTTGAAAAAAAAACTTAAAAACCTATAATGAGTGCTGTGAATGGTTGAGGGCCACTAATTAATTAGTTGGTACTTAATATTATTATTTTACTA
Organism: Mimosa bimucronata; assembly: GCA_037074515.1. NCBI lineage: Eukaryota > Viridiplantae > Streptophyta > Magnoliopsida > Fabales > Fabaceae > Mimosa > Mimosa bimucronata. The sequence continues at coordinate 28,839,120 of CM073438.1, read as the reverse complement.
AATGGAATCAATGTTGAATGATCCACTCACAAGGAGCTATCATTGTCTTGAATGGAAATTCTTGTGTCTTAGAAAAGTCCAAAAGTGAGTGAAGAAAGGTTCATATATATAGTTATACTTTTAATTTATGGTCTTTGCTAGGTCTTCATGTCCTGTACATACCTATTATTCTCTTTTCTTTCTTTGCAACTTGCAAGCTCCATTAATTACCTTATTGTTGACAACCAAGAAATGTAGATCATGTGGTCCTCACCTAATTTTTAGCCATATTCCCCCTAGCGTATATTATTTTGAGAAATTAATATATATGAAATTTTAAAAATTAATCGTACTATATATAACTCATTAATGAATAGTGTGTCAAACTCTCTTAATGAGTAGTATTCAACACTGTTATATATTAGGGTTTACATTTAAGGTCACCAGCATTTGATATAGAATACATATATGTTTAGTAAGATAATACTTCCTCCATTCCTAAATATAAGAACTATTTGAGGATGAGAGCTTGTTCCTAAATATAAAATATCTTTATAATTTTTCTCAACATTTCCCCAAATTATCCTTATTCATACTCCTAAAAAATAAACAAATAAGAGAGGGAGGGTGGGAATAAATGTGTTTTATTATGGTGTTTTAGTAATATCATGTGATTTTAACGAAATTAACTAACATTCTTAATCTAATTAAATTAGATAAATAGATCTTATATTTAGGAATGAAAGGAAAACATTGTTATTATGTCCCAAGAAAAAATTAACAGTATACTCAGCAAATTTCGCTAGAAAGATCTATGTCGAGCTTTTTAATTAAATTTTCAGGATTAAATTAAGATAACTGTGACTTTAAAGAAAATACAGTAAAAAAAAAAAGAGTTATATTTATTCGATATCTTTTTATATAGTCAAAATTTTAGTTTCATTTTTAATTGTGCCAAAAATCATAGAACTCATACACACACACATATATGTAGATTTACCTCAAATTCTAAGGATAACCTTGAACATTTTTGTCCAAATATACTGTAATAATTTCAAAAAATAAATATCCGTTAGGTGCAATATTTTCCTCGTTTCCCCTATTTATATCATCCCTTTTATCGTCTTCTCTCCTTGACTTCTCTTTCACTTTCTCTCTCTCATCTCCCCACAATCTTCTCCTGGTTTTCTTGATCTGCTTCTCTCTCTCTCTCTCTCTCTCTCTTTTGCTTCCCTGAACTAATGGAAACAAGCAGGGCTGAGGGAAAGAGGAGCTCGAGGCACAAAAAAGAGGAATCAGAGGAAGATGAAGAGGAAGAAGTAGAAGAAGATAATGATGATGAAGAAGAAGAAGAAGAAGAAGAAGACACAGAAAGTGAAGTTGGCTCTGGAGAAGAACATGGAAGAAAGAGAAGGGTCATTTCAAACACTCACAATAGTGGGAGACACCCCAAACAAGGAAGCTCCTCCACGGCGGCGCCACCGTGTTGTCAGGCCGACGATTGCCGGACCGATCTGACCGGTGCCAAAACATATCACCGGCGGCATAAAGTCTGTGAGCACCATTCTAAAGCACCGGCAGTTCTCGTTTCTGGGAAAGAACAACGATTTTGCCAGCAATGTAGTAGGTAAATAAACCCTAATCTTCTTGTACGTACTTATTGCTTTGAAAGATCCTACAGGTTCAATAATAATAGTAGGCTTATTACCTAAATCATGAGATCTGAACATGAATGTCACTCGGAATCTAATAAAACAAACCAAAATTTGTATCTTGAAATTGAAAATATAAGAAACTGCTTCACATCTGAGTTAAATAGTTTTAGGGGGTAATGGATTTTTCTGCAATTTATTGTGCTTGATATCATGGTGGTAAAGGGTAATGTATAGGGTTTATACTCCTCTAAGATGACTAAGAAAAATACAAGTTGGAAGGAAAATTTAATTTTGTTGATGGAGGAGGCGATTTGCATACTTTGATTTTACTACTGTCTTTTGAGAATGAACTTCGAGTTTGATGGAAAGAAGAATGATATGTGTACAAGTGTGCATAAGTAAATAAATTGACTGTTTGGTGTTTGCACATTTTAATTGACTTTTTATAACCATGAATTTTGAATGACTTTCAAATTTTGTGAAATGAAAGTCATTTTAAGGGAAAAACACTCTTCAATTTGAACACATCTTGTTATTGTAGTTAATGGATTGTTTTGCAGAGTGATCCGAATCCTCTGCATTGTACATTCTCTTGTGTCACTCATTCTATGGTGCATGAATAGTAGAGCCAATTTATAACCCTGCGATGGAAAATTATTGGGAATCTTGTCTCTTGAGCATATGGAAATCATTAATTAATTAGCAGCTTCAATTAAATGACCATGTGCTTGTATTATGTATAATACCTGCTATCCAAAATATGAGTACTCCATCTGGTTCTTAATATAAATTACTTTTAACTACTCCATGAAATCAAAAACTTAGTAGATTAAAATTATGTAGAAATTATTTTTGGGGCTTCTCTATCTTTACATTTAATAAATAACATAGATAACTTTGAAAGGCATATACTCCCCTATACCTTCATTGGAAATCGACAAGGAAAGTATTTTTGAAATAAAATAATTAATGCTATACTTTCTCTTGTAAAATGACTTGTATTTAGGATGAAAAACATGTCATAGAGGGTGGCCTATATAAAGGATTAGAGGAAGTATCAATATACACTTTAATTCACACACACACACGCACACACACTCTTCTTTCACTTGTGAATGACATTGAGTAATAGGTATATTGTATATATTTTCAATTGAGATGCCATATTTAATCTCAATCAGTCTGATCCTAATTAAAAGATCAAGTTGATTTTTTTATGGATATTAATGAAGTAAATTATACCACTAAATTATAATATATACAACATGTAATTAGATTTAGATTAGTTTATAAGTAAAATAAATGAATTTTGAGGAAAAAAGATAGACATAAACAATCTAAAGTAATTTATTTTGAATATTCAATTTCTCCAAAAAATCAACTTGATCTTATAATTAAGACAGGAGGGAGTATATAGAGTATTTGCAGGAAAAAAAATTAAGTTTCTTTGATGTATAAAATTGTGAGTAACTTTGAGTAATTAATGAGTAGAGACTCCACTAGTTATAAACTAAGTTTCTAATTATGGAATGCGTTACGTAATTGTTGATTTCAACCCATGTAATCATCAAGAAATTTCCATTATTTCTTTAAATCAGAGTACTATACATCTGTCAATTACGTAAACATGTTCTTTTGGATTTATAAAAGTCTATGCTATGTATACTCATAATCTCTGGCACCATGCTTCACTTTATCTATGATGTGGATCTTTGAAACGACGTTATTGCTAGAATAGGAATGGTGTGTGTATGTACATATTAGTGAGCCAAAAATCACTACTGTCCATGCTGTTCTATTTTCATTATCCAAAAGTGCCTGGGTCATGTATTTATATGTCCAGTACTACTCTTTCTTCCATAATGGATAAGTTCTTGCTGGGACTTGTCAAACTTAAGGTACTGTTTGTTTGGGGAGAAAAATAGGGGGCGGGAATTTTGGGGGAGAAAATTCTCAATTGAGTTTTTCTCTTATATTTGGAAATTTTCCTCCTAATATTCTTTTCTCCCATCCAAACTAAGGGTAAAAGTGATTAAAAAATGTCAAATACTGTGACTTGTCAATTCATATGAGTCATGATCCAGTGAAACACATGTTGGTTCTTAATTTTCTGAAGCATCATGTGGTTATGAGGAGAAAGATGAATGAATGAAACCATTAACCTTTAATACATAAGTTAGATAATTAATTTGTTGATACTGTAAAAATTAAGTAAAATTAGTTACTTGTGAAAAATGTGTTAATTTTCTTAAAGTATCTATTTTAATTATTTATGCTGGAAATTGCCATCTTGATGAAAAGCAAAACCTCTTAATATATTCAAATATTAGGGGCAGTTTAGTAATAATATTATAAGTTTCAAAGACAAATTAGATTGAGATTTTTCATGTAGAACCAAAACAAACCAACTTTTCTCTGATATTTGAAATCAGAGAGATAATGTTTACTTCTATTCTTGGAACACTTTGCCATTAGAGTAGATAGAGAAGTATATAGTTAAACAGGCTGATTCATCAATAATTTAATGAGGTTAAGCGAATCGCCAACTTTGCTTGCTTGGCATGTCAACAAAATATCATTCAACATTTAAATATGGAAAAACTCACCTTTTGAACTTGTCCCTTGGATATTAATTTTTCTTAATGAGTTGTAACTTCAATTTGCAGGTTTCATGAGCTTCCAGAGTTTGACAACGCAAAACGGAGTTGCAGAAGGCGTTTGGCAGGGCATAATGAGAGACGGCGAAAGGTTTCATCTGATTAATCATGGAGAAGGATATCATTAATTAATTAATTATTAATTAGTTAATCAAAATCACAATATATATTTTATTGAGACAAAGTCATCCATGAAACCACCTTATTGAAAATTACCTTATTGTTCTCCTTGGATGCTCTCTCTCTTCTGTCAATGTTTTAATTGGGAAAGGGTCTCTCCACTATATTGTCTCTCCACTTCCTCTCTACTTAGTATCTCCACTATTGGATTTGTTTTCAATGGTGGAGATCTAATATAATTGGAAAATATTATTTTCTATTTATTATTGATTATATAATATTTTTCTAATTATAATAGATCTCCACTATTGAAAGCAAATTCAATGGTGGAGATAGTAAGTGGATAGGAAATGGAGAGACAATACAGTGAAGAGGCCCTTACCCATTTTAACTATTAGAGATTTGCAAGGAACAATATTACTATATATTATAATTATTTTATAGGAACTTCTTTCAAATGTACATATGGGCTCTGGCAATATATACTTTTTGTGGTGTGAAAATACCTGTGAACTTTACAAATCAGGGTGAAAATGACACCTCCGTTAACTTTCTTAACTTCTATTAAGAGAGCCCCAGTTTTTACTATTGAATAATTATTATTTAAAAATAAATACCCCATGGTCTATCCTCTCTCCTGAACCCACAAGAGAGCCGAAGGAAGATGAAGCCGATGTGCGAGCTCTTAGCCTAAGGAAGAAGCATATATGCAACTGAAAGAAAAGGGTGGAACTAAGTGGGTAGCTAAACAACAACAACAACAAAATTTTCAGAGCCCAGTGGGTAGTTAAACTACGAGGGGGGCAAATTATGAAAGAAGAAACAATGAATTTGGTGGGCGAGGATTGGGCTTCGCTTGTGAAAGAGGTGTGGGTGAAAGTGAAGAGTTTAGGGAGAGATTAATTGGAATGCCTGAGCTTTAGGGAATCGGTGGAATTGGTGTATGAATTGAAGAGAATGGAGGAATATGAAGACATGATGTCGATGATGGTGAAAGAGTTTTTGGGATGCATATATGATTATATGCTTCTTCCTTAGGCTATAAAAAGTGGAACCCACTTAACAGAAGTTATCCAAGTTAATGGATGTGCATTTTCACCCTAGTTTTTGAAGTTTATGGGAACTTTTACACCACAAAAAAGTATATGGTGTCATATGTACATTTGAAAAAAGTTCATGGTCATTTTTTTACCATTAAACCTATTTTATATACATGCATGGGTATATTTTCATTTAGAGTCAGTGCAATAATGTTTGATCATTTTTTTTCCTGTGTGGTTGTTTGATTTAGAGTAAACTATTTTTAGTGTATGCACAAACTTTAAGTCGAAAGTAGATGTCCAGCTCAATGTAATGCACAAAATCCAATGCTTCATCCGTTTATAAATATAAGATTTATTTGATTTTTTTAAGAGAAATTAAGGAAGTTAAACGAGCCATTGAATCATAACGTATTTAGTGTATTATTATATTATATGTTAGCATATAAGTCAAATAAACTAGTTTAGAGAAAAATTCAGGAAAATCAATTTATAAATAATTTATTTAGCTTTATGAGGATTTCCCAAAAAAAAGTCAACTAGATCCTATATATATATATATATTTAGCAACAGAAGGAGTAGATCATAATATCCATCGAAGTTTCTTAAATTCTCCACTTGCAAAAAATGGACATTAGATTAAATTTGATAATTTAATTTGTATAGCTTTAAAAAGTCAAAATTAAATTGTACTATTGATTTGAGCCATACCATTTTCTTTTGGCTTGAAAGGCCAGACCATTCATGGCTTATAAGGACTATATGATTACACACACACATACACACAAATTAATGATGATATTAATAATTTTTAATGAGTTGCTAAAACCGAAATATTCCACAAAATGTTCACTTTATAGTATTTAAGATATATATTTTTGTAAATTTTCTTTCTTGCATCTAAGACATTCTTTGGCATTATTGAGCCTTAGCTAAACTCATAAAAAAGAAAACATAAAGGCATCAAGGACATTGGCAAAACAATTTACACATGGGTTGTTGTATCTCTCTACGCATACAATTATATGCAAGATTTCCAAATGTCAAATATAATAATATTTTCACGGTTTTAATTTTGAAGAGGAAATTATATTCATCTTTTACATTGCACGGGTTCTAGAAAGCTGAAGCACTTTTTTTTTTTTTTTAATAAAAGATCAACTTTATATTAAAACACAAAAGGTAAGTACAATAAGTGAGAAGAGGTGACCCCTATCATATAAGATACATGGTGCTTCCCAAAGCCTATATGCCACCATTCCCTAGAAAAAACAACACAATACCGTAAAATATGCATAATATCTAACATAAAAGAACTACCGCTTTCAAGTTCATATAACCATGAGTGTGAGATAGTGAGGAAGAAAAGGAAATAGCATCCAGCTTTTCAAGCCATAGCTTCTAGTGACATAAAGTGCGATTGAGAGTCAAACCAAACTATGCTATAGCTATCACCTCTAAAGAGGACAACGACCAACATTTGCCATTTTTTTGAAAATGACTTGATTGACTTAGATTGAACCTCATTATGATTACAAATGAGCCATGCTGAATATGATAAGATCGAGCACCATAAAAAGCCTCCTACTATATTGACAAGTCCTTGGATTTGTATGCTTTTATGTGCTTAAATTGAGGTAATTAACATAATTGAGATGCAATATTGGTCCATAAGTGTTTAAATAATAATATAGATCCTTAAGTTAAAGTAGCATGAAAGTAGGATTAAATTGCCATAATTGAAGATCAATTAGCATTAATTGATTTTTAGGGCTCTTTGATTATTGTTTGTTGCATTTTTACTTGTAGGGCCATCTGAGGACCAAATATGAAGGATCCAATATGAGAAGAAGCAAGAAAAATGGGGCTAGAAGCTGAAATTTCAAGAAAAAAAGGTCAAAATACAAGTTTTGGACAAATTATAAAAATTACAGAAAATGACCCTAAAATTTGAAAATTACAGAAAGGTCCCTCGCCGTGGCACCCCACAGCGAGGATCCAAAAGTTTTCTTTGCTTCTGTCCTTCGCCGTGGCACCCCACAGCGAGGCCCCGATTCTGCAGAACTGAAGCTGTCATTTTGGGCCAAACCGGGTCCAATTCATTTACCCACTTCTTGACCCGATTTGTTGACACATAAGGCACGAAAATGAACCCTAAAACTCAGATTTGGAGCCACCACAAACCCTACCTCTCATCTTTCTCTCATTTCCTCTCATCTCCATCTTCCATGTTCCACCTTCTTCCACCCAAATCTCCATGTTTCCTCTACCTCTACTCCTTGGTGCTGGCTTTCACATGGAGAACAGTAGCTGGGCTCCCTCATTCTTGATGGTGGGAGCCAATGGATGAACTTGAAGCTTTAAAGGGGAGTTCTTGTTCTCCCACTCTCTCTTCCTTATGTTTAAGCATGTTTCTAGGATTCTAGGGCTTGTTTCTTCATTTGGTTGTAATTTTATTCCATATCTTTGTATGAGAGTGGTGGAAACAATTTGTCTTGTTTATTTTCTTTGTATGGATGCTTGACATTGCACCTATTGACTTGAACATATCTTATTTGTATGGGTTCATCATTTAATATATGTTTTCTTGTTAAAATCTTGTGCTAAATGAGGGTTCTTGTTTAGTGGATCATGGTGTCAAGTGTTTGTGTTTAGAAATTAGCAAGTAAATCTACTAATTGCTTAAGTAACATTGGACTTCAACCTATTGGGTTCAATTTATTGGTTGGGGTTCCACCAATGACTTGGGACTAATAGGTTAATCTTGTTGCAATGCGGGGTTTCGGTTGTAGGATCAAGAGTTCCTTGCGATTAGTAGGTTTAATTGGTTTTGGATTTGTCAAATTGCATGAGTGGCATTGGACTTCAATCCTAGAGTCTTAATTTGTTATGTGGGGTTCCAATAATTAATTAAACCCTATGATTAATTAAGTGGCAATTCGGGGTTCCGGTTGTTGGATTAGGAGCTCCTTGCAATTAGCAAATTCACTTTGATTTTGAGCTTAATCAACTTAGGTTAAATTAAGTAATGTGCGGGGTTCCGGCGTTAATTAAGTTAAACTAAGCCTAGCCTAGAGGGGTTCCTTTAGGGTTCTTTTGAAAATCAACAATTAACTCCCTGAAAATCTTTTGAAGCAATGAATCCCAAGGTTGTCATTCATCAAGACTGATTCCATCTCCATTCCCCTCCAAATCTCACTTTTATCTTATTTTTGTTTTACTTTTGAACATATCACACCTTTTGCATCTATTGTATACCAAAAACCAAAGTAGAATACTTTTTACCCGTGTTTAATAGTTTGCATACTAGTTACTAGGTCATCTTTTGCGTTTAGGCTCCTCAAGCGAACGACACCCGGGGGTTAGCTTCCACTATCCCCTTGGTTCTTATTTTCTTGAAGGGCCGACCCAAGGGCATGCTACGCGCACACATACTCGAAAGTGGTGCTCTTCATATATCCATTTAATTCTTCTTTCTCACTTAAAAGGAAAACATATGTAATATCCAACTCTAAGAACACATAACAACATACATGTTGCCAATACCCTACGCTCCACTAAAATCATCAAATAATAGAAGCAAGGGCTTCAGGTTAGCAAGAAATCCTAGATTAGGTTTCTTATAATAGCCAAATAGTCCCAACTCAAAGGCACTAAGCAAAGAGATGATAAGAAAACCTTCCTAATTTCGAAGAATTGAAACTCATAAATGAGAACTTAACTCCATTAGTTTATTCTTTTGCATTATTAGACCATAGAGATAACAATCTCACATGTAAAATATTAATCATCAGGTACCCCATAGCATGTTTTGAAACATAACATTCATTCTTATTCAATCTTCCCCTATTTTGAGTAAAGGCATCAATATCATTCTCACATATTCTTCCCACTGCAACTCTCGTGAAAACAAATTGATTGTACGTGAAATTTTCCTCCATTGACATATCAATTTTTAATCCCTTAGAAACAGATCCTTCCCCTTCCTTCCCAGCCCCCTCAGATCTGGAAGAAGTTCGGATGACTAATCTATATCCATATGTACTAGTTTCGAAAATCTAACACATACCTAGGTTTTCTTCAAAATTTCTGCTATATGATTTTCGTTGGCTTCTTCTTCTTCTTCTTCGCATTCGAATCATCTTTAGCCTAGTCAGTAAATCTTATCTTAGGTCATTTACGGAAACTTTGGCGGATGAAGATATAGGATTTAAACTTCTTCCCCAACTCATCTTTATCCCTTTTTGTAGATCTTGTCCCTTTTTGTGAAATAGGAGAGGGAAAGGAAACAAGAAATAGCTGATGAAGGAGAGATTTGATAATTTAAGCAGCACCAACTGTGATTAAACACGAGATCGGTGGCCACAATTGTCGATGGCAATATCGTCCCCACAGACCCTAGCGGAGACTTCAAGCCACTAAGTCAATCATTGAAAGCTGAAGCACTTTAATTTAATGCATACAATAATTTTTGTGACCAAAGTGATGTACTATTATTACTATAGTTTTGCAACTCATAAGAAAAGTCTAATTTTGATAGTTATTTTAATTACTTGATTTATTGAAACCCGAAAAGTCCAACAAGATGACTAAAGAAGGTGAAATGATGTTATTTGGGAAAAAAAATTGATACCTAGGACCTATTTAACTAGACACAACTATATTATCAATAATCTGAAATTAAGAAAATTGAGCCTTTGAGAGCACGCACATATTTGTGTGTATATAATATATGCAGTGTTAAAAATAGAGAAATTTAATCATTAGCCCATCCTCTATATAGTTTTTTATATTAGATCCTTATCATTTTCTCAAGGGTTAAGGTGCAAATTTACCCCAAAAGTTTTCCCTCAGGAGTTATTTTTCCCTGGAAGTTTTTTTTTGGTTTGAAATTGTCTTGGAAGATTCAAAACATAGCAATTTTACCCTTTTCCATTAAAATATCAACTTTGGCCATTGAAAAGATGACATTGACCATTAATATTTTAACATAAAAGAGTAAAATTGCTTTGTTTTGAAACTTCCGGGGCAATTTTGAACCAAAAAAACTTCCAGAGCAAAATAACTCCTAAGAGAAAACTTTTGGGGGTAAATTTGCACCTTAACCCTTCTCTCAATAATATTCGGAAACAGAAAAAGTAGCATAATCATATAGAGAAGAGAAGCAGATGCTTTCAAACAAGTGGGTGTAGATTTGACAAACAAGTGGGTATCCTTAATTAAGGGCTTGTTTGGTATAAGTTATTTGGAGAGGAGAATTGTGTTAGGCCCTGATTGCCAATATAAAACCCTATCTAATCTTGTGAACATGGATCAATGAAGAAATTGTGTTAATGTTAGGTCGTTGTTTGTAAGTAACACACTATATGGCTCAAGTACAATGAGAAGTTAGTTAGCGAGAGCCACTGCATTATTTCCCATATGTAGTGTTAAATTAGTAAGGGCTATCACACACTTTTGGACGGAGGGGGCTAAAGAAGCTAGTTCATGAGAATAAGATTATATCGGTACTTGGAACATTGGGACCGTGAATGATAAATATTGGGAGGTAGTGGTAGTGATGAAAGGTAGAAGGATAAACATCTTATGCCTAAATGAAACTAAATGGGTTTGAGAAATTGCTAAGGAAAATAATAATTGTAAAATTTGGTACACAGGGAAAGTAGGTTTAAGGAATTGTGTCGATATCATTATGGATAAAGAGTTGAAGAAGAATGCAGTGGAAGTTAAAAGGATTGGAGATAGAATCATGCCCTTTAGAATGATAGTCGGTAGGGATACAATCAACATTATAGTGCTTACTCTCCTTAGGTTGAAGTATAAACTTATCTCAATGGAAAGTTTTGGGAAGATATGAAAGGGTTAGTTCAAAGCTCACCACTTTTTGAAAATATATTTATTGTTTAAAGATCATAGTAAGGAGGTAGGACAACATGCAGGGGCTCATGGTGGATTTGACTTTGGAGAGCTTAATAACGAAGCTCAATCTATTATTGATTTACCCTTGACTTACAACCACAAAATTGTCAATGTCTACTTTAATAAGTAGGAGGAGCATTTGATCACATAAAAGAGTGGAGGTAATAGATCGCAAATTGACTTCTTGACGGTGAAGAATCTGGATAAAAGATTTACAAAATAGAAAGTAATTCTCAGTGATGGCGTGACATCACATCATAAGGTCCAATTTCTTGATGTGCATATGAAGTTCACAAAGCAGAAGCGTTGCCACATTGTAATCTCATGGGTAAGGTAGTGGCAGTTAAAAGGACATAAGGGGAAGATTTTAAGAATGCTCTTTTAAAGGAAGGATTTTGGGAGACACAAAGGAGTGCTAATACCTTGTGGAATGAAAAGGCTAAGAAGGTTCATAAAGTTGCCAAAGCAATTTGAGGAGAATCAAAAGGTATTGGCCAATGAGACAAAGAGACTTTGTGGTGGAACGAGAATATTCAAGAGAAAGTGAAGTATAAGAGAGAATGATTTAAATCTATACACTTGCGTAATAATGTTGAAAATTGGGAGATGTTTCGCTTAGTTAAAAGGGAAACCAAGAAGGTAGTGAGTGAATCTCGTTCTAAATCATTTGAGGAGTTTTATAAGAGCCAGGGATAAAGTTTGGGGAGCGCAAATTTATAGGATTGCAAAGAATAAGGAGAGAAAATCAAGAAATTTTGATCAAGTTAGATGTGTAAAGGACGAAGAAGCTAAAGCCTTAGTTACTTATGGAAATATTAAGGATAGATCAGAGACTTACTTTTATATGTTGTTTGGCGAAGGGGGTTGATCTTCAACTTGTGAGTTAGATGATTTTGCAATTATTTAAAGTGAGCCTAATTTATCATTTTATCACAAGAATAGAATTGGAGAAGTTAAGGAAGTTCTTAAAAAAAATGGAAAATGGCAAAGTTGTTGGACCTCATGGTACCCCTATTGAAGTTTGGAAATACTTGGGCAAAAAGGGTGTGTTGTGGATTACTAAGCTACTTAATGAGATTTTACGATCCAATAAAATGTCTGAAGATTGGAGGAAAAGTATGTTAGTGCTTATTTACAAGAACATAGGTGACATTCAGAACTGTGCAAATTATAGATGAATTAAGCTTATGAGTTATACAATAAAATTGTGAGAAAAAGTGGTTGAACGTAGATTAAGAGCAGAGACTTGTATTTTTTATAATCAAGGTACAAATCAAAGAAGATTGGTGTAAATGTGTTTTGGTATCTTCCAATTCTACCAAGTTTCAAGCACTTGTTTGCTAATGAAAATGATGCAAAAAATATGACATGGCATATGGATGATAGGATTGTTGATGGAAAACTTTAGCGTCCAACCAATTCACTTCAATGGAAGAAATTCGATCGATTATTTCCACATTTGGCAATGATCCAAGAAATCTTAGACTTGGACTTAGTATAGATAGCGCGAATCCATATGGTAGCCTTAGCAGCATAAATAGTTCATGGCCTGTTCTCTTGGTGATTTATTAACCTTTTTCCTCTCCATTACGTGAAATACAAGTACATAATGTTATCTATGTTGATATATGAACCAAAACAACTAGGGAATGACATATATGCTTACCTAAGAGCATTCATAGAAGACTTGAAAGAATTGAGGGAATATTGAGGCATGTCTTTGATGCAAATTAGAAAGAGGCCAGGTTGTTAAAATACGGGCCATGATCTTTTGTACAATAAGTGACTTGCCTACATATGGTAACTGGACAAGTTATCATGTTAAGGGGCATAATGCATGTTTGATTCATGAAGAAGGAACATGTTTCCATAAACTTTTATGGCATGCAAGAGCATGAAGATGCTCCAAAGGCATTGATTGGAGAGCAAGTTTGTGAAAGGGTAAAACACATCAATGTTGTCTTTGGCCAAGCTTTGCAAAGTAGACATAAAAAATATGTGGAAAAATTATCTATTTTCTTTTTATGTTCCATATTGGCAACAACTTGATGTAAGGCATTGCATTGATGTCATGTGGAGAAGGGTGTTTGTGATAGTATTGTTGGAACACTTCTTAACCTAAAGGGTAGTCCTAAGGATGGTGTTAAGGCATGATTGGATTTAAAAGAAATGGGTACATAGGAAGACTTACATCCAAAATCAAATGGTAGGAAGACTTACACAATATTAAAGTGCCATCAAGGTATTATTCAAATCTTAAAAAGGTTATATCAATGAAAGATTTGAAATTAGTAGGTCAAAAGTCTCATGATTGTATTGTCTTAATGCAACAAGTACTTCTAGTGGCAATTTGAGATATCTTTGAAAATGATTTGAGACACATTTTAACAAGACTGTGCTTGTTTTTTTAATGCCATATGTAATAAAGTCCTTTGTAACATACTAGATTTTCATCTAAAAAGTAGCCAAAAATTAATACTGATTAAGTGAGGCTATGGATTATTAATGACTAAGGTCATTGATTGAAACTGTGAATTATCGATGATTATAGTTATTGATTGAGGTTATTCAGTAATGAAAACAGTGAAGTGGTAAGTTGAGAGGATTGCGAATTGAAATGATTGAGTTGGAATAAATTTGGGTTAGTGAATTGTTGGGAATTTAATGATTTGATTAGGTAATTATGTGAGTGATAAGTGAATTGATGATGGATATCCAATATAGTGGATTGATATGATAAAGTGGAGGATTTTGGATATTTTCCATGGAATTTGTGTGATTGGAAGAGTAAGGAATGGTTGGAGGAAGCAAAAGAAAAGAGAGTAGAGATGTTACCCCTGTCTCGCTCACCTAAGCAAGCACCTTTGCTCGCTGCGGCGAGCCAAGCAGAAGAGGGGGAGTGGTTTTGTCTTTCTTGCCGCAATGAGAGCTTTTGCTCGCCACGATGAGCAAAGCCTTGTGGGTGAGGGCCTTAATGTCCCTCGCTGCGGTAAGCAAACATAGTCGCACGGCAAAGGCAAGATTATAAGTATGATTTAGAAAGAATCTGATAGAAATTTCAGAGTGAGGGCAACTGAGGATTGGAGAGGAAAGAAGGGGAGTTAGGGCTTCAATATTGGAGGTCATAAGTTCAATTTGAGGCCCTTACATCCTAGGTAAACCTCTTCTCTCTCATTTCTCTTCTTCCTTCTTAGATTTTCATAAAATTTCAAAGAGGAGATTTAGGGTTTAAGAGGATTTGGATATATTTTCTTCTTCAAATTACTTCTAGAACCTAATATAAGTATTCAATCAGTTTAAATCATTCGACTTTGCCCTAATATGAAATTATTTTTTATTCGAATTTGTGAAAATTAGGGTTTTCATGAATTTCAAAATTTGGAAGAAATTTTTTGAGGTTTGTTGATGCTAATGGTAGGAGAAGTAATATTATAATGTTAATGGGACTTGTCTACATGATGTGTCTTGTAAGTGTGTTATTGGCTTATCTCATAAGCTTGATCTTACAATATTTGACTAGGCTATAATCTATAGAAGTTGAAGTCTGTTTTCTTGCTGATGGAAGTTGCGTTTTGGGCTTCATATGTTGGTTTTAAACTTGTCACAAATTTAATTTTAGGGTTGGAGTTATGAATTTACCATTTTACCCCTTCCTATCGATACTTAATTACTAAACAAATGCTAGAAGTTTATCCTAAATACTTTATAAGGATTTTCTTCCTCAATTAACTTCTTTTTACTTCAAAGTAACTTCTTTGAGAATTTCATGTTCAATGACAACCTCCAACTATTTTTCTTGAGTTATTTCAATAAAATAGGCTATTAAACCATAAAAAATAGCTTTTAAAAAAATAATTTACTTTTGAGGCTTCGTAATTTTTAGTTGACACTATAAGACCTCAAATAAGTCCTTCCTATCTCTTTTAGAATTTTCGTGAAATTACAGTGTCAACATGCCAATTGTCAAATAGTGAGGTGGCATTTTTATTTGTTAGAGAGAAAAAATTCGTTATGAAAATTGATTACCATGAATGAAATTAGCAACTAAACAAATTCTATCAAAAATTTCGTTCCATATCAGATTCTGTGGCAAATCTGATATTCTATATCAAATTTTTGTAGTGAATTAATCTCCTCATTTTCATTTCATGAAATGACTCTATGGTCTCTCCAATTAATTCTCTCTGATGTATTAAATGATGTTATTTGGTGTATTCTAATTGGCCACACCATAAATGACCTAGCACTTTAGGTTCATGCAAAATTTCTCTAACATATTATATATATAGGGATAAAAAACAAAGTGTGAGGTTTACTTCATTATTTATTGATGGATTTGGGCTTACATGAAGTCTCATTTTCCTCAAATACCCACATGAACTGAATCATGGTGGCTACGAATTCCAGTTACAATACACAACAAATACATCTAGGAAGAGTAGAGAACAAAGAAGAATCCTAAAAAGAAAATATAGGAGTAGAGGGAGAAATTCACAGGTTTTGTTTTTGTCTTTAAAGCTAACATACTTCCTTATGTGTAAATAGTTCGTGCTCACGTGAATCTCTCTCAGAACCCTCAATCTGAAATTATTCTCACTAATGAGTTTAAGTTAATAAGAAATATAACATATTGATACCCACAAGTTTATATATTATTATCTTATCCAAAATTATTTGATCTTGAGCCTGATACTCCAATGGTGGACTAGGCCATATTTGTACGTCTCCTAAGTGTTTGCACTAGTAATCTCCTTTACAAGACAAACAATAGACACCATTTCTTGTGAAGCTTGAATTTAATGCCTTAGATATCCTAGGTTTACTTATGTATACACTTTTACATGGCAAAAAAAAAATTTTTTCCCTCTCAAATCTGTGTAAAAACTCATATTGCATGTGTTTTATGCATCATGTTTACACTTATGAAGTCACATATAATATCATAAGGGAATATCTCAAAAACTAGCATAGATGTGTAATTTTTAGGTAATCTTCCTTTCACCCAAATATCATTTTATTATACATTGACCACTTTTCTATCATAATACCTTTGTTGACAAATAATATGACAATTATGCATAAGTTAAGGTAACAGTCATTGAAGAATACTTCCATGATCATGTCAAAGTCAAAGAACATCAATAGAAGGATAGAAACTTCGTGAGACTTACCTAACAATGAATACTTAAATGTTTATCACATGTGGAATGAATCACAAATTATAGTGTTACTCTCATATCAGAAGAGCACACATCATTTAATTATCGTTAACACACTACTACAAAAAGCCCCTTTTATGTCACCAATTAACGTCACTAATTTAAAAATGTGACATTGAAAACAAAGGGGTAACTACAAAAAAGAAACGACGTCACACTTAAAATTAAGTGTGATGTTGAAACTTTTCCACGTCACACCAAACTTTTGGTGTGACGTGGAAAACTACTTTCAACGTCACAACAAATTTTTGTGTGACGTTGAAAGTGTTTTCCACGAAATGAAAAAATGGGGGGGGGGGGGGGCGGGAAATGAAAAAAAAATGCAGGGGGTTTCCACGTCACACCAAAATGTTGGTGTGACGTGGAAACATGGTTTCCTGACGTTGAAACCATGTTTCCACGTCACACCAACATTTTGGTGTGACGTGGAAACCCCCCCTACATTTTTTTTTTTATCATTTCCCGCCCCATCATTTCGCGCCCCACCACCCCAAAAAACAAAAACCCTCAGCTCCCTCACCCACCCACAGCTCCCCCCTCCACCACCCCCCCCCCCAAACCCCCCACCCAGCGCCCCCCCCACCCCCCCACATCCCCCCACCCCGCGTTCCCCAACCCCCCCACATCCCCCCACCCCGTGTTCCCACCCAGCGACCCCACACCCCCAACCCAGGGCCCCCAACCCCCCAGGTTTGTTTCTTTTTTTATTTTTTATTTTTTTTTGGTAATTAAATATGCAATTTCTATTGGTTTTTTTTTACTTGTTCAAAGTTTTTTTTCATCTCTGTTTTCCTCCTATCGGGTTAAGCAATTTCAATCGTGCCTCCGTTCGCAGCTTCACTTCATCCAGGTTCCTTCTTTTCCTTTTTTTTCCTGATAATTAAATTTGCTGCCTTTTTTTCTCAATTGTAAATTGCAAAAAATGCCATAGAATATTTAATGGTTTTGTAAGTCTTGTAAATTGGTCTGCCATAGAATGTTTAATGTTCAATTGTAAATTTGTTTGCAAATGCTGTTACGTTGTAGTTGCTGCAAATATTGCATACTTGCCAAAATGTGTTATAAAAGTCTTGTAAATTAGTTTGCTATTGGTTTTTGTTCTCAAATTGCTGAAGATTTATTTTGTCTAATTGATCTTGTTGCTACTAAAATCGTCGTGAATTTCGTTGCATGTTGCTTGTTTCTTTGTTTCATTTTACTTGTTGGTTTTGCTTCTATAAATCACTTCAAATTACTGGAGTGAAATTGGATTGTAAATGTAATTTTTGGATGTCACATTTACAAGAGGAGGCTTTGCCAATTTTTTTAAAAAATTTGCATGAAGTGAAGATATGCATAGCATGCCCATTTCTTCCCAATAATGTAGTGAGATAAACTTGACTAGTAGGTTTAATAGAATGGATCGTAGTTGGATGCATGCATTGAGAACCACTAAAAAGTATCAGATGGGTGTGGAAGAATTTATTGAATTTGCCAAAAAAAACGTGTCCAGTAAGAATGACATGTATCTTTGCCCTTGTGTGAAGTGTGCAAATGCTTATCGTAAGAGCATTGATGATATAAGGGATCACCTTCTTTGTGATGGGATTAATCTCCGTTATAAGAAGTGGCTTTGGCATGGGGAATTGGGAAGTACCGTACATGCGTGCCCGTCACAAAATGTAGAAGCAGCGGTGGATGATGTTTGTGATGATGGAATGGAAGAGATGATTAATGACATTGGGGCGGAGTCATTTTCTGTGGTCCATGAGTTCGACAAGTTGAGGAGTGATGCAGAGACACCGTTGTTCCTGGGGTGTACTAAGTATACTCGGTTGACCGGCGTCCTGAAATTGTTGAAAATAAAGACAGAAAATGGGTGGGCAGACGCGGGTTTCTCACAGATGCTTGAAGCTTTGAGTGATATGTTCCCGGCAGGCAATGTGCTTCCGAAACGTATGTACGAGGCTAAAAAAGTTCTAAGCAAGATGGGCATGGAGTATAAGAAGATACACGCTTGCCCTAATGATTGCGTGTTATACAGGAAAGAGTACGAGGGCCTAAAAGAGTGTCCAAAATGTCATACTTCGAGGTAGAAACCGAGGAAGGATGCCGTTGGTGATGATGATGGATCAAAGAAAGGGGTACCTTTGAACGTAATGTGGTACCTTCCAATTGTTCCACGGTTTAAACGCTTGTTTGCAAATGAGGCAGAAGCAAAGAAACTGAGATGACATTGTGATGAGAGAATATCCGATGGAAGATATCTCCGGCATCCTACTGATTCTCCTCAATGGAAGAAGATAGATTCCATGTTTCCTGAATTTGGTGGTGAGCCGAGGAACCTTCGTCTCGGACCGTGTACGGATGGTTTCAACCCTTTCGGGAGTCTCAGTAGCACACATAGTGCTTGGCCAGTTTTGCTGGTCATTTACAACCTGCCGCCTTGGTTGTGCACGAAGCGCAAGTATGTGATGATGTCAATGATGATTTCAGGGCCGAAACAGCCTGGTAACGATATCGATGTCTACCTGGCACCTTTGATTGAGGACTTGAAGATGTTGTGGGAGGAAGGCGTAGATGTGTTTGATGCTTACAGGCAGGAGACATTCAAGTTGCGAGCTATGTTGTTTACCACAATAAATGACTTCCCTGCATATGGCAATCTTTCTGGTTATAGTGTAAAGGGTTTTATGGCATGCCCTATATGTGAGTCTGACACACACTGCCACTATCTCAAACACGGAAGAAAAACCGTCTACCTCGGTCACAGGAGGTTTCTTGATCGGTTCCATCCTTACCGTAGACTAAAGAAGTGTTTTAATGACTTATCTGAGTACCGATCTGCTCCGACCCCCTTAACCGGGGAGGAAGTTTACCACCGTGTTGAGAATGTCAATATGGTATTCGGTAAGAAACAGAAGACGAAGACCGGTTCTGAGAAGATTATTTGGAAGAAGAGGTCAATCTTCTTTGATCTACCTTATTGGCGATATCTCGATGTGAGGCACAGTATAGATGTGATGCATGTGGAGAAAAATGTTGGTGATAGTCTTGTTGGGACACTGTTGCACATACAGGGGAAGACAAAGGACGGACTCAATGCTCGATTAGACTTGGTTGAAATGGGCATAAGACCACGGTTGCATCCTGTAGTCTGTGAAAATGGCAAGAGGGCTTATATGGCACCTGCTGCTCATACACTTTCCAAAGAGGAGAAAAAAAGTCTGTGTGAGTGTTTGAGTGGGATCAAGGTTCCACAGGGTTATTCCTCCAATATTAGCAGACTTGTGTCTATGAATGATTTGAAGTTGGTGGGAATGAAGTTGCATGATTACCATGTATTGATGCAATAATTCTTACCAATTGCTATAAGAGGCATTTTGGAAGATGATGTCAGGATGACCATAACAAGACTGTGTATGTTTTTCAATACGATCTGCAGCAAAGTCATCGACACTGAAAAGCTCGACGAGTTGGAAAATAAGGGTTATGTTATATTGTGCCAACTAGAGATGCTCTTTGCTCCAGCATTTTTCGATATTATGGTGCACTTGATTGTTCATTTGGTAAGGGAGATAAGGCTGTGTGGCCCTGTTTATCTAAGGTGGATGTACCCGTTCGAGCAATTCATGAAAGTTTTGAAAGGGTATTCTAAGAACCCACATCGACCTGAGGCATCAATTGTTGAAAGATACATAGTTGAGGAGGCAATGGATTTTTGCAAATCTATCTACAAGGGGTTGAGGAAAACCCACGACATGAAGATGGGATCGGTAAGGGGGTACGTGGCGTCAAAGTGAAGACTATGCGCCGTGAAGAGGTGTTACAAGCACACCTATACATCTTGAATAATATGGAAGAAGTGCAGCCTTATTTGGATGAGCATAAGAGGATCCTGAAAGAAAAGAACCCGAAAAAGAGTGACATGCAGATTTCTAACGAGCATAACAGGACATTCATTGGGTGGTTCAAAGAGAAAGTTCAAAAGGAGACCGGTAGGCCAGATACAATAAGATGGTTAGCAGGAGGGCCTCGTTTTGAGGTTGTTACTTAGGGCTCTTTTGACATAAATGGCTATTGTTTCTACACTAAGGCTCAGGACAACAACAGCACCATGCAAAACAGTGGCGTGATGGTGGTAGCCGAAGCGATGCACTTCTCCAGTTCGAAAGATAAAAACCCATGATTGGCTTCCATGGCATATTATGGGGTAATTGAAGAAATTTGGGAAGTTAGTTACACCAAGTTCAAAATTCCAATCTTTAAATGCAAGTGGGTTAACAATAGTGCAGTTGGAGTTGATCCCCACACTGGTATGATCTCAATTGATATTCACAAGGTTGGGTACAGAGATGAGCCTTTTATTTTAGCAAGTCAGGCAAAACAGGTGTTCTATGTAACAGATCCCACAAATAAGCAATTGTCCATAGTGTTGCAAAGTAAAAAGCAAAAGGACCGCGCTCCCACTTTAGATCTAGATGAGATACCACCTTTGTGCACAGGACCACTTGAACCAAGTGAATTTGAATTGATAGATGTTGATGATGACCAATTTGCCTCTAGAAATGATCATTGTGAGGGGATATGGGATAACACATAAAGTGAGAACCTTTTCGAATTATCATGTATTAAGTACTGTTATTGTTTTTATTTTGTTTTTGTGAAAGTTGTTGCCTTATACTGACTCATCACATCTTTGATTTGTTAACAGGTACATCATGGAGGATGATTCTAACAATCAGGGACAAAACAATCCCCCTCGAAGAAAGAAAAGAGGTCCGACGAAGCTCACTGACATTGTTGTCCGTCATGGGACAAATGTGCAGCCTATCCATGTGGAATTTGACGAGGACATGAATCCTATCGGGGAAATTGGCGCGAATTTCTTGAGCTACGTCGGTTTTGTGGCAAGGAATCGAGTAAGCATATTGGTTGACGATTGGAGGGAAGTCCAAAAAGACATTAAGGATCAATGTTGGTCAGATATCTTGGTATGTTTTATCATTATCTATATGTTTGTTCCTAATATGCATGTATTTGTTTGTTTAGTTACTCAACTGATGTGTATTTTATTCTTATTCTTTGCAGCAAAATTTTGATGTCCCAAACACCGAACAGTTCAGGGATTTTTGGTTGAACGAAGCACGCAAGATGAGGAAGAATTTCAAGACTACCCTAACCAAAGATTACATCCGGGGGAACAAGATGGATCAAGATCCCTGTCAGACCTACCCCTCTCTTGACCCGGAGACTTGGAAGACGTTTGTTAAGAAACGATTAGATAAAAAGTTTCAGGTTTGTATAGATCTTTTACTTTGCTTCAAAACTGATGAATTTTAACATATTATATTAGTTAACTAACTTAGTTTAGTTTTCATAGGAGAAAAGCCAAAAACAAAAGGAGCATCAAGAAAAGAATATCTACAAACACACAATGTCTCGGGGGGGTTACAAGTGGGTCGAGAAAAAGTTGACCGAGAAATATTTTGCAGAAATGGAGGAAGCGGCACGGTCCGATCCTACCATTGTTGTAGAGACTCTGCCGTCCTTCTCACGTCATACGAAATGGTCTGAGGGAAGGAAGAATAAAGAAGGAACATTTATCAATCCGGAGGTTGAAGCAGTTGCAAATAGGATTGTAAGTATTTTACTTGGTTGTTCATTCATTTAACTTGTGGTTTTATAGCAAATTACCACTTATGATTTTCCAGTCATTGTAGGTCGAACTTGAGCAGCTGGCTACCCAAGGGTCCTTCACACCTTCTTGGAGGATGGACATCCTGGCCACGGCAATTGGGAAGCCCGATCGCCCCGGCCGAGTACTCGGGGAGCCCAGGACTGTAGGGTTTGCCAAGTATTTTGGCCGCAAATCCAAATACAACCGTAGAGAATCCACTGAGGAGATTGTGGCTAAGGCTTGGGCGGAGATAGAGGCCCAATTGGAGGAGCGGTTTGCTTTATCCCAACAGCAGATGGTAGCACAATTCGAAAGTCAGGTGGCGGCGCAGGTCCAGGAAGCTCTTTCGGGTTATATGGGGAAGCAGATCCGTGCGCAGATTGAGGCACAGGTTAGAGCGTCTACTATACAGCTTGGAATCTCATCAAATTCTTCTCAACAAAGACAGCAGGTTTGAAAATCTACTATATATTTTAATTACCATATTCCGGGTTTGTCAATTAGAAAATTACACTCACTCTGTATAATATCATCTCCTGTAGGAGTCTCCCGCTACCGGAGGTCCAAGCGGCAAAGACAGCTGCAATCACACTGTGCTGTTAGGATCAATTCGTGAGGACTAATCAAATCCCACACCAGACAATGACCCTGAAGTTGGAGAGGAGTGTTATCTCCATCTCGATGTCCTTCGCTTGCGCGCGGTCGCAAAAGCTCTCCAGTTCCCGAACGCCTCCTTCATACATAATAAGCGTATTCCGGAGGACCAAGTGAAGGTGTCTGTTACAAATGTTCGAAAGAATGAGAGGGGTTCAGCTATACCTGTTCATGATAGCGAAGTAACCAGACTAGGCGATGCTATTGGGGCATTCATCTTGTGGCCAAGACGACTTGTACACAAGACTCAACAAAAGGCGCCGGTTGATGTGGTATGTACACTTAATTTTTGAGATTGTTTGTTTTAATATATTACAGCATGTAAGAATATATAACACTGATTTTTTCATCATCTACAGGTCTTTCCAGATAAATATCCTTCTCTCCAACTCCTGCGGGAGATGCAACCAACTTTGCAATCCACATCCATTAGGATGCCTCCAGGAGTAGTCAGTCCAGATCGTACATATGAATTTGCGATTGATAGTGACAGAGATATCGTGGAGTTTTTGACAATGGACTGTATTGACCTCGCCTGGCTCGAATTAGCGACTATGTAAATTACTATTACTATTTATGTCTTTGCAATATTTGTACTTCTATCCTTTTATAATTTCAATTATTTTACGATAGGTACTTCCGCGAGTTATGCATCCAATTAAGCACAGAACAATACAGATTCCTCAGTCCATTGGCCTTGGCGAGGAGAGATGATTTCAACAAGAAGGCGGACCAGCTGAGATATGAGGATGAGATGCGGGCTTATGTCATACATCAAATGTCAGCGAATCGGGGATCTATCTATTTTGCGCCTATTCTTCAAGAGTAAGTGTGATTATTACCTTTTGCCAAATTTTTATCATTTGCACATTTACAAATGTTTTGTTTCCGTGTGGACTTAATATTTTTAATGTCTTTCAGTAAGCACTGGTCATTAGCTATCATTTACCCCAGACAACATCGTTTGGTTTGGTTTGACTCCTTGAGGCATAATATAACCTCCTATTATAAAACTCTTTTATCGAAGTAAGTAGTTTTAATGACTTTTTACTTTGGGTTAAATAAATTACTTTCATGTATATGTGCTAATTTTGGTTCCATTTCAGGGGCATTCAGCAATGGCATTTTATGGAAGATACCGATGAAATGAATAATCCTATCATGGTGCAAAGACCTAAAGTAAGTATTTTGATTTAAATTCCTTCAATGTTAGTCAATTGAGATATTATTGAGATATTATTTACTTTGTTATTAATTTATATTATTTCCTTTGATTTATAAAGTACCCCAAGCAACCGACGAATAAGGAGTGTGGGTATTATGTCATGAAGTATATGTGTGACATTATTGAGAGTGACCGTAGCGGATCCTTCCCACAGGTATAAATTCTTATCTATAGCTTATTATATGATTCATACAATTAATACATATATATGATGTTTTATCTAAGTTTGTATTGATCATAGTATCCATTATTGTTGCAGTTTTATGACCGAATCGATGAATTTACAGTCGAAGACATCGATGCGATTCGTGAATGTATTGCTCAATTTTTCCTTTTATTTTTGATTATGTAACCATCTGAATCAAAATTATTTGCTGGTGATCTTTCCTTTCATTCGATTCGACTTATTTTCTTTGGTCTGGCCTATGTTGGTGATTGTATAGTAGTGATAGCATTTTACTGTTATGCTTTGTACATTGCTTGGAACTTGAATTTTGTGTATATTGTATTATCTGTTGAGAGGCATTTAGACATTTGCAATGTATCAACGGGGAATAGAAAAAGTAAAAATGTTTTTTTTAAAAAAAAAAGAAACAACGTCACACAATGTAAGATGTGTGACGTGGTTTCCTAGAAACCACGTCACACAGAATATTCTGTGTAATGTGGTTTCTCCGAGAAACTTACAACATCACACATAATATTATGTGTGACGTTGTTTCTCTAACTTTCTACGTCACTTCTTTATGTGACGTTAAAAGTCCATTTTCCATGTCACTTGTTTCAATGTCCCCTGAAAAAGTGACGTGGAAACCCCCAAAATTTGTGACGTTAAAAATACTTTTTGTAGTAGTGACACCATACAAAGTCCATACATTCCCAGCATCTATACTCAAATTCTTCAACTTCATGCATTTCATATGAGGTCATTGTTGAAGAATTTGTCATTAGGTAACAACAATCGTACCAGTGGATATCCACATACTACAATTTTGCAAGGCAATATAATTTTGTGTTTCTTCTCGACCATATTAGCATTCCTACTACACAAATATCTCATCTTTTCTCACACTTGTTGAGTGTTAAAGGCATATTCTCATGTGATAAAGCCAACCTCACTTGCATATGCAATATACTAGACATTGTATACTTTTACATAGACACAAATCAAAGATGGGAACTAAATTGAATATTTCATTAATCATAAATATATTACATAATGCCTGCAAAGTTTACATTGTGCACATACTAACAACTTTTACATGTTTATCATACATTTCTTTGGCTATTGGACTAAATAGGTTATTGTTCGCACCGCAAGTGCACGGGTCACGCCAAATAATAAAGTGATAAGAAAGTATCGTTCTCACGAGGATTTGGTTACAAATGTGATCAAACAACAGGCTTAGTGAGTTCAATTAAGTTGAGATAGAGCAAATCTTGGTTGGAAAATTAACTAATAGAAAAATGCCTTTTAAAATAAAATTTGATAACCACAAATGATTCTTTGATTTTAAGGATAAAATGGAGCCTAGCATTATTTATCCCCCTTGTATTTCATAACCTCTAAATAACCTCCTCTCACAAGTGCTTTCAAAAAATATACATGTATTAGCCTAGGGTTCAAAATATACTTGTAAAAGCTTTCTCAAGTCAAGAACAAGTGTCTCATTTCATTAATTGCTCAATCTCTTGTTACAATTAATAAAACCCAATTTCCAAACTCCAACCCTAATGTGGCTATGCAAGGTTAATAAGTATATCTCTATCTTACCAACAAAACCATCCATTCATCAAGCAAATTTCAAGTTCTTGCACAAATGAACAAATCATCTAAATGGTGATCAAGCATTTAGAAGCATTAAGCAAAGAGTAAAATAAACACATATATATATCATTAATCACAAAAGGAGAGGAGTATGAAAGAGTTAATCCATACAAGGGTTCAAAATAATCCTAGATAAAAAGTTTAGCTACTCATAGTCAATGAAAAGCTACAAATCTAAGGAGAATATGCAGCCATAACAGAAAATAAGAGAGGAAAGGAAGATGAAGAAGAAAACCAAAGAATTAGAGCTCCAAATCTCTTCCAAAGCTCAATCTTTGCTTTCAAATCTTCAAAAACCCAAGCCCTAGCACCCAAAATGCTCCAAATATGTCCAGAAAGTCGAATGTGTTAGCCTCCCATCGTTTTCCCCAATTTAAACCCTCATTTCCGTGCCCAAATGATGTTGTACGTTTTGTTGTTGCGATTGAGCCGCGGCCTAGAAATCTGAGCTGCGGCTTAGCTTTCCTCTGTCCAGAAATGAGCTGCGGCCTGATTTTTGAGCTGCGGCTTGGTTTTCTACTGTCCTAAGGTGAGCTGCGGCTCAATTTGCCTCTGGAAAATTTGGGTTCTTTGTTGAAAATGAAGTATTCCATCTATCTTTTGCCATCATTTTCCTCATCTTTGATTTCCCAGATGCCTTAGCTCTAATTCTCTTTCCAAAACACACCTTGCACAATAGTAACTGTAATAAGCTCATATTAAATAAAGAGGAGTTCCCAAAATATGCACAATTGAGCACAAACTGCAACTAAAAACATCATGCCTACTTTTCTATCTCTGAGCATCCAAAACATGTACAAATGCTCCAAGAATATATAAAATCCAATGGAAAATGTGCCAAAATACATGAATCCAAGAGGTTAACAGTTAGTGCTGCATTATTGTCACATTACACTAACACTGGACTGGTACTCTCATTTCCAAATCTTAGGTGTTCAATAACACTAGACTAGTACTCTCATTATGCATAAATTGTGATTGATTTTCGTTTTTGTTTCTTTTTTTCCCTCAAATCAAGACAATATTCTAGCAAGTCTGATTCTTTTTTTTTTTTTTGCATTTCTTTTTTCACGATTTTTTTTCTCCAGAATGCTAAGAGGGGAAAAATGTAAGGTGGCATGAATGAGTGCACAAGAATGGTTCTTGGTGAAAACAAAAGGAAAGAGAAGATGGATGATGCAAAAAAACCTGAATGTTTGCAAACCAGCTCTGATGCCAATTTGATATGAACCCAATAGGAACTTGTCTTAGAAAACCCAGAAATTACAAATTGGTGAACAAAGGCAGAAGCAAAATTAAGAAAACAAAAGGAGAAAGGATAATGATCTAGAAACTAGGAATCCAATAAACACTCGTTCCAGAAAACACCAGGTATGTGAAACCCAGCACCCAATGGAAACATGGCTCAAGAACTCCGAGTATAACAACACAAGAGTTGATCAACCTCTTATAACATGTAGTATCCTCACAAGAATACAAGATAGCAAGTACGCTAAAAATTCTTCATTCAAGTCTAAAAATTCAAGTACAATAATGCAGCCTATGTATAGGCAAACATAGTTCATTCTAGAAAAGAACCCTAAGACATAGATGCCATTAATGCTAATTGATTGACCTAATTGGTACCAATCAATCCTAAGAGAATTAGAAAAAAACTTAAACTTCAAGTAAAAGTAATCTATCTAAGAAAATAGGAAACTAAAACAAACAATTTCAGAATAGGAAACTAATCAGTCTTCTAGAATAAGCATTGGCCAAAAGGCCTTATTCAATGGAAATAAACCTAGAAACTTCCCAAAAACGAAAATCAATCACAATGAATGAATAATGATGCC
Organism: Mimosa bimucronata; assembly: GCA_037074515.1. Taxonomy (NCBI): domain Eukaryota; kingdom Viridiplantae; phylum Streptophyta; class Magnoliopsida; order Fabales; family Fabaceae; genus Mimosa; species Mimosa bimucronata. The sequence goes on along the minus strand of CM073438.1, from coordinate 28,811,329 downwards.
TTCTAAATGCTTCTTTAAGGTGCTTGGATGTTACTCTCCTCTAAGGTACATACTTGTCACATGAAATTTTAAGTGAATTCTTCAAGCTGGACTGCACATGGGCCTTGTACATCATGCTGTTGGGCTTCTAGCAATGTGACCACCTTTCTTGAGCTCTCATTAGACATATAAAAGGATGATTCTTATAAGTAAATAGACTCCATCTCTTTAAGTTCTCTTGTCAAACAATTCAAGGCCTCTTTCATAGCTATAGTCCTTACTCTTGTTATTGGACCTCCAATGCCTTGTAACGGATTTCTTGGACTCTTGGACTTCCCTTGACCTTGGGCTCCCCACTCCATGCCTTTCTCTTCCTTTAAAGCCCTTTCACCTTGATCTCCATCATATTCCCCACTTGGATGATGAGAAAAACAAGAACGTGTTTGGAGAACATAAATTCAAAACAAAAATGTGATGATGTTTATCTCAATGTTTTTGTATATTTTTTATGTTAAATCATTTAAAGTAATCTAAAATTATACTTGAGTTAGATTTTAATGTTTGTAGAATAATTTTTAGCTAAATTATTGCTATGATATATGTCTTTAATTATGTTTAACATAAAACTGTAAGAAAATATTCATAAATCATAAAAATTAAAACATATTTTTAAAACTTGCACTCCAAAGAGAATGACCAATGACATAAAACTTAATGCATTGATGATAGCATACGTTCTACATAAATTAAGTCTTATAGTTCATATTTACGGAAGCCTATCAATAAAGTAAAAGATTCTTTTGGTGAAGAGTGAATAAGATTATCATGTCTGTTAATTGTAACTAGCTGTAATTATTCTGTATACTGTATTTGTCTATAAGAGATGATATTTTATAAGTTTATACAAAAATATACAACTTGTTAACACTAAACTGTATTAAAATATAAAAAAGAAATATTAGAGAATAAAAATAAATTTAAAAATAATCAATTCATTGTTTGGTGAAAATTTCAAGAGAAAAAATAGCTTCACAAAGTTAAAAATAAAATAATTTATACGTAAAAAATGCACCTTTTTATTGGTTTCATATTTCATATTTATAATTTGATGTTGACATTTACCTGCCCCTATAATGATCAGACATATGTTTAAGAATAAAACAAGTTTAGAAAGTTGATTTACGTTACTATTAACTCTTAGATTAGAAAATATATTATCAACGTCAAATCAAACTTTAAAGTATTATTTCTCAATAATAGTGCTTAAATTCCATCCCATATGTTATCGCTATTATCACTTTTTCTTTACTTTAGGTTGATTATCATTGACGCTAGGGAACAAAAAGTACATTTGGCAGCCAAACCCAGAAGCAGAAAAGATTGATGCATCCCCCTTGGAACATTTTATGTCTCAAGCTTAAGTCAAACAGGACAAATTATTGTTTCATTTTTCTTTCTTTTCTCGTAAAATCATGTCTTCTTTTGATCTTTTTCTTTCACTACTGAAGAGTAACAGGCTCTTATTACTTATTCGAGAGTAAAGTCTGACAAAATTTGCAACGATATATAACATAATTGTTCTTTAATGGATTATCCAATTCTAGATGTCATTACTTACTTATATATATTAAGTGTTCGGATCTCCTGCATTCACTTCATATAAATATGCAAGACATGAATGCAGATCATCTTAGATTATCCATATCTAATTTAGATTACCTCAATTTAACGAGTAGAATCTTAACATTCCTTTTGTTTCATCTTCATGGGTGAAAAAAAACCAAGTTCAAAGCGAGCCTTTTAGACTTGTTACTGTGGGAACGGCGTGGATAGTGTGACCAATGAAAATAAGATGTGTGATGGGTTGTTGATTTTCTACACAGCAATGATAATGGTAATTGTAAGATTACAACCTATTTCCATAGTTATTTAAATTACATGTTTAATATTCATTTTAAAGGTTCTCCCTCACTTCACCGGTTGCAACTACAGCCTGTGTAAAAATTCAAGTCATAAAGAACCTAAAATAATTCAATTTTTTGTTCATTCACGTTTTCATCCAGTATCATCGTCAACCTAAAATAATGGCACTATCACATATAATTGCCCATAATTATGCATATTGTATTCTGAACCCAGCCCATTTTCCTGCCATGAATTAAACTAGTTTTGTTATAGGGACAATTGCACATAGGTCCCAAGCTAGAGAATTAATTTTAGAGAGATCCCATGGAGTTGTTAATGACAACTATTAACAACTGCAATAGCTTTGGTTAACAAATGAAGAAGTTATCAATAGACCTGTCTGAAATTAATTCTCTTGCTTGGGACCTATATGCAATTCTCCCGTTGTTGTAATCAAAATATGATATATTCAACAACTACATGTAGAAAACAAAATCTAAAATCTATCCTAAGAAACGAAATCAAAATTTACGTGGTTGAAATCTAAAGCATTCGAATAATGAGATATCTAAATATTTTTTCTTTCTATTTTGTAATAGAAATTAGATATTTTTATGTTTATGCGGATCAATATTGTGTGCGTGTAATTGTGTGCGATGGAGATATTTTACCATATATGTCTTGGGGTCCGCAATTAAAATTTTTTTTCAGAGTGCAATATATCACAACTCTAGTCATCTTACCTTTCTTTATACTATCAACTACTAATCAACGTATTTTTTTTATCATTTTATCGGGTATCAAAACACTACTTCAGAAAAGACCTATCGCGGCGCTTTTTTGGCTTAATGCAGCCCGAGATGTGCATTTAGCAAATCATGGCATTTATTATACTAAATGCTGCATTAGGCCTTACCTATCGCTGCGTTATTTTGAAAAAACGCTGCGTTATTCTAAAATATCTAACGCGGCGCTTTTTTGAATAAACACCATTTTATTCAAAAATTAAATATACAGATCCCCTTGCATCAGTTCTAAAATTCCAGTCATACCATATACACCAATCACTCATCCAGAAAACAAATATACAATTAAACCAACCATTCTAATTAGGAAACAAAAACATGTTACTAAATTAGATGATTGAAGTCAATCTTCCAACAAGTTAAGCTAGCTAAATTTATCTACATATGTACAAATTGAGAGAAAAGTGGGCGTACATAACTGCACTATTCTTCAATTAGCCCTTTCATTTTTTTCCTTGTACAACATAGAGCAACGTGTGTCTGCATAATACTGCACAAAAAAATTTACATGACAATTAAAATAAAGCGTCTGCGTAATACTGCACAAAAAAATTTACATGACAATTTAAATAACTTGAAACCTAAAAAGTACAAACACAATTAAAAAAATCCGCAGCATATAGCAACTCTATTTTGATTCTAACCTTGTTAATCAGATTTTTTGGCCCAGAACCCCCTCAAATCGCGCCAGAACAGTACCCAAATTTGGACGAGAGGCGAACCACTACAGATTTAACAAACCAAAATGACAAATAGAACGGTAATCTTACCTAAATGACGGTTGCGAACGCCGAAGAGCAAGAATGGCCAAACAAAGCAGCTAAAGGAGAATGGACAAGAGGAGAATGAGAGAGAAATGGATGATGACGAAGGAAATCGGCGAAAATTGAGGGAACATGAAGGGAGGCCAAAAATGGAGCAAGAACGGCAAAAGTAGACTTGAGAGAAGAGGGTTTCAAAGGGAAAAATGAGAGAGGGGGAAATGGGGTATATTAAGTCATGAAGTGTTAGGCCTTTTTAAAAAAAATAAATAAAAAAGAAGCCTATCCCGACACTTATTTATATAAACACCGAGATAGGCCATATAATTTTAAAAAAATAAAATATAAAAAGTAGCATATCCCGACACTTAATATTATAAGCGTCGGGATAGGCTTTATAGTTTTTTTTATAAAAAGTTAAAATGGAGAAGCCTAACCCGACTAATAAGTGTGGGATTAGGCCTTTAAGTTTTTTTTAAAAGAAAGATACCTACCCTGACGCTTACTAGTATAAGCGCCAGGATAGGCCATATAGTTGCAAACAAAAATAAAAAAAAGGCGAAGCCCTAACAAAAAACGATATCTATCCTAGCTCTTATGATACCTATCCCGGCGCTTATAGTAATAAGCGCCGCCTTTATGGCGCCGTGATAGACCCTTTCTATAATAATGAAACAACCAAATGCTTCAGCTTTTGGATTCGTAACTTCCTCTCATAACACAAGTCCCTCTTTTATGACTCTAACTTGAGACCGCAAATGATCTAGCAGAACCTTACACCATTTAAACTAACAATACGTTGGTACTTGAGAGGATTCACCTCTGTATGCCTTTATTAATCACTAAAACTAGCTAAATGAATAAAAACATGTAATTACCTTTGGGAAATGGGGTTTTTATTTTCATTCTATAATTTAACGTGCAATGAGCATAAAATGAATTAAACTACTTCTTTTCAGGATTTTTAACTAAAATGGATGGAAGTGAAGTGTATTGGGTAAATCCTCTTGAAAATGGATTGAGTAACAATCATTGTTTATTAAAGGTATTGTGAGTTAAATTTCATTAAGTTCAATGAAAGAAGCCTTGAGCCTGAACTCTTAATTCTTTCTTCTTTCTCACAAAAGATCAAGATTCTACGGCATCCCAAGATGCCACTTGGGTCTAGCATTTCTAATCAATTATCAATTATAATACCAGAGTCATAATCATTCCTATAGGAATAATTTTAAATACCACTTGATTAATGTATACTTTAGAAATGGATACTATGACTTAATTCCTCTTATTAGCATGAATGCGATACCACGACACTCAATTGACTCAACTCAATCAACTGTACAATATAAAAATAGCACATAATAATACATTTCATCGAATCAACAAGGAAATACACACACACACATATTAGTCAATCAAACTACATTAGTCATATCCAGTCACAATAGTTCACCAACATATATAAAATATCATTAATCTAAGGCCCAAATATATTCAAATAATCTCCAATACAAGAACCTAGCCACAAATAGCTTCAAGAACACCTCTAAAAATCTTAAATTTGTTGGCCATATATATTAGGTGGGTATATGAAGAGAAATGGATTAAGAGTAGAGGAAATGGAGTTGAAGTATTAGAGTGGAGAGATGAGAGATCTGATTAATGTAGTGTAGCAATATGAGTATTAGGTTGAATATGAGGAGTATTAACAGTTTCAAGTCATTTATGTGCGATTTTTAGGTTGAGTGGTCATTTGGATCTCTAAAACACGAATTTAGCATCGCAAAACGTGTATAAGCAAAAGTTGTTTACTCTAACAAGCAAGTTGTTCATCAGCCAAAATCAGAGGCCTCCACTCACAGGCCTTGTCACGTGTCTTACTATCATCCTTTAAACAAAGATTTCACGGCTATAAGTAGTCAGTAGGTAGTAGTATACTATCTCTACTAACTTATCTCTTTATAGCTACTACCTAGTAGTCTATAGGTCCTCTACTATACGTTTATACCCTGTCTTCCCTAATATGCCTACTAGGGTCCTTATGGGTGTTATAGGGTAGTAGGAGTATGTATGGTACTGTAATACATATCCTTTTCCCCCAACTTGTCACCCAGACTTTATAAATACCATGGATTTTTCATTCATCGTAAAATTAAAATCATTTGGACCACCAACAAGTGTTGATTCTGTTGGTAAAAGGATTGGCAATTAACTTTAATGTTAATACAAGGACCATTTTTTGTTGGTAAGTATCCCTATAAATACTCTTTCAACATAGAGGCATGTCATGATCCTTAACAAGCTCCTGTGACTCAACTCCCCTAAAATTTTTGGTAATAAGAAAAACTATTTGGAGGTTATAAATATTGAGTTATGATCCTCCACTGTAAATTTTAGAAAATCAAATCTTCGATGCAATTATCCCAAATCCACACTACATATTTTGTTTTTGTAAATGAGAAGAATTCAATTTACCATGTGAAGTGAGGTATTGGAAATTAAGCCAAACTGTAGGGACACCATAAATAGGTGTTTTTATAAGTTTGTTTTACTAGAACTTGTGCCCTGTATACATACCAAAATAAAAGAGGATACAGATAAAAATGTAAATGGGAAAAATTCATTGCCAGTAACATAATCCACATCATACAATTTCATGTAATTAGTAACTATTTAAAGATTTTCAAATATCAACTCCATTTTCTTTATGATACAAATAATCTTATGATCATGTCATGAAATGATCAACTTCGTCGTCAACTTTATAGGAACCTAGTGTCCTATGAGTGACTTCACGTTACTTTATCCAGGCATATTGCAACCCAGGGATAACCCAGAATGCAGGGTAAGTTCAAGCTCATAATTTCTGGCAATCTCTCATTTAGCATAAAAGACTTGCTGAGGTCAGAGTTTACTAGGTATTACTTGATTCACTCCACGCTTTACTTGTTGAGAAGGCTGATCAAAGATCCCCTTTCTTTCAGCAATAAACTTTGCAAACCGAGAACCCTTAATTTCTTTACTGTTATCTTGCCGGAGCGAGTGAGGCAGTTCAGACATAGGAGGAAGCTTCGGAGACGATGGCCTCATTAAAGCCCATACTGATGAAATGTATTCATCTGGTTCATCAAGAACTCGCAAAAGTGAAAGATCCTTCACATCTGCAATGGAAGGCAGTGTTGTCAGATGTTCAACTACCTTCTGTCCTCAGCTACTGTGGAGAAACTCAGAGACATGTATCTAAATCACGTGGTAGAAGATCATATTTTGTTGCCTGCCGGTCAAGGTTCCATCATTCTTTTCTTTGTTCTGCTTTTTCTTGTGGGGTGGTACTACAAGTCTATCGTTTCATCATCAAACGAAATATTTCCTTTGCTATTAAATATAAGAGCTACTTAGGAAGTTTAATTTAGTCTTAAATATAGAACCTTGCCCCTCAAACTATCTATAGTGATTGCGCATAAAGAGGTATTTTAGGGAAATCGGCAACACATTTTTAACAAATAATCAACTAATTTAATTTCATGAATCTCTGCAAATTAGATCTCTAACTCCTATATTAGGGACCAAAAGTAGTAATTCCTTTGGCAGCTGACCTTTTGAGAAAGCATAGATGGGTGTTAAAGCTGCGCATGGAATGCTAAAATTAAGATGAGGTATCACTGTTCCTCCACTATGCCTTGCATTACTGTGTCAAGATTCAAGAAAATCTTATGATAAGCATGAAATTTAAATCTTCAGGCAGTCAGCAGCAATTAAAAATAATGGAAATCATCAGAAAAAGCTCATACAGAGGCAGAAAACCAACAGGGGGATTAGCAACAAAAAGGGCAAACCATACCAGGGTAATCTTTGAAGTAATAGCAAAGCATATTCTGTGCAAAATCAATAAATAAAAAAAAAAAAAAAAAAAAAAAAAAAAAAACACACTATCCAAAAGTCTCGAAACTCCAGAAATTCGACCAAAATGATCTTTATTGTCTTCAAAGCGTGACTAAATGGATGATCAAAGAAAATAATAAGTTGGAAGATTATCAGGTGCTTTAATGCAAATGGTGCAGGGCTGGGGACTATCAAAACTAAATCCATCAAAATCTAAAGAATGTACTAACAGTCTGATTTCAAACCTTGATCCCAAGCTAGGGATACCATTAAAATCTGAAAAGGGCATTTGGCCATCTCCTTATGCCCTAATTAGAATTAATTATACTCCTTCCAGTCCTAAATATAAAACCTATTTACCTAATTTGATTAGATTAAGGATATTAGTAAAGTTAATTAAAATCACATTATATTACCAATGCATCCTAACCACTTTTATCCTCATCCTCCCTCTCTTACTTGTTTATTATTGAGGAGTATTAATAGGGATAATTCGGGGAAAAGTTAGTAATAATTAGAAAGAAGTTTTATATTTAGGACCAAACTTATCTCTCTATATAAGTCTTATATTTAGGATCGGAGGGGGTAGTAATAAATTTTACAAAAACCATTCAGTTCTGAACAATGTTAGAATAAATTATAATTACAAAGTTTACAGAAAGCAGAGAAATACCTTGTAACCAGACCAATCATGTTACCGTCTGAATTGATGACAGCACCCCCACTAGCGCCTGGATGAACAGCAGCTGTTGTTTCCAGCATCGCAGGGAGTTGCCCATGGGTGTGCTCTTGCTGAACGGAGAGATAGGATTGAGGAGTCTTTGCTTCAACCACTTTTGCCACAACCCCAGAACAAACAGATGGGAAGAACCCTAATGAAAACAGAAATGGCTTCACGATTTAATAAAGAACATAGAGGGACATACCAGATTTTATCACTGCGCAATCCTAGGTTGACTGTAGTCAAACTCAAGCGTAATGTTCTGTGGAACTTAAAGTTCAATCCTATTATTATGAGTCTATTTAGGAGTCCATTTATTTCCAATCCTTGTACCAAAAAAAATCTAGAAAAGAAATTTAATACGCAATCAGTGTTTCTTTCAAAAGTGATGATCAGGTTTTTGAATTTCAATCAGCAAACTGATAGCACAATGCAATCGATCTAGATGTTAAGATAGGAATGATTGAACAAGCAGAACATACAATCTCCACCAAAGTCTATGACGGGGAGATAGGCCTAAATTGCGAGTATTTTGATGACAATATCATCACTAGGAACCATGAATAAGGTGATCATGAAGCTATAAGGTGCTTTAGCCAAGGAACTTGAAATCAAAGACTTTGATTCCATTTCTTTGAGAAGGAATTGGCCAAACCATCTAAAGCAATCACAATCTTTCAACGGAAATGCACTCATGACCTCCTTAGTGAAACTAGAATGCTAAGGAGTGAAGCAATAGATACTTCTACCGAAGCTTGTAATAAGAACAAATTCTCCAAGCAGATGCCTATATTGGTATTGAGAAGAAACACAAACTCATTTATCCAGCCCACTCACAACCCACCATAAGCTTCCTAAGCATCTCAGAATTCTTTGAGCAGCTTGAGTGGGAGCTTCAGCTGGTTTACTCATTTGAAAATTCGCCTAAAAAAGGACTTCAATAATGGTATAAATTTTATTAGAGTCCCTAAATCTTATGCCCATTAAAAGCAAAACATATCATAATTTCCATGAAGATCAAGATCCAACGCCATTTACCTTTCTAGGCAACCCAATGGCTGTAGGATTAAGGAGAAATTAATCATTAGCTTCCTATAATTTACTTTAATTTTTAATTTAGTTCCTATAGTTTCTTTTTAATATAACTCCATAAAGTTACTTAATGTTATAGGAGTAATCTCTATACTATCTTCTGTTAAAAGTTTAAAGTCCTGCATTACAAATGAGGCATAACCCGATTAGATAACGTCTAATGTGGCAAATACCCAACTCATCTAAAAAATTAAGTAAACAGGGAATTACATACATGATAAAGATTGCATAAGACAAGAATATAAATTAAGGGAGTTTAATATAATACCAATTATCATTAATGAACCAAGCTAATTAGAAAATGAATTAGCCCATTATCACGAGATTCCAACAAATGATTACCAACATTCTGAAACCATTTTGTAATATTTATCACGGTACATACAATTCTCTTTATAAGTAATCATTAGAAATCAGAAAATTAACTTCACAACAAATCATACAACCAAAATGAAAACAAATAAATAAGATTACAAGGAGCATACCACATCTTGGGCCATATAGTCCATGGCCAATGACATATGCCTTTGATCCCATGGATGGCCATGAAAAATTCATCACAACAGGTGCAAGCTGATCTGGTATGGATTCAAGCTGCAAGAGGGCAACATCCCATGGTCCTTTGCAGACATACACAACTTTAGCATTGCACCAAAGACAAGATTTTAAATGGTCAAGGCGTACACGTATAATTTGATGTCTATTGTAATTTGAACTAGATATATATCCCCCCTGCTCATGAGTGGAGAAAGGATGAAGAATTGTCATCTTAGACCTTGTGGTTTGACTCTGTTCCATATCCTCACATCCTTTCCCATCAGATGAAGCCCCTTCTGCTACGAAAGGAAATTCTTTAGGATTGTAACCATACCCACTAATCTGTGCTTTCCCAAATCTCCATGGTTCCAACAAATGAGCATTCGTAAGTATCAGACCTTGACTGTTCAGTAGAACACCAGATGCCCATACTCCGTCATCCATAGTAACAAGACAGATAGAAGCCATTACCTTCTCAATTGGTAGCGATGAGGAGCTACCCAACTTAGAATGTTCATGATTAGAGCCCCAGGATCCTGAGTTGTCATTTTTTGTAAAAGAGCCCATTCCTCCATCCTGTAACTTTCCCTCATGATATAACTCTTTCACAGTATTTTGACGCCAATTCCGCAGTAAGCCACTAGACGCAATCACAATAACTTCCCACGGAACCACAAGCTTTTGACAAAGATAAAATTTGCACGATGAGAGAAATTCGACACATTATAAAATATGTAGGCCAAAAAATAAATTTATTCAGGCTACCTGGATTTCCACAGAACTAGTCCTCTGCCTCAATGGTCTAATCAGGATACCAGTGAGAGATGCATATTCACTAAAGATTGGGCTACCTTCCATTCCTGAAAGATGCAGCACCAAATTAGAAACACCGATCGATTGAATTGAAAGAATAATGGATTATAAAACATGAAAACATCTCAAACCAGGAAGACTTCGTATGTCAGCCATCAACAATGATCCATCAGATGAATTAGGAGGATAGCTGTTTGCAAGGCATCCCACTGATATGCTGGTTCAAGCATGAAATGAAATCAATGACAAAACAACAAAGAACAAAACAGTTAATCAAACAATGAGTTTAGATTCAGGATACCAAAAGTGTGGTGTGACAAGATCATTAGCCTACAACTCTAAATTAATGAATGTGAACACGTAACAAGAAGAAAGATGGGACCAAGTAATACATCTCAAATTAACAAACAGTCAAATATAGAACCAAAATTTTCTACAATTACCACAGAATTTCAGAGAATTTCATTTGCCCAGTAGCTTCATTTACTTGTCATTTTATATTCTGTATAATCAATTCCTCATCAGGTTTTTGGCTGACATATGGCCTTTTCCTTAATTTAACTTTAATTTTATAGTATCAGAACATTGTAATGTGTATTTGAGGAGCAGGTTCCTATCAACCTCACCAATTTACTTGTCACTTTATATTCTGTGTAATCAATTCCTCATCCGGTTTTTGGCTGACATATGGCCTTTTCCTTAATTTAACTTTAATTTTATAGTGTCAGAACATTGTAATGTGTATTTGAGGAGCAGATTCCTATCAACCTCACCAATATAATTAAGCTTTTTATAAAAGGTCAAAAATACCCATATACTTTTCTCAAAAGTGCGCCCAACACCATAAACTTCTTTTGGGTGCAAACATACACATAAACTTTCTAAAATGGGCCGAAAATGCCACCTCCATTAAAGGGACAAATTGCCGTTACTTTTGAAATTAGTAGGGCCCACACACTTTCAGGGTTAAGGGTCAAAAATTCCCATAAACTTTTTTCAAAAGTGCATCAAGCACCATATATTTTTTAAGGTGTAAAAATACTGATGAACTTATTTAAATGGGACAAAAATACCACCTCCATTAACTTACATAAATTCCCGTTGATTGTTCTTGTGGGCCCCACATCACTATTTAAAATTATTTTCTTTAAAAAAATATGAACTCTCTCCCCCTCCCCGGCTCCCTAACCTTCTTCTGTCTTCCTCTTCCCCTCCCCCAAAAGTGTAAAAGAAGAAACAAATTTACGAAAAAAATCCAAAGCTTTTTCTAATTTTATTGATTCCCTAAGAAACTGTTACTTGTAGTGCCAGCAGTGACATTGGGATTGCCACCACCACCATTGTTGCTACTAGAGGGCACATTGCCCCCATTAGTGATGGAGGAGATGGCGGCGAAGAGCACCCTGAACTTGAATTGATTGTAAAGTGCTTGTGAAAATGTCTAAGCTAACTGATGATGTTGACCGACCCAGTTGGTTGAAGAATATGGTGGAAGAAGAAGACGGAAGAAGGTAGGGGGATGGAGGGAGGGAGGGATAGAGGGTTGAGATTTTTTTTTTTAAAATGAAATAATTTTAAAACAGCAATGTGGGGAACACAAGATGAAAAATTAACGATAGATCTAAGTTGATGGAGGTAGAATTTCTGCTCCATTTAAATAAATTCATAGGTATTTTTGCTTCCAAAAAATATATATATATATATATGGTGCCAGATACACTTCTGAGAAAAGTTCATAGGCCTTTTTAACCCTTAACCCTGAAAATAATTATATAAAAATATAGTGTGGACCCCAATAAGTTAAAAAGTAATGGCAGTTTGCCCCCTTTTAATGGAAATGGCATTTTTGCCCCGTTTTAAGAAGATCATGGGTATTTTTGCACTTGGAAAAAGTTTATGGTGCTGGCGAACTTTTGATAAAAGAACATGGATATTTTTTACCCTTTATCTATAAAAATCAAAAGAACTGACCATAACTGTTAAATCTGGCAAAAAAAAGATAATACTACCTCCGTCCCTATAAATAAGGTCCTTTAAACTGAAATGTGATTTCCTAAAAAAAACAATTAAAATTAGTTAAACATAATAAATATGTTGGAAATATAATCTCTTTTCCAAAAGCACCCTCATTTATGAATAGGTAAGAGAGTGATGAAAGAGGATGTAATAAATGGGTGAAATAGGTAAAAGTGCATCTATTACTGAGACAAATTCAAAGAGGACCTTATATAAAGGGACAAACCCATTCAAAAAATAGGACCTTGAATATAGGGACGGAGGGAGTACCTGTTAAAGAAGTGAGTAGGTGACAGGACACCAAAAGGAGACCCAACTGCTAGAAGATAGTCACCCCTTCTATTCATCGAAGGTACTGTACTATCCAGCATGTCCTATGTCACAACCACTAACCAGTTATTCTCCTGAATCTCTAGACAAATCTATTACCAGCAAAACAATTTATATCACTAGTAAATATGGGTAATCATTGGAATAAGATATTCTATTAAAAGAAAAGATATACAAGAAAAAGAGTCACCTTTAAAGATAAGGAGACACCAAGAATAGCCATTCTAGTCAGTGATCGGCACATTACATTTAACCTGCCAGATCCTCCCACAGCCAAACTTCCCTGGCATTTTACAGAAAAATATCATCTCAATCCCATAAGGTTGCATTTGCTTTTGTAGGACAAGGAAGAGTTACCAAAGACAATTTATATTATCATGCCAACATTTTAAACATCCTACTGATCCCACATCTAAAATGAAAAGATCATAAGTGAGAAAAGAAAAGTCCCCATAGACATCAACTTTTCTATCTTAGAATATTTCCTTTTACTTTTCTTGTCAAATGCAAAAGAAATTAAATGAAAGTTATTCTATTATGTGTCTCAGTCGGGCCATTATTCTGACCAAGTTAAAAATATCTAATTTCTAAGAGACAAAAACAACAACAACACACACCAAGTGTTCAGCTAAAGCTGAAACAGAAATTACAAAAAAAAAAAAATCTGGTAGCTGCCTTACAATGCAAATATATGGGAGCCATTGTTCTGAACTAGACTTGCACTTGCATATTAGAAACTAAAACTTTGTAAGGTCAACAAATTTGTAGTTTTGTTATATCAATCCTACTACTAGCCTACTGAAAAATATGCCAATAGAGAGAGAAAATTGAGAACATGACAGGACTCTTCCATAAACACATGACAAGAAACAAGAACAGAAAATGGCTAAAGAATCAAATAAAAGAATTCTCCAATAAGAGATTACAAACGAATAATCTAAGTAAATCTCTCCCTTTAACACAGATTCACTGAATACTCATCTTTGAGCTACGCAGAATACAACAAAAATATGGTCAAGGAAAGAGAAAATGTGCGTTCAAGTGGTCGGCTCTCTCAACCCAAAATTAGATTCAAATTATTCTCCCTTCTTTTAAGTCAGTTATTGACTTTTAAAGCCTGCTCCAACAGCTTCTTGACCACTCCCTCCTCTGTCGCTGTGGATCCCCCCTTTTGCCTCTGTTTTTATCATTTGTTCCCTCTTTTCTGCCCTCAGCTTCTCCTCTTCCCCAAATGATCTTGGCAGCAGATTGGGGCCCATGAAAGCCCCAGAATGGAAGGGAAAGGTATAAGGTTCTAGTGGGTTTTGTTTCTATTGAGGATCCCAATTATACATACAAAATTATAGGGATATAACAGTCAAGACTTACTGACAGAATACACTTATAATTATATCCAGAATTACATCCTTCCTCAGACAGCGGCTCATACAGTTATCAAAACAATTCACAGGCTCTTATAACTAACATTGATTCATACAACGACAAAAAAAGCAAGAATTTCTGTTACACCACGCACTCAACCTAAATCTTTTCTAGAAACAACTGCTTATTATCGACATGTTGAAACATTAAACCAAAAAACAAAACTTGATGCAACACCGCCATCATTAGAGAGAATGGTACACAAGTAGGCATCGCCTGGACCTTATCCATGGCCCATGGGTCACTTCAAGTCAACAAAGCAGAACAGCATGAAGGGCCAAAATAGCCAATACGATAAACTGTGAGAAGTGGGCCTAATCTCCTAAGGCCCATCTAAAACCCTAATCCAGAATGTTCCTAGCGGCTGCCAGCAAGGATTAGTGTCAGACCTGAATCAAATCTGATTCTATTATTCCCAATTAGGAATTAGATCTGATTAGGTTAAATCTGAATTAGGAAGCAGCCGTTATCATATTAATTACAGAATAATTTTATTTCCTTTTTCATTTTCTGATTGTTATCAAGGAGGATCATACAAGATATTGTGATATCCTTCCTCTCCTATATGTATCGGCTTTTGCAGAGAATTATGTACAGATTTATTCACAGAAATTTACATAAACAATAGTTCTAGTTTCTTATCTTGCATGTTGTTTTATACTCTGGGCTATGGTACACAATATTTATATGGTATCATCCTTAATAAGAGATATGAGGAAGTTAGGAAAGTTTGTATATTTAAAATGGTTACCCAATCAACATATACTATAATTTAGAGCACTTTTATAAACTAAGGATATGGTTATCTTTTCTGTAGTGAAACACACTGTTCCTTATGATAGGACAAAATTTTGCCTTAACCTAATTTCAACTAATTTATGCCTTAAACTTATTTCTATTTTTTTCCATCATGCCCTTATTTAGCACTCAGTATTTTATTAACCTCATTCTATAATTGTCTCATAAATAGGAACAACTAAGCCTTCAAAATTGTCTAATAATTAGGAATGAAGAGAGTGCAACTGTGCAAGTACTCGCATAAAATTATCATTTTTGAGTAGGTTAGATGTCAATGATATACACACCACATAGTGTAACAGAGAACTGGATATGGGCAAAACAAAACACATCTTACTTTTTTCCTTTCTTCATATACCACAACAAAATACATTTGACTTAAAGATTTGATTAACGTGAGTACAACATTGACTATAAACACTTTATCACACCAATACTATAACCAGGCCTAGATTCTGAAATTCTCGTCATGGCATATTCCTGGTTTTCAACTAAAGATTCTTTTAGAGTTACATCCCTACTGAATTTATGGCATGATTGGAAAGTTTTTATGGGTAACCCTATTTTTTTGGGTTTTTAATATCGGATTATTGTCCAATAATTGTGTTGCTTCTTTCCTCGTCAATAAATTTCCGAAACATCATCATCATCATAATAATAATAAAAATAAAAAAACCAACAACAACAACAACAAGACACCAAATAAAGCTTCTTTAGTAGGATGAGATTTGCACAAGGCTACAAGCTAAAGATTTGAGTATGTTAAAAACATGAGAAAAATAGCTTTCACCAATCAATCACCTCAAGAGAATTGCAACACTCTTTAAAAACTTTCACATGCAAATTAAGTGGTCCCTGTTGTAGTTTACTAAACAAAAATAATACAACAAATTTCAGCAAAGTCATACCCAAAGTCTTCAAAGGATTATCATTCTTTGATCTCAGGTCATAGAAAAATGATTCAGATTATGGTAATGGTGCTCTCAGGCTTGCAAACCAAAGAGTCAAACTTGCAGGTGTTTCGATTGAACAGTTTAGTCATTTAATCAGCAAAATAAACTTGCTACAACTGAATATAAGAGATTTCCTATTTTATTTTGACAAACGTCGTGCATGAAACTGGCAACTACAGTTAATATCATCATGTTTCAAAAAAATAGTATCTCTGTAGAAGAATTTCACAGGGAATCATGTTTATTAATGCAGTAGAGTGTATTTATTTAAGATATGAAAATCATAACAGTTAATATTTTTATACAGAAATGCATTTATTTAAACAAACTTGGTATATGAACAAATTTATGACACAAAAAGAACACCAACGTCTTTCTAAAAACAACAGGAAAAGTTAAACTTGCAGAAAACAAAAGACAGGAAGAACAAGATAACATGACTGACCTGAGTTTTTGAAAAATCTTTAGAATGCTGAGAATCATTAGTGTAAGATGCTAAAGACCAGCCAACCTCCCAACTAAGCTCTGGTGAGCTGAAAGATGCTTCAACAAGTGACTGAAGACAATGGGCTGATGCAGGGATATCCACCTGCATATGACATAAATCTCATTGAAATTGAAAGTAGCAAATTATGAAAAGAAAAAGATAAAAGTGACAAACTCAATCAATATGAATAAAATAATGCAACAGACTGTAAATCAATAGTCATAACATTTAATTAACATATTTTAACCATCAGTGCTCATATTTAAGTCATGTCAGGAAATATAAGTTACTTAAAGTCTGAAGCGCAAAATTTTTCCATAAAAAGGAATAACCATGTAAAATACCAGAAAGAAACCAAGAAATTAGCACATTACACTAATAGCCAACCATTGTACTCTGATATCTATAAGTCGCCTTAAATTAACAGCCACTTTCAGTTAGATTTACATAGCAGAACATATAATAATGACAAAAGCGACACCTCAAGAAGCCTGCATTTAAAGAAGAAAAGTAGCTCAAAATGCCAAATAAAACGAGTGATGAGAAGGCAAAATGCATACAAATGACAAAAGCTGGGCTTCAAGCCAAGGGATTCCTTTATCTGATTTTTCACTGGTTTTCTCCGTCATAATATCAATCTGAACACCAGAAATCAACTCAGGCCGACCCTGAAACTAAATTTAACAAAAAACAAAAACTTAATAAATAAAAATAGAAGAAAAGGCCAATCAATTATAATGCAAATCACATTAGTGCCAACCTGAGAAACATTTTCTCTCTGCTTTAGTGATAGAAAAGGCTCAACAACTGAGGCCACTGTCACAACCAATCCCATACCCTCACAAAGGTCACCACCATAAAGATGCCTAGCTACTTCAGAGTCATATAGGTTTTCAGGTATAAGCATTCCAGAAGCTGAGAGAGTTGTTTCTCCAGAACTATAAATACCCAGAAGGAGACCAAAAATTAATAAACGAATGAAGCAAAATAGGAAACGAATAAAATTAAGAATGGAATGCCTCTTGAAGATAACCGATATTGATGAAAAGCGTGTCTTCTCATCTTCAATCCTTTTGGATCCTGAAAATTAATAGAAGCGAGAAATTGCGAGCTTAATGACCCAAATTATATTATATGCGTATATGGTATTAGAGTACTGAATTTGATAGTATGGTGAAGTGAAGGAGACTTACTGGACCACGAACTCTAACCATAACTGCGAAATTTCGAGCAATAGCAACAGCTTCTGGTAAACCCATGATGAAGAAGATAACCCACTGCTTCTTCGAAGATCCTCAATTTGGGAATTGCGGAAGGAATTTGAGTATTTGACAGACGTTTCAGTGTGAGGTTCTGAATCTTATTGCTGGGCCTTGATGAGAGTTGGCCGAAATATAAATGACATTTCCGAGGACAAACAATGAAAATGGAGTTTAAAAAGCAATCTTCAAAAAATCGGACCAGACATCAAACAGGGTGAGGTATTGGTTCAATGGTCAATGGTCGGATCGGGGTCAGACCGGGTCAAACCGGTTATATTAAAATAATAAAATTTTATTGATATTAACATTAATAATCACTAATATCAAAATGTAAATGTATATAGGAATGCATGATTCATCAATGAATCAACTATACGAATCTTATAAAAAGTACTCCCTCCTCTTCTATTTATATTTATAAGAACCCGGCCTTCAAAATACTCTTCTTAAAAAAATATGTGAAAGTAATTAAATGTGTCTGGAATATACAATTTTTTTTAATATCACCCTTATTTATGATCAGTTTATTAAGAAAGAGAAATATATGAGTATTAATAAATATGAAAAAGAAGTAGGGGCAAAATAGGGAAAAAACGCATTAATAGGATTGAAGGGAGTAATATATAAATGAAAAGGGGTCAGATTCCTATCATCTATGGATAAAAATACTAATTATTTTCTAATCAGCATTTTATTTAAAGGGAAATTAATTACAGGCCCGTGTAAGGAACTTAATTAAAATAAGGTCCCACGGAATTGCGTAATTAATTTCAAGTCCCTGATACAAAGTTGTTATCGCATGTTCATTAAGTTGTTATCGGAGGCTAAACAGTTGTTATTGTCTGATCAAAAGTTGTTACTAAATTCTCAGTCACTAACAACTGAATAAGCAAATAATAACTTTTTGGCCTACAATAACAACTTAATGAGCAAGTATAACAACTTGTGGCCAACTATAACAACTTAATGAGCATGTGTAACAACTTCTATTCAGTAACAACTTATGAGCTGCCAATAACAACTGAATAAGCAGGCGATAACAACTCTGTAAAATCTGAGATTAATTATGCGATTTCGCATGGGACCTGAGATTAATTACACGATTTCGTGGGATCTCATGATAATTAAGTTCCTTACAAGGGATTTGTAATTAATTTTCCCTTTATTTAATAAACACAAACTCATATGTAATTCAATACTTAATCGATAAAGTATGTTAAACGATTGAGATGCATACCTTAACTGGTTATATCTATCAAGTGTATAATACATTTTTAATAACAATAATTATTCAAAGTTCATATTTGTAATATAATTTTATTCAAATCCGGATTTGAACTATTAGGTTTTTATCATCTTATTTTATTATATTTTTTACTATGAGATGTTATTAATTTGAGTAGTAATATGTCAACAAACAATATTTCAAATTTTTAAAATACAATTACTCATTATGAAATGTTATCAATCAGAATACTAATATATTTCTCGTACATCGCGTTGGGAGAAAAATTCTAGCTTTGTATGAAAAAAAAGAACTGAAATGAATTTATCAAAACTTTCAGATAAAAAACTTATCAAAACTTTCAAAGCAGATAAGAGTGCAACAAAGGCAAAGGCAAATAGACCTATATACATTTGCCCCCAAAAAACGTTTTGAGGTCACAGTTTGATTCCATCCTGTTCCACTTTACAGGGACACCGAATTGAATTAATCTTTATGTTGTTTGTTTGTTAATACAAATTTTAGTCCTTAAACTTTCAGTCAATTTTGCTTTTGGTCTCTGAACTTTACAACCAGTGGATTTTATCCTTATACTTTCATTCAATTTTGGTTTAGGTATCTCAACTTTAATATCAGTGGTTTTGGTCCTTGAACTTTCACTCAATTTTGGTTTTGGCCCATGAACTTTGTACTTTTTATAACCATTGGTCATTGAACTTTAAAAATAACTTAGAAAATCAGCGATCAATGGTTTTAAAAGACACAAAATTCGGAGACCAAACACACCAATTTAAAGTTCATAACTAAAACCAAAATTGAGTAAAAGTTTAAGGACCAAAATCACCTATTTCAAAGTTCAAGGATTAAAACCAAAATCAAGTGAAAGTTCAAAAACCAAAAGTAGTATTAACCCTTTTTTTTCACTTGCATGCTCCTTTTTTTAGAGATCTTATCTATTTTTCTTAGGGTTCAAGTTCAAAAATACCCACCAACCTTAAGTGAGTGAGTGAGAGAAAAAGGAAAGAAAAAGTGTTTGACTTTTTGTCATCGTTGGTGGAGGATGATGCCACACCGTCACAGGATCTAAAAAGAAGGGAGAGTAAGAGGCACAGATGAAATGGTTGGGATTTGAGAAGAGATATAGTCTTAAAGGATAAGGAAAATGTACTAAAAAAATAAAAATGTTTATAGTGTTCGTAGTACTTTGGTATAACTTGGTGGGTATTTTTGTATCTTTAATTTTGAAAAACTTAAACATATTAACAAAAGTTGGATGATTTTAACAGAAATTGTCACTTTTGCACGCTTTTATAAACTTTATAGTTATATTTGCACTCTTTTCAAAGTTTAAAGTTACTTTTGTACCGATAAAAGTTTATGGTGTTGGGTGTGAAACACCCTTTCTTATACTATCAAATATTTATCCAAATGATTTCACAAACCACTACTATGGTAGAAAAGAGATAAAGTTATTGGGAAAAAAAATACTACCATCATTGAAAAGGAACAAAGTTGAGTTTAAAAGTTTAACCATGGTAAAAAAAAAAGAGTTTAACTACACTTTCAAAAGCTCTACCATGGTTAAAAGCTTAGCTGGATTGATTCTCTTAACCTCTCGCTCAACCAATAACGATGGTTTAAATTAGGTAGATCATATGTGTATGTCAAATGTGCAGTATTTATTTATTTAACCATTTTACTATTATCAAGCTTTTTGGTTAAGGATGGTTAAATTACTTGAACTTTCAAGACATGCTTGGATACTCCATGTGAGTTAACATTGATTCAACATTACGTCATAGGCCGTGTGATTTGAAAGACCATATGATATCATCAATACACAGAAACATATTGCTCTATTTTTAGACCCTGCGTAATATACCAATATAAATGTATCTAGTTCACTCTAATTTGGCAATATTTTAGAGATGTTTGTTCTATATATTGGCGTAACTCGCGCACATACATCACCCTATCCAGGCATGTTTGTGTATTCAGACACCTTTTATTACCTTATCTTCATTTCGACAGACTAAGAGTGATGATTTTCATATTGTATACATTAGTTCCCTAACAAAAGTGAGAATGTAGAGTGAGTAACGAAGCGATTTCTGGAGTACAGGATTTTTAAATATCAATGCGCTTCTAAACAGGAAAGACTAGTTAAAAGAATTCAGAATCTTTCTGTAAGCTAAGAGCTAAGAATCTTAATTCTCATCCACTCTTATGTGCACCCATCTTTCATCTTTCAAGTTGTCCCATTGTTTCCAAATATTTGCTATCAAGGCATCTGAGATTAAAACAAAGTCACCACTTGACTAGCATAGAAATTCTTGATGACTTGATGTTTAAATTATTAGACATGCATTTTGATTTTCATCACTAAATATAGATGTGATGTTTGCACTGCCACTTGGGTTGTCTCCACTGTGATAAGAGTACTTTGATGGATATTTGACATATTCATATTTTGTGACATAAGGTGATGGTTTGTACACACTACAGTACCTGTATGGAATACACATTGAAGGGGATGCCTCATTTAAATATATTATAGGGTTAAACTAACTTTTGGTCCTTGTAGTTTCCTCCAATTTGGGTTTTAGTCCCTAAAGTTTGAAACAGAAGGTTTTTGTCCCTTAAGTTTGCCCCGTTTAAAACAATTAGTCCTTATAGTTTTAAAAGGACCTAACAGTGTTAATTTTTGCTTATGTGTCACTAACACCGTTAATTTTGCTGATATGACTTGCTGAATAGACATTATGACCTAGAAATACGTTGTTTTGAAAATTAAAAAAAAATACCATAACCATTGCAGCATTGCGAGACATTGGGTTAGACACGTGAGGGGTTGGAGCATGACTTTTCAGCGATTGGCCTCAGCAGGTTTATGAATGATCGTTTTTGACGGAGTTGATGTGCAGCGATTATGTTCGAATGAGTTAATGGATGACTAGGTTCAATGGAGTTTATTTGCGGCAGCCGGTTCGGCGTAGTTCATTAGCGGCAACGGAGAAGTTAGATGGATGCAGGAGATGGGCTGGATGTCTCTGCCATGGCTGAACTGATTTTTATGATGTTTGTAATGTTTCTTAGTTTATTGTATCTGCTCTAAATCCTTATGTTGGTGGGGAGAAAAAATCCGAAAGGTGATTTATGGGGCGCACCAAGCACAACTGAAAGAAAAAGCAATTATGCTCTCACCCTTGGCTTTAAACCGTTCTTAAAATTGATATTATACGTTGATAATTTGGGGGCAAGTGTTGCTAAAATTTGTGCAAGAATCAACCCCATGCGTGATATGCAGTTTGTAATTTAAGGGGTTTTTTTTTCTTTTCTTTTGTTTTTAAATTTCAAAATAATCATGTTTCCACTTCAGCAATCCATATCAGATCATTATTCCCATGTAATCTGATCTAGTCATCGGCCATATCAGTAAAACTAACGAAATTAGTGACACATCAGCAAAAATTAACACTGTTAGGTCCTTTTAAAACTATAGGGATTAATTGTTTTAAACGGGGCAAACTTGAGGGACTAAAACCTCCTGTTTCAAACTTCAGGGACTAAAACCCAAATTGGAGGAAACTATAAGGACCAAAAGTTGGTTTAACCCTATATTATACTATTACAGTATTTATCGAAATCAAATTAATTAGCATAATATGATGGATATTGGTGTATGTCATAAACCTCTCGTGCATCTTTTGTTCCTAGGATGTTTTCTAACTTTGGAATTGCATTGTTATATGTAGTTGTGGTTTCCTCAGGTGGTGATGGTGATGTTGTATCTTCTTGTGGTTCTGCAGGTGGCAGTGTTTCATCTAGTAAAACCTCTATCATCAGTTCAACAACCGGATCAGAAGCTGGTGCAAGTCTAGGTTTGTTGGTTTGGATATTCCAATTTGTTAGTATTGGCTATCATCCAAGAAGGGTGGATTAGGTGTTAAAATAAAAAAACTGAAAAATCTTTTCAAAATCACAATAAGCAATGGTTAAACTCTTTTTCTATTTTCACTAAGAATAGTTTAAACCATGAAATCCACTATGAAATATGCAAGTTAAATACGCTGGCAAATATGAGAGTTAATGGAAGAGAAAATGCAAACAATGATTTATCCTAGTCTGGTATATTCCTTTGACCTATATCCAATCCCCAGGCTCTACCTGAGATTTTCAATCCACTACCTTCTTATTTAAATCGGTCATAAAAGAAGCCTGTACAATCCCACAAGTTTAGCCAGGCACTTGTAAAGCCTTTTCTCCCTCAAGTTTAATCTAGGCACTTGAGAGCCACTCCCCCTTACAACATGAAAGCATAGAATCTGTTTCCCACTTAAGATCCCCAATCTTGAGTATCACTCTCTATGATAGAATGATTACAATGAAAGCTTACTTCTCTTTACGAAGTGGATTTTGTTGCTCATTGAGGTACAAGAAGATACATGATGAAATAATAATTTTAGAGCTTCATAATTTTAGTATTGTGTGCACTAGCTCTTCTTCTATCATTTATTCATCATATCATCTCTTCATCTCTCTTTATTTCTTTGCTCACTTGAGCACTCAGAGAGAAAACATAGTAGAAGTCTTGGAAGCTTTTTGAATTCTGTTTACAGTACACTTGACTTCTCTCCCCATGCTTTCAATTGCTATTTCAAATGATTATATAGGGTCTGATAGATTTTTGTCTGTTGTAGCTCGGTAATTCTGGCCGTTGAGAGAGATAAAGGAATTAGAGTGATTTAACGATGATCAATGGTTGAGATTACCCCTTTTTTGTCTGATAGTGGAATTAGAGTGATTATATAGGGTCTAATATATTTTCAGTTGCTATTTGTCCAGAATGTATTTGTAACGGCTCTCTGTGTTCTTTACTCTGTGTTTTACTTGGCTTATATGTCCCATGGAACTTTCCTAAAATGTGCCATGTAAAAACTCCAAAAATTTACAGTTGGTTAAACATAGGAAGAGTAAGCAAATATGAACTTTTAGATTAGGCTATCAATGGCTCTCTTATCCATCGATGGCTCTCTGTGCTTTCTAGTTGATTAGGAATCAAGCATTATGTTTTCATTCACAGTTTCATATACAGTACTCGATGGAATCATTAGTACTCATTGAAAGTGGCAATCGCACAAGAGGGGGGGTGAATTGTACTATTTTAAAAATCTAGGAATAATTAAAATAACACAGCCTTTATACTGGTTCGGTCAACACTGCCTACGTCCAGTTCTCCAACACTCAGTTGGGTTCCACTAACCACAGGTTTTACGAACACAGGTTCACCTGTCAACCTTTACAGAGTTTTAGAATCTCTCTAAACACTCCCCCTTACTACCTGTAAGGCAATATCCCTGTTCTAAAGCACCAAGCTTTCAGAACAACCTCAAACAGTAGAGGATTTCAATAAATGTGTTCACTTAATGAACAGATTTTGATAAACACTTAAGTACAGATAAAATCTCTAATAAATACAGAGAGCAGAGAGCAATGAATGAACTTGTAAGTATTCTTGTTTTTCGTCTCTTACTCAATAAATGCTTAAGTTCTGTATTTATATCTCTTTTCAGATTTTGCCCTAACATTCAATCTTCAAGAAGCCGTTTGAATTTAGTCGTTGGGAGCTCATAGCCGTTGGCATTTAATGCAGCTTCTTCATCGGGCTTAACTCTCTGCTCTAGCTTCAACTACTTCTTGCGTAGGGTAAGCTAGGAGAGAGATCGACTCAGAGTTCTGTGCATCCGTACAAGTTGTACTTTCTGGCAGCTTTTTCATTAGCGCTAACTTGGTCTGCTATCGCTAATCTCATAGAGTGAATTCTGCACTTAAGCTGTTAGCTAACCAAATAATCATATATTGCACAGAAGACGCTATCGCAAGCTTAATCCATTAGCTCAGTGAGATAAAGACAATATAAGGTATTTCAGAGCTTTTCATATTGATAAGAAGATGTATAATCGATAGCATATTCTCTTGGATCAGAAAGCATTATATCAGCATAGAATTTTCTATTGATTGCTAATCCATTATCGCTATTATCTTTAAGGATACTATTATCTAAGCATTCAGAGATATTTCCAGGTATCCTACTATCGATAGACAAGCATGATAGCGCTAGAATCATGTTAGCTCATTTGACTCATTTGCACTGAGGCATTAGCTATCTGAATGATATATTATCTGAAGTACTTTTGTTATCGATAGCTTAACCTGTTACCGCTAGCTAATTTCTTTTGCTCAAGGACTTGGTTTATTTTTCTGCTAGCTGAGTTATCAATGAGCTTCTAGTGATGGATTCTTTCTTTATCGATAGAGAATGACTTAGCGATTTGATATCAACCTTATTATTGCTAAGTCTTCACTTGCTATTCTTTTCTGTCTATTAGCTATTGAGATTCACTTAGCGATGGAGATATTTATTCTTTATTGATCTTGCTAAGTTATCATCTTTGATGGATCTTTATTCTTGCAAAGGTGATCTGTTACCTGGCAGATTTTTCACGATTAAATCAGAGGTAACTTTCACTTATGTTTTCTCAGGGTCAGTCTTCATCAAAACTTAAGATTTCTAACATTCTCCCCCTTTTTGATGATGACAAAACATAAGTAAATATACAAAAGCAAGTTCAGAACATAATCATTTATATCAGCATAAGCATATTTCAAGGCTTGCATATCAGAACTTGAATAACAATAAATTTTGTACAGAACATTTGATTTAGGCATATTCAGAACACAGTACATCTTGCAAAAAGAAACGCTTAAAAACATAATCTATCTATTAATGCTTGATGCAAATAAGGGAGGTTTCAGGAAGTAGGCTTTTGACTCGATCTTCCTAATAATAGACTTTGCTTGAACCATTTCTCCCCCTTTTTGTCATCATTTGTTGGAGAGAAATGATTTAACCCACCAAACCCTGGACGAATAGTACCCCTGAACCGATACTAAAAGCAGCAGATTAATCTTGGACAGGAGTCGCTTTGTCTTCCTCGAAAGGTTTGGTCGCCCTGGTTAGGGTTTTTCCATATGCGAGGAGAGCGATTTGAACTTTGAAGGATATTTCTTTGGAGAATGACACAGCTTTCTAGATTTTGGAACACTTGCTAGCGGATTGAGAAGAGGGTTTAGCGCTAGAGGTTTCCTTATCACCACTCATTTTTGGAATCTTGGCTCTGCCCATTTCTGGGATTAGGGTTTTGAGAGAAGGGAGGCTCGAGATTTCAGAGAGATTTAAGAAGATGAAGAGACTCTCAGGGTGATTAATGAATGCAAAATGCAAATGACCTGCTTTTATAAAGTTTAGAAATTACCATAAATAATATAATATTCGCTGACGTTTCGCATTCTGAGACTGTCAAGTGATTTGCTATCACTAATATGAGCAGTTATCGCTAGCAGGCATGATTCCACGCTGAGTAAATGACTTAGCTTTTCACTTACTCCTTCCAAGTTTTACCTATCGATAGCTGACTTTGCTATCGATAACTCTTTAGGCTAGCGATGACAATCTTAGCTCAACCTTAGCTCTTTTTCTGCATATACTAGCAATAGTGAAATTCACTATCGATTGGTCAGTCCTGCAAAAACTTAAGATTTGGCACTCCGATGCCTAAGTTAGCAATATAATTCATATGAATAATTAAGAGAATAAATCAGGAATTTATAATAGTATTCACAATTCATTTGGATTTACCATTCCTAGCTCTCTTCTGATATAAAGAAATTGATCAGGCTCAAGAGGCTTGGTGAATATATCAGCAAGTTGCAGATGAGTTGATATAAATTCCACTTTGACATCCTTCTTCTGAATATGATCTCTCAAGAAGTGATGTCTTACATCAATATGCTTGGTTCTGGAATGTTGAACTGGATTCTTGGCCAAGCTTATTGTGCTGGTGTTGTCACAGAGAATGGGTACTTCTGATAAGTCCAAACCCAGATCTCTTAGATGCTGCCTAAGCCATAATACTTGAGTACAACAACTTGCTGCTGCAATGTATTCTGCCTCTGTGGATGAAAGAGAAACACAATTTTGCTTCTTGCTTGCCCAAGTGATTAAACAGTTTCCAAGAAATTGACATTGTCCACTTGTGCTTTTTCTATCTGATTTATAACCTGCATGGTCAGAGTCAGAATAGGCAAGAAGGTACTCTTGAGTTCCCTTGGGATACCACAGCCCAAGCTCTTGAGTCCCTTGCAAATAATGCAAAATCCTTTTTACATTTGTTAGATGAGATTCTTTAGGATTTGCTTGATATCTAGCGCATACTCCTACACTAAATTGGATGTCAGGTCTACTAGCAGTTAAATAAAGTAAAGAACCAATGATTCCTCTATAATGTGATTGATTTACTTCTTTGCCGGGAGCATTTGCATCTAACTTGGCAGAGGTACTCATGGGAGTGTCCCCTTCTTTGGATAAATCCATCCCAAATTTGTTAAGAATTTCTTTACAATATTTGGTTTGGGATATGAAGATGCCATCCTTCTTTTGCTTTATTTGCAGACATACGAAGAATGTTAATTCTCCCATCATGGACATTTCAAACTCTCCCTGCATTGTCTTAGCAAAATCCTCACACAGAGAGTCATTAGTTGCACCCAAAATAATGTCATCAACATAAATTTGAACTATAAGCATATGATTATTTTTGTGCATGATGAATAATGTAGTATCTGATTTTCTTCTAGAAAATCCTTTTTCAAGCAGAAAAGTGCTAAGTCTCTCACACCAAGCTCTTGGTGCTTGTTTGAGACCATACAGAGCCTTCTTAAGTTTGAAAACATGGTCAGGCTTAGAATTTTCTTCGAAACCAGGAGGTTGTTCTACATACACCTCTTCTTTAATATAGCCATTAAGAAAAGCACTCTTAACATCCATTTGATAAAGTTTAAAATTTTTGATGGATGCAAAGGCTAAAAGAATCCTTATTGCTTCAAGTCTTGCGACTGGAGCAAAAGTTTCCTCATAATCAATGCCTTCTTCTTGGTTATATCCTTTGGCAACCAATCTGGCTTTATTTTTCACAATTTGTCCAACTTCATCAAGTTTGTTTTTGTAAACCAATTTAGTACCAATAATAGGATGATCTTTTGGTCTAGGTACTAAATCCCAAACTTGATTTCTTTTGAATTGATTAAGTTCTTCCTGCATTGCTATTATCCAGTCATATTCAGCAAGAGCTTCATCAATACAAGTTGGTTCAATTTGAGAAAGAAAGCAAGAGAATTCCACTTCATTTTGAAGTTGCCTTCTTGTTTTAACTCCTTTTGAAATTTCTCCAATAATCTGTTCAGGAGGATTATTTTTAAGATGTCTAATGGAATATTGAGGCTCATTAGCTTCATCTAGATCATCTTCAGCTTTATCCTGATTATTTTCAACATTGTTTTCAGGATTTGCTATCGATGGCTGATGTGCTATCGATAGAGGCTGTTTTAAAAACTTTGAAAAATCTTCATCCTCACCAACAGATTGTTGTTTTTCTTGAGGAGTTTCATCAAATACTACATGTACAGATTCTTCAACAATTCGAGTTCTTTTATTATAAACTCTATATGCTCTACTTCTATTTGAATATCCAATGAATATGCCAATATCAGATTTAGGATCCAATTTACCTAAATTTATCTTTCCATTGTTGTGGATGTAGCATTTTGATCCAAAAATCCTCAGGTGACTGATATTAGGCTTCTTTCCCTTGTAGAGCTCATATGAAGTCTTTTCCATCCCCTTTCTGATGTAGGCTCTGTTAGAAATGTAGCAAGCTGTACTCATAGCATCTGCCCAAAATATTTGAGGCACTTGTTTCTCGTTCAGCATGCTTCTAGCCATTTCTGTGAGCACTCTGTTCTTTCTCTCTACAACACCCATTTTGTTGAGGAGTACGAGGGGCAGAGAAGTTATGATCAATTCCATTCTCATCACACAGCTCCATGAACTCTTTGTTCTCAAATTCTCCCCAATGGTCAGTCCTGATTACTATGATCTTTGTGCTTTTCTCATTCTGCAATTTCTTAGCAAGCACACAAAAAGCATCAAAAGTTTCATGCTTAGAGGAAAGAAACATAGTCCAGGTAAATCTTGAGTAGTCATCCACAACTACAAGAGTGTATAGGCTTCCTCCTAGACTTTTCACTCTTGCTGGCCCAACTAGATCCATGTGAATTAGTTCCAATGGCCTACTAGTGGAGACTGTCTTCTTGATTTTAAAAGAGGACTTTGTTTGTTTACCTCTTTGACAGGATTCACAAATTAAATCATGCTTTGATTTAAAACTGGGAATTCCTATGACTAACTCCTTCTTAGCTAATTTATTTAGCTGAGAAAACTTCACATGAGCTAATCTTTTATGCCATAACCAGCAATTTTCATCATTTGAAATAAAGCATTTTTCTTCAAGCTGTTGGCATAAATCCAAAGAATATAAGTTTCCATTTCTATTTCCTTTTATCTTATACTTCAGACTGGATTTATTTATATCTAAATCATTCTTATCAACAATAAGACATTCATTTGAATCAAAAATTACCCAGTTACCATGGTCTGCGCTTTGGCTAACACTTAGGAGGTTGTGGCAGAGACCATCCACCAGGTAGACATCCTTGACTGGACCTACTTCACCCACTCCAGTGATTTTTCCACTTTGGTTCCCACCAAAGCTAACTTTAGCTCCATCTTTCATCACCAGATTGTTGATTTTGTCCTTGTCACCAGTCATGTGTCTTGAGCATCCACTATCAATATACCATTTCCCTTTACTGGATGCTTTAAGACATACCTGCACAAACTACACAGATTTAGGTACCCAAACTTTCTTGGGTCCTTTAAAGTTAGTCTTGTGCTCTAAGTTTGTAAAAACCTTAGGCACACGAGTTCCTTTAGGAACCCACTTGTAAGAGTTATTAACCCCATATTTTCTATGATTACAGATGGACTGGGTATGACCTTTCTTATTACAATAATTGCAAAAACTATATGGTGAAGAATTTTCAGAAGATTTTCTAAAATATTTCATGTATGACTTCACCTTTGGTTCAACCCATCTTTTTGAAAACTTTTGTTTAGGCTCATAGCCAATACCTGTTCTATCTCTAAAAACTTCTTGATTGCTTAAAATCACATTTAAAGTTTCTGAGCCTTTTGTAAATTTTTCTAAAACATGCGAAAGTTTTTTCCTTTTCCTTCAATAATTTTTCACAATTGGAGCAATTTTCAGAAATTGAAGGAATTGTTATCGATAGAGGCTCAGCTATCGATAGTTCTTGTCTAGGAGCTTGCGATAGCTCTTCTTCTATCGCTAGAGAAGAAGAAACTTTCTGTAAAGAGGGGTTTTTCTGGAGATCTTTATTTTCTCTTCTTAATCTGACTACTTCTTTAGCTAGTTTCATTAATTCTATGTGCATTTCATCATATAAGCTTTGAAGTTCAGAATAAGAAGGTTCAGAGTCAGATACCTCAGAATCACTTTGCTCTTCTTGGGTAACAAGGCAGAGGTTGGCGCATTCCTCACTATCGATAGCTTCTTCATCAGAACTATCACCCCAGATGGATGACACATAAGCCTTTTTCTTTCCATAGATCTTCTTTTTCTCCTTCTCCTTTAATCTTTGAAGGCTGGGACACTCAGCTCTGAAGTGACCAGGCTTCTTGCATTCGAAACATACAGGAGTTTTGTCTTTCTGGGAGTCTTTGAAGCTAGGGCCACTCCTCTGAAATCTTTCTCTTCTTCTGAAGAACTTTTTAAATTTTCTGGCCATAAGAGCTATGTCCTCCTCATCAAGATCTTCCTCATCATTGTCAATTTCATCCTTTTCTAAAGCAGCAAGAGCAAGTGACTTTTTCTTGGAATTTCCTTGTGTTTCCCTTTGAGCTATCAGGGTAGGCTCATACTCAGCAAGGCTGCCAAACAGGGCAGTGATGGATTTTGTTGATTCTCCTTGCATTTCTTGAATGGCTGTTACTTTCATGAGCCAGTCTCCCTTCAGAACTTTCAGGATTTTGTTGACCTGCTCTTTCTCCGTAATTTTTCTCCCCAGAGCAGCAAGATTATTGATGAGATGGGTGAATCTGATCTCCAGATCTCCTATCTTCTCACCCTCAGACATTTCAAACTTGTGGAACTCTTCCACCAGCATTTCTACACGCCTATCTTTCACTCCAGAAGTCCCTTCATGAGCAATTTGTAGTACTTCCCACATTTCTTTAGCTGAGTCAAGGTGACTCACTCTAAAGAACTCTGTTTGACTAAGAGCACTCTGTATCATGAGGATTGCTTTTCTATTTAATTCCAGATTAGCAATGTCCTCCTCTGTGTATTCATCCTCAGCCTTTGGGATGCCCATGGGATCTTTAGGAACAATATCTCCTTCTTCAATAATTTTCCAGAGCTTGTACCCGTTGGCTTTGATGTAGATTTTCATCTTTAACTTCCAGAAAGTATAATGCTTCCCATCAAATCCAGGAGGCTTATTTATGGAGCTTCCTTCAGGGAGGATATTTTCAAGCGATGCCATTTAGATCTTTGCTTCTCAGATTCGTTGGAATCTTAAAAACAGAGAAGACCTGCTCTGATACCAATTGAAAGTGGCAATCGCACAAGAGGGGGGTGAATTGTGCTATTTTAAAAATCTAGGAATAATTAAAATAACACAGCCTTTATACTGGTTCGGCCAACACTGCCTACGTCCAGTTCTCCAACACTCAGTTGGGTTCCACTAACCACAGGTTTTACGAACACAGGTTCACCTGTCAACCTTTACAGAGTTTTAGAATCTCTCTAAACACTCCCCCTTACTACCTGTAAGGCAATATCCCTGTTCTAAAGCACCAAGCTTTCAGAACAACCTCAAACAGTAGAGGATTTCAATAAATGTGTTCACTTAATGAACAGATTTTGATAAACACTTAAGTACAGATAAAATCTCTAATAAATACAGAGAGCAGAGAGCAATGAATGAACTTGTAAGTATTCTTGTTTTTCGTCTCTTACTCAATAAATGCTTAAGTTCTGTATTTATATCTCTTTTCAGATTTTGCCCTAACATTCAATCTTCAAGAAGCCGTTTGAATTTAGTCGTTGGGAGCTCATAGCCGTTGGCATTTAATGCAGCTTCTTCATCGGGCTTAACTCTCTGCTCTAGCTTCAACTACTTCTTGCGTAGGGTAAGCTAGGAGAGAGATCGACTCAGAGTTCTGTGCATCCGTACAAGTTGTACTTTCTGGCAGCTTTTTCATTAGCGCTAACTTGGTCTGCTATCGCTAATCTCATAGAGTGAATTCTGCACTTAAGCTGTTAGCTAACCAAATAATCATATATTGCACAGAAGACGCTATCGCAAGCTTAATCCATTAGCTCAGTGAGATAAAGACAATATAAGGTATTTCAGAGCTTTTCATATTGATAAGAAGATGTATAATCGATAGCATATTCTCTTGGATCAGAAAGCATTATATCAGCATAGAATTTTCTATTGATTGCTAATCCATTATCGCTATTATCTTTAAGGATACTATTATCTAAGCATTCAGAGATATTTCCAGGTATCCTACTATCGATAGACAAGCATGATAGCGCTAGAATCATGTTAGCTCATTTGACTCATTTGCACTGAGGCATTAGCTATCTGAATGATATATTATCTGAAGTACTTTTGTTATCGATAGCTTAACCTGTTACCGCTAGCTAATTTCTTTTGCTCAAGGACTTGGTTTATTTTTCTGCTAGCTGAGTTATCAATGAGCTTCTAGCGATGGATTCTTTCTTTATCGATAGAGAATGACTTAGCGATTTGATATCAACCTTATTATTGCTAAGTCTTCACTTGCTATTCTTTTCTGTCTATTAGCTATTGAGATTCACTTAGCGATGGAGATATTTATTCTTTATTGATCTTGCTAAGTTATCATCTTTGATGGATCTTTATTCTTACAAAGGTGATCTGTTACCTGGCAGATTTTTCACGATTAATTCAGAGGTAACTTTCACTTATGTTTTCTCAGGGTCAATCTTCATCAAAACTTAAGATTTCTAACACTCATTTAAATTCTAGGTTCAACACTCGATGGATACTTCTCCAATCGATGGTAGGAAAATTGCTCGATGGATCTTAGAGTTATGAAATATTTATAACTTAAGATGCTCATTGATTGATTAATTGAACATCGATTGTTTCTCAACACTCAATGACAGGGAATGGTGCTCGAGCATTCTCTCTTAAGTATAGGCTTTGAAAAATATCATGAAAATTGATTGAGTTCAAAATTTGAACATTTTTCTTTGAAGAAAATCAAAACTCTATGTGTGCTCTGAGGCCCATGGATGGTTGGTGCCTTGCAAAACTTTGTATGTGCTCTGAGTGCCATTGATGGTTGAAGCCTTGGAATGCTCGATGGTTGATATGGCTATCGATGATTGGCCAACACTTGATGGTTGGTATGCCCATCAATGGATGGTTGACCAACACTCTGTGTGTGCTCTATGTGCCATTGAAGGAACTCAGTCAAAGTCCATGGATGATTGATTAATGTTCAAAGTCCAAAATCTATTTAAAGAGAAATTTTAAAAAATCAAAAAATCTCTAAATTTAACTCTAGATTTAGCATATAATATATCCATAGAAGCTATCTGAATCTACTTTTGAATGAAGAAGGAATCATTGCCAAAATCTTTGTGGTTCAAACGTTATAGTCAAAATTGTGACTGTCAAACTCATGCACAATGTTCATTCACTAGGCAAACTTTAAAAAAATCATATCTCCTTTATTTTAAATGCTTTGAGAGTGAAACTTGTGTCCATATAACGGGTATGAAGTCTTATTTCACATGGAATAAGTTTCATCCCAATCGGATTTGTATTTTGAGAGATATGATGTAAAAGATGACTGCCTGTCTGATGTGTGATGAGAATATTTTGAAATTCACATCTCCTTTAATATAAATGATTTGAGTGTGATATTTCTTTCTATCAATTTTTTTGGAAGTCTAGTTTCATAGAAAACAAGTTTCACCTCAATTAGATTTGTATTCTATGAGATATGTGCAAAATACTAGACCTAAGTCAGCTTGGACGAAAAACAGTCTAATAAATTGATTTTTGATTTTCCCATTTAATCATTCAAATCTTCTTCAATCTCTATTCTTATTTTTCTTGATCATTCTCCATAAAAAAGAATAATAGCTTCATTATTTCTATAACTATTCTATAAAAGATATTAACATAAAATAATAGTTAGTCAAAGTAGGAGATAAACACTTCATACAAACTTTTTGCTCATTATATTTAAATCTATATTTGACATCATCAAAACTAATCATATCTAACACAGTTCCACTGGTTCAACAAGGGAACAAATGGTGGCACTCTTCCTTGTCTTCTTGATAGATTTGGCAATCTTTTCTTGATCTATCCTTCTAACAACTGCAATTTCTGTTGAGGGAAGTCGATATCGAGATGATATATACCTAGTTAATGGTAAACTTTATCATATATATATATGGTTAGGTCATGTTGGCTAAGTCATTTATATAGCAGAATGATTTAGAAGATAAAAAATATGTTCTCACATGCTTACCATTAATGCCACTGAGTGATTTCTTTATCTTATTCACACACCGATTACAATCCATCTGGACCTATATCTCTGTGACTTGAGGCTTTATCATTTGATGATGGAACAATGAGACTTAGATGTATAAGAATTCTTTGTGAAGCTATGCAAAATTTGCAAGAACTAAGAAATGTGTCAATGGCTAAAGAATCTAATAGTGAGTGTCATCTATTTGTAGATGGTAAGGGGGAATATGTTAAAGGCAAAAAAGGAGTGGAGACTAAAAAAGAATCTCTTTTTGAAGAGAGAAAGAACTGTTGTAGCTTGATTGGTCCATGGAATTCATTTTCTTAAGTTTAGATTTGGCAATGTGATAATAATGGGATTGTTGATGAGTTTCTGTAATTCTACAATGAGAAGAATTTTACTTTTAAGAAGGAGGCCATTTAACAATGAAGAGATCTTTAAGAGTTAGGGTATGATCCAAAACTGACCAGTGTATTCAAAAGGATCAATGTAGCCTTTGTAGTTGAAGGATATCCACTCTCCAGGAATCACTACTCATGATTTTTATTATCATGCATTAAACAAAAATTGTAGGATCACTTTGTGAAATGAGTTCACATTTAACACTTTCTCAACCATTTATTTATTAGAAAGAAAAAACAATATATCTTAGAATTCCTTTAAGAGCCAAAGAGTTATAAATGCAATATATATACTTATATATAACATAAAACATGTGTAAACAATAATCTTATTCTATGTTTCATGGTTCCCATCAAACTCCATACACATCATAATTTGTGAATAAAATAATTTACTGTCAATTTTATATTTTTTATCTATCTAATTCATAATTGTAATTGATTAATATTAATGATTATTATGCTTGCACTTGAGTCATTTGGTAAATTCTGGATGCTGACAATTGTGTCCTAGTTAGAAAGTCAACATTCAATTAAATCTAAAAAGAATACACACACCTAGCATGACTTGTTAATGTAATACTTAATTGAATGGCTGATATTGATTTTAAATGTAACACATATATGAATTTTTCTCAAATTAGTCTTCTTAATATTTCCTCAATAATAATCAAGTAAGAGGGGGATTGAGAAACTTAAGGAAGATTATTAGAGTGTTAAAGTAAAAATATATCATATCAACTTATTTAACTTACTTCTTCAATCAAATATAATTAGTAAATTAGGCCTTACATTTAATATTAGAGGAGCATAAACATAGTTGTAAATGTTGTGCACTTCTTTTAAGAAAAAGAAGAGATGCCTAACGTCTACCCCAAAACATATAATCTTGAGCAAAAGATGTTAGTACATCATATGTGATATGATAAGTCAGATTCATACAAAATGTAAACAAAGAAGGGACACTCAATAATGTTATAATATAATGAGGCAGTATGGAGTATTGGTTTTAAGATCACAACATTTTTAACTTATTTGCTTGTGATTAGTCAGACCACAAGTGCATTACTGACTAGGTTTATATAAGAATTTCTTCATATGAGAAGGGTGGGGGAGTGTTTTGTTTTCTCTCCTTTGGTTTAAAAAGGGGTTCTCACCTCCAAATTAGGGTTTTTAGGAGGGAGATGAGAGGGAAATAAATCTTGTTGGCTAAATTATCCTTCACTTATTTTGAAAATCCCAAAACTACCATCGACCTTATATAAATTTATATTTTATCTATCTCTTCTCTCTTAAACAAAATACTACTATTGTCTTAAATATGTAAACTATAGTTGTATTGGTCTTCAATAAAATTTTTCATTCTTCTTTGAATTAATTTGTTTAACCTGTAATTTGATATACATTCTAATGTTATATCTGAATATTTTATAGAAATCATGTTATGACATTATGTTATATTTATTTCCTTTAAGTAAGTTAATTATCTTAATTCCTTATTCTACCCAAATTAATCAAGTGTTTCTAACTACAAGTAAATTTTACCAATGAATAGAATTCAATGCATGATTCATTATGTATAAAATTTCATTATCTACATTTCAGTATGCATTGATAAGTTATAATATTGATATATGGGTAAAGGTGCAAATTTACCAATGAACAATTACCCGAAGAGAGTCTAGCACAAAAAAGTGTTTTGTGATGCTTAACTACCAAAAAAGTTTTAAAAATGGTTCAAATTTAGCAAAACCATTATCTATAACCAAACTTTCATTACTTTATCCCCGTGGGTACCACCTGATTTCTTCCTCAAAAAGTAACGACCCTTTGCTTATATATGATGATTTTGTTAAATTCGCACCATTTTAAAACTTTTTAAGTGTTTAAGCACTACAAAAAAGTTTTTTGTGCTAGATGTTCATCGTGATAAATGTCATTGGTAAATTTGCACCATTGCCCATTAATTGATTCTTCAAAATGTTTACTACTATAAGGTGAAAATATTGACAATCTTAAAACAAGAAAATAATAATTAATAAATTTTAATATAATAACTATTTTCAATGATAAATCCTAAGAAACTAATAATTAATAAGTTATAGTGTTACTATTTTTTAATGATAAAACAAAGACAAAAACAATGAATAAAAAATAACTCCTCTTCATGAAAAACCTTGTAATATAGTTGTATGATATCTCCCATTAGCAAGTTACAGGTTTGATCATAATCCCAATTGTAACATCATTCATGCCATTAATGTTTGCCCCCATAATTCTAAAAAAGGAAGAAATAGCTCATCTCCCTCTTACATTAGATCTCACAGCATGAAGATGAAGAGCATGGAGAGGTAGCGACCCTACCCTACAATTAGAAGAGCAAACAAAAATTGTGTTAGATACACTACAAAATACAAATGCTCCTAAAATTGTTTTGTATTATGAATATTGAAGAGCATAATAGTGACAATTCTTAGCGAAGCCTAATCAAGAGAAAAACATTATGATAGTGACAATTCTTAGCGAAGCCTAATCAAGAGAAAAACATTATGAGACAAAGGATGAGAATGGAATAATATGTAGAATGGATAAAAACAAAAACAAAAATAAAAACAAAATGAAATGTGGAGGGAGATATAAGTAAACAATGTTTTTGAGGGAGGAGTGTGGTAATTTAGTTTGTTAAGGTTTGGAGTCATGATTCTTTACATTCCTCCATTCCCATGGATTCATTAGAAACACTAAATTTCCCGTGACAATATGTTTCACGGTATCTTCCAAAAGGATCTAGGTTTACATTGTCCCCTTATTTTTTTTAACTTCTAATTTTTTTATTGTTAGATTCTACCTAAAAAGGTGACATTTTGACATTTTATACAAAAAGAGACTTTAAAATTTCACACTGTTCATGTAGAATCTCTTGATGAAAAGAAACAAGGGAAAATTTGAGAAGTGGAAGAAAATTAGGGGTAGAGAAAATCAATGGGTTAAAGTTATATTTTACCATAGAAGTTTTTGTCATTTATCCTTAAAATATAACAGGACAATGTCAATTATTTAAACAATAACTGTAAATTTTCTAATAGAAAGTAGCTATATTGCTACGTTTTGAAACTTTCAAAGTAATTTTCAACCTAAAAAAAACTTGATACTATTGCTCTGATATTCTAAGCAAGATAGTTAACTACAAAGAAGTCTCAATGAGTTGTCAGCAGTGTTTTTCACTTGTTAATAGTAACATTTTCACATGTAAATGTTATTATTAAGAACTCATTGGGACTTTTTTTATATTAATTCTCTTACTTGGGATTTCAATGCAATTGTCCCAAGAAACTTTTGGGGCAAAATAGCTTCGGAGCAAAAACTTTTAAGACAAAATAGACCACTAACCCGAAATTAAACCCCAATCATTTCCAAAACTACTTGGTTTTATGGGTTGAATATTGAATAATATTCAAGTAAGTTGAAAAAAAATAAACAAGGGAAGAGAAACATATTAGATGTGATGGAACAAGGCTTAAGGCACGAGAAGTAAAGTTTCTGTATATTCTATTGCACGCACCGAAAACCCCATAGAATGAAGTCTTTGGCGGAGTTTATGATTATCTGTGTGATGTTCTAGTAGTTCCCCTTTGTCATTCCATTTTGATAATTCTTCGCAACCATCTATTATAAAATAAATTTTGACATATTCATCACCTCTTTTAAACAAATATAAACGACATATTATAATCAATATCACCTTGATGGACAACAGGTACAGAGATCAACTTAGTCCAAAATGACTCCACTCCATATTCTCTCATCACCCATAATTGTACTTCTGTGTTTATTAGACATGTCAAAGCAAGCCAATCTCCAAGTACCCTCAGTTCTGCACAATCTAAGTTTGCATCAATTGGAGGAGTAGGTACCTTCCATAAATCCGTTCTTGGTACACCATATGAAATAACTATAAGTTGAAGTGAAAATTTAGATCCTTCATGATGAGCCTCATAAACTATGAAATTCATGGCATCCTTAAAGATTGTACAACGGTTTCAACGTGGTGTTTGTCATATGGCGATTGAGATCAAGTTTGTCCCATGAACTGCTTCTCATGGAGCGAACTTCAAAAATCTATTAACCTGTTCCATTTGAATATTGACGATGGGGAAGATATGAGAGGCCAATGAAGTAGTTGTTAAGAGATTCATCATAACAAAAGCAAAGGGAGCAGATAATACAGCTTGAGGAGGGAGATGTGAGATGTGTTTTTGTTCCTCAGTTATAGAATTCCACACTAAATATGATATCCTGTATGGAGCAACACAATGCCTCAATAAGAATCAATGATATCAATGTAGGTGTTTGGTTGGTAAGCACGTTAAACATGGTTTAGAGTGGAAAAACCATTATGAAGAGAAGCTTTAATATCTATGATATCATTTCAAGAGCATGCTTTATCTGAAGGATTCGATATGGGTGTTGGGAATGAGTAGATAGTTGAAGAGGCAACTTGGCAAAATTAGGCTTTGAGATTATAGATTTCCATGACTTTCACACATACTTTAAACACACCACATATCTTACGACCAAGCGTAGAAGAATTTCAAGCTTGAGTTCTTTAGGAAGAGTATCCTGGTTGCCTACGCTTTCATTAATCTATGAAGATGCATCATATAGAGAGGAAACACACAAGATTATTTGTTTTGTTCACCAAAAATGGTATCTTTGTTTTAGATGTCGAAAATGCATAATCCTCTCTTCTTATCTTTACAGAATTACATTCAATTACTTGAATGTGTAAGTACTGGCTGTCACCCAAGAGGTGAATTGGGTGATAGAATAAAAACTGAGAAATCTTTACTTTTCAAAATCACAACAAAAGTAATAAGAAAAGCTCTTTAAGATCTTTTTAACTATTCAATGAAAACATCATGAAACATGAAATGCTGAATAAAATGTGTAATTTTGTTATGCTAGAAATATGATGAGAGTTAAGGGAAGAGAGAATGTTAACAACAATTTATCCTAGTTCAGTCTATCCCTTTGACCTACATCCAGTCCCCAGGCTCCACCTGATATTTCAAATCCCTTACCTTCTTGTTTAAATTGGGCACAAGAGAAGCCTTTACAATTCCACAAGTTTAGCCGGGCACTTGTAAAGCCTTTACTCCCTCAAGTTTAATCTAGACACTTGAGAACCACTCCCTCTTACAGCTTATAAGATTACACCCTCTTTTAAGATCCCACTATCTTAAGAGAAATCTCACTTTATATAGACTACAAAGTATTTCTCGTTCACTCAATGAACTGATAATGTTACACACTGAAGTATAGAAGATCTGATTGATCTAAGAGTAGGTAAGGCTTAGAATGCTAAGAGTGAATACGTTCAAGTGTAGCCATCTTTATCTCTTACTTTGAACTTGGGCACCAAATGCTTTTATAGTCTTCTCTTGGATTTCTACCCGTTAAACACTGTTTATAGCCGTTACTTGATCTTTGGTGAGAGATGATTAATCTGATGGAGTGTTGAGATGTAGATGTTCTGTTGATGCATTTTACTCCTTGTACTTGGTTAGCTTTATCTCCTCTATCTTCATTAAATGCAAGAAGCAAATCTTTGCTTCAACGGCTCTTTCTTTGTCTATGTGATTTGAGCTATGTGTCTAAAGATAAATTTCCTAAATAGGTCTGACACACTCTGTGCTAAAACGGCTAAGCATTTGCATTTAAAAGGAAATCCATCGCCAGATCGATTATAAAACCCCAATCGATTAATGCTTCTGTTGTCTGATCGATCACACATAGATTAGGCTTAGATTAGAACCTGCATCACTTGAACATGATATTAGATAAGGCCACGCCTGATCGATCACAAGACATCCCTGATCGATTAGGTGACTATGATCGATTAGTCAACTATATTACTTATGACTGATAGATTGGGCATTGTTCAGTTTAAGGGTAAACTTTAAAAAATCATAACTCTCTCAATTTAACTCCACATTCAGCATATAATATATCCATGGAAAGGTAATTCAATCTAGTTTTCAATGAAGAAATAATCATTGCCAAAATCTTTGAGTTTCAAAAGTTATGATTAAAATCATAACTGTCAAACTCATGCATAATGACAGTTCACTGAGCAAACTTTGAAAATTCATATCTCCCTCACTTTAAAATTTTTAAAGTAAAACTCATGGTCATAAAACAGGTATTACGTCTAGTTTTATATGAAACAAGTTTCATCCCAATTGGATTTGTATTTTAAAAGATATGATCCAAAACATTACTGCTTGTCTGATGCATGACGTAGAAATATTGGGCAGATTGCAAAATTCATAGCTCCTTAGATATAAATCATTTGAGGGTGCAATTTGTGTCCATGAACCATGTTGGGAGTCTAGTTTCATACAAAACAAGGTTCATCTAAATCGGAGTTATATTCTATGAGATATAATCAAAATACTAGACATGGGTTAAACTGAACGAAAAATAGAGTAGCTAATGAACACGTTATGATCGATCACTTGCATATTCTGATCGATCATGTAACACCCCTGATTTTAGAAAATAGAAAATAAGGAGTTATTTAAGGTTTTGGGAATGTTACCAAAATATTAAAAAGCATTGAAAATAAATTTATGTTTACGCATTTTTAATAATTTTAAGGCTTATTTTCTTTATTAATTGAGAAAAAATAGTGACAAGATGAATTTAAATAAGGGAATATTTAGAACATTGGGGTATTTTTTTAGTATTTAAAAAGTCTTATAAATAAATTTGGAAATTAAAGCATATCTAGAGAAATTATTTTAGAGTAAATTCAAACTAATTTAAAAATGGTAATGGTAAATAAAATTACCATTAAGAGGCGAAATGGGAAGGAGGAAATAAAAATAACAATATCTGCCCTTAGTTGTAAATATCTTTAGTTGTAAAAGGAACGGCAAAATGGTACATTACTTACTTAAAATATCTAATTCCTTCGTTCTCTTCTATATACTCCCACATGTCTCTCTCTTCTTCGTCACTATTCTCCCTCTAAACTTGATACTCCCTCTCTCACTCTCCTCCCTCTGTTTCTTCGACATTCCAGCGATGTACGGCGGTGTTTAACGGCGACATAGGTGATTGACGATGGCAAGGAGCTCTGAAACACACCCAACACTCGAAGGAACTTGGGTGAGTCTTCTTGCTTCATTTTCTTCTCTCCTTCCAGTCCGATTGAACGAGTTTGGGGGGGTAGGTCAATTTGAAATTTGAGGTTTTTGAAAGCTTCTAAATTCATAAAAATAAAGCTTAGGCTTCAATTAAGAACTCTTATGAATGATTTTGAGCAATAAAGTAGCATTAGTCATGTTTTCCCAAATTTCTTCTTCCTGTCACTGTTTATCCGACGCCATTTCCTTTGATTTCTGGGTGTGCAACAATTGTAAGCTGAATTAATCGTGATTAGGAGTAAGTTTAAGGGCATATAGTGTGTTGCACGTGTGAATTGTTGCTGGTTTCTGGAAAATCCAAGTATCCTCTTTGCTTTGCCAAATTTTTATCTTGTTTTTTTTATGATCCTATGATCCTATGATCCTATGATTCTCGTTCTTAAGCATGGATGAGAAGACGAAATTAATGCTTGATAGTGTAAGATTAACTTTAGCTTAAGATGAAGTAAATTGCTTGTTCTTTCTTTGCTCATGTTTTGCTGGCCGGCAGTTTCAATGACAAGGGAAGGAGAAAATTTGTAATGTTTAATTGTGTAAGGTTGATTTTAATTATAGATGAAGTAGTTTGTTTGTTTCTTCCCTGATTGTTCTGGTGCTGTTCGACTGAGTCATAGTGACAAGGGGGAGATTTTGTTGATGATTAAATTTGAAATAGAGATTATAGGAATAGAAATGGAATTTAGTTATAATGATGAATGTTGGGTGGTTCACAGGCCCCTGCTCTGTCTTTGAGTCACAATTTTTGAATATGAGTTTCAATTTCTCTAGTTTGGATCCTTGTGTCACTAAAATAAATGTTTGAGATAGAATCTGAAATGTAGAAAGCATAATGGTTCCTTTACGGTGGAGTTCTTGTGAGTATTCAATGGATTTGAAATAAATTGAAATAGGGGAAAATATAATTTGAGTTAACTGGAGTTTAATGTCTTCATTAGGATGGGTAAAAGTGATTTTAATGGTATTGTTTTATTGTGTTGATGTTTTAAGTAACTTAATTTAGTGATGGAAGAACCCTGACTTTTATTGAGGATGTATGTTTTAAAGAGTGTTTGATCTATTTATCATGGTAGTATTATGATAGCTTGATAATTGACTTTAATCTTATTTTTATTTAGTGTACTGCTCTTCCAATAGAATTAAATAAATGGGCATTTAGGAGTTCCGTTTCAAATTGGCTGAGATTCTTGAGTCTTAATATTAATGTGTCCAAACTAATTGAAAGACTCATATGATTGAAAATGCTGCTTTTAAGGTCCTCAAAGGAAAAATAAGTAATTTCATTAGTTAAAGGGTAATTATAGATCCCAAATGTTGACCTAAGGACTGATTTGTAAATTGTCAAGTGATTCTACATTTAATTTAAAGTGGTTTAAGGATTAAAGAAGTGTAGGATTTTTTTGGGAATTACATCATTTTAATTATCAAAGTTTCTAGGAATGTTAAGAAACTAGGAAGAGGTCATTTATACGATAGATAATGGAATAATAGAGGATTATTT
The DNA here is from genome assembly GCA_037074515.1 of Mimosa bimucronata. NCBI lineage: Eukaryota > Viridiplantae > Streptophyta > Magnoliopsida > Fabales > Fabaceae > Mimosa > Mimosa bimucronata. The sequence goes on along the minus strand of CM073438.1, from coordinate 28,767,647 downwards.
ATGATTGAAGGATGTCTGATAATAATTAAGGTTAATGAATTTGAGGAGTTGTTTTAAAGCTCATAAATGATATGAGAGTGATTCAAGTGCTAAAGTATAGTTTAATATGTCTTAAATGTGTTTAGGGTGATTATTGAAAGTTTAATGGGTTTGTTGATTTTTCTGAAATTCTATGAAGGATTAATTGATGTTTGAAGTCTTTAAAGAAGCTAAGTGAGGGGATATGAATTATGATTTTTGGACTCTCCCCTGGATTCCTTTGATTTAGGTTGCAATATTTTGATGCTTATTGAGCTTTGAAAAGATATTCTTGAATTTGCAAGTATATGAGAATGTTAAGGAGAGGGTTGTTTGGTTGTTACTTGAAATTAAGCGCAATATTAGATGTGACATGAGTCTAAGAGTTTCTGCTGGTCTTATGATATCAAGCATTCCAGTATTTGGGAAAAGTGAAGGTTGGAAATAATTAAGGGATAGGATAAATGGAGTTTAGTTCTTATATGAAGATTGAGTTGATATGACTTTGATTATGGGGTTGCCGTTTTGAATTGAAGTTGGAATTTAATGATAACTATTCATTAGAGTTCTCTTATGTTTGACAAATGTTGATGGTGTAAGGTCTAAGTTCCTAAGGGATTAAAGATATATAGATATATACGTTGGAGTTACGGTCTTGGAAGTAGTTTGCATGTCTCTATTATTGTAATTTATGTATTCTGCTGTAAAGTTTACTAGGGATAAGTGAAGGTTTAAACACTTATAGTAGGGACTATCTAGTTGCAGAGTTTAAACAAGTAGTTTGAGGACTTTAATAGAGATTAATGTAGTTGATGAGTGAAGTTTTGATTGATTGAATTCTAAGGTTAAAGGTAAGTTAATCCCTTATCAAACCTTAAAGTAGGATTTCTCAATTATTGAGCTGGTATTTTGGAAGGTTGCTAAAATTATTTATGGTTTGGGTAGAAATGAAGGATATTTAGTTTACAGGACTTTAAATATTGAATTAGGATTTGGGAATGATTTCGAGGTTTATTAACTTATGCTCTGTTATGTATTCAATGCTATGAAGATCTAATTTTGAAAGATGCTAAGGTGGATTATATATATATATATTTATTGGAGATCAAGTCTGAAACTTTGGAAGACATTTTATAAATGACTCTAGATTATTAAATTAATGACATTCAACGAAAAGAAAACAAGAAAGTGGTATAGTTTTATAATTTGTTGTCAGGTAGGGGTTATTGTATACTTTTCCAATTGTCAGAAAATTATTATGGGCTGAAGTTGTTGTTCTAAAGTTCCAAAGAATAAATCTTCTTGAATTAGGTATTAAAAGCTTGAGAATTAGATATAAAAAGGAATGATTAAAACTTCCTTGCATTAAGCAAATGCTTTAAGATGTTGGTACTGTTAGACCTTAATTGAGAATTCCTTGATAAAAACTAATGGTGTTAAGCCTTCCAAGTGTACAAAATCAATAATCATATAGAAGCATCTTTTAAGGCATGTATTAATCAAACATTAAGAATAAGAAAGATTAATTGGAATAGAATACTTATAATTGACAATTTAATCTTGAAGTGTTAAGATAGTTATAGTAAATTATAAATTTACATAGATATATGAGACTTAGGTAGTATTAAGTAAGTTAGGATCCTAGAGAGATGCGAAGTACAAACGTAGAAATATAATATTAATTTACCTTTATTATAAATATGATGTGTAGATAGGCTTTGATGGTGATATAAGTTTATCAAGGCAGCAAGAAAGGAAAAGAGCTGGTTCAGGACTAAGTTCTGGTATTCAGGTAGCAGTTTATCTAAATTCACTAAATTGCATGTATAATTTTGTAATACCTGTTGCATATAAATGGTATGTCTTTTATTCCTATCATGTTTGGAGTACTCCAGGCTTAGGTGGTTCGCTACCCCTTTGCTAGACCAGTTATAGCTTTAAATGTTATAACGAGAAATCCTGCAGGTAGATCCTCCACTAGTTGACGAAGATATCGTTATTAGTGGTTGATAGGTGCAGATCGCACACAGATTAGTAGGATAAATGCTATCATAATTGTAAAGGTTTATAAAATGTATATATGACAATGCATTCATGAAATTTACGATGAATGACAAAAACTGCGGAAATTGCTGTTTCAGAGAAGCTGGGAGAGGGTTAGATAGTTGAGATAAGGTAGGAGTACTGGAAGAAGATGAGACGAAGAACATATGCTATACTATGGTTGTTAAATGTTTTTAGTGATGTTTATCTATGATATAAAATTAAATTATCAAGTTAATAGTGGAAAGCATAGAAAAATGGAAATGTATATGTGTATAAAGAAATACTATAAATAGGGGATAAATACCCTAAGAAGGTTAATGTACTTTTAATTGGTTTATGAACCACTTTGTTTTAGTGAAAGTTTGAAATTATTCCCATTTGTCAGAAAAGCCGATTCAGCAAGAATGAGGCGAGTTGATATTCAGAAAGAAAAAGTTTTAAATTTTTCATATTTTTGGGCTTCTGACAATGAAATAGTGGTTATAATTCAATTAAAATGCTATATTATAGTAGAAAATTTTAGGTGTTACAGATCAAACCCAATGATCGATTAGACGCACTCTTTTATGATTGATTATGAAGTTTTGATCGATTATGATGCTTTGTTAGATCACAAACACTTTGTTATGATCGATTATGCATGGGAACTCATGTTTTGATGATTTGGACTTCATTTGAGTTTCTTTTAGCTCCCAATTGATCATAGAAACTTCTAATATCAAATATAATAACTTGATTCTTGATTTAATCATTCAAGTCTTCTTCATTCTCATTAGTAATCATTCTACATAACCAAAGACTACATTATTACTATCAGGATAATCACACAACATTCAAAGTCGAAATTACACACCTCATACAAACTTTATTGGACATCTCTATTCTTATTCTTTTTATCATTCTCCATAAACAATCATAATAGCTTCAATACATCTATAACTATTCTATACAAGATAGCCACATAAAATAATAGTTAGTCAAAGTAGGAGATAAATACTTCATACAAACTTTTTGCTCATTATATTTAAATTTATATTTGACATCATCAAAACTAATCACATCCAACAGAATGGAGCCTTTAGTGAGGCATAGATCAACTATGGGTAATTGGCAGAAGTGTTTGCTTTTCCTAGTGCCGAATCTACTACGACCTTAGGGTTATCTTAGTGAATTCATATATATATATATCGAATTTCAAATCTATTAAATCGAGTTTAACAAGATATTGAAATAAAAATTTGAAATATTGTTTTTTGACCTATTAATACTCTAATTACTATAATCTCATATATAACTAATCATATTAAAATTAGATGATAACAACCGGTAATCTAGATTTGAATAAAAATATTTTTTCAAATATAAAAATTGAATAATTATTATTTTTAAAATGTATTAAAGTATGCGTCTCAACTATTTGACCTACTTTATGGGTTAAATATATGACTACATATGAGTTTGGGTTTATTAAATAAATGTTAATTGGAAAATAATAAGTATTTTTTAACGGAGGTGAGAGGGATTTGACCCGTTTTATATGTATATGGGTTAATGGGTGGGTATTACAAGATTTCATATTAGAAGTTGATACTACTCGCTCCGTTCCTAAATATAAGACCTAGTTGACTTTTTTTAGAGATTAAAGTAGCAAAACGAGGCACTTAATCATAGCGTATTTTGTGTATTATTATATAAAATGTTAGATCACAAGTCAAATAAACTAGTTTAGAGAAAAATATTTAGGAAAATCAATTTATAAGCAATTTATTATGCTTTTTTAGAATTTACCTAAAAAAGTCAATTAGATCCTATATTTAGTAACCAAGGAAGTAAGAATGATTTGTGATGATTTCTAATTTCCATTTCTTTACGAAGCTTCTTAATTTCATCAATCTATGAAATAAGTATATAAAGATCTCTCTTTGTTTTAATTTAGATATCGGATGATTGATCCTCTATAACAGTTTCGGATACCGAGAGAGATAGAGATGTACGGTCACTGTATATTTTAATTAAGAATTTAAATTTAGGCTTCATCAATTCAAAATTGATTATCTATTTGTTAATTCAAAACTAACAAATGTTAAATTAAATATTAATATGTATATATATTATTCAATTTTAATGGAACAAAATAAGCTAATTACACATTTTCCAAAACTTACAAATTTTATTATCTATTTGTTATATCAAAATCAGCTTATAATATAAAATCTTGTAACACTCGCTCAACAATCGTCTAAATATGGGTCGGTTTTTATCAACAATTAATTATATGTATTGTCATTTTCAATTAGAATTAATTATATTTCAATATAATTAGTTATTAGATGATGTTATTAAATGGAATTGGAGTATTAATAGTCCAATAAACTATTTTTTTAATTTCAAATTTCAAATTTTAAAATCCAATTAGATATTATAAATTGTTATTAATTAAGATATTATTATACTCCTCGTGCATTGCACAAGGAGAAAATTCTAGTTAACGAATTAAAAGGTATTCAAAACTTTAGGGGCCAATTGATTTATTTAACAACCTTCCAAGGAAATCTACTTATTTCACCAAAAATTTTATAGTCAACTACGTATAAACTCTTTGTTTCAATTTTTTTAGTTCCCAAAAATTACACCATTAACTTCTTATATGAAATATTGTAACACCCATTAGCTAACCCATATACAAATAAAACAGTCAGATTCCTGTCACCTACAGATAAAAAATACTGATTATTTTTTAATTAGCATTTATTTAATAAACCCAAACTCATATATAATTCAATACTTAATTGATAAAGTGAGTTAAATGACTAAGATGCATACCTTAATTGGTTATATCTATCAAATTTATAATATATTTTTAAAAACAATAATTATTCAATGTTCATATTTGAAATATAAGTTTATTCAAATCCAAATTGGAACTATTAGGTTTTTATCATCTTATTATATATATAATTTTTTATTATGAGATATTATTAATTCAAGTATTAATATGTCAACAAACAATATTTCAAATTTTCAAAATACAATTAATAAATATAAAATGTTATTAATTAAACTACTACAATATTTCCTTTGCATTGGATGGGGAGAAAAATTCTAGTTTTGTGTAAAAAAAAAAAAGAAATGAAATGAATTTATGAAAACCTTTAGATAAAAAATTTATCAAAAATTTCAAAGCGATGAGAGTGCGGCAAAGGCAAAGGCAAAGGTAAATCAAGCTACATATATTTGCCACAGCAAAAACGACGGTGAAGTAACGGTTTTCCCAAAAAATTAGGGTTTGGCCTGAATGATTCTGGTTGGGGCCTGTAACACCAACATTTCTACTACTATACTAAAGCATTTTAATTGATTTATAATTACTTTTATAAATATTAGAATCCCAAAATACAAAAAATTTAAAACTTTTTCTAAAATAGAGTGGTTCATAAAACAATTACTTGAATCTTCTTATGGTTCTACCCCTTACTGATAGTGTGTGGGAAGAGTAAACCCCTTTATATTTATAATATCTATTTATAGGATCCTACCATTTTTATACCTAAAACACTGGGTTACCTCAGCTGATAACCCTCTTACTTGAATATACAGCTGTCCTGTTCATTAGGATTATACATATATATGTGTGTGTGTGTGTGTGTGTGTGCATATTTATACAGTTATATATTAACTACTTTTCAAGCTACCAGCTTGTTCTACTCACTTTTAACCTATAACACACCCAGGTAACTAGGTTCTTAAAATATTTATCTACGGTGGTATGTACAGAATATAGCAAGTATTCTGTACATACCACCGTAGATATCTTGCTCCTTCATATTACCTTACTTAATCCCAGCTAGCTTCTCACAATCTGCGATACTGAAAATGTTTGGGGAGGAGGTGAAATTGGAAATCCTAATAACAATTTCTTTCATATGAGTTCATGCATAATAAATCATAAACCTTAACAATACTGATAATCTTTATCCTTAAACTGTGAATCATTAACCTTTGCCAACCACTATTAACAATATATTCGTCAAATAATGGAGGCATGCTAACTACTAATAACATCTGGTTAAATAGTAGAGGCCCTCTATCATCTACCCGTAGGATTTTCAGTCTCTGGCAAAGGAGGAGCGACCCACCTAAGCCTCAAAGTACTCCCCTTATAATCATAACTTTCCTCATCATTATACCTCTAAGGATTAAAAAGCTTACCGTTGCTACAGATATTACGAATTTTATGCATGTAATGCGCTTTAATGAAATCTTTTATGAAATAAACTACTACTTGTACCGTAGCTTCAAACCTTAGCTGGCTCCTTCCTTTCCAGATGACCCGAGGATCCAACACCACTATCTTTCCCTATAATTACATATAGATAATAAATTAATATATATTAACTTGTAACGATTCTACTTCTCTCACGTTCTTATAAGGTTACCTATATCTCTACCCTTCCCACTGCTACTATATGTTTCAATACTGGCCTCTAATTCAATTGTTATCTAAATTATCTTCATCATACATTTAATCAACCATCAAACAATACACATGTATACAAACACAAGCATAAATATATCATTAATTATTTTAAATCAAATTTACATCATATAGTAACATATATAACAACTTACTTTGCCTAATTAAATTCAATGGATTTCAAATAAATTTCCAATGATCATACTTTTCTACCACATTTATGATAATTACCTACAACTTAATTTATTATAATTAGCCTTACCATTCAAGATCAAAAGGTCACTTTTAATTATTCTATTCCAATTAATCTTTCTTATTCTCAATGTTTGACCATTAACCATTATTTAAAGACCTTAACCATCTATTTAATACATAAATTCAGCATCAAATTTAAACTTTATTTCCAAGTTTCTAAACTAACCCTATAATAATCTTATTTGTTTTTACTCATTTAATTAAACCCTCAATAATCTGGAGAACACAAACAGAGCAAGGCTTTTCAAACTCAAACCTTAGTATGATCAACATCAATTTGGACTTACAAGATTTAAAGAGCACATCAAGATAGCCATTCAAGCAATCCTCATCATTCTAATATCATTTAATTATTATCATAGCAACTTAGAAATTGCAGCTTCATTACCGAAATTCATAAAACATCTTCAATCTAATTCACAAGTTTTAGCCAATTAACTTCCATAGGAACCATCCCTTTAACAATTACTTCAATCTTAAATTTCTCAAGTACTAAAATTTGAATTCAATTTCTTTTCATCTTACCTTTAAATCCTATAAATATATTAAAATCTCATAATCACAACTTGAATCAAACCAAACAGCAAACTATAAAACACTGAACTCCTTGTACACTTTATCTTCAAATGATATTAAACAATAACAATCGTACTTGGAAATCACAGACCAAAGTAAACCAAACAGATATTAAACAATAACAATCGTACTTGGAAATCACAGACCAAAGTAAACCAAACACCTTCACAAGCAACATCAATTCCTAATATCACTTAATTCAAAACTGGAACACCCATGAACAATCAGTTTCCAACTCAAACAGTTTATGAATACCAAGTATAATTCTCAAGTATTTCAATAAAACACACTGAACTTCCATTACTCAAAACCATCCACACACACCCTTAACGTATTTCCAAATAAAACAGAATAGTGATTCCAAAACAATAGCAACTCTAGTCATATATACTCTTACCACATACAATATTGGCACTAGATTTCAAAGACTTTAAACACTAAAGAAATCCAATTAAGCTCTATTATACTTCAAGCTTTTTAAACAAACTTAACTTCATCAGGTTTACCAAATTTTCTCAAATTAATCAAAATCAAAAGAGTAATTAGATTTTACATCAAAAGATCTTCCTACAATCAAACAACTTAAATCATGCTCCCATATAGCTTCAAGTAATCATTCTCAAATTCCAAACTCAAATAATAGGAATAAAAGCTCCTACTCATTGAAATACAAGAACAAAACAAAACACAATATTAGAAACCAAAAGCCATCATGGATCCAGAATGATCAAACATGAAAAACCTCCATTTTCAACCACTTTATCTTACATCAGTCCGACCCCAAAACTTACTTCATTTGTACTCATATCATATTAGAATATCTAGGCATGTTTTGACAATCAAAGATAATCCTATTACAATTTCTTCTGATCCACAACCAGTATCTACACCTCAACAGTTCAAATTCATCTTAAACAAACATTAACATCACCATCCCTTCATTATCTTCAAACTCCTATTCATCCACAACAAACCAAATAAGTAGAGATAAGGAACAAAACATTTTAGTATATCATTTTACCGAGGCTCAAGACAAACAAGGAAGCAAGAAAATCAAATTCCCTCAACATAAATTCCTCTTCCTCCTCTTTCTACTTTACCGAACATATACACACACAAGGAGGAACCAGAATTTTTCAATCATCATTATAGAATTTTTAATTACACCAATTGAAGCTCTAGTTCAATCCTAACACCAACAAAATCTCCCCCTTGTTACCATGACCCATCGAACAGAGCAGACAGGGAGAAGGGAAGAAATTAAAACAAATTTCACATTCAATTAAACATCAACCATACACCATCAGACATCACTCCATTTTCCCTTCATCATATTCATAAACAAAATCGCAGAGGAAGAAACAAAAATTTCGAAGCAACAGGGGAAAGGAATCGGACCGAACAGGGGAAACAGAGGAAAAAGAGAAAGAATAGAAATCTTCAAACTACTCACCATCCGTAATTCAACATGCAATTAGTTCTATTAACTCAATCATATTCCTATCTAAGTTTAATTAAGCTTTAACACTGATATGCCCCAAAATCATACTCAAAATGCATTGGTGAACAATGACAAATTTGGGGCTTTTGAAGAAACTCAATTAAACCCAACTCCCCACACAAAATCACTTCCCAAATCATTGAAAACAAAGCCTAAGCTTCATTCTCATGGGTTTGAGAACTCTAAAAACCTCAGAAATCTGAATTGATCCTCCCCCAAACTCACTCAAATCGGCCAAGAGGAAGAGAAAAACAAAGGAATGAGACTCACCTAAAGTCACTCGAGCCTTGGACGCTTTTAGGAGCTTCTCGCCACCGGCCTCCACTTCCTCCGCCCTCGATCGGCTCTGAGAGGGAAAGAGAATGAAGAAGATCCTAAAAAGATCACCTGATGGCTGTCAGGGACATCATCACGTGAAGAGGTGGAACTAATCTCAACGTAGCGTCAGAACCAAACAATTAGCAAACACAACCAATATGCACATACTTACTGCTTTTGAATGGTTAGCAATAAATCATAATATATTTCCCAAAAATCCATAATGCATGCTCAAAATCAAGAATATGTACATATTAAAAAATACTCAATTAACACAATAATGAGTCTCAATATATGAATTCCACATAACTATTGTAATAACATAAGCATTCACCAAAGATTTACATCATATGGCATATTAACCCATTTTCAAAACCTAATCATTTACAAAAGCTTATCATCCACACACACATAAGAAAAGGAAAGTGGTTGCCTCTTGAATGAGTTTACCACTAAGAGTTAGCTCTGATGCTCAATGAACCACAATTAAAGATCTATAACAACCAAAGAGCAACCAACCAATGTGAATCACGTGATTGTACATAGACAACATAAAAAGTCCAATTTCCATATTCTAATCCAATTATCCAAAATAGACCTGATTCCCACTTACCAATCTAATATCCAAAGGTGAATCCAAAATTTCATAATCAAATTCATTATCTATATCTAAGCCCACAACCCAATTAAACTAATTCATCCTCAAATAATTTTTAATGCAATGAAAAACCATTTTTACATTCTCATCTAAGTTTGAAACCATCATCAATACAATCTACAACAACCGTCAACATCATTATCCAACACTCTAGGCCTTAAACACAAAATTTCACTCTAACCAATTTATTACTCAACCAATCATCCAATCATCATCTTCTACCATCAATTAACTTTCCATAACCATAAAATTATACAAAATTAACTTAGAATTCAAAAGCCCCTTCATAAACCCCAATTTTCAAAACTTTGTGGAACCAAAATTTGAGTTAAGTCCAAATCAAAGGAACCAAAGTTTTAGAAACCATTTTCCAACATTATTGAACATATTTAAAACATTAATCCCCAAGATTAACATAACTTTTCAAAAACCACCACCAAACCCCAAAATTCTCAACACTTTGTTAGGTCAAAATTTGAATTAGGCCAAGACCCAAAGAAACCAAGCTTTAGAAATGACTTTTTATTATCATTGAACATATTCAAAACACCAAAATCCCCAATCAACCTTGATTTTTAAAATTCACCCTCAAGCCATAACATCTTCAAAGTTTTATTGTGCAACTTTTTATTTTAAACCAAAATGCAAGGACACAAAGTATTTAGAATCATAATCAAGTGGAAATAAGCTTGTTGAAACAAAAAACCCTTAATTCATGACAGGTTTTTCGACTCCCCTTCAAACCTCATGAAAACCACACTTCAACAACTCAAAAAACCTAGTCTAAACAATTTTCCAACAAGAGAAATCATTATAGTAACATAGGACAGTTCAAAAATGGTTTAGAAACCAAGAAAAATACCCACCCAAATATGATTTTAGGAATTCAAAGAGACACCCAAAATTTTACAAGAGAAAGCTTGAAGAAAATGAAGAGGAAGGAAGAAAATTGGGAGGAGATGAGTTACCTAGGAGATTAAGGCTTCAATTTGCTTGTTGAACCACCCCCAAGCAAACCCTAGCAAAGCTTCCCTCTTTATCTCTTCCGCTCCACCACTCTTGCAAATGAAAAGAAGAAGAGGGAGGTGCTAAGTTGAAATAATGGAGAGGGGGATTTAATTGATTTGGGGTGAAGGAGTTTCATTTTGGTTTGGATCCACCCCTTTTACTTTAATGTCTTGCTTGCCTTTTTTTGCTTTTGTTTACTTTCTTTCCTTTCCATTTGGGCCTTCAATAATCCTAATTTGGCCCAATAACCAACCCATATAAGATCCATAGATGAAATAAATTTTTATACCTCAATTTCCCCTTTTAAATCTCAAGAACCATAAAGTTAAATCTATTACAAACATCCCCAAGAATTTACCAATTTACTATCAAAATCCATAATTTCATTAATCAAAGCCTAAACTAATTCAAATTTCCCCAAAATTTATCCTAAATTATAATCAAATTCAATGCCTAAAACATGGGATGTTACAAAGATCATATCCTCAAAGAGGTCCTATATTTAGAACAGGATGGAGTAATTTAGATATAATCCAATTCCATGGTTGCTAACATCAATAACTTCATTGAAATCACAATAAAGATCTCTTAGACTATTAATTAACCCTATACTCAATCTTAATTTATCACTAATTCTTAACTAAATTTTTGGGATGTTACATAATACTTGAATGATTTTTTGCTTATGATTCAATGTGATGAAATGAAATTTCTTTTTTAGAATTTTGGAAGGTGTTCTAAGATTTTTAATATTTTTTAATTTTTCATTCCACATCGGTTTGGCTCACCGAGTTGACAACGGTCTGATCCACTGACCTTTGACCCATTACCTCAATTGAGTCAATGGCCTATCTGGGTTTGATTACCTTGCATCCATTTCGATCGAACATCACAATTTCCTTTTATTTGCTAATTTATTAAGTAAGGTGCGTAGGATTGCTTAGTTTATATAATCAATCAATCGTGCATAAAATCCTTTCCTTCAAACCACAACTATATTGGTACTTAGCCAAAACCACTCATTTAACAACGCTAATTTGGTAGAAAAGAAAAAATATTGTAATAAAATACTAGCATAATATAAAAGCTCTAAACTAACTTTTGAACACTAACCCTTGATAGAAATTAGAGCTATAAAGAGTTTAACTAAACTATTGGAAGCCCTACTATTATTATAAAGGAGAATTGTTACTAAAGTAAGTTAACAATGATAGATAATGATAAAGTTAACTTTAAAGCATATATTATAGTTAAAATAATTAAACTTACCTTTCAACGCTTATCCATGATAGAAAGAGTCAAACCAACACACTTGAAATCTATCATGGATATTAGAGCTATACTAAATCAAGTATTCAAAACCATGTTTGAAAGGACTCAACTCAGCTAACATAGTTATAAAAATAAACCCCCTTAACAAACTGTAAACAATAAATGGAACTTGGACTTCTTGGAGCTTTAAAAAACATTCACTATGAAGCCCATCAAAAGAATGAAAATAGAACCTAATTAGAATATTGAAACATGTTAGAGTCTCAAATTCATCAGGGGTTCTCATATTTTTCCAAGATGCACAAAAATACATAAAGGCCTAAGGCTTTGTATCAAAATACAATCTAATAATAGTTATTCAAAAGTATTTAGTCACTACACTTAATTTCTACTTTTTGGGCAAACCCAATATTATATTAAGTCATAAAATTGAGACTAAAACATCAACCAAGAAAAACCATCAAAGTAAATAATAATTTCCTAAATATGGTACTTTTAACCGATATTAGAAGCTTCATTCTAAACCACAACAAAAAAGGTGGGTGACAAACATACCTATCACCAGGGCACCTCTTCATCCAAGAGCTTTTAGCAAGTGAACCTACTACTTTGTTAACACTCCACATCATACAAATAATCATGCCCAAGTTGGATTCCAATTATAGCCTTTTAGTTTTAATAGTCAATAAAATACTCCTCCACTTAAGACAAGCCACCTTAATTCAAGGCAAACACATGTATCATCCAAGGTAAAACCTAACTGCCCATTTGGTTGGAGTGAATTGAGGCCTCAAAAGTGGAAGTAGAACTAGGTTCCCTCATTTTGTTTGTTTGGTACAAGTGAACCAGGTTCCACATGGAACTGGTTTCCATTACCCTACCTTAGGAACTGGATACCACTTCCTAGAGAACTAGCTTCTGACCATATTATCCCCATCTTCTCCTCCCTTCAATATCAGCCTACAGTCCTTTTATCCTCCACCGGTCAATGGCAACGTCATCTCAAGCGGCGAAGGGGAAACCTTGTCTCTCCACATGTTTGCTCGAATGAACCCCCATTACCCCATCGATCCCTCCTTCGGCAATGATTATGCTAAGCATAATGATAGGCTTTGATGCTGCAAGGAGGATGGCGGGATGACAATGGCGGAAGACGGTAATTATGGCAAATGACGTTTATCTTGGAAAGGATGGCGAGGATGACCTCGATACTATAGATCTCAAACAAGGATCGACTATAGCTACTCTTTCATGATGAAGATTATGCTTGTCTTAGTCTGCCATTGTCGCTAGTCTTTGAGGCCTTCTTCCCCAAACTCCCATAACGCCTTCTGATTTCATTTCCCTGTGGCTTCTTGTTCCTTTAATGCTTTATCTATTTCAATTTTCATTGTGAATGTCATTTGATTTTGCTGGTTCTTAGTCTGCTTTCTTTAATTTTGAGTTCACTAGTTTCTTCATTTCTGATGCACAATTTGCTAGTGTTTTTATTTGTTTTGTTCGATTTCAGTTTCCATGGTGAACATTGTTAGATGTGTGATTTCTTTTCCTTTTGATAAATTGAAATATGCTTTTATTTCCTGTAATTTTCTTTGTCCATGGCTGGAGACTGAGCTTGATGGTGATTGTCAACAATTTCTACAGTAGTTGGGGCTGATTTGGGTGGAGAGGTTGGGCTTCATAGGAAAGGGTATATTGGTCATTTCATATTTAAAATTAACATATTAAATAAAAATTATATCACACTTCTATCATCACACCAAACATACTTTGCACCTCAATTCCACTTCCAGTTCAACTTCAAACACACTTTGCACCTCAATTCCACTTTCAGTTCAACTTCCACTTCCATCAAAATCTCTTCCATTATACCAAACGGGGCATAATAGAGCTTAAATAGGCATTTTTAGACATTTCAAAAATATCCACAAGGAAATAAGAGAGAGATTGTGGCTTTCGTTATGTCTCCTTATAACCATTTATAATTAATAACATAATCTCACTAAACTTGCAAAATGTAACAATTATGCTAACTATGATAGAAAAATGTTTATCAAATTACATGATAGCCTATCATAGTTAGAAAATGTTTTAACTTTCTTTATAAAACATGCATATCCATGGTAGAAAAAGCATTTTAATTTCTATATCACATTAAACTCTATCATGGATAACGGAAATTTTCTTACTAAATTCACAATCTAAACCATGAAAGAAAAGCATTGACGTAACATGGTTATAAAAATTTATCTTATCTTCAAACCCTTTCTTTCACCAAGTTTTTGCACAGTTTCACAAGGTAAACCATGTAAGAAAAAGAAGACCTCTAACATGATAAGTTTGAAAACAACTTAGAAAATACAAGATAACTATGTTAGAAAAAGGCATTTAGCTAACATGGTTATTTAAAAGTTTAAGTTCAAGAAGTAAATAAACTATGTTAGAAAGGGGTTGACCTAGCTAACATAGTTAATATAGATTTTCCTTATTTAAGTAGTTTAACTAAATTAGAAATGAAATTGGATAACATAGTTAATAAAAATCAACAAACTAAACAACTAAATTATGTTAGGACTAGGTTTAGCTGACATATTTAATAAAGACCTTTAATTCATAAAATTGATAAGCCAACTATGTTAAGAAAATGACTTTCCTACTAACACAGTTAGAAATGACATTTATAAGATTTTCATAACTTTACCATACTATTAAAGACTAACCTAGCATGTTAATTTAAAACCAAACATGCCCATTACAATGATTTGTCTTTACTTTGAAAACCATTAAATGCTTTTCACCCATCATACAATCATATCATCATCAGTCTTTAATGCATGCTCTTGAAAGTCGACTTTCACAAAGATAATATCGATCATAAATTTCCATATTAAATCCAAACTAATCAAATTCAGATGAAACTAAGTTCCTGCCAAAACAGACCTCAAAAATACATATAGCATAGTTATTAACAATTCCCAGAAGGCCTCAGGCCTTTGTGTCGTAAAGTATACCGATCTAAGCCATATATAACATAATAACAGTTATCAATCAAATTCAATATAAGTATGCAAGTAAAGTAAAGATGCCTAAACCATATGTGTCAATATACAAAACATTGCAAATAACCAAAAGAAATCTCATTGTAGCTAATGAGTCTTAACTGGTTCCTTCTTTGGGCGTGTTCCATTGGAACTATACCCTAAAAAATTTTGAGTAACTGGGGTGAGAGAATGCATTAGTAAGTCGCAATCATACTTGCCTTACACGTGAGTGTGTGTTAGCAAGGTATCAAGTAGGATCATTCATATAATTTCACAATATGGGACAAGAATCATATATCATCATGTCATATTGGAACCAAATCCATTTAAAATCATAAATATATCATCTCCAAAACATTTTTCCAAGAACATGCTCAATGTCCCCTTCTAAGAAGGTCAACCACACTATAACCACAACCACAACATATTTAATAGCAAGAGCTATTACTGGTCTATTCACGAGGGACGAATTTATTTAGAGCCACCCAAGGGCCTTATCACATGATAGAGTGGAAAAAAACCTATGGTGCACCAATAAACCACAACAATCAGTCATATGCAACCATAAGCATCACTTTAAAAAAAATTCCATATAGCCATCTCATAGTTCAAAAAAACACGTATGCTCAATTTCAAATCAAATATTGATTTTCAAATATGATGTTCCACAACAATGATATTTTGTTCCTAAGAATCCCACAAGACTATTTATACAACATTTCATAAACATTTTCACATATATTTCATGTTCAACAATCTCATCAAAGTTTGAAAGAGTTTCCAAGCCTCTTACCAATACAACACACACACATAAGACAAGTGGAAATTGGTTACCTATTGAAGCCAAGTAGAACTTGCCGCTAGTGAGATTTTGCCCCATGCTCAAACCGACCAACCAATCCTCCACATAAAAATCATAGCATACAACACATGATTAATCACTTAATCAAGTAGATAACTAGGGAATAATCCCCTCTAAAATCCCCAATTGGGCATTTTAGGAAAAAAAATTCATTTTAAAAGTCCCAACCAACAATCGAATCCTCTTTAAGTCCTCATCCATAATCTTAATTTATCACAACACTAACTAAATTCCTCAATTTCTTCCAACTTAGCAAACTTTCCCCAAATAGAACAATTTCCAAGCCTAAACACTCATTCAAGTCAATTCACCATCAATTCAATAGTATCATAGCTTATCTTACTCGTTAACATTATTACTCTATCCTCAATTCACCTTAGTCAAATTTTACCTATATCTACAAAAGTATCAAAATCCTAGATAACCCCATTATTGCAAACCTAACTGAAGAGCTCGGAAATCGATTAAGGGTTTAGGTTCGGAGCAGTGCCGCCTCGAGTCTGCTCTCCAAGAAATTAGAACCCGAGGGGATAGTGGAAGCTAACCCTGGGTGTCGATCTCAAGGAGCCTAGTGTAGTATGGTACCTAATAGCTAAAATGTAAACTTGAAAAGGCGGATAAAAAGCATTTTTGTTTGGTTTTGATAGGAAGTTTGGTATGTGCAAAAGGTAAAGTTAAAGATTAAAGTTAAAAGTGAGATTTGGATGAAAATGGGATAAAGGTCATTCTTGATGAATGAAAGCTTTGGGAATCATTGCTTCAAAAGGTTTTCGAGGAGTTTGTTTGATTTCTAAAGAACCCTAGAGGAACCCCTTTAGGCTAGGCTTGGGTTAACTTAATTAATGCCGGAACCCCGCACATTACTTAATTTAACCCAAGTTGATTAGGTTCAAAATCAAGAAATAATTGATTATGCAAGACTTTAAATCCACAATATGGGCCATCCCATAATTGCTCTAAATTTCTCTCTAAACCCTAATCTATTGATGGCCACCCATACAATAAATTAGGACCTAGAGAGTGTTTGCCCAATGTCTCAACACAACCAATTAATTCTTATGCCATCTCCCTCAAGCAAATAGCTTAACACTCTTAATCCACTAACCAAGCCACCTTGCATTAGCACATAATTTTCACTAAGAGAATAACAAAACTATGAACCCATAAATTTCATTAAACTCAAAGCTAATAAGTAGCAATGTCAAGCATTATACAAGAAGGAAACAACATAAACATAAACATAGTGTCTAACCTTAATGACATAAATACATTCAACTAAGTGCCATAAATGCACCTCAATCAAATGCAATAGCAATTAATACAACCCACCAAAATGTCATAAATGCAACCCTAGAAACCTAGAAAAGCATAAATACAACACATGGGAAAGGATTAGAACTAGGAAAACTCCCCTATTGAAGCTTCAAGCTCATCCCTTGGCTCTCACCACCAAGAATGGTGGAGCCTAGCTGCTACTCTCCATGGAAGAACCAACAAGTGAAGAGGAAGGAGTGGAAGCCGTGAAAGGATGGAAGAAGAATGAAGAAGATGAAGATGAAGATGAAGATGGAGAAGAGAGAGCTAGGGCTTGGGGGTGTGAAATGGGGACCAAATCTGCCCTAAGGGAGTGTGTATTTCGTGTTTTATCTTTCCCAAGTCGGGTCAAGTGAGTAGGTTTCAAGTTGGATCCGGATCTGGGCCAAAATTCGCGTTCTGATATTCTGTAGATTCGTCCGTTCGCCGTCTACTTCGCCGCGGGGAAGTGCCAATGTCTCTGGTTCTTCTGCCCTTTTCGCCGTGGGTTCGCCGCGGCGAAAGCCACGGCGAACTTACTTCTCCTCTGCCTCTGATGGGTTTTTCGCCGTCTGACTCGCCGCGGCGAAGTCACTTTGTTGCTGCTTCTTTATTTGGCCTTCTCCTTCATTCCGGGTTCGATCTTTTGGTCCTGAGCGACCCTGCAAGTGAAAATAAGATAAAACCAAGATCAAATAGCCCTATAAATTAATTATTACAATTAATCTACAATTATGGCTAATTACTCCTAATTTTACACTTATTTCCTTGAGAATTTAAGATATTCAATTAAGCATTATTGGACCAAAACTTGCATCTCAATCATGTTAATTTCCTCAAATTAGGCATATAAAAACCATACAAATCAGAGATTTGTCACTAACCATTTCACCACCATCTATTAACATCATCATGCCCACTAGAATCATTCAATTGCACAAAAATAACTTAGAGTTCATAATCCATTTCAAACCTTAACTTTTCAAAACTTTGCATAGTTAAAAATCAATTTAAGTACTACCCAATGAAGCAAACTATTTAGAATCATTTACAAGCATTTCTGACTCTATTGGCAATATCAAACCCCAACAAAATCCTTGAATTTCAGAAATTACCCCCAAAGCCCCAGGTTTTCAGAACTTTAAAATGTCAACATTTGTTCCAAGCCAAAATCCAACATTTATTAGGGTATTAAAGAGCACTCAAATCTACCTAAATGGTGCCCTAGCAGAGCCCAAGTCACATCCTTGCCAAACTCTCCCACTCTTTCTCGAATTGAACTAGAAACAGTAAGCTTCTGGTTTTTAAAATCGTAGAGCTCACCGTGGTGAGGAAGCCCAAATCTGAGGCCCAATCAGCCTCACTCACCGAGGTGAAGGACAAAGAGAGCAAGCGGCGAGGAAGGCATAAATGGCCTCCTCATTACAGACACTCCCATTTCCTTTGATTTCTACTGTGATATATCAACATACATATGATTAACTTTCTAACTAAAAATCCATACCTCAGGTCACAATTTAATCGAACACAAATCCCAAATTAATCCACTAAACAAAATTTCAATTTAACCAATTCAATCCAAAATCCTTAACTAAACACAATTATCACCATGTAATTACCTCAACAAGCCCGAAAATCCATAACAACTCACTAAACCATCATAAATTACCATGATTTCCTAATTGTAAGATTTAGGATGTTAAAACTTTGACACCCTATCTTTCAAACACATCCATCCTAGAGTTGTGAGGCAACTTAATGAAATCTTCTTGGGATCCATTAGAAATTACCCAACTTTACAACTCTGCCACGATTAAAATCTACTTGCTTAAAACAACTTTTGAAAATCAAATACATTATATTTTTCCTAATTTAATTTTCATTTAGGTGTTTGATTCACTATGCATTCATATTAAACATTGGCTCCTTGAGAGACGACTCGGATTACACCATTGTACTACATCCCTTGCATTCTTATTAGTAAATTCATGCATTTGACCAAAGGGTGCCGTAGCAAAGATCAAATCGATATCCTTTATTCCATAAATATTATAGGCTAAGTTGAACGAGAATCATTGGTATCACACTAGGCTCAACCAAAGTCATATAATCATTCTCTGTCCATCAACTCTCTCTCTCTCTCTCACTCTCAATTTTTATACTTTATTTTTTGATGCTAATGCAAATTCTCATATGTTTTGTTAGAAACTCTCTCATGTGTTGTTGTAAATTTGCATTAACCTTTAGAAATTTCGCACATTTTACACACTTTTCACATGCTTTAAGCTCATATATGTTT
Source organism: Mimosa bimucronata (assembly GCA_037074515.1). Taxonomy (NCBI): domain Eukaryota; kingdom Viridiplantae; phylum Streptophyta; class Magnoliopsida; order Fabales; family Fabaceae; genus Mimosa; species Mimosa bimucronata. Next base: position 28,748,026 of record CM073438.1, on the reverse strand, counting down.
GATAATATGCTTGTAAAGAAAAACATCATGTGAAATTGTGTGAACCTCTCTCACCTTAAAAATTGTGAAGAATTGATGATTTCACTATCTATTTTGTAGGAAAAAGAAGAGAAGGCAAGAGTAGGACAAGAAGGAAGCAAAGCGCATGACAGAGAAGAGCTTAAACAAGGGAAAAGCCGTTGAGCTTCTTGTTACAGCAACCAAATTTGCTCATTGTAGTGAGCAAGCAATAATTTGAGAAGCAACTTTCTGTACATCTTGCTGCAACAACAACTTTTTCTCGCTACAGCGAGCCCTTCATATCAGCGAGCCTAAACTTTCTATGCATCTCACTGCAGCGAGCCTGTAACAGTACAGCTGCACATTTTATGACTGAAACACAAAAATTGAAGTAATATAAACCTAGAGTTGGCCAAAAATTGAGTAGAACAAGCTGAAAAACACTGATAAAGAGCAAGAGAGAGCTTGGAGAAGGATTTGGGAGCTTGAGAGAATGAGATTCTTGAAGCTAGATGGATTAGTTATTTGTGGGTTCTCTACTTGTGTTCTCATTTTCCTTCTATCTCTTTTGTATTTTTTTGAGCATTTGGACATGTTTAATATGTTGATTGTTGAGCTTTCTTTCACTATGTGTAGCTAAATTTCCTATTCTAGGTTTATTTTGAAGCTTTGTATGGATTAATTCTTGAACCCCTTTCTCTTTTGATGATTAATGAGTATGATGTTGTGAATTTAACTTGTGCTCCATTTCTCCTAAATGGTGGACAACATTTAGCTTGTTAGCCTAATTAGTGGCTTGAGAGAGCATTAATTAAGCATAGAATTAGGTTGAATTTAAACTTGTCTTGAAAATTCCAAGTTGGGATTTAGACTTTATTAATGAGATAGAGATATCCATTAACCAAGTTTTGTAAAATTGAAGTGGGATATTTGTAAAGACTAATTAACATAATGTATAGTAAGAAATTATACATATTAGTATTAATTAAGGTTTGCATAAGCTTGAGAGAGTTTTTCAAATGCTTAAGACTTCAAACATCAACTTAATATTCATTAATTATCATTAGAGGAGGGATATTCAAGTATCATGAAGTACAAAGTAGATAAATAAACCTAGGCTTTTCCCATTGTGTGAATTAAATTTTAAAAGTACCTTTTGTTATTTTTATTGCAATTTTTATTAACCAAATTTGAATCAATCACTTGATTTTTGCCCAATGCTAATTTAGATTATAATGTATTTAATGAACTTGCTTATCACATAGTCCTTGCGGAACGAGACTTTTTACCACTATACTACTAAACTTGACCCGTGCGCTTGCGATTGCAATTTATAGCGAACAATTTGCGAATTGTAGATGTAAATTAGGATAAGAATATGAGAAATATGAGTTGTTAATTCCCTCATATGATGTAAATCTATTAATTGTAGTTATACATTAGATTGAGAACATGAAAAATGAAAGTTATTAATTCCTATATACATTGCTGTAAATATGCTAATTATTGTTGTAATTTAGGTAACAAAAAGATTTACAGGATTGCAAAGAGTATAAAGAGAAATTCAAAAGATTTTGATCAAGTGAGATGTATAAACGATGAAGAAGGTATAATTTTGGTTACTAACGGAGATGTTAACGATAGATGAGAAGTCTAATTTTTATAAGTTATTCAATGATTGAGGTGGAAGCTCGACATGTGTTAGAAAATTTGATAATTACAATTTATCATTTTACTACATAATTGGAGAAGTCAAGGAGGCTCTTAAGAAAATGGAAAATGGCAAAGCTATTGGATTGATGGTATATCCCTTTTAAAGTTTGAAAATGTTTAGGCAATGAAAGTGTGTTGTGGCTTACTAAGTTATGTAATGAGATTTTACAGTCCAAGAAAATTCCTAATTATTGGAGGAAAATTACTTTAGTATCTATTTATAAGAACAAACAAGACATTCATAGTTTTGCAAACTACAGAAGAATTAAACTTATGAGCTCTACAATGAAATTGTGAGAAAAAGTTATTGAACATAAGTTAAGATGTGATACTTGTATTTATGATAAACAATTTGGTTTCGTGTTGAGAAGATACACTACAAAAGCAATTTAACAATGGAAAAGACTTCCTATGATTTTCATTAACTTTAAAAATTTTGACTGAGTGCCAAGTGAAGTACTTTGGAAAGCTTTGGAAAAGAAACGTGTGTGTTGCGTATATCAAAGTCATTCAAGATATGTATAAAAGAACAAAAACTAGTGTTAGGACGGCTGGAGAGGAAACAAAGGAGTTTCATATAATAATTGAATATTTGAATTGCATCATGGTTTGTCTGAGTCCTTATTTGTTCAACCTAATGTTAGATGTTATAACAAGCATATCATAGAAGAAATCTCTAAATGCATGTTTTTTTTTTTGTTTATGATAGTTCTTTTGAACGAGTCAAGAGTGGAGATTAACTCTAAACTCGAGTTATGGATAAGGACCATAGAGTCAAAAGTTTTTTTCTTAAATAGAAACAAGACAAAGTGTATGCATTGTAGTTTTGATAAGAGACATGTTAGAAGTGATATGAAGGTTAAATTAGAAGATCTTGTTATCCTTGAAGTAGAAAAGTGTAGATATTTGGGATCAACCATATAGATATGTTGTGAAATTGATGGAAATGTTAATAATATGATTTAAACTGACTGGTTTATATGGAAAAAAGCATATGGTGTTTTTTGTGATAGAAAAGTACCAAATAAAGTTAAAGGGAAGTCATGTATATGCCAACAATGATATATAGTAGTAAATATTGGGTTTTAAAGAGACAACATAAGCATAAAGAGGGGTAACAGAGGTGATTCAGTAGTTTATTTAATCTCTCCAAAACATAAACTATTCAAAAACATGTAGACTAAATCTTATAGTGAGAAAGGGAGTGAATATCATTTTTAATCTCAATCCTTTAAAACGAATTCTTGCGCGTCCACAGCCGTTAGATTCCATCGGATTCCATAAAATTCTTTTGGCAGATCTTCCTATCAAATTTATTAGAAATGGTGCAGAAGGGAAATCAATATAAACAACAAATCGACCGATGAAAATGAAAGAAAGGGATCGTTTTGAATTTTTCTTGGATAAGCTTCAACTTGCCTCGTTGCGTGCCAAAATGCACTACTTAACCCCGGAAAAGTTTAAATGATTACCCTAAACTTATTACTAATTTAAATTAGATGACCAATAAGAAAAATATAATATTAAGATGATTAAGACCCTCACTAATTGCGTACTATTGTAATCCATGGCCCATATCCATTGAATTCATAAAATAATCGCCCTTGACAGCACATTCAAGAAGATGAATCTTACCTTTTTCGATTTTTATTGTTTTCTTCATTTTTCATTATTCTTCTTCTAGTATAGTATAGAAGGAGAATTTTGGCCAAAAAAAAAAAAGAAAAAAAAAAGGAGAATCATGATTGAAAATTAAAGAAATACACCCAGACTCTTTTATTTCTTGACTAAATGTATACTGTTCTATATCCATTTTTTTTCACCAACCCCTCTTTTTATAATTGATCCTAAACATCTAATAAATGCATGAAACATTAAAAAAAAAATTCATAAATGATGATTTATGAATTCGGTGATTATCAATAATCAATAAATTATAAATATGAGACTCGCTTACCTAATAATTAATAAGAAATACATTTATTAACTAATCATCCATCTTCTTACACCAAGTTTAACTTGTTATTTTCATCCCATTTTTATATTAGACATGTGGAAATCATAATCATACATACATTTTTCATAGATTCATATATAATCTTATGGCTCGTGGGAAAAAAAAGAAATAGTCTTATGTCTAAGAAAAAATAAACCATCATCCATAGAAACAAAACACCACCAACAACGAAACAAGAGACAAACACGTACTCTTGGGAGAGTGCTCAACGGAACGTTACATTAACATCACTTAACTATTAAGAGCAAAAGACAACCCGTATTTCAGTTCAAAAAAAAAAAAGACAACCCGTATATATGCTCACTCATCAGCAACACAGACCAAAGCAGTTACAACACGTGGTCATACACTGACACGTGGCATATACGGAAAATATAAAGAGACACTATATACAATCAAACCACGGTGATGTTAACACGTGCGCCATCTCCTCCCTCAACGGTGCTGGCTCCTGGTCTCACCACTGTAGAGCCTGCATCATATACAACACGAATCACTTTAGTCAAACTATAAACCCATCTATCACCGTTGATCAGATTCATGAAACAGATTTTAAACCGTTAGATCGTCGATCCCATGTTTAGCAGTCAGTAGACCAAGTTATATTGGCAGATCGAACGGTTTATATCAATATTAGCCAACACAACTTCAGATCCAACGATTTCTAAATTATCTTATATTCAAATTCATAACTCGTCAATAAAATTAAGACAATCCTGATCTATTACTTGGTTAACAAAACCGGACTAAGAAAGTATCACATGCAGTCATGCATCAACATCACCTTAAAACAAACAACGTATTCAAAGAGTTTGTATGCAAGATATTTGGATCAATAAAAAATAAAATAAAAAACCAGGAATAATATCTGAACCGTCGGATGATCCAGATCTGCTTTGATAAAAACAGCAGGCCAACAAAAACATCAGAGTATTTTCTGAAAATATATCAATTAACCACACAGAAGCGCGTATTGTCACGCGCCATGATAAAACCATCAACCAAAAAGACACATGCAAAGGAAATTTATCAAGAAAAAAAAAATGAAACCAAATTCAACAATAATACATGGACCGTCGGATGATCCGGATCTGCTATGACAAAATCACAAAAACACCATACGGACAACAATTCGAGTATTCTCTCAGTAATTAATAATGGAACAAACAAAAAGCGCGTATATATCACGCGCCCTGATAAAAAACAAAACAGAGTAAAGCTTACCAGTCGTAGACAGTAGGAGAGTTTGGAAGAGGCTTATCAAATTTCTGAGCACCGATGGACTTAGTAGCCAAGTTACTACCAGGATGGAACACGCTCCTCCACACGTTGTCAACCTTACGCGCCGACAACGGCGTCGTCGGAGTCGTCGGTGTTGTTGGTGTCGACGGCATCGACAACGATTTCTTGTACTTGTTGCTTCCTTCTCCTTCCTCTGAACCCAAAAAGCAAAAACCATCATACAACAATTTACCATGTTCATCACCTTCAGAAATATAAAGACTTATGATCGGTTGTTAGGGATGAAAAAGTAATTTACTACTAACCTTTGTTGATGTTCAAGGGCTGAGCAGCGATGACCGTCCTGAGTTTTCCTAGGTCATGATGATCAGGTGGAGGCCCTGCAACTACGTCGTCCCAAAACTTGTCTAGCATCTTCACTATTCAGCTAGCTTCTCCTTCCTTCTCTTTTTCTGTCACACTGACTCTAGTAATGGGGATATTCGGTGTGCTTGGTGGAGCCTGATTATATAGAAAGAGTGAGCAGGTGGGGTTGCTTAAAAAAAATATCTGTAATTTTGATTTTAATTTAAAATTTTTTGTTTTTGGGATAAGGATGGAACAAGCATTTTGATATTTCCAGGTGTGCCTTTTACTTTGGTTTGGATGTGGTTAAAATGGTTTTAAAATATGGCAATAACTGTCATTGTTTTTAAATCCTTATGAAATATGATTGTTTTTTTCCCAACAACTATGAATGTTAATTTATAGAATTTATTACAATTACAATTATAAGTTTCAATTTTTTTTTGCCAACCTATTTCATATTAAATATTGATATTAATTGATGCATCATTATTCATGATGTAACTGTATGTTTTACAGTTTTTTTCTAAATTACATAGATTTTAAATAAAAATAATGGCCATGCTTGAGTTTATATTTTAAAGGTTAAGGTTCAAAAATACACATGTGATTTTGTCAAAAGTTTATTCAGTATCAAATGTTTTTTTAGACAAAAAATACACATGAACTTTCATATTTGATAAAAAATATACATTTACAGTTAAATTAGGATAAAAAATACGCATGCTATTTTGTAAAAGTGTTCGTCAAACACCAAGTGCTTCCTTTTGAAATATAAATGTAAATGTAACTTTTGATCCAATTTGAAAGTTCATGTGTATTTTTTGTCCAAAAAAAAATTGGCTTTCAGATGAACTTTTGACAAAATTATATCAAAATTAAAAATTGAAAAAATCTTGGATGGAAAGTTTAAGGAATTACATTTGTATAATATAGTTATTCTAATGAAATTAAAACAAATATATTTTTAGTGTGATACTTTATAAATTTATGAAAAATCATATGCTACCTCAATTTTAAGAAAAACATTATAAAGCCTGATGACCGTGAAAAATTGGATATAGCTCATAATTTACTTACCTAAGACCCAAAAAAAAAGGACATAGTTGGAGTGGCACTAGCAAAATAAGGGTGGAGGTGGGGAGACAGGTGGAAACGTTAGGAAATGGATAAGGATGGACTGAGCAAATGTGGGATCCGCTCTGATAATATCTTTTGTTTTTTTCTGAGTGCATGATAATAATATCACCTCTAGGTATTAGCCTATTAGGTAAAGATACAATGCCTATGTGCTTCATTATCAATGAGAAAAACCATTTGTCAGTCAGGATACTTTTATGTAATTCCGTCCATTTTTTATTTAATTCTGTTTGAATACTTTATTTTTATTTTGTCAGAACAGTTAACTTTAATATAAAAATTAGGGTAAAGAGTAAAAAACGTGTATATACTTATATTCAAAGTGTATATTTCTTTTTAGCTTAAAATTATCTATTAACTTTTAAATTTGAGTTAATAATGATTTTTTGGTCAAACTGGCATAATGAACGTTTTAAATTCGGACCAATAACGACTCTTCTATTAAACTAGCCCAATGGACGTTGTCAATTTGGGCTAATAATGACTCATTCGTCAAACTGGCCCAATTTCTGTTATTTTTATAGGTAGGTCCCACATTGGAATTTCATATTAATCTAATTTTTGTTGGGCCAATTTGACGGAGGAGTCATTATCGACTCGAATTTGAAACATCCGTTAGGCCAGTTTGACGAAGAAATCATCATTGGCCCGGATTTAGAATGTTTGTTGGGCCACGGAAGATTCATTATTGACCTGAATTTGAAAATTGATGGACAATTTTGAGCCAAAAAAAGTATAAAGTGTCAGATGCACATTGGACATAAGTACATGATCATTTTTTATCATTCACCCTAAAATTAAAAATTAATTTATTTTATAGGTAAATAAGTTCTAATGTATTTTTTATTTTTATGCACAAATATTATTAACAATCTGCAAATCTTGTTTGGGCAAATTAGTTATTTTCTAATCTAGGTTATAGTCAGTTTGTCGTCCGTAGTTCCGTACAATTTATATAAGACTTTTCCCAATTTTTCTAAATATATATTTTTTAATAAATGGTGAAAATAGTTTAACTTTTTATTAGAGACATGTTTTTAATGTATATTTATTAATTTCTACAACTTTCAAAATTCAGGGTAGAATAGTTCCATTATAAAGGAATATAATTCTCTTTTAATCCTTAGTATAAAATTTTTTAAATGATTTGAGTACGTAAAGGAGAGCTGACAAATTGCTTCATTATAGAAAAGTAACCTTAACCTCTCTAAAAAATCTCTCTAAAATAGTACCACATAAGTAAAATTATATTATAATATTTTTTAAGTTAGGTAAATTAAATTCAATTATTTATTTATCTATTCCTTTCTAATATGCAAAAGAATTGGAGATATGCTGTGTGAAAAGAAGTTGAAGGAGAAGAAGAAGAAGAAGAAGAAGGATTGTGGTCATTTGTGGAGAGTGGAGGTAGTTCTACAGTAATTGTAGGTTGGGGTTTGCTTTTACACGTATATAAATGAAAACCCACAATTATTTGCATATTTTGTCCTATCTTCAGTGTGACTCAGGGTGGGCCCACAACGAGACCTCCATACCTTACTCATAATTTTGCCTCTATTGTTTTCAATTTAATGAGAAATATTTAGATGATAATCGTAAGCCACCCTCTCATTAAACACATAAATATTTTAATTTGACGACACTATGAACTTTGAAGTCTTTATATTTTTCCTCAAAAAAAAAAAAAGATGGAATCTTGGTTTTTTTCCCTCTCAAAAGGAAAGTTTTAAAAGTGAACTTGTTTCTCCATGTAATTTATAGTATGACCATAAAAAAAATATCTTAATCTTATGTTGAGATTATAATCTAATTAAACAGTCCACAAAATTAGTTAGCACATAAATAAATTTTTATTTCACATTTTATGTAATTTCTTATTTTGCAATTTATAAAAATATTTATTTGCTAACTATAATTTTTTAAGGTTTTCAATCAGATTGAAATCTTCATACCTAAAGTGTTTGTCTATTATTACCAAGATAACAAATAACGTTAGACGTGAAAATATCTCCAACTTAATTACTGTTGAACCAAACAGGTTGTTGATAGTCTGACTTGCGAGATGAGATGAGGGCAAGGGAATTTTTATCTAAATGCTCCAAACAGAGAACATAATTACCAATATATTATAGGATGAAAATTATTTACCGATATACTACACTAAAGATGGCTCACCCAATAACAATTTTGAGATTGGGAAGAAATTGTTCGTTTTAACACATACTCTCTCCACATGTCTCGACATAGGGGTGTTTAACTATTTCCCATCCCGGTCCGTCCCGTCCTATACCGGTCATTTCGAGACGAGATAGAGCAGGTTTGAGTCCTGTCCTATCCCGAATATACATGTATGTCTATATATATATATTTCAAATAATACATGTGTCATATGTCTCATGTATGAGCATATATGATATTATTTTTTTAAAAAAAAATATTACCCTAAGTTTCAACCATGTATTGATCTCAAATTTTCTGTCTACTGCCACTATACTCTACGTGTAGCACCTCATATTTGAAAACATGTTTTTAATTTAAAGTTTATATTAATATGAAAGTTTCTATTAAACCCAATTTAGATGTATTATCGTTATTTTTGGACTTATTATGTTTATAAGATAATTTTTTGAAGCAATATTGAGTCCATTTCTTCATTTGCTAAAAGCTCAAAGGGCCATATTTTTTTACCAGCACCTGTTTTTAATAAAAAAACTTTCAGGATTTTCCCGTCTCGTCGGGACGGGACAGGGTTCCCGTCCCGAACACCTTTCCCCGGGATGGGGCTGTCCCGGTCCCGTTCCGTCCCGTGAGCATCCCTACCCGACATAACCAATTGTCTTTTTAGCTTTCGGTGAAAATTACAAAAAGGGCCCTGACTCATCTATACACACATATATTTATCTTTCTTTTGGTTGTTAAAGATAATTAAAGCTAAGAATCCCATCTCTTCACAATTAGTTTTTTCTCCCCTTTTTCTTTATTTAATATTTCAAACAACACAAAAAAGACATAAGCATTTCATACAGAATGAGAATAACATAATTTCATTATGAAACTCATGAGTAAATTTATCACAAAAGGTTTATCCTTATAATTTGAATTAGGGCATAGAATATAAGTTCCATTTTTCCAAAGAATTTAAAAATGGTAAACGTGTAATTTTACCAATGAAGTGTTGGGATTGGAGCATCTAACACAATGATTTTTAAATGGTGCAATTTTACTAATACAAGTTTAATTAAATATATAATTTATATTTATATATATGATGGAAAATAATTAGGTCAAATTTATAAAAAAAATTATTTTGTAGTCGATATTGGTTGTTTTTCTCCATTTCTAAATTTGTATTGGTAAAATTGCACCTTTTAAAATATACTAGATGTTTCTACTGCAACACTTTATTGATAAATTATACATTTACCCTATTTAATTATCTGGAAACATAAAACTTATATTTTGTGCCCTAATTCAATTATAAGGATAAGAAACACTTTTGTGATAAAATTTACTCACATTCTTCTCATTTTATATGAAATGCTTATGTTTGTTTTGTGTTGTTTACATCATGAAATAAAGGAAAAGGGGAAGAAAAACTTGGAATGATGGAAGGAGCAAGTTTTGTTCCTTCCCACAAGTCAAGAGTTCGAACGGCGCCAAAGCAGAACTGAATCAAGGAAGAAAAACCAAATGTGGAGGGATGGATTGATAACTTTAATTATTTTCAGTAAAAGTGAAAAAATGCTGATGTAGTTTGGTTTAAGGGGCATTCAACACCGTGATTTTTTTTTTGCCTAACTGTGCCTACGTAGTAACTATAATGGGCATCAATATAGACAAACATCGTTGAGTTTTCAATATTAGGAGAATAAAAGTTGCACAATTACCCATGTAGTTTGGTCCAAAGTGCACCCAACACCATAGATTTTGTTTTTACCCAAAAGTACCCACATAGTTACAAAAATGGTTCCTTTAGTGCATATGTCGTTACTTTACACATATTAGGGAGGAGAAATACATAAAAGGGGGTGAATTGGGTATTTCCATAAAATCATTGTCAAAACTTTAAGTTTAAAAGAAATTTTTAAAAACAAATAGAAAAGAAACATAGTATTGATATCTATAAAACAGAAAAAAGTGTGAGTTTGAAGGTTGTCAGTTTGTCACCATGTTTATGTAGAAATTGATGTATACTGTTTCTATCTAATTATATAAGCATTTGACAATGCAAATGAACGTAGTGAAAAGCCCGTTGCAAATGTATCTGTTTGATTGCTCTGTTCTTATAATTGATACTCTGTTCTTGTAACACCTAAAATTTTCTACTATAATATAGTATTTTTAATCGAATTACAACCACCCTTCAGTGTCAGAAGCCCAAAAATACGTAAAAATTTAAAACTTTTTCTTTAAAACATTAAACCAACATTTGGTCAATTGGAATGGGCTTTTCAGACAAATTGGAACAATTTAAAACTATTTATAAAATAAAGCGGTTATTAAAACAATTAAAAGTACACTAACCCTTTTAGGGAATCTATTTTTAATTCATAGAGCTTGGGACATTTAAATCCCTTTTTAAAATTATATAATTATATTTTATATACTTTCCACTATTAATAATTTAAATTTACATCACATACAGATAACCTTACTTTCTCAAAACATTAACTTAATTTCTTCATCTAGTCATCTTCCAGCACTCCTGCCTTATCTCACCCATCTCACTATATTCCAGCTTCTCTAAAAAACAGCAGTTCAACGCAGTTTATGTCATTAACTGTAAACTTTTATGCATGTATTATCATGTATATATTTTATAAATCTGCCCAATTATCACAATTATACATACTTCCTGCGCTACATGCTCTACCAGCCACTGATAACAATATATTCGTTAACTAGTGGAGGTTCTACCTGCAGGACTTCTCGTTATAGCATTTAAAGCTATAACTAACTGGTTTGGCAAAGGGGTAGCGAACCACCTAAGCATGGAGTACTCCATAAATTTCTATGCAGGAATCAACAAGGTTTACCACCTTCATGCATAATGTAAACTTGAAACAGATATTACAAAATAATACATGCAATTTGAGTGTAATGAGAAAAAATGCTACCTGAACTCCAAGCTTAGTCCTTATCTGCTCCTTTCCTTTCCATTTACCTTCTCAACTTATGTTACTATCAAGACCTATTGACATATAATATAAACAGTAAATTAATACCTAAACTTCTATATAATTATTTAGCGTCCCTCTTGGTCCTAATATACTTAATACTACCCACGTCTTTTCATTTTAAATTATAATTTATTCAAACTTTAATTAGGATCTTGACTATCCGAGATTACTTTGATAATTTACTTACAACTTAACTTATTATAATTAGCCTGACCATTTAAATCAAAAGGTCACTTTTAATTAATCTATTCCGATTAATCATTCCTAATGATTTTTAAACTTTAAAAGCAAAGAAATAAATGCATCACCTCAACAAACAAAAATAGGAAGAATCAAAGAAACCATTTTATCAATTAAATTCTTATAGCTATAATTCAATACCAAGCTTAATGAGACCAAGGTTTAGCTTCTGATTAATCATGCAGACACATTCCAAATATAAGCAATATTTTATACCATGAAATCATCCTCTAAGTATATTCCTACACATATACCCATGTCTAAGCCATCACCTTATCAATTAACAAATAACCTATATTTAAATTGGTCAATAATCATAACTAAAAGCATGCACCTTTTCAACATTTGAATCTTCGTTACCCTTTTAACCTTTTAACATAGTCACTAGCAATTAGAAACTTTATGCAGTAACAACTTAACGGGTTCAATTAAATACCTGCCAACCTTTTGATCCTTTCATATATCTCCCAATCAAGAAATCAACCCTGTAACATAGTTTTCCCTTCTTAAACTTCAGCGTCATAATTCATAAAAATCTTGAACAATTGCTAAGTATTCAGATACCTTCAAATAAAATAGTCCTTAAATCCAACTTTAAATTTAGCAACATTCATTTGAACAATCAGTCAGATATCAAGCTTAAACCTACCAATTTACTTCCCCACTTCAGGTTCACAACTTACAATTAATGCCAATAATAACCCGAGTACTTAGTAATTTCTTTCCTAGATTATAACACATTTCTAGCTTTGAAACCAATCCTAGATCCACTAAATACATCATAACATATTAAACTAACACAATAAGATCCATGCTTCTTGAATCAAAGTAATCTCTAAAAGAACCACTATACCATATACTTACAAGAACTATCTCTGTTCAAGCTTAACATCATAACTACCCTCATTTATATAAAATATAATCTTTTATATTTCCTTTATACCAAGAAATTAAAATCAACTAACACCTAGAAGCCTATTCAGCTCTTGACCTTCAGAATTCCACACCTACAACTTGATAATCCTAATCCAATCTCTTTATCAAAAATTCTTCTTCTTTACCGAAATACCAACCAGCACGAGGAATAATCAATTTAGACTTCACATTCAACTATAGACAACAAAACATATTCCAATTTAATCTTAATACCATCAAATATTCGTCACCACCAAAACGTCTAATACAATAGAGTAAGTATACAACAAGATTAACTCCAGACTTCCTAGTACCCAGAAATTTCCGAACATCATAGAATCTCAATCATCTATAGTGTACTTTCAGTTCAAGCCTATTTTCAATCAAACTTCCTCAACCAACAATTATTAGTATCTAAATCAATTTCTCCTACAACCTCAAATCCTTAACATACTCAATTCTAACTAAATCATCCAACAACAACATCAACTTCCTTCCTTAACTAATGCCCAATCAAACTTTCTCCTATCGACCTTAAATTTAATTTCTCTTCTAATAAATAAAAATCAATACTTTCAAACTTTACCTCCAGTCCAACCTAACATAAACTTTTCTTCATAAACACATTTTAACACTTGGGTACTTCAACTAGAAAATAAATCAGTTCTTTACTTCAAAACCAAACAATAACACCCATTATACCTTCTATCTATACACAATACAAACAACATATAAACTTCATCTTGTATTCACTCATGGTTTCCATTCATGCATAAAATCCCCAATAGATAAATCAGCATATTCTAGCAAGCTTAAACCAGTTTCTAAACCTTTAAAACTTGATTCCTTATTACTAATTACTTCACACATCAATTGGCATACTATTAATCTACTGGTTAGGCTATAAAAAATCCAGCAACTTAAATCAAAATACACCTTCAACATTCATTGTACAATCTTCATTTCAATATTCCTAGGCCAACTCTAGGTATCTATATTAATAACTCATCAAGAACCAAAAACCAACACACCAATCCGGCATTCAAAATCACCCATTACTCAATTTGAAAGTCAGGTTTTTGGTATCTCAACACATCTACAATTGCATCGGTTTCCAAATCAGAACAAACCAATTATTCTTAAATTAAACATCATCACTTAAATGGTCCTAACTCAGATATAGCCAAAGCCTACATACTTAACCTTAATTCCCTTATGTTTGGACCACCCAATCACAAACTTAAACAATTGTTCTTCCTTTTCAACGTAACATTTATACCTCTACTCCAACTACTAGACAAAACATCAATTAAAGATGCACCAATTCTTACCTATTAAACAAACCCGAGGTGCATAATAATTTACACTTTCCCTAAATAATTCAATACATCAACCCTCATAGTGAAGACCAACCTTAATCTTCCTCCCTTTCCCTACAACTAAACTTGCCAGCAGAATAACCAGACAAGAAAGAATAATTAAACAACTTCACATATTCCATCACAGTATCACACCTTATTCCTACTGAATTAAACATCCAAAATTTCTCCTTCTCCCTGCCACTAAACTGTCGACCAGCACAAGCAGAACAGAAAAGAAAAATACACAAGTTCATATGTATTCAGGAACAGAAATCGCAAAAGACAGAACAATAATTCCTGCTAATGAGAGGGAAAAATTCGGACAACCAAACAACAATCAAACATCACAAATTCATCTCCCCTGCAACCCGTAAACACATACCCAGAGTAGAAACAGAAATTTTCCCAATCCTGAACATGGTACTCAATTACCCAGAATAAAATTCCAATTCAAGCTTAATACCAATCAATTCCTTTCTCCCTTTTTGCTGTACCCGTACGAACAGAAAACAGGGGAAGAACAAACTTCCAAAACCTCCCAAAACTCAGCAAAATTCACATGCTACCAGGAATTAACCATACACCATCAACATCAATTTCATCTTCCTTTCATCATATTAAGAGTTAAAATCACAGAAGAAGAACAGAAATTCTACTAACAATTGAAGAAATTGGACCACAGAGAAATAAGAATCAAATTCATCAAAATTTAACATACAACTCTCAATATCAACTCTATTTTGCTTCCTACCATATTAAATCAGATTTTTCATCGATTTCAACCCAAGAACCCCCCAGAAATCGCATCAGCCCAGAGACAAAATTTGGGGCTTTCAAACGAAATCATCCAACCTCAAAACATCACTCAAAATCACTCCTCAAATGATCAAAAACGAAGCCTAAGATTCATTTTCATATATGAAGAAGCTTCAAAAACCTCACATTTCAAATTGATTCCCCCCCCCCCAAAACTCACTGAATAGGACTAGAAGAGGAGAAGAAACAGAGGAATAAAACTCACCCAGGTTCAGGCGAGTGTTGGTCGTGTTTCAAAGCCTCTAGCCGCCGTGATTTGCCTCCGTCGCCGTCGTTCGCCGCTGGAGCGATGAAGAAACCAGAGCACGAGAGAGATAATTGAGAGACGGAGGGAGAGTCAGGGAAAAGAGAGAGAAGAGTGAGGGAGAAATGAGTTGGGACACATGGGAGTATATATGGAAGTAGGAAGAAGTTGATATTTTAAATAGGTATTTTACCATTTTGCCCCTTCTTTTATAACTAGAGATATTTTCAACTAGGGGCAGATATTGTTATTTTCATTTCCTATTTTCTATTTTTCCCTTAAATAGTAATTTTATTTATCATTCACATTTACAAATAAGCCTGAATTTGTCCCAAAATAATTTCTCTAAATATACTTTAATTTCCAAATTTATTTATAAGACTTTTTAAATACTAAACAATACCCCAAGGTTCTAAATATTTCCTTATTTAAATTTATCTCCTAACTATTTTTCCTTAACTAATAAAGAAAATAAACCTTAAAAATTATTGAAAATACACCTGGCCTCATAAATTTATTTATAAGGCTTTTTAATTTCTAAATGCCACCCCAAGACCTTAAATAAATCCTCATTTTCTATTTTCTAAAATTTGGGGTGTTACAGTTCTTATTCGATTCTTCAAAATATCTTGATCATTGAAACTTGGGTTAAAGATCAATTTTACTAATAGACTATTATCCAAGTTGCAGATGTCATAACTGACAATTGAAATGTTGGAAATACCAATGGACCTTTTAACCGGGGGCAGATTGGCCAACACCGTTAAAAATACCAAATGTCCGTTACAAACTTTAGTGGGGCCCACAATTTTTTAAAATAAAAAAGTGGGGCAGATTGGTATTTTTAACGGCGTTGGCCAATCTGCCCCCAGTTAAAAAGGTCCATTGATATTTCCGACCCTTTCAATTGTCAATTGTGCCATCTGCAACTTGGACAACAGTATGTTGGTAAAATTATTTTTTAACCCTTGAAACTTTGGAAGTTCAATCAGAGTCATTGGATGAGTGCTTAGGCACTGGGAGAACAATTTGAACTACATCCTTAAGCTCAAGCACGGGAAGATATAAAAGACATTTGTAAAAATCACTGCCATTATAAAGTAACAGCATAAGTAATGACGGAACCATTTTGATAACTACGTGGGCACTTTTAGGTCAAAAAAAGTTCATTGTGTTGGATGCACTTTGTACCAAACTGCATGAGTAATTTTACATATTTTATTCTCCCTAACGTTGAAAAACTCGAAGTTGTTTGCGTATATTGACGGTATTGGCACTTTTAATCTTTTTTGGTAATTATGTGGACATTTTGGGCCAAAAAACTTCACATTGCGTATATTGACGGTATTGGCACTTTTAATCTTTTTTGGTAATTATTGACGGTATTACCAATCCACCTCTAGATCTTATTTTTTTTATGTAAACATTAAATGCTTTTAATGAGTTGAATGTTGTTAGATGATGATAGAATAGTTGGATTAGTAATAATTGGACTAGAAGGAATATTTACCATTTTATACCTAGAGGTGGATTTGGGCTAAATGAATGGTTTGAGCTTAGAATTTTTGTTATTAATGAAGAAATTTAATGTTTACACCCTTTTGGATGGAATTTTATTCTTTATATACGTAAATTCACATTAAATAATGTCCTTTATTTGCACATGGAAAAAGTGATTCTGATAACCATTATCCAAATATTTTAATTTTATCAAAAGCTCTTTTTGCACAGAAGCTATTTTTTAAAAGAATTTTTAGCACTTTTCATAAGTTATTCTCTAAAAGTATATTTACTACTTTTTTCAAAAGCTATTCTTCAAAAACCAATCTAAACAGGCTCCAAATCTAAACTAATTGAAAAGGATGGAGGGAGAGCTAAGAAAGAAGATACATAAAAAAAATAAGATCTAAGCATAATATTGATATAAATATAGCGAACATTGAGTAGATCAAAAGCAATGCTTTGAATGTTTAGGCCCTCTCATTTTATCAGTGTAGATGTTGTCTAGTGGCTTCTAATGTGAAATCAAAAATTCATGACAATCGTTAATCCAATTAAGACCTGCTCGAAGGCATAGGAGAGTGAAGGAAATTGCATTG
Organism: Mimosa bimucronata; assembly: GCA_037074515.1. Classification (NCBI taxonomy): domain Eukaryota; kingdom Viridiplantae; phylum Streptophyta; class Magnoliopsida; order Fabales; family Fabaceae; genus Mimosa; species Mimosa bimucronata. The sequence goes on along the minus strand of CM073438.1, from coordinate 28,730,714 downwards.
CATGATCCTTTTCTCTAATAGAAATGTCAGAAAGGGAAACCAAACCTGCAAATGAGATTATAGCCAATAAAAGCTCTTATTTCTTTTCTTCTTTGAAAAATCAGTCTTAAAATAAGTTATGACATAGAATGGTGAAAGTGAGAAACGCACTCTTCCCAATGCTTTGAGATTTTTTTTTTTAAAGAAAACGCCAAACCATTATAACCAACCTAATTCCCAAGTATTTCTTGAATTACCGATTTAAGAGACGAAGAAACACATTGATCAAGAGTTAAATTCCTTTTTTCCATACAGTATTAAGGGAACCGCTTTCAGTGTTTGTCAGAAAGATGAGTAGGGGACGCTCCTCTATTTTGAACTGTTCAGATCTAGTTTCAAACACCTATATTTAATATTTTTAAATTTAGGATTGTTAATGAAAACTATATTTTTTTTATTAAAATTAAAGTTAAAAAATTATCTTTATCTAGATTTTGTATACATTAAAATAATTTTAATTTAAAAATCATAAATTTCAAAATATTAAATCTAAACAATTCAGATTAAATATTGACACTTTAAAGTGGAAGAAAGCTCCCTCATCATCTTTTTTACGGTTACTAAAAGTGGTTCCACTATTAGTCAAGATGAATATACCATATAACTTGATGAATCATTCGGTTTACTTCGACAACTTTTGGGACATGATGAATCGATCATTTGGTTTTTAATTCTAGAAAACTGGTTGGGCTCTGTTTTTATTTATATTATTGTTTGGCCCATGTTTTATTTCCACAATATGTTTGGGTTAACTAAATGCCTATTTTGGAACTTTTTTATTCATTTAGTTTTCCATTTTGTGTGAAATATACATTTATGGACATCGATTTTAATTGTTCATATCAATGGAATTAATACTTTAGCTATTTCACATTTTGGAAGATTTGTAAAATCTTGATATGTTATTTAATTGTCTAAATATATGGATTATTATTTTTCGGGAGATTATTTGATTATTTGAATTTTGCAAAAAACATTTTGTTTAAGTTGAAATATATGATGGATTCCAAAACTGATCTACTATTGCAAGGACCATTTTGGAAGACAAATTTGTGGCCAAGATTTAGTATCGAAAAGCCAAATGAATGATGATTAAAGGACTAATTTAGCAAGCAACGACTTGTGGAATATGGATTTTACTACAGGCACAAATTAAAATTCTCGTAATTCAATTTATTTATGACCTATAATTCACGTTTAACGGCTTTATATTATGACAATAAGAAATAAAAATTGACTTACCTAGAAGAGAGAGGGACAAGTTCTAGGTGATGAAATCACGAAGTTAGCTGTAGAAAAGAAAAATATATGATGAATGATCATAACTATATTATTATTGTATAACATATGAATAGGTAATTTGTTCCACAATTAAACTTCTTCATTATGACAAATTAAATATTTAATATTTCATCTGCTTACTTTTATAAGATATAAATAACTACATTATATAAATAAAAATGTTAATCAAAATTAATTAAAAATAATAAAACTTTTATATATGTGTGTATTTAAAAGTAGAGCTTAAAGCAGCAACCACGGTTTTGGTTTAGTTTTTTTATTCAATAATTTTCATTTAAATACCACATCCGATTAAAAAAAAAAAACAAGCAGTTAACCTTCATATATATGTGATATATATTTTGGGGCCTATAATTTAATTTTAATTTTTAAATTAAAGAATATAAATATATTAAATTCCTTACATCAATAGTGTCAAGTTCTTCAATACAACATGACCATATGTCTTTTTTTTTTTTCTTTCAATGTAGTTTTCAAGCCTGTTTGGTAATCCTCCGTCCTAATATATAAGGTCTTTTTAACCAAATTGTATGTTCCTAAAAAATTAGTTAAAGTTAATTAAAAATAATAAATGTGTAGGAAATATACTTTTTTTTTTTCAAAAGTACCCTTATTTATGAATGAGTAAGAGAGAGAGTAATTATGAAAAGGAGATGAAAGAGAATGTGTGGGAAAATTAGTGCATCGGTAAAATGGGGGGAATACATTTATTACTTAAACAAAGTCAAATAAAACTTTATATTTTGAGACAAAACCATTCAAAAAAATGGACCTTATATTATAGGACGGAGAGAGTATGAGAGAAGTAGGATTAAAAGTTTTTACTTAATATTTTTTATTAGTTTATCTTAGATCTTATATTTATGACACGTGACCATTTTCCTTAAATTAAAAAATTGAAATAATAGATATAAGCCGATAAGCGACTCTACCTATGTATTTTCCTTAAATTAAAATACTAAATTTTTGAACATAGAGTAAGTTGCCAAACACGACTGTTATCAATCGGTTACATATATGAATGCTTATTTACATTCATTTTTGTTGATACACAGAGTAAGGCTCGGAAGATTTAATATGGTTATTCACAAAATTAAATATAGGGTATATAGATTAAATAAATAACTAAAGTTGTTGACAAAAAAAAAAGTAACTAAAGTTAAAGATCATTGGAATAATCAAAATAATAAGTATCATCATGGAATTGTGGGCTCAAATACCCTAATGGGCCCTAAATCACGGATAACCAAGCTATCAGAATCACTTCAACGTCTCTAAGAGACAAAAGCTGGACTTTTTCCTCTGCCAGTTTCAACAGAAAGTATACGAAGCCCATATCTGCAACAAACCTGATCCGAATCTGTATAAGAAAAGAAATTCTTGTGTGGTACTTGTTTACCAAGTTATCAAATGACGTGGAAAAATATGAATATATATGATTTGATTTAATATGTTTGAATTATAATCATATTTATGACCAACAAAGTTTATATGTAGAAAGGTAAGTTTATCATGTGAATAAATGAAGTTAAATGATTTTTCATCTTGTAGCCACAATTTTACGGTGGTGTTTTATCCGAAATTTTTAAGATTTTAACTTTTGTCAAAATTTGATGATTTTGCATCTTGTGGTTGTAAGATTAAACACTATATATGGTCTTGTTTTCTTTGTGATGGGCTTGGTGTTTTGATGAATAATAGAGCAACAAACCCTCGCCGTTGTCATCCCTCTCTCCCTTCCCTTCATCATCAGATTGTGGTGCTGCGGCGGAAAATCTTGAAGGGGTTTCTCTCTTTTTATGGGTGTTCAACTTATGGCGAATTATTCCACGGGCTTCTCAAGAATGGAAGCAGAGAGATTAATAATGTTTGAGTGTCTGATTTTGTTTGCCTGTGTATGCTTCAAGATAATTTCTTATTTGTATTTGATTGTTGCTGATTTCACTGCCCTTCTCAATTTAATTTCTGGGAATTTTTGGGTTTGCTATGAAGTGCTGCCTTTTTCAATATGGGGAGAGGGAGAGGGTATAAGAAGCTGATGAGGTGGCGTGCGAGTAAGATATCATAGAACACATCAGGATATCATAGAACACATCAGTCAAGCCGTTAAATTTAACTGTCAAAATTAGCTTTCTTAGCAGACCGATTTGCAAACTTCCGAGGCGACATTCAAAGTAAAAAAACTTCCTTGATAATATTGAGACCATGATAACACTTTCGGGGCGGATTTGCTACTTAACCCATATTAGAAAGATCACGATATTTTAATTATTTTATATTTAATAAGATAAGTTTTTATTAGTTTCTTACACGTCATTTTATACACTATATTTTATATCTTTATTTTCTTATAAAATTTAAATTACACTATGTTTGTTGGAATATTAGAAAGATCATGATATTTTAACGATCTTATAATTAATAAGTCATTATTACTTTTCATTTCATTTTATTTTTTCTCCTTCCATTTGGGTCATGACACATTTTGCCAAATTTTCTAAATACATGTGGAAATTTAATAAATCATAAAACATTCAAGATGCGTGTCTTAAAAAATCTTAAAACTTCTTGTATTCAAATTTTACATTCACTAGTCTTAAAAAATATTCATTTACTATTTTATATGAATAATTTTTATAATAATTTTATCACACTTCGGGAGAATCTTGCTCATAGTCATCATAGTTCATGAACAAGCCATATTCAACCTTTTCTATTACATATTACAGCTTGGCCATTCTGGTGAAAACAAAGTGCTAAGGAGAATCTAATAAAGGAAGTCTCCTTGTTCATTTCCTTACAAAGGATTCTACCACATTTCTTGCAACTCTTAATAGTTTCTTTAGGATTGTAGTTCATTAATATTTATTGATGTACTGATTTTTAATCTGTAATATTTTTTAAAACAGAATTAGATTTTATTTGGAAAATATAAATTTTATTTATCAGTCAAAGATCTTTTTTTTTTGGAAAGCATATGTATCCTCTTATTGAACGCTATCATATTCAAGTCATTGGTTCGGCACTAAATATGTGTATATTTATCTTCGTGAATTGAAATATTGATTTGTCACATTGTGGTGTGTAACACCCCCCAAAATTCTTGTTCAAGCACTTGACCAAAATGCTATTATAGCATTAAAAATTATCCAATATCCAGCATAGATAATTATTTAGTTCAAATACGTCCCATGTCATAGTGAAAATCTTAAAACTTCACGATAATTTATATAACATAATAAAACATAAAGTCTTAAGTCCATGGCAAAATAAATACAACATAACACAAACTTAAGTAGTACAAAGAGCCTTCAAAGCTCACTTATCAAGTGTCTTCCCTTGCTTCCTATTAGGTCATTCACCTGGAAAATGTTAATAATAGGATGAGATCGACATCTCAGTAACTACCGAAAAATCCTAACATACACAAGCAAATCACGTATAATTCTAATTTAACCAATTATACACATGTAGTTCTTCGTACAACTCATGGCTTTCAAATATATATTAGGTACACTCAACATAGGGAAAACTTTCATTTAAATTCTCAATGAATTGTACTCATAAATAAATATTTATATTGCAATATGCAACTCCTTATTTCACTGTCCATCCTTATTCCGCTGACTGGAGCCATAGGCTAACACATATTGTCCAATAGAGAACTAATTCATACAACTGAATTATCTCAAGCTCACCAGTACCTAAGATGTATCCGGCCAAAGATACAGAGCTCAAGTATGGACTATGGCTCCCCTCCTTAAAGAATCACACTAAGGAGGTGTCACATGTCCCACAACCCCAATGCAATCCCGGCCAAAGGAAAACATATGGAAGGAGGGACCCTGACAAGTGCCATCCACTGTGCACCGAGTGATGGCTTACCACGTGGTAGTATGGATATCATATAACTCCTCTTCAAATCTTAACCCCTCATGGATGCAAACGCGATCATCATTACACCATAAATAATTCATAAATAATTATCAGCCCAAATATACTCAACATACTCAAGCATGCTTAAAATAAAACAAACGTAATTTATTTTCCATAGCAAATAGGCAATAAGCAAGCATGCTTGAAAAGTGACAAACTTATTATTGTGTGATAATTAATTAAAATAAAACTACACATAATTCACAAACATACGAAAGAAATTTCCAGAGTTACCTGTTGCACATTTTTGGAGTACATTTTTGGAGTCCGTCGGCGTAGGAATAATCTCAACTGTTAGTATGATCAATTTTTTATTGATGGGTCCTCTATCTACTGGGAGTCCAAATGATTTTCACGGAATGTCTCCATATTTTAACTCGTTTTCCTCGTTATGATATATTGTAGGAGTAGCCTTCATATTACATATAGATATTTTTGTATTATATTGTTGACAAATAAGCTTGTACAATATTCATCTTTTTTAATATAATGTATTATCTTTTATCAAAAAAAAAAAAAATTGATGGGTCCTCTTTATATAGAGAACGTAAGGGGGTATTTTAATTTTAAAATATCCACCAAATTATATATCCGTACACTGATTGGGATATTTGTATTTAAATATACCACAAGCTCACCAATATCCTTTTTTTTTTCTCGCCAACGATAATATCCATTTAAATGTGATAATATTTTATTGCAAATTTTGGTCATAAATATGATTATAATTCAAACATATTAAATCAAATCATATATATTCATATTTTTCCACGTCATTTGATAACTTGGTAAACAAGTACCACACAAGAATTTCTTTTCTTATACAGATTCGGATCAGGTTTGTTGCAGATATGGGCTTCGTATACTTTCTGTTGAAACTGGCAGAGGAAAAAGTCCAGCTTTTGTCTCTTAGAGACGTTGAAGTGATTCTGATAGCTTGGTTATCCGTGATTTAGGGCCCATTAGGGTATTTGAGCCCACAATTCCATGATGATACTTATTATTTTGATTATTCCAATGATCTTTAACTTTAGTTACTTTTTTTTTTTTGTCAACAACTTTAGTTATTTATTTAATCTATATACCCTATATTTAATTTTGTGAATAACCATATTAAATCTTCCGAGCCTTACTCTGTGTATCAACAAAAATGAATGTAAATAAGCATTCATATATGTAACCGATTGATAACAGTCGTGTTTGGCAACTTACTCTATGTTCAAAAATTTAGTATTTTAATTTAAGGAAAATACATAGGTAGAGTCGCTTATCGGCTTATATCTATTATTTCAATTTTTTAATTTAAGGAAAATGGTCACGTGTCATAAATATAAGATGTATGATAAACTAATAAAAAATATTAAGTAAAAACTTTTAATCCTACTTCTCTCATACTCTCTCCGTCCTATAATATAAGGTCCATTTTTTTGAATGGTTTTGTCTCAAAATATAAAGTTTTATTTGACTTTGTTTAAGTAATAAATGTATTCCCCCCATTTTACCGATGCACTAATTTTCCCACACATTCTCTTTCATCTCCTTTTCATAATTACTCTCTCTCTTACTCATTCATAAATAAGGGTACTTTTGAAAAAAAAAAAGTATATTTCCTACACATTTATTATTTTTAATTAACTTTAACTAATTTTTTAGGAACATACAATTTGGTTAAAAAGACCTTATATATTAGGACGGAGGATTACCAAACAGGCTTGAAAACTACATTGAAAGAAAAAAAAAAAAGACATATGGTCATGTTGTATTGAAGAACTTGACACTATTGATGTAAGGAATTTAATATATTTATATTCTTTAATTTAAAAATTAAAATTAAATTATAGGCCCCAAAATATATATCACATATATATGAAGGTTAACTGCTTGTTTTTTTTTTTTTTTTAATCGGATGTGGTATTTAAATGAAAATTATTGAATAAAAAAACTAAACCAAAACCGTGGTTGCTGCTTTAAGCTCTACTTTTAAATACACACATATATAAAAGTTTTATTATTTTTAATTAATTTTGATTAACATTTTTATTTATATAATGTAGTTATTTATATCTTATAAAAGTAAGCAGATGAAATATTAAATATTTAATTTGTCATAATGAAGAAGTTTAATTGTGGAACAAATTACCTATTCATATGTTATACAATAATAATATAGTTATGATCATTCATCATATATTTTTCTTTTCTACAGCTAACTTCGTGATTTCATCACCTAGAACTTGTCCCTCTCTCTTCTAGGTAAGTCAATTTTTATTTCTTATTGTCATAATATAAAGCCGTTAAACGTGAATTATAGGTCATAAATAAATTGAATTACGAGAATTTTAATTTGTGCCTGTAGTAAAATCTATATTCCACAAGTCGTTGCTTGCTAAATTAGTCCTTTAATCATCATTCATTTGGCTTTTCGATACTAAATCTTGGCCACAAATTTGTCTTCCAAAATGGTCCTTGCAATAGTAGATCAGTTTTGGAATCCATCATATATTTCAACTTAAACAAAATGTTTTTTGCAAAATTCAAATAATCAAATAATCTCCCGAAAAATAATAATCCATATATTTAGACAATTAAATAACATATCAAGATTTTACAAATCTTCCAAAATGTGAAATAGCTAAAGTATTAATTCCATTGATATGAACAATTAAAATCGATGTCCATAAATGTATATTTCACACAAAATGGAAAACTAAATGAATAAAAAAGTTCCAAAATAGGCATTTAGTTAACCCAAACATATTGTGGAAATAAAACATGGGCCAAACAATAATATAAATAAAAACAGAGCCCAACCAGTTTTCTAGAATTAAAAACCAAATGATCGATTCATCATGTCCCAAAAGTTGTCGAAGTAAACCGAATGATTCATCAAGTTATATGGTATATTCATCTTGACTAATAGTGGAACCACTTTTAGTAACCGTAAAAAAGATGATGAGGGAGCTTTCTTCCACTTTAAAGTGTCAATATTTAATCTGAATTGTTTAGATTTAATATTTTGAAATTTATGATTTTTAAATTAAAATTATTTTAATGTATACAAAATCTAGATAAAGATAATTTTTTAACTTTAATTTTAATAAAAAAAATATAGTTTTCATTAACAATCCTAAATTTAAAAATATTAAATATAGGTGTTTGAAACTAGATCTGAACAGTTCAAAATAGAGGAGCGTCCCCTACTCATCTTTCTGACAAACACTGAAAGCGGTTCCCTTAATACTGTATGGAAAAAAGGAATTTAACTCTTGATCAATGTGTTTCTTCGTCTCTTAAATCGGTAATTCAAGAAATACTTGGGAATTAGGTTGGTTACAATGGTTTGGCGTTTTCTTTAAAAAAAAAAATCTCAAAGCATTGGGAAGAGTGCGTTTCTCACTTTCACCATTCTATGTCATAACTTATTTTAAGACTGATTTTTCAAAGAAGAAAAGAAATAAGAGCTTTTATTGGCTATAATCTCATTTGCAGGTTTGGTTTCCCTTTCTGACATTTCTATTAGAGAAAAGGATCATGCAATGCAATTTCCTTCACTCTCCTATGCCTTCGAGCAGGTCTTAATTGGATTAACGATTGTCATGAATTTTTGATTTCACATTAGAAGCCACTAGACAACATCTACACTGATAAAATGAGAGGGCCTAAACATTCAAAGCATTGTTTTTGATCTACTCAATGTTCGCTATATTTATATCAATATTATGCTTAGATCTTATTTTTTTTATGTATCTTCTTTCTTAGCTCTCCCTCCATCCTTTTCAATTAGTTTAGATTTAGAGCCTGTTTAGATTGGTTTTTGAAGAATAGCTTTTGAAAAAAGTAGTAAATATACTTTTAGAGAATAACTCATGAAAAGTGCTAAAAATTCTTTTAAAAAATAGCTTCTGTGCAAAAAGAGCTTTTGATAAAATTAAAATATTTGGATAATGGTTATCAGAATCACTTTTTCCATGTGCAAATAAAGGACATTATTTAATGTGAATTTACGTATATAAAGAATAAAATTCCATCCAAAAGGGTGTAAACATTAAATTTCTTCATTAATAACAAAAATTCTAAGCTCAAACCATTCATTTAGCCCAAATCCACCTCTAGGTATAAAATGGTAAATATTCCTTCTAGTCCAATTATTACTAATCCAACTATTCTATCATCATCTAACAACATTCAACTCATTAAAAGCATTTAGATTAAACAAAACAAAGCTAGAATTATAAAACACCCTTCGAATCCCAAATTTTTTGAAATTTTGTTAAGTTAAAATTTGAATTAGACTAAAACCCAAAGAAACTTAGTATTAGAAAACATTTACCGTGGTCATTTGCCTCATTGAAAACATTAAACCCCCACTAGAATGATGATTTTGGAAAATCTTTTCAAAACCCTAAGGTTCTCAAAGCTCTGTTATAAAAAATTTTGTTTTAAGCCAAAATCAAAGAGCCCAAAGAATTTGAAACCATTCTCAAGTAGAAATAAGCTTAATGAAACCACAAAAGGCCTAAATGTAACACCCCAAATTTTAGAAAATAAGAAATAGAGAATTATTTAAGGTTTTGGAATATTACTAAAACATTAAAAAGCATTGGAAAATAAATTTATGACATTTAGGCATTTTTAGTAATTTTAAAGCTTATTTTCTTGAAGAAACAAAGAAGAATTAATTAGAAGATAAAACTTAAATTGGAGAAAAGAGATAATAAGGGCTTATTTCAAGTCTTGGCATGGCATATAACAATTAAACAGCCTTATAATTAAATTTGTGAGGTCAGCTGTATTTTTAATAATTTTTAAGGTTTATTTTCTTTATTAGTTAATGAAAAATAGTTGTGAGATAAATTTAAATAAGGGAATATTTAGAACCTTAGGGTATTACTTGACATTTAAAAAGTCTTATAAATAAATTTAGAAATTAAAGCGTATCTAGAAAAATTATGTTGGGGACAAATCCAGATTGATTTGTAAATGATAATGACACATAAAATTACCATTTAAGAGAAAAATAGAAAAAGGGAAATAAAAATGACAATATCTGCCCCTAGTTAGAAAATATTTTCAGTAAAAAGAAGGAGTAAAATGGTAAAACACCCATCTAAAATATCTACTTCTTTCTCTTAAATATATATACTCCCACGTTCCTATTCATTCTCATTTCCTTCTACCTATCCCGAGTTCCTCTCTCTGCCTTTGTCCTCACTCCCTCTCCTGCCTCGTTCCTCTGTCCTTCGAAGCTCGCAGCGGCGGACGGCGGTGAATCAGGCGGCGAACGGCGATGAAATACGAGGAAGAGACACGCAACGCTTGGGGAAGTTATGGGTGAGACTTTTCCCTTCATTTTTCCTCTCTTTCTGGTCCGATGCGAGTGGGGCTTGGGAAGGGAAATCAATTTGAGTTTTTGATTTTTAAAGTTCCTAAATTCATAAAGATGATCCATAGGCTCCGATTTTGAATTATTTGGGAAGCAATTTCTGGTGGGGAGTTGAATTTGGTTGATTCCATCTCAGACCCCAAATCGGGTCACTGTTCACCCGTCGTTTTTCTTCATTTCTGCACCCAAAATGAAACTAATTAGTGTTTAAACGATGTTAAGTGTTGATTCAAGATGTTGTTCGAGGTTGCATGTTGATTTCTGAGGTTTTGAAATTTGTTGATTTCTTTTCTTCTTCTTCCTCTGTTCAGTGAGCCGACGCCATTCTCTCTTATTTCTGGATGTTTATTGCGTTGAAGCTTGATTAGGCGTGGATTAGGGAGATGTTTAAATTGCTAGAGTGCCTTATATGTTGAGATTTTTGATTTTAGACGAATTCGACAATTCTGTTCTTCTTCTCTTGGTTCTGTCGATTTCTTAGCTAAATGGTTGACAATTGGTGATTAATTTATGTTAAGATTAGGTTGAAACATACGATGGTTTTGCATGTTAAGTTGTGATCATGGTTGAGGCAACCGATTCTTGCCCTTGTTCTGTCTAATTCCTTCTTCTCTTTTGCTTTGTTCGGTGGTGGAAGAAGAAAGAGTAATTGTGATGTTAAATTGTAATATTTCTCTTCCCTTTGTTTTGGCTGACATTTCTGTTCCTTTCCGTCTATTCTTTGATGATTCTGCTGTGGGTACTTCAAATCAGTTAGAACTTGAACTCATTTTTTTTGTGACATATGATTCAAATTAGTGCCCTGCTTAGCTAATTCATGTTCATAAATCTGTTTTGGTGGCTGCTTTTCCGAATAAGTCTGATAAGAATGAATGATTTGTAGCTATTGTTCTGTTCTGAATTTTGGGTCAGTGTTGGTTAAACATACTAGCTGAAATGATGATTTGAAAATAAGGATTTGAGCAGTTACAGGTAGCTGTTAGGAAGGTATATGTTAATCATTTTTGGCTGGATTTTTGATGGTCTGAAATAGGGGAGCTCTATTTTGTTTGTTGATATTTAAGGTTTAACTGAAACGTTGATGGTTTACTCTTGTCTTTGAGAGTCAGGAATATAATTGTTGTGGTAGCTGAAGTTCTAATATCTGAGTGCGGATTTTAGAATTAGGAATCCGATTCAAAACCAATCCTGTAGTATTTTGAAGGAATGAGATCTTAGAAACATTAAAACCACCGTATGTAGGATTTCTTTAAAGTATTCTTTGATTTTGTAAGTGCTTCAAATAGAGAAGTTAAATTGCTCTATGGAATTTGTTTACATTAGGATTGAGCATTTAAGGTTAAGGGTGAATCAAGTTTCGGTATTTGAATTAAGCAGAAATGAGATTATAGCTAGGCCATGGGTAATTAAGTCTCTGGATTAAATTGTGATAACCTTAAAGCTAGGGAAAAGGTTGAGATTTGTATTGTGGAACTATGTGAATATTAAGAGCTTGAATTATTGGAATTGAAATGGAAAGAATAGTCACCTATTTAAGATTTCTAAGTTGGGATTTCAAAATTAATCATGTAAACTGTTTTGTTTTCTTTGTTGCTATTCAGAGAAAAGCTTTGACTTTTCTACGTAAATATTGTAAATAAATTAAAAGGAAGTTTAGTTAGGAACTAATAATAAAGAGGGTATCCAAAGGGAGTTGATATATAAAGTTATGATTTAATGTAATTTATGGTAATTGTTAAGGACTTTTGGGGAAGGTGCTTGGTGGTTGATGATGATTGTTGGGTTTGACCAGAACACGAGGTTCTTATTTATGGTGGCTGTTTTGGAAATTGAAGATAGTAAGATAAAGTGATTAGGTTGTTTTCTTATTCTCATTAAGTCAAGTAATTAGGTGACTTTAATCATTAAAAGTCTCTGCACTGTTTTAAATTATGTTAATGCTGTATTGTGCTTTGATTATTGCTTAAATTGAAATGAAAGAGTGTTGGAGTAATGGAGTGTAAATTTACAGAAAATAGGTATTTAGGTAAAGGCTTTAATTATTTGATTTACTCTTGTTTTAGAACTAATTAAAGGATATAATTATTTTAAGCTCACAACCTTGTTTGGTTATGATAAATCACTATGCGATACTTACTCAGAATAATTAATTTCTATCTATCTAAATTATGTTTTAGATTGCTTTAATTATAGTAAGAAGATTATTATGAAAACTTATCTTGAAAAGTTTTAAATTAAGAGAAACTTTGTTTCATAGTAATAAAGGGTAAACATTGATTCCAATGGCAGAATAGGAAGATTTTTTTTAAGAAGTTATTAAATCATAAAGAAAGAAGACAAGAAATGGGGTAGTCATGTAGAAAAATAGGAACGTGAGAGACGCTGAATAATTATATAGAAGTTTAGGTATTAATCTACTGTTTATATTAAATGTCAATAGGTCTTAATAGTAACATAAGTTGAGAAGGTCAGTGGAAAGGAAAGGAGCAAATAAGGACTAAGCTTGGAGTTCAGGTAGCAGTTTCATTCAATTTCATTTATCATGTATTAATAATTGCATAGCATGTTTTATAAATTCACAGTAAACTTCAGGGCCGAAAGGTCGCTTTAACCTTGTCAGATATATTCATGGTATCCGAGTACTCGATGACTAGAGGGCTAGCTACCCCTAGTACAGATTAGATATGACCGAGAGGTTATATTCAGGAGGTTGAGCCTCACAGTAGTGCCTTAAGTGCACTAGTATACAAGGTTAATGTTTACTTGTATGGAATGAGTGCGGGGGCCCACAGAGGGCAACATCCCTACCCATACAGACATGTTTTTAGTCATACATATTTACTAATTATTATGCATGGTAATGAATGAAATGAACTGCGTTAAATTGCTGTTTCAGAGAAGCTGGTAGATGGTAAGATGATTGAGATAAGGCAGGAGTGCTGGAAGAAGATTAGGTGAAGAAATTAAGATTAAGTTATTAAAAGTAAGTTTATTTGTATATGATGTAATTTTAAATTATTAAATTAATAGTAGATAACATGGAAAATAGAAATGTATAAGTTTATAAAGGGATTTAAATTTCCTAAGTATTATGAATCATGAATAGACCCCCTAAGAGGGTTAATGTACTTTTAATTGTCTTATGAACCACTCTATTTTAGACAAAGTTTTTAAATTATTCAATTTGTCCGAAAAGCCCATTTCAATAGAAAGCAGAATAGTGTAATGTTTGAAAAGAAAAGTTTTAAATTTATTCGTATTTTCGGGCTTTCGGAACTGAAATAGTGGTTGTAATTCAATTAAAATGTTATAATATAGTAGTAAAAATTCAGGTGTTACATACATAAGTGTATATTCAAAATCCCCTCACAAACCCTAAATAGTCAAGCTTCAATAACCCAAAGTTCAATCCAAGCATTTCCTCAACAAGATAAACCACCACGATAGCTCAGGAATGTTCAAAAAGGGTTTAGAAAACAAGAAAATCAAATACCCAAGTTAGATTTTTGAAATCCAAAGGAATCCGCAAAATCTAACCAAGAAAACCCAAGAGAATCAAGAGAAAATGAAGAGAAATGGGTTAGGACCAATTACATATGATGGAGCAACTTCAAATAGAGCCTAGAGCACTCCAAAATCAAGCCCCAGCATGCAGAGCCCTCTTTGCATCTCCTCACCCTCTCTTCAGATTTCTATTTTACAAACTCTAAATATCTTTCTAAACCCATTTATAAGTGACATTCTGATGAGGGCTTTTTATGGCGAAGCCATGGTGAACTTCTACCAGAGTCTCGGCCTCGGGACTTCGCCATGGGTTCGCCACGACTAACCCACTACGAACTTCATTGGTAGTGACACTGGGTCAACTTTGAAAATTCATAACTAATGTTATAGACCTTCAAAAATCATAATTTAATACTCTATGGAAAGCTTAATATGTCTGATTTCAAATAAAAAAGTCTTAAGACTGCTCAAAATTCCAGTTTGAAATGAAGGATTCAAATTTAAAATTGCATAACTCACTCTACGAGTCTCTAAAATTCATCAATTTGGGATCTTTGGAAACCTTAGGATGTTACCTTTCTAATGCAAAAGGAATCATTCAAAAATGACTTCATTTCCTACCTCAAAACTCTTTATTTCTCAGATCTGCTTTAGAAAATCCCAAAACAAAATTTTCAATCATAAGCTTTGTTATATCTAATCCTCTTAAACCTCAAATTTCACCTCAATTAGCAACCATTTAAGATTATACTTTATTGACTAAGATCCTACACCCACTAATCCTCATGGAAAAAACTCAAGCACATGATTAGATTCATTTATTAATCCACTCCAATTAAGCCTAGTTTCAATAGTAAAGCTTAATTGAAACTTATGATGTTACAAGATCCACACCATTAATCAATAACAACATATAGCCTTCTCATAGTTCCTAAAACCATGGCATGCTTGATTTCAAATCAAATATAGCTTTTCAAATATGCTCAGCCACAACAATATAATTTCATACATAAGAATCCCACAAGACATTTCATACACAAAGTAAGCATTTCACAAGCTTATTGCACAATTATTGTCACATATTCATCAATTTTAAAAGATAAAAGAGTTGCAAGTCTCTTACCAAAACACAACACACACACACACACACGCACACAAAAGACAGGCGGAAAGTGGTTACTTGTTGAAGCCAAGTATAAATTATGAATAGTGAGATTTTGCCCCGTGCTCAATCTGAACAACCAATCCTCTACATAAAGATCCTAACACACAAACCATGTTTAATCATTTAATCAAGTGGTAAAGTACAATTTGGAAATTAATCATCTATATAGCCCCATTTGGGCATTTTAAAAAAGCAAAACATTTTCATGGCCCAACCAACTAATTGATCCTCGTTAAATCCTAAAATTACCAATAAACCTCAACACATTACAGGATCAACTTAATCCCTCACTTTCTTCCAACTTAGAAAAATTTCCCCAAATTGATCATTTTCCAATTTCTAAACCTAAACACCAATTCACTTCAATTCACTATCAATTCAATATCATTAAAGCTCATCTCAATCATCAATATCATTCATAGACCTCAACTCACCAAACTTAGTCAAATTTGCCTATATGTCCAATGAAAAATGTCAAAATCCTAAATATCTCAATTCTCCCCAATGTAACCAATTCAAAACCACCCATCACTAAGCCCATTGGAATCATCAATATGCAAAAAAATAACTTAGAATTCTAAATCCAATGCAAACCCTACTTTTTTCAAAACTTTGAATAGCCAAAAATCAAATTAGACCAAAATCCAGTGAACCAAACCATTTAGAATCATCAGTTAGCATCAATGAGCCTGTTTGGAAACATTAAACCTCAACAAATTCCTTGAATTTTCAAAAATCCCCAAAAACCCTAGGTCTTGCAAAACTTTGAAATGTCAAAATTTGTTCCAAGTCCAAATCCAACAAACCAAACCGTTGAAAATCACCTATAAGCATATTTAAGCTCAATGGAATCACTAAAACTCAAAAATTCACTTGCATTTTTGAAATCTCCCAAAAACCCAGAATTTCAAAACTTTAAAGGGCCAAATTTCAACAAAGTAAACCAATATAATAGTTTAAAATGATTCAAAAATGGAGATGAAGCAAGAAGAAACAAGGAATTTGAGTTGTATTTCAAAATCACCTATAAACCCTAAATTTTCACCATTAGAAGCTTGAAGATCTCTCTTGCATTTCTCTTTCAAACTCTCTTCCCTCTCAACTGAAAATGAGATAGATTTTCATATCTGTCATTTTTAAAATGACAGTGCTTGTTGTGGTGAGCACCTTTACTCGCCGCAGGGAGTAAGGCTGATCCACGAATTTCATTCAAAGGCTCCCCAAGGTAAGGGTCACATAGAGCCACAAGCTCTCTTATGATTGACTCGCCGTAGCTAGCAAAGTTGCTTGTCGTGATGAGGAAGGTAGAGATGGTTCCACCCATTTAATCATAATTTACCACAAATCAATTTAATACTTCCTCAATCATTCCATTATTCATAACCATTTATTTCTAATCGATCCATGGGTCATCCCTTAATCACCTTGACAAGTGCCAAAAACCATAACAACCCACTAAACCATCATAAATGACCATAATTTGTAGTTTTAAAACCTTAGATGTTACACTTCCTTATCTCTGTCTTGTTTCCTTCTCACCTTGTCTTTGCTTCATCCATTTCTTCCTTTTCCATAGCCTCATCCTGCCCTTTCTTCCTCCATCCCATCACTTCCTTATTTTTTCTTTTTGGGAAAATTTCATTAAACAACTACTGTAGACAATTAATGTAAAAGAAGGACCAAAACTTTCTGAAATTTCACTGCAGGACCTAGGTCCTTAAGTGAAAAAAAATTGTTGTGTGAAAAGACTTAAAAGCCCTTGTGGAAAAGGGGAATTAATTTTAGATAGGGACCACCGTGCAAAAGTCTTCTTTTGCTGACATCGAGCTGACAATTGACAACGTTGCTGACACAACGTACTTCCTTAGCTGACAACATACTTCCTTGTGCATATGGCGATTTCCTTGTGCATATGGTCATTTCCTTGTGCGAGGCCTGGACATAGCATGTTATAAGGCCAATTTATTACTCTTTATGCATATGGTCATTTCCTTGTGCGAGGCCTGGACATTGCACGTTATAAGGCCAATTTATTACTCCTCGTGCATATGGCGATTTCCTTGTGCATATGGCCATTTCCTTGTGCATATGGTCATTTCCTTGTGCGAGGCCTGGACATAGCACGTTATAAGGCCAATTTATTACTCCTTGTGCATATGGTCATTTCTTTGTGCGAGTGTTCGCCACGCGCCGCAAGTGCACGGGTCGCGCCAAGTAATAAAATGATGAGTAGAGTATCGTTCCCACGAGGATTTGTCCAAAACCCGGTCAAACAATGATTATCACACTCTCGCCCAATTTGAGTGATACAAATGTTGAGATTGAAAATTAAATAAGAAAATAAAATATAAACAAGTGATTCCCCAACTTCAAGGATAAAAAGGGTCCTAGGATTATCTATCCCCCTTTGTACTTCTCAAAACTCAATTAACCTCCCCTCAAGAAGCTCTCAACGAAACCACGTGCTAATCTAGGGTTCAAAGAGTACTTGTAATGCTCTCTCAAGTCAAGAACAAGTGTTTAGTCTTATTCTTTGCACAATCTCTTGCCACAATTTGATAGAACCCAATTATCACACTCCAACCCTAATGTGACTATGCAAGGCTAGCAAGTATATCTCTATCTTACCAACAAAACCATCCGTTCGTCATGCAAACTTCCGGTTCTTGCACTACTTTACCCAAGTTCTACACTCAACCTAGCTCTCTCGAGTCATAAATCAAGCGAACACAACATCTAAATGGTGATCAAGCACTTAGAAGCATTAAGAACGGGGTAAAATAAGCACATAGATATCATTAATCACAAATCAAGAGGAGGAATCAAGAATCAATACATACAAGGGTTCAAAATAATCCTAGAATCAAAGTATTTAGCTACTCATGTTCTACAACTCCAAGGGAGCAAATATACACAACATTACAAATCAGAACAAGAGAAGAGAATGAAGATGGAAGAGATAAACCAAGAGAGGAAGCCCAAATCTCTCTGAAGCTCCAAGCCCAAGCCAAATCCCACCAATCTCCAAGCCCTAGCAGAGCCAAACACGCCCAAAATATGCCCAGAAGTCGAAGAATGAGGACTCACAACGAAGCCCTAGCTTTTATATCAGTGAAAACGCGCCTTATCTGTCCAAAACGCGAAGTTCGCCGTGGGTCTCACCGCGGCGAGCCCGCGGTGAAGTCCAAAAATGACAGACACAAATGTCGCTCGCCGTGGCTTTCGCCGCGGTGAGCTGACGGCGACCTCTCCCAAAAATGGGCAGAGGCAGATTCACTTCGCCGCGGCGATCCACGGCGAAGTCCCTGCTTCTCTGGTGCTTTGCTCTGCTTTCTTATTTCTTTGGCTGCTTTGGCTTCTTCTTATTTTTATTCAATTGGGAGCTTGGTGGAGGGTTAAAATCTCTTGTTTATTGCATCAAATTATTCCTACAAAAATTATATACAACAACATAAGAAACTAACTACAAAAACAATCAAAATCTATATAAATATACAATAAGGTGCAACTGAAGATCAAATGAGCATTTTCCCTCTTGAGTATCCAAAATGTATCAATAATAGACAAAAACTCAAGTAAATATACTCAAATAATCATGACTTTCTAGGAGTCATCAACGAGGCCTGGACATTGCACGTTATAAGGCCAATTTATTACTCCTTGTGCATATGGTCATTTCCTTGTGCGAGGCCTGGACATTGCACGTTATAAGGCCAATTTATTACTCCTAATGCATATGGCGATTTCCTTGTGCATATGGCCATTTCCTTGTGCATATGATCATTTCCTTGTGCGAGGCTTGGACATTGCACGTTATAAGGCCAATTTATTACTCCTTGTACATATGGCGATTTCCTTGTGCATATGGTCATTTCCTTGTGCGTGGCCTGGACATAGCACGTTCTAAGGCCAATTTATTATTGATTGTTCATATGACGATTTCCTTGTGCGTATTGAGATTTCCTTGTGCATATGGCCATTTCTTTGTGCGTGGTCTAATTTAGGGAAAAAATTAATTGACCCATAAAAAACATCCAAACATTAACAAATCTCATTTGAAACTAGTTTCCTCCTACTACTTATGACAGATTTTGATAGGATGCTATCCTCAATCGATCATGGCAGCCCTCTTAGCAATCAGAATTTCTCCTGCCACTTGTAAAGCGCATTTGCACATGTGTTTTCATTTTAATGTAACATTCAATGCCATAAGTCAAGATAAGCAGGAAAAAATATGATTCAGAACCTAAAGATAAACTTGTTAAAAATTAAAGAAGGGAATCACAAAGTAAAATGTAACACGTAAAAGGACAACCAAAACCCCTTTTTACAATTTCATACCCATCTAAATATACAACCACAACCTAATCCGTGAAGCTACAAAAAGTTCAATGACCTGCAATTAATATTCCCAGATGTTACAGGCAAATCAAAAGAAAATGGGGATGAATAGGCGTATGTCTTGCAATGACGGAGCTGGACTTAATGGGGGTAGTAGGATCGTGTTCCGAAAGTAAGAGCAAAGACATGGTGGGGAACGATGTCGATTTCCGATTGTGGGTGGCAATGACGATGGGTTTTCTCTTGTGGTTGAAGATGACGTGGTTTCTGATTTGAGGGAGGAGAGAAGATGAGACCAGACTTTGCCTTTTCTCTGTCCTTCTTGTTTTTATATTATGTACAAGGATAGTAAGGTCTTTTACTTTGGCAATTTAATTTCACTTTGCTCCCATCAGCCTTGATTGATGTTTCAGAATCTTACGGTCCTTCTTTTAAATTAATTCTCTACAATGGTCCTACAGTGAAATTTTCCCTTTCTTTTTTCCAACACCTCTTATATGCCTTGGTCCACTTTCCATGTTTTTCCTATTTTTCTTTGAATCCACTGCCATAGTCTTTTGCTTTTCACTGCCCCTGCCACAATTTTTTCCCTTTTCCTTACCTTCTTTTATCCACCTAATCCACCGTCTTGCCACCTTTCTTTTCTTACTTGCCAACATTTATCGCAATCATCACAGTTTGAGAAGTATTTTGATGATTTTTTTAAAACTTCTCCTATTATATATCTATTATTTTGTATTTTTCAGTTTGTGTCAATCTACAAGTCGTGCTTTGGTAGAGGCTTCTTAAAGTATTACCTTCATCACATCATGATGTTAGGTAGATGTTCTAAGCACATTTAGTGCTGAGTCGTTTCCCCCCAAAATTTAACAGTATGGCATTACACTCGACATATGCACCATGTTTGTGAAAATCATCTCCAATTATGTTCATACCAATGAGTACAAGCATATGAGATGTTGGAGAAGTCCTTTGGGTCTTCGTTAAGTTGCCATTTAGATCAAAGCTCATACGTTGAACCCGTCTTTAGTTATGTTTTTTTTTCATAATTTGCATTTCAGTTCAAGTTTAGTCCCATCTTTGGAGTGTGTCATCTAAATGTATTCTAATCAAATTGGGCCTTAGTGATAAACTTCATAAGTCCGCTTGTAATATCATTTTACCTTCACACACACACACACACACACACATTTATTGTCATTGTTTCAAAAAATAAAAAGAAGAAAACTCATAAGCAGGTTTAGATTTTTTTAAAAAAAATAGATGGAAAAGACTGGGATGAAATGCAGGACATGTTTGATGCCCATTGTTCTTTTTGAGACTAAACATTGTGTTATTCTCATCTCATCCCACCAAAGTGTATAGTTATCCTTTTTATTTCTCATGGAAGATGAATATGCAAAAGTATCCTTCTATTGGAGCAATCCATTTGATGGTTCTCGTTCAAATATGGGTGCAACCTTGTTATGGACTCAACCCTGTTAGTAACACGTTGATCAATATTAATTTGAATATTGATTTGTGACATGGTGAGGGAATAGTTCTCATCTCTATGGACTCAACCCTGTTAGTAACACGTTCATCAAAATTAATGAGATATTAAACAAATCATATGCCGCAAGAAAAATTTGGAATATCTCACACCAAATTCAAAAAATGTTCTTGAACAACTTGATTCAATATACACAAAACATATTATTGGAAATTTGGTGGATCAGAATAGATGGAAGGAGCCAGCTGTATTATCAATTCTTTGGCTTAAATACTGAAATAATTAATAATGTCAAAAATCAATTTCCATCTTTTATCAAGATTTTTTTTGATATATCAATCTGCAATTGGTGCCTTTTCTGGATCTTATTACCAGATATCCGAGCAACCGACTACTCAAGTTTCAGGGTTCGTGGCTTTCTCTCCCGATACAAGTGTCTCCTCTTAGACTCGAACTCGAGATCTCAAGAAATCTAACGGAGTCTTACACTGCTAGACCAACTATGTGTTGTTGTCTTTTATTAAGATTACATATGAATGGATATGCAAATTAATATCTTTAGATTCTGAACAGTATTTTTAGATTTATAAATTTATATATTTTAAAATTTACTCTCTTTTTTCACTATTACTTTAATTCATTCTTACATATAATTTAAATTTCAAATCTAATATCTATAGATATATAATTAAAATTATATTTTAAAGCAGCAGCTGCGGTTTTGGTTTTGGTTTTTTTATTTCATAATTTCCATTAAAATATCACACCCGATTGAAAAACCAAGCACTTAAATTCCACACACACACACATATGAGATATCTTTTGAAGCGTATAAAATAATATTAATATTTAGATTTTAAATTAAGGATCATATGTAAATAAAGATCCTTATTTTCATTGGGCAATGTTCTCCAATGGCATGTGGTGCCACTTGTCTTATTTATTTTCTCTATAGCTTGAGAAATTTCTAAGTGAATCCAGTTGAACACATATGATCAATCACAAACAAACACATATGATTGGATACTCTAGAAGATAAAATTACTTTTTTCAAGTTACAAAATTAAGAAGGGTTAAGGGTAAAAAATACACATGTGATTTTGTCAAAAGTTCATCAAGCACCAAATGCTTTTTTTTGGACCAAAAATACACATGAGCTTTCAAATTGGATCAAAAGTCACATTTACAGTTATATTCCAAAAGAAAGCGATTGGTGCTGGATGAACCTTTTTACAAAATCATATGTGTATTTTTGACCCTAATTTAAATCACATGTGTATTTTTGATCCAATTTGAAAGCTCATGTGTATTTTTGGTTCAAAAAAAAGCATTTGGTGCTGGATGAACTTTTGACAAAATCATATGTGTATTTTTTACCCTTAACCCAATTAAGAAACATAGAAAATGAGATTTTAAATTTTCTTATCAATCACTTTATGGTATGAAATCATTATTTCTAGATTGTAGATTTACAATTTTATATATTTTAAAATTTACTCTCTTTCTTCACGATTATTTTAATTAAATATTACATATTATTTTAATTTTGAATCTAACACACACACACACACAAAAGTAAGGCTTAAAGCAGCAGCAACAGTTATGGTTTTTGTAGGATTTCGGGCATACCTGGAATCTGGTTGACTCACTTGGTACCCATACGAAATCAAAGCACGGATTTGGACCCCGATTACATATACAACAGATACACCATAGATGAGAAAAGAGACTTGAAGAACATGGGAGCTTTTATTTTCTAATTGAGTTAGGTTTTTCCCACATACCCCTTAATTTATAAATAATGTACAGAAGACATATCTCGTATGAAAAGTCACGTTGATTTGAATTTCAAATCATTTGGGGAAAATTCATCCTTTGAACCCGTGTCTTTACATATTTACATGATAGCCCCAATTCTTATTGGGCATTACATATTAGCCCTAATTCTCATTGGGCTTGGGTCCTAACCCACCAATGGTGGATTAGGTGTATCCCTACATCTCCCACTCACACTTGGTGGGTTAAATGTTAAGGGTCAAGTCTCTTTCTCTTCTTTCATATTAAGTGCTCTGTCGTAACCGCGTAGGCACATTGTCTCCTTTTAGGTGTTTTGTACTAGAAATCTCTTTTACATAGAGCATCAAAAAACAACCCTACAGTGCAGCTCAATCATTTTAATATAGTGTCTCAGATATCCTAGATTTACACAAATACACTTTTCTCATGGCCAATCTAATCCCTTTAGAGTCAAGATAAAACTCAGATTGCCTTTCTCGTATGCATAGTGTCCACACTCATGAAATTAGCACACTAACATCATAATGGACCGGTCTCAGACACTAGCATAAGTATGTGTATTTCAGGTAATATTCCTTTCACCTAAATATCACTTCAATATGAATCAGTAGCTTTCCTAGCATAAAACCTTTAGATCGCATTTATCATGACCATGGGATATACGCTAAGGTAGCAGACACTAAAACATATTTCCATGAAATTGTCAAAGTCAAAGGACATTAAGAAAGTATGGAATCTTTCTTAGACTCACAGCAATGAAACAGAGATCCATGCACTTGCCTCCAGTTTGCGGTAATTTTAGCACACGCGATATGAATTGCATGCTATAGTGTTAGTCTTTTTAAACCCAAATTCTTCAACTCTTCTCACATTGTATGACGTCAATTTTGAAGAATTTGTTGTCTGACTACATGTATTACGGATATAGGTATCCATAATTCGATCCATAAATGTGTAACCACGGATCACATCTCGACTGGCCGCACTTTTAAGTTGAGGTGACATATAATTTTTGTTTCTTCTCTACCATATCAATTACTATTGCTGATTTGTTGGTGAACACATTGTCTCATCTTTGCATACTTCTCATGAGTGTCAAAGGCAGTCGCTCGTATGAGAGAGTTGGCCTCATCAATCTGTATGACATACTAGATATTGTATACTATCTTATACATATGTGAAGCCATAGTGAAGTATACATTACTTTATATCATTTGCATGCCAAAGGACTTATCATGTTTTTCAAGTATATCCTTGACTATAGGCTTAATTAGGGGGACTTTGCATAGGAACATGTTGTTTAAACAAGAAATAAAATGTGATGGGATTCACCATTGTTTGAAAAACTCATCTATAACTAATATGGTTCCTTTCGATTCTTTTTATACACAAATCCATCTTCATTTTCACTTATGAAAATGTCACCATAATAAGCTCCCACTTACAACAACTATGAGATCACATAATTTACCTTTATGGCCTACGAGAACTCAAAGCAGTACTTATGTTGAAATATACAACCAACTTTATGGTATGAATGAACTCAAATTTGATTTACACTTTACTTTCAAGGGCACATGGTTAAGTATAAAGTTTGTATCTCCCTTAAAGAGAAAAACATACTTGATCAATCAAATATATGTACTAATCCACCAAAGGTGGACTAGATCAAACAATACTCTCCCACTCACTTTTGGTGGGTTAGCTTGAACTATTATATATATCACCATGTTTAGTAGCATTTCATTATGCCTCTTAACAACTCTATCTAATGACAGAGCATAAGGGATCATATAAGTGAATAAATATCCCTTTCTCTTCACGAAGCTCATCAAAACTGCTCAGGAACAACCTCTATTAGTGTATAGAATTCTTAAATTTTGTATGCACTTTATTTTCAGCTTTATTCACTTATCGTCTAAAGCACTTGACCTTCAAACTTGTGTGAAATAAAGTAATGATAATCAAGTGAGTAATCATCAACTAAGTAATGTAACCTCTGTGTCATGCCCTCACATTCATTGAACCACATAAAATCGGATGGAAGAATTGCAATATTTTCTCTATCTCAGTTCCCTTACTGAAAAAAAAAACATTTCTTATTGCTTTACCTACTAGACAATTCCCTCTTGGGTAATGAACATAGCATTCTTGAAAATGCCAATTTAATTTATATACCCATGTCCAGCATGACATTGTAATCAAGTCAACGCTTGAATTAGGAGTGGTAAAGCAGTCAAGCACGCAAAGATTACCAACAATGTCCAAAAAAAAAAAGAAATCTTAAGGAAGACTAAAACACAAATGGTTGATTTTGTCATGAAGGTCAAGATAGTTCACTTAGAAACCATAAGACTGTTGCATGAAACAATGAACTTATAGGCTCTAATGCCTTTCACCTCAATCCTCACGTCATTACCAATTTAAAGCCTTTTGCTTGAATTTGATACCTGACAACATTTAATAAAGAATCTTTGATCCTTATTCTTTTAGTCTATGGAGTTTGAGTCTTTTTTTGCTCACTATTGACAGAAAAGAAAATCCATCTCAAAATGGTTTATCTTTAAGTAGGAAAAGTATTCAATCTTCTCCTTTAAGAGCCTTGTCTCTTTTGTAGAACCTCTTTACCTTTTCTCATTTGGGTTTAGAGTATTGAGAACTTGCTACCTCTATGGTATGCTAGCCCAAAGGGTTTGCAAACTTCCTGACGTCCATATTCAAGCTCCAACTACTTTGATACATCATTGAAAAAGTAATAAAGTTTTCACTTTTTTTTAACCTAACTTTCATGTGCTCCTGACAAGAAAGGAGGGCCCATATGAACAACTTGCACTCATTGTTCATTTGATAATATACAATCAACTTCCTTCAATCTCCTTGTCTTGTTGGTTATCTAATGTAGATGTTGTATCATAAAGGGTATTAAGCCTTAAGTAATATGTGTCAAACTTAATTGACAACCTTATTCTTGTGTAATGTGGAAGTTTTGCGAAAAAAAATTTTCTTTTACACAATTCACATGGCTCTTTGTTGTTGGATTTCTATTATGTTTGCACTCGATAGGGTAACTTATGCTACACTATTTCCCTTTTTAAGCCATTTAGGTCTCATGTTCTCTTATAAGCTGAGTTGAGATAACTTTTCAACTTTAACTCTATCATGACTCTTGGTCAATAATATGACAACGTCTTCTATTTAATTATATGAGACCTTTCAATATCAGAAATCACATTTGTCCCCATTAAGTTCATAGTTGAGTTGTTGTTCTTGGTAACCTTTCTTGGCTTAATTACTTCAAATCATCCCCATATTTGGCTATTCACAATCTGATTCGATTTAAGAACTTATCTATTAGTAGCACATTGAAGTATACAATGTCATGCATTTGTATTATTCTTGACTAGAAAAATAATAACACTATTGGGCCTATGATCAGGAGAATACGTTTGTACCTCCCATCACACAGATTCCAGTAATAATATTATCATCTATCAAAAATTTTATACAAGTACTTTCTAGAATATGCTCGATTATGTCTAGGGGTGGAAACAAGCCAGGCCCTTAATAGGGGCTTTAGGCTTGGCCTATTTCAGGCATGTCCAGGCCCATGCCTAGGCTTTTTTTTAAAGCCTATTTTACTAAACAGGCCAGGCCGAGGCCTTTTAAAAAAGCTGATTAGGACTAACAGGCCGGCCTACGCATATTATATTTAAAAAAATATTTTAATAACATTACATTTGTACCCTTAATTTGAAATAAAACTACACATGTATGTATCTAGTTTTTTCCACTCTCTCTCAGCGGTGCCTCCATTCTCATCTTCGTATTCTCACTTTTCATTGACTCTCAATGTTTCCCTTTCTCTTGTTGGTTTTATTAGAATATTAGTTTTATTACTTTGTATTTCTCCTATCTTTTAGAATCTTATTGCTTTTACATCGGATTTGTGTTCTTACATTGTTGCTATGTATCATACTATTGTTTATACAGGCCTTTTAGCAGGCTTCAGGCTTGGCCTTGTCTATGAACATGCCAAGCTCAGGCCTAAAAAAAGGCCTATTATAGGCTTCAGGCCAGGCTTAGGCCAATCAACTATGCAATAGGCCAGGCCTATTTATGATTAGACCAGGCCAGGCCTAGTCTATTTCCACCCCTAATTATGCCTATCAGAAAACTTAATTTCTGAAAGGTCCCACTTATAGCATATAACACTCTTAGAATACACATTTTCTGGGAGTTCTCACTCAGATGGAATGTTTGACATTTTGCTCCACTCACAAAGTGCATTTGACATTTACTTCTTCATGTCTCTCTTTACATTATTTTCATAATGTCTTATTAATTTCTTATTTGAGTGCCTTAAGATTTTTCTTGATTTCTACTATGTTTTATGATTTTGTGAAGTTAATTTCAGCCGAATATAGCATCAAAAAATGGAAGGGTGAAGTCTCCTTACTCCCCAAAACCAAATTTGATAGGTTCTCAGTAACTGCTATTTAGCAAGGCTTTAGGAATCTCATATTCCTAAGTGACATGATAGAAGTTGTGTCATGTTGTTTCGGTAATTTCTAAGATGTTCTCTATTTTCTCAAAGAGATATTCCAAATGTCTTATGCAATTTATATATATGTTTCTTCACATAAACCTTTAATCTTTACTCTTAAGTCTTTTATTGGTTCAATCGTTGGTGATTGGACTGGGTTTAGGATTCTCTTTACTCCTAAGGTGGGCTTTCAAGTCATACTTGAGGTGTATTTTATTTCTGAGTTTCACCATAATTTGGAGTTAAGATGTGGAAATTTCTCCATTTGAAATTTCCTCTTGCATTGATCTGATACTATTTTTTTACTATCTGATCGTCATTTTAACCTCTTTGAGGTTTATCTAGATCCCAAGCCTAAACTTTAGGATTTTGGTTATTCAGGTTCCTCCTGTAGTGCATCATCAACATTTTTTTCTATTACACCTCTTGTTTCATTTTAAGTTCAAATGAACTTTACTTCGAGTTATCTCTCTCTTGATCCTCTTAAGGATTTTCTCCTTCTAGGTTTTATTTTATAGTCTCATAGTCTAATACACAAATCCCTAATTCATTCATCACTTAGAGGCTCACATTTCTCTAAGTAATTTAAGTTTGGATAAACTTTTAGAGGCAATAACCAATAACTTATTCCTTTTCTGATTTATCACTATGCAAATCATACGTAGAATTAAGTTTCTCTACTTAAGTGTCATCCAAAAGAGTGAAATTCTTTTGGTTTGGTGCTTTTAGAACTCTCTAGGTTCATATTTTCCTCAAATAAAATTTTTATGAATTATTATGAATGTTTTAGGATTTTTAAACTCATAAAAATCACAAAAATAGCACACAAAAAATATCCATATAGATCTAAAACAACTTATAAATAGACAAATAATATGCCTAAATGTAGGTCTTGAATTTAGGGATTGTTAGAAACAAACCGCGTCTCAATTGGAGCTAAAATGCCCCTTCAAATGTCCCTAGAAGGATGGGAAAAAACTGGAGAAAAAATATTTTATTTATTTAATGACTTGATGTGGGCCATTCTGATTAGGCCCATTACGTTGAGCATAGACTGGTAGGTCTCCCTCTTATTGTGTGTTTTGGGCTAAGCTATTTCAAGCCTATTCAGTTTGATTTTTAAAATGTCTTAAACTATATCAATGGATCAGCCCAATCCACAAACATCTAACCACCATTAAATGAAACACATGGCTTCAGGCCTTCAGGTATTCAAAATTTTTTTAATCAGCGCCTAAACAACATTGTTTTGGAGAAGGGAGGTCATCTTCAACCTCTAGTCGGGTCACTACAAACCTGGATGGAGGAGCGGGTCGGGTCCGTTGGACCCAACACCTTCTCTCCTCGATATCTCCTCCGTCTGGCATCAGTTTCTCACGTTATTGGTGTTTTTTCATCATTTTTTCGTGCTCTATGCAATGGGATAGTTTTTAAGGCCTAAATTTTGTGTTTTCTAATGACCCAATCACGAAAACAAATAGGCTCAGTTTCGGTTGTGTGTTCTTCGTTCAAATATGTTGCCTGGTTCTAGATTTCCTACGTCCTTCTACTATCTCTTAGACACACATAGATATAGGCCACAAATCTAGAAAAGATCCATGACAACAACAAAAATATATAACCAAAATTGAAACAATAATATGGAAAATAAATCTAAACTAATATTCAAGATTTGCTGAATTGATAAAGCAAATCTTCACATCACACTAACAAACTATAACTGACCATAACCAAAAAAATAAAGGCACAAATCAATCAAATTTAGGGAGAATCAAGGACACGCATATGGAAACTGGTCAAAATGCAAAAACTTAAACCATTAAAACATAGAATGCGAAACTTGGCAAGGCAAATAACTTTGTAATAAAATAATAATGACAGATTTGCATGATTTTGGAGGAGCAAATCTTCCCAGAATTATCACAAATAATGCTAGGATCATAAATTTAATATGCCAAAAAAGGTCACATCGCATCAGAATTTCGGCAAGCATGTGATATATACAGATGCATATTTCATAAAATTTGACCAAAAAATCACAGATCCATATTAAATCATATATGGCCTCAAGATTATTAATCTGGCTCTAATACCACTGTAGGATTTTGAGCATACCTAGAATCTGGTTGACTCCCTTGGTACTCACACGAAATCGGAGTACTGATTTGGACCCCGATTACGTATACAATAGATGCATCATAGATGAGAGAAGAGACTTGAAGACCACGGGAGTTTTTGTTTTCTAATTGAGTTAGGTTTTTCCCACAGACCCCTTAATTTATAAATAACGTATGGAAGTCATATCTCATATGAAAAGTCACATTGATTTGAATTTCAAATCATTTGGGGAAAATTCATCCTTTAAACCCATATCTTTACATATTTACATAATAGCCCAAATTCTTATTAAGCATTACATATTAGCCCTAATTCTCATTGAACTTGGACCCTAATCCACCAAGGGTGGATTAGGTGTATCTCTACAGTTTTTTTTTATTCCATAATTTCCATTAAAATGTACTGCACTCGATTAAAAAGGCAAGCAGTTAAATTTCATATACATATATTTGAGATATCTTTTGGAGAGTATGAGTACCATGTCAGTTGAGATCTTAAGCCAATTAGAATCTAACAATTAAACTGATAATCCTAATTGCCTCATGTGAAACAATTTACATTATATTTTGTTTTAAAGGAAAATATTTCATTACTATTGTAAATGATAATGATAGGCTTATTTTTCTTTGAAGTCAAAAATAAATTGGGAATTATTGTTTACAATAAGTCATCTGCCAATTCATATTGATTTTTCTTATATTAATATAGTCTTAGAGTATGTAAGTATTTCTCTTTGAATTAAAAATCTACATAAAATCAAGATCCTTATATTTCTCAGGCAATGTTCTCTAAATATTTCACGTATCTTAACCTAAATAATTTTCTCTAAATTTAAATACAAAAATTTTTGAACTACGGTTTAGTTGTTAAACACGACTTAAACACGACTGTTATCTCTCTGTTACAAATACTTATTTTGAGGAATTCATTTTTTTTAATTTGAGAGTATATTTAATGATGTTATTCTGATAATTAAATAATATATATGTGTGTATATATTAAATAAGTACTTTAAGCTTAAGATATAGGAATAATGTAAGTAATGAATTTACCTGAATTAATTTATTATGTTCGAATTATAATCATATTTACGACTTAAATCGGCATATTTAAATCCAAATATCCGATGCTGTAATTGTAAATACAATATATGGATTTAAATGAGTTTAAACCCAAATGAAATATTATGACATTTATATGAGATATTGGAGAAATTGTGATTTTTTGTTATAGATTGTGATAGATCTATCGCAATCCACGGATAGATATATCAGTGGGTATTGTAATATTAAAATACTCCCCTCTCTTTTTTATATGAAGAGGCTCCATCCATTATATATAGATCATCATAATAATCAAGAGTTCCAGTTATTCTCATTCCTCTATATTGTCTTTTGGTTTGTGTGGTGCATCTACAGTAAGAAAATGAATACATGCGATCCTTCTTCGGAGTTTGAGCATGAAAAGGAATCCGACGATGAGACCGAGAAGAATTTTAGGAAATTTTGGGTTCAAAAGATGCGTAAAATGGAAGCTGTGATATCTGAGGTATGTTCTCTCCCACTGTTAACTTTTCTTTTTTGTTATTGTTTGAGTTTAGAATATATATAAATATATATATATATATATATATATAAATGCTTATCTAAATTCGTAGGTTGAAGCTGCCAGTAAAATCCTTGATCTTCAACATTCTAGGGTGGAGGAATTGCTAGAGGAAAGGAAGAGACGCCTTAAAGAAGAGGCAAAGGTTAGGAAGCAGCAAGCAGATTAATTAGGAATTTATAACCCGTTATTATTTTTAGTTTACGTTATTTTTTTCTCGATCTTTTGTTATTGGCATTTGTACAATTATGACGGTTCAAAATTTTTAAATAACAAATAATTTTTTGTTTTCAAAATTTTGGAGTTTTACAAGTTATCACACATTATGTCGCTAATAACTTGGCATTACAAATAGGCTAAATTATAGAAAACCCCCCTGGATTTTAGGTCAGTTACACATAACCTCCCCGACCTTTCATAGTTTAAATTAAGCATCCCTGACATGTTATGTTTTGACTCTTAACTCCCCTACCTTTAAAATTACTGTTAAAGTTAACGGTTTTTGTAATTTACACTTTTTGACGTTATTTTATTATATACCATGTCATTCTAAAAATAACTAGTGACAACTGAC
This sequence comes from Mimosa bimucronata, assembly GCA_037074515.1. Classification (NCBI taxonomy): domain Eukaryota; kingdom Viridiplantae; phylum Streptophyta; class Magnoliopsida; order Fabales; family Fabaceae; genus Mimosa; species Mimosa bimucronata. The sequence goes on along the minus strand of CM073438.1, from coordinate 28,698,915 downwards.
ATATAATTTTAAGTATTTTAAAATATTTTAAAAATATAAAATATTTAACAGAAAGGGTTGAAAATATTTTCTTGACCATACACTTTATAAATAGAATGTCTTAAAAATAAAAGTACTTAAAATGAATGCAAAATATTTATTTGATCATGTCTTTTTTAAATGAAAAATTATAATATATATACTTACTATTGTTTATATTAAATGAAAAGACTTATTTTTAATGACATATTATATAAAACAAAATGTGAAAATATTGGATAAGATAAAAACCGTTAACTTTAACGGAAATTTTAACGGTAGGGGTGTTGAGAGTCAAAACATGAAATGTTAGGGGTTCTTAATTTAAATTTTCAAAGGTCGAGGAGGTTTTGTGCAACTGTCCCAAAGTTCAGGGGGGTTTTCTATAATTTAGCCTTACAAATATAACTTATAAGTAACTTGAACTAAATATTTTTCTTATAAAAACTCTCGAAAAGAAGGGATGATTGATGATCTGGTTTTTATATTCTTCTCTATGGCCTCCTTTATTTTAGTTCTCTCGTCATAACTCCGGGAAAGTTGCAAATTCCATTTCACATTTGAATCATTGTCACATCTAAAGTTAGTTTCTAGTTTATTTTTTTTAATTCAATTTAGAAATTCATAAAACATCCGGTGTATCTTTAGAACTCTTTAAACTTCTTCTATTGAAATTTTACTTATATATTTTATAGCAATAATTTATTAGTGTTTAAGGTTAATTTGATAGTGTCAAACTATTTAATTTATACTCTCTCTCAAGCTTTTAATCTTATTTCATAAAATTATTTAGGTAAGTAATATACACATTAATATTAATAATAGGTGAAATTCTATCAAATCCCACTGAATTTTGAGGGAGTTGTATTGTGAACATACTTATTGTAAATTGGCAAATGTACACTACAAAAAATCTGGAAGTCGACTTTACGTGTCACCGCTAAATATTTATATTTTTGTCGCCGCTTCGTATGCCCGATTGTCGAAGCTATTTTCAATTGTGACAATTGTAATTTAAATAAAAACCCCTATTATGATAATAAACATCAAGATGAATAATAAATAGCTAATATGTATATATGTGTGTAGAACTTATAAAGTACTAAACAAAAGTTGGTAAAAAAAAATAAAATATTAAACAAAAATATTTACATAATTCTTTACAATCATGGAGAGGGTGAGTGATGGCGACAAGCGTCAAGACAGCAAACCCCAATCAGATATAAATCACTTTGATCTTTGAAATCATCAAAGAACAAGCAAGTTGTTAAAAATATTAATGAGAGAAGACTAAGAAGAATATTATCATTGAGTATCAAAGAACTTACAATAATAATCTAACTCACTTGAGTTTAGATCAATCATCCATCAATTGAGGTGATGAGTTTACAACCCTAATTTTAGGGTTGATAAGGTGGGAGGCATAAGATACCCTCTCCCTCTTTGGTGTAAATTATACAATCTTATTGAGAACCATCAAAACCTCAAGATTAAACAAAAATTCCATATTAACCCTAGCTTATTTAAGCTTTAGATCAACAAAAATCTCATATAGGCTCAAATCTAGAGAACTGAAACCATTATAAACACTTATTAGGCTTCAACGATTCTAATGATAATCTAAAAACCATCAAACATCCCCCTAGATTTTCTGATTCAATCAAAACCCTAAAATCCCAAAAGATGAAAATCTGAAAAATAAAGAAGAGGAATGGTAGAAATCAAGCTATAATCACTTATCACTTATCAAGTAATTTAGAAGCTTGAAAATACTCCCAAAACTTCGAACTCCTAAGCCCTAGCAAAGCTCCCTCTTATCTCCCTCAATTTTCCTTTCTTCCTCTGCTGAAATGTCGCTCTGCGTCTTTTAAAAACGTAGATATTAAGTTTTCACCATGGCATCGCCAAGGCAAACCCCATGACAAAAGGCCCCATTTAGCTTACCGTGGCTTAGGGTCTCCCAATTATACGTTCACCGTGGCCGGCAAACTACCTAAATTTTCTCCCACAATTGTTTAAACATCCTAATTCTCCATCCAATTTAATTCACCTCAATGCATTGATAATCATCATAATTCAACACTAATCAACTTCTAATCCTCAATAAAAAAATTGGGATGTTACATTATAAACATCAAATTTCTTCATTAATAACAAAAATAAATTAAATTTGTCTAAAAAATTAAAACAACAACATTAGTTAATTTTATAATATAGTAAAATAGTTCAAAATTTATGTATTAGTAAATATCAAAGACCCAAACCATTTTTATATACTCATTATGTTTAAAAGGATATTTCAGACTAAAATATGTTATTTGATTAAGTATTTGATTGGTAAAAAGTGGGGCCTAAAAAATAAAAATCAACATAACCTACAATTTCAAGTAAGGCCTTTATAGATGGTTTTTTTTTAAAAAAAAAAATTATATTCATATGATGGCTCTTTTAAAGGAAAGAGAAAAGTGAAGAAAATAATAAAAGGGAAATTTGGAGTAGCATTTGTGAGGGTACATAATGACACTCCACTAACCCAAGAAAAAAAATAGAAGGAAAAAGTAGTTTTTTAAAAACATACATTTGAAATTCTAAGCTTGTTTGGTACGATGGATTTGGAGCAGAGAGGTGAGAAAATTTTCGTGAGATGAATTTAAAAAAAATTGAAGAAATGAGGTTGTAATTTGTAAAGAGATAGTAGATAGTAAATGTAAGATGAAAATAAGAAAAGATAATTAAAAATTCTTAATTCCACTTCTTTAATTTTTTAAATCTAACTCAAAAAGTTTCTCTCAATCCACTTTCAATCCCATCCCCTCATACCAAACAGATCAACCTTGGTTTCAGCTACAAAATATATAGCTTTTAAAAGTTTTTGCCTTGTTTGGATTCCATTTATTTAAACCTCGGTTAGATACGTAAAATATATAGCTTTGAAAAGTTTTTGCCTTGTAATTGCTTTAATTTTGTATTAATATGATTTTTTATTTTCCTTAAAAAATCAAGGAAATTGTCATTATAAGAACTTAACACTAATGGTGTAATCCAATTTGATCAGCATATGTTAGCTGGTACATGCAACAAGAGAAGAAAAAAAGAATAGTCGCTCACATCGATATTGACTTGCAGTCTTGCACGTGCAATATTAATAATGTCACCTTCCTAGGAAAGATTTGCATGCTTCCCCACTTGTTATTAAAATTAAAATACATGCAATAATAATAAAAAAAACTCTATATTCCTCATCTTCTCAACAATAATCATTAACAAAAAAACCCCCCATCCTCACCATGACCTCCATTGTTTTATCCTTATAATTTTAAGATTTTCTTTTCCCTTTTCTTAAAATTTTTAATGAACTTCTAATATATTTTATTTTCTTTTTGGGTCGTTACAAGAAAACTATGGTGATGCTGACTAATTTGAATTTTTAATGATTAAGATACATTTTTATAATATAATTTTTAAAAGTTATTACTTTTCTTGTATTTCTTCTTTATTTAAAACTCTATAAATTGAAATTTGATCTGATTTTATTTTCACACAAAAAAGAATTTCGATCCAATTTGATAGTCATCGAGAAATTCTGATTTTTTGCCTTTGATTTGGGTTGCTAAAATTTCATGTTTAACTACCAATCACAGTTTAATCTTGTAGGAGGGAGTATTACACCACAATGTGACAAATCAATGTTCTAGTTCATGAAGACAAATATGCACTCTTTTAGTGCCCAACCAATGACTTGAATATAATTGTTTTCATTGGGAGGATACATATGCTTTACAGAAAATAAATCTTTGATTGATAAATAAAATTTAAATTTTCCCAATAAATTCTAATTTTTTATAAATATATTACAGATAAAAGATGAGAACGCTAATAAATATGATTAACAAAAAAAGGTTGAATAAGGCTTGTTCATGAACTACAAAGATCAAGGTTCTCCCAGAGTGTGATAAAATTATTATAAAAATTATTTTTATTAAAAAGTAAATGAATATTTTTTTTCAGATTAGTGAAACTAAAATTTGAATACAAGAAATTTTAAGAGTTTTTAAGACACGCAGCTTTTTAATATTTTATGATTTTTTAATTGCCACATGTATTTAGAAAATTTGACAAAATGTTTGATGACCCAAATATAAGAAGAAAAAAATGAAATAAAAATAATAATAACTTATCTTGTTAAAAATAAAATCGTTGGAATATCATGATCTTTCTAATATTCCAACAAACATAGTGTAATTTAAATTTTATAAGAAAACACAGGTGTACAATATAGTGTACAAAATGACGTGTAAGAAAGTAATAATAACTTATCTTATTAAATATAAAATCATTAAAATGTCATGATCTTTCAAATATACCAAAAAACATATATAAGAAAGTATTATCATTTAGATTTGATGCTGACAAGAAAAAAAAAATCATTTAGATTTTATGCATAAAATATAAGTTGGGATATAGCTACCGCAACCGCAAGGAGTAGTGTAACCAAATAAATTTGGCTTATAGTAGTTAATGATCTTATGCTCAAAAATATATATACTACTTTTAAAAAAAGGGATCAGAAATTATAACAAAAAATTCAAACATCAATAATCTAACACTAGACAAGAGAGAGACTACAAAACTTTAAAACTTGTCCAAAATAGTCACAATTTACACTAATGCAAATCACAAAAGACGAACAAAAACAAAACATAAACTAAAACTAATAAGAGCTTATCAGTTTCTGATATCTGCCTGCTGCTGCATCACCTTTGCCTGTTCTTCATGGCGTCTCTTTATTTTCTCTAACAATTTCTTCACCCTATAATGTCGAAGATCAAGAACTTTTGCAGAAGCTTTAGCCTACAAAATGAATTCAAATAAGCATATATTTTCTGAAGTTTTTTTTTTAAAAAAAAAACAGTGGGAGAGAACAAACCTCAGAATTCACAGCTTGCATTCTACGCCTCGTTTGAACCCATATTTTCTTTAGATTCTCCTCTGTTTCTGCTATATATTTCTTTCCATGCTTCTCAAACTCCAGCTCGCATCTCCTTATTTTCTTTAGTCTCACCTCAAGCTCAGCCAAAGATTTCTCTACTTGTTGCTTAAACTCCGAAGAAATCTCACATGTCTTCATTTTCTTAAATCAGATGCACCGCGCACAAACGAAAAGACAATAAAGAGGGCGGAGAATAGCAGATAATCTCAACTGTTAGTATGATCAATTTATGATTGATGGATCCTCTTTATATAGAGAAGGTAAGGGAATATTTCAATGTTAAAATATCCACCAAAATATTTATCCGTACACTTGTTGGGATATTTGGATTTAAATACGCTGATTTTAGTCATAAATATGATTATAATTCAAACACATTTGTATTCATATTTTGCCACGTCATTTTATAACTTGGTAAACAAGTATCACATGAGAATTTCGATCAGGTTTGTTGCAGATATGGGCTTCGTATACTTTCTGTTGGAACTTGCAGAGGAAAAAGTCCAGCTTTTGTCGCTTAGAGACGTTGAAGCGATCCTGACTACTTGGGCTTCGTGAGACTGATCCGTGATTCAGGGCCCATAATGGTTTTTGAGCCCACAATTCCACGATGATACTTATTACTTCCTCACATCACTTTAACTTTTTTTTAAGATTAAATAAGTCAAATATATCACTTAATTTTAATATATCTTACATATAATTATATTATATGATAATTTACAAGTAAGCTAAATTATTTTTAAGTAGAAAAGATAACTATAGACATAAGGTAAATTAGTTTTGAGTAGAAAATATAACTATAGACATTTTAAAGTGATTAATTTTATATCCTTAATTTATCTAAAAAAGTAAAAGTGATCTTATAATTAAAACTAGAGGAGTATGTAGATTATTCCAATGATCTTTAACTTTAGTTACTTAGTTTTTTTGCGAACAACTTTAGTTACATGTTTAATCTATATACCCTATTAAATTTTGTGAATAACCATATTAAATATTCCGAGCCTGACTCCGTATATCAACAAAAATGAATGTAAATAAGCATTCATATTTTTGGAAACCAACCATATATAACCGATTGATAACAGTCGGGTTTAGAAATTCACCCGATGTTTAAATATTTAGTATTTTAATTTAAGGAAAATACATAGGTAGAGTCGCTTATCGGCTTATATCTATTATTTAAATATTATCATTTAACTATATCTTTTGGTACTTGGAAGGGGAGGGAAAATTTTTGTGGGTTGAAATAAATTGAAAAAGTGTGATTATGATATTGTAAGAAATATAAGATGTAAGATAAAAGGGTGTATATAAAAAAATACCCATGTAATTTGGTCTAAGATGCACCCAACATCGTGAAGCTGTTTTTGACTTAAAAGTATTCAAGTAGTTACCAAAATGAGTCAAAAGTGTCCATGCCGTTAATATACACTAACGGTGTTAAGTTTTTTAAAGTTGAGAAAAATAAAAAGTGCAAAAATACCCATGAAGTTTGGTTCGTAGTGCACCCAACACCGTGAATTTTTCCCCAAAAGTACCCACATAGTTACCAAAATGGTTCCTTCTATACTTATACCATTACTTTACATATGTTAGGTAGAAGAAATACATAAAAGGGTGTGTACATTTTGTATTTCAATAAAATATTTTCCAAAATTATAAGTTCAAAAGCAATTTTAAAAAACAGATAGGAAAAGAAACATGATATTGAAGTTTTAGGCAAATTTTGCACAACATTCATTTACATTCTTAAAGGCCTATATATCTATTGATGAAGGAAGATTGAAGCATGAAATTACAGATAAAAATTTGAGCTACAAATATTTGCCTAGGATTTCAAATCTTCATACTTTGTTTTTCTAAATTTCTGTGAGTTTAAGTGAATATAATATATATATGACGGTTAACTGCTTGAATTTTTTTTTTTTTAAACAGATGTGGTATTTAAATGAAAATTATTGAATAAAAAAACTGAACCGAAACCGTGGCTGCTGCTTTAAGCTCTACTTTTTAATACACACATATATATAAAAGTTGTTTTTATTTATTATTTTTAATTAATTTTGATCAACGTTTTTATTTATATAATGTAGTTATTTATATCTTATAAAAGTAATCAGATAAAGTATTAAATATTTAATCTGTTACAATGAAGGAGTTTAATTGTGGAACAAATTGCCCATTCATATCTTATAGAATAATAATATTAGTTGCATCATTCATCATATTTTTTGTTACAGTTAAATTCATGATTTCATTAACCCAGAATCGTCACTCCCTCTCCTAAGTAAGTCAATTTTTTATTTCTTATTGTCATACCTTTAATCATCATTCATTTTGCTTTTCGATAGTAAATCTTGGCCACGTATTTTGTCTTCCAAAACGGTCCTTCCAATAGTAGATCAATTTTGGAATCCATCATACCTCGACTTAAACAAAATGCTTTTTTTTTTTTTTGCAAAATTCAAATAATCAAATAATTTCCCCAAAAATAATTATCGAGATATTTAGACAATTAAATAACATATAAAGATTTTACAAATCTTCCAAAATGTGAGATAGCTAAAATATTAATTTCCATTTATATAAACAATTAAAATCGATGTCCATAACTATATTTCACACAAAATGGATAATGAATAACAAAGTTCCCAAAATAGGCATTTATTTAACCCAAACATATTGTGGAAATAAAACACTGGCCAAACAATAATATAAATAAAAACAGAGCCCAACCATTTTTCTTGAATTAAAACCAAATGATCGATTCATCATGTCCCAAAGTTCTAGAAATAACCGAATGATTCATCAAGTTTATATGGTATATTCACCTTGATTAATACTAGAAATCACTTTTAGTGTTCATCAATAAAAAAGATGAGGAGTGATAAATCTCTGATTTGTAATGTTTTTATATGCCTAATTTGAGGCAATTAACATGATTGAGATGCGATATTGGTCCGATAATGCCTAATGTAGAACTTAGACTCTTAGGTGAAATTAGTGTTAGATTAGGGTTAATTAGCCATAATTGTAGATTAATTTGTATGAATTGGTTTATAGGGCTATTTGATCATTGTTTAGTCTTGTTTCCACTTGCAGGGTCGCTCAGGACCAAAAGATTGGACCCGGGATGAAGAAAAAGGCCAAACTAAAGGGCAGAAATGAAGGCTCCTCGCCGCGGCGAGCCCACAGCGAACGGCACTACGACAGCTCGTATCAGCACGCGTTTTTGGGCCTAAATTCGGATCCAACTTGATACCCACTCACTTGACCCGACTTGGGGGACATAAAACACGAAAAATACACCCCATTAGGGCATATTTTGGAGTCCCAAACCCTAACCTCTCATTTTCCTCTCATCTCCATCTTCCACCTTCTTCCTTCAAATCACTACTACAAAAAATAGAAAATGTAGCGTTTTTTTTAATAAATAATGTAGCGTTTTATAAACGCTACAAAAGCCAGTGCTACATTAGGCTAATGTAGCGTTTATTAAACGCTACATTAGAGGGTACCTAATGTGACGTTTTTTCAAGGAAACGGCAAATTAGGTCACCCAAAACGTAACACTTCCTTCAGGTAATGTGACGTTAGGTAGGGCCTAATGTCACATTTTCTTTTGGAAAAGGCACATTAGGCCAAAGCTAATGTGACGTTTTCCTAAGGAAACGCTACATTAGACCCTTTTTTTTAAAATAAATTCTGAAAATCAGATACATCTTGCAATTAGAATTCTACTAAAATTATATACCACATATATACCAAGGCAAATAATTTCTCTACACAATCTAGAGAAACCCTTCAAATGAATTCATGTATTGCTACTAAAAAAAGTAATAAGATGCTAACAATGAATCAATAAAATCATCACTCCTACATATTTGCTTGATCTACACAAATCAAACCTCCAATTGCCAACAATTGAGCTACTCTCGAGGGAACAATCTATACACATATTGGCACCATTCTTCGATTAGTTGATCTATTTTTAAGTTTGACAACTTGGAGCCACCGGTATCTTCATAGTACTGCATAATAATTTATTTATTAACATATATCAAAACCACTTAAATTTAACTATAGCACAAAGTGATTGAGTAAAAACATATATAATTATCGTCAACTTAAATATAAAACAACTTACATTTTGAGGAATCTTTATTACATTATGAGATACAATATTCATGAATCTCATAACGTAGTACCCACAATCATCATTGTTTGGTTGATAAAGACACTACAACAATATCATCAAACGACCGATCATAATTAAAGAATACAAATGATAGTTAAAATCACTAAGTTATATAGCAACCTTGATTTTGTTCCACTCATAAGCATGTGTTTGGTCAGTAGCTTTGGAGAATGCCATCATCTTAGAAGCTCGAAAACCAGTCAATGCACTAAGAGAAAGAAACTAGATTATATATACAAGTAATCACAAAAATATTAAATCATGCTTGCAGATTATTGATTACACTTACTTATTGAATAGCCACATCATCTGAGGTCGATCTTTTGGTTTACCAGACCTTAGAGGATCTAGATAATAGATGACAGGATGCCAAGGTGCAGTCGGATAAACGACAATCAATATCCAATGTTCATTAGAATAATTTCGAAAGTTATGCTCAATCAAGATAAGTTGTGTAAAATAATAAAGAAAGTATCATATAAGTAAATCAATTTATCAAACCTGAAAAGAAACTTTATAGGTTACACTTCAATTTCAAATGCAAAAATTAACATTTGGAAAGTGCATGTGTATTGTCATGCTTATATTTTATCCTCCTTTTCTTTAGTATCATGGTTTCTTCTAGGAATTAGTAGGACATAATATATTCACGATGCCCACTTCTTAGTCTAATAAAAATCTTTGCCTTTAAATAAAAAACAATAAGAAATTTTTAAAAGATGCAGGGAGCATGTTTAATAACAGATTTCACACAATATTCTCACAGAATAAATACATAGCTTGAGCAATAAAGGGAGAGTGCATTGTGACGTGGCAACTTACAAGAAATGGCAATCAGCAAAATGAGAACAAAAATTGGCATCAAGAGGAAGCCTCATGATAACATCGATGAATTTTTCTTTCCAGAACTTGTGACACAATTAATTGTATAGTGAAGCTTTAATTTATATTTATAGAAAGGGGATGTGATGTGGTAACTTACAAGAAGAGGAGGTGGGCTGATCACTTCTTGTTGTTGATGGCGTAGAAAGCATAGATAATTCCGGGGGAGGAAGCCAAAAGTGGTGAGTACTAAGCAGATCCAGAACTCTACCTGTAATTATTAATTATTTATGTTATAACTAATTTCATTGATAAAGAGGAGGAAGCAATAATATGACTAAGATCACTAGTGGACATGAAAACAAGAAATTGAAATTGAAATTAAATTAAACACAGAAAAATTTCAGAATCATCATAAGAGCAAAGCAAATTATAAATTAATTAAAGAGATTCTTCACTGAAAGAGAAAGCCACAAAGATCAAGAACAGTAACTTGTGAGGAAGTTCTATAGATCAGAAGTTGAAAATTCCAGACAAAACAACAAGGAAAAATTAACAAATACCGAAACTAATTTCAATTCAGAAGAAGATTACAACTCAAGAAGTCACCACATCAGTCACAGTAGAAATCAAGGTGAAATTCAGCTTGAAATAGTTTGAAATCTTCAGCATAGGCAAGTACATTAATTAATAAAGAATGCTGATGCAAGCTTATCTTATCTAAACAAAAACCAAACGACAGAAGGAAACTAAATTAACTGACTTAGACTTGCGTTTTTGGGTCTAATGAAGGATCATAACTTGAAGGTTCAGCTTGTGAAGCCGGTTCTTTTTTAACTGCATAAACCAAACTAGAGAATTGAAAAAAAAAAACAGAAGTTGTTCAAGAAAATTGCCAGACTGTCCAGCCCAAATGGCTTGAAAAATCCATTAAGCTAGCTCTTTGTCAATTTGAAGTCAATGAGAAATAAAAAAATATTACATTTCATGCTGATTTATAACATCCTTAGCTTAACAAGCTCTCTTTTAATTTCTGCTCATAGAAATACATATGATACAACATTATGTTATGATATTCATCTTCTCCCAAAAACCAAGGGAGATGTTAACAACATTGTTTTGGTACGCAGACTGAACATTACTCTCAATTGGCACAGGGTTTATATGGGGAGTATTTAACTATTTGAGTTCTGTGCTTGAGAAATGGAAGTTCTTGATAAAGTGCTAAAAATGCTTTTAGAGAATAGCTTTTGAACAGAATAGTTTATGTGAAAAAAAAAGTTTTTGATAAAATAAGAATATTTGGATAATGATTATCATAATCACTTTTTTCAAGGACATTAGTTAATGTGATATTTACGTATATAAAGAATAAAATTCCATCCAAAAGGTTGTAATAATCAAATTTAGTAATTAATAACAAACATAAATTAAATTTGTCTAAAAAATTAAAATAACAACATTAATCAATTTTATAATATAGTAAAATAGTTCAAAAATTCATGTATTAGTAAATGTCAGAGACCCAAACCATTTTTATATAGTCATTATGTTTAAAAGGATATTTCATACTAAAATATGTTATTTGATTAAGTATTTGATTGGTAAAAAGTGGGGTCTAAAAAAGTAAAAGTGGTGGTTTTTTTAACATAACTTACAATTTAAAGTAAGGCCTTTATAGCCAATATTTAAAAAAAAAAATTATATTCATATGATGGATCTTTTAAAGGATAAAAGTGAAGATAATCATTAAAAGGGAAAATTGGAGTAACATTTGTGAGGGTACATAGAGACTCAAGCAACCCAAGAAAAAGCAATAGAAGGAAAAGGTAGTTTTTTTTTAAACATAGGTTTGAAACTCTATACTTGTTTGGTATGAGATATTTGGAGCAGAGGGGTGAGAAAAATATTGTAAGATGAATTTAAAAAAATTGGAGAGGTGAGATTGTAATATGTAAATAGATAGTAGATGTAAGATGAAAGAGTAAGAAAAGATAATTAAAAATTCTTAACCCCACTTCTTTAATTTTTGAAATCTAACTCAAAAAGTTTCTCTCAATCCACTTTCCATCTCCTACTCTCGTACCAAATAGATCAACTTTGGTTTCAACTACAAAATACATAGCTTTTAAAAGTTTTTGCCTTCCCATCATCTGTGAGTTCAACAAGTGAAAGGGTTGGACATTCCACCATCTTGGCGAATGTTCGATTCTTATGGAGTGCAACTTTATTGTGGCTTCAGTCACTGCACTTGGGGATGTATCTCCATAGCGTATGCTACCTAATATAAAATAATAATATCCCAATTTAATCTATGGCATTGGGTTGGGCTAGGCGGTCAAACGTTAATGTCAAAGGTGAACCCAACTCCTTTCCTAAAAATCATAAACCAAAAGTTTTTGCCTTGTTTGGATTCCTTTTATTTAAACATTGGTTAGATACCCAAAAGTGCTTCTTTGGCCTAACTTCTTATAATACTTTGTAATTGCTTTAATTTTGTATTAATATCATTTTGCATTTTCTTTAAAAAATCAAGAAAATTGTTATTATAATGTTGAATCTCAAAGTTTTGGTGATAACCAAACATGACTTAAGGTAAGATAATTATAAGTCCCTTAGCTTAGAAAATATTTTAAAACTAGTTTTTGAAACTAAGTTAAGAACCATTGATGATTTAAAGAACCATTGATGGTTTCATGCCTTTAACCATCGATAGGTTACTGAGCATATATCGAGTATTGATTTTTCAAAGAAAAATAATCGATTGTCTATGTAGTTCTTAATCAATACTCAATGATCTGATAAATAGTCAAAGTAATCTTGAAGAAGAATACTCGATGGTTGATTTAACCATCGAGCATTAGATTTGTTCTAAGAAGCAACTAATCATTGAGCAGTGATTTAGTTATCAATGGATGAGGATTAATTGATTGTTGTTTTATTCATCGAACATGGACTTTTCATCAATTAAACGAGAATGCTTTATTGTCATACACAGCCATCGATAGAAAGCATGAGAGAACAATTGATGATTGAATTTAAAAATTTGAAATTCTGATTGCCATCTCTATGTTTTACTTCCTGATAATTAACCTTTTGTATCTGGAGTTTTCAGTTGACATATTTCAGGAAAGAGATGTTAGAACCAATTAAGACACAAACAAACTCTAATGTCATGAATAGTGTTTAGCTGCTAGCAGTTTTGTATGCTGGATATAAATAAGTAATCAAGTACATATCTTCCAGACAAAGTGCATAGTATCATCTCAACCATTGATCATCATCTAGACTAGACGCTCCTGCACTTCAATCTTCATAACGGCTAACTGCTAGAAATTCTCAAGTTGCAAAGGGCAAAGGGCCAACCCAGTTTGAGTCCTCACCTGGTGGGGGTAATGGGAAAGGGAATATATTAGGCAACTTTAGCCCTGCTTTTATGCAGAGAGGCTTATTCGAACCCGCGACCTCAAACCTCATGGTAGGTGAGCTTACCGTTAAGCCAAGCTAGCCCCTCTATTATGTGAGCTAGCCTTATCAAACCCTATATAAGGGTTTGTAATATCAGCTAGGAAGTTAGAGACATTAAGTGCACTTCAAACAGAGTTCAAAAGCATTTAAGTGCTTTACTACTAAGTTCTCTTATTGTACTTCAAGTGTAATCTTATCTACTCAATTGTGTGAGCTAGCATTGTCTCTTGCGATCTTTCATTGTGTGATTTCCTTAAGATATTAGGATGCTAGGGAAAGGGTGATTTCTTAAAAAGTGCAAGGGGGAGAGAATTTGATGAGATAGAGTGATCTTATTAAGAAAATTCTCTTCTGCTGTAAAGGTTTTTAAGAACCTGTTTTAATTTTGGTGGAACTTAACTGATGTTGGAGAACTAGATGTAGGTCAGAGTTAAGACCGAACTAGTATAAATCTTGAGCTTATTACTGTAATTATTTTGCTAAGTTTTTGAGATATACAATTCACCCCCTCTTGTGTTTTTTCTGCCACTTTCTAATGGTGTAATCCAATTTGATTAGCATAGGTTAGCTGGCGAGAAGCCAATATAATTTTCAAGAACTAAAACTAGTTGATATACATATATACACATACAAGAAAAAGAAGAACAAAAGAAAACACTACTACAGAAATATTCTATAGCAGTGCTTTTTTTGACCCTATAGCAGCGCTTTTAAGCGCTGCTATAGCCAGTGCTGCAATAGGTCATATGACCTATTGCAGCGCTTATTTTGTGTTATAAGCGCCGCTATAGGTAACCTATAGCGGCGCTTATAATCTCAACAGCGCAGCTTTAGGTCATACTTAAATGAATTATTTTTTTAAAAAAATAAAAAATAATGCCTATAGCAGCGCTCATTACGTAATAAGCGCTGCTATAGGTTATAGCAGCGCTTATTACGTAATGAGCGCTGCTATAGGCATTATTTTTTTTAAAAAAATATTCATTTATTTTTGTTTTACACCCTCCTGCATCAGTGCAAAATTCCTAATGAATACTTCATAAATTCAAGCCTCGGAAAACATCAACCAATACATATTAACAATCAATATGATGGAATAACAAGAATCAGACAATGATACATTCATATCAATATGATGGAATGAACATAAACTAAGAAGAGCAACAACCAAAATATCTCTTCTAATTAAACTATTAACTTGCCATATCCAGAAACTAAAGAGCAAGAAAGCATCAGAATTGTAACCATAGCTACCAAAAATAACGAGCTTCAAATAAAATAAAAATTAACACATGAATAAGAAGCAAAGTCCATAAGCGAAGTCAAGAGTAGTGAAGAAGAAGAAAAAACAGAGCACAAAATCTGATCTGTGACTAAAGATAAAAAAAATTTCGAAGGGGAAGAAGAAAAGAGAAAAAGGTAATATGAGAGAGGACCCTTACCCTTAAGAAACCAACATCAGCATGTAGATCTGGATTTGATCCATACAGATCTGAGAGACCTCGATGATGATGATCGGAGAGAAGGAAGAGATGAAGAAGTAAGGAGGAGATGAAGAAGTAAGGAAGAGATGAATAAGCAAGGAGGAGATGAATAAGAGTGATTAATTAAATGGGTGGTGATGTAGAAGAGTAAAAGTACGGTGCTAGGTATAGGGAAATGTGGGGAAATGAGAGGGAAAAGGAAAATTTTAGATTTTTGGAGGGAAATTTCCCGCGCACCTATCCCAGCGCTTTTTAAAAAGCGCTGGGATAGGGTCATAAAAATTAAAAAAAAAAAAGAATTTATAAAAAATTAAATAAAAAAGATAACGTTAAATATTCAGATAATTAATTAAATATAAAGCTAATCACCTATCCCAGCGCTTTTTACCTATAAAGCGCTGGGATAGGCCATGAAAAATAAACAAAAATTAAAAAACATATTCTAAAATAATCTGATAAGTAAAACGAGAACAAATAAAAATTTAAATTAAAAAATTGTTTAATGAGGCCTATCCCAGCGCTTTATACGTAAAAAGCGCTGGGATAGGCCTTGAAAAATTAAAAAAAATATGATAAGTAAAAAGAGAACAAGTAAAAATTTAAATTAAAAAATTGTTTAATGAGGCCTATCCCAACGCTTTATATGTAAAAAGCGCTGGGATAGGCCATGAAAAATAAAAACAAATGAAAAACATATTCTTAAATAATTTATAAGTAAAAAGAGAACAAATAAAAATTAAAATTAAAATTTTTTTTAATGAGGCCTAAATTGCTGGGATAGGCCATGAAAAATAAAAAAAAATTGAAAAACATATTTTAAAATAATCTGATATGTAAAAAGAGAACAAATAAAAATTTAAATAAAAAAATTGTTTAATGAGGCCTATCCCAGCGCTTTATACGTAAAAAGCGCTGGGATAGGCCATGAAAAATTAAAAAAATTGAAAAACATATTCTAAAATAATGTGATATGTAATAAGAGAACAAATAAAAATTTAAATTAAAAAAATTGTTTAATGAGGCCTATCCCAGCGCTTTATACGTAAAAAGCGCTGGGATAGGCCATGAAAAATTAAAAAAATTGAAAAACATATTTTAAAATAATGTGATATGTAAAAAGAGAACAAATAAAAATTTAAATTAAAAAATTGTTTAATGAGGCCTATCCCAGCACTTTATACGTAAAAAGCGCTGGGATAGGCCATGAAAAATAAAAAAAATAAAAAAACATATTCCAAAATAATCTGATAAGTAAAAAGAGAACAAATAAAAATTTAAATTAAAAAATTGTTTAATGAGGCCTATCCCAGCGCTTTATACCTAAAAAGCGCTGGGATAGGCCTTGAAAAATTAAAAAAAATATTCTAAAAAAATCTGATAAGTAAAAAGAGAACAAATAAAAATTTAAATTAAAAAATTGTTTAATGAGGCCTATCCCAACGCTTTATATGTAAAAAGCGCTGGGATAGGCCATGAAAAATAAAAAAAAATGAAAAACATATTCTTAAATAATCTTATAAGTAAAAAAAGAATAAATAAAAATTTAAATTAAAAATTTTTTTAAGGAGGCCTAAATTGCTGGGATTGGCCATGAAAAATAAAAAAAATTGAAAAACATATTTTAAAATAATGTGATATCTAAAAAGAGAACAAATAAAAATTTAAATAAAAAAATTGTTTAATGAGGCCTATCCCAGCGCTTTATACGTAAAAAGCGCTGGGATAGGCCATGAAAAATTAAAAAAAATTGAAAAACATATTCTAAAATAATTTGATATGTAAAAAGAGAACAAATAAAAATTTAAATTAAAAATTTGTTTAATGAGGCCTCTCCTAGCGCTTTATACGTAAAAAGCGCTGGGATAGGCCATGAAAAATTAAAAAAAATTGAAAAATATATTCTAAAAAAATCTGATAAGTAAAAAGAAAACAAATAAAAATTTAAATTAAAAAATTGTTTAATGATGCCTATCCCAGCGCTTTTTACATAAAAAGCGCTGGTATAGGTCATTAAAAATTAAAAAAAAAACTGGGGGAATTTTATTAATTATTAAATAAAAGATATAAGTTTACATATTCAGGAAATAAAATATAAATCATAAATGACCTATCCCAGCGCTTTGTACGTAAAAAGCGCTGGTATAGGTCATTAAAAATTAAAAAAAAAACTGGGGGAATTTTATTAATTATTAAATAATAAGGACACGTATAATATATTCTGGGGGTTAAATACGGTTCAGGTAAGGTTCAGAGAATTAAGTTCAAAGGAAATCACCTATATAAAGACAAACCTAAGAGGTAATTTAGAAATTATTAAATAAAAGACATTATTTTAAATTAATATTCAGGGAATTAGCTATAATTCACAATGACCTATCCCAGCGCTTATAAATATTTATAAAGCGCTGGGATAGGTCTTATATACATATCCCAGCGCTTACTTTTATTGTGCGCTGCTATTGGTGTGCTGCAATAGGGCATTTCTGTAGTAGTGAAAGTTGCTCACATCAATATTGACTTCTCCAATCTTGCACGTGCAATAATGTCACTCTCCTAGAAAAGATATACATGCTTCCCACTTGGTATTAAAATTCAAATACATGCAATAATAATAATAATAAAAAAAAAAAAACTCTATATTCCTCATCTTCTCAATAACAATCATTAACAAAAACCCTTCATCCTCACCATGGCCTCCATTTTTACAATGTCTCAGTCCCGCAAAACTTTCTCTTTCCTCTTCTCCTTTCTTCTTCACTTCCTCTTTTCAAAATCACAAACCACTGAACTCCACAACGCTTGCTCTCCCACCAAAACCTTCACACCAAACAGCTCCTTCCACTCCAACCTCGCCACCCTCTTCTCCTCCTTATCCTCCGCCAACACCGACTTCTACAACACCACCATGGCCAGCTCCACCGGCGGGGCCCACGGCGACGACACCGTCTACGGCCTCTTCATGTGCCGTGGTGACGTCACCCTCCAAGTTTGCCGCCAATGCGTTGGTACCGCCGTCCAACGGTTACCCTCCGTTTGTGGATCATCCAAAGAGGCCATAATCTGGTACGACGAGTGCATGCTTCGCTACTCCGACCGGCCTTTTTTCGCGACGGCCGCCACGAGCCCCGGCGCCGGTTTTCCCCTATGGAACACCGGAAATGTCTCCGGCGAGGCGAACTTTACAAGCGTAAAGTTCGCCACGTTGAATGAGACGGCGGATGAGGCGGCGGCGGTTGGGAAACATGGTGGTTTGGGAGGGATTAAGAAGAAGTATGCAACGAAAGAAGTTAATATTTCGGGGTTTCATCAAACTTTGTATTGTTTGGCTCAGTGTACGCCGGATATTTCGCCAGAGGGTTGTAGGAAGTGTTTGGGTGGTGCAATTGGTGGGATTTCATTGTGTTGTGATGGTAAGGCTGGAGGGAGAGTTTTGTATCCAAGTTGTAATGTTCGTTATGAAGTGTTTCGGTTTTATCGTTCTGTTGATCAACTTGTTGGGACGCCACCGGCGGCGACTTTTCCTTCTCCTCCGGCAATGTCTTCAGATCCCAGAGGTAAAGTCCACAGTTTTACGCTCTTGTCATTTTATATATGCACTTGCAACTTTGTGTAATATATTAGGGGGTGCATAGGGAGTTGGTAGAAACACCAATGGGAGTATTTTAAGTTGGAAAAAGATATGATCATTTGTTAATAAGGGTGTTGTGGGACAAAATCATTTAAGAACAATGATTGATTTTTTGAAAATATATTTTAAAATATCATGGCTTTTTGAACGACTTATTACTGTATTTACAGACGGATCATATATTGTAATCTATCAATTCTTAAATGGAGAAGATAATTAACTAATTTATACAAATTTAGATAATTAGATAAGTTAGTTACTTGTAAAAAATTATGTATTAGTTTGTTTTAAAATACAGTTACTTGAAACTACCCCCACTGATTGCTTAAAAAACGTAGATTGGGGGGGGGGGGGGATAATACGGAAATAGGAATAGTAATTTACAGATATCTATACCTTTCCATCAATTTTTAATATAGAATGATAACAAAATAAACTTAGCACGCACTAGCAAGTAAGATTCGTGGTGACTCGTGGACAGGCAATTGTTTTTTTTTTTTCCGTGCTTAATTATCCACTGTATGGTCCAAATTGACCATTGTATACTATACCATTATGTTTCTTATTATAAGTCCACTTTAACTAATTCTCATACACTAAGAATTGTTAGTTAGATGCTAATACATAGTTGGTCTAGCAGTGTATGGCTCCACTAGATCCCTTAAGGTATCGAGTTCGAGTCCTAGAGGAGACACTTGTGTTGGGAGGGGAATTTATGAACCCAAAAACTTAAGTAGTCGGTTACTTGGATACCTGATAATATGATCCAAGAAAGTTGCTAATTACCAGTTGATTTATAAAAAAAAATGAATTGGTAGGTAGATCATTAAATATGCCTTAGATTGATAAGATTTTCTAACACTACCCTTATTCAAAATTTCCCTCTCTCTACATTTATAAATTATTCTCACATCTCTCTCCTCTTGCTCTCTTCCCAATAAGAATTAAATAAGGTTAAAGTTGAAAAAATCATTAATAACCTCTAAATGAACTTATATTTAGTCACAAAATTTCTTAAGTAGCTGGATTTATAATAAAAAATAGAGTGGTATTTCATTGCGATCAAAGCTTTGGTGCCACTCTTTCTGTACGCTAAACTCTGCATCCAAATCCTACTTGCTCTTTATTGTCAATCACATTGACATTTGGAATCAATGTCTGCTTAAACAGTGAAAGGTAAAGGCAAACCAGCACCAATTATTGTGATAGTTGTGGTTTGTCTTGTTGGTACGGGAATAATTTTTGGTTTCGCCTACTATCTCTTAAAGAAATACATGAAGAGTCGTAGGGCTGTTCTAAGGCAAAAATACTGTAAGTAATTAATTTTTGTTCTTCCCTCAAACCATCTTCAAATTTTATTAGCTGGAATACTAGCTGTGGGAATGGTATTAATGTATATAAATTTTTTTCACTTGATCAGTTGGAAATGAAGGCACCAGTTTAGAGCCTCTGGAATTCAATTTGGCTACCATTGAATCTGCGACAAATAAATTTTCAGAGGAAAATAGACTAGGCAAAGGTGGCTTTGGACAAGTTTATAAGGTGACAAATTCCATCAAAGTAAATATTTTATATCTGTATGTGAGTACATTTTTCCTATTTAATATAAACAAATGCAATTAATTAATTAGGGTAATCTTTCAAGCGGTCAAATTATAGCTGTGAAGAGACTTTCTGAAGATTCTGGTCAAGGAGCAGAAGAATTTAAGAATGAAGTACTATTAATAGCCAGACTCCAGCACAGAAATCTGGTGACATTATTAGGATTTTGTATAGAACAGCAAGAAAAAATTCTTGTATATGAATATATTCCTAACCGAAGCCTTGACTATTTTCTATTTGGTACGATTCTTCTAAACTTATTTTAACATGTAGTTGAAATTTATTGTCCGAACATGTCATGCATGTTCTAATTTATATCATGTGCCTTTTGTTAATTATTTGTTAGGGTTATTTGTTTAAAAATTAGATTATCTTTTCTATTTTGTCAATTTAGATACTCACAACAAATGTATATATATGTATATAGATTCCAATAGGAGCAGAATACTAAATTGGTTGGAACGCTACAAAATCATTGGAGGAATTGCTCAAGGGATTCTTTATCTACATGAACATTCTCGCCTTAAAATTATACACCGTGATCTCAAACCCAGCAATATTTTGTTAGATGATGAAATGAATCCAAAAATTTCAGATTTTGGATTAGCTAAGATGGTTGCCATCACTGAAAATGAGGGAAATACGAAAAGAATTGCCGGAACTTAGTAAGTTTCTAAATTTTACCCTATACCCTCTACATCACTATTCGTATCTATTGGATATAATGTATTATCATTGATATACATTTTTTCTTTTCAGTGGTTATATGCCTCCAGAATATGCAATGTTCGGACATTATTCTGAAAAATCAGATGTTTTTAGTTTTGGGGTTATAGCTTTAGAAATCATCAGTGGAAGAAAGAATACAAATTATCATGAACTATCAAAAGATTCTTACAGTCTCATAAGCTTTGTAAGTATTGATACCAAGTTTATCCCATTAATATTTCTTATATATTTAATCATATGAACTTTCAAATTAAAGAAGTATTGTTGTAACAATATTTTAGTTGGCACAAAATTATATGGGTTATGATTAAAGTAAATAGTTTGACTTAATTACTGCAGGTTTGGAATCTATGGAGGGATGAAAAATTGTTGGAGATATTAGATCCAAACCTTAAAGAATTTGGATCATATAATGAAGTGATAAAAAGCATCCACATTGGTTTATTATGTGTTCAAAAGAATCCAGACTTGAGGCCTTCCATGGCCAAAGTTATTCATTATCTTACTACTGATTCTATTCAATTGCCATTTCCTCAAGAACCTGCATTCCTTCTACGCGGTCAAATGAATCAATCTACCTCTGGATCTGGAACTAATGAATCATATTCTACCAATGAAGTGTCTGCGAGTACATTCTTTCCTCGCTAGTACAAGAAGGCTCCAATTTCTCTCAAAGGAATACTCCTTTAATTTTGAAATTTCATAGGCAAATTAAATATTTCCATTCAGCCAATAGATGTTAATCTAGATGGTAAGTAGTTGATTCATAACTGATAAAGTCATGAATTCCAATTTCACCATGTGAATAGACTTTATTTATGAGTGATATGTAAATACTTTTGTATTCACTCTGAACCTTGATATATGTTTTAGCCCTGATAAGCCCATGAGACCTAGTCACATAAAGTTTTATGTAAATAAAATCCCCATTTAGCTGTATGAAAGTTGACGTGTACGTACATCATCCAATTCTTTTTTAATATGATATGATAGTGGGCTAGTGGCACTTAATAATATTTTTTATTTTTTATTTAAAAATATCCTTCTAGTCATGTATACTATGTTCATTATTTGATGGTTATAGTCTTGTAACCATCAGATTAATTAAGCAGAAAGCACCATGTTTCTACCAAAACCATCAAACACGTAGAGTTTTCTTTACGTCTCAAATTGTACAATTTTCTTATTCAATCGTCAAATGTTAAGTGACATACAAGAAAATTTGTAGTATTTTGTCTTCTATTCCTTATTCAAAATTAAGAACATAAGTATACATTGGCAAGATATTTTAATATAAATTGAAATAAAATAATGGATAACTTTTTAACAAAAGTATATTTTCTTATATTTCTTTTTTTTTCCCCTTAGAAATTAAGATAAGTCACGTACTACAAAATTAAGAACATAAGTATACATGAGTGGGAGGGTATTTTAATTTTTCAAGATAAGTAAAAGTCATTGCACAAAAAAGGGGGCCTTGAACAAGAAATTTGGGTAGGAGTGAAAGAGGTTTTGGTGAAATTCTTTTCACGGTTAGTTACACTTAAAGATATAAAAAATGGATACCTTGTTAAGAAGATAAATCCGTGCCCTTGTGTGTCTGTGTCTATATATATCCCATTACCTTGTTCGCCAGACTTTTAAATATTTTTTTTTAAAAAAAAAGTTTGGTGAATGAATCTGATCTGTTAAAAGAGACTTCATATTTTAAGTATACTTATGTTCACCATATATATAATCTTAATTATAGACATTTATGTGACAAATTAGGAATATAAAATTCTAAAGTTGTCGTATTTGAGGGGCTATTCAGGAAGTGGCAATTATTAAAGAGACTAGTTGACTGACTAGTTGTGTGTCCATGAATACGACCTTTCTATCATTATGCTCAAATATTCCAAAAAAGGATCGTATAATAAATCAAAAGGTAAATTCAATTCAAAGAACCAATGCTTGACGTCCTTGTCCCCTCAACTTCATTTATTTTAACTATACATACGTTCATCGAACTTCTTCACCACTTGCCACTGAAATTTCCTATTGGCCGCCACTTGCCATTATTGAAAAACCCCACAAACTTCGTAAAGCCATTTTTATAGCCTTATTTCAAACACAACTAAACACACCCTTAGCTTCACCATTTATCCAATTACCTCCATGACTATGTCATCTTCTCACACAACTTTGTTACTCTTGTACTTCATCTTCATTTTCTTCAGATTTTCTCCCATTGCTGTAGCACAAACCTTTTATCTTGACCATGATTGCTCTACCAACAAAACCTTCACTGCCAATAGTTCCTATCAATCAAAACTCACCACCATCTTCTCCACCTTAGCTTCCCAAAATGTCGAGTTCTACAACACCACCGTTTCTGGCTCCGGCGACACCGTGTATGGCCTCTTTATGTGCCGTGGCGATGTCTCTCTCCAAGTGTGCAGCCAATGTGTCACGGACGCAACCCAAAGGCTACATTCGTTGTGTCCAATTTCGAAGGAGGCCGTAATATGGTACAACGAGTGCATGCTTCGCTATTCAAACCACTCCTTCTTCTCTGAGGTGGCCTTGAGGCCAATAATGGGCCTATACAATGAAGCCAATGTGACCGATCAAGCAAGTTTCATGAAATTATTGTACAATGTTTTGAATGAAACGGCAGATGTGGCGGCGAAACATGCTTTAGGGAAGAAGAAGTATGCGACTAAAGAAGTGAACATTTCGGAGTCTCAAACTTTGTATTGTTTGACTCAGTGTACGCCAGATCTTTCTCCGGGAGATTGTAGGATGTGTTTGGATCGTGTGATTGGGAAACTTGGTTGGTGTTGTACGGGAAGTGTAGGAGGAAGAGTTCTAAATCCTAGTTGCAATTTTCGTTATGAATTGTATCCCTTTTATGGCCCCGGTGCTATTAATCCGTTGATAGCGCCGGCGCCGGCGCCGGTGGCTGCGATTTCTCCTCCAGCGAGTTCTTCAGACCCTCAAGGTAATGTTAACTTTACATTATTTGTGCATATGATTTCTTTTTAATGTATTATATATGTGTGTTTGTGGGGGTAGGTGGCCTTTTTTTTTTAATGTGACATTAATTAATTGTTTATGGCTTCAAATTGCGCTAATTTTCAATTTAAACTTTTTTCATTGTGGCCTTTGTGTAGAAATTTGGCTGATTTTTAATCACATGGAAAAATGTGTAGATATTTATGTACTTTTTCATATAACAAATGGTTTTTAAGTTTAAATTAAAATAAAATATTGATAATTAAAGTGAATTATGATAACTAAGAGACAAACTACGCATTATTTAATTTGATTAGAGAAAAAGGGACTTAAAGGGTGTTTGAAAGTTTATGAAATTATCATTAATAGAATCACTAAGGGATTTTTAGATAGATTAAAATAAATTTTGTAAGTCGGTTTTAGTGTGAATGTAGAATAACTGATGAAGAAAGTATATTTTTTTTGGGTTGGTCATAGAATCAATAAAAAAAAATATTTTACTGAGACTATTTATTCTCATGGTAGTTAAAAGAAATTTTTAGCCTAGCTAAGAATTCAACCCCATTTGACCTTTCCATAGTTTCCTTATGTCTTTACTTTGACTGGGCTCACCTTGATTTGATTAAGGTTGCATCAAGTTTATTGACTAAATTATTTGTAATACTTCTCTTTTTTTTATCATAATTATTTGTAAAACTTTTATCTTCTATTTTACTGCATGATATCATGCTTTGATTTCCATTCTGTTTGTTACATTGTAAACTGAAAAACCTAGCCATACTCATTACTTCTTTTCAATATAATGATATTGAGATGTGAAAGTATATGATATTTAAACAGTAAAAGAGAAAGGCCGATCATCTGCAACAAGCACTATTGTGATAGTTGTGGTTTCTATTACCGGTTCGGGGATACTTTTTGGTTTTGCTTACTATCTCTTTAGGAAGCAAATGAAGAAGAAACGTAGAGATGTTCTTCGACAAAAGTACTGTAAGTGATTATATATATATATATTCTCTTTATTTGTATATGAAAAGTTGTGGGAATTTATTTGTATACGTCTTTTCTTGTCTAGTTGGAAGTGAAGGCACAACTTTAGAGCCACTGCAGTTTAACTTGGCTACTATTGAAACTGCTACAAATCAATTTTCACATGAAAACAGTTTAGGCAAAGGTGGATTTGGACAAGTTTATAAGGTAACAATAGGTGCCATCAATGGAAATGTTAGATACATAATGACGCATATATTTTTCTATTTTAAACTAATCAATTATATGACAATATTTCAGGGTATTCTTTCAAATGGCCAGGAAATAGCTGTAAAAAGACTTTCAAAAGTTTCTGTCCAAGGTGCAGAAGAATTCAAAAATGAGGTTTTATTAATAGCAAAACTTCAGCACAGGAATTTGGTGGCTTTATTAGGATTCTGTATCGATGACCAAGAAAAAATACTAATTTATGAATATGTCCCCAACAGAAGCCTGGATTTCTTTCTATTTGGTTTGACTTCTAAACTACTCATTTTAACATTATTTTGCTTCGTGCCTTTTGTTCACTACAAAAAAACCAGTAATTAGCGACGGAACAATTTCCGTCGGAACGGCGGAAATTCCGTCGGAAAATTTACCGGCGGAATTACCGACGGAAAAATTTCCGTCGGTAATTTCCTACGGAATTTCCGTCGGTAAATTTACCGACGGAATTTCCGTCGGTACTTTTAATTAATTATATTATTTTATTTATAAATTATTATTTTAATTTAAATTAAATATTAAAATATTATTACCGACGGAAATTTCCGTCGGTAATTTAATTAATTATTTTATTTTTTAAATAAATTATTATTTTAAATTATAAATAATATAATAATATATTATTACCGACGGAATATTTTTATTTATTTAAAAAATATTTTATAAATAAATAATATTTATTAAATATTAATAAAAATTACCATTTAGTCGTATATAAATATAAATTTTTAATAAATTTAATTGTAATTTTTTATTAAAAAATATGTTATTTTTAATAAATATTAGTAATAAAAATGAAAAATAATTATAATTGAATAATATATATAATAAAATAATTATTAAAATAATTTAATGATAATAATTATAATTGTTATTATAATTTAAATAAAAAATGAAAATACTAAATATAATGTAATATTATAAATATAATAGTTTGCAAATATTATCACATGGTCCTCATAGCTCAACTGGTTAAGGCATCAGCATGCGCGTAAGAGGTTGCGGGTTCGATTCTCAGCTCTGTCACAATTGGGAGGCAATTTGTGAAGGCGACACGTGGCGGCATGTGGAGGCGACACGTGGCGGCAAAAATATGGCATATAATTTTTAAAAAAAATTAAAAAATTACCGACGGAATTCCGTCGGTAAAAATAATATTTTAATATATTATTTTTAAATTAAAATAATAATTTATTTATAAAATAATATAAATTAGCGACGGAAATTCCGTCGGAAATATTACCGACGGAATTCCGTCGGCAAAATCCGTCGCAAATTTCCGACGGAAAAACAAATCCATCGGTAAATCAATTTGCGACGGTGGAATTTCTAACGGAAAAAATTCCGTCGGAAATTTCGCCGAAAAATTTTTTCCGACGGAATGCCGCCGGAAAATTCCGTCGCTAATTCCTAATTTTTTTGTAGTGGTTGTTCTTTTGAGTTCAGGTTATATCATTATTTAATTTTCCGTTATTTACTCACAAAAATTTTTTTTGGTAGATTCCCAAAATGGCAAAGTACTAACTTGGTTGGAGCGTTGTAAAATCATTGGAGGAGTTGCTCGAGGAATTCTTTATCTTCATGATTATTCTCGTCTGAAAATCATACATCGTGATCTTAAACCTAGCAATATTTTGTTAGATGATGAATTGAATCCAAAGATTTCAGATTTTGGCTTGGCCAAGATGGTTGCTATCAATGAAAATGAGGGAAATACTAATAGAATTGTTGGAACATAGTAAGTTCAAATTTTCTCAATAGTTTAAATATATGTATATTGTTATGGCTGGATTTAATTAAAGTTTGACATTCTATTGATTATTTTAATTAGAATTTCATTACTGATGTTTTTCACTTTACAGTGGTTATATGTCTCCAGAATATGCAATGTTTGGACAGTATTCTGAAAAGTCAGATGTCTTTAGTTTTGGAGTTATAATTTTAGAAATTATAAGTGGAAGGAAGAATAGAAGCCGTCATAATCAATCACAATATGCTGACAGCCTCTTAACCTATGTAAGTTACCGTAATGTGTTTATCTCAGTGATATTTCTTTCTAATAATCCCAATAACTAATTCTTGGAGAATTATTTCCGCAATATATATATATATATATATATATATCCGTATATGTCAATAAAAGGGTAATGATTGAGATATTTTGTTTTATTTAATTGTTGCAGGCTTGGAAAAAATGGAATGAAGAAAAGTTCTTGGAGATATTGGATTCAAATCTTACAGAATTCGAATCATCTAATGAAATGATAAAGTGCATCCATATTGGTTTGTTATGTGTTCAAGAGAATCCAGATGCTAGGCCTTCCATGGCAACAATTATCCCATATCTTAGCGATGATTCAATTCAATTACCATTTCCACAAGAGCCTGCATTCTTTTTGCATGATCCAATGGAGCCTAACATTGAATCTCTAAGTGGAGAATCATGCTCTACCAATGAAGTGTCAAAGAGTGAATTCTTCCCTCGATAGTACATGGCTTCTATATCTTGTTTTCCTTCGACATTAAGGCTTCTCTTGGTATTTACGATGAAGAAACGTGTTTCCGTTTATTAGTATGAAAATTAAAATATAACAATGTAAAATTTTCTATATTTTCGTTGTCATTACTCAACAATAATTGTTTCTTTATCGCTCCTTTTATTTAAAGATATCAAGGCAATGTTTTGTGTAATTTAATTTTTTTATTCCAATTGTTTCTGTAGGAATATACCTAATCCACCCTCGGTGGGTTAGGGCTCAAGCCCAATGAGAGTTAGGGCTAATATGTAATGCCCAATGAGAATTGTGGCTAACATGTAATTATGGAAAGACTTGGGATAAAATGAGTAATTTTTCCCTTAAAAATTTGAATTGAAAAGATATGACTTTTCATATCTTTATATATGGGAGAAGTTTCTGTCTTTCCAGAGTAACCATGAGAACGAAAAGAAAACTCCTGTAACATATTCCCTCTTCTCTCTGACTCTTCCATCCTTCTCTGTGCATCTGTTGTATACGTATTCGGAGTCCAAATCGGTGCTCCGATTTCGTGTGGGTACCGAGCGAGTCAACCGGATTCCAGGTACGCCCGAAATCCTTCAGTGGTATCAGAGCATGACTATTCTTGAGGCTATAATTTTAATCTTGTTCCGCTGCATAATATGCTCTTGTTTTTTGTGAATTTTGGCATCTATTAGTTATACCAATTTTTTTTGGGATTGCTCTACGTGTTTCCTCGTAGATGCCGTGATGATGATATGCTTTATGATCAATTCTGTATGTATTTTATATGCGTGAATATATATAGTTTATGCCTTTATCCTTTATTTATGATTAGGGTCAGTTTTAGTTTGTTAGTGTGATGATGATGATTTGCTTTATCAATTCAGCAAATCTTGAATATTAGTTTAGATTTATTTTCCATATTATTGTTTAAATTTCGGTTGTATATTTTTGTTGTTGTCATGGATGTTTTTTCTGGATTTGTGGCCTATATCTATGTGTGCCTAAGAGATAGTAGAAGGATGTAGGAAATCTAGAACCAGGCAACATCTTTGAACGAAGAACACAACCGAAACTGAGCAGTTTTGAAAAAGGGGATTGGGTCAGTAGAAATCAAAGGATTTAGGCCATGAAAATTATACCATTGTGTAGAGCACAAAAAAACGATGAAAATGGACTACTAGAACGCGAAAAACTGATATCAGACGGCTAAGAAACGTAGGAGAGAAGAAGCGGGTCCATCAGACCAGCCCGTCCGTCCAGCCGGGTCTGGGTTGACCCGGCTGGAGGAAGAAGACGACATGACGTCATGTAATCATTTAAAAAAAATAATAATAAAAACCTATGCTGGGCCGCGTGTGGCTGGCCCAGCGAATAAAAAAAAAGGAGGAAGGGAAGCCATTGTTGGGCCTAGTCCAGTTCGGCCCAACAGCCAACCCAACAACATAAAAAAAATTATTAAAAACGAAATGGGCTCATTTGGCTGAGCCCAATACTCCAGAAAATATTAAAAAAAGGGGTCAAATTTGTATGGGCCTTTTCTGGCTGGGCCCAAAGTAAAAAAAAAACAGAATATATATATATATTGTATCCTTCTGGGGACACTTGAAGGGGCATTTTAGCTCCGATTGAGGCCCGGTTTGTTTCTAAAAATCCCTAAATTCAAGACCTATATTTAGACATATTGTTTGTCTATTGTTAAGGTGGTTTGGATCTGTATGTATATTTTTGGTGCTATTTTTTTTGTGATTTTATTAGTTTAAAAATCTTAAAATATTTACAATAATTCATAAAAATTTTATTGAGTCAAATATGAACCTAGAGAGTTCTAAAAGCACCAAACCAAAATAAATTCACTCTTTTTTTGATGATATTCATGTTGGGAAACTTAATCCTAAGTATGATTTACATAGTGGTAAATCAGAAAAGGAATAAGTAATTTGATATTACCTCTAAGTGTTGATCCAAACTTAAACTTAGAGAAATGTGAGCCTCTAAATGATGTATGAAGTAGAAATTTTTTGTATTAGAGTGTGAGACTCTAAAATAAAACCTCAAAGAAGAAGATCCTTAAGAGGATCAAGAGAGAGATAATTCAAAGTAAGGTTCATTTAAACTTGAAATGAAATAAGAGGTGTAATAGGAAGAAAATATTGATGATGCACTAGTGGAGGAACCTAAATAACCAAAATTCTAAAGTTTAGGATTGGGATCTGGATAAACCTCAGGGAGGCTAAAATGAAGATCAGATATTAAAGAAATAATATCAGATCAATGCAAGAGGAAATTTCAAATGGAGAAATTTCCACATCTTAACTCCGGATTATGGTGAAATTCAGGAATAAAATACACCTCAAGTATAACTTGAAAGCCTACCTTAGGAGAAAAAGTATCCTAAACCAAGTCCAATCACCAACGATTGAACCAATAAAAGACTTAAGAGTAAAGAGTAAAGGTTTCTGTGAAGAAACACAGATTAATTGCATAAAACATTTGAAATATTTCTTTGAGAAAATAGAGAGCCTCTTAGAAATTACCAAAACAACATAACACAACTTCTATCATGTCACTTAGGAATATGATATTCCTAAAGCCTTGCTGAATAACAGTTAGTGAGAACTGTTCGCACCGCAAGTGCACGGGTCGCGCCAAGTAATAAAGTGATAAGAAAGTATCGTTCCCACGAGGATTTGTTTACAAATGTGATCAAACAGAAGGCTTAGTGATTTCAATTAAGTTGAGCTAAAGCAAATTTCGGTTGGAAGAGTTAATTAATAGAAAAATACTTTTGAAAATAAGAGTTGATAACTACAAATGATTCTTTGACTTAAAGGATAAAATGGAGCCTAGGATTATTTATCCCCCTTGTATTTCATAACCTCTAAATAACCTCCTCTCACAAATGCTTTCAATAAACATACATGTGTTAGCCTAGGGTTCAAAATATACTTGTAAAAGCTTTCTCAAGTCAAGAACAAGTGTTTCATTTCATTAATTGCTCAATCTCTTGTTCAATTAATAAAACCCAATTTCCAAACTCCAACCCTAAGGTGGCTATGCAAGGTTAATAAGTATATCTCTATCTTACCAACAAAACCATCCATTCATCAAGAAAATTTCAAGTTCTTGCACAATTTTACCCAAGTTCTACATTTAACCTAGCTCTCTCAAGCTTCAATCAAATGAACAAAACATCTAAATGGTGATCAAGCATATAGAAGCATTAAGCAAAGAGTAAAATAAACACATATATACCATTAATCACAAAAGGAGAGGAGTATTAGAGAGTTAATCCATACAAGGGTTCAAAATAATCCTAGATAACAAGTTTAGCTACTCATAGTCAATGAAAAACTACAAATCCAAAGAGAAAATGCAGCCATAACATAGAACAAGAGAGGGAAGGAAGATGAAGAAGAAAAACCAAAGAAATTAAGCTCCAAATCTCTTCCAAAGCCCAATCCTTGCTTCCTTCTCTTCAAAAACCAAGCCCTAGCACCCCAAAATACTCCCAAGCTGCCCAGAAAGTCAAGAATCCGTGTCTCCCATCGTTCTCCAGCCTTTAAAACCCTATTTTCGAGTGATATTGATGCTGTGCATTTTACTGATGCGAATGAGCCGCGGCCCAGATTTTTGAGCTGCGGCTCAGTTTTCTTCTGCCAAGAACTGAGCTGCGGTTGAGAAACTGAGCTACGGCCCAGTTTTCCTCTGTCCAGAATTGAGATGCGGATGAGCTGCGGCCAAAAATCTGAGCTGCGGCTCAGTTTGTATATGGAAAATTTGATTTCTTCTCTTACAATAAAGTGGTCTATCCATGATTAGCCATCATTTTCCTCATCTTTGATTTCCCAAAAGCCTTAGCTCTAATTCTCTTTCCTGAAACACCTCTTGCACAATAATAAATTTAATGAGCTCATATTAAACAAAGAGGAAATCCCAAAATAAGCACAATTTAGCACAAATTGCAATCAAAAACATCATGCCAACTTTTCTAACTTTGAGCATCCAAAATATGTACAAATGCTCCACGAATATATAAAATCCAATTAAAATTGTGCCAAAAGACATGAATTCTAAGAGATTAACACACCCCCAAGCTTAGACTTTTACTCGTCCTCGAGTAAAACAAAAGATAAAACAGCTAGATTGGTCAATTATCCACTTACTATGCATGCATGAAATTATCCTCATTAGTTGCTCAAGAAATAAATTCAAGAGGGAAGTAGTGGAATATTGAAAAATGCTAGATTCACAATTTCAGAGCAAGTTTGCCAACAATTTCAGTATGTGTGTGTGTGGAGCTAGAAGACAATGCAATGGCACTTATCAAAATCCAAAGCAACATTTCAATATGTATGAAATACCCTCAAGTTCAAGACTTCATTTTCCTAGTCTTTTCCTCTCTCTCAACAAAATAATTACTTCACACAATTAAGAAAAATCAATGGGACTTTGTAAGCTTGTAATGTGGCCAATGGTCTAAGTGTTTAGCTTTTTGAAAGAATGGGGAAGAAGGAATTCAACTATCTTGAGATAAATGACTACATTCCAATATAGTTTTTTTTTATGCACAACTTTCTCTTTAAAGAAGCTCAAAATTCCCCCCAAACTTATCTCATATTGGTCCTTTGTACTCCGAATCTTGTTGGAATTGATTTTCTCTCTTCTTTTTTTTTTTCATTTCATTTCATTTTTTTTTCATTCATATTCTTTTTTTTTTTTCAGAAGTACAAATTCCTGACTGTTATAAACACTATTTCCCTTCCCACACATCATTCTACACTTACATACACCCTTAACAACCATACCAATCCTCATCACAGTAAAATGTCAATTATCTCAAGATTCAGGTAGTTCATGGTTTTTCAGGTTATAAAGGGTAAGGTCCAATGTGGGTTCCAAAAAGAAATTCTCATGGTTTTTCATTATAAGGCTCAAATAGGGTTCAAGTGGAAATAATACCATAGGTAGGCTTTAAAAGGCTCAACTGCATTTAAAAGAATGCCCAAATCATTTTTTAAAAAATTGTGAGAGATCATCAAAGTGCTTCAAGAAATTCTAATATAGGTTGTGAAGTCCATCAATTGAGAATAAACATACAAATCAACTTGCCACAATTTATCCTAACAAGAGCATTTCAATTATCCCAACTTTTATGTGCAGAAAGGACATAATTGTCAGGAACAAGCCTTACATTGCTATTCTAGCATTCAAAAATATAACCACCATTCCTTATCAAGCATATAGTCTAAGCAACCATTCTATCATTGGATTATGCATTATCTTCAGAAGATAATTTATCAATCTAACTCACATTTTTCACAAAGTTAGAAGCAAAAGTCCAAGTTCCAAGATTCCAAAATTAGAATCCATGCCAAATCAGCAAAAACCATTTATTAAAATCAAAATTAAAATTGCCCTCACCCCCAAACTTAAGATAGACAATGTCCTCACTGTCACAAGGGATAAACTAAGGGCCGTCTCCCAGTTCACAATATATTCCCAAAAAATGAAAGAGATTGCCTGAGGAACAAAAATTTGTGAAACAAACAATGCAATAGGGGCCTATCCAAATTCACCAGATGATATTATAAATAGAAGCATAACATTCATGAACATGGTGAACCAGTCAGCACAGTTTATACACAAGATCATCTTACAGTCAAAATGCCACATCACAACCCCATTCCAATGTACTAAGTACTAACAATCAAAAAGAGCCAACATTCAGACATAGACATGCTCTAACAAAAGAACAAGATAGATCATTCCATCAAAACACACGCATTGCCACATGTTAGAACAAGATTTATTGGGCTTGTAAGTTTCATGTTGGTGAGGGGTTATATTCCTGCAAAGAAATTCAAGTGATTCAACCACACATTGAAAGGTTCAGCAACATATAAGGGAATCAAATGCAACTAAATGTTCTAGACACTTAGAATCAAACAGCCCCTTACTCTAAACTAGTGAAATGCCCACTTTAATTTCATACCCAATGACAAAACAAAGAGACAATCCTAGACTTTTCCAGCAGATAAACTCAAGGAGGTCAATTAAATCCCCAAAATGAGTATATACAAGACCTCACTGTTACCCTTTCTTTCTCTATACAAAACGAAGCACCACAATTCCCAAAAATAATCACCTAACCAAGCCAAATCATAAACTTTCAATTACCAAGCTTAGGTGCAATTTCAACAGAAAAATTTCCAACTCAACATTGCCAATTTCAACAAGAAACTCATTAAGCACATGGATCTTTTACTCATCCTGAAATTAATTTCACATTCACCACCAACATTATGAGCAGCACATTGAACAATGAATAACCACAATCCAGGTTAATGATTTAAATATTTGTTGCTTTAATGTGCAGAAACAATGGTGAAACAAGAACAGAAATCGAATCGCATTCTAGCTGGTTCAACAAACCTTAATCCTATCCTTGAACAAAAACAGAACAGAGCATATCAAATGGGCAAGAAAATCTCACCAAAATCAGGAAGCTATGCTGAAGCAAGAAATAGGAACAGATCAAACTTAACAGTTGTGAAAGATGAAGATGATAAAAATCTGAAATTGCATCAACACACACTTGAAAATCGTGGAGTCAGAGAGACAAATGGGAGAAACCATGGTGAACGAATGGGACGGCGTGAAGCTCGATGAAGACAAGAGAGATGATGGATTGGAGCTACAATAGCGGCGAGGAACAATGGAGTTGAAGGCGGGGCAAAGCGGTGCTGGACGAAGAACAAATAGGACACGAGGGAGATGACGGCGAAGTGATTAATTGTAAGGAGAGAAGCTATTCAACACCGAAAACGGTGCTGGAGAAACAGGGGGTGGGACAAACGAATGGAAGGCGTGGAGGTAGCTCTGGACACGGCGGCGTTAACCATGGTCACCGGTGGAAGCATGGCATCTCGATTGGGAAGGGAAGGTTGAGTGAACACGAAGAGGAATGGGATTTAGGGCTCAGATGAATGAAGGTTGGGGGTGGGGGTGTCGGGTTCAGCGAAGCAGGGGGTGGGTTTTTTTGAATTTTTT
Organism: Mimosa bimucronata; assembly: GCA_037074515.1. Lineage (NCBI taxonomy): Eukaryota > Viridiplantae > Streptophyta > Magnoliopsida > Fabales > Fabaceae > Mimosa > Mimosa bimucronata. Next base: position 28,664,165 of record CM073438.1, on the reverse strand, counting down.
TTTTATTATTATTATTTTTATATATGTATATTTATATATATAAATATATAAATATATATATTATTTTATCTAATTTCAGTGACGCAGGAAGAAGGGAGAATTGAATTTTTTTTTATATTATATTTATATATATTATTTAATTATTTATATATATATTTTTTTTTTCTATGGGCCGCAGCTCAAATAAATTTGGGCTGCAGCTCATTTTCTCTCTGGATGGGGCTAAACAACGCTGAGCTGCAGCCCAAAATTTTGGGCTGTAGCTCAAATACTCTCTGGACTATGCTGGGCAAAACTGAGCTGTAGCTCAGAAATCTGAGCCACAGCTCATTTTTCTGCTGTCAAAACCAGATTCATATCGTGAAATCACCCATTTTGCTGCAATACACCACTCAAAACAACAAAAACACCACCATGCATCAAGATTGACATAATTTCAAACAAGCATACACACATTGTGAATCAATTTGGCACTCAATTCCAATTAATGGGAGATCAAATTACACTTCAAAAACATCATAAAACCATGATTTAATCACAAAAATTTATTCCCATAAAGTGCAAACTTGAATTCAACATAACAATTCCAATGACCAAATTTTTCTTCTCCTTGAGGTAAAATTGATTACTTGAACACAAACAAATCACATTGCAACCACAATCACAACCAACTTTCCTCATGTTATAATTCTCCAAGATCAGTCCACAAGCATCAGATTATTCACAGCACAAGCCTCCAACTAATATATCCCATTACACACACATACCAATGAACACAAGTCACATGGCTTAATTTATTCCATAACTACCAAATGGATCTCAAATAAGAAGCACTCATGGTCATGATATGGTAACAAACAACCACAATATCAGCAAAATTCCTTTGTTTCAGCCATGATAAACCAGTCACATCAGCAAAATTAGCTCCCAAATCATATTAAAATCATGATAACTACTAAAATAACTATTACTCCCCTGAAAATGTCCAGCCATTTGTTAGCTTTCAAGTCAACCACCTTCCACATGCTTCTACCCTTTCAAATGCAATATTCTTGAATACTTCCCACCAAGCCTACAAAACACAAAAGAACAAGCATAATTCTACCAAAACAAGCTAAAACAACCTAAAACTTCAAAAGCACAAGTTTAGAACTTGGGTTGCCTCCCAAGTAGCGCTTGGTTTATAGTCCTCAGCCAGACTCTTCTCTGCTTCAAGAGGGGTCAAAAAGAGGTAGGGTGACCGATGCACGATCCACGTCACCACTCCAGTAATGCTTCAACCTTTGACCGTTGGCTTTAAATCTCTCTCCATCATTGCGTTCAAGCTCAATAACACCACAATCAAGTGCTTGGACCACAGTGAACGGTCCTAACCATCGGGATTTGAGTTTCCCCGGAAATAGTCTCAACTTGGAATTGAACAAGAGAACTTGTTGTCCAGGCACAAAATTCTTAAAGAGGATCTTCTTGTCATGCCACCTTTTTGTCTTCTCCTTGTACAACTTTGAACTCTCATAAGCATTGAACCGAAATTCTTCAAGTTCATCTAGTTGAAGGAGTCTCTTTTCACCCACAGCCTTTGCATCAAAATTGAGCTTTTTGATAGCCCAATAAGCACTATGCTCCAACTCCACCGGTATATGACAAGCCTTTCCAAACACAAGCCGATATGGAGACATACCGATGGGAGTCTTGTATGCCGTTCGATAGGCCCATAATGCATCATCAAGTTTAATGGACCAGTCTTTCCTGGTTATGCCCACGGTCTTCTCAAGGATCTTCTTGATTTCCCGGTTAGAGATTTCAGCTTGTCCATTGGTCTGAGGATGGTATGGCAAAGCAACCTTGTGTCTCACACCATACTTCTTCAAAAGAGCTTGGAATTGATTGTTGCAAAAATGAGTACCTCCATCACTCACAATGGCCCTAGGAGCTCCAAAGCGGGTAAAAATATGTTTCTTCAAGAACTTCACCACCACCTTTGCATCATTAGTGGGCAAAGCAATTGCTTCAACCCATTTCGAGACATAATCAACAGCAACCAAGATGTATTGATTATTGAAAGACTTGGGAAAAGGTCCCATAAAGTCAATGCCCCAAACATCAAATAATTCCACTTCAAGCATGTTGTTCAGGGGCATTTCATTCCTTCTAGAGATGTTTCCCAATCTTTGGCACCGATCACACATCAAAGCAAATTCATAAGAGTCTTTAAATAAAGAAGGCCAATAAAAGCCACACTGTAGAATCTTCGCAGCTGTCTTGTTGCCTCCAAAATGTCCCCCATATTCAGAAGAATGGCAACATCTTAGAATTTCTTGTTGCTCAAATTCAGGGACACACCGTCTAAACACTTGATCGGCACATTGATGAAACAAGAAAGGCTCCTCCCAATGATAGAACTTGACATCATGTAAGAATTTCCTTCGTTGGTGTGGCTTCAAATCATGAGGTATAATTCCACAAACAAGGAAATTGACAATGTCAGCATACCAAGGAGTCATAGTATGGCTGACACTGAAGAGTTGTTCATCAGGAAACGTCTCATCAATATCTTTGTCACTCTCTAGTTGAGCATCAGTACTCAACCTAGATAGATGATCGGCTACTTGATTCTCCGTACCCTTTCTATCCACAATCTCTAAGTCGAACTCTTGCAATAAAAGCACCCATCTAATCAACCGTGCTTTTGAGTCTTTCTTGCTAAAGAGATACTTCAAGGCTGAATGATCAGTGTACACTATGACTTTAGCTCCCACAAGATACGCCCGAAATTTCCCAAAGGCATACACCACTGCAAGCAACTCCTTTTCGGTGGTTGTGTAGTTTTCTTGTGCATCATCAAGTGTTCTGCTAGCATAATATATTGGATGAAACAATTTGTCTTTCTTTTGACCAAGAACAGCACCCACAGCATAATCACTAGCGTCACACATCACAATGAAGGGCAAAGCCCAGTCAGGAGCTATCATAATTGGTGCAGAAACAAGCCTTCTATTTAATTCTTCAAATGCTTTCATACATGCATCATCAAACTTGAATTCGACATCTTTCTCAAGCAATGCACATAGTGGTTTAGCTATCTTCGAAAAGTCCTTGATGAAGCGGCGATAGAAGCCGGCATGGCCCAGAAAACTCCTCACACCCTTGACATTAATGGGTGGAGGGAGTTGCTCAATCACAGAAATTTTTGCTTTGTCAACTTCTAAGCCATTTTTGGACACTCGATGGCCAAGAACTATGCCTTCTTTCACCATGAAGTGACACTTCTCCCAATTCAAGACCAAGTTAGTCTCTTCACATCTTTTCAACACATTAGCCAAGTTGTTCAAGCACTCATCATAGGAATCCCCAAATACTGTGAAGTCATCCATAAAAACTTCCATAGAATGCTCAATCATGTCTGAGAAGATAGCCATCATGCATCTCTGAAAAGTTGCCGGTGCATTGCATAAGCCAAAAGGCATGCGCTTGAATGCAAAAGTCCCGTATGGACATGTAAAAGTTGTCTTCTCCTGATCTTCCGGCGCTATTGCAATTTGATTATATCCAGAGTATCCATCCAAGAAGCAAAAGAATTCCTTTCCAGCCAGTTTATCAAGCATCTGATCAATGAAGGGAAGAGGAAAATGATCCTTCCGGGTGGCAGCATTGAACTTGCGATAATCCATACAAACTCTCCAACCTGTGATAGTACGAGTAGGAATCAACTCATTGTGAGTGTTAGCCACTACAGTCATGCCGCCTTTTTTGGGGACGCATTGAACTGGGCTCACCCAAGAGCTGTCAGAGATAGGATACACAATGCCCGCATCAAGCCATTTCAATATTTCCTTCTTCACAACTTCCTTCATAATTGGATTCAATCTTCTTTGATGCTCAATGGAAGATTTATGATTTTCCTCAAGAAAAATCTTATGCATACAGGTTGAGGGGCTAATACCCTTGATATCTGCAATAGTCCATCCGATGGCTTTCTTATGAGCTTTCAAAACTTTAACTAATTGTTCCTCTTGTTGCATTGACAAATCTGAAGCAATGATCACTGGTAAAGTGTTATTAGCCCCCAAATAGACATATCTCAAGTGTGAGGGTAAAGGTTTCAACTCAAGAGAGGGCGGTTCTTCAAGAGACGATTTCAGAGTTGGTCTATCAAGAGAAGTCAAGTCTAGAGATTCAAATTGCACCCGACCTCTAGGATACGACATTGATGCATCCATAATAGCCAAACACTCCTGTATGTCCAAACCCTCATTCTTTAGCCCAAGTAACACTGCTTCCATAGGATCATGGCATCTTGACTCGTTAAATCCTTCTTGCACCACTTGCTCCAGAACATCAACAAAGAAGCATTGGTCTGACTGATTAGGAGATTTCATCAACTTATGCATGTTGAAAGTGACTTGCTCATCTGCAACTCTTAAGGTAAGTTCACCTTTTTCTACATCAATCAAAGTTCTAGCAGTTGCTAAGAATGGTCTTCCTAATAAAATAGGCATTTCTCTGTCTGCCTCAAAATCAAGTACAATGAAATCGGCAGGAAAAATGAATTTATCCACTTTCACCAACACATCTTCAATAATACCCCGTGGATAAGACATGCTTCTGTCTGCAAGCTACAAAGTGACAGTGGTGGGTCTTGCTTCACCCAACTCTAACTTGTTGAAAACAGAAAGAGGCATTAAGTTCACACTAGCCCCAAGATCACATAAGGCTTTGCCCAAGAATTTGTCTCCAATGTGGCATGGAATAGAAAAACTCCCAGGATCTTTCATCTTTGGAGGGAATTGCTTGATCACATCAGTAAAGCTCTTAGTCACAGCCACTGTTTCAAATTCGTTGAATCTTCTCTTCTTTGAAAGTACATCCTTCATGAACTTAGCATATTTGGGCATTTGCTCTAAAGCTTCTGCAAAGGGGATGTTGATATGCAATTGTTTGAACATATCCAAAAACTTCTTCAATTGGCCATCATCTTGTTGCTTCTTAAGTCTTTGAGGAAAGGGAGGTGGAGGCATATATTTTGGCTTTGCCTCTTGTAGCTTCTTCTTGTCATTGCCCTCTGTGTTGCCTTTGACTTCATCTTTCTTCTCAACAACATTCTTTCTTGGGCTATCTTTTTCTTCAACTATGATCTCCTCATCAACTTTGTCATCCTCATCAGGAACAACATCTTCAACAACTTCATCGCTCTTTGAATGAGGTAGAGGCATGTTAGCTACTTGCTTCCCACTTCTCAATGTGATAGCTTTGCACTCCTCCTTACCATCCTTTCTAGGATTAGGAATGGTATCACTTGGGAAACTACCTCTTGACATAGCATTCATTTGTGAGGCCAGTTGCCCCATTTGCACCTCAAGGTTTTTAATGGCCGTGTCATGAAGAGAAAGGGATGCTTTAGTCTCAATCCTCTGAGCCTCTTGTCCAGCTAAGATCTGAGCCAACATCTTTTCCATTTTAGATTCTTCCTCCTTAACAGGGATTTGCCTAGGTTGTTGTTGAAAACCCGGAGGATGAGAGGGTTTAACACCCGAAGAGGATGGTTGATTAACATTTTGCCCTTGATTCCATGAGAAGTTGGGGTGGTTTCTCCATCCAGGATTGTAAGTCTGCGAGTATGGATTATTCTGTGGATTTTGAAATTTGCCCATATAGTTGACTGACTCAGAAGTCATATAAAGTGGACACTGATCTGGAAAATGAACATCATTACACTGATCACACACCATTGGGGTGGATTGTACAGAATGTACCCCATGAGATTTACCCCTCTGCATCTGAGTTTCTATCACATCAAACCGTTTATTGATTGCAGAAATAAGGGTTGCAATTTGTGAGGAAGAGGGAGTATCTTCTTTAGGTGCTGTCATTGATGGCAAAGTCTTTCTCTCAGTTCCTTGAGAGTTATTGGCAGATAATTGGTCTAAGAGCCGAAACACTTCATTAACAGGGATATTTCTGTACCCTCCATTGGTCATGGAATCAACCATCGTCTTAGACTGAGTATTCAGACGAGTACAAAAGATTTGTAGTATCACCCATTTACCGACCCCATGATTAGGGCATTGCCGTATCAACATCTTGTACCTGTCCCAAGCAGCGTAGAGGTGTTCATCCGGGTATTGTTTAAAGCTAAAAAATGCCTCTCTAGCTTCAACAGACTTGTCATCAGAGAAAAATCGGGCTCTGAATTTTGCTTCAAGATCGGCCCAAGAAGTAATCGATCCCTCCGGTAGATTATCAAACCATTCCCTTGCTTTGTCTTGCAACGAAAAAGGGAACAATCTAAGTCTAAGAACATCTTCGGGAACCCCATTTTGCTTGAAAGACCCACATACTTCCAGAAAGTATATCAAATGTTTGTTGGCGTCTTCATTGTACAGCCCATGAAATAGCCCATTCAACTGCAGCATAGTAATCATCACCGGTTTGATCTCAAAGGTATGTGCCTGCATCTCCGGCATCCGAATGCAAGATTGAGTACCTCGCATATTTCGACTAGCAAAGTCATTGACCGTAGCCCGATCATATTCATCGTCAGCCATGCTTTCAGATTCAGTTTCTTCTTCCTCGTTAGAGAGATGGGCTCCTTCAAGTACCACTTCCAAGCTACCAAATTCCAAGCTTTGCATAAACCGAAATGGTACCTACAAGAAGCACAACCAAGCGAGTATCACACTAAACAAAAGTAACTATAATCAAGAAAAGAAATTAAAAGAAAAGTAATTAATTACAAGCTCAAGCGAAATCAATAACTAAGCCCAAGGTTGACCAAAGGATTTGTTTCCAAATCCCCGGCAACGGCGCCAAAAACTTGTTCGCACCGTAAGTGCATGGGTCGCGCCAAGTAATAAAGTGATAAGAAAGTATCGTTCCCACGAGGATTTGTTTACAAATGTGATCAAACAGAAGGCTTAGTGATTTCAATTAAGTTGAGCTAAAGCAAATTTCGGTTGGAAGAGTTAATTAATAGAAAAATACTTTTGAAAATAAGAGTTGATAACTACAAATGATTCTTTGACTTAAAGGATAAAATGGAGCCTAGGATTATTTATCCCCCTTGTATTTCATAACCTCTAAATAACCTCCTCTCACAAATGCTTTCAATAAACATACATGTGTTAGCCTAGGGTTCAAAATATACTTGTAAAAGCTTTCTCAAGTCAAGAACAAGTGTTTCATTTCATTAATTGCTCAATCTCTTGTTCAATTAATAAAACCCAATTTCCAAACTCCAACCCTAAGGTGGCTATGCAAGGTTAATAAGTATATCTCTATCTTACCAACAAAACCATCCATTCATCAAGCAAATTTCAAGTTCTTGCACAATTTCACCCAAGTTCTACATTTAACCTAGCTCTCTCAAGCTTCAATCAAATGAACAAAACATCTAAATGGTGATCAAGCATATAGAAGCATTAAGCAAAGAGTAAAATAAACACATATATACCATTAATCACAAAAGGAGAGGAGTATTAGAGAGTTAATCCATACAAGGGTTCAAAATAATCCTAGATAACAAGTTTAGCTACTCATAGTCAATGAAAAACTACAAATCCAAAGAGAAAATGCAGCCATAACATAGAACAAGAGAGGGAAGGAAGATGAAGAAGAAAAACCAAAGAAATTAAGCTCCAAATCTCTTCCAAAGCCCAATCCTTGCTTCCTTCTCTTCAAAAACCAAGCCCTAGCATCCCAAAATACTCCCAAGCTGCCCAGAAAGTCAAGAATCCGTGTCTCCCATCGTTCTCCAGCCTTTAAAACCCTATTTTCGAGTGATATTGATGCTGTGCATTTTACTTATGCGAATGAGCCGCCGCCCAGATTTTTGAGCTGCGGCTCAGTTTTCTTCTGCCAAGAACTGAGCTGCGGATGAGCTGCGGTTAAGAAACTGAGCTACGGCCCAGTTTTCCTCTGTCCAGAATTGAGATGCGGATGAGCTGCGGCCAAAAATCTGAGCTGCGGCTCAGTTTGTATATGGAAAATTTGATTTCTTCTCTTACAATAAAGTGGTCTATCCATGATTAGCCATCATTTTCCTCATCTTTGATTTCCCAAAAGCCTTAGCTCTAATTCTCTTTCCTGAAACACCTCTTGCACAATAATAAATTTAATGAGCTCATATTAAACAAAGAGGAAATCCCAAAATAAGCACAATTTAGCACAAATTGCAATCAAAAACATCATGCCAACTTTTCTATCTTTGAGCATCCAAAATATGTACAAATGCTCCACGAATATATAAAATCCAATTAAAATTGTGCCAAAAGACATGAATTCTAAGAGATTAACAAGAACCTATCAAATTTGGTTTTGGGAAGTAGAGAGACTTTTTACCCTTCCATTTTTGATGTTATATTCGGCTAAAATTAACTTCACAAAAATCATGAGAACATAGTAGAAATAAAGAAAACTCTTAAGTCACTCAAATAAGAAGTTAATAAAACATTATGGAAATAATGTAAAGAGAGACATGAAGAAGTAAATGTCAAATACACTTTGTGAGTGGGAGCAAAATGTCAAATGCTCTATCTGAGTGGAAGCTCTTGGAAAATGTGTCTTCTAAGAGTGTTATATGCTCTATCTAAGTAGGAGCTCTTAGAAAATAAGTCTTCTTGGAGTTTCATATGCTTTATCTAAGTGGGAGTCGATGTCAAATACTCTATCTGAGTAGGAGCTAATGACATTGCTTTGTCTAAGTGGGAGCTTTCAGAAACAAAGTTTTCTGAGAGACATAACTGAGCATATTGTAGAAGTGCTTGTATAAAATTTTTGATAGATGATAATATTATTACTGGAACCTGTGTGATGGGAGGTTTAAACGTATTCTCCTTATCATAGACCCAATAGTGTTATTATTTTTCTAGTCAAGAATAATACAAGTGCATGACATTGTATACTTCAATGTGCTACAAATAAGTTCTTGGATCAAATCAGATTGTGTATAGCCAAATAAGTGGGATGATTTGAAATAATTAAGCCAAGAAAGGTTGCCAAGAACAACAACACAACTATAAACTTAATGGGGACAAATGTGATATCTGATATTGAAAGGTCTCATATGATTTAATAGAAGATGTTGTCATGTCATTGACCAAGAGTCATGATGAAGTTAAAGTTGAGAAGTCATCTTGACTAAGCTTATGAGAGGACATGAGACCTACATGGCTCGAAAAGGGAATAGTGTGTCATAAATTACCCTATAGAGTACAAGCATGATATAAATCCAACAACAAAGAGCCATGTAAATTGTGTAAAAGGAATTTTTTTTTGACAAAATTTCCATTACACAAGATGAAAAAGGTTGTCAGTTAAGTTTGACACATATAACTTTAGGCTTAACGCCTTTTATGAGACAACATCTACATTAGATGACCAACAAGACAAGGAGATTGAAGGAAGTTGATTGTATATTGACAAATGAACAATGAGTGCAAATTGTTCATAAGGGTGCTCCTTTCCTGAATGGAGCACATGAAAGTCAGGATAAACCAAAGTGAAAACTTTGTTATTTTTTCAGTGATGTATCAAAGTACTTGGAGCTTGAATATGGATGTCAGGAAGTATGCAAACCATTTGGGATAGCATACCGCAGAGGTAGCACGTTCTACAAAAGGGAATGTGAGGACTACCTTGACATCACAGGAGTAATAAACTCTTTAAGGAGGAGAAGGTTAAATGCTTTTCCTACTAAAGGATAAACCACTTTGAGATAGATTTTCTTCTCTGTTAATAGTGAGCAAGAAAAGACTCAAGCTCCATACATTGAACGAATAAGGATCAAAGGTCCTTTATTAACTGTTGTCATTTATCAAATTCAAGCATAAGGCTTTAAATTGGTAATGATGTGAGGATTGAGGTGAAAGGCATTAGACCTACAAGTTCATTGTTTCATGCACCAGGCTCATGGGTTCTAAATGAACCATCTTGACTTTCATGACAAAATTAGCTGTTTGCGATACAATCTTCCTTGACATTTCTTTGTGTTTTCCAATATTGTTGGTAATCTTTGTGTGCGTGACTGCTTTACCACTCTAATTCAAGTATTGACTTGAATACATGTCATGGTGGACTAGGACACATAATTTGAATTGGCATTTTCAGGAATGCTATGTTTATCACCTTATAGGGAAGTGTCTAGTAGGTAAAGCAATAAGAAAAGTTTTTTCAGTAAGGGAATTGAGATATAGAAAATATTGCATTTCTTCCCTCCGACTATATATGGTTCAATGAATGTGATGGCATGACACAGAGCTTAGATTAATTATCATAGTTGATGATTACTCACGTAATTATCATTACTTTATTTCACATAAGTTTGAAGCTCAAGCGCTTTAGACAATAAGTGAATAAAGTTGAAAATAAAGTGCATACGGAATTTAAGAATTCTACGCACTAATAGAGATTGTTCCTGACCAATTTCAATGAGTTTCATGAAGAAAAAGGGATATTTATTTAGTTAAATGACCCTTCGTACTCTGTCACCAGATGGAGTTGTTAGGAGGCGTAATGAAATGTTACCAAACATGGTCCTGTATAAAGTGATTCAAGATAACCCACCAAAAGTGAGTGGGAGAGTGTTGTTTAGTCCACCTTTGGTAGATTAGAACACATATTTGATTGATCAAGTATGGTTTTCTCTTTAAGGGAGATACAAACTTTATACTTAACCATGTGTCCTCCTAAGTGGTATTTTCTGAACCACATGAATTATGGTCAAAGAGCAAAATCAAGTCTTTTTGAGTTCCCATATAGGCCATAAAGGTCAATTACACGATCTCATAGTCGTTGTAAATGGGAGCTTATTATGGTGACATTTTCATAAGTGAATATGAAGATGGATTTGTGTCTGAAAAGAATTGAAAGGAACCATATTTATTATGAGAAAGTTTTTCCAAACAATGGTGAAGCTCTTCACATTGTGTTTCTCTGTATCTCTATATGAGACACAGTGACAACGCAATACGGAACAAGCTCTACAGTCTTCAATTGCCCATGTAAGTGGGAGCTTGTGAAAGGTCATTAAAGAGACCTAAAAATGTTCTGTATAAGAGGCCTTACCTACTTCTTAGAAGGAATGGAAGAAAGCAATATTAAAGGACGTAGATTCTTTGAGAAAGAATCAAGTCTGAGAGTTAGTTGATCCACCACAATGACAAGAAATCATTTGTAAGCAAATGAATTCTCAAGATTAAGAACAAATTGGTTAGATCAATTAACAACACAAGACTCTTTCAGTTACAGAAGGGTATATAATGTGAGAATACCTTCTCATATATTATGTGCTTAAAATCATACTCATTTTGGAAATAGCTGACTGTTTGGTTTTAGGTTTACATCAAGTGGATGTGAAACTTGCTTTTTGAGTTGTGATTTGGATGAAGAAATCTATATGCTTTGACTATTAGATTTTACTACAATAGATATTTGAGGTTTATAAAGTGATGACCTCATATTACATATTTTGCATAAGTCAATTCATGGACTGAAGCAATCATCCAAAAAAAATGGTAAAGTTCCATATGAGTGGCAACTTTATGGTTGAAGAAACCATAACTACTAAGCAGTTTGTCATATTATCCTTTAAGTGGATGATATACTATTGACCAAAATAGTTTGATTTTGATAGTGCCTATTAAGGAAAGGTACTGAGAACATGGGTAAATCATTGTGTATTTTTGGAGTTGAGATCCAAAGATATAGCTTAAGTAGATTCCATTCTCTATCACAAGAGAGTTATATTATGGAAATTCTTGAGCAATTCAAGGTAAACGATTGTGATCCCATAGATACCCTAGTGACTTATAGAGTTAGTTTGGTATATTCCTAAACTAAATCAACTTTAGACTCAAAATGGAAAAGGGTTTCCATGTAAACGTTGTTGGTAGTTTAATGTACACAGTGGTGTATAAAATATCAGATATCCATTGTGGTAGGACTTTGTAAGTCAGTACGAGTCCAACCATTGTGAGAGGCATTTGATGGCTCCACAAAATGCTTATAGATACTTTAAAGGGCACGATAATTATGCGCATTTAAAAGTACTTACTGTGGTAGTACATATGGCTATATGGTCGATGATGTCTAGAGGTACATCTTGGATTTGAAATAAGAATTCAAACCTAGTGTTAATACATTGTGAAAACACTACGACCGTTGCCTAAATAAAAGACCCTAAGTATCATAGCATGAGTAAAATACAAAGATGAATTTGTGAGATATGTTGTAGCACATAAGGTTGTTACTAAACAAGTTCCTATGCAAAGTCCCCTGATTGAGCCTGTGGCTAAGGATATACATGAGAGACATGATAAGTCCTTCGGTAAGCATAGGATATGAAGTAATGGATACTTCATTAAGGCTTTACATGTGTATGTGATAGTATGAATGTCTAGTATGTCGTACAGGTAGATGAGGTCGGCTCTCACACACGAGCGACCGCCTTTGACACTCAGGAGTAGTGTGCAAAGATGAGACAATGTGTTCACTAGCAAAGCAGTGAAAATACTGATATGGTAGAGAAGAAACACAAACTATATGTCGCCTTGACTAAAAAGTGCAGCAAGTCGAGATGAGATCCGTGATTACACACATATGGATCGAATTATGGATACCCACATCCGTAATACCTGTAGCCAGACAACAAAATTCTTCAAAATTGACGTCATACAATGTGAGAAGAGTTGGAGAATTTTGGGTTTAGATACTGTGTGTTTCTATACTGAAGTCTGTACGGTGTTAATGATACAATCAAATCGACGTACACTCTTATAGAAAAAGAGTAATACTGTAGCATGCGATTCATACCGCGTGTGCTAAAGTTACCGCAAACTGGAAGCAGTGAATGGATCCCTGTTTCATTGCTGTGTGAGTCCAAGAAAGGTTCCATAATTTCTTGATGTCCTTTGACTTTGACAATGTCATGGAAATATGTTTTAGTGTCTGCTACCTTAGCGTATACCCTATGGTCATGATAAATGCGATCTAAAGGTGTTACGTTAGGAAAGCGGTTGATTCATATTGAAGTGATATTTGGGAGAAAGGAAGATTACCTGTAATACACAAACTTATGCTAGTGTCTGAGACCAGTCCATTATGATATTAGTGTGCTAATTTCATAAGTGTGGACACTGCATATGAGAAAGGCAATATGAGCTTTATCTTGGCTCTAAAGGGATTAGATTGGCCATGAGAGAGGTGTATTTGTGTAAATCTAGGATATCTAAGGCACTATATCAAAATGATCGAGCTGCACTGCAAGGTTGTTTTGTGCTGGTCTCTGTAAAAGGGATTTCTAGTATAAGACACCTAAAAGAAGACGCCGTGCCCACGCGGTTACGACAGAGCACTTAGTATGAAAGAAGGAAAGAAGAGAAAGAGACTTGACCCTTAACATCTAACCCACCAAGTGTGAGTGGGAGATGTAGGAATATACCTAATCCACCCTTGGTGGGTTAGGGCCCAAGCCCAATGAGAATTAGGGCTAATATGTAATGCCCAATGAGAATTGGGGCTAACATGTAATTATTGAAAGACTTGGGATAAAATGAGTAATTTTTCCCTTAATAATTTGAATTGAAAAGATATAACTTTTCATATCTTTATATACGAGAGAAGTTTCTGTCTTTCCAGAGTAACCATGAGAACAAAAAGAAAACTCCCGTAACATATTCCCTCTTCTCTCTGACTCTTCCATCCTTCTCTTTGCATCTGTTGTATACGTATTCGGAGTCCAAATCGGTGCTCCAATTTTGTGTGGCTACCGAGCTAGTCAACCGGATTCCAGGTACGCCCGAAATCCTTCAATTTCAATTCATTAATTCCCTACCTTGCACGTCAATATGTCAAGAATTTTGCATTCCTTTCGAAATAAGTGGAAAAGAATGTTAGACTATATGGTTAATGTAACAAGTCTGTTACTATATTCTGTTAGTACATAATTGTGTTTAGTTAGGTTAACTCAAGTGTATCATGTGTAAGGCATATGCATATATATATAGATAAAAAAATAAAAAAGAACAGAGACTCAGTAATAAAGATGCAGATCATTTCTCATTCTGTTTCTTCTCTTTCCCTCTAATCTCACATGGTATCAAAGTGTCACGGTTCTGAATCCATGGCGTTTTCTTCACAAATCTCCAAATCTGTCAATTCAAACTCCACAGAGGAAGGATGTTGTAACCTTCACTCATCTTGTCTCCATTAAGCTCGAGGAGCACAGTTATCTTCTCTTGAAGTAATAGATTGCTGCATTAATCAGAGGTCATGATCTACAACAGTTCATGAAAAAGAGACGAAACCATATTACAAATATATTGTTACAGGCAAAGATGTGGATGATTTTGCTGTGAATCCCGAGTTTCTTGACTGGCAACGACAGGATCAACTCTTGATATCTGGGATGACTTGCTCAATGTCTAAAGGTATTCTTGTAAAATCATCTTCTAAATACCTTTTCAAAACCCATTGTAGCACTATAGCATACTGACTTGTCATCCATTTTTCGGTCTTACCCGCAAGTGTAGGTGTTGTCAAAATGTAGTATAGTTTAAAAGTGTCGTTTCATAAGGATTATGATTTAATCAAGTTAATTAGCACTAATTGAGCTCTTAATTGGAAATGAGTAAGGAAAATTTCAAAAATTCAGTTCGGGTTCATGCTAGGAAGATTCACAACAGAGGCGATATATTTACTAAGAGGGATGATGGAAAAGGATCGAAGTAGAAGAAGAGACTTACGTATGGTTTTTATTGACTTAGAAAAGGTGTATGATCGTGTACCAAGAGATTTACTTTGGAAAGCCTTAGAAAAGAAAGGAGTGTGTGTTGCATATATTAGAGTTATACAGGATATGTATGACAAAGTGTTGACTAAAGTTAGAACTCTGGGAGGTGAGACAAAAGACTTCCCTATAGGAATTGGCCTATATCAGGGATCAGCTTTGAGTCCATATTTGTTTAACTTAGTAGTCGATGTTCTAACTGAGCCTATCAAAGAAGAGGTCCCTAAGTGCATGCTTTTTGCTGATGATATAGTCCTTTTAGCTGAATCAAGAGAGGAGATTAATGATAAATTAGAGATATGAAGAAACACTCTGGAGTCGAAGGGTTTCCGTCTAGGTAGGAGTAAGACAGAATATATGCATTGCAATTTTGCAAATAGACAACTTAGAAGTGATTTGGAGGTTAAACTGGGAAATCAAACAATCCCTCAAGTGACAAAGTTTAAGTACTTGGGATCAATTATACGACAAGATGGTGAGATTGATGACGATGTCAACCATAGAATTCAAGCTGGGTGGTATAAGTGGAGGAAAGCTACTGGAGTTCTTTGCGACAGAAAGTACCCCATAAGATAAAAGGAAAATTTTATCGCACTGCTATAAGACCAGCAATTTTATATGGTAGTGAATGTTGGACTTTGAAGGGACAACATGAACATAAAATAGGAGTAGCTGAAATGAGGATGTTGAGATAGATGTGTAGTCATACAATAAATGATAGTATTAGGAATGACCAAATAAGCGATCGAGTTGGAGTGGAACCTATCAGTGAGAAAATGGTAGAAAATCGTTTAAGATGGTTTGAGCATGTACAAAGAAGGCCATTAGATGCGCCAATGAGGAGGATAGATCAAACAGTCTGGAGTCTAATTAAGAAAGGAAGAAGGAGACCCAAGCATACACTCGGCCAAGTTGTAGAGCGAGATCTTTTAGTGAATAATATATATCTAAGGATTTGGTTAATGATAGAGTACAATGGCGTCGTGTGATTCATGTAGCCGAACCCACCTAGTGGGATAAGGCTTGGTTGTTGTTGTTGTTATAAGTTTGAATCAGAAATTAAATTGCAAATGGGAATAAAATTGAAAAATGGTTGAAAACACACTTGTTCAAGAGTCGAAAGACCTAGGGCTACTTATCCCCATTTTACTTCATAAACTAATTAACTTCCCTCTATATTAGCATCCTAATGAAACTATGTGTGAGTCTAAGGTTCCTATGCATTTGAAAAAGCTTTCTAAGGTCAAGTTCAAATTTATACTTGCATTAATAGCACAACATATTGCCACAATTAATGCAAGTTATGATTCCCAACCAACCTCCTATTATTGTCAGGTTAGTAATTATATCTCTGCGTTACCAACTAACCATCCATTTAAAACCCTAAATTTTAAGCTCAACATGATTTCATCCAAGTTCTAAAACAAAATCCACTTTCTCAAGCCACATTTCATTTAACAAAGCAAGTGGTGATCAAGCACTTGTAGATAAAAGAGTAAGATGAACATCCACACATAACTTTTGATTCATAGCATCAAAAGAGGGAAATACATAGTTCAATCCACAAAATGGTTCAAAGTAACCCTAGAGAAGGATTTTAGTTACACATAATGGAAGCTAAAACAAAAACTAAAGCTCTAAAAGAGTTCATCACAGAAAAATTGAGGAGAAGAAGGAAGGAGAATGATAACCAAATGATGAAGCCTAAATCTCTTCAAGCTTTTCAAATCTAATGTTCACTCTTCTAAGCACCTCCAAACTCTCTCAAGTGGCACACAACCCTAGAAAATTGCCCCCAAGTGTGTTATGGCTTTCAGGCTCGAAAACCTTGGTATATCTCTTAAACAATTTGCCCGATTTTATCAAAAAGCACAGCAGTGTCATGCACTCGTCGTGAGTTCACAGTGGCTAGCCCATAGCAAACCACAAAAGTTTACTCACAGCGAAGTCTCCTCGTTTTTCAGCTTCTCTTGATCCTTTTATTCCTTGATTCATAATCCTTTGCTTCTCCTTTGTTACTCCGGGTCTTTCCTACCTCTTTGCACTTGTCCACCTCTTCCTATACTAGAGTGAGGGCTGATGAGTTCTAAAAATCACTCAAATGTATAATCATTAAGCTCCAATTTCACACAAATGTAATTCTTTCATTGTTAATCTTTTTCTGAGTTTTTGTATGCTTTTCACAACTATACCCCCAAAATCATGTACAAGTATGGGAAAAATGGGATTAAATGTATCACTCCCCTAATTTTAAGTTTTTGCTTGCCCTCAAGCAATTTTCAAGAAATCCATGAAATTAACCACATGCCACTTTACTTTTGTGGAAATGCTTGTTCTCATATGTTTCCCTTTTCTATTTGATTGATAGAAAATATAGAATGTATGCAAAGATGAATGCTTCATAACATTAAAAACAAGCATTTCCAAGATTCATTGAGTTTGTGTGTGTGTTTGAGCCGAAAGCAAATTTTTCCAAATTTTACTCTAGTTACTTGTAATACTCCAATTCATGTATAAGTTCTCACTTTTCAAATTTTATCATCCTTATTCCCTTTCATTATTTCAAGTACCCTCTTATTCCCTTTCAAGGGTACTTGAAATGAAAGGGAATAAGGGTATATACAACAGCTTTAAGATAAAAGAATTTTTGAGTTTTTAGATTCCCATCCACTTAAGTTCTTTCTTTACTTGAGCTAATTATATTTCCACCAAGCCTTATTGGATACTCTTTTCCTTCTTTTTCTATTTTTCACATTTTTTCTTTTTCATTTTTGGCTTGGTCTATACGAAATTTTTTATCCTCTTCCACTATGCGTCTCTCATATTCAACCATTTCCATTATCTCAAAGCAAAGTAGTTTCATGGCTCTTCGGGCTTAAAAGGTTAGGTTAAGTGGGTTTTTCAAAATACAAAGTCTTGGTTTTCCTTTTAGGCTCAAAAATTAGAATCAAATGGGATAAATAATATCAAGGTTAGCTTCAAAGGTCCAAACGCAGTTAAAGAACTTCCTCTATCATTTTTCAAAAATCATATGAAACTTGCGATGACTGTTTGAAGTTTTTCCAAAAAGGATTTTTAAAATTATCAAGTGAAAACAGGCACATAAATCAGTTTACCACAAATTTCCTTCATAAAACCCATCAAATAAACTCTAACTCCAATTATGCTCAGTTTTACTTAATGGAATCAAGAAAAGATTTGCTTTAATATTACAACTCATTCATATAAAGCATACATGTCAAATATTCTACTTATCATCAAGTCAAGCAACTTATTTCAATCATTGAACTTTCAAACCACTTTCAAGCAAGCTCACAGTCAATTCATCACATAAGTGCAAAAACTTTAGTGCGGTAAATGAACCTCACACATTCATCATGTAAATCAAAATTTGTATATCCCTGTGCACTCTATATTCACAGTCAAAATTTCTCAAAATATACTACCTCTCTCCCCCAAACTTAGACCAAGCAATGTCCTCACTGTTGAACAAGCTAAGTAAAGGAAAGGAACAAGCATGCAACAATAACATATCACATCAAGAAGTATAACAAAACAACCTGCATATGTATGCTGTAAGCATAAGTCTAAATAATAAGTGTCAGAAAGGAGATGGGAGCCATTAGTAGCTCCAAATCAGAAAAATTGAACCATCAGTAGCTCAGTCTAACATGTCTACAAATAGAAATCACAGAGAAATCCTAGAAACTATACAATAATTAAACCACTAACAACCAACACAAACAAAGAAACAAATCATTTATAAGAACCATCCTTAGAAGCATCATCATCCTTATCCTCATCTGAATCATCACCATCATCATCAACATCAACTACTGGCGCCTTAAGCCTCCTCTCCTCAGAGTGTTTGGATCTCATCTCTCAAGAGTAGGCTCCTCATCAGCATGTCATGAAAGAAGTTGTCCATCCCTCTTCGCCATTGCCACTATTTCTTCATCTGAACTTCCAACCTATCAACCTTATTTGAAAGCTCTTGAATTTCAGCACACAAGGTTGGACTACCATTAAGTGGCTCATCTAACATCTCTTTATCCTCTGTTAGTGCGAGAGGTGCTTGAGCTCCCCTAAGTAGATCATGATGGAAGGTATTTCTTAAGGGAAAGTGTTGTCATCCTCTAAATCCTCCACAACTCTTTTTATGAAAAGGTTGGAGATGAGGTATAGGAAAAGAAGCATGGCTCCCTCACGGGGTTGGTAATAAGCATAGTGATAAATGCTGTCAAGAATAATGTCCTCTTCCTTGACACTCTTGCCCTTAATAAAAAGTTAGATAAGGGGAGCAACTCTTTGGTGAGGTCACTACGGTGCTCAAATGGCTGCACATTATAAGAGATGAAGTGTTTCCATGCCTTGCCTCTGTAGTAAGACTAGATTGCCGCAGATATTTCTGGTTGCCCTGCTTACTAAAGTAGCCAGGCTTACCAAGCTCAATCAGAGTGCGCTCAATGTCAGGCATAGGATAGTCACTGACGTACCCTTTTGTACGCTCATACTCACAGTCCTGAACATCAGTTAATTGCTCGATTAGTTCCAAAGGAAGAAGAGCAACTAGTCGGTATCGTGACTCTACAAGCTAGTGATGAGACCATTCACCACTAAAGTGTAACACCTAATACTTTAATACTATACTATAGCATTTTAATTGATTAATAACCACTTGTTTAATATCAGAAGCCCAAAAATGTGAATAAATTTTAAACCTTTTCTTTTCAAATAATATTCCAACTTCAACTCTGTTGGGATGGGATTTTTTGATAGCTGGAACAATTTAAAACTATTTATAGAATAGAGTGGTTATTAAAACAGTTAAAATAACTTAAATCTAAGTAATGTACCTACTCTTTTCTAATAGTGTTTAAGGAGTTAGAATCCCTTATATTGTATATACGTGCATTCACTATATCATATATTATCTAACTATCTACGTTTCTCCTACTATAATAATATATTAGCGGGTCATCTCTGGTGATAACCCTTTTACCTGTACATGCACTTTATGGTTCATTAGTGATATATTTACATACATATATATATAGTTTTATACTAACTACTAAACAAGCTTTAAGTTTGTTTAACCTATTTAAACTTATAACATATCCAAATAACTAAAAACCAAAAGGGTATAGCTATGGTGGTACAAAAACATAGCAGGCATCCCTGCTTTTTCATATTACCTTTCCAAAAAGCTCAACTTGCTTCTAGCTCATATGAAAACAGCGGTTAGAACGTAATTTATCTCATTAACTGTAATTCTCATTTGTGCACTGACATGTATATGTTTTATAAACATTTACATATAATGATAATTCTTATCTTACTGATTTGTGAGCTATAAGCACCTGCCAATCACTGTTAAAAATATATTCGTTAACCATTGGAGGCCTTACCTACAGGACTTCTCGTTATAACATTTAAAATTACAACTAACTAATCTAGCAAAGGGGTAGATAATCACCTAAGCCTTGGAGTACTCCAACATGAAAGGAATAAAAACTTATCAATTAAAATGCAACAGGTATTATAAAATTATACATGTGATTTAATTGTTACTAAAATAAACTGCTACCTGACTTTAACAGTTACTTGTAACTGGGTTTCTCCTCTTCGACGTGCTCTGGAGATTCAACTCCACTATCCCTTCCTATAAATAGCCATAATATAAGAATAAAATATTAATATATAGGCTTATTCATAATAATTGGGTGTCTCTCACATTCCTATATTACTACCTATATCTCTACCCTTCCCATTTCTAATATTTTTCAATCACAATTCTAACTCCATCATCAATTATACTATTGTAAAACAAGTATCACACACATATACACCAATACACATACACAGAAGCACTTCAGAATATATTTGAGCACCACATGGACAACACATATCACAACAGCCATCAACTCAAGGGAAACAAGCACCAATCACATTCATTACTTTTCCTTTATACTCACCCAACAACAAACAAAACAGAACATCAAGTTACACAGGGTAGAAGCAAACACTGAAACTAAACTCAATCCAATAAACACCATCACCAATTCAACAATCCAGAATTGCAGTCCAAACACATTCTAAACCAAAATTCAACAATTCAACTTTACATTAATCACTCCACTTCATTGGTGTACACCACCAAAACAAAACAGAAAAATCAAGCACATAGGACATACTTCAATTGCTTAACAAGGCAGAAAATCATTGAAACAACACAAGCACCTGCATTCCATAAACTTCCAACAAATACAAACATCGATCACATTCAAAATCACAATTACATAGCACTCAACAAAATAGGACAATTATAGCTAAATCAATTTAAGACATCCCTACTAAATTAAACATCACAAATTATTTTTCCTCTTCTACTAAAACTATTGGCCAGCAATCACAAAGAAGAAAATTTGAATAACCCCTTTTTAACCACCAATCAACCGAATCATATTGGAATCACCACATAGATGAGGAAAAATCAACAATTAAAACTTCATAGTCCCAAAAACAAAAGGGACCCGAGAGAAGAGAAGAACACAGAAACAGAGAAATCAAAAAATCATACCCAAACCTAGAAAATGCAATTATTAACACTTAAAAATCAAACATAAACATCTAGCATCTAGCTAAAACCATTGCACTTATTCATGCTTATGATGTCATAAGATCAACAAAAATCACAAAAAGGGCAATTTGTTTTACAAACTTAAATGATATCTACCTTACATCATCAATAATACCAATTAAATCACACAATTTCAGCCACACCAAGCCAGGAAATCAAACATACAGGGCACACTTAAATTGCCCAAAACAGAGCAGAAAATGTCTTATTCAAAAACAACAATACAACTTTAGAAACCTCAAAATTCCCCCCTTAAACCCCACGGCAAAACAGAACAGGGAAGCAGAGGAATAGAGAGGAAACAACAATTCCATACAACTTCCATTAGAGCAGAACATTCAACATAGAACAAGAAATATGACGGCACAGAGCAGAAACAAAAAGGGAAAAATCACCACAATTACACCTTCAACTAGCATCAACCATAAATCATCAAGCATCATCAAATTTTTCCTCCCTTTGCTGGCGGCATCACTGAACAGGGGAGGTAGAAGAAAATTCAAGAAAAATTCCAAGCTTCACACATCCACATACAAGGCCCATTTACAGCATTAATCTTACTCCTATTGATGTTTAATCAAGCTTTAATTCATTTAAACACTTAGAAATCATCAATTTCCGTAGGGTGAACAGTAACCCTAAGAGGAAATTTTTATACAACTTAAATAATACCCCTTTATCACTCAAATCCGACCCCAAGAGTGACTAATCGAAGCTTGAGCTTCGATTTCATGTATTTAAAGCTTCCAAAACTTCCTAAAATTTGAATCTCTTCCTCTCCATTCCAGCTCAAAATCAGACGGAGGAATAAAGGAAATGGAGAAGAAAAGCTTACCCAATGTTAACCTAAGATTCTTGAACATTTTCCTATGCCTCTCGCCGCCGATCGCCATCGTCTTTGGCTGAATTTGCTGCTGGAGCAAGGAAGAACGGGAGAGAGAGAGAGAGCAACGAGTGAGAGCATGGGAGAGTGTGACGGGAATGAGGGAGATAAGAGTGAAGGGGAGTATATGAGCATGTGATAGAAAGAAAATAGGATAAGGATGGGAGGATTTTTACCACTTTGCCCCTGATTCACCTCAATATTACCATTTGCCATTCACATTTTCCTATTTTACCCTTCAGTTTAAAATTTAATTACAATACCTTTAAATATCAGTCCAAGTTTAGTCCATAAATAAATTATCTAGATACATTTTAGTGTCCAAATTTATTTATAAGACTTTTTAATAATAAAGTAATATCACAAGATTCCAAATATTTCCTTATTTTCTCTTTTAAAAATTTTGGGGTGTTACATAAAGCATAATAATATCATACCAAAGCTTCATTACCCCTATGTCTGGGGCCTAACAATCCCTCGAAATAGTAATGGTTGGTGGCTTGGGAGTAGAACTGGACCAAGTTTGTAGGAGGGAATTCCTTTTCCTCAATATCGGTCTCTCCTCTTTCTTTTGAGAGGGTTCCTTTTCTTTTCCTTTTGACCCCCTTTTTTAGGACTCAAACATATTACTTCTGCAAGGCATGATCTACATGAGCACATAAAAAAACAAAAACACACAAACAAGCACACTCAATATAAAAACACAATAATGAGCTAACCTAACTAATTGAAGAGCACCGAAATTGGGATAAAATCAGTGGAGCGCCGTGTCGGATCTGCTCTCCAAGTAATTTGAACCCAAGAGGTAGTGGAAGCTGTTGGATATGCTTAGTTTTGATGATGTCAAATATAGAGTTAGATGTAGGAAGCAAAAAGTGTGTATAAAGTGTTTATCTCCTACTATCTATTAGAAGCTCTATCGCTAACATGTTTATCATCGCTAATAAGAAGAAACTAAGTTAGCTAGCGATAACAGATTTAGCTATCGATAACAGGATACCTGAAATAACTTAGAATATTCAGATAACTCAGTATCCTTAAGCTAATGAGCAAACAAGTAACTAGCGATAATGAGATTAGCTATCGATAGAAGAAAGCTCATTGTGATAACTTAGACAAACTAATAAGCTGATGCATTGAGCTAATGGACTAAGTAAGCGATATATGAGAGCAACGAAAAAGACAAATATACGCTAACAGCAATGAAAACAGAGGCTCTGCACAGAGTGTTAGTTATATATCAGTGAGCCCAGAAACGATGAGTTGAGCACATTAGAATAGAAGAGCTAGAACAACCATAGTTCAAATCTTTAAGCTCTAGAATTTGTATTTCCTCATCATATACGAATCTGTACTTAAGTGATTATCAAAATTCCTTCTTTGAGAGAAGTTAGACTTCCTTGTAATCATTCTCTATACTTAGTGAGTGATACTCAAGATTGGGAGATCTTGAGTGGGGAAACAGATTGTAACCTTACAGGTTGTAAGGGGGAGTGTTTAGAGAGAGTCTAAAGCTCTGTTGTAAAGGTTGGCTGGTGATCCCATGTTGTAAAACCAGTGGAAAAGGTTGGCTGGTGATCCCGTATTCGTAAAACCAGTGGAAAAGGTTGACAGGTGAACCTGTGTTCGTAAAACCTGTGGTAGGCTTCTCTTGTGCCTGGTTTAAACAAGAGGATAATGGAAATCTCAGGTGGAGCCTGAGGACTGGATGTAGGTCAGGGTTGACCGAACCAGGATAAATTCTGTGTGCATTATCTCTTCCCTAAACTCTCTTAGTTTCCAGCATATCTACATTGTATATCTCTTGTGCTTTTAACAGTTTTGAAAAGATTGCCTTCATTGTGTTTTAGAAAAGAGAAGATCAAAAAAGGTATCAAAGTTTAAGTTTTTATCCTATCACCCAATTCACCCGCCTCTTGGGTGACAGCCAGCACTAACATTTGGTATCAGAGCAGGTCACTTGTTTAAAGGATCCAACGATCTCAAGTGATAAAGATCATGGCTGATTTTGGGTGCATTATGTTTTCTGAAGGTTTTGATCATTCTATTCCACCTCTTCTTGAAAATATTGATTTTCGGTTTTGGAAAGCTAGGATGAAGAGTTTTGTAAAATCTTTTGATTATCATATGTGGAATGTTTTTACAAATGATTTTGATTTCAAACCAAGAAAGGATTGGACTGAAAAAGAAAAGAAACTGTTTTCCTTGAACATTAGAGCAATGCAAATTCTGCGTAGAGGCTTAACTGAAAATGATTTTCAGAAAATCAGACTTTGCTCTAGTACTAAAGAAATTTGGGATTCATTTGAGTCTATATATATCTCTAACCATCTTGTTGAAACTGAAAGTGTTGACAGCTCATCTGAATTTCAAAGTCGCATATCTATGGCTGATGAGCAATTGGAAGCTGAAATTGAAGGAGAGATCATAGAATCCTTCCAAGATTCAGTCAACACAGAAGGTCAAGAAAAGGATGACTGCCAAGAGCTCTACCCGAACGAGTCTGATCAATCATTCTCTGGAGCTCAAGATGCAGCTATGGTATACAGTTCCAATTCCTTTGTTTTTGAGAAAAACAATTTTGATCTGCATAAAACTGATTTACAACCTATCACAGATCATGTTTCAAAAAGAGAAAATATTTTAAATCATGCTGGAAAATGTTTTGGGAAGAAAGATCTTTTAAATGAAAACAATTTGAGTTTGCACTCTTCTGACCATCACAATAATTGCATAAAATCTCATGTTGCACATCATCCTATTAGTTGCTATTATTGTGGAAAAACTGGTCATATTTCTCACACATGTAATATTAGAAGAAATTCAAATGTGGGAAATAAATTTATTTGGGTTCCAAAAGGACATGTAAGGTCCAAAGCTAACAATGAAGGACCCAAATATAAATGGGTACCAAAATGTCCATCTAGTGCTTTATGTGTGCAGATTAATTCTAGAAGAAATGGATATTCTGGTGCAGAACCTAGAAAGAAGAATCCAAGAGTGTCTCATGCTTCAAGAAAGAGATTCACAGAATCTACATATAGAAGGAGAACTCATGGAGAAGCCACTACTGCAACATCTTGCTCAGATCATAAAAAGCAGTGGACTGTAACTAGAAGAGTAAGTTCTACCTCAAGAATGAGCTACCACAAAGTTCCATTCAATTACCTTGAGGAGAACAAGAGAAACAGAATTCCTCATACATCAAGTAGAAGATCCTTGAATTCTGTTTGAATTCTGTTTCATGTGAGAGATTTCTGCAACCCAGCGCTAAACATATCAGAACCTTTTGGGTTAGCAAAAGTAATCCTCCATGTACCTAAGGTAGAGGTATACAAGGGTAAAATCTCCTACACTATTCTCAGTAACATTTATTGAGATTTTACACTTTGCAACTTAGGGATGAGCATTGAATTCTGTGTTAAAGAAAATTGCAAAATCTTTACAATGCTCATAATCTAGCTCTTATACACATGCATATTGTTTTAAAAAATATATTTATATATATCTTTGTGCATGTAGTCATGATTAATTCACTATGCTCAACTATCCTGAATTAATTACATCTTTTGAAGCATGTGAATTTTGCTGTTGATTCCTACGAACTAACCATAGGCAGATCCATATGAAATTGGATACTGAAGAAAAGAAAAGAATTACAGTTCTATAGGTAACAAGGACAGGAAGCTTCAAGACTATGATCTACATGAAAATTTACTCAAGTCTTGATGAGCTGAACTTCATGCTTGGATTTTGGTGTTGAACCTGTAAAAGAAAATATCAACTTTATTCTGCCAAAATCAAGCTACTGCAAGGACAAGCGCAGACTGTCCAATCGATAGTGAAGGTCACTATCGCTAGCATATGCTGGACAGAGCCAAGATTGAGCTGATTGCCATCAAAAGCACTATCGATAGCAAGGTCCGCTATCGATAGCTGGAAAGAGAAGTGATGAGCATGTCCGAGACTGTGGTATCATGCCTGCTAGCGATAGCCACTCTCATTACCGATAGCAAGCTTCTGCCTAGACAAGTGCAGTTATGGTGATATCATTCTTATCCTATCTTGAATGAATATAATTTTGTTTGGATAATGAATGCTTGTCTCCCATCTCATTAGCAATCAATCTTTTACTGTCATGAAATATCTGTCAGATTGCTATATGACTGAAAAAGTTGAAATTGTGAATAGTTTATCTTTTGTGGAATTTATGAAATGCACAATTCAAATTTTTTTTTGGATTTCAACTCAGCATGTTTATAAAATTGCATTTTGAAAAATATGTTCACCTCAATTGCATTTGAACTATCTTTGAAAATTTGGAAGGTGATGTTTTAAACTAATGCATTAAAGTTTTCTTCTAACTTCTATATGCTGTGTAGTGCCTAATCTGTGCTAACCTATTCCATGACAAATGTAACATCCTGAATTTTAAATTACCAATAAATGTGTATAATTTCCAAATTTAGGAAAAAGACAATAAGGAGTCATTTAAAGTTCGCAGGTGTCTCTAGAAAAATGCAATAGCTTTATAAACAAATTCACAAGTTTAAGGTATTTTTGGAGGATTTTAAAACTGATTTTCAATATAAATTAGGAAGGAATGATTGGGTATATATTTCTAATTTATGAAATTAGGGAAAATTATTTTTAAGGCTTAAGGAACTTTAAGAGGGATAAAATTCATAATTTAACATAAGGATGATTTTCAGGAAAATAATATAATCTGTTAAGCCTTAATTGTAAACTATTTCAAATTTTAGGGCACTTTAGTAATTTTCGCCACCTAACAACCCTAATATTCCCCTTCTATATATATATATTTCATATTCCTTCTTCCTTCATGCACAGCGCCGCACACGAACATACACACACCGTACCTCTGCACTTCGTCTTCTTCTTCCTTGCGACGCCGCATCTGCACACACACACCATTGTTTCTTCTTCACTCCCTTCTCCCTCAACCTGCGACGCACACACAGCCGCTGCATCGAAGCCGCCGCCATTCACCGTTCATCGCCGTCACCTTCATTATTCTGCCTTGAGTCTCTTTCTTCTTTTTTTTTGGCTGAGATGTATGAGTTCCAGCCCCTTTTGCATTGCTCCTTCTAAATCCTCTTTGGGTAAGCCATTTTCTCTTCTTTTTTTTTTACTTGATGTAGTTTTAGTTTTGTGGCTGCAGTAGAATTTGTTATTGGGTGTTGTGTGCCTGAGTTTTTGATTCATGAGGATTTCTTTGGCATTAGAATTCAAACGTGGGAGGTCTTGGTTAAATTGTAGAGAAAGAGTCTAAGCTTAGAAATTATTTCTAAAGGGAGATTTTGTTGTGCAAAGCTAAAGGATTGTGAGGCTTAGGTTTGTGTATGGATGGAATTTTGAGTGTGAACTTGTCAAAGGACTGATTGTGTTTGGGAAAGATTGTTTTTGGGGGTGTTAAAGTGTTGATCAAATAGAATTAGTTTTATAATCAGTTGAACATATACGGAAATATTAAAGAGATTATGAGATGTATTTGCAAGTATATTAGAGAGATTTTCTTTTGTTTATTCAAGTCAGCCCTTTAATCAAAGTTTAATACCACTAAAAATATATTAGTAATGACAAAATGATGTGAGGAAAATCTGGAAGTTTCAGATTTAAATGAAGCGGGTTGTGGGGCAAAAGGATTAAGTTTGGGAGTTAGCAATTGGTTCAAAGTACTGTTTATGTCTCCAAATGCTAAGGAGGTTGTTGTAGATAATTATTGCATAGTTGGGAAGTAGAATGATGCCTAAATATGGTGTCTTTTAAATCCAAAGTTGTTACTTTTTGTGAAAGAGGTGTCGGATTGCAAGTGAAAGAATAAATGATGCCATCATCATTCAATAGTGTATATATATCAAACAAATAGTAGAGAGGGATGTTAAATGTTCTATAGGGTTAAAATTAACTTAATCTAGCCTTGTAATTATAATTTGTTACACAAAGTAGCATTAGGAGTATTGTATGATTTATGAATGGTAGCACTTGATTGGCTACTAATTAGGTTCGTGTATATGACATTAATTGTAGACTCTGATCTTGCTTGATATTGAGCACGGGGGCGTGTCTATTGTAACTATTGGTTTAACTTCACGGAGGTAACTACTTCTGTTTGTTTGCATGTGTGTGTGGGTTAGTGAGTATTTGGAATTTATAATTTTGTGATTGGCTATAGTCTCGATGTACATGAATTTGGGAAACTTATTTTATAATATAACCTGTTTAGTGGAGTATGTATTTTTTAAATGACTTGAAGGTGTGAACTTGTATGCTTTGGAAATTTATAGTATTTATTGAATATATCTGCATGATTGAAATCTGAGAATTTTTGGACTGGACTTTGTGCCATATGTTGGATGTGTACAATTATGATGTGTTGTGCTGAATATGTGAACACCGAATAAATAAATAAATAATAATGCCATCGCGCGATGAGGTTCCTTGTAGGCCCACAAGGACTAATTAACATAAAATGGAAAGACGAATTGGGGAGAACGCCCCCGGTCTCAGGCGAGGTTTGTGAGTCCCTACTGGACCGTATAATAACGGTGTTATTGATTTGTTTGGTTTTATTTATCTATGTATTGGATTGCGATATTTGAATGTGAATATGTGATTTTATGTGTGATTATGAGGAATTGTTTCATGACGTTAATTTATGTGGGAATATATGTTATGATATTGATATGCATCTAAATGGTAATTGCTTCATGTTTCCAATGCAATTATACTTAGTAATACTCCACTGAACACCTTGCTAGCACACACCGCACGTAGGCGAGCAGTTAGTGGTTACCTGGGTCTACCCCCTTTATCTATTTTTACAGGTCCTAGCAACGCAGTAGGAAACCAAGGGAAGGATCCGGGACCGTCTCACTAAGCTAGTGAGTTCTGGACTGGTTTGACGGAAGATATTGCCACAATAGGGATTCATATCATTTGTTTTGCTTCCGCTCATTTTTCCACGTTATGCTTCTTGATTTTCAAATTGAGGATTTTCCTTTAAAATATTTGTTTTGGTAACTTGTTATTTCATTTCTGAGAGACCGGTCTAAACTTTATTGGTGTTTCGACTATTTTGATATTATTATGGACTATTGGGATTTTTTTTTCATATTTTGAGGACGTTGAATGACTGACAGATTTGAAGTTATAATGATTTTAGATATTGTTCGCAAAAGTGTTTAATGGTCAAATATGTTATTGAGTGTTTGTGTATGGGTTGATTAGTTAGGTGGTAGGTTGACTTTATTTATCCATGTTAGCCTTTGTTGTATTAGAGAAATTATTTTCTAACATGGATAATCTGCTGTGATATTATGTTAAATTCTTTTCTAACCATGATAGCCTTTGAATATTAGAAATCATTTTTCTATCATGGTTAGGATAATTATGTTATGTTAAATTCTTTTTTTAACCATGATAGCCTCTGAATATTAGAAATCAATTTTTCTATCATGGTTAGGGTAATTAATTGGTATTTTTATTCAAATGACGAAAAGCCTTTTTCTAACTATGTTAGTGTTTGTTTTAGTAAACTTCTTTTCTAACATAGTTAGTCAATTAATAATTTTGTAATTGTTAAATGGTAGTTTAAAATGTATTAAAAAGTATAATTAGGTAGCAATTATTACAACAAATGCTTAAACTCTTGACTAGTTATTTGGACTGATGAGCATATACTTCATTATTCAAAAATCCATCCCTCATCCTATCACTCAAATGTATTATCAATCATTATCATTTCAGAGTATCTAGAGTCTTGTGTTTATCCTAATATTGAATATTCATATCACTCTGAATACAGCTCTAAAAGTCAAGAAAATCTCTAAGTCATATCAAAGTCATTGTGTCTATCATGTCTATAGCTCAAAGCCTTCTTTGTTATAAGACTTTGGATATGTTCTCTGATCCTTAAAAGGTGAAGCATTTTGGCATATTTTCTTCATTGTTGACTTTCATCTCAATATTGCCATCCACCATCACTAGCTCCTCTCCTAGCGATAGGAACCAAAGCACAAATTCCTACATGAGCATTGGATGTTAAAACGTTTGAAAAATGATTTTACATTTTAAATCTGCATCTCATTTATGCTTCATGATATCTTAAACCAATGCTGAGAAAGTTATTTATCAAATGTCTTTTATGCTTTATGGAAAATATTTTTATTTGAATTTATACATAAAAGCATAAGCAAATTATTTCAAACCTTATCCTGAGTTTTCTATACTTTTGCTGGAAAAATGAATCATACTAATGATTTCAAAACAAGCTTGTATTTTGAGTATGATTCTACAGGTTATGAAAAAGGATTAAAGGCTATCATTGATTGAGCAAATCTTAAATGAGCATTTCTATCCCTCACCCTTTATAATTGATAAATATCATTTTGGGAAGATTTTGCCACTTGCTATTAATTGGATTTATTTGCATAAGATTCAGGAGCTTTTGCAACTAATATTATGAGGACCCAAGGATGGGTACCAAGTTGCCTGACACAGGTTGCAGCTCTTATTAGCGATAGCAAGTAGTCTTCATGGTGCTCAGCCATCGATAGCTTCATGGTCCATCAATTGAACGAGAAGCAGCTATCGATTGCAGTCATACTATCGATAGTCCAGAAGATCCAGCTTCATAGCCTATCGATAGAACATGGTTTTTGGTTTGTTTTTATCCACTATATCTCTGAGCTGTTTTGATATTTATTTTCTGCTCTGTGTTATCACTATGCTCTCTGCAAATGATTTGTCTTCAAAATTTATAAATTAATCTCATATGCACTGAGATTTTGAAAATTTATTTTGGTGTCTGAATTTAGTTGTCACCACTTGGCAAGCTTGATTTTAAAATTGCATATCAGTGTCTGTTCAAAATAGATGACCATTTGGTGTCAGATTTTGCCATCAGTATTTTGCTTATATGCGACTCATAACTTGACATATTTGTACCTGGCAAAATGGACAAATCAATTTCAATATTTCAAATACCTCAACTCAGATTTCTTGATTTTTGTTTATATTGTCATTGCAATCTTGTTTCTACAAGTTAATTCATTTCAAATTTGATTGCAACCTCTAGAAATCTGTGACTGAATTTTATTTTGATTTTGTTGACAAATCCTGAACACAAATTTCTTTGGTTCATCAGTAGCTAATTTTGGCTTTCTGCTTCATTCATATTTTTGAAACTGGTGATTCAAAGTTTTATTCTGATAGTAGCCTTCACTTATGCATCCTTGCTTGCTATGTGCTTAAATCTAACTAGATCTGATTTACATGCTTAAAATCTGATTTGAATATGGCTATGAATGTGTAAATCTGATCATGTCATAAAAAGACTTGTGTTGATATCTTGCTGTCAGATTTGCCACTTGATCTTAATCTACTATATCCTGTTTGACTGGAATAATTGAATGCATAGATTAAGGGGGAGCTTCAAATTTAACATGTGTATATCTTAAAGCTCATCTCCTTTGATGATAAAGATGATTCCTCGTATAGATTCCTTTCATGATCTCAATATGATATTATCTTACATTAAGGTTTCTTTACATTTGGTATCAATTTTTGATAATCCTTGATTATATTAACCCCTCTCCTTGCAAGAAAGATAAACATTGATGACAGGAGAAATCAGTCTGGGAAAGAGCATCCCTCAATATTCCACACGGACACATCATCAACTCTGAGGATTGATGCAGAAGCACAATGAACCACTGATCGGCTTACACTTTCCCAATAACAATTGGTATCAATACCGGCTTATTAGATACAACAGATCAAGAGAGGACGGCACTAGGCTTCATGAATCAATCAATTCATCTTGCCAAATATAAATGAGCATTTCTAAACTATCTCTCAATTTTCATTTAAGGTTTTCCTTGATAAATTGCATTGTCAAATCTGTATGCCTTGTTTGAGCATCTTGCATATCTCTGGCAAAACTTCAGAAAACATAGAGTCAATATTTTTACATTTGGTATCTTTCAAGAACTTTATTGTTTTCCACAAACTTTTGATATCCCTTACATTTGATCAAAATTTTTTTTACATTGGGGAGCGAAAAGCTTTGTTACAAACTTTTTGCTGATGTCAAATAGGGGGAGAAGAAAGGCATGAAAAATAAAGGCATGAAAAATATACCAAATAGGGGGAAAGAAAGACATGATAAATATACTACATCTACGTTCCCATTATCATACATATTTTTCATGATAGATTTGCCATCACCAAAAAGGGGGAGATTGTTGGATATGCTTAGTTTTGATGATGTCAAATATAGAGTTAGATGTAGGAAGCAAAAAGTGTGTATAAAGTGTTTATCTCCTACTATCTATTAGAAGCTCTATCACTAACATGTTTATCATCACTAATAAGAAGAAACTAAGTTAGCTAGCGATAACAGATTTAGCTATCGATAACAGGATACATGAAATAACTTAGAATATTCAGATAACTCAGTATCCTTAAGCTAATGAGCAAACAAGTAACTAGCGATAATGAGATTAGCTATCGATAGAAGAAAGCTCATTGTGATAACTTAGACAAACTAATAAGCTGATGCATTGAGCTAATGGACTAAGTAAGCGATATATGAGAGCAACGAAAAAGACGAATATACACTAACAGCAATGAAAACAGAGGCTTTGCACAGAGTGTTAGTTATATATCAGTGAGCCCAGAAATGATGAGTTGAGCACATTAGAATAGAAGAGCTAGAACAACCATAGTTCAAATCTTTAAGCTCTAGAATTTGTATTTCCTCATCATATACGAATCTGTACTTAAGTGATTATCAAAATTCCTTCTTTGAGAGAAGTTAGATTTCCTTGTAATCATTCTCTATACTTAGTGAGTGATACTCAAGATTGGGAGATCTTGAGTGGGGAAACAGATTGTAACCTTACAGGTTGTAAAGGGGAGTGTTTAGAGAGAGTCTAAAGCTCTGTTGTAAAGGTTGGCTGGTGATCCCATGTTGTAAAACCAGTGGAAAAGGTTGGCTGGTGATCCCGTATTCGTAAAACCAGTGGAAAAGGTTGACAGGTGAACCTGTGTTCGTAAAACCTGTGGTAGGCTTCTCTTGTGCCTGGTTTAAACAAGAGGATAATGGAAATCTCAGGTGGAGCCTGAAGACTGGATGTAGGTCAGGGTTGACCGAACCAGGATAAATTCTGTGTGCATTATCTCTTCCCTAAACTCTCTTAGTTTCCAGCATATCTACATTATATATCTCTTGTGCTTTTAACAGTTTTGAAAAGATTGCCTTCATTGTGTTTTAGAAAAGAGAAGATCAAAAAAAGTATCAAAGTTTAAGTTTTTATCCTATCACCCAATTCACCCCCCTCTTGGGTGACAACCAGCACTAACAGAAGCTATCACCGGGTATCGGTCTCAAGGAGCCTAAATGCAATTGGAACCTAATAACTAGATGCAAACTGATAAAAGAGGGCAAAAAGCATTGTATTTGGTTTTTGTATGAAATTATTATGAATTGTATGATATGTTCAAAACAAATTGAGATTGGACAAAATGGGAGATTAGGATTAAATAGGATGATTATTTTTGGTAGATGGAACTTTCAGGAATCATCGCTTCAAAAGTTAAATAGGGAGATAAGAATGGCCAATTTTCTAAAGAACCCTAGAGCAACCCCTCTATGCTAGGCTTAGATTAATTTAACTAACACCGGAACCCCACATGTTAACTAACTTAACCTAAGTTGCTTAAGAACTTGACCCAATTAAACCTACTAATCGTAAGGGACTCGTAAACCTACAACTGGAACCCCAAATTGCAACAAAATTAATCTATCAATTCCAACTCATTGGTGGAACCCCAACCAATCAATTGAACCCAATAAATTGAAGTCAAATGCCACTCAAGCAATTAGTAGATTTACTTGCTAATTTCTAAACACAAATACTTGACACCATAATCCACTAAGCAAGAACCCTCATTTAGCACAAGATTTTAACAAGGAAACATATATTAAATGATGAACCCATACAAATAAAATACATTCAAGTCAATAAGTGCAATGTCAAGCATTCATACAAATAAAATGAACAAGATAGGTTATTTCTACCACTCTCATACAAAGATATAGGATGAAATTACAACCAAATGCATACAACAAATCCTATAACCCTATATAATTTGAAATACACATGAGGAAGAGAGAGTGGAGAATAACACTCCCCTTTGAAGCTTCAAGCTCCTCCCTTAAGCTCCATCATCAAGAATAAGGGAGCTTAGTTTATGCTCTTCATGGAAGGAACAACAACTAAGGTGGAAGGAATGGAAGCCATGGAGATTTGGGAAAGAGAAGGGTGGAAGATGAAGAGATGAAGTTGAGAGAGAATGAAAGGGTTAGGGTTTGTGTGGTGGCTCCAATCTAACCATAAATGGTGCTAATTTTTCATGTCTAATAGTCCCCAAGTCGGGTTAAGAGTGGGTGCTTGGATAAAACCAGGTTTGGCCCAAAACTAAAATGCTGATGTGCTGCAGAATCCTTTCACTTGCCACGGCGAGCAGGCATTGCTTTTGGTCTTCATGGGGTATACTCGCTGTGGCGAGGCCACGGTGAGCTGCGTTTGCTTCTGCCTCTCTTTGCTAGGTTCGCTGCGGCCTCTATTTCTGCTTCTTCATTTGGCCTCTCATTCCTTCTAGGATCTGATTCTTTTGGTCCTGAGCAACCCTACAAGTGGAAACAAGACAACGAAAGGATCAAATAGCCCTGTAAACTAATTCATACAAATTAATCTATAATTATAATCAATTAACCCTAATCTAATGCTAGTTTCACTTGGAAGTCTAAGATGTTTATTAAGCACAAATGGACCAAATTTGCATCTCAATCATGATAATTGCCTCAAATTAGGCATATAAAACCACTACAAATCATAGATTTGTCACTAATCCTAATGTAACACCTTAAATTTTCTAATATATTATAACGATTTTAATTGAATTACAACCACTTTTTAATGTCAGAAGCCCAAAAATACGAAAAATTTAAAACTTTTTCTTACCAAACAGTGTTCCAACTTTATTGCAGTTGGAATGGGCTTTTCGGACAAATTGAATAATTTAAAAACTCTTTATAGAATAAAGTGGTTAATAAAACAATTAAAAGTACTCTAACTCTCTCAGGGTGTTTATTCTAAATTCATAAAACTTGGGAAATGTAAATTTCTTAATAAATCTATATAATTCTATTTTCTATGCTTTATGCTATTAATTTAATAATTTAATTTTACATCATATACAAATAAACTTACTTTTAATAATCTAATCTTAATTTCTTTACCTAATCTTCTTCTAGCACTCCTGCCTTATCTCAACCATCTCACTATCTTCCAGCTTCTCTGAAACAGCAGTTTAACGCAGTTTATGTCATTAACTGTAAATTTTTATGCATGCATTGGCATGTATATATTTTATAAATCTGAACAATTATTACAATCACACATACTTCCTGCGCTCATTCTCTACCAGCCACTGATAACAATATATTCGTTAACTAGTGGAGGCCTCACCTGCAGGATTTCTCGTTATAACTATCCCGTTATAACATAACTGAACTGGCAAGGGGGTGCGACCCACCTAAGCCTGGAGTACTTCATAAATTACTATGCAGGAATTAACAAGGCTTATCACCTTCATGCATAATGTAAATTTGAAACAAATATTATAAAATAATACATGCAATTTGAGTGTAATGAGATAAACTGCTACCTGTATCCTGAGCTTACTCTTCACTGTATTTTTTTCCTTCTACGTACTCTGGGAATTCAATCTCACTATTTTGTCCTATAAATATTTATAGTATAAAATAATATATTAATATCTAAACTCGGGTAAAATAATCGAACGTCTCTCACATTCCTATAACTCTACCCCCTTTCTATCTCTAATATAATTAAATCTTAGTTTCTAAATAAATGGTTAATCATACCATCATCAATCAACATTGCACAACCATTAATTTGTATACACAATACAAACATAAGAATGTCATTACTATTTTAAATTAAACTTGCATTTCTTATCAATCAATTATCCTTTTATTCCAATTTACTTTCTAAATTTCTTAGTAGACCATACCTTCCTATGATTACAACATAATGGAGCAAAGTAACACAACTTTTATTTAATTTAAACTAAGACTTTTAAACTATAAGAACTTACTTATTTCATACTTGATATTACAAGTTATTAATCTTTTCTCTCCTTTCGGATTCATTTATTACTAGATATAACTTAAATAATTCAATTACCAAACAAACTCAAAGCAAGTCAAAAGCATTCACCTCACATATATCTCTCTGTTAGTAAGACCCTAACCTCTACATTTGTTCTATACGAATCCAATTCTTCAAAATTACAATAAGTTTTTCTTATCTCTACATTTTTCAACTTCTTGCTTATCAAGATCATTAATTTCACTTTTCACATCAAACCTTTAACAAAACAGTTACCTATATCACACTTAACTAGTAATTGCTAATGTAATAACTTATTTTCTGTAACCTAACAATAAAAAGGAGAAGTCTTTAAAATTATAACTTATTTCATATTTGGGAACTTCAAACACTAGTTACTCAAAGAAAATCCTTCCAGAAATATTTGTTAAGGGTTTAGTCCCTTACCCAATTAACAAATCACAAACATCTTATCATTCTAATAGATGTTCTAGTGCTTTTAAACACATTTATGTCCTTTGAACAACCTTCTTTATTTTTGACAATCACCCTAGCTTCGTACCCACTTACCTTCAATTCCAAGTATTAATTATACCTTAACACTAATTTAATCCAATAAATCCAAGAACAAACACCTCATTTTCCTACTTCCTTAACTTTATTTCTTTTAAACCTATATCACCATTTCTCTTTCTTTGTCTCTAACACCAGCAATTAGTGGCATTAACAAAAATAGAAAACACTACTACATTTATTATCATTAACCATCAATAACCATCCTCAATCCTTCCTTAAACCTAATCCCTATTGAACCAATATTACCAGTTCTTCTTTCCTCACCAATAAACAGCAGCCAATAATATCAACCAAGAACTAGAATTTCAGCCCTTTAACCTTTAATCCAACATCCATAACAACCTCCTATTTTCTTATCCCATTAATCATAATGCTATTCTTCTTCATTACCAATAAACCAATAGCCATCTGATTCAATTCAAACAACAATCAGGATTTACAATCTAAAGGCTTGCAACATCTCACTAACCATTGCTTAGTTATTGCTTAACTAATTACCAACACATTCTTCCTTCTTTCCCTACATAAAGCCACGGCCAGAGGAGCAAGAAGACATACAAGAATTTCATATTTAATAACCTAACATTAATCAACCATACATAAACAAAATTCCAATCCATCTCCCAAAACAAAACAAACATCAATGGCCATTTCTTTTTCTTTGGCCGAAACAGAACAGAAAATTGAAGGACAGAATTAAACAACTATAACTTAAGCTAATCACACACAAAGCAGAGAGAGGAATCAACAATTATATCTCAAGAATTTTGGCTTCCCAAAATTCTCTCATTTCCCTTTCCTTCCTCTCGGCCAGAGTAGAACAAGGGCATCTAGAAATCCAACCATTCCAAATTTCATAATTTCACACACCTAAAATCTTCAATCAGACAACAAAATTAGCTTCCTAATTACAAGTATAATATGCTCAAAAATTTCTCCCTTTTGCCCGTCGAAATACAGAAAACAGGGGAGGAAGAATTGTTTCCAAAATTCATTATCCTCCAATAAACCACATATAATTCATTCCTTAAGCTTAATCTTACTCATAATCATGAGTAATCAAGCTTTGAAGCAAGAAACACATAAAAATCCCAAATTTTTGCTTCAATCCACTTCAAGATTATACTTATTCAAGTCTTAAGCTTCAATTTCATGTATTTTGAAGCTTCAAAACCACCCAAATTCCGAATCCCTCTACCCCCAAAATGCTCAGAATCTCGCGAGAAGAAGAGAAGAGACAAGAAAACTAAGCTTACCTGAAGTTGCTTAAGCTTTCTTGGATGTTTCCCGCCGGGTCTCGCCGTTGATTGCCGTCAATTTGGCCGTCCGCCGCCGTCGCTTCGCAGAACCAGAGAGAAGAGAGTGAGTAAGGGTGAGAGTCGGTGGGAGAGAGTGTGAGGAAATAAATGTGTGTGTGTATTTTTCGAGTGAGAGGGAGTATATAATTTTATTTTTCTTTTAAGTGTGTGTGTATACGTGGAGAGAGGGGGATAAAAGAAATAAGAGGGAATAAAAACATGACACATGTGTGGTGCATGTTTAAAGAGATCTGATATTTATTTTTAACAGGTATTTTACTATCCTGCCCTTCCCTGTTTAATTGAGGATATTTTCAACTAGGGGCAGATATTGTCTTTTTAATTTCCCAATTTATATTTTCTCTTAAATGGTAATTTTATTTACCATTTTCATTTACAAATAAATCTGAAATTTGTCCCAAAATAATTTCTCTAGGTATACTTTAATTTCCAGATTTATTTATAAGACTATTTAAAAATCAAATAATACCCCAAGATTCCAAATATTCCCTTGTTTAAATTTATCTCCTAACTATTTTCCTTGAACTAATAAAGAAAATAAACTTTGAAAATTATTAAAAATATACCGGACCCCATAAATTTATTTGTAAGGCTTTTTAATTTCTACGTACCTCTCTAAAATCCCAACTACATCCTTATTATCCCTTTTTCCCAAATTAAGTTTTATCTTCTAATTAATTCTCTTTGTTTCTTAAATAAATAAGCCTTAAAATTCATTAAAATGCCTAAAACATCATAAATTCATTTTCAATGCTGCTTCATATTTTAGTTATACTTCTAAAATCTGAAATAATTCCCTATTTTCTATTTTCTAAAATTTGGGGTGTTACAAATCCTATCAAAATAAAAATCCCAGAAGAAAAATCCTAAATGAAAAAAGTTCCCCCAAACTTGAGCTAAATTAAACCTAAACCTTTCCTGGCCTAGTCCACACTTCCCTGTCATTCGACCCAATTTAATTTTGGTGCGCAATGTGAAAAAGTAACACAATGATGTTCCTTAACACATGGAATCCAATATAGCCAATATAGTTACAATAACCTGAATTCATTAACAAGGCCCAAAAATTACAATCATCAGTGGTTGAAGGAAATGGCCACATTGGCAAACATTTCCACAAAATTCACTGTAAGAAGAGTTAAAATTTTCAGTGGTATAAAATTCAATTCAAAGGAATGAAGTGGCTACCATGGAATATATATTTTAATTCCACTTTTGAAATTCAAAATTCAGCATAGTAACTCAAATTCAGAGACAAATTCACAATGCACACATGCCTCTTTTATCACAGTCTAAATCAAGTTTTCCCTCCTGCTCAAACCTATATGATAAGGAATTTAACAATATGGTTTTAGGGCTTCCATATATGAATTTCATAAGCAAATCATCACCATAGTAAACCAAAATCAGAACCCAAAGTGATAAGAAGCATCAGTCTATACCCACCAAACCCCTATTCAAGCCTTAAATAATCAATTTCTCAAGTCTCCCAAACCCTCACTAATCTACTCTGTCCTAATCTAACTCATTCTAAACTAAAGAGAGAAGAATAGGGGAAGAAAATACCTAATGGAAGAAATGGTGAAGCAAACTCAGAGGAAGAAGAGGGAGCCCGAAAATATGGCCTAGGTCTCAAATGTTGTGGTGCTTGGTTTGATGTGGCCAGTACCAAACACGGAGGAGGGCGGTGATGGTGATGAAATGACGTAAGAGTGAGATGGAGAAATTTGAATGAGAGAGAGAGAGAGATGGAGATGCAAGAAGGAGAGGGTTTCGAGTGTGAGAGGTGGGGGCAGCAAAGGGGGAGGGCAAACAGGGAGAAAGAAACATAATGGAGAGGGAGAAAGTGAAATTGAATAGTGACAAGGGGGTGTAAATGGTGAGGTTGAAATTTTGGATGAAAAGACAGATATGAGTGTGGTAAAAATTTAGAGGGGAAACAGATTGAGTCACATTTTTGGATCAGATTCAAAGGAGTGCAAATGGAAAATAGAACTAAAGGGGGCAAGCACGTCTTTTACAAACACACACTTTTTTTATACGTGTTGTTTGCCGTGTGATTGCCATGGTGCAATTACAACAAATGCACCGAAAATGGCAGAAGATATTGAGTTCGTTGTGGCGAGCACACAACAAACTCACGATTCACACACAAAAACAATACACATTACCTTGGCCCTCGTTGTAAGAGGCCACGGTGAACATACAACCTGCAGAATTCTACAGGTTTGTAAAATGCAGGCAAAATACATACGAGCACCTTAGATACTGACAGATATGTACAAAACACATTCAACCCCCAAAATTCATCCAAATTTCATTCCAACTACAAGAATATACATCAATTCATTATAGAGAGCGATGCACACCACCAAAAAGCACAAACATCACAAATTCAACCATGTGACTCAAATTTCATAGCAAGCACATAAATGCCAAAAATTCTAGTTCAACACATTATATCATGTATGTCGCTTAGTACTGCTCAAAATTGAATTTAATGTGAGGTTTAAGGTGTACTTCCCTTTGTAGACTACTTATTGTCCTCCAAGTCCATTAGAGCCCATCCTCCACATTCGTGAGCAATCCAAGCTTTAGAGGGAACCTTTCTTCCTGCAAAAAGGAAAATCAAGGTTAAATCTACCAAACCTAATTGAAATCACTCAAAAATCAAAATAAAGAAAATAGGTTTAGAACTTGGGTTGCCTCCCAAAAAGCGCTTAATTTATAGTCTTTAGCTAGACTCTTCACAACTTTATGTGAAATCCAAGAGTCCACCCCAATAGTGCTTGATTCGTTGCCCACTGACCTTGAACTTTTCTCCAATATTGCTTCCTAGCTCCACTTGGCCCTTGTCAAATGATTGGACAACGGTGAGGAGTCCCAACCACTTGGACTTGAGTTTGCCTGGGAAAAGCTTCAATTTGGAGTTGTATAGGAGGACTTGCTGCCCCAGCTCAAAAGTCTTAGCCTTGATGTGCTTGTCATGCCACCTCTTGGTCCTCTCCTTGTAGATCATGGAATTTTCATAGGCATGGAACCAAAACTCCTCAAGTTCATTCAATTGCAAGAATCGCTTCTTACCGACTACTTCAGCATCAAAATTGAGCTTTTTGATAGCCTAAAATGCATTATTTTCAATCTCCACCGGAAAGTGGCAAGCCTTACCAAAGACTAACCAATATGGTGACATACCAATAATTGAAGTTTTGTAAGTAGTGCGGTAAGCCCATAAGGTATCATCAAGCTTCATTGCCCAATCCTTCCATGTAGTACCAACTGTCTTCTCAAGAATCTTCTTAATTTCCCGATTTGAGACTTCGGCTTGTCTATTTGTTTAGGGATGGTAGGCTAGAGATACCCTATGACTGACCCCATTCTTTTTTAAGAGAAAGCAAAATTGTTGGTTGCAAAAATGGGTATCACCATCACTAACAATAGCTCTTAGTACCCCAAAACTGTTGAAGATGTTCTTCTTGATGAATTTCATCACAACTTTGGCATCACAAGCAGGAATAGCGACTGCCTCAACCCATTTCAACAAATAATCAACTGCTACAAGGATATATTGATTGTTGAAGGAATTGGAAAAGGGTCCCATGAAGTCAATCCCCCATACATCAAAAATCTCAACCTCTAGCATGTTGTTGAGTGGCATCTCATCTCTCATGGAGATGTTACCAAGTCGTTGGCAACGGTCACAATGCATAGCAAAGCTTTGTGCATCCTTGAGTAGAGAAGGCCAAAAAAACCCAGATTGCAAAACCTTGCCTATCTTGTTTCCGCCAAAATGAACCCCAAACTCTGATGCATGGCAACAAGAGAGAATATCTAATTGCTCACACTCCAATATACACCGGCGTATCATCTGGTCTGCACAATAATGGAACAAGAATGGTTCCCTCCAAATGCTTGACATCATGTAAAAACTTCCTTCTTTGATGATGATTCAACTCCTTCAGCACAATTCCACAAACCAGAAAATTTACAATGTTGGTATATCGTGGTGTTTCAGAAACTACTACCATGAACAGTTGCTCATCAAGAAAGACCTCATGAATTTTGGAATCTTCATTCACTTGAGCATCAGTACTCAATCTACATAGGTGATTCGCAACTTGGTTCTCACATCCTTTCCGGTAGACAATCTCCAAATTGAACTCTTGGAGAAGCATGTCTTCCACGGTAGCTGAGAATCTGGATTATATCCTTGTTGAGTGAGTTGAAGATCACACTTCCACAAGCTCCACATGTGTTATTTGATAATCAAAGCTATTATGATGACATCAAATCCTATTCTTCATGCAAGGACAAAGTATTTATAGTTGGATTTGCACTTTGTACGTGAAAGAGTGATTTGAAAAGAAATTCATGTCAGCCATATTCCATCTTTCCATCAGATTGCAGATGGTTTTACCAAAGCTATATCTAGTCGTTAACTTTGCTATGTTTAAGAAACTGTTAGGTGTTCGTCTGTTGGAGATGTTCCTTAGTTTGAGCGGGAATGTTAGAGTATATGGTTCAAGTAATCAAATCTGTTACTATAGTCAGGTCGTATATAACCGTGGTTAGTTAAGTTAACTCGAGTATATCACGTGTAAGGCATGTGCATATATATAGTACAAAGACTCAGTGATAAAGATACGGATCATTTCTCATTCTGTTTCTTCTCTTTCTCTCTAATCTCACAAAGAATAATAGTTTTGTGTTAGCCACGCGCCGCAAGTGCACGGGTCACGCCAAGTAATAAAATGATGAGTAGAGTAATGTTCCCACGAGGATTTGTCTAAAACCCGGTCAAACAATGATTATCACACTCTCGCCCAATTTGAGTGATACAAATGTAGAGATTGAAAATTAAATAAGAAAATAAAATGAAAATAAAATATAAACAGGTGATTCTCCAACCTCAAGGATAAAATGGGTCCTAAGATTATCTCTCCCCCTTGTACTTCTCAAAACTCAATTAACCTCCCCTCAAAGAAGCTCTCAACAACACCATGTGCTAATCTATGGTTCATTGGGTACTTGTAATGCTCTCTCGAGTCAAGAACAAGTGTTTAGTCCTATTCTTTGCACAATCTCTTGCCACAATTTGATAGAACCCAATTATCACACTCCAACCCTAATGTGACTATGCAAGGCTAGCAAGTATATCTCTATCTTACCAACAAAACCATCCATTCGTCATGCAAACTTCAGGTTCTTGCACTATTTTACCCAAGTTCTACACTCAACCTAGCTCTCTCGAGTCATAAATCAAGCGAACACAACAATCTAAATGGTGATCAAGCACTTAGAAGCATTAGGAACGGGGTAAAATAAGCACATAGATATCATTAATCACAAATCAAGAGGAGGAATCAAGAATCAATACATACAAGGGTTCAAAATAATCCTAGAATCAAAGTATCTAGCTACTCATGTTCTACAACTCCAAGGGAGCATATATATACAACATTACAAATCAGAACAAGAGAAGAGAATGAAGAAGGAAGAGATAAACCAAGAGAGGAAGCCCAAATCTCTTTGAAGCTCCGAGCCCAAGCCAAATCCCACCAATCTCCAAGCCCTAGCAGAGCCAAACACGCCCAAAATATGCCCAGAAGTCGAAGAATGAGGAATAAGCTCGAAGCCCTAGCTTTTATTTCCTTCAAAACGCGTCTGAACTTGTCGAAACGCAACAAAACACGAACTTCACCGTGGGTCTCGCCGCGGCGAGCCCACGGCGAGCTCCAAAAATTTCTGGCTAAGGGATGCTCGCCGTGGCTTTCGCCGCGGTGAGCTGACGGCAAGCTCACCAAAATAGGGGCAGAGGCAAATGCACTTCGCCGTGGCTTCGCCGCGGCGAGGCCACGGCGAAGTCTCGTTAATTCTGTGCTTTGCTCTGTTTTCTTTATTTCTTGGCTGGTCTTTGGCTTCTTCTTATTTTTGTTCAATTGAGGGCTTGGAGGAGGGCTAACATCTCTTGCTTATTGCTTCAATTTATTCCTACAAAAATTATATACAACAACATAAGAAACTAACTACAAAAACAATCAAAATCTATATAAAT
The DNA here is from genome assembly GCA_037074515.1 of Mimosa bimucronata. NCBI lineage: Eukaryota > Viridiplantae > Streptophyta > Magnoliopsida > Fabales > Fabaceae > Mimosa > Mimosa bimucronata. Next base: position 28,619,685 of record CM073438.1, on the reverse strand, counting down.
ATACAAAAAGGTGCAACCGAAGATCAAATGAGCATTTTCTCTCTTGAGTATCCAAAATGTATCAATAATAGACAAAAACTCAAGTAAATATACTCAAATAATCATGACTTTCTAGGAGTCATCACACCCCCAAACTTAGACTTTTACTCGTCCTCGAGTAAAACAAACTATGAGATTTTAGATTGATGAAGTATCCTCTTAATATGCATGCAGAGAGTTTTCCTCATGGGTTGCTCAAGAAGATATATTCAATGGGAAAGCAGTGGAATATGGAAGAATGCAAAACTCACACATCAAGAGCAAACTTCCCAACAATTATTAAGTGTGTGTGTGAAGCTAGAGAACAATTCTTCAGCAATTGTAAAGAAGAAAATTGCAATATTTCAATATATATTAAGCTCTCTCAACATTCAAAACTTCATATGCCTACTCTCTTCCTCTCTCTCCACCAAAAGAATTGCTTACATGAATTCAAAATCAATGGGACTTTATAGGCTTGTAATGAGGCCTAGGGTTAAGCTCATAGAAAGAAAGGTATAAAGAGAATTCAAATATCTTGAGATAAATGACAATACATAGCTCATCTTTCTTTTCTATCCAAAATTCCCATCCAAAATTCAAACCACTCCCCCAAACTTATCTCAAAATGATGTATGTGCACTCCAAGTCTTATTGAAACTAAATTCTTTTTTTTTTTTATAAACTTGCAATGACTTTGGAGTACAAACGATTGAACACCATGCACCACTTACACTCCCACACCAATTTTTGTAGCAACCATCCAATACCTTCTACCAATGATTTATCAATTATCTCAAAATTCGGGTAGTTCATGGTTTTTCAAACTGCTAAGGTTAAGGTCTATTGTGGGTGCCAAAAAGAAAATTCATATGGTTTTTCATTATAAGGCTCAAAGAGGGTGCAAATGGAGTTATGTCAAGGGTTGGCTTGAAAGGCTCAAACTCATTGAAAAGAATGCCCATATCATTTTCCAAACTCATGTAAAATCATTACAAAGCCTCAAGAGATTCCAAGATAGGTTCTAGAGTTATCAGTTGAGAAAGAAAATATACACTCAAATACTACAACATCTCCAAACAAAAGCATCCAAACCATTTCCAACTCTGTGCAAGATTTGGTTTAGAATTGTCAGAAAGCCAGCTCCAATAATGCAAATCAAGCATTCAAAAATATTAACCAAAATTTCCTCTCAAACATATGATCTAAGCAACCATCTATCATTGGATCCCACATTTAGTTCAGTGGATACTGAATCAATCTAAATCATGCTTATTGCAAAATGACAAGTAATGGTCTAAGTTTACAAAATTGAAATTCATGTCAAATTTAACCCACAGTTTATCATCAATTCAGTCAGTCACAAGCAAATTGGAAATGCAAGAAACTTCCCTGTAAATGCTCTTTGTGCTCCAAGCTTGCTTTCCTTTGCCTCATGTTCAATTCGATGACAAACCTTGAAAAATGCTCAAAAGAGGTCATACCTACTAAATAAAAACAACAAAGAAAACTATTAAACTTTTAAAGCTTGGGTTGCCTCCCAAGAAGCGCTAAGTTTATAGTCTTCAGCCAGACTTTCTACTTGCTAATCATACGTATCAAAAACAAAAATCACCTTGTCTTCATTTCTCTTTGGAAGACAAGGCTTCAGAAAAATTGGGAATTCATTCATATAAGCACTACATGTTCCTTTAATCAAAAGTGACTTCAAGAAACATGCTTCAATGCTGTACATGGGTGGCTCCAATTTAATTGTTTCAAAATTATCCCCATTAGGCCCCAAATACTTTGAAAACCCAATGAAATCTACTTGACTCCCATCAGTAGGAGTCAAGCTTTCAGCAAGAGGATTTTGAACACAAACTGCAGGGAACTCTATGTTTCTCTCTCCCTCTCCCATTTCTAGCTCACAATCACCCACAAAAGTATTACAATCTATTGACAGCACATTATCACTTCCCACAATTAATTGCTCATTTGAAATGGTTTCTTCCTCATGAGAGTCATTGGAAGTATTAATGCAAATGCCTTTTTGCTTTAAAGACTCAAAGGTAGAAACCAATTCATTTGCCCTAGATGCTAAGCTTTTAAGAGCTAATTCATGTTCATTAAGTTTCTCATTTGTCCAAGCTCTCATTTCATTTTGATTATCCAAAATACGCTCAAGCTTCTCCTCAATTGTGGGCTTTTTCTCATGAATGGGAATGATTTCTTCTACATGACTAGGTGATGGTTGACAATATGATGCATATGAAGTGAAAGAAACATTTGGATCCCAAGACAATGAATGCTCATGATTCCAACTAGGGTAAAAAGAATTATCATGCCAATCAGTTTGAACCCTATTGAAATCATCCCCTACATAATCCAAGGTTGAGACATGGGGGCATTGATCAATATAATGATTATCTCCACAAAAATTGCAACAAATGTACTCACAGTGAGTTTCAAAAGCATTAGGATCACAGCAAGAAGGTAGATAATCATTATCCTGTTCAAATCCACTATTTGCCCCAATAGTCCACCAAGGATAATCCATAACAAAAATTAAAAGAAAATAAATAACAAACTAAAAAGAAAAACAAAGAAAACAAATATACACATAAGAACACAAGAAAAGAAACGACACAAGAAAAACAAACACACAAACAAATATATACACACTCAAGCTAAAGCTACTAGTGCTCTAATCAAGGTTGACCAAAGACGATTTTGGGAAACAAATCCCCGGCAACGGCGCCAAATACTTGTTCGCCACGCGCCGCAAGTGCACGGGTCACGCCAAGTAATAAAATGATGAGTAGAGTAATGTTCCCACGAGGATTTGTCCAAAACCCGGTCAAACAATGATTATCACACTCTCGCCCAATTTGAGTGATACAAATGTAGAGATTGAAAATTAAATAAGAAAATAAAATGAAAATAAAATATAAACAGGTGATTCTCCAACCTCAAGGATAAAATGGGTCCTAAGATTATCTCTCCCCCTTGTACTTCTCAAAACTCAATTAACCTCCCCTCAAAGAAGCTCTCAACAACACCATGTGCTAATCTATGGTTCATTGGGTACTTGTAATGCTCTCTCGAGTCAAGAACAAGTGTTTAGTCCTATTCTTTGCACAATCTCTTGCCACAATTTGATAGAACCCAATTATCACACTCTAACCCTAATGTGACTATGCAAGGCTAGCAAGTATATCTCTATCTTACCAACAAAACCATCCTTTCGTCATGCAAACTTCAGGATCTTGCACTATTTTACCGAAGTTCTACACTCAACCTAGCTCTCTCGAGTCATAAATCAAGCGAACACAACAATCTAAATGGTGATCAAGCACTTAGAAGCATTAGGAACGGATTAAAATAAGCACATAGATATCATTAATCACAAATCAAGAGGAGGAATCAAGAATCAATACATACAAGGGTTCAAAATAATCCTAGAATCAAAGTATCTAGCTACTCATGTTCTACAACTCCAAGGGAGCATATATATACAACATTACAAATCAGAACAAGAGAAGAGAATGAAGAAGGAAGAGATAAACCAAGAGAGGAAGCCCAAATCTCTTTGAAGCTCCGAGCCCAAGCCAAATCCTACCAATCTCCAAGCCCTAGCAGAGCCAAACACGCCCAAAATATGCCCAGAAGTCGAAGAATGAGGAATAAGCTCGAAGCCCTAGCTTTTATTTCCTTCAAAACGCGTCTGAACTTGTCGAAACGCAACAAAACACGAACTTCACCGTGGGTCTCGCCGCGGCGAGCTCCAAAAATTTCTGGCTAAGGGATGCTCGCCGTGGCTTTCGCCGCGGTGAGCTGACGGCGAGCTCACCAAAATAGGGGCAGAGGCAAATGCACTTCGCCGTGGCTTCGCCGCGGCGAGGCCACGGCGAAGTCTCGTTAATTCTGTGCTTTGCTCTGTTTTCTTTATTTCTTGGCTGGTCTTTGGCTTCTTCTTATTTTTGTTCAATTGAGGGCTTGGAGGAGGGCTAACATCTCTTGCTTATTGCTTCAATTTATTCCTACAAAAATTATATACAACAACATAAGAAACTAACTACAAAAACAATCAAAATCTATATAAATATACAAAAAGGTGCAACCGAAGATCAAATGAGCATTTTCTCTCTTGAGTATCCAAAATGTATCAATAATAGACAAAAACTCAAGTAAATATACTCAAATAATCATGACTTTCTAGGAGTCATCATTTTGCTATAAATGTATCTATTTCAATTCTACTCTTTTTCCATCATGTTATAAAGAGAGCACAAAGCTCATGGTAAATTAAGAGTGATGAGCTGAGGTAGTTTTTACAAGTTTTGTTATTGAGACTGAGACCGTGCCGTGCCATCACAAGCTCTGGTCTTGAACATGGTGGTTAGTACTTAGTAGACTAACATATGGTCCATCCTCACAGCTCGCACTACCTCACCAAACATGTCATTAAAAACAACAAAATAATATCACTTTGTTCTCTTTCTCGTGATGAAATACATTATTTAAAGGTAATGTTGTTGTGTGGGTGTACCCAAGTTAATTGACTACTTTCCTTAAGCTATCCAAATTAATTTAAGTATAACTTATACTAGGGACTGGAGGTAGTAATCTATGATATTTCATCAAACAAGAGAGTAGACCAAATCACTTAGGCCTCAGCATGGGAAATAATACTTCCAATTGCCACCATGTCAAAAGACCAAAGTGCCAACAATTAGCTTAAAATTCAGTTACAAGGTGTACACGTATGCTTCCTCTTCAATTTTGATTGTCTGACTCCTAATTAAAACGAAACGCAACGATCAAATTTGTTTTCATGAGCTGAGTTATCGGCATTCCAAAAGTTCTTTTGGAGAAAGAAAGAAATTTCATTTTATTATTATGAAAATACAATTTGATTCAAAATAAAATAAAGTGATACATATTGCAGTTCTAGAACCCGAAAGAAAATTGTAAGACACGTTGAAACCAACTGTTACTAGGACAAACCCAAACCCACATAACTTACTGAAAAATACAAAATTACAAAGCAACTGAAACGATAAACCTGAAATGCTAAGCAAAAAAAAAATAAAAAAAATCAAAGCATGCATGAACTGATAAAATGAGTAGATTATTGAAATAGACAACCATAACCAAAGCATGTCTTGAAGGTTTATTTTACGTAGAGAAAGCATCTTGAAGCCTGTGACAATCCACCAAATAAGCAAACCCAAAAGCCATGTTCTTCAAAGTAGCCTCCTGAAGCTCCAAATCCAACGTGGCAGTTGCATCCGCAGAGAAGAAAACCCTAAACCCTCTCACAAAAGCCTCACGCGCCGTCATCTCACAACACTGATTTGTAAACACACCCGTCACAATCACCTCTTTTATTCCCATCTCCACAAGCTTCTCCTCCAAATTTGTGTTCCTAAATGCACCATAAGTGCTCTTCTCCACCACCATATCCTCCGGCATCCGATCAAGCGTCGGTATAAGCTCCGCCTCCGGCGTGCCGTCCACGATGACGTGTCCGTCCCACCACTCGGCGACCATGCCGTGGTCGGCCGGGGACTTGTGGCGGTGGCGCGTGAAGATGACGGGGATGGAGGCGTTGCGGCAGAGATGTATTGTGGTGGAGAGGTTGGAGAGGATAGGATCAGCTATGGGATAAAAGGAGTTTTGCATGTCGATAACCAAAAGAGCACATGATTTTGGGTCTGGATTTCTCTTTCTTATCTCGTATTTGTTGTATAGAGTTAGCTTGCTAAGAATTGATGCCATTGATGAAGGCTCTCTTCGTTTTGGTGTAGTGTTCCCTCTCTCCTCTTTGCTTCCTTGTCAATGCAAGGTACTCCTCTAATGTTATTTATATGTGTGGGGGAGAAGTTTTTTTTTTTTTTTAAAAAAAAAATCTCCCATCATTTAATTTTTGTCATAAATACACATTTTTATCCTTTATTCATTATTTTGTAAGATTTGAAATCTTAAATAACAAAATTAAAAATTTAAGGTTTTCTTGTATTGTATCTAGTGAAACAGTGACTTTTAAATAAAAATATAGTATGATTTAAAGAGAAATGTGTATATATATATATATGATTAATTATTAGAGTAAAATACATTTATCTAGCTCCCTCTGTTTTACCCAAAATTACTTAAACTTCCCCTTTATTTGAAAATCTATATGAATTGAACCTTTTTTTAGATCAATATATGTTACATAAACCTCTTATTTTTGAAATTCAACTTCCATATCCACATAATCTTAGTTGACTATTAAATCATATGTTGACTATTTTTTTAACTAAGACCCTTGATTAACATAAATAATATTTGATAATCGTATAAAACGCATTTTCTAACATTTAATATTAATTTTCATTTATAATTTCATATTATATATTATTAAATTTATTAGTTTTGATATGATAATGTCAATTAATTTTATAACTATAAATTTTATTTTTCAATAATTTAAAATTTTTACAATGGCTTATTTTTATAAATATGATGTGATTTTTAATTTTTTTAAATACATATATTGGTTGAAAATATTTTGAAATTATATTTCAATTTAAATTATGAAATTTAAAATCATATAATTTTTTTTGATATCATATTAAAATTTAAGCTTTATAATTATTAAATGGGAAAATCCAAAAAAAAAATACCACTTGCATTTCAATATTTGAAGGAGAGTTGGAAATGTTGTTACTCATTTTGTCAATTCAAAATCTTTACTCAAATAGTCAAAATATCTTATATATATAATTTTAAAATTCATCAAGAGGTGCTTTTCTGGAATTTCCCTTCATAAATGTTATGTATAATTTACTAAACCAATATTCATAAAAATTTACTTTTTTTTTATCAATTTGTTAAAATTTTTTACATAAAATATTCTGAAATTCTGTTCGAGTTAAGTGAAGAGCATGACATAGATGATTAGCAATTATATATTAAATAAATTATTAAAAGATAAATGAGATATTTAATACTATATGGGTAAATTAGTGAAAAAAATTTATTCCAATATAATTTTGAATTAAGAAATATTTTTCAAAATCTTTTTATTTCCTTTAACGGTGTTAGTTGTCAAATAGATTGTATATTATCAAGATAGAAGGAACATATGTGTAATTAAATCAAAACAAATGGGAAATCAAAATATTTTACTCATTATTATATATATGACCTATTATGACTTCATTATGTTCCTCTCTCTTCCGCCCTTCCCTCCTCCTCTTTCCTTCTCTATAACTATTAGGTCTACAATTCAATTATCCATATTCAACCTTTTATAGAAGAGGATGGGATATGGAGAAATTCTTTGGTGAATATGTACTTTGTGACACATTTGTGGTTTGACCAATTATAAACAAACACGTAAAAATTTTTACTCGGTTGGGCACCCTAAAAATTTTAGGTAGTAGATAAAAATATCTTTTTGACTTGTAAAATCAAAAAAATAGAAAATAAAATATTAAAATTTTCACATACTAATTAATTTTTTTTAGGGTACACCAAGTTTAAAATATTTGATTGTGGTTAGTCAGATTAAAAAAAAACCTAACTAACACATGCAGTTGAGAATTGTTTTTTTTTTTTGGTTACACAAGTGTCTGAGAATTTATTTTCCTTGGGATGGACGTGGTTTTGGGACCTCATTCACCTCTTAGTTGAATAAATATAAATTTATGGATCATAAATTTTTTTAAGAAATATCAAAATAAGATTATCTTTATTTTTAAATTTTATATATCTTAAAATAAAAAATTGTTTGATTCATTAAAAAAAGCAAATTGAATAAATCAATCTTGATAACATAAATTAAGAGATGAGCACTTATCACCTCTAGGTCTTAATTGAGGGCTCAAAATCTCAATTAATGTTACTAATGCGAGCTAACTCGTGAGCTAAGTGGTGCAAGTTACTGTATCATTTAGCCAAAAAATAAAAATCACTGTAACATCTAAATATTTATAGTGAATCACATGTATACCTTTTCTTGTTTTATTATATATCATCTTTAAAAGTAACTTCTTGGTAAGGAAAGTTAAATTGCTTGAACCAAGTGACAATCTTTTTATCATTGAAAACTAAAAAATTTTATTTACAATTGATATATTTATTTTAACTAATGTAGCTTCACCGCTCTGGTAGTGGAGAAGCTAATTATAAGCAAAATATTTATAACTTTCTGGCTCCTTCAATCCATTCTTTTACATTTCACTACTATTTTCTTGCCTATTATAAAAGGATGATTTGTTCACAATAATGATACAGGGTTTTATCGTTCGCTTATTAAATTTAGGTAGTTACTAAAGGGTTTTTTTCCCCTTCTCGTGTTCAAGTGAAGGCTGATCTTGATGCCAATAATGTTTAGTTTAATCGTCTCGGACTATTGCCCTTTTACTACTATTATTATTTATTACTTATAGGTTAATTACTTGGGGTTTAAGTCGCTGGTTTTTTGGTACATAAAGAGGCAGTAAAAAAAAAAAAGCCTGCCTATAATTTATTAACTATTTATAATGTCATTGATTTTGTTTTCCAGTAATAATTATAAAGAAAAGCGAGTCAAGAGGTGAAGATTATTGGCATTTAGTCAGCTCAAGCCTTCCAACTTTTGGCCGGGGTTCAGTGGGTAAATTTAAACCTATATTACTATCTGTAATCTCTAAACTTATAATACTCCATCTATCCTAAATATAAGGTCAAATTACTTTTTTTAAAAAAATATTAAGGATGCTAAATAAATAACATGAAAGTGTTTACATTTAAAAAATATTAAGGATGCTAAATAAATAACATGAAAGTGTTTACATTTATATTTTTTTTTTCAAAACTACATATCTTATAATAACTTAACATATAATATAATTACATGTAACATAGTTATAATTAAATGGTTTATTTGGTTTTTTTAATCTCCACACAAAAAAATCAACTTGATATTACATTTAAAGTCGAAATTCCATGTAATTATCCATTTCCACCTTTGAGACTCTCTGAATACCTGTTCTAAAAAAGCAGAGGAATCGTTTATTTCCCGTTATTAATTAATAGTAAATGAAGCAGATAACAATACTTGCTTCGATATCCATCTTGCGTGGCTTAACTATTTAATTTTTTTTGGTGCTAAGAATATTTATATTTTAGAGAAGTCTCTCAGAGACCTATGAAGAGTCAAACGTAGCCTTTACCTTTTCAATATTTGTGAAATATCAACTTGCAGCAACAAAATATGCTGCAAAAGATATTGATGTTGAAATTTTTTATACTTATAAAATAATTATACAATGATCATTCACAATATTCATTCAATATAAAATATACAATAATTAGGATGTTGCACTAGTGTTTACTTGTCATACATATTCAATGTCCAGAATAGTAGTACCTCTTTTAAAGTTTTAATGGTTCGTATTAATTAACTTAATATTTAAGCTAAGTATGTTTTGGTACAATCGGAAGCATAAGATAACATACAAATCAAAATAATAAATTTTGAGCATATTCTTAAGCCCGTTTTGAGATATGAAAATATTAAGTTAGAATAATACAAAGAGAGAATAAGAATTCCAAAGCAAAATGATCTGTTATTATTAAGGAATGGTTTAAAGACGACTATATCACTGTAGGGTCCTTAAATAAAGATTTACGTACAAGTCACTTAACCTTAAAAAAAAAAAAGAATAATAAGTATATCAACCTACTTATATATATATATATATATATATATAATAACCTTATTTTTTAATTCCATGCATGTAAATTGCAACAGCTCTTGTATATAGCTTCTAAATGAAATAAATTATCAATCTTCTCCTTTAAAATCGTGAACTTAAATCGTACTACTTATGCGAAAGCTTTTTTTTATTCCCTTCAATCTTAAATGTAAGTATACTAGATAACTAATTGGTTGAAATATTGGTTTCCCAAAAGTATACCTTTTAATCATTCGCAAAATACTCTATTAATGAAAATGAACATGTATAGTCAATACCAAAAAAAAAAAAAAAAAATTGGGAAAAAAATTGAATTGATGTTTTATGTACCACTATGTTCCTTATTGTAAGTCCAACTATCACAAATTTTTTGTTCCAAGATATAAGTCCACTTTTAGATCAATAAATGCTATTGTAACTATTTTACCCCTATGTTGGAAATAGAGAAGAAGAGAGAGAAGATTTATGATGAATAAAATATTATTTTAAGTTTTTAACACCTATCTTTAATAAGGGTAAAGTTGGAATTTTTTTTTAAAAAAAATGGGATATATTTAATCCTATAACTTCTACTCCAATTGGTATGTGGGAAATAGTAAGGGTGGACTTATAATAAAAAATAGAGTGGTATATGATCAAATCAAATTCATTTGAAAGCTCTTACTTTAAGATCAATAGGTAATCTGCAAATACTTTCGTAAACAATTCATGAGTTATCAAACATAACTTAATTTTGTTGAAATCCGAGCACTCAACTCATCACGTACCTACATATTATAGGGTGAAGGGTGAAGGGTGAAGGGTGAAAGATGACCATGTACTTATGTCCAAAGTGTATCTGACACCTTGTACTTTTTTTGGTTTAAAATTGTCCATCAACTTTCAAATTCAGGTCAATAATGACTCTTCAGTCAAATTGGCCTAACGAACGTTTCAAATTCGGGCCAATAATGACTCCTCCATCCAACTGGCCCAACGGATGTTTCAAATTTGGGTTAATAATGACTTTTCAGTCAAACTGGCCAAACAAAAATTAGATTCCTGTGAAATTTCTGTGTGGGACCTATCCATAAAAAAGTAGAGGAAATTAGGCCAGTTTGATGGATGAGTCATTATTAGTTCGAATTTGAAATGTCTGTTGGGTCAGTTTGACAGAAGAATTATTATTGGGCTGAATTTGAAATGTCCGTTTGGCCAATTTGACGGAAAAGTCATTATTGACCCGAATTTGAAAGTTGATGGATAATTTTGAGCAAAAAAAAAGTATAAAATGCCATATGCACCTTAGACATAAATACAAAGTCATTTTTTACCCTTTAACCTTGATTATATAATGGATTGCGTACCCTTATAGAATATAATTTCGCTTTTTGTGTTTTAGTTAATAGAATATAATTTCTTCTTAAAATAATTTGAGTAGCCGCTTGGATCAGTTTGACGTTCGTTGTATATGAATTTTTATGAATAAAATAGTAACTAATGATTCTTGAGATTTTTGAAAGCGTCAAAACTCAAAAAAAAAAAAACTAAAAGCGGGTTTAATTTGATTGGATTGATCAATGCATAAAAAGTTGGCCCCAAAGCACTATAAATCATTACTTATATTAAAAATAATAAATCGGTGAATATTATGAACTAAACATGGATACTCTTTCTAGAAGATCATCATCAATCAGCAATAACACCACTCATCATTGGATTCCTTTCCTTTTTGGTCAGCACAACCAACTGAATTAAACTAACTAAAGGTCAAGTGAAAAAACACAATAGAGAAGACAATATATATCCTCCCATCCGCATTATTATAAAAGGTAGTTAATTATTTTACACATACCAATGAAATATAATAGTAAACTATTAAAACCAATAAAATATAATAATGTCATTTATTATGGGTAAAATTAATATATTTTTTAATTTTACTCCTATATCATTTATTATGCACACACTATCTCCCTTCTCCCTTCCCCTCTCTTTAATTTACATTTAATATGCAAGAGCAAAGATAAAAATCACACATTTATTATCTTGACTTTTATATATTATATCTTATAATGTGGATAAAAAAATTCTTATATTACCTCTTATATGATGGATCGGAGGAAGATCATTGGTTATATATACTTGGTTAATTAGAAGCATAAACTCCCATGTTCCCTTTTTTATCAAAATAAATATCCATCAATATGAATATATTAGTACAAAAAAGTTGTTCGAAATCACGAACGTTTTTAAGTTATAAACAGTATAACCCATCTCAATTGGTGATCTTCCCTACAAATATAAAATAGGATATCCATACTATTAGTATACATATATTGATCAATATAAAAAGGCTAAAAGTATACATTATATTAAGCATTTATCTACGCATTAAGTTTTATTTTAATCCATTAAACTTGAAAAGTTTTTAATCCTTTTTCGTTATCGCCATCGGTTTCATTTTACAGAAAATACTGATTCAAAAAATTTATACGGTGATTCTATAATTAATTGTTGATAATATGATTAAATTTTGATTATTTAGTATAATCATTTTTATATTTAAAAAATTTAAAAAAATTTATTAACATTTAATTATAAAAGTACTCTTTCCTAAGTCAAACTTTTATGTTAAATGAAACTAATGGCTTTAAGAAAAATTAGTAAAAGTGAATTTTTCAAACATAAAAGGGTAAACTGAAACTTGATGCAAATATAAAAGATTAAATGTATACTTTAAATTATATAAAATATAAAATTTATAACTTTTAAATTAAAAGAACAAGGATTTAAGTGTCAAGAACTAATCGAGACAAACCAAATTATCATCTATATTCAATACACAGTCAAAGTTGTAATAAAATATTGAGATGTTATTAATTTATTTTATGAAATTTCTACAAAATGTTAGAATTTCCTAATAGTTGTAATTCTGAGTGAATTTGCAGTTATTTCCCTAAACTTAACAAGTACTTCCTAAAATGTAATGATAAGTATAATATAATATGGGAATGAGTGAATAACTTTGTTGCTTAAAAAATTATACATGTTATTTATTTATTGTCAACTCACACCATGGAGTCCAATGAACTCATAGAAGGTCGGATTCAACTTTATTCTGATAAAAACCTTGAAAGAGGTGTTTAGTATCATTTGCCTGTAGAGATGAAAATAGGTCAGGCCTTTAAAAGGGGCCTACGGCCTGGCCTACATAAAGCCTAACCTAGTGAAGAGCACCACTTTCGAGTGTGTGTGCGTGTAGCGCCCTTGGGTCCGCCCTTCAAGAAAATAAGAACCAAGGGGATAGTAGAAGCTAACCCCCATGTGTCGTTCGCTTGAGGAGCCTAACGCAAAAGATGACCTAGTAGCTAAGATGTAAACTAACAAAAGCGGGTTAAAATATTGTATTTGATTTTTTTTTATAGGATAGATGCAAAAGGTGTGATATGTTCAAAAGTAAAATAAAAATGAGATTTTGAGGGTGATGAAAATGCAATCATTCTTGGTAAATGGAAACTTTAGGATTCATCGCTTCAAAAGATATTTAGGGAGTTGTTTATTGATTTTCAACAGAATCCTAGGGGAATCCCTCTAGGCTAGGCTTAGATTAACTTAATTAATGCCGGAATCCCGCACACTACTTAATTTAACCTAAGTTGATTAAGCTCAAAATCAAGGTGAATTTGCTAATTGTAAGGGGTTCCTAATCCAACAACCGGAATCCCGAATTGCCACTTAATTAATCATAGGGTTTCAATCATTATTGGAATCCCACATAATAAACCAAGACTCTAGGATTGAAGTCCAATGCCACTCATGCAATTTGACAAATCCAAAACCAATTAAACCTACTAATCGTAAGGAACTCTTGATCCTACTGTTAGAATCTTAAATTTTGATGAGGACTGGACCCTATAGATAACATAAGTAAAATGAACAGATAGCATATAACTTAGTCTGAAAAGAATTAAGATAAGAATCAAGGTATATGACTAAGGAAAGTATATAAGTTATCTAAAACGATGAACAAGTTAAAGTCCTATAGATAACAGATACACTATCGCTAGATTGAGAGCCTATCGCTAATAGATGAAGAGATAAGGACAATATTAGCCAATGAGAACTTAGCAATAATCTGAAGAAAAATAATACATCTATTGATAAAGCCTTCTCTATCGCTAAGACTCCATAGTTAGACAACAGAAAGCCAGATCAGCTAGCAAATACAACTAGCGATAACAGGATCAGTTATCGATAGTAAAACACTTGAGACTACTTACAGATAGCAAATACATTGAGCAAATGAATTAAACTAGCGATAACATAGTCACTAGCGATAGGGAGTTTAGCTATCGATAATGAAATCACTCGCTGAAATAACTTGACATTCTGATAGCTAATATATTATCTGTATACACTAAGCTAATGAACCCTACTAGTGATAACACCAACCGTGCTTCACATGAATCCTTGTTTAGCTAACAGTCTAAGTGCAGGATTAATACTATGAAGCTAGCGATAGCATAGGATGCTAGGGCTAGTGAAAAAGCTGCTACACAAGTACAATGTTGTAGGTAGTTGGTAGTCACAGTCTCTATCTCTCATAGCTCATCTTCTGCAAGAATTAAATGAAGCAAGAGAAGGAAGATGACTAAAGTAAAGACCAGCATTAAATGCCAATGGCTAGGAGCTTCCAACGAACATATTCAAACGGACTCATGAAACTGAAAGAAAAAGGAAAAATTGTGAAGAGATATAAAAACCAAGTCTTGAGCATTTATGATGTAGAGAACAAACTAACGAACAAGAATTCATTATTTCTCATCTACTCACTGGTTAAAGCTTTATTATTCTTAGTGAGATTATTGTGTACTTCAGTGTTTAACAAAATTTGTTCATTAAGTGAACGCATTTATTGAAATCCTCTACTGTTTGAGGTTGTTCTTAAGTCTGGGACTTTAGAACAGGGTTGTAGTCTTACAACTTGTAAGGGGGAGTGTTTAGAGGAAGTCTAAAACTCTGTCTTGTAAAGGTTGGCAGGTGAACCTGGTTTGTAAAACCTGTGGTTTAGTGGAACCCAACGAGGAGTTGGAGAACTGGACGTAGGCAGTGTTTGGCTGAACCAGTATAAAGGATTGTCTTTATGTTTTAAAGTTTAATTTTTGAAAAGTAGGTCTTCTCTTTTGATTCCAACGAATCTGAGAAGTAAAGATCAAATATGGCATCGTACGAGAATATCTTACCTGAAGGAAGTTCCATCAACAAACCCCCTGGCTTTGATGGAAAGCATTATACCTTCTGGAAACTCAAAATGAAAATATATATCAAAGCTAATGGGTATAGGCTATGGAAGATTATAGAAGAAGGGAATATTGTGCCTACAAGTATTCTAGGCAATCCAAAGAGTGAAAACGAATATACTCCTGAAGACATTGCAGATGTTGAGTTGAATAGCATGGAAATCCTCATGATCCAAAGTGCCCTTAGCCAAATTGAATTCTTCAGAATTAGCCACTTAAACACGGCAAAGGAAATGTGGGAGGCCTTGCAGATTGCTCATGAAGGAACCTCAGGAGTAAAAGACAGAAGAGTGGAAATGCTTATTGAAGAATTTCACAAGTTTGAAATGATTGATGGAGAAAAGATAAGAGATCTGGAGATCAGATTCACTCATCTCATCAATAATCTTGCTGCACTAGGAAGAAAAATTCCAGATAAGGAACAAGTCAGTAAGATTCTGAAAGTGTTAAAGGGTGATTGGCTTATGAAGGTCACTGCCATCCAAGAAAGGATTCTCAGAAAGACAAAGCTCCTGTATGCTTTGAATGCAAGAAGCCTGGCCACTTCAAAGTAGAGTGTCCAAGTCTACAAAGATTCAAAGAAAAGGAGAAAAAGAAGGAGAAGTCCTTTGGAAGGAAGAAAGCATATGTATCATCCATCTGGGGTGATAGCTCAGATGAGGAAGCTAGCGATCATGAAGAGAGTGCAAATCTCTGTCTTGTTGCTCAAGAGGAACTAAGTGATACTAAGGTATATGATTCTTAACCTACTTACTCTGAACTTCAAAATATGTATAATGAGATGCATACTGAACTAACAAAGCTTGCTAAGGAAGTTGTAGGTTTGAGAAAAGAGAACAAAGAACTCAAGAAAAATATTTCCTCTTCTGTATCAAAAGTCCCTTCTGCGCTATTGATAGAAGAGCAGCTAGCGTAAGCTCCCAAAATTGAGCTATCGATAGCCACTCCTCCATCGATAGCAAATCATCCTTCACCAAAGTTTGACAGTTGTTCTCACTGTGAAAATTTGTTGAAGGAGAAAAAGAAGCTTTCAAATGCTTTAGAAAAATTTACAAAAGTCTCAGAAATGCTAAGCATAATTTTGAAAGATCAAAAAGCATTTAGAAACAAAACTGGAATAGGCTATGAGCCAAAGAAAGCCTCAAGGAGATGGGAAGAACCCAAGGTGAAACCATACTTAAAATATTTTAGGAAATCTTCAGAATATTCCTCACCTTATAGTTTTTGCAATTATTGTAACAAGAAGGAGCATACACAATCAACCTGCAGTCAAAGGAAATATGGAATTAGTGGGTCATATAAGTGGGTTCCTAAAGGAACTTATGTGCCTAAAGTTTTCACAAACTCAGAGGCAAAGACTAATCATAAAGGACCCAAGAAAGTTTGGGTACCTAAATCTGTCTGAATTTGTGCAGGTGTGCCTTAAAGCATCCAACAAAGGAAAATGGTATATTGATAGTGGATGCTCAAGGCATATGACTAGTGACAAGGACAAGTTCAATAATCTAGTGATAAAAGAAGGAGCCAAAGTCAGTTTTGGTGGAAACCAAAGTGGAAAAATCACTGGAGTTGGGGAAGTTGGTCCTGTCAAAGATGTATACCTGGTGGATGGTCTATGCCATAATTTGCTGAGCGTGAGACAAAGTACTGATCATGGTAACTGAGTAATCTTTGACTCCAATGAATGCCTTATTGTTGATAAAAAGGATTTAGAGTTAAACAAAACTAATCTTAAGTGTAAACTAAGAGCAAATAGAAATGGTAATTTATACACTTTAGATTTATGCCAACAACTTGAAGAAAAATGTTTTATTTCAAATGATGAAACCTGTTGGCTATGGCATAAGAGACTAGCTCATGTAAATTTTATTCAACTTGATAAGCTTGTTAAAAAGGAACTAGTCATAGGTATCCCTAGTTTTAAAACTAAACATGATTTAATTTGTGAATCTTGTCAAAGGGATAAACAAACAAAGTCCTCTTTTAAAACCAAGAAGACAGTCTCCACAAGTAGGCCATTGGAACTAATCCATATGGATCTGGTTGGGCCTGCAAGAGTGAAAAGTCTAGGTGGAAGTCTATACACTCTTGTAGTTGTGGATGACTATTCAAGATTTACTTGGACTATGTTTCTTTCCTCAAAACATGAAACTTTTTATGCTTTTTGTGTGTTTGCTAAGAAATTGCAGAATGAAAAAGGCCTCAAGATTATAGCAATTAGGACTGATCATGGAGGAGAATTTGAGAACAAAGAGTTCATGGAATTGTGTGATGAAAGTGGTATTGAACACAACTTCTCTGCCCCACGTACTCCTCAACAAAATGGCATTGTGGAGAGGAAGAATAGAGTGCTCACAGAGATGGCAAGAAGCATGCTGAATGAGAAACAAGTACCCTAAACATTTTGGGCAGATGCAATGAGCACAGCATGTTACATCTCAAATAGAGCATACATCAGAAAGGGGATGGAGAAGACTCCATATGAGCTCTACAAAGGAAGGAAGCCCAACATCAGTCACCTAAGAATTTTTGGATCCAAGTGCTATATTCACAACAATGGGAAGGTAAACTTAGGTAAATTCAATCCTAAATCTGACATTGGCATATTTATAGGATATTCAAATAGGAGTAAAGCATATAAAGTATATAACAAAAGAACCCAAACTGTTGAAGAATCAATGCATGTAGTGTTTGATGAAACTCCTCAAGAAAAACAACACTGTGTTAATGAGGATGAAGATTTTTCTCAAGTTTTAAAACGTTCACTATCGATAGCCCCAGAGCCATCGATAGCAAACGCTGAAAATCAAAATTCTTCAAACATTTCAAAACCTCCCCTATCGATAGCACCAAAGCCATCGATAGTGAGTTCTGAAGATGAGGCTGAAGATGATCAAGATGAAGCTAATGAGCCACAATCTTCCATAAGACATCTTAGGCACCATCCTCCTGATCAAGTAATTGGAGAAATGTCAAAAGGAGTTAGAACCAGAAGGCAACTACAAAATAAAATAGAATTTTCTGCCTTTCTTTCTTAAATTGAACCAACCTGTGTTAATGAAGCTCTTGTTGATTGTGACTGGATAGTTACAATGCAGGAAGAACTTAATCAATTTAAAAGGAATCAAGTTTGGGACTTAGTACCTAGACCAAGAAATCATCCTATTATTGGTACAAAATGGGTTTTCAAAAACAAACATGATGAATCTGGTCAAATTGTCAAAAATAAAGCCAGATTATTTGCCAAAGGATATAACCAAGAAGAAGGCATTGATTATGAAGAAACTTTTGCTCCAGTTGCAAGAATTGAAGCAATAAGGATTCTACTAGCTTTTGCATCCATCAAAAATATTAAACTTTATCAAATGGATGTTAAGAGTGCCTTTCTTAATGGATATATCAAAGAAGAAGCATATGTTGAGCAAGCTCCTAGTTTTGAAGAAAACTCTAAGCTTGATCATGTTTACAAACTTAAAAAGGCTCTTTATGGTCTCAAACAAGCATCTAGAGCTTGGTATGAGAGGCTTAACACATTTCTCATTGAAAAGGGTTTTTCTAGAGGAAAATTAGATACTAACTTATTCATCATGCATAAAGATAAACACATGCTTATAGTTCAAATTTATGTTGATGATATTATTTTTGGTGCTACTAATGAAAAGCTCTGCGAAGAGTTTGCTAAGATGATGCAGGGTGAATTTGAAATGTCAATGATGGGAGAATTAACATTCTTCCTAGGCCTGCAAATAAAGCAAAGGAAAGATGGCATCTTTATCTCCCAAACCAAGTATTGTAAGGAAATTCTCAACAAATTTGGGATGGAACAATCTAAGGATGAGGACACTCCCATGAGTACCTCTGCCAGTTTAGATGCAGATGTCAAAGGGAAAGTAGTTAATCAGTCTCATTATAGAGGAATTATTGGATCCTTACTTTATTTAACAGCTAGTAGACCTGATATTCAATTTAGTGTGGGAATGTGTGCTAGATATCAAGCAAATCCTAAAGAATCCCACCTAACCAATGTAAAAAGAATCTTGCGTTATTTGCAAGGAACTCAAGAGCTTGGGCTGTGGTATCCCAAGGGAACTCAAGAGTACCTTATTGCTTATTCTGACTCTGACCATGCAGGTTATAAGACAAATAGAAAAAGTACAAGTGGTCAATGTCAATTCATTGGTGGATGTTTAGTCTCTTGGGCCAGCAAGAAGCAAAATTGTGTCTCTCTTTCATCTACAGAGGCTTGTGAAACCCCTTCCCGAATACTCGAAAGGGAAGCTTGTGAACATCTCCTTCGAAGGCATGGTGAGAGGAGGAGGCTTCATTTTTGGATGGAGGGCTATCAACAGGATATTGGGGATTTTCGGGGAGGAATACAACAAATGGTATATGCCTGAGAAATACCCTGAAGAAGAGCTTGCAGAGATTTATGAGACTACCACTAACAAGCCAGCTGACATGCCTGTAATCAATAGGACTCTGCACTATGTCTACACCAGAATCATGACTCACAAGTCAAGGAACTTTAGCTGCTTTCCAAAGATTGACAACCCATGATTGCCTAATCTCATTCAGAAGGTTCCTCTCAACCCAGGCCAAATGGTGTGTATGGAGATCCACAGATTTCTATCAGACAAATCTCCCAAGGCTCCTCTGCCTTATCCTCAGCTTGTATCTCACATCCTAGAATTCTCCAAGATTAAGTCTCTAAGGGATAGAGAGAACAAACAGTGCAAGCAAGTCACCACTTCTACCCTGAAGAAGATGGGAATCCAAGTACCTACTGATGGAGGTGCATCTGTGTCTCAATCCCAAGCCTCTCGTGCTCCTTCTTCCTCTGCTCAACCTGAATTTGTTGAAGAAGAAGCTCAGTCCAGAAGAGCTCCACCTCCTCCTCCTGCTGCGTCAAAATCCTCAATTTTCTCCAAAGAAGCAGTTAAGGAAATAGTCTTCAGACTCTCTGCAGAATTCAATTTTGCTCTGGAAGCATAGAAAGCAGAGTTACTGAAGCCTATCCAGGAGCTTCAGGCTCAAGTGAGGAATTTAGAAGAATGCCTGAGTCTTCATCCTCAAATCATTAAGCCAAGAGCAACAACCTCTCAAGGTACATCATCACCACCTCACTCCCCTCTTCATCACCTTCACTCACCACCTCACTTTCCTCTTCATCATTATCACTCACCCCTCCACTCCCCAAACCATTCATCTACTCCTTCCCACCATAGCCAATCCCCTTCTCCTATCCAAGTCCAGACCACCTCAGAAACACCTATCGATATCACAATCCCTATCGCTAGACCTCACTCACCTCTCCCACATCTCACTCAAGTCCAACCAACACAAGGCCCTCCTATCGCTACCACAGTCCCACCACCTCAGTCAACCCCTACCGCTACCATTTCCCCTAGCGATAGCCCTCACTCTCCCAGACCTTCCCCCACCACAGCTCCAACACCTTCACCAATCCCTATCGCTAATCCACCTATTAGTGATAGTATTCCTCTTTCTACCACCACCCTTAGAGCTACTCCCATTCCTATCCTTTCACCAAACCTTGACCCCACTCCTTTTTCTGGCCATGATGATGACAAAAAGGGGGAGAATCATCCAGCTGTTAAGGATGTTATTCCTGAAGATACTGAGGAGATTGAGGACCCAATTAGGAACATTGCGTGAAGCTACATGGCATCTGAGGATCATATAACTCCTCCTCAAACCTCCAATAAGCCTCAAGCTCAATCTGCTAAAGCACCAGAAGTGGACATTTTGCAGAAGCATTTATGATAGTAGACAAATATGGGATTCCTCCAAGTGTTTTAACTGCCAAGCCAATCCCAGTCTCTGTTCTTCCTCCTGGAATTGATGGGGAAATAACAATCCAGGACAAGCCCAGCACCGGAGATAAGTCTCAAGATAACATTCAGAAATTGCTAGTGTCTGAGGCTACGAAAAACAAGAGCAAAGAAAGGAGCAAGAGGAAAGCTAGAGAAGAAGTCTCCTTCAAGGTCATCCCAAAGGCTACCCCTGAGGCTCCTAAAGCTCAGAAGATGAAGAAAGTAGCTCCATCTCGTCTCCGCAGAATGTCAAGAGAAGAAAAGAAAGCTCGTGCTGAAATCTTGAGACGAAAGAATGAGGCTTTCGCTAAAGCTATGAAGGAAGCAGAGGAAGCAAAGAAAAAGGCTGAAAAGGAGGTTGCTAACAAGAAAGCCCTTGAAGAGGCCTTGAGAAAACATAAAGAGGCTATTGAGAAGAAGGCTGATTTTGAGGCAAGGAATAAGGCAAGAATAGAGAAGGAAGCAGAGGAAGCTGCAGAGAGGGCGGCAGAGAAGAAGAGAAAGGAAATTGCTCGAGGAAAATGGGCATGGAGATACAAAAGAAGGTTTCATTCATCCAAGGCTAAAGAAGCTACAGGCATCTCCATTTCTGAACCTTCTGAAAATCCTGAGCAAGCCAAGTCTGAGCTAGTCAGAGCTAGGAAAGAAAAAGCAAAGCAAGACAAATTCTTCTACTCAGATTCTTCTATCTCTGACTATCCTGATGAGGAATACATGGCCACTCCCTCCAGTGACAAATTTGACAATGAGAGTGCTTTAGTCTTTGAAAATCATTCTGCATATGCATCATACATGGCCAAAACTGTTGTACTTCCTTCTGCAAAGCTAATATGACATATACTCTTCTGTATTATACTGTTTATATGCTCTTAACATATTTTATCTGATATGTGTTTTTACTTATGTTTTGTCATCATCAAAAAGGGGGAGAATGTTAGAATCTTAAGTTTTGATGAGAACTGGACCCTATAGATAACATAAGTAAAATGAACAGATAGCATATAACTTAGTCTGAAAAGAATTAAGATAAGAATCAAGGTATATGACTAAGGAAAGTATAAGTTATCTAAAACGATGAACAAGTTAAAGTCTTATAGATAACAGATACACTATCGCTAGATTGAGAGCCTATCGCTAATAGATGAAGAGATAAGGACAATATTAGCCAATGAGAACTTAGCAATAATCTGAAGAAAAATAATACATCTATTGATAAAGCCTTCTCTATCGCTAAGACTCCATAGTTAGACAACAAAAAGCCAGATCAGCTAGCAAATACAACTAGCGATAACAGGATCAACTATCGATAGTAGAACACTTGAGACTACTTACAGATAGCAAATACATTGAGCAAATGAATTAAACTAGCGATAACATAGTCACTAGCGATAGGGAGTTTAGCTATCGATAATGAAATCACTCGCTGAAATAACTTGACATTCTGATAGCTAATATATTATATGTATACACTAAGCTAATGAACCCTACTAGCGATAATACCAACCGTGCTTCACATGAATCCTTGTTTAGCTAACAGTCTAAGTGCAGGATTAATACTATGAAGCTAGCGATAGCATAGGATGCTAGGGCTACTGAAAAAGCTGCTACACAAGTACAATGTTGCAGGTAGTTAGTAGTCACAGTCTCTATCTCTCATAGCTCATCTTCTGCAAGAATTAAATGAAGCAAGAGAAGGAAGATGACTAAAGTAAAGACCAGCATTAAATGCCAATGGCTAGGAGCTTCCAACGAACATATTCAAACAGACTCATGAAGCTGAAAGAAAAAGGCAAAACTGTGAAGAGATATAAAAAACCAAGTCTTAAGCATTTATGATGTAGAGAACAAACTGACGAACAAGAATTCATTATTTCTCATCTACTCACTGGTCAAAGCTTTATTATTCTTAGTGAGATTATTCTGTACTTCAGTGTTTAACAAAATATGTTCATTAAGTGAATGCATTTATTGAAATCCTCTACTGTTTGAGGTTGTTCTTAAGTCTGGGACTTTAGAACAGGGTTGTAGTCTTACAACTTGTAAGGGGGAGTGTTTAGAGGAAGTCTAAAACTCTGTCTTGTAAAGGTTGGCAGGTGAACCTGGTTTGTAAAACCTGTGGTTTAGTGGAACCCAACGAGGAGTTGGAGAACTGGACGTAGGCAGTGTTTGGCCAAACCAGTATAAAGGATTGTCTTTAAGTTTTAAAGTTTAATTTTTGAAAAGCACAATTCACCCCCCCTCTTGTGCGTTTTGCCACTTTCACCTACAACCGGAATCCCGAATTACAACAAGATTAATCCATTAATCCCAACTCCTTGACAGAATCCCAATCAATAAATTGGAACTAATAGATGGAAGCCCAATGTTACTCAAGCAATTAGTAGATTTACTTGCTACTTTCTAAACACAAACACTTGACATATGATCCTCCAAGCAAGAATCCTCACTTGGCACAAGATTTTAACAAGAAAACATAGATTAAATGATGAATCCATACAAATAACATATTCTCAAGTCAATAGGTGCAATGTCAAGCATCCATACAAAGAAAATAAACAAGACAAGTTGTTTCCACCACTCTCATACAAAGATATGGAATAAAATTACAACCAAATGAAGAAACAAGCCTTAGAATCCTAGAAACATGCTTATACATAAGGAAGAGAGAGTGGGAGAACAAGAACTCCCCTTTGAAGCTTCAAGCTCATCCATTGGCTCCCACCATCAAGAATGAGGGAGCTTAGCTACTGTCCTCCATGAGGTTGAGGAGACATGGAGATTTGGGTGGAGGAAGGTGGAAGATGGAAGATGGAAATGAGAGAAAGATGAGAGGTAGGGTTTTGTGGTGGCTCCAAATCTATCAAATAGAGTGAAGTTTCGACCTAATATCCTCCCCACGTCGGGTAAAAAGAGTAGGTCTTGGTTATGGGTCCGGGTTGGCCCAAAAAACAGCAAAATTCATGAATATGTACTGATAGGAGCGCCTAGGCGCTACTGGGAGCGCCTGGACGCTAGCAGCTTCTGTCCACCTAGCGCTTGGGCGCTCGCAGCCTCTGCCTTTTTAGAGCCTGGGCACTTTTGCTCTGTTTTCTTCTACCCTTTTCTTCTTTTCTTTGTTCTCCAATGGTTCTTCAATGATTCTACAAGTAAAAACACAATAGAAAAAGGATCAAATACCCTAGAAATTAATTATTTCTAATTAACTACCAATTATGGCAAATTAATCTCATTTTCATGCTAATTTCACCTAAGGATATTAGATATTAAATAAGCACATTTTGAACCATAATTGCATCTTAGATATGTTAATTGCCTCATTTTATCATACAAAACCAATGCAAATCCAAGGATTTCTCACCAGCATATTTAGTAAACAGGCCAGGCTCATATTTAGGCCTATTCAGGCCTATTGATAGGCCTATTTAGGTAAACAGACCTTGCCTTTTTTCTTAAGGCCTAGTCTACAAGCATACATGCCTAGCCTATTTAGTTTTACTTAAAGTTATATTATTATGTATAATATAAAATAAATTAATTATAACATTACCAAGTGTACTTTAATGCTAAACTTCACATCTCATTGTTTATCCACAAAACTGAACTTTTTTGTTAATTAGTAGTTGTTCACCTCTTTTTAATTTCTTCCTTTTAGTTAGTTAAAATACAGTGCTATCTTAATTACTCTTTTCTACTCTGTATGATTTTCTAAAACATAATAATTTTTACAACTTGCAGGTTTATTTTAGTTATGTCTAAATGAAATATTATAATCTCAATAAAAATAATTTATCACGGTTTCCGCAGTAAAAGTAAGAGAAAAACATCAATTTTTATGGCAAAAATACTTTCTAAAAAATACATAGTCTTTTCAAATAGGTTTAAAGGGTAATATGTGGAATTAGATGCAAAACATTTTAAATGTATTTAAAGGTTTACATTTTAAGTAGGCTTTTAAATAGGTTTCAGGCTTTCCCAGGCCTTTTGAAGGCCCAGGCCCAGGCCAAAAATATGGCATATATACAGGATCAGGCACAGGTTTAATCTTCTCATTTTTGTTGCAGGCCCAGTCCTATTTAAGTAAAACCTACATAGGCTTAACCTATTTCCACCCCTATTAATTGCCTATAAATCAAAACTAAAAACCAAATGGGCTCTATATAATGAGACACAATTTTTCTCGCATTACATATAATTTATTAAATCATATATATTTTTGTCTTGAAACTAATGTCTCGTTATAATTTTTTTATTTTATATTAAATAATCATTTCCATAATAATTGTATGAGTTAGATAACTAATTTTTAAAAAAATATTTGTTGATTTCCATAAGCTCTTCTCCCCCTCTATTTAACCAAACACAACGTCAAATACATCAATTAACCATTTACATTGGAACTACGAGATGTAATCCCTTTAATATATGCAATTAATAAAAAATTTGAAAAAATCATAACTTTTGGAAGCAAAGTTAATTAAAATTCTTACATTTAGGAAAAAAATAACCCCTTTAATTAGCTCATATATTTAGGGCTGAATAGGGTATTAATTTACTTCACCAACATGCTTACAATCCTCGTAGGATCAGCCAGTAAAACCATTTCTAGGATGCAAGTAAGCAATAGAGATACAAACTTAAAGAAAAAAGACAAAAAAAATATAGTAAATAGATTTGTATCATTTAAAGTTGATTGAGATTTGAAATTGACATTGACAAAGGGTTAGGTTTATTTTATAGCACTCTTCCTTTGTAATATCCACCAATCTCCATGTCACATTCGGCTTAAGGGTCAAATGGTCCTAAGTTCAAATCTAAGAAGACATTTATCATTTGAGACTTTTTAATGTGTTTTGACATTACTTATACAAGGCCGTAGAAAATTAAATATTTTTATGGGTTGGAAGTAATAGAGATTATATTTAAAACTATGTACGTGATCATTAACACACTAAAATTTGAGTTTAAATTGTGTTTCGGTCAATAGAAGAAAGAATTTAGAATGAAATGAAAGAATCTTGAATGCCTTATATTAAACATTATTGACTATTGTGTATAACTATTATTGTTCCTCAAAACAAAATTTGGTGCTAACTGATTGCACCATATTTTATTACACTTTTAATGATTACAATCATTGGATTATTACATGTTCTAGGAGTAATTGTACCTAATTAGCATTAATTCTAACTTTTGTGCTTTTTATTAGAGTTTATCCTAATCAAGGGCAATTTGGGCATTATTAGTTTAATTTATTGTTTAACCAATATTCAAGATGACACATGGTTAAGAAACTATTTTATTTTATGTTTTATTTCTTCTAATATGAAACGCTTGAAATTAAACCCATTAAAAATCGTCCAAATCGAATATAAGAGAAGGAAAAAATTTAAAGTAACACATGATTATTCATTGAAGTAGTTTAGTAGTTATTATTAAAAATTTAAAACTAGGGCCGTACAAAAACCAGACAAAATAGGTTTGGCGAATTAACCATGGGTCTTGCCTGAAAACATACTCGAGAGCATTAGGTGATTCAACAATTACATACAAGACTCAAACTCAAGAGGTTTAGTATGTTAAGAACCTATTTTGATTAGCTTTTGAAAAAATAACTTTCAGAAAAAAAGTAATAAAATTTATTTTTGGATAATGGATTTGGAGTATAATAGATTTTGCTATAAAAAAAGTGATTCCGATAAAATGAGAATATTTAGTTGATTGTTAACAGCATCACTTTTTATATTAAATTATTAAACAAACCTAAGTTAATGTGTTAGGAAAAAGAAGAGAATAAGGGTATACTTTAAGTTTATTTAGTTAGACATGTGTAATGAAGACATTTACTAACTCATTAACCACCAAAAGCCAAAGAAATTCTCCGTCTCCACAAGCATGGCTTAGCCTCATGAAACAATATTTTTGTTATAAGAAAGCACTTTTTTATTTTGATAGGTGCTTAGGTTGTTTTTTTTTTTAAAATCCACGGTATACCTTTAAAAGATTTTTTTTTCATCTCACCCAAATAGATGCTTACAAACCAATCTTGAATCAATTGTCATCCAGTACCTCTTCTTATAAAAGGGGTCATAGGTTCTATACCCCATGCTAAATGGGGTATGTGTGTGTGGTGGGTGTGTGAGTTCCCTCGCTGGGGGGGTGTTTGGCTAATCTGTCTAATATATGTAAGAAAAGGCACTTACAAAACTATTTAGATTAAAATAATCAAAAACAGGAGAAAAAAGGGGCAAACGTCTTTCAGTCGGCAGAAAACAAACCCCCCCACCAAAAAATAAATAAAAAATAAAAATAGAGCAAAAGGATATGTTGGACAAAACAAAAGGATCAAAATATTCCTTTACCTTGCAGCCACATTCCACATATAAAAGTTTCCGCCACCATAGCCACTCTGATCCCAAATACCTAATATCCATGGGAACCTTCAATGGAAATAAGCCTCCTTCCTATGTTCTTGCAGCTGATAACATTTCACCAGATTCACTCTCTTTCAGTGGCCTTGTCTCCATTCAAGATCAGCAATCCAAATCATCTTCCATTCCTCTAAACCAGACCAAACAACATAATCAGACTACAAATCAGAGCCCAGAATTTGAGTTTATGGTGACTAAACCAGCCCCAAAATCTGCAGCAGCAAACTCAGTGAAGAAGTCAAAACCAAAACCTTCTAATCTGCCAATTTCCATTGAGCAACATCACCCACAATCCATTTCATTTCAAACAAAACACACAGATCATCATCACCATAATTCATCCTTGAGTTTTTTATTATCAGCTCATCATGGCAATGGACAGAGAATGGGTTCTGGGAGTGGAAATAAATTTGATGGGGTTGAGAAAGGAAGAAGACCAAGAAGCAAGTCTTTTGGTGGGAAGTTTTTCAGGACTTTGGTGTCACCATGCAGGAACTGCCATGCCTTTAAGCCAAAGGCCAAAGTTCACTGACACCAAGGTTTATAGATTCTCTATATATGCATTCAATTCCCTTTTATTTCTAGGCATAAAGTCAGAAAAAAAAGTAGACTTTTCTAGTCTAAAGGTAGTTTTATATGCTATATGATCAGGAAATAAGACTTCGTGTAAATGGGTATTTTTTTCTATTAATCACTAAAATTTGTGTTTTGGATTTTTTTTTTTTTTTTGGGGGGTGGTTGGATGGATTTTCGATCAAATGAGTTCCTGATTACTTGTTTGTTTTAAGGCTTGCCTCCATCTCTCTTCATTGGTTTCTCATTTGACCTTCCATGAAATATATATATTAGATATAATGCCAATTTAGTTAAACTGTCAGTGCTCAGTAGATAACAAATTCTATATTTGGGTTAATAATAAACGCTAAAGATTGAGATTTGAGAAGCATATCCAAGCCATAGAAATGAATGAAATAATCAGTTCCTGGAAAAACTTCGAAAAGGAAATATGCACATGCTCTCTTCTGCTTCCATGAAATATAAAAATATATATATATATATTAGATATATAACTATATGTTATTTTAAATTAATTTCTGATTACTTATTTAAGGCTTGTTTCCAACTTCATTTATTTCTCAATTTATTTGACTCTCAATAGTTCAAGTTTAATGATCCATTTCAAATAATCGTCAGTAGATAACAATATCTACATTAAGGGTTAAAAATCAACACTCTAGATTGAGATTCGAGAAGCATACCCTAATCATGACAATAAATGAAATAACTTCGAAACGGAAATATAGAACAGAAATGACATTATTCTTATTTATCAGTGTATGCATATTCATTCTTCTACTTCCATGAAATATACATACTCCTTCCCATCCTAATTATAGGATCAAGTTAACTTTTTTTTTTTTTGGTGAAGGTTAAAGAAACAAAATAGACCACTTTATTTTAATATGTTTTATGTAATTAGATTATATGGTAGTTTATAGGTAGGATGACTTAGTTTCAAGAAAAATGATAAATATAGACATTTTAAAGTGATCAATTTTATATATTTAATTTCTTTAAAAAAAAGTCAACTTAATCTTAAAATTAAGACCGGAGAGAGTATTTCAGGGTAGATCATGATATATACGTTTATATATTATGGAAGTATAGCAACGTGGGAGTCTGCTAAGCTCAGCATTTGTTTCACAAAAATAAGACAAAAGTGGAAACTAAGCATTAAAATTAACAACTCAATTATGCAAAAAAAAATTGCAATATATCCACTAAATCTTGAATTTAAACTAAACTCACTCAGATCTAGTCCCCACAAGCTTAAGCCCGGATACAAGGTAGTTAGATGGATAAATTTCATGTAGATAGAAGCCCAAAACCATAAAAGCCAGACCAGTCCTATTGAATGATCTAACACAATCTGCTACGACGATGACGATGACAAATGATCCCTCTATCACCTTCTAATATGTTAAGAATAACATTACAAATCACAATTAGCTTGGAGCCCTACATAAATCATTGAAAAGTACAAGGACTAACGTGCACCATCGGAAAACTCAAGAAAAATGGCCTGACATATGGTTGCTTTTGTGTAATAACTAAAGCCACTTTACGCTGCAAATTCTCACCATCTAAGACTATATATCATGAATTTCGAAATGCTTCATCATAAGACATAGTGATGCGTACAAACTATTCATGTGCTACATTCATCGCGGATTTTGAATATCTGAATATTAAGATATATTATAAAGGTCACCAGTCACAAAATGATTTATCAGTTTTCTATTCATACGCTAGAAAATAAAGAAGTAAACCAAAGATTATAAATCCTCCACGTCCTACAAGTTTACTTCATACTGGAACAGCAACTGAGCAAGGTCTTGAAGGAGCATTCAACATTCCTCGCATACTCAACTATCAAACAGCTTCCTTTTGGCTCCATGATATAAAAATTTACATACATACATATATATATATATATGGATCTTGCACACTGCTAGATAACTGTACAACAAAGGTATCTGGGTGACCATATCAAACCTGGCCATATATACTGGTATAATCCTGCAGATAAGAAAAATGTTTGTGAAATATCAAAGTGACGTTCATCCACATCTTATAAACAATACTATCTATAGAAAAAATACACTTACCTTGACCAGATTTGCAATTTTCACATGACAAAAAGAAAGGTACTTCTTGATAGAATCCTCATTTGGTGGAATTTGCTGAGGCTGTAAGGTGCTAATAATCTTGTGAACTGATTTTTTAACAATCATGTTATGCGCATCCTTGCTGAGGTGACCCTCATGCCAAACTGGTCTTAAAATCACTTTCACATGATCAACAAGTGCAAAATGGAAATTTCTCAGTTCCATTGATTCTATCTTCATGCCAACATCCTTCTGAAGATTATAATCCATTTCACTGTTTTTCTTATCCCTATCTACTCTTTGTTTTTTGCACTCTGTTACTTCAACTTGAGGTCTAGCAACACACTCAGTTTCTTCTTTTCCTATATTTTTAACATCTTCATAGGTATTGAGTCCTGTGCCAGCCTTTATAACATGGCCATTTAGATATCCTACTGCTATTCCATCCGTTTCAGTTGTGACCAAACCTTTTTCATGAGGAACACAACTCTTCTCTGGCTCAGTGTCATTACATCTATTATGAGAAGATACAGAACTTTTGGCACCATGAATATCAGATCCTTGAGTTGCAGCTTCAACAGATTCACCATTTGCAGGAACCTGAGATGAAGTCTGAATGGATGACCTTTGAGATAAAATGAAAGCTTTCAAGGAACCATCCCCTATATTGGATATCTCCACACTACTGTAGAAAGGGTCTTTTTGATCTTCTACAGATGATCTACTTGAAGAAGTAATAAAAAAAGATGGTTTGAAAGGTACAGATGGCTCCCAATCACATGAAGAGAATTTTAATTTACACCCATTTGGGTGTGGTAGAACCCCAAATGAACTACTTAGAGCCAAACCTTCCCTTTTGGAACCACAGAAAGTGGATCTGATGTCATGATATGCCATGCTTCCGTTCAAAAGTTGTTGAGAATCTGCAGAACTTTCACTTAAGGATCCACTAAAAGACAACGGACATCCTGACTGGGAAGGAATATGGTGGGGCAGTGACATACATGTAGTTGGAAGGTGAGTAGCCATGTTTAAATTAGGTGAATGACTCTCAGCTTGAGTGGTAGGCTTTCCCTCTGTATGGATTAGAGAGGAAGGGAAAGAAGAGACAGACCGGCTTTTATCTGCATGCCAGCTTGGGCCCACTTCTTTCTGGAATATTGGGTTTAAAGAAAATTCAGATGAATGCAGAGATATTCTTTCTTGTGTAGCAGCCCATGGAACTTGAGTGCAAGGCATCCTTGATCTCTTAACATCATCTCCATTACCTGTTAAAGGACAATATTTTCATAAGAAAGATGCTTAAAAAGCAGATTCCTGAATAACCTTACTATTCAAGTACATGATGTACCTTCCTCTGGTTGCACTTCTCTCTTCCAATTTTGAGAGGCCAATTCTCCTTCAGTTTGCTGACCATATTTGTTTTGAGGATCTTTTATATGAACAAAACTACAAGAATTACCCTTGATGCACCATCCTTTGGCATAAAAAGCACATATGTTTGCATGATGCTTGTTTCCAGTTTTAATCTCATCACAGGGAAGCAGATCTCTGGTCCTCAAGTCAGGAGAAGGACGCCTGGAAAACCTAACAGTCAGCAATTAAGTGATCTTATTTATGCCAGTAAATTGAGCTATGGTCAAACAGACATAAGTATACATAGTATAACATAGTAAATGATAAACACAAAACCTTGATGTTGTTGGGCTGATAGCATCTTCTGATTGCATGTTCAACTGCCCAATATGCTTAATATAATTTTGATCATGACTAGCCTTCTCAACAAAGCAATCTCCCTGCTGGTCAATAGTCCCATCTTTTCCAAAATCTGTAAATAAACTGGAAGGACCAAAACTTATTTCCTTATTAACACCACATAAATGTGAAGCATAATTGCAACTTGGTTCACTATATCCTCCAAAGGTTTTCCGCTGTAAACAGGATTCAGAATTTTCAACATCAGTTTCTAATCCTTCAATTTTGTCATCTTCCAAATCCAGATCTTCTCTTGATTCAGGACTTGAAAGTTTACGTTTCAGTTGAAAATCTTTCTTTGTAATTGTAGGTACATTGTATGAAGGAACAGAAACTTTAGTCATAGCTGCATTATCTTCCATAAGAGGCATATAAGATGGTGATGTCACTTCAAGGTTTGCTACTGCCGGTGAAACTGATATCAAGCTCCCTTCTGGCCGCACGAACATCATGGCTGAACTCAAATGTTCTTTTAAAAAGAAAAAGGTAAGGAGAAAAAAATCAATAAATATATAAAAGGAAATAATCATCTCCATATCAGGACATACAACAAAAAAATCATAGCACCTCACTACCTACTACAAGATAATAATGGAATACTGAACTGCAGAATAAAACACGTGTTATAGAGGTATACCAATTCAAAGCAGCTGAGAGCAGACGTGGCACATAATCCAGCAGAAGATATAATATCTTACATAAGGTGTACATGGCCCCACACAACAGTGTTCTCTTTCTTGTAGCAAAAACCTTTGAAATGGATCAGAAGAAACTGGTCCAATGCACTGGGATATACTCAATGTTCGTCCAAAATACCAAATAAGGTATTCCAAATGTACGTGGAAGTCACAGCTGGACAATGTAAAATTAAATTGGACAAATTTTCAGATGTCCATCCAAAACTCCAAATAATTTATTCCAAAGCAATGTCACTGCAGGACGGTGTCAATGGGAGAAACCTTTTAGAATAAGATCTGAGCTACACAGATTGTCAGTAGAAAGAGCAACATTGTGCGTAGCAGCCTGCAAATCAGTAACAGGTTGCGCACTATAATCTTCTTCAATATTGCTGTCGAATTTAAGGTATTAAACTGGGAAGGAGCTTTAAGCTTCCAAATTAGTTTATCAGGAAAATCCTTCTCCTAGTAAGGAAAATAAGAGACTGCGGGTAATTGTTTAGAAGTCTGTATGTAATGAATTATAACAGGTTTTGTTTTAAAGAGCGCATTTATACCCCTATTGTTTGGTTTTAAAGAGTGCATCTATACCCCTATTATTGTTCAAGGATAGGAAGAATAAACAATATGACATAAAACTTGAAGGATGCTACTCTCAATTATGAAACAAAGAGTTGGAGATCAAGATCAATACCATTTAGAAGGAAATATTACTCCAATATTTTTTCCATGATAGGACTCGAATCACAGCAATGCTAATTCAGTAGCCAAAATCTTGTTGCCCATATGTCACATTATTTTCCTAAAATAGTCAAGTAACTTGAATAACTCCGCAATAACTTCGTGTTCAAAACATTTACAGTTGGGTAAATAGGGGAAATGGATCAATTGGAATTTAGACAATAAAGGAAGCGCCCAAGAGGAGCTTAGTGAATCTATTAAACACTGATGTCAAGTCTTTAGATAGCCCATTCCATATGGACAAAAATGTTAATGTTATCAATATAGATTCTCTCTATTTCCCTAGAGAGAAAGACTTGGGAAAATTTAGAGAGTAAGCAAGAAGAAAGCATTATCTCGAAAGTAAACAAGAAAATTCAGACATTGCTTTGAGGGATGATGTGATTGATAAACTTCAACTTCAGGCTCAGCCCAGCAACAGGAATGCAAATCAATTTTCTATGAAAACTCAAAAGTGAGTTTGCGAAATCAGGATTATAATTTACTTTTGGGATTTACCTGCCTGTTCAAGAATGACATCGATTTTGTATATTTGAAGTGCCGAACAATTCAATATTATTATCGAGTTCTACCTCTATCTAATACAAATAATGTGATTGATCTCGAGAAAGAAAAACGCTAACATCTAATTCGATTTGCTAAACAACTCACGCGTACCCCTTCGTACCCTTTACACTTCAAGAACAAATCTCTACTAAAGTGAAATTATAACGCAAGAAAATGACCACAACAGCGTGTAAAGATTATAAGAACACAAACAAACAAAAAACAGAGTAAAGAACAAAAATTTAAAATCAAGAATAGAAGAACGAAAATCACTAAAAATTTATCAACGGAGAAACCTTTCAGACCCTTATCGGGCATATCGGACGATATGGCATCGGCATCGGGGCCGTAGAATTGAGTATCTGAACGGTCTCCATCGTGATCAGTGGTGATCGGAGAAGCGAAAGCTGACATTGGAGAGCCCTAAGCCTAAGGAGGAAGAAATTGGAGCTATTTGTGACCCTCGTCAATGGAAACTGACTGTTTTGAAGGAAGGAGAGAGAGAGGGAGAGAGAGAGGGAGAGGAGCAAATCAATTTAACGTTGACGAGTGAAGTCAACACTCGTCGAATACTATCGCCTCATTGACAGGCGTCTCAGAAGCAGAGCCATTTGAAACCGAACTATTTGTCCATATTGTTCCTTAGTGAGAAAAGGTGTTAAGTTATCAATGGGGTTTGGGTTTAACTCAAGGTCCAAAAAAAACTGAACCGGACATCAAACTAGATGAGATACGGTTTAAGGGTCAATGGTTGGATTGGAGTTGAACCGGGGTCGAATTGGTTATATTAAAATAATAAAATTTTATTGATATTAACATTAATAACCACTAATATAAAAAATGTAAATGTAGATAAGTATGCATGATTCATCAAACATGAATATTTAATGTTTCTATAGAGGAAAAAAATATAAAATATCAGTTTATCACACGTGAAAATAAATATTATTTTACAACTCACAGACTAAAATACAAATATTAAGAGCAATAACAATTAAATATTAAACATATGCAAGTATAATAGCATTTAAAATATTACAATTTCCTGATTTATAAAATTAAGTGAAGTTAAAGTTAGTGATTAGGTGAATTATAACAAAAATAAAAAAAATCATTTTTAAAAAAAAAGAAAAAAGAAAAATAATAGAACCGGTTCAACCTCTTGGTTTTGCCCGGGTTGAACAGGTTCTCCATCGGTTCAATTGCACCACCAGGCCAATTGCCTCACTTGGACCGGCTTTGAGGGAGGTTCGCGGTTTTGTTTTTCTTCACTAGTTTAACTATACTTAGAAAGGTTTGACATTTGACCATTTTTATGAATATTCGATTTTTAGAGAGTAAAACTTAGTCATGGCTTCAGGCACGACTTTGGGGAGGCATTTCCACGGTTAAGGACCCGTTTTGTTGGAGGAAAAACACACAATGGAAATGGAGAATCTACAATGTCCATCATCTTCACATGTTTCGTTGGCCGATTCCTGTCAAAGTCCTTTCCTGTGAAGGAGCAATTTTCCTCAAGATAAGGGAAAGTGCTTTCACACCTATTTTAGTGGGATCTGATTTTGAAGCACATGAGGGAAACACCAGATACCATTTTAACCCTCCCTATTACTATTCATCTTCGGTCTGTCCCCTCCACGTTGGTGTCAAACTATCTTCGAACGTTGATGTCAAAACTACTGGTCGATGCCTCTCTCAGATGAATTGAGGCTTACCATCAATGCTATAGTTGGAGGTTTCAAAAATGGTTTGTTGGTGCAGAAGGAGAAGAGAAAAAAAGGGACCGAGACGACGGAGAAGTATAGGAAGAGGGGTGAAGATTGAATATCGAAATGGAATTTGGATGATAAATTTGAATTTGGAAGAAGAGTATTAAAGTCATTTTCTTCTCACTTTTTCCTATTCTATCATCATTTTCATCCTACCCAACATAAAAAAATTTTATAGACTCATTTTTATTTCAGTGTCAACCAAACATATCACAATCTTGAATTTTCCTTTCCATTCTATCCCATTCCATTTCATGCCCTTCCATGAAAATACTTTCTGTGAACCAAAGGGGTCCTAAGTGAAGTTGGACAAAACCTCTATGTATGGACAGAAAAAATGGATTGCTTGTTATGCTCCAGAACCTATAGGGAGAAGCTCAAGTGGATCATGAGTGAAGAGATATGCCTTTGAAATGTAGGTAAGCCAACCCCTTTCCTAAAATTTATGTAACAAAAAAAGGGTTATGTTGCAAAAATGCAACTTTGACCAAAAAAAAAAAAATGTTGCAAAAATGCATATATGATATTTTTAAAGTGCGTCCAACACCAAATGTTTTTGGGGCAAAAGTAAGGTTGAACTTTCAAAAATGTGAAAAAGTCACATTTTTTGTTAAAGATAGATGATAACAATTACCTTGAGCATGATTTTGTCAAGTGTGATTTTCCCTTTGACTAATAGACAAGGCAATTGGGGGAGTGAAAAACGGTATAATACTTACCCAGCACACTTAAATATTAGAGAAAAAGAAGAAAAGATATGGTAACGTGATCAACAAAAAAGCAAAGAGTAGGGTGATGTCCTTAAAAATTCCACCCCAATTGTAACAACCCTAGTATGTTCGGGCAAACAAAAGAATAAAACAATTGTAAAAATAAAATAATAAAAGTCTTCCTTATTGGAATTGATGGTCATTATGAGCCATCAATGATGATTGGTGGGAATTTTAATTATTTTTACAAAATGACATTTTAATTATTTTTACAAAAAAAATTCAAAAATTCATTGACTGACTATGATTAGGTGTCATTAATGCTGATTATTAAGTCATAATTGCAAAAATAAATTTTGAAAATTAATGATGATTGGTGGGTCATTGATTATTGAAAAATTAATAAAAAATTAAAAATGAAAATTGTCAAAAATTATTGTCATTTAGGTATTAGAATAGGAAATGTTATTAAAATAAAAATTAAAAATGAAAAATGAAAATTAAAAAATAATGAGTACATTTATGAGAGAATACCCCAGTGGTGTCCAGATAAACGAAGGTAAGAGAGTACAAAAGGGGGACAAGAATTTTGAGGGGGCAGAAAATAATTTAGAGAGAAAAATGAGTAGATCTGGGAGTTCGGACCAGCCAGTTAAGTTCAAATAGTGTAAATATGCCTTTTCTCAAAGCCCAGCCCTTAAATGGTCGGGTTCAGGCCGGCCCATCGGCTTTAGGGTTGATTAGCAATTATATACTATTTTTTTAATATTTTTCCATAAAAAAAATTAAAGCAATAGAATCCTTAATTCAACACATAAATATCATCAATTTTTAAGTTACAATACAAACACCAACAAACATTGATAAATTATTAAGCAATGATAAATGTGACAATTGCTACCTAATTACTAATTTAATTACATTATATAAATACCATTGACCAATTACAACACTATTCGTCGACTAACTATGTTAGGAAAATAATTTCACTTAACAAAACCATTAACATAATTAGAAAAGGATTTCCATCAATTTAATAAAATAATAATTATACTTTTAAATGTACTTTAATTTACCATTAAACAATTACAATAATTATTTATTGACTAACTATGTTAGAAAAGAATTTATCATAGAAAAGTAACTAACATAGTTAGAAAAAGAATTTCAATCATTTCAATAAAATACTACTTAAACGCCCTAACCATGCTAGAAAAAGAATTTCTATTATTAAAAGATTATCATGGTTAGAAAAGAATTCAATGTAATACAATAAAAGTTATCCATTTAGAAAAGTATTTCTCTTAATCTGGCAAGTGACTAACATGGATAATTAAACATCGACCCAACAACCAAATAATCAACTCATATATTTCAAATATCCAATACTCTATAATAATAATTAAAACAGCATCCATAAGTATAGGTCCTTATAAGATCTCAACAATTTATAAAATGTTCTTATTCAAAACTCGGAACTTAATCGGTCAATGATGAATATTAAATGATGAAGTCCACCAAACTAGGATCGGTCCAAAAGAAATAAATAACCATCAGTCAATTCAACCAAACACTTGCTAATT
This sequence comes from Mimosa bimucronata, assembly GCA_037074515.1. Taxonomy (NCBI): domain Eukaryota; kingdom Viridiplantae; phylum Streptophyta; class Magnoliopsida; order Fabales; family Fabaceae; genus Mimosa; species Mimosa bimucronata. The sequence continues at coordinate 28,581,960 of CM073438.1, read as the reverse complement.
TAAAATCATTAATTCAAAATAAACAACAAAACTTGAAAGTGAGCGGAAACAAAGACAAAATGCAGCATGTCCCTAAATGTGGTAATAATCTCTGTCTCGTCGGTCCAGAGACTCACAAGTTTAGTGAGATATTTTCAGATCCTTTTCTTGGTTTCCTTTTATGTTACTACTAGGACCTGTAAAATGAGATAAAGGAGGAAGACCCAGATAACCCCTAACTACTCGCTTACATGCAGTGTGTGCTAACAAAGTGTTCAATGGAGCATTACTAAGTATAACTTGAATCAAATCACGTGACAAATATCGATTAGATGCAAGATGATATCATAGACATATCATTCCACATATTACTAACATCATGTAACAATTCCTCAAAGATCATTCAAAAATCACATGTCTCAACATCGTTTATTACAATCCAATACACAGATAAATTGAACCAAACAATCAATGACCCAATATCATACGGTCCAGTAGGGACTCACAACCCTCGCCTGAGACCGAGGGCTTTCTCCCAAATTCGTCTTTCCATTTTATGATATTTAGTCCTTGTGGGCCAACAAGGAACCTCATCGAGCGATGTGATTTTATTTAGTTATTCGGTGTTCATATACAACCACCAACATAAAACCACAATTATAAGCAATTTTCAACAATTATAAGGCACAAGGCCCATTCCAGAATGCTTGACAGTAAAATCATGCAATAAATCTTCCAAATATAATATCTTTCCAAAATATAACAGCACACACATTTCATACTAGTTCAAATTAGACACTTCACCAAACCATTATATCATAAAATAAGCATTAAAATCAGTATTCACAATTGCCATAAGACATCCCAAAATCATCAGTTTTAAAAACTCACTAACCCATACACACACGCAAACGGGCAAAAGCAGTTACCTATAGCCTGCACCGATTTCACAACAGTGCAGCTACCCCTCACTACTACAGAAATGGGCTATTGCGGCGCCCCATTAGCGGAGCTTACTGCTCTGAGCACCGCAATTGTTGTGGTGATTACCTATAGCGGCACTTATACAAATAAGAGCCTCTATAGGGTATTATTTTTCTATTTTTATTATTTTTGTATTTATGAAGCCTATAGCGGTGCTTATTTTGGTAAGTGCCGCTATAGGTTGAGACATAATTTTATAAATTTTTAAAAATATTTTAGATCTATAGCGGCTCTTACGGACATAAGCGCCGCTATAGGGTATTATTTTTCTGTTTTATTTATTTTTTTGTATTTATGAATCCTATAGCGGCGCTTATTTTGGTAAGCACCACTATAGGTTGAGACATAATTTTATATATGTTTAAAAATATTTTAGATCTATAGCGGTGCTTACGGACATAAGCGCCGCTATAATGTTATTTTTTAAAAACATTTTAACCTAACGCGGGAGCTTTTCCCTCTATTGTTATAATTTTTAACCTATAGCGGCGCTTTTTACCAAAAGCGCTGGTATATGTGGGAAAAAATGGAGGGAAATTTCCCTCCATTTTTTCGGTCAAACACCTATAGCGGCGCTTTTTTAAAAAAGCGCCGCTATAGACAAAAAATGAAGGGAAAGTTTCCCTCCATTTTTTCGTGTATTTTGAATTTTTTTAACCTATAGCGGCGCTTTTTTAAAAAAGCGCCGCTATAGGCCAAACGAAATTTTCACGTCACTCCCTCTTCTCTCATTTAACACTCACCCTCTCTTCTTCTTGTCATTTCTACACTTCCCTCTCTCTCTTCGATTTCTTTTCTCTCTCTTGCTCTCTCTGTTTCTTCCATTTTCTCTGCAAGTGGCGATAGCAATTGGTGGATTTTTTAGCAATGGGAAGCTCAAAATCTTCATGCAATCTGTGATTCAACCTCATGTGAGTTCTCTTTTCTCATTTCTACCCTCCATTTTTTCAACTTGAGCCACTTTGAGTGAGGATCCGATTTGAGGATCCATTTCTTCAACCCTCAATTTCTAACCTCATGTGAGTTCTCTCTTCTCATGCAATCTGCATCATTGTTTACCAACACCATTCATGGTGGTTTTAAGTGAGAATTGAACTGAAAACTTAGACTCAATTAAGAATAGGATTGTATTAATATTTTTGACTGCATGTTAAGTTTTTGAGGTTTTGGAATTTTTATAAATTTATGCTTCTCTCCTCTGTGCTATTTGATTCTCTGCTTTGCTTGGTTTGTGATGAAAAGAAAAGGAAAAAGAAAAACAACAAATGATGATAAGAATTAGTAAAGGGTCGTGCATGTGGATTTTTTATTGATAGATGAAAGTAATTATTTTCATAATTATTTTAGCAGAAAATATAGATTTATTTTTTTAAAAAAATAAAACCTATAGCGGCGCTTTTTTTAAAAAAGCGCCGCTATAAGCCTGATAAATTTAAAAAAATATATTAAATTGAAGGTTTATAGCGGCGCTTTTCAATAAATAGGCGCCGCTATAGGTAGTCTATTGCGGCGCTTATTTATTAAAAAGCGACGCTATAGGTGACCTATAGGGGCGCTTTTAAAGCGCCGGGAGAGGGCATTTGACCTATTACGGCGCTGGCTATAGGGCCTAAAAAAGCGCCGTTATAGGCTATTTTTGTGGTAGTGCCTTGTGCTTTTCTAGCATAACTTAAACTCCACATATCAAAACACAAGTAATTACGATATCCTAAAACAACACCAATCACAATTTAAACTCCTATTACCTATTCCTAACCAATTCTATATTCTTTACAACTTGACTTAGCCGGATTCAAGCCTATACGCTTCCTTTAAACAAGGTAGAACAACCATACTGCTCTATTCCTCTTAATTAATTACTCAATTACATTAGTCCAACTTAGATAATCCAAACGATACACCACAGTCACCAACCCAATTGTTAACCTTATGAAATTCATGCCATTTTAGCACATTTTCCGATAGTTCTTACACTTTTCGGATGGATTTCTATATATTTTGATGCACACATGATAGAAAAATGTGCAAAGTTGATATTTGGGTTAAAATCATTGAATTATTGATTTAAATGTGAATATTTTGCCATTTTTTTTATCAACTTTGGCTTTTGTAGATTTCATTGCTTGTTAGGTGGTTAAAGCCAATTAATTAAGCCATATTTGAGTTGCATTTGAAGCTAAAATCAAGGAGCAAGAAGTGGAAAAAAAGATTTAGAGCAACAAAAAAAGCTGAAAAAAGAAGTTGCAGAGAGTTATTGGCCGCAGCAAACCAATGCAGGCAAAATTTTTGACTGCAGCCAAAAATGCTGACAGAGTGCACAGTAGACAAATCAGCTCAAAAATAAGGTTTAAAAACACCAAAACTCGCAAAGAAACACATTCTTTTGACTTGGGCTTTCTTTGGGGACTGCTTGGGAGCATTTCTAAGCTAGGGTTTGAAGATTTTCAAGGAGATTCAAGTGGAGATTGAAGATTTGAAGAAATTCAACCTCATTTCCCTTGGTTTTTCTTCTTCTTCTTCTCTCTTTCTTCTCTAAAATTTGTTCCATGGCTGTCTTCATTTTCCATATTTGTGTTTTTCACTCCATGAGTGGCTAAACTTCTATTCTAGGGTTATTTTGAACCTTTGTATGGATTAAGACTTGATTCTTCCTCTCTTTTAATAGTAAATGATATATATGTGTTGATTTTATACTTCTCTTCATGCTTCTAAGTGTTTGGCCACCATTTAGTTTGATTTGTTCATGTGGGTTTGACTTGAGAGAGCTAATCCATGTGTAGAACTTGGTTAAAATTATGCTTGACTTGAAATTTACATGATAAATGGAAAGCTTGTTGGTAAAACAAAGAGATCTTTGCTAACCTTGCATTGTCACATTAGGGTTTGTTTTCAAAGGAGTTTTTCATGATTTGTAGCAAGAGATTGTGCATTTTAATGAAAAGATAAACTTAATTTTTATTTGAGAGAGCTTAGTCAAGTGCATATGAACTTTATACAAACACATATATTCATGGAAAATACCATTTGAGAGGGAGTTCTTCATGTCCTACGAAATGCAAACGGGATAAATAATCAAAAACTCCATTTAATCCTTAAAGTCAAAGAATCCATTGTTTTTATCACTTTCTAGTTTTTAGAAATAGATTGTCACCATTTCTTTACACAACCTAAAAATTTTTTATTAGTTCAACTTGATTGAGATCACTTAGTCTTTTTTTGGTCAAAGATTTTAATCCAAATCTTTGTGGGAATGATATTTTATACTACTTGCAATCCATGCTCTTGCGGTTAATGCTTGAATGCAAACACCAATCAATAAATTTCGGTTTCCAAGCCTATACCCAAAATTTCAAGCCTATCCCATGATTATGTTAGTGCTGGCTGTCACCCAAGAGGGGGGTGAATTGGGTGATAGGATAAAAACTTAAACTCTTTCCAAATCTTCTCTTTTTCTTATTTACTTGACTCAACACAATGAAGGCAATCTTTTCAAAACTGTTAAATGCACTAAGAGATATATAATGTAGATATGCTGGAAACTAAGAGAGTTAAGGGAAGAGATAATGCAAACAAAGTTTATCCTGGTTCGGTCTACCCTGACCTACATCCAGTCCTCAGGCTCCACCTGAGATTTCCACTACCCTCTTGTTTAAACCGGGCACAAGAGAAGCCTTTACAACCCACAAGTTTAGCCGGGCACTTGTGAAGCCTTTTACCACAGGTTTTAAAACACGGGATCACCTGCCAACCTTTTCAATAGAGCTTTAGACTCCCTCTAAATGCTCCCCCTTACAACCTGTAAGGATACAATCTGTTTTCCACTCAAGATTACCCAATCTTGAGCTTCACTCACTAAAACAAAATGTTTACAAAGAAAGTTTACTTCTCTCAAAGAAGGGATTTTGATAATAACTGAAGTACAGAAATGAGTATGATGAAATACAAATTATAGAGCTTAATAATCTGAACAATGTGTGCTCTAGCTCTTCTTTTCTAATGCACTTAACTCATCATTTCTGGGCTCACTTGTATATAATTGTTATTCTGTGTAGTCTATGCAGAGCCCTCTGTTTTCATCTCATCATAGTTCCATCTCGTGTATGTGCGTCGTATGTTTCTCTTGCTCCAGATGTCTTCAAGTCTTTATATAGGGTATTATACTTTTCTGTCCGTTGGAGACTTGGAGAACTAGCCGTTGACAATCAACTTCCTTCTATTGCTTCACTTTATCTTACAGAGGATGAGCTAAGAGAGATGAAGACTATGAGTAACGATAACCTGCTGCTACCTACCACTGTACTTGCATGTCAGCTTTTTCATTAGCACTAGCTCCTTTGGCTATCGCTAGCTTGACAGTGTAAGACCTGCACTTAGAGCTGTTAGCTAAACAAGTATTTATGCAGTGGATGTTATCGATAGTGCATTTCATTAGCTCAAAGAGATAGAGACAATATATCAGCTAAGGAATTTCATAAAACATTCTCTATTGATAGACATAAACATTATCGCTAGCATATTTTTTTAGTTCAATGTTCAGCGTACTAGCTATATCATCTCAATAAACATTCTTCTATCGATAGCTAATCCCATTATCGCTAGTTACTTGATTGCTCATTAGCTTAAGGATACTGAGTTATATGAATATTCAAAGTTATTTCAGGTATCCTGTTATCGATAACTAAACCTGTTATCGCTAGCTAACTATGTTAACTGATCTAACATTCTTCCCCTTAAGTATTTATTCATGTTATCTGAGGGGCCTTAGCAATAGAGACAGAGTCTAGTGATATGATCTATTCTTATTTGCTTAGGCTAGCTCAAATCATTCTATCAGCGGTAGTGAAGACCTTAGCGATAGAGATATTGATCTTTCAATGGATTACTGCTAAGTCCTTAAGTATTTATTCATGTTATCTGAGGGGCCTTAGCGATAGAGAATCTGTTCTTTGCCTAGCTAGCTCAATTTCTTCCTATTAGCGATGATAAACATGTTAGCGATAGAACTTCTACTTAGTCATCATGATTCTTTATCTCAGTTCATTCCAGACTAAGTTATATGCTTCTTATGAATGCAATCTGAGCCCATGGACATGTTATGTGATCATATATGCAATGCTTTCAATCACAGTAAACATATAGCAAACATAATCTAATAGATAGTAGGAGATAAATACTTTATCCACACTTTTTGCTTACTACATTTAACTCTATATTTGACATCATCAAAACTAAGCATATCCAACAGATTATTCACACTCAAGTCCTTAATTTATGATCAATAGTTTATGAGTACACTTTAATTCCATTAGAAATCATCTAACAATCATCCTTCACAAGATTAATTTCGAATTCCCAAGCCCCAGATCGAAATCAATCAAGAACACAAGAGAAAATAGTAAGAAATGACTTAAGAGAGGTTTCTTACCAATGGGAAATGATTTGAAACTCTAAAAACCTCCAAAGACTCGTGCCCTAGCAGAGAAAAGTCAAACTCCTCACCCACTGGCCGAAACTCCAACTTATAAACCCTAATTTTTATGTTTAAAATACTATTTATAAGTGTAGAGTTCACGCCCTAGCCATGGCAAGCTCCAGAATAAAAAATATGGTAAGAACCTCGCCGTGGGTTCTCCACGGCAAGGTGCCCTTCGTAGCAACCTGGGTAAGCTTCACAAATTCATAACTAATGTTATAGACCTCCGAAAATCGTGATATAGGACTCTATGGAAAGCTTAGGATGTCTAATTTCAAATAAAAATGGAATGACTCAAAAATTATATCATTTGACCCTTCAAAATTGAAAAGTTCCAAGACTGCTCCAAACTCAGGTTTGAAAGGAAGGGTTCAACTTCAAAATCACGTAACTCATTCCACAAATCTCCAAAATTCATAAACTAATATTTTTTTTCCAAAAGCTTAGGATGTTAGCTTTCTAATGCAAAAGTACTCATTTAAAATAATATCATTTACTATCTCGAAACTCTTTATTTCTCAACACTTCTTTAGAAATTTCAAAACATAACCTCCCGTCATTTCACATAACTAATTTTTCCTTTATTCCTCAATTTAATATATCAACCAATATGAGTGAATTACAAATCACCCAAATCAATCACTATATTTATATCCAATCAATTTTCCTCACCTAAATCATTTATTTCCTAACTCTTCTGACTAACATTTTTTTATTATTTTCATAACTATGATCTTAATTCACTATTATAAATAGTCATTAGTTCATTTCCTCAAGCAATTATCATAAATCTCTAACTAATTCTTAGATTAAAAATCTAGGATGTTACAACTCTCCCTACCTTTTTAGGAAATTTGTCCCCAAAATTCACTAAATCAAAACATAATAGCACACTCATAGCACAACTATGACCAAAACATCTATCACATTTCACACAAGACTGAACAACAACAAATTAAGAGTCATCAATTTTCCAAACTCTCACTGACCAAAAATCATTGCAAAGTGACAATAACGATCGATTTGCCCTGAACGAGAAGTCACTTCCATCTTAACTACTTCCGATTAATTCTCATGCTTCCGAACAATTTCATACTTCAAAGGCCCTAAGGCCACACAACCAATCATCCAAATTCACCATTTGAGGTAAATCGCTCTCTGCACCGCGACAATATCATAACATTTGTTGTACAAAACATCAATCATACACAAAAGATAATGACTAATCCTTTTTTAAAATTGCAATAATTCACAAGAACAACAATGATTTATATTTCAAGTTGCGAAACTATGAATCCCAATGATTTCCTTTGTGAAAAAAATTATAAACAATGAAGATTAAAATTTAGAACCAACGAATCCCATTGTGTGAAAACCATCAGCCAACCCTAGCATATAAACCTTCAAAATTTGTGTTTCAGTCCTGAAAACGTGCAGCTGTACTAATAAGTTTTTGTCGCGATGGACAGTAGCGGACAATACATAGAGTCGATGTTCAATTTGTCTTTTGTCCTCCGCGGTGGACCATGTAAAGGGACTCCTCTATTTTGGTCTACCATGGTGTTTCTTTATCTTTCCTTCTCTTGAACTCTTCTTCTTCCTAGAACTTTCCCTTACAAAATAGAGTGAAATTCCATTAGTTTTCTTCAATAATAAGCTAAGAAGAATTCACACAATTTTCACAAGTTATATTCTCAATTAAAGATATAATCAAGCAAGTATGAAAATTACTATGTGAAAATTCTATGAAATATGCTTAATTTCCCACAGTTAACATTCAGGTAAGCTACTTATTAACAATTAAATTTAATTTTCTCATGATGAAATTGTAACTAACAAATTTAATATGATTTCTGTTAATACAGACTGTGTTTGATATTGATAAGACTCATAGGAAGTTTGTGTTGATGAAAGCTTCAAAAATGCATAGGAATTTTCGTTCCGCTTTGATCACATAATATTTGAGATACGAAAATGAGGAGATCATTCAAACACCCCCATCTTCATATTTAGGGGCCATTACTTAAGAACATTGGTATGCGTTTGTGGAATCACGTTTAATAGAGGAGTTTCAGGAAAGAAGTGAAAAATAGCCAATCGGCTAAAAGCTGTGAGTATCCGTATTTAAGTGGACGGAAAACATTTCCAGAATTGGAGTAAGATATGGTATGTTAGTAATGATTTTGGTTCCAAAATTATGAATAAATGTTTATGTAATTAATTTATACATTTATTTGGTTTATCTTGACAGATTTAGAAACAGGGCATAGAAGATAGATCACCACGTCATGAGGTCTGGATCAGAGAACACTCAAAAAAGGACGGTACTATTGTTCATGAAGAGGTCAGAAAAATATGTGCACAATGTGTAAGTCATTCTCTTGGACTTTATAATATTTTTTTTATTGGTGACTTTGCTAAGTTAATAACTAATAATCCTTCTTGTTATAGGATATGGTAACACAAGAATCGCCTGACAAGGTCAACAAATTTGGCCCTGCGATTTCCTGAGTAGAGCACTCAATCGCCCTGAGTATTCAGGCCATGTTCAGGGCACAGGTGTAGGGGTCACACCCTCATCTTACTTTGGTCACAAAAGGAGGGCAACAAAAGGCGAAGTTGCTCTATTGAAATATGAAGTTCATACTCTGAGAGAGCATATGCTTGAAATGCAACAATAGAACGAGCTGATGTTCGAATTTTTCCGGCAAAGTAATGTTGCATCATAAATGTTGAACTTCATGCAACAAAGTAAAGTTCCTTCCTGTGAATGTCCAAGAATCAAGGATAGTTGTACGATGCCTATGGCCCAAATTCCTCAGGTAGCTGATAACTCCTGGGAATTCATGTAATGTTAGCACATTTTCCTTGAGTTTTATTCAATCATTGATAAATTTTGGATACTCAAGATAGGAAAATGCTCATTTGATTTTTGGTTGCACATCATTGTTTATTTGTGTAGATTTTGATCATATTTCTAGTAAGTTTCTTATGTTGTTTTATGTAAATATTGTAGGAATATTTTGATGTAATAGCCAAGTGATTATAGCTCTCCACCAAGCTCCCAAGTGAACAAAAATAAGAGGAAACGAGAGCAGCCCAAGAAATAAAAGGACTAGAGAAGACAGGACTTCGCCGTGGGCTCGCAAGTAAACATTTGTCTCTGCCCCTGTTTTGGTTAGCTCGTCGTGAGCTCGCCGCAGCGAATCCCACGACGAGCACAATTCGTTTCTGATTTTTTGTGAGTTCGCCGTGGCGAAACTTCATGTCTGCTGTGCATTTTGGTAAAAAGGACGAGCTGAATGAAAATAAAAGCTAGGTTTTCGAGTCCAGCCTTCATTCTTCGACTTCTAGGGCATTTTGGGAGTGTTTTGCTTTGCTAGGGTTTAGAGTTTGGTGGGGATTGAGCTAGGGCTTAGAGCTTTGAAGAGATTTGGGCTTCTCCTCTTGGTTTATCTTCTCCATCTTCATTCTCTTCTCTTGTTCTATGTTTCTGCTTGTATATATGTATGCTCTCATGGAGTTGTTGAACATGAGTGGCTAAATACTTTGATTCTAAGATTATTTTGAACCCTTGTATGGATTAACTCTTGATTCCTCCTCTTATTTTGTGATTAATGGGATGTATGTGTTTATTTTATTCTTCTCCTAATGCTTCTTGTTAGAATCTTAAGTTTTGATGAAGACTGACCCATAGAAAACATAAGTGTAAGTTACCTCTGAATTTAACAAGTGATATCTAATAGGTAACATAATACTATCGCTAATAGACTAAGAGCAATAGTGAATGAAGACTTAGAAATAACAAAGACATTATCTATCGCTAAGTCATTCGCTATCGCTAAAGAGAGAATCTATCACTAGAAGCTCATTGATAACTCAGCTAGCAGAAATATAAACCAAGTCCTTGAGCAAAAGAAATTAGCTAGCGATAATAGGTTAAGCTATCGATATCAAAAGGGCTTCAGATAATAAATCATTTAGATAGCTAGTGCCTGAGAGCAAGAGTCAAATGAGCTAACGTAGTTGCTAGCGATAATGGATTAAGTTATCGATAATATGATACCCTGAAAATTCTATTTAATCAGTATCTCTAAAGCTAATGAGCAAGCAAATGTTTAGCGATAAGGAAAAAGCTATCGATAGAGGAAGAATATTTAATAACATAGCTAGTATGCTGAACGTTGAATTAAACTAATATGCTAGCGATAATGCTTATGTCTATCGATAGAGAGTGCTCAATAAAATTCCTTAACGGAATCATATATTATCTATCTCATTGAGCTAATGAGCTTTGCTTGTGATAACAACTGCTATGCATTTATATGATTACTTGTTTAGCTAACAGCTCAAGTGCAGAAATTATACTATGCAGTTAGCGATAGCAAAGAATGCTAGCGCTACTGAAAAAGCTGCTATGCAAGTACAGTTGTTGCAGATGTTCAGAACGCGCAGTCTAGCCTACTCTACGCATGAACAGTGAATCTAGATCTGAAGAATGATTCCAACGGCTAGTTCTCCAAGTCTCCAACGGATAGAAAAATGTAATACCATATATATAAAGACTTGAAGACTTCTGGAGAAAAAGTGACGCACACACAACGCATACACAAAAAACAACGAGAGATGAACAGGGCTCTATACAGAATTACAAATTTCTCAGACTGAGAGTATTAGAAAAGAAGAGCTAGAGTTATTCTTTGTTCAGATTATTAAGCTCTATCTTGTATTTCATTATACATAACCTTGTTCTTAAGTGTTTATCACAATCTGTTCATTGAGTGAACTTTATTATTAAAATCCTCTTCTGTTTGAGGTAGTTCCTTAGCTTGGTGCTTTGTGAACTGGGTGGTAACCTTACGGGAAGTAAGGGGGAGTGTTTAGAAGATTCTAAAACTCTGTAAAGGTTGGCAGGTGAACCTGTGTTCGTAAAACCTGTGATAGGCTTCTCTTGTGCCAGGATTAAACAAGAGGGTAGTAGAAATCTCAGGTGGAGCCTGAGGACTGGATGTAGGTCTGGGTTGACCGAACCAGGATAAATTTTGTGTGCATTATCTCTTCTCTTAACTCTTACAGTTCTTCTTCATATCTACATTATATTTATATTCGTGCATTTACCAAGTTTTGAATTACTCTGTTATAATCGGAGAAAAGTTTTGAGAAGGTTTCCTTCTCAGTGATTAAAGAAAAGAAAAGAATTCAAAAAGGATTAAATTTTATCCCATCACCCAATTCACCCCCCTCTTGGGTGACAGCCAGTACTCTCACTTCTAAGTGATTGATCACCATTTAGATGTTGGGTTCACTTGATTGATGCTTGAGAGGGCTAGATTGAGTGTAGAACTTAGGTAAAGTAGTGTAAGAACTTGAAGTTTGCATGATGAATGGATGGTTTTGTTGGTAAGATAGAGATATACTTGCTAACCTTACATAGTCACATTAGGATTGGAGCTTTAAAATTGGGTTTTATTAATTATAACAAGAGATTGTGTAATTAATGAGATCAAACACTTGTTCTTGACTTGAGAGAGCTTTTACAAGTACTCTGCGAATCCTAGATTAGCACATGGTTTCATTGAAAACATCTTTGATAGGAGGTTAATTGAGTTTTAAGAAGTACAAAGGGGATACATAATCTTAGGACCCATTTTATCTTTGTAGTTGAAGAATCACTTGTTTATAATTTTGTTTTCATTTAGCATATGTTTATTTTCATAGTTAATTTTCAATCTCTATATTTGAATCACTCAAATTGGGCGAGAGTGTGACAATCATTGTTTGACCGGGTTTTGGAACCAAATCCTCGTGGGAACGATACTTTACTTATCACTTTATTACTTGGCGCGACCCGTGCACTTGCGTTAGCAAATAGTAGCTCATGCCTTTTCTATTTACAAACTTGCAGTGATACTATTATATTATCGATTGGGAGCTATGTTGTCAACTCTTTTGTAGGGAGATAGAGTCAAAGTGCAAGCTGTATAAGAATCAATCTTTCAGTGAAGTAGTTGTGATCGGCAAGATCTACAACACATCAAACATGACCTGCATAATCTGTCGTTGCCTGAAACTACACTGAGGGTATTGATTGAATACTCCTACAATGATGGGGCACCATTACCATTCCCTATTCCTGATGACATGACTAGGGTTGGAGAGGTTGTTGGTGCATTTGTTGCTGGCCCGTTGGTTTGATTGAGCCAACACCATAGGTGGTTATTTACAAATAACGTTTACAATAGCATTCATTGTGTTGGAGAACACTCTTTTTTTTACATGTTTTTATAGGGTACACAATCTATGGGGAAGAAAGCACAAGTAGTTGATGTCAAAGTTACTAGTGTCCAGCTGCTCAATTGAAGAAAAAGAATTCACGAACTGATCCATTGTCACAGGTGATTATTTACTAATTCATTTAAACTAGCATTCTTGTTATTGGAAGAAATTTTTAGACTTTCTATTTTCAAGGTTTATGGCAACAAAAGTGAAGGGAAAGAAGAAAGTACAAGTGCCTGCTCCTGTTATTCAAGATACAAGTTCTGAAACGTCAAATCGTGCTCGATTACAAGCATTTACATCTACCTTATCTCTCCAATCTATTGCCATGATTCGATTCAACAAGCATATATTTGGTGAGTCAAATATCAGTGAGCCTCTTTCTAGGGATCGGGTAATGGAGGTGCTTGATGAAAGATGGATCGGTGCTACGGTTATCAATTTATGGATCAGGTATATATGAGTTTCCATTGTGGTTTCGCTCAATGTCATAAGTTTTACACTAATTGGGAGTTAGTATAGTTTCATTGAAGGCACCTGTATGAAGATGTCATGATCACTGGGGAGCATGTCTCGTTTGAATTCATAACCCTTATGCAATAGTACAAATAAAGGGCACAAGACATGACGAGCAGTTTAAAGCGATTAAAAACCGTTTTTCTTTAAAGGCAACATGCAGGACTTTATTCTTAGCTCCAATTAATACTAGGGGTAAGTCTATATGCATTATAGGTTTCATTGTATTCTTAGCTCCAAGCATCATAGATATATACTGACATAATATTCTAAAACATTTTAGGGTATATTGGATTTTTCTTCTCATCAATCCGACAGCACAACTGGATCCCATAGTTTACTATTTGGATCATGTGGAATCTTCTAAACCAGATAATCACAAAGCTTTGATGCGTCTCTTCAATAAGTAAATCATGAATGTCAACATTATTTGAATGTCTTGTATTATTTGTCATTTAATGACCCTAGCTAATAAAATTAATTTAATTTGTTTCGTTTTCAGCGCATTGACTAGTTTTTAAGCCTCTGTTGAGTTGAGTTATTCCAGAGCCCCTGACCAGAAAGATGCTTATCGGTGACTCAAAGTCCAGGTTTTATAAGTTATTCAATTTTTAAAACAATCTAGTTAAACCATAATGTAAATGTTTCTTATATGATATTTGGTGTTTTTTTGTTACAGTGCCCCTTCCAATGCAATGACAACAACTGTGGGTACTATGTCATGCAATATATGAGGGATGTCATAACGCATGATCGAAATAACATTCTATTGACAGTAAATTTTATATTTTTCCAACTCTAATTGTGTTTGTACTTTTTAGATTTCAAGTAAATTATTTAAATATCTTTGTGCGATATTACCCAAACACACGTTGCTTCATATTGTCAAGGGAAAAATGAATGCGCCAATTGAAGAATGGTGCACTTATGTACACCCTCTTTTCTCTCAAATTCTACATATGTAGAATCTAGTAACATGCTTTTGTTTCCTAATTAGAATGGTTGGTTTAATTGTATATTGTTCTCTGGATGAGTTACTGGTCTATATGGATTTCTTAGAATTGTATAGAATTACTGGTATTTTAGCATTGATATAGGTGGGTGTGTGATGACTCCTAGAAAGTCATGATTATTTGAGTATATTTACTTGAGTTTTTGTCTATTATTGATACATATTGGATACTCAAGAGGGAAAATGCTCATTTGATCTTCGGTTGCACCTTATTGTATATTTATATAGATTTTGATTGTTTTTGTAGTTAGTTTCTTATGTTATTGTATATAATTTTTGTAGGAATAATTTGAAGCAATAAGCAAGAGATTTCAGCCCTCCACCAAGCTCTCAATTGAACAAAAATAAGAAGAAGCCAAAGATCAACCCAAGAAATAAAGAAAGCAGAGCAAAGCACCAGAATAAAGGTGACTTCGCCGTGGCCTCACCGCGGCAAAGTCACGGCGAGCTCCCTCTGCCTCTGTATGTTTGCCATTTTTCGCCGTGGCTTTCGCCGCGGCGAGCTGCAAGCAATTCTGGATTTTTGGACTTCGCCGCGGCGAAGTGACGGCGAATTGCGGGATTTCTGCGCGTTTTGGACAGAGCAGGCGCGTTTTATCTGATATAAAAGTTAGGGCTTCGTAGTGAGCCCTCATTCTTCGACTTCTGGGCATATTTTGGGCGTGTTTGGCTCTGCTAGGGCTTGGAGATTGGTGGGATTTGGCTTGGGCTCGGAGCGTCAAAGAGATTTGGGCTTCCTCTCTTGGTTTATCTCTTCCATCTTCCTTCTCTTCTCTTGTTCTGATTTGTAATGTTGTATATATATGCTCCCTTGGAGTTGTGGAACATGAGTAGCTAAATACTTTGATTCTAGGATTATTTTGAACCCTTGTATGTATTGATTCTTGATTCCTCCTCTTGATTTGTGATTAATGATATCTATGTGCTTATTTTACCCCGTTCCTAATGCTTCTAAGTGCTTGATCACCATTTAGATGTTGTGTTCGCTTGATTTATGACTCGAGAGAGCTAGGTTGAGTGTAGAACTTGGGTAAAGTAGTGCAAGAACCGGAAGTTTGCGTGACAAACGGATGGTTTTGTTGGTAAGATAGAGATATACTTGCTAGCCTTGCATAGTCACATTAGGGTTGGAGTGTGATAATTGGGTTCTATCAAATTGTGACAAGAGATTGTGCAAAGAATAGGACTAAACACTTGTTCTTGACTCGAGAAAGCATTACAAGTACTCTTTGAACCCTAGATTAGCACGTGGTTTCATTGAGAGCTTCTTGAGGGGAGGTTGATTGAGTTTTGAGAAGTATAAGGGGGATAGATAATCCTAGGACCTATTTTATCCTTAAGGTTGGAGAATCACCTGTTTATAATTTTACTTTCTTTTATTTTCTTATTTCATTTCAATCTCAACATTTGTGTCACTCAAATTGGGCGAGAGTGTGATAATCATTGTTTGACCGGGTTTTGGACAAATCCTAGTGGGAACGATACTCTACTCATCATTTTATTACTTGGCGCGACCCGTGCACTTGCGGCGCGTGGCGAACAGTGTGTATAAAAATAAATTATTTATTTAAAAAATATAGCGGTGCTTTTAAAAATAAGCGCCGCTATAGGCGCACTATACCGGTGCTTTAAATGCCTAAGCGCTGCTATAGGCTACACATTTAATTTTTTTATTAAAATTAAATGGCCTATCCCGACGCTTAGGTTGGCCTATAGCAGCTCTTTTATTGCATAAGCGCCTCTATAGGCCTTTTGTTTTATTTTTTTAAAAATAACATGTCTATATCGGCACTTTTATTTCATAAGCGCCGCTATATGCCTTTTCTTTTATTTTTTTAAATTAACATGCCTATACTGGCGCTTTTATTTCATAAGCGCTGCTATAGGCCTTTTCTTTTTTTTTTTTAATAATAACATGCCTATACCGAAGCTTTTGAATAGTAAGTGCCGCGAAAAGGTCAATGCCCTATCACGGTGCTGGCTATTGCAGCGCTTCTAAAGCGCCACTATTGAGTCAAGAAAACGTTGCTATATGCTTATTCTGTAGTAGTGAAGGTAGACCAATTTATCTAATTAATATGTCTACATACTTCTCAATAAAGAAATAATTTGATGGGTGAAGGTGCATTAAGTACTCTGAAATGTTTTTTTCTGGTGTATCTAGTGCTCTAAAAGTATTTTTTTAGGTTTGTCTAACACTTTAAAATACACTACTACAAAAAACCTTTTTAACATCGCAATTTAACATCAGTTAATCATGAAACGGATGTTAAAAAAATGGCGGTGGCAATTTTGTAATTAAGTGGTATGTGGAGAAAGAAACGACATCCCTATTTATAAAAATTAGGGATGTCATAAGAAACAACATCACTCATTTTTAATGAGTGATGTCGTTTCCAGAAACGACATCACTCATTACAAATGAGTGATGTCGTTTTCCAGAAACAACATCACTCATTTTAAATGAGTGATGTTGTTTGTCTGGCCAGTGTATTCCCTCCTTTCGATTCCCGCCCCCTTTTCCCCACTTCCCCCTCTCTTTTTGAGACAAATTTCCCAATCTTCTTCAGCTTCAATTTCAAAGCCCTAATTTTGAGCCCCAAATAGTTCATATCAGAGCTAGTGTTAGCAGAAACCGAGCGATAGGAACTAGCGATTTTCCTCGAAGAAGCTTTGCTTACCATTGACGATAAACACAGAGTAATCGGCAAGCCCACCTCCGATTGAGAGAAGTGTAATGACGGAAGGGTTCTTTCGTCTTAGGGTCGTCTGAAGCTCGAAGGAGAGTTGCACATTTCCTTCTTCTTGCATATTTCTTGTTCGAGCGAGCGAGGGAGAGAGAGAACGCCGGAGGTAACTGATGCTTGGGCCGCTGATTTCGTGTTTGTGGTGAGTCTTTTTCCCATTTTTTTTCTCTACTCTGCATTTTCGTCTCTGCATTTTTAATGAGATTGCATCTGGTAACTGATTAAGGTTTGGCATTTTCGTCTCTGCATTTTCGAGTTTGTGATTGATGTATCGCATTTTTTTAGATCTCATTAAGGTTTGGCATGATATAATAGTGGATGGTGGGATAAAAATTTTTGACAGTGAAATTTCTCAAGGATAAATTTAAGGTATGGGATTATCAAGGTATGCTAATATTATAAAGGAAGAAACTTTTATACGGTTGACTACAGTGGAGGCAAATGTGCTCTTATAAGTGATTGAATATCCTCTCTGGTTGGGAATTACTTTGTGGGGAAATGAGGAATTGAAGGCTACAATGGGTCAAATAAAAAATGGATAATAGGCCTACTCTCATAAACTAAATCAAGGGTATTTAAAGGGATCATAATTAAATTTGATAAGGATATATGATTCCCTGCCAGGGCAAGTTTACCAGCTAAACACTTGATCTCGTCTAAGTATTTGTACATCTTCATGTACACTTTATTGGATGCACTGCAACTTGTCTTTTACAAAGCAACTTTCTATCAAGTGTACTATCTAATACAAGGGGAGAGGTTGTTTGGAGAGTATGAGTGGGAGAGGTTTGATTTGTTGGTTTTGCCACCTAGTTTTCCATATGGTGGTATGGAGAATCCAAGGATGGTGTTCTTGACACCAACTTGTGTTAGAGGTGATGGTAGTGGAGCACATGTGGTGGCTCATGAGCTTGCTCATAGTTGGACAGGGAATTTGATCACTAACAAGACTAATGAACATTTTTGGTTGAATGAGGTATTGATACTGTTCATCTTGTTGTTTACTTCAGTTTTATTGTAGTGCATTTTTTTATAACTTAGAAACCTTTACATACTAAAAGTTATTAGAGTTAGCCACTGGTTTATATAGAACCTTGACTAATTTCTGTTTTGTTTTTTTAAAAGGTTTCTATGTATATCTTCAGTTTTTCTATCAAGTGTACTATCTAAGTCAAAAGCAATTTTCTAAGTATTTGATCTCGTCTCTGCATTTTTTAATGTTTGATTTACTACTTATATCTATTGCTTGCTCTCTTAGTCTTTAACTTAGACAAATGTGCTCTTCCTTCTTTTGTTTAGTCTGCTCTTTGATCTGAGTTTCATATTTTTGGTTGTTTTTTAATTTTTAGCCTATTGAGGCATTTTAAAGTTGACAATCTGCATTTTTGAAGTTTATGGTCTGCTTAATATTTAGTTCAAGATGATTATAGCATAGTAGTTGGAGAGGGTTGAGAGATATTACATGTTGTAGTTTTATTTGTCTAAGTTCATTTTGCTCAAGATTGATTTGAGTTTTCCCTCTTTGTTTTTTTTATGAAGTATGTTTTGCTCACTGAAGAAGCTTTCCTAATACAGCTTTTGATTATTCAACATTTTTATTTTTGTGGTTGTGGCAACTCCCACATCTTGACTATGATTATGATGTTATATTAAGGGCAATTTAAGATGTGATTTTGTGCCTGCTTTGAGACTATAAGTATTAGCAGAAGGATATGTGCAGTTAATTGATCCTTTTTTCTTTATTCTCGTCATGTTTTGCTTTAATTTATCCCTTCTCTATTGTTAAATGCCATCTTGCTTTATTTTTTTGTTTTTTTTACAGATCTTTATTTTTAAGGTTCAAGGTTAACTATTATATTTGTGTGCCATTATTGTTTAACATATTATGTATTTAATTGATGAATTAATTCTTATTTGCTTTGATGATCTCAGGTGAAGAAAGTGTTTTTGAATGGTAAACTGAAAGTAGCTACTGCTTACTTTAGTGATACAAGTACAACAGTTAGAGCGTGCTGAGTTATACAACTCCTCTGGTCTCCTTCCATTACAGAAACAACATTTGGGTCCATAGTGGGGGAAATCATTTTGATTAGCCAAGGTTATTTGAAGTTGCAGCTATTTAGTTCAATACATGCTTTTGTTCTTTCTGTGAATAACAACGGTAGAAATCTTGATTTATGTAAAGCATGGTTAAGATGTTACACCGTGCCTAATTTTGCAAGTATTTATCTTTGGTGAAGTTGATTATTGAGCTGTGCTCCTGTGAACATACTTATGTGTTGTGGTGTTATATTTACATAAGCCTACTTTTAAATAAAGAAACCAAACTTGTGGTGTTATATTTGTACCTCCGCCCCTGCAATTATAAATGCAAAAAAAGTTTACAAATATAAATGTGTCCCTCGCACAATTTTCTCAAGTAGTGGATCCTTGCTTAACCCACGTTTGCTTTATTGACAACCCTTTGTTTTACCTGCTTAATGTATGTTTCATGCTCAACTTGTTGTCATGAACAAATGATTTCATTTAGAATTGTATGTATATTTGCAAATGCATGTGATGATAAGTTCTTGGGCTAAATTTGAAAATTTAAAATATATATATGTAATGCTCTCATACCCACCGAACCATTTCTCTTCTTTTCTTTTTGCTTTGGTGTTCAATTCAATTCATATATGTGTGTCTATAAAAGTAAGTTTCATTTTTTTATTATCATTTTCCCCTTACATTTAAATTGTAGTTTTAATTTTATTGTAGCCGCATATATAGAAAAGAGCTTGAGCAAGATCAAAAGGAAACTAGCTTCTGGTTCTGGCAGGACTTTGCTTCAGGGGCCACTTTTCAAGCGATCTGAAACTGTAATTCGATTCCTGCTTTATCTTTGTTTTAATTGCCTTTGTCTTGTTCTTTTTGTGTTATTTTGATGCATTTTTTTGCTGGATCTCGATGAGTTCGTAATGCTGGTTTGTTTGATTTAATTAGTGTTCTTGGATGTGGTTGCAATCCACATGTAATTTGCATGACTTGTTGGTTTACATCTGATTGTTGGTTTATAATAGGAAATTCTACCCAAATTTTTTAAAAAATTTGCACGAAGTGAAGTTAAGTATATAGCATGTCCATTTCTTCTCAAATTAGTGATCTAAACTTGACTAATTTGTTGGAAATGGCATAGGCTTGCTAGAATGGATCGTAGTTGGATGCATGCATTAAGAACCAGTAAAGAGTATCAGATAGGGGTAGAAGAATTCATTGAGTTTGCCAAAAGAAATGTGCCTAGTAAGAATGACATGTATCTTTGCCCCTGTGTGAAGTGTGCAAATGCTGAACGAAAAAGCGTTAATGATATAAAGGATCACCTTCTTTGTGATGGGATCAATCTCCGTTATAAGAAGTGGCTTTGGCATGGGGAATTGGGAAGTACTGCACATGCGTGCACGTCACAAAATCTAGAAGCGGCGGTAGATGATGTTTGTGATGATGGAATGGATGACATGATCAATGACATTGGGGCGGAGTCATTTTCTATGGCAAATGAGTTTGACAACTTGCGGAGTGATGCAGAGACTCCGTTGTACCCGGGGTGTACTAAGTATAGTCGGTTAACAGGGGTCCTGAAATTGTTGAAAATAAAAACAGAAAATGGGTGGGCGGACGTGGGTTTCTCAAAGATGCTTGAAGCTTTGAGTGATATGTTCCCGGATGGCAATGTGCTTCCGAAGCGTATGTACGAGGCTAAAAAAGTGCTAAGCAAGATGGGCATGGAGTATAAGAAGATACACGCTTGCCCCAATGATTGTGTATTGTACAGGAATGAGTATGAAGGCCTAAAAGAATGTCCAAAATGTAAAAGCCCGAGGTATAAGCCGAGAAAGGATGCCGGTGGTGATGATGATGGATCGAAGAAAGGGACACCTTTGAAGGTAATGTGGTACCTTCCAATTGTACCACGGTTTAAACGCTTGTTTACAAATGCTACGGAAGCAAAAAATCTGAGATGGCATTGTGATGAGAAAATCTCTGATGGAAGATATCTCCGACACCCTGCTGATTCTCCTCAATGGAGGAAGATAGATTCCATGTTTCCTGAATTTAGTGGTGAGCCGAGGAACCTTCGTCTTGGACTGTGTACGGATGGATTCAACCCTTTCGGGAGTCTCAGTAGTACACATAGTGCTTGGCCAGTATTGCTGGTCATTTATAACTTGCCTCCTTGGTTGTGCACGAAACGGAAGTATATGATGATGTCAATGATGATTTCGGGGCCGAAACAGCCTGGAAACGATATCGATGTCTACTTGGCACCTTTGATTGAGGACTTGAAGATGTTGTGGGAGGAAGGCGTTGCTGTGTTTGATGCGTACCGGCAGGAGACATTCAAGTTGCGAGCTATGCTGTTTACCACAATAAATGACTTCCCTGCATATGGCAATCTTTCTGGTTACAGTGTGAAGGGATATATGGCATGTCCTATATGTGAGTCTGAAACACAGTGCCACCAACTTAAACACGGAAGAAAGATTGTCTACCTCGGTCATAGGAGGTTTCTTGATCGGTTCCATCCTTACCGCAGACTAAAGAAGTGTTTTAATGGCTCATCTGAGTATAGATCTGCTCCAACCCCCTTAACCGGGGAGGAAGTTTATCACCGTGTTCAAAATGTCAATGTGGTATTTGGTAAGAAACAAAAGATAAAGAGTGGTTCTGAGAAGATCATATGGAAGAAGAGGTCAATCTTTTTTGATCTACCTTATTGGCGTTTTCTCGATGTGAGACATAGTATAGATATGATGCATGTGGAGAAAAACGTCGGTGATAGTCTTATCGGAACGCTGCTGCACATACAAGGAAAGACTAAAGACGGACTCAATGCACGATTAGATTTGGTTGAAATGGGTATAAGACAGCGGTTGCATCCTATAGTCAGTGAAAATGGTAAGAGGGCTTATATGGAACCTGCTGCTCATACACTCTCCAAACAGGAGAAAAAAAGTCTTTGTGAGTGTTTGCGTGGGATGAAGGTGCCGCAGGGTTATTCTTCTAATGTTAGCAGACTTGTGTCTATGGATGATTTGAAGTTGGTGGGAATGAAATCGCATGATTACCATGTATTGATGCAACAACTCTTACCTGTGGCTATTAGAGGCATTATGCAAGATGATGTGAGGATGACTATAACAAGACTGTGCATGTTTTTCAATGCTATATGTAGTAAAGTCATCGACACTGAGAAGCTTGACGAGTTGGAAAATGAGGGTTACATTATATTGTGCCAACTAGAGATGCACTTTGCTCCAGCCTTTTTCGATATTATGGTGCACTTGATTGTTCATTTGGTAAGGGAGATAAGGCTCTGTGGCCCAGTTTATCTAAGGTGGATGTATCCTTTCGAACAATTCATGAAAGTATTAAAAGGGTATTCTAAGAACCCATATCGACCTGAGGCATCCATTGTTGAAAGATACTTAGTTGAAGAAGCAATGGACTTTTGCAAATCGTACCTAAAAGGGGTTGAGGAAAACGCCCGACATGAAGATAGGATCGGTAAGGGGATACGAGGTGTCAAAGTGAAGAGTATGAGCCGTGAAGAGGTGTTACAAGCACACTTATATATCTTGAATAATATGGAAGAAGTGCAACCTTATTTGGATGAGCATAAGAGGATCTTGAAGGAGAAAAACCCTAGAAAAAGTGACATGCAGATATCTAATGAGCATAACAAGACATTCATTGAGTGGTTCAAGGAGCAAGTTGCAAATGAGACTGGTGTTCCTGATACAATAAGATGGTTAGCCGGAGGTCCTCGCTTTGAGGTTGTGACTTGGGGTACTTATGATATAAATGGGTTTTCTTTCTACACTAGGGCCCAAGACAACAACAGCACCATGCAAAATAGTGGTGTGATGGTGGTAGCCGAAGCAATGCACTTTTCTAGTTCGAAGGATAAAAACCCAAGATTAGCTTCTATGACATATTATGGGGTAATTGAAGAAATTTGGGAAGTTAGTTACACCAAGTTCAAAGTTCCAATCTTCAAATGTAAGTGGATTAACAATAGCGCAGTTGGGATTGATCCTCACACTGGTATGATCTCAGTTGATTTTCACAGGGTTGGTTACAGAGATGAGCCCTTTATTTTAGCAAGTCATGCGAAACAAGTGTTCTATGTAACGGATCCTGCAAATAAGCAATTGTCAATAGTCCTGCAAAGTAAAAAACAAAAAAACCGTGCTCCTACTTTAGATCTAGATGAGATACCACCCTTGTGCGCAAATCTACCTACACCAAACGAATTAGAATTGATAGATGATGACGACCAATTTGCTTCTAGGAATGATCATGGTGAGGGGATATGGGACAACACCTAAAGTGAGAACCTTTTAAATCATCATGTATTCATTCTTATTGTTGTTTTTGTTTTGCTTTTGAGAAAATTATGGCACTGTATTGACTCATCTCATCTCATATTTGATTTGTTAACAGGTACATGATGGACGATTCTAACGATCAGCAGCAACAGAACGATCCACCTCGTAAAAAGGGCAGAGGTGCGACGAAGCTCGCTGACATTGTTGTCCGTCAAGGGACAAATGTGGAGCCTATTCATGTGGAATTTGATGATGACATGAATCCTATTGGTGAAATAGGCGCAAGATTCGTCAGTTACGTTGGTTTTGTGGCGAGAAACAGGATAAGCATCTTGGAACATGATTGGAGGGAAGTCCATCAAGACATTAAGGATCAGTGTTGGTCAGATATCTTGGTATGTTTTATTATTATGTTTCTGTTTGTTCTTAATATGCATGTCCTTGTTTTGTTAGTTATCTGATGTGTTTGTTTATTTTTATTTTGTAGCAAAACTTTGATGTCCCTAACACCAAAGAGTTCAGGGATACTTGGTTGGGAGAAGTGCGCAATAAGTGGAGGAATTTCAAGGCAAAGTTAGGAAAACATTACATCCGGGGAAAGAAGCAAGGTCAAGATCCCTGTGAGACCTATTCCTTTCTTGACCCAGAGACTTGGAAGAAATTTGTTGCATCACGGCTAGATCGAAAATTCCAGGTGTGTGCATTTCATCAATAGCTCTTTAATTTTGGTTTAAATTTGTATTAACACATTAGTTAACCTTGTTTTATTTTCACAGGAGGAAAGCCAAAAACAGCAGGAGCGTCAAGCAAAGAATGTCTATAGGCACACAATGTCTCGGGGGGGTTACAGGTGGCTTGAGAAAAAGTTGACTGAGAAACATATTGCAGAATTGGAGGAAGCGGCGCGATCCGATCCTACCATTATTGTAGAGCCGCCGCCACATTTCCCACGTCATACAAAATGGGCGGAGGGAAGGAAGCATAAAGGAGGAGATTTCATCAATCCAGAGGTTGAGTCAGTTGCTAAGAGGATTGTAAGTATTTCACTTGGTTGTTTATTCATTTAACTTATGGCTTTCTAGTACATTGCAACTTATGATTTTTTCCATAATTATAGGACGAACTGGAGCAACAGTCCACCCAAGGGTCCTTCACACCTTCTGGGAGGATGGACATCCTGGCCACGGCAATAGGAAAGCCCGACCACCCCGGCCGAGTTATCGGGGAGCCCAGGAGTATTGGCCTGACCAAGTATTTCGGTCGCAAATCCCGATCATTCTCCAGTAGAGAATCCACTGAGGAGATTGTGGCTAGAGTTCGTGCGGAGATGGAGGCCCAGATCCAGGAGCAAGTGGCGGCACAGGTCCAACAGCAGGTGGCGGCGAAGCTCCAGGAAACTTTTACGAGTTCTATGGCGGAGCAGATTCGGGTGCAAGTTGAGGCACAGGTTCGAGCATCTACCTTACAGCTCGAAATAACATCAAATTCTGCTAAACAAGGACTCCAGGTTTGAGCATCTACTATTTATGTTAATTACCAAATTCCGGGTTCATCAATTAGGTTTACTCTATATATTGTCATCTCTATGCAGGAGTCCACTGGTACCATTGGTACAAGCGGCAAAGACAGTTGCAATCAGCCTATGCAGTTAAGATCAATACGTGAGGACAACTCAAGTCCCACACCAGAAAACGGTCACGATGGAGAGGAGTGTTATCTCCATTTGGATGTCCCGAGCTTACGCATGGTCGCCAAAGGTCGCCAGTTCCCAAAGGCCTCTATCTTACATAACATGGCTATTCATGAGGACCAAGTGAAGGTGTCGGTTATAGTTGTCCAGAACAATGAGGAGAGAACAGCTGTACCATTTCCCACTGAGGAAATCACCGAACTAGGTAATGCAATCGGTTCATTCATCTTATGGCCTAGACAACTCGTACACAAGACTCCACAAAAGGTGCAAAAGGCGCCCCTTGATTTGGTATAAGACTCCACTACTACTTGTGTTTGATATTGTTTCTTTCATATATCGTAGTTTGTTATAATATAACATTACCCTTTTTCATCACCCGCAGGCCTTTGCAGATAAATATTATTCTCTCCAAATCCTGCAGGAAATGCAACCAAATTTGGACTATGTATCTTTTAATATGCCGGCAGGAATAGTTAGTCCCGATCGTACATACAAATTTGGGCTTGATGGTCAAAGAGATATCGTTGAGTTTTTGAAGATGCAGGAAATTGACCTCGGCTGGCTCGAATTAGCGATTATGTAAATGATAGTTACATGTTTTTGCAATATTTGTACTTCAGTCATTTTCTAATTTCAATTATTCTATGGTAGGTACTTTCACAAGTTGTGTAACGATTTAGGGAGGGGGGCATACAGATTCTTTAGTCCAATGGCCTTGGTGAGGCGAGATAATTTCAAGACCCCGGCAGCGAAGCAGAACTATGTTGACAGCATGCAAGCATATGTTAACCATCAAATGTCAGTGAATCGGGGAGCTTGTTATTTGGGGCCTATTCTTGAAGAGTAAGTTTGAATTATTTCATTTTGCCAACTTTTCATCATTATGCACATTTTCAAAGTTATGTTTTTTGTGGACATACTATTTTTAATGTCTTTCAGTCGTCACTGGGCATTAGCTGTCATTTGCCCTCGGGATCATCGTATATTTTGGTTTGACTCACTGAAGCGTAATATAACCTCTGATCATAAAACGCTCTTCTCGATGTAAGTGTTAATAATAAAGTCTCTATTTATTTTATGCCTAATTAGATTAATTTTTATGTATATGTGCTAATATTGGTTTAATTTCAGGGGCATTCAGCAGTGGCATCTAATGGAAAAAACTAATCAAGCTTTTGAAAATGTCATGACACAAATACCTAAAGTAAGTACTTTTCATTTAAATTCTTCGAATTTTAGTCAATTGTGATATTAATTACTTTGTTATTAATTTATAACGTTTCTTGTGATTTATAAAGTGTCCTCAGCAACCGACGAATAAGGAGTGTGGTTATTATGTTATGAAGTATATGTCTGACATTATTATGAGTGATCGTACCGGAAACTTCTCACAGGTATAAAATTTTTATCTATATAACATTTTATATGATTGATATAACTAATACATTGTTCATCCAATTTCTTTTCATCACAATTTATATTGTTGCAGTTTTATGGTTCAACCAAATCATTTGACCAAGTACAAGACCTTGATCAGATTCGTGATACTGTGGCAGAGTTTTTCCTTACAAATTTGGGGTAAAAAGTAACCACACATGTGTAGTTTGATCTATCTAGCTCTCCACCATGTATATACTCTCCATTAATAATGATATCTCTGTCTTAGTACTTTTGTCCATGTTTCATCTTTTTTTTGTCCACATATATATGTACATGTTAATTAATTTGATTAGTTAGTTAGTTAGGTTGATATGTATTAAACTTGTGCTGAATCTTTTGATCTAGGTATCTGTCTCTGTATGAGTATATATGTAATTGTGATCTGTAAAATGCAGATGGACATCAGAACAAATAAATAAAACTGAAAAAAAAAGAGAAAACTTTCGACATCTCTCATTAAGGAAAAAAGAGATGTCAAAAAGAAGAAACAACATCACTTGTTATGTTAACAAGTGATGTCGATAAACAGAAACAACATCACCTATTATATAATAGGTGATGTTGTTTCTCAGATGGCAGAAACAACATCGCTTGTTATGTTAACAAGTGATGTCGATAACCAGAAACAACATCACTTATTATATAATAGGTGATGTTGTTTCTCAGACGGCAGAAACAACATCGCTAGTTATGTTAACAAGTGATGTCGATAAACAGAAACAACATCACCTATTATATAATAGGTGATGTTGTTTCTCAGACGGCAGAAACAACATCGCTTGTTATGTTAACAAGTGATGTCGATAAACAGAAACAACATCACCTATTATATAATAAGCGATGTTGTTTCTCTGACGGCAGAAACAACATCCCTTATTTTCTTAGCGTGTGATGTCGTTAGTCCCTGACAATATCTTAAAACGGCTTTTTCTGGGATTATTGACATCCCTTATTGGTATAATATGAGATGTTGAAAGTCTGACATTTAACATCCGTTATTTAAGGTGATGTTAAAAGGTCGACTTTTCAACATCACTTAGATAGACATCCCTTACGGAACGGATGTTAAAACCCTTTAATAACGGATGTTAAAACCCTTTTCTGCAGTAGTGATATCTAAAATAACTTGGTGTTGGGTGTACAAAAAATGTTTTAGGGTTTCGAACCCTCAAAAATTGCTTTATAAAGCTAGATGGTCCAAATAAAATATCTTTAGGTGTGATAGTTTTGAAAAAAGCATGCATATGCACAAGAAATTATTTTAGGTTACTAGATACCTTTAACACTAATTTAATTATAATATATGTACAACAAATTATTTCAATATAATATATTTAACCATGCTATTAAAATTAGGTTCAAGCTGTTTTATCATCTTAGATTTAAATATATTTAGTTCTTCCTATTCTTTTCTTATGAGTAGGGAAATAAAACCCCATTTCTCATCATATGAGACAATCAAGTAACATTCTCCAATTAAGAGATATACAGCATTTCACCAAAATAATAATAATAATACAAGGCTAGCTAAAGTAAGACTAATAGGAACTCGGGGTGTGTGGTTGAGTGGTAAGGACTCATTCACCCTTAACCAACTGTCGAGGGTTCGATCTTTAGTGTTGGATATGAAGAAGCATGAAATCTCCAGAACCAGCTATCCCACCCTGAGCTAGGAAGTTTCTACAAGACACTTCAACTCCTTACAGCACAGTACGCCTTTAGCGATCAACAAGGTGAGCACAGTACAGTGAGCTGCATTAGCTTATATGCCTCCAGATTCTATAAATTTCTCCTCACAGTGTTTATCAGGGCTTTCTTTCTCTGTAATTCCTATATGCGAATATATATATATATAAACATCAACTATGTACCTATTATATAATTCTCTTCGAATATCACTTCAACAATTAAACAACCACAATATTCAAAGTATATAAACACTTTAATGTGCACTTCGAATTCCCCTCCAACCACATTATGGTGATAAAGAAAAAAAAATCACTACCCAAGTATAACATAATTGCCATATAAATTTTGCTCCCTATGATTGACTTATCACAAAATTCCCCAAATTGGATTCCATAACAATAGTTTAGCTCAAAATTAAAATATTATATCACCCAACTCCATCTTTATTTGTGAATTGCATCCAATGAAAATCAATATGATAGAATACTTATCTAAGGATGTCTCTTTAACATCTTAGCTAAATATAACATCTAATTCCCGCAATAACAACATCCAATTGTAAAAGAAAAAAAAACCTTTCCACAACCCATTACAATCCCAACTTAGAATTTTAGACCTGTTCATGGAGAATACCATTATGAGTTTGGTCAAAAATAAATATTATCTATCTAACATTTATATCCAATATATGACTCGATCATCCTTGAAAGTATGCCTTAAATATTTTTTTTAAGCATCAGAAAAATCTTGACAACATACATTCAACTAAGCCTATTCCTTTCAAACATTTTAACAAACACCTTGTGGGCACTCAAAATGAACTCATGAAACAAATTCCCCAATTCATAAAATACCAACAAATGATATACCATCAATCATCAATTTATCACACACGACAACCAATAGAACAGGAAGAGTTGGAACTTCCATACCCCAAACAGAATCGAACAACAATAACTAAGCAACCATTTTGATTTACCACAACACAGCCAACTAAAAAGAAGTTTTGGACATACCTATTCATGAGATTGCACAAGGGAAAGAAGGATGCTTCGAACAAAGAAGAGATGGAAACAATTCAACAAGACCAAATATAGCCCAAGTCCTCCCATCAGAAATGGTTCGATCACACCCACCGTTGACAATCGAAACGGGAATAGAGGAGAAGGAAGGAGGATCAGATGAGAGTGGTTTATATATTTTTTTTAACACTATACCAAAGAGGGAACATACACGAAGAAGGCCATAGAGAAATTCAATGGAGCTGAGGTTTTGGTTTGGGTAACTTGAAGCTTCTACTAATTTATGCTTATGGTTATGTCGGTGGATTAAAAAAAATCTGATTCTATCCCTTTTTTCTTTTGGTAATTGTTGATGTGCTTTGACTAAAATTTGACCTCGTCCATAATATATCCTAAACCCTTTAAATTTCAATCAAGCTATAAGCTTCTATTTATCCCTAAACTACAATATATAGTTAAAATATTTATATTGATTAGGTTAGTAAAATTATTTACTTATATCTTTTTGTTTAGGTTATTACACCACCCTTGAAGTGCCTATAAATCAGCGAAGGATTAATCTCTCACCTATCGGGTGGGGATACCTGATCTTTGATTTAAAAAAAAAAGTAAGACTACTAATAGGAGAACCTCGTGATTGAAGATATATGCGTGTTGTCTTATTAGGGGGAGTGGAAGAATTTTTCAAAAGGGACAGCCAATGAATGAATTTTGAAGTTATCATTTTCCAACCAACGAACAAAATCGATGTCAAAAACTAAGATAGATGGAGCGTACATTTTCTTCACTATATGACAATATACTCAAAACCAATTTCCCTATTAAGTATTTGTTTCTTCCTCCTTGATCTCTTAGATATAATATTCATTTGACTTTTTTTTGAGCTGAGAGATTAAAGAAGTTAAATGAGCCACTTAAGTATAAATGTATTTTATATATTATTAGATTATATGTTAGCTAATAAGTCAAATAATAAACTAGTTTAAAGAAAAAAAAATCAAGTAAATCTATTTATAAGTAACTTATTTAGTTTCCTTAAAATTTTTCAAAAAAATCAATTGGGTCATATATTTAGGAACGGAGGGGTTAATCACATATCTGAACACTTTAGATCTCATTTGGGTGGTTTAAATTGGATTGTTTTTAAAATGACTTTTTTGAAGAAATTACAATTAAGATATAATCTTTATTTTTAATTATATACCCATTAACATAAATTTTTTAGAAGTACATGAACTCTTTATATGACCTATTTGGGGAGTTTGTCTTGGTCCTGAATAGAAGACATAATTCTATTTTTTGCCAAATTCTTCCCATATTATCCCTATTAACACTACTTAAATAATAATCAAGTAAGAAATGAGGGAAGGAATAAGGGATGATGATTGGGGTATTTTAGAGAGAAAAAAAACACAACATAAGAACTAACATAACTAACATCCTTAATTTAATCAAATTATTTGAATAGATCATATATTTAGGACTAAAGAAGTATGTGTGTGTGTGTATGGATTCACATCCGTGGGCGCGAGCCGTGAGCGCTCAAATTAATTCCTACGAGGTAGTGGTGTACTGGTCTTTCGATCGCCTGAAAGAGGGGTGAGTGAAACTGGTTCACTTTTAAAAATTTGAACTTAGTCATTTTACTGATATCCGTGAAGTTGTTAAATTATGAGATAAAGTAGTAAATATGTTGTTGTGTTGAGGGCATTAAAAGAAATTAATTGGACTTTGACATAAATATTTGTGGGTGCTGCTTAAAAAAGTAATTAGTGTGCCCTGAGAAAATAATGTAATCAAATTTGGCGCCATGCCCCCAACAGCGATGGTGACAACAAATATATGAGAAAAAAGAATATGCATAAAGAGCCAGAAGAAAAACAATTTTATGAGGGGTGGATACATGGAGACATGATTAGGCAAAGGAGCCAAGCCGACGGCTCAATCCCAACTGCCCCTTAAATTTGGATCATTCCCAAAAGTATTTTTTTGTCTTTCTTTATACTATTAGATTCTATATAAGGACTTTTGGATATCTTATAAAAAAAATGGCCATGTTTTCAATGTTATTATGATTTTTTTAAAGATTCAATACTCTAAAATTGTGTTGTCTTTTTTCATTTAGAATACAGAATTTTGAATAAAGATTTGAAAACATAACTAGATTTTGCTCATAAGATATTAAAATGTGTTACTATTTAAATGTAGAATATAATGATACAATGCAACAACAACAAAAAAATCATCTGGCAAGAGCCCAAAAGTTAAGGGGCAACAGAGGGGAGCAATTGACACCCTTAACTCAAGGCGAAGCTGGAAAGAGGTGAGTTGTATATTATTTGAGCCAAGTAGAAATGTGTGCACTTATAATTAAGAGTACATAAATAGCAATGAATTGAATTGAAAAGGTGGATGGTAAAAGAGATCAGAGGGTTGAATCCATAGCCAAAAAGGTGGAGAGGTTGAAAGGTTTCATGTAAGTGGTAGAGCCCCTCAAGATCTGCTGCACAATGAGTTTGTTAGCCTTTTCAGATGGATGAAATGGATCCCAAAATGCATACAAACTTCTATCAGGGCACAAGTTGGAGAGGGCTGTGCACAATCCCAACCCATTGTATGGACCCTGACCACAACAAGCTATTGTAGAGGTCCTAAAACCAAATGCTGCAGGGTTGGAAACAAAGTCATTGTGCATCCTAGCAGTATTTGCAGCAATGAACACATTCCTTCCTATCTTGTTATTGAGTCCTTGCAGCATGTTCATAAGTTGTGGATTGTATAATGCAGCAGCTCGTTGTAGCTCTGCAGAACAGCCCCCATTGGTGGATCTCTGTGCCAGTTCTGCTGGAACACAACCCAATGGCCCCGTTCCTGTCACTAATACCCTCCTTGCTCCCAAATCGTAAAGCCTCTGACCATGCATCCACATCCAATATTTAAAATTATATATTTTGTTAATAAAAAGGTTAAATTACAGCAAACATTTTGAACTCTGAATCAGTTGCACACAACCTCCATAATATTTGAATGGTTAAATTAAAGACCATGATATTTCATGTTTTTCTTCTCAACTCCGTTGTTGTTAAAGTTAAAGATTCTCGTCATTTTGAAAAAATTACCATTGACATTAAACATATACTTTTTAACTATTTTTAAATACTTATAAAAAAAATTTAAACTATTTTCTTGACCATGTAATTCATAAAAAATGTCTTAAAACATGAACTTAAAATGGATGTAAAATATTTATTTGATCTTGTATTTAATTAAACTAAAAATTAAATATACTTAAAATTATATATCAAAAGAAAAATGTTATTTTTTAAATGACATAGTATATAATAAAAAATTAAAAATTTTGATAGGAAAAAACCGTTAACTTTAAAGGTAATTTCAATGGCAGGGGTCGATAATCAAAACTTAAAATTTTATGGCCTTCAAATTAAATTTTCAAATGTTAAAGATGTTATGTAAAGTTGAGTCAAAGTTCAAAGGGGGTTTCATGTAGTTAAACATTAAAAAAATAGCTCAAGCTCATGATGGATGGCCTGATCATTCAGTTGATCATAGTTACCTGCAGGAGTTTGCGAAACTCCACGATAAGGAACTTGACGTAATTAGGCAGAGAATACTGGCGTGACCTAGCTGAATAAGGCACCAAGTAGTAGTTGTTCACAAAATCATTGCCCCCCACAGTGACTAGCACCAATGCCTGGCTCACTAGCCTTCTCGCTCCTTCTGCTCCAATCAACGCCCTCACTCGTCTTTGGTACTCTTCGAAGTATTCCAATTGTCTATACATCCTTATTATGTTCAGCTGCAAAACTCAACCACCCTTATGTGTTTATATATATGGTCTAAAACATAATGTTCAAATGGAGAAATAAAATAAACAGACACGTACAAATTGAACACCAGTGTCGTTGAGGATGCCAATTCCAGCAGAAGCAAAGTTGGCCCCCACCAGGAGTTTTTGGCCTCTCAACTCGGGGCTCAAGTAAGGCAGAGCTGACTCGGCGCCGAGATGCTGGCCTGGTAATAACATATTAGAAAATTCCCCAAGTTAATTAGGGAAAATTGCTAACAGTTTTAAGTAAGATAAATTAATACAATAAGGTCCTTTGAAATCTCAAAATTACTAATAAATCCCAAGGGACTTGAGGGTAAAAAAATGCAAATGTGAAATTATCTCATTGCTCTAAGTGATAGACAATTAGTAGGAGTGCATTTATTAATTAATTAGTTGCCTTAATTGCAACTACATTTGTTATAAAAGTAATATCACCATACTCAATAACAGCTAAATGAAACTAGTTATTTTAACAACTATCACAACATGCATTATCAATTACCCAATAACAACGAAGGTAATTTGGTTATTTCACAGTTGCATTATATTATGCAAGTTCCATTGGGACCTGTTAGTAATTTTGATATAATAATAGATCTTGCATTATTAATTTGTCTTCTCTAAGATGAGAATGTAATTTTCGTAACAGAAAATTTATTAATAATGATGAAAGAGGAAAGGAAACAAACTGATGAGATCAGGGATGTTGAAGCCATTGGAGAAACGACCAGTAGGCCTACGAGTGGGATAGTCGATTCCATAAGGAGGCGAGTCAGCACGCGCAGAAGTGGCCAAGTAATTGTTATTGCCACTATCAACAAGTGAGTCTCCAAACACAAAGAATGCTCTAGGCCTCGGCCTCGGCCTCCCCCTCACTGTCCCCATCACCAAAACCATCACAACTAATAAACATATCAAATTCACACTTGACCCCTTACTCTCCATTGCCACACTTCTCACTTCTCTCTACCTCTGCTTGCATATGTATTGTACATATCGTTTGGGAGTATGGTCCTTCTTTTTTTATAGGCATCCTCTCTCCACAAATATGGCCCCCTCACTTTTAGGTGCTCTTCACTTTTATTCAATGCAACCATACAATATGATACAAGTGACATCCACTCTTCATTTGGTCACACATGTGATGTGCGTTAATGAGATGGGCAGCTTTAACTTGACACTTTGATATCATCTTCGTGAAACTTAGCTTTCAACCGCATGTCTTTATGAACCCTCTCCCCCAACCGCCCTACACATATGTACAAATAAAATTCCAAAGCTAAGGCAGATAAAAAGAGGTTGTAGCTTAGAAACCTCCTTGACATGCATTGTTATGTGATTCTATTCATATATAACAACCACCCAACAATTTAGCACTAACACGCCTCACTTATTTGTTTCGCTCCTTGGCACCACACTAAAATGTGATCATTATTCTGGAATGCTGTAGGTAAGTTTGCGGTGCCATGCGCCTCCCTATATATAGCTCCTACATTCAATCATAATTCATGTGGTAGTTGTATTCATGTTTTATTGCCTTTTTCAATATTCATCTATGTAATCTCTTGTTCTTCTTTATCTGCTATTAATTATCAATAAAATATCATAGTCATTTAATTTATGCAAACCAGTTTTTTTCAAAAACCGGATGGGTGACAGTGAAGGTCCAGCTATGGCGACGAAGAAGGAGGATGACGGGAAGGAGGAAAAAACCAGTCTACCTATATTTCCCTTATAACAAAGAGATAAAGAAAAATTGATGGCAAAATGAAAAGATTAAACTTGAACCATTTTGATAGCCATGGCCTTCGAAAATATATGTGCAGGCTGGTTTAGATATAAATGAGAAAGAAAATGAAAATAGAAGTAAACGAAACGAGAATGAGAAATAGAAAGAAGATAAAAAAAAATGAGAGTTTCAGCGTCACACCATTCCTTCAGTCATTCTTTACTCTCGCATGTTTCCTTCTTTCAATGTGAATAAATTTAATTTTCTAGGCCCCCCTGTCACATACAACAACCAATGCCGTTGACACTTTTTAACTTCCTTAACAAATTGCCATCTTTTAATATATAAGAAAAATATTGAAAATGAATGACAAATATTTTCTTAATTACAAAATCTCCTATATGATATTTTAACTAGTTGAATAATGACATTTACCAACTGAGTAAAGATATTAACATCTGTAAATCATTTATATGAGATTTTGAAATTTATAAGGCATTTTTATGTTATTGTCCCTAAAATATTTAGGTGACCAATGAACTGTCTTCGAAAAGACGTTTCTTATCATTTCTTATTTTTTATTTTTTTATTCTTTAAATTTTTAGTTTTATTATCCATTTGAATTTTTATCTAAAATAATTACTATAAAATCAAGCATATGTTTCTTTTTTTTTCTAGGGTTAAAGGTCATATTTGCCCCTAAAATGTGTAAGGTGTATCATATATGCCCCTAAAGTATTTTTGAGTCCAAATGTGTCCTGAAATTATGAAAATTGATCAATTTCACCCTTTAACGTTAAAAAATTCACGTTGACCGTTAAATAGTGAACATTGACCGTTTAACGGTTAAAGGGCGAAATTGATCCATTTTCGTACTTCTATGGCACATTTAGACCTAAAAATATTTCAAGAGCAGATATGATACACCTTACACACTTCATAGACAAATGTGATCTTTAACCCTTTTTTCTAATTTATAATATCACCAACTCGATCGTCCTTCCAACTGATCCAATTACACGAGCCATAACCCGTTGGTTTTTCCGCTTTCAAAACATTGGTTGTTATTGTAAACAACCATCTTTTCGTGAATCGAAGGGTTGTATCTGAATATCAGGTTTAAGAATAAGAACATCATTTAAAGTTTAATTTAAATTGTTCTCAATGGCTCAACTTGACTGAAAATATGGTGTTGAGTCTAACACCGACAATCTAAGTTTT
The DNA here is from genome assembly GCA_037074515.1 of Mimosa bimucronata. NCBI lineage: Eukaryota > Viridiplantae > Streptophyta > Magnoliopsida > Fabales > Fabaceae > Mimosa > Mimosa bimucronata. The sequence goes on along the minus strand of CM073438.1, from coordinate 28,545,961 downwards.
TTAGGCTGCTAGTGGGGCATTTTGTTTGAACTTTTAACTTCTCATGAGTTAAACTTGGCAGTTACAATCCAGATTAACTTTAACATTATTCCAATTTTATAAGAGCAGCTATGAGAATTAAAAATCAATCAGTTTGCAGGGGTATATTCTAAGGCCAAATTTATAGTCAGATCAACTTTAATAGCGCCTGATTAATAAGTTCATAAACTTGGCCGTTAGCAATTTTATTGTTTATTGGTCAAAATGCAGTCACACTTTATAAGACAATAGAAAATATAGTTAAATGTACATGTTCTCTTTTGAAAAACAAGAAAAAAAAAAACAAGGATTTTAGCGTGCAACAGAAATCTTCTAGCGAGTAATATTGATTTCTTCATGTTCTTTTGATTTTATTTCTATTGTAAAGTATGTTAAGAATTGGATGACATAACATATTTTATGACTTCTTAGTCAACCTAGCTGTGGCAAGATCTGTCACATCATTTTCATAAGCTTGTCCTTTATCATATAATTGTGACTATTCAACTTCTAGGAGATTGAAGGTATGATGTCCATCTCTATTAATGCAGTAGAGATCTTTCTTTTTTTTTTTTTTTTGCATTGTTTCCCATTTTGATGTTCTAGTGATATAGTGGTGTACAGCCTTGAATAGGAAGCAAAGGTTTGCATTGGGAGACCTTTGAGAAGACGGTGTGGGGCCATATTTTGAATTTCTATAAACTTTCTAAAGAAAGGTTTGTGCCTTTTTTTAGTTTGGATTTTTTGATGATGGGTTGGTGTCATTTTTAATATGAAATAATTGTCTGAATTTTCATAATATCTTGCAATCACTTTGTATTTGATCTATGGCTAAAGTTCTATAACACTTTGCGATTTGAAATCAAATTATATGATTGGAATGAGAATTTGATGGGTTTAATTTTTCTTTCATTGCCAACACATTTAGCTGCATTAAATTGGCAAACATGGATCGACATGCATGCTTTAATTGCAGTTATGTACATAATTCCTTTTACTTTTTCCCTTGCAAAAAAATGTCAAAGCGTCACAAGAAAGGTACCAAAAGCCCATTGAGGCCAAGAGAAGTGATATTTATGCTTTGCTTCCTTTTTCCTTATTAAGACACATACTCTGTATCTTGCTAATATTAGATCATACGTACTTTTAAATTGAAATTCTGTATTGGTTGTCATAAATACTGTATCGGTTGTATATTATACTAGGGTCCAAATATGTGGTTAATATTTTACCTTTTAAAAAAAATATGACTTACGGTATTTTTTTTTTTTGTCCAACAGATTCCGTAGACTTATTGCGTCTGTTTCTACTCTTCTGGTCCTCATTATAAGGCACCAACTAATAAGTTCATTTAATCCTTTTTATAAGACACTTGTTAGTTTCCAATAAGTGCATTAAATATATTTTTTCATCCATGTCCTTATTTGATAAGGATAGTGGGAGAGAGTAGTAATTAATGTGATATTTGAATTTAATATAGTTAATATGAGTAATATTGTAAATCACTTGAATTTTAAGATAAATTTAATGTTTTTAACCAATTTTATTGGTATGTAAGATTTGTTAGTTGGTGTCTTATAATAAAGACCAAAGGAGTATATAACAGACACAATAAATTCTATTTTTTCGCTTCTCTATTTTCTGCTTCTCTACTTTCCAGTAGTGAAATCTTTTTAACGAACGCCTAATTAAAGGGGGGTATTTTGCACCTGTGATAGCTTTGAAAAATTAACTTATTAGCATTAAAATATGTGATGGGACACACACCTAGACCGTTGTTTCAAGACATCAAGATTATGTCTTTCAGGCCCCCCCCCCCCCCCCCCACAAAAAAAAAACATTAATTAATTATATATTGGATTAATCACCGCGTACCCATATCTCAATCCGTTCTGATCATCTAAGATGACCTTGAGCAGCTTGTTTATTTTTGTTTTTTGTTATACGTGGTCAATTATACAACTAAATTCTAGTCTATAGTCTATAAAGGTCATGGGGGTGCGTTTGTGTGCAGCACCAACAATTATGGACCGCCTATTTAGGAACATGTCTAAGAACCTGTCATGGGGACCTCTAGGACGTGTGGTTTTAATGTTGCTTTAAAGGGGTTTAAAGGTTAAAACCAACTTTTGGATGGGTTCCCAATTGCAAGTTCACTTTGCTTGTTAGCACAAAAAAATTGATTTCATGTACTACTTGTTGTCATTATTATATAACCCAAAGTTTGAATTACTTCCTATCATTATTATAAGAACCCAAAATTTGAATTGTTTTCATCTTGTATGAGTATTCACTAAGTTCTATATGAGCATTTAATGTATTTTTACCATTTTTGCCCCTAATTAGTTTTATTCCCTCTCTTATCTTTTTCTGATATTACATTCACTCTCATACTTCATATCATTTCTACTCTACTTCTCTCTCTGACTATCCCCTTTCATGAATAATGGCATGATTAAAAAATGTTTATTTCTTACATATTTATTGCTTTTAACTGTTTTTCTTAAACCACGTAATTTAATTTTTGAGCTCTTATAATAAGGATCGGAGGTAGTATATATTGAAAAATAATTGGAATAGCGTGTGACAAGTTTTAATTAAATTTGATAATTGAGGAACATGTCAATAGTTGGAAGTGAACATTGATATATACTCTATCCGTATCACATTATAAGAAATAGTCAACTAAATCATACAAATTAACAAATCTTAGTAGCTAAGTCATTCATTACAGTTAAAATAACGTAATTTGCTGATTTTCATTTTACCCTTATCTCATTTATTATATACTCTATCTACCCTCTCTTCGCATTTAAAACTCTCCAAGGGTAAAAATAAAAACTAAACATTATTTATTGTCTTATGTTGACTTTTTCATGTTACTTCTTATAATATAGATATAAAAATTTTCATATTACTTCTTATCACGTACACGGATGGGGTATATGTTAGTGATAGCACAGTATATAGTGGTCCAGATGACGAATGTCGTTTCTTAAGAGAATGGTTAGAATCATATTCTCATACGGCGTGCATGTATACTTTCAGGCACTGGGGCTGAGGTATTTCAAAAGAAGATAAATATCGTTCCTAGCTCGCTGTTCGTATAAACTGGGGAAGAAGGTGGCACATGCGCTTGTTGCGTTGAAGTAAAGTCACTATAAACAGTTAAGTAAGACTGAGGAGATTGGAACACTTTATTATAATATACTTCTTTTGATTATAAAATTAAGTTGATTTTTTTTTAGGTTAAGAAAACATATTAAACAACTAAATTGTAAAATATTATACATGTAATTAGATTTCAGGTTAGTTTATAAGTAAAATAAATTAGTTTTGGGCAAAGAAGATAAATATAAACAATTTAAAATTCCTTATTTTGCATCCTCAATTTCTCCAAAAAAGTCAACTTGATCTTATAATTAGGATCGGAGAGAGTATTAACTGCCAATTCTTATATATCAAGAAAGGTAGTTGTTGAGTCATTAAATTTATCATAAATTAATATTTTTTTCAATTTCACTCCTCATAAAATAATACAATTCAACTTTTCAATCTTGAACTTTCACCAATAACAATGATAAAGTGAAAAAAACAACAAATACGGCGGCAGTCGGTGCCTTATATTTGGGACACATTATTTTTCTAGTCGGTACCTTATAATAAGGACCAAAAGCAGTGTATGTAGGGTACATATAAAGAAAGTAATTAAAGTGAAGACATATCAATATATATAAGAGGAAAGATTAGCTAAGGGAGCTATCCAAGGCAAGGGCAGTGCTGAGATTCATGGGGTACATATACTTGGTGGTGCCCCTCATGATTTGTTGCACGATCAAGCCGTTGGCCCTTTGAGAGGGGTGGAAGGGATCCCAAAAGGCGTACACATCCCTGTTGGGGCACAGATTGGATGCCGGCGTGCACAAGCCAATCCCGTTGTATGGACCCTGCCCGCAGCACGCCACTTTCGATGTTACAAATCCTGCAACCAATTATTAATCAAATTACCATCAATATCATTCGATCAAATTGTTGTTATTATAAAGCATCAATCAAATATTTTCTGTCATAAATATAAGTCATAAAATGATGCATTAGTTGGTACGTTATAATAAAGATTAGAATGAGTGTATATATATATATGGACAAACAATAAAGATTAGAAGGAGTGTATATATATTCTGGACAAACACCCTATATTTAATATCCATGGATTTGATTTTCCCTCTTTTTCTACCCACTCCCCTCCCCTCCTTTCTTTCCTTTCAGTCATCTAATAATTAAATAATTACTTACTAGTGATATTATGCAAGAACTCTCATTGCTTCTCTTTCATTCATTAATTTTCTCAACTTCCCCCTCCTCTATGTTCTTCATCAAGCTGGCTCTTAGCTACTCTATTTATATTTATCTAGATGCTACCTACATATACACACCTACCTATCATTTTCGAACTTTATCCACCATATATATATATATGACCATGCTCTTGTTCCTCAACCCTACCACTTTATGAACCATTTTTCTTACTCATAAAAAAGATGAGTATAGAGAACCAATTAAGTATATCTAAATCATCAATATCTCATTTGGACATCATAATTTTGATTTTATATACTTTATATATTTTATTAAAATAGTACTTTTAATAAAATAAAATGTAAAATGTTAAGATGAGACCTACACAGCCTAGACATGTTTAGCTCTCCCTACTTATATATTTTATGAGTAAGGAAACCGTTCTCTCACTTTATGTCACACGTCATGAATAGATATATTAATTCCTAAGCCATTATTAACGAAGAGAGTGGGATTGATGAGTAACATTATATTACCGTAGGCTGTGGGATTACTGACGAAGTCACTGCTCATTTGCTGGGTGTTAGCACCAATGAAGACATTGGAACCAACTTCACCGTTGAGTTGGGAAATCATCTGAACAAGCTGCGGGTTGAAGAGTGAGGCCGCCCTTTGCAGCTCCGGGGAGCATTGGCCGTTCCGGCCTCGTAACGCCAATTCAGCCGGAACACACCCCAACGGTCCTGTCCCTGTCACCAACACCCTCCTTGCTCCCAGATCATACAGCTTCTGCACATTCCCACATTCCAATTTTACTCTTCTTCATTCACCCATTCACTCATTTTTTATTTGTATATGTCCATGTGTCAATAAAAATAATAGGTTTAAGGTACAAATTCGTCTTGCAAGATTTCACTTATATCATGAGCAATCTTGTCCTCCCGAAGGTTTTTTTTTCTTTCAAAATTGCTCCTAAAATTTAAAAATGTAACAATATCGTCCTATTCCGTTATAAAAATAACTATGACCATTATTTTAATTGTAAAGGGAAAAATTGCTTCTTTTTTATACTTCTAGAACAACATTGGATCCTAAAATACTTTCAGACAACATTACTACACACTGACAATTTCCGGGGAAAACAGAGCATTAACCGAAAACAATATGTATACTTTTTCTTTTTTTTTAAAGAAATGCAATGATCATATATATATATAGATATATCTATGTAAGGAGGGAAACTAACGCGGAGGATTTTCTTGTATTCGGAGATTAAATATTTGACATAGTCGGGGAGAGCGAATTGGCGAGATCTGGCGGAGAAAGGAACCAAGTAGTAGTTGTTGACAAAGTCATTGCCTCCTAAAGTGATAAGGATCAGTGCTCCATTCACCAAACGTTTTGCTTCCTGCTGCCCAACTAGGGCACTCACCCTCTGCTGGTACTCTTGGAAATACTCTAGCTGTCTGAATATCCTTATTATGTTCACCTGCCCCCCACACAAGCCCCAAATTCATCATTAAGTGCCATAACACATGCACGCATGCTAACTGTTAGGGGTGAGCGTTCAGTTATTTGATTCGATTTCAAGTAAAAACTGAATTAATCAAGAACTAAATAATGATAATTTTTAAAACTAAACTGAAACTGAATTAACAGAATTTGAAGTTTAATATTTTTTTTATAGAACATACTATAGTACTATCTATAAAATATTAAGACTATTTAGAGTTTAATATTATCTATAAAACATGTTATAGTATATGTATATATATTATATCTATAAAAAGTGTATATATATATACAATAATCTAATGTATATTATAAAATCCCCAATAAAGGAGTAGATATCTATTAAACATAAAGATTTAATATATTTTTTGTTTTTTAATTTTAACTGAATTAATTTTTTAGGAGTCAACCCAAAAAATCAGACTGAGTTTGGTTCGGTTTTTTGTTTCAATTTATTTGCTCACACCTACTTCCTGCCAATGAAATGTATACATATTTATTCACTCACAAACTGTATTCCAGTGTCGTTCAGAATGCCGATTCCAGCAGAAGCAAAGTTAGCACCCACAAGCAATCGTCGTCCAGTGAGCTCTGGGGCTAAATATGGCAACGTGGATTCCGCTCCAAGTTCCTGACCTGCAATGACAAATCAAACACATACAAAGGCATAAATAACACCTAATAATAATACATAGAAGGCAGCAATGATATGATAATGGTGTTGAATCTAGCAATGATATAACCCAAAATAACGTAACTGATAAAGTCAGGAATGTTGTAGCCGTTGGAGAAACGACCAGTGGGTCTACGAGTGGGATAGTCAATGCCATAAGGAGGAGCATCAGCTCTAGCCGTGGTGGCCAAATAGTTGTTGTTCCCATTGTCCACCAATGAGTCTCCAAACACAAAAAAAGCTCGTGCTGCTTCTACACCTTTCATCCCACTTGCCACAACCATCACCACCACTACACTCCACCACATTGAACTGCCCCTCCACATTTGCATAGTATTATTATTATGATAGTAAAAGCTAAAGTTGTAAAATGAGCAGATGATCAACTTTGCTTTGATGCCTCACCACCCATAGCACCAGCCCTTTTATACATCGTTTCCATAAGTGCCAATGGCCCACGTTGCACTCAACAAATTATTACGGAGGTGGTTGCATGTATAATGCATTGGCTGAAATTAAGGCCCCTCACGTCTTACCTCGTCACTTCGCTACCACTTCTTCAACAACGCATCATTCAATTATTGGTTCATTCTTGTTGCAATTTCTTTCCCCATATCTATCTGAACTATTATGAATAATGTTAATTGCTAGGGTGGAATTCCATTCTTGCAATTTCTTTCCTCTTCCATCTGTACTAATTTTATGAACAAAATGCCAACGTGGAGTAATGTTCAACACAGGCAGGGTGGCGTTTTGTTTCGCACTTCTGTGTATATATCTGAATGCACGTACGTTTTTAACTCTTTATGAACGAAGTATTTATATTTCCCTCCATGTCCATTTTGCCTAAAGAGTTTTTACAGGTACATCTCTGACTCCAAGTTTGAAGATCCGGAAACATGCATCCATGTACCACATTATTTTTTCTCGGCAATAAAAAAAAAACTATCACATATTTCATTAAATAATGTAGAGACCTTTTTTGCAATTATTTGTAGCGGTAGTTGATATGAAGTTAATTAGTTCAAATGAAAACCCCGCCAAAAAAAATTTTCTTTTTATGGTGGAAATGGATTATGTCGGCTCCCGCATCTTTAATTTCCTGTCCAGGAGATACGAAAAAATATCTTTTATGCATGCATGTAGGACGTACGTGTGACGTGTGCATGATTTTCCTGACAAAGCCGATCTAGTTTGTAGCGCTCCGTAAGTCCCTTTTTATTAAAAAATTTGGTTTTTATTATAAGTTCAATTTTGGAGTAATTAATGTAAATATTACAATTTTAACTTTATTAATAAATCTAGAGAGAGAATGAAGAGATGAAACACAATGTATAACATACTATTTAAACACACATTCATAAATAAGGGTAAAATTATAAAGCTTATTAATTTAGGTCATCTTTAATAACTTAACTATCTTTTCTCACTTTATGAGAATTATTTACTATGAACTTATGAAAACATCCTGAGTGGTATGGTGTATATTGAAGCTGTAAAATTGTACACTGTCACTATAATTATAAAACAGCGTTTAGATTTCATATTTTATGTCTCTTGTTAATTAACCTATGGATTAATATTAGTCGCCGGATCAAGGGTTGTTTAACTTTGAATGAGAATCTGATACAATCGAGATCGGAAATCATTAATTAATTATTACTAAGCTGAATATTTCACGGCCTTGATATTCAGAACTGGATTTTTCACATAACTAGTTCCCTACTAAGCACATGAACTTAGCAAGGGGAACTAATCATATCTAAACTCTCAAAATCTAATATGAACGATGTAGATTTGATTATTTTTAAGAGGGTTTTTTTGGGGTACAAGATTAGTTTTTGAAAAAATATAAATTAATATATTATATTTATTTTGTATTCTGTACCCATTAAAATAAGGGATAATTAATTATAGGTCCCTGTAAGTAACTTAATTAAGATGAGGTCCCACAAAATCACCTAATTAACCTTAGGTCCTACAAAGTTGTTATCGCCTCCTCATTAAGTTGTCTCAGTAGCTCAAAAGTTGTTACTGAATAAAGGTTTAAAAGTTGTGATCTTCATGCCCTAAATTGTTATCGTCTAGCCAAAAGTTGTAATCCTTAGGCCAAACGGTTGTTATCCTGGTCAAAAGTTGTTGCTGATCCGTAAGTCAGTAACAACTTTTGACATATAACAACTATTTGACATGCCGATAACAACTTAATGAACATGCGATAACAACTTCCTGGCAGAAACCTCAAATTAATTACGTGATTTCTTAGGACCTCATCTTAATTAAGTTCTTTACATATGGCCTATAATTAATTACCTCTTAAAATAATCTTTTAAAAAAATTATAAAGTTTTGGAAAATCAAATATGCATCATATAAATCTGATTCGATGGATCTGATTAACTCTGCCTACTTAACTAGTGCTTATTACTGAATAGGGAAGCTGTTTTGATTTTTCACGGCCTCATGTATCACCGACCTAGAATTAATTGGGGCATGTGACAATCGCGTAATTATTAATGCGAGCTGACCCAGCTAGTTAATGTTTAATGGAGGCCATTGATCTCGATGTTATATCTTTTTTCTTTGCCGGTATCTTTATCATTTGTACCATCTTTTATCTTTTATTTATATAAGAAAAATATCTTAGATGACCAACAAACTGCCTTCAAAGATATTTCTTATCTATTCTAATTTTCCGTTTTATTATTCTTTAAATTTTTAGTCTTATAATTCATGTGTTTTTATCTAAACTAATTAGTATAAAATCAAGCATAGGTACCTCTTTTTTTTCTTCTAGTTTTTACTATTTTGGAAGTTATTTAAGCTTATTTTTAAATCGATTCCTAGCTTCATATATTTTATTCGTATACATATATTATTACATAAATATATAATATTATTTTTTACCTAGTTTATTATATCACCGTTCGGACTGGATGAACCACGAGCTGTTGATTTTTCCAATTCAAAATCTGGCCTATCTTTTAAAATATTGATTGATCTTATACATATTTACACAAGTTTATTACGTTGAGGTTGACTGGTCAAGTGTTTTAGAAATAATTTTACGGATATAGGTATAGATGCAATCAAAAGCAGCCAATACAATAAGGATATGTATATTTTAAAAAAACACTTTTGAATTTAATAGTTAAGACTTCTGTCTTCAGGTAAATGAAAAAGACTTCTATCTCGATATATAACAAAGTCTAATTTATAAATGTACGACACAGATATAATTCACTAATATAGTCTAATTAATAAATGTGCAATGCATATATTAACCATGCAATGCCAATAAGATAAGCGATTTGTAATGGGTAATGGCACGTTCATTGTCATACTAGCACTAGGTAACCAGTTTCCCTGCTCAAAAAAGATGACTAGGGAGACTTGAACTGATCTAGATGGTTTATATTCAATTCTAAAAAATATGTTAATGGATCCATAATATAAAATCAAATATAAATCATTCATATGAGATTTAAACTGTTTAAATATGTTTTTACTCTCTACTCATCTTTTTTATGAGAAGGAAAAATGGTTTCTTTTAGTAATCAAGGTGGAAGAGGAGCAAACAATATAATTTCTTTCGTACATATATATGTTCAGTGGCTCTCCAACGTAGTAACTCGCTTGTCCAGTGAATTCTCTTCTATATATTAGTGTTTTTTGTCCCCTTCTTTTCCATGCTAAACAACAAAATAGAACTGCAGCAGTTTCCAATTATCCCCGGTATGGAGGAGGGGTACCTTGTATTTAAAGTTTAAATTATCTCCCGATTTCTCTGGATTGCCAGAAGATATATACTAGTATAATTTGTAATTGGTTCCTCTACTTATAAAAAAGTTTTGGGAGAGATAAACACATCTATATCTCATCTATATCTCATCAAGACGGTTTAAATTTGATTTTTTAAAAAAATATAAAAAATTTTGATGATTATAGAATTAAAATCTAATGTAGACCATCCTGATAAGATTTAAATCATACTGTAAATACATTTAATTCTCCATACTCATATATTTGATGTGTTGGGAAATCAAAACTGTATATAATTTTGAATTTTTCACTTTTTAATAATTGAAGTACAGAGATTGTGCACAGTAAAATAGATCAAGAGTGGAGGAGGTTGGGCTCTAAGTTCTTGAAAGAGGAGAGTGATGAAAAAACGAAAAGAAAAATAGGAATAAAACATGGATGGGGCCATTGTGTATGGTAATATAATAGTGGAATAGTAGGTCAAGGAAAAGTAAAACAGCTGTATAGATTTAATAACGCCAACCACTCCACACCTATTTCATTGACATAATATAAATAATTTGGCAGGAGAAATGGTTGAACTAACCCACAAAGTGCTGGTTTGATGTTTGTTTCCCCTCTTTTCTAAAACTTACTTGTGAGGCTATTCAATTCCCGACCCGACAAGTTTGCAAGTTACATGAGCTCAAAATCACCCTCTCAAGTCCAGTCAAGAAATTAAAAGTCTGGCAAAAAAAAAAAAGAAACATGAAGGAAAAAAAAATTAATACAGATTAAAAATTAATAAAAAAGACAAGAAGAGGGCCTCAGCATATTGCTATATACCATTCCAATTCTTTTTATAAGTCCATTTTGTGGAAATTGTTTTTGTCCTTATTACACCTTTTTTTTATAAATGTAGAGAGAAGGAAGATATGAAACACAATGTATATAGAATACTCCCTCCAGTCCATAATACAAAAAGTAACATTAAAATTTTTTCAGTTCACATTACAAGAGGTAAATGTAAAAGTCATAATAATAAATTGATTTCTATTTTTACCCTAGCATATTAAATATAAAGAGGAGAGAGAGTGTGAGTGTACATTAAATGATCTAAGGGTAAAATTGAAAAAATATATTATTTTACCTATAATAAATTACTCCATTATATTTCTTTAGTTTGTGTAAAATAATTGACTACAATAATGTAGACTAGAGGAAGTATTGTTTAAACACACATCTATAAATGATGGTAAAATTGGAAAAATCTTATTGATTTATGTAATCTTTAATGGGTTAACTACATTTCTTTTGGTATGTGTGAATTAGGCAATACAGACTTATCACAAAAACTAGAGTGGTATATATAGTTTACTACAAAACTTATCTAGTTTTATTTAGAAGTTACTTTCAACATATTTCACATAGACCAAGGAAAACAGTCTTATTTAGAAGTCACTTCCAACATATTTTACATAGATAAAAAAAACCTTAAACCTCATTAACTCTATCTCAAAATTTAGAAACTTTTTAACTTTACTTCTATTTAATGTCCACTACATCACATAAGAAGAAACTCAACATATGATAATTGAAGGGTGAAATAGTACATGTGCCCTATAAATAGAATCAAATAGAACATTCACTCTCTGCCTCACAAGTAGGACCATAGCATTATGATAAATGAAGGTTAAATTGTTGATGAGAGAGGGAGAAATTAATAGAGTAACTTCTGTTCCTTATTATAAGTCCTCTTTATAAAAAAAATCTTGTTTCTTATTATAACTCCACTTTGGGAGCAATAAATACGAGTTTCACAAGTTTGCCCTTATTGAACATGAGAGAGAATGTTGATAAATACATAAAGAGAATGTATAAATTATTCTTCTAATAATCACTCTTTACATAAGGGTAAAATTAGAAAGATTTGTCAATTTTGTATATATTCAATGGCATAAGCATTCGTCATTAGTATGTGAGAAATACTTAAAACAAACTTATAATAAATATCTTAGTGGTAGTGTTGATATTGGGGCGGCTTGGCTTGATTGATGAGCGGGAGGGGTTTTATTGTTATGAAAGCTAAGGGTTTAATGGTAAGAGGATGAGCAGATGAGCAACGCATTTGGAGGCCGAGTTAATGCAACAATATTTGAGAGAATTAATGAATGAACTGGGGCGCCTCCTAAATCTGGTTCGCTCTTTAATGCAAAACCCACGGACTTGGACAATTGATACATCATCTTCCTCCAGCTTCAATGCCTAGCTATAATATCCTCTCATGCTACAATTGGATCACTACTATATAGTATGATCAGTATCTCTTTTAATTTATACATGTAAATTCTATGCGTGATTATATTTAGTTGTTTTGGTCTCTCATATTCTTTTTGTGTATTTCTAGCTAATTTGAAGCACTGCATTCATTGGATGACTCCTCTCGGCAAAGTCACTGCTTTACTTGACACACAGGTTGTTTCAATCTATATATTACACGGGATGCTTGAATTAGTTAAAACTTAAATATACAGGAAATATATTTTTTTTTCAAAAATGTCCTTATTTATGAATAAGAGAAAGAGTAGTGGTGAAAAAATAGGAAAGAGCTGAGGATGTATGGAAGAAATTATTGAATGGCCAAACTGGGTAAAAATAAATTTATTACTTAAGCAAAGTCAAATAAGACCTTATAAAAAGAGACAAACCAATTAAAACAAAAAAAGACATTATAATTAGGGATGGAGGGAGTACTCTGGCTATCCATATTAATAAGGTCCTAATAACCGAATTGTGGTTTCCCCGTAAAAAAAATAGTAAAAATTAGTTATAAGTAATAAATATGTAAGAAATATACTCTTTTTTTAAGTGTCCTCATATATGAATAGGGGGAGCGGGGAGGGGGGAGAGGGAGAGAGAATGTGTGTGTGCTGAAAATATGTAACATATATAAAATCAAATATGACCTTATAAAATGAATAAATTAATAAAAAAAGGACATTATAATTAGGAACGGAAAGGGTACTCCAAGGGTCCCTATATATAAGGTCCTAATAACCGAATCAATGTTTCCTTATATAAAAAAATTGAAATTTGTGATAAGTAATAAATGTGTAAGAAATATACTCTTTTTAAAAAAGTGTCCTTATTTATGAATTGGTATGAGAGAGAGTAATAACAATAAAAGTGATTAAAGCAAATGTAATATATGAAGAAAATTGAACGTGAAATGAAAAAAAAAATGCATTAATAAAAACTTATTAAAAATGGACAAGCCAATCTAAAATTGTATGAACTTATATATAAGAACAGACGAAATATCAATTTTAATTTCCACACACAGTAGACTGATTGTCCTGGTTATTTAATCGACTATCGAAATTGATGATTCACGGCATGCAACAGCGAATTCATTGGCATCCTAGCACAAAACAACTTATAGGAAATTATGTGTGCATATACATAATTCCCGATTTCCCATGCATGGTTGGTCTAATAAAGGGTTTCAGTACTACAACCTATAGAGCGATTGTTGTGTGGAGTACATTATTGAGTTTGCGTGTGTGTGGGCTAAGGGTGACGAGAGACAAGAAAGAAACTAAAGGGGTCGAACTTGTACAGCGATAGTTAAGGACCCAATAGTTTCAAGTCCGATACAAATGTATATGAACAACGACGGCGGCCGCTTCAATTTTCCTTGGTAGATTGTATATTGGCATGCATCCCCAAACCACCTATGTTTTATCCTGTACTGTGGAGCATGCATGATCTCTTTTTACCCCTCTCACACTATGGTCTATCGAGCCTATGTGAATGTTAATTACATTAATCATCACCCTTCAATAAATGCTTTTCCAACTCTCTCCAAAGGTCATGATGGGCACTCTAGTACCATGTAAAGAGCACAAGTCTTTGGAAAAAGAACAATTAAAAAGCTAACGGTTGAAATTGGGGAACTTAATGACCTTATAAAATTCCTCTTTCAAAGAAGTCTCCCCGATGTGGGACTCATGACAATACACCCAATTAAAAGTCGAAGCACCAATATGGCTCCGCACTATGGGACTTCACTCTTTGTTTTACTCAACTTTTTGTTAGTCAGCACCGGTAGGTAACCCCCCTCTGGTTGGTTATCTCTTAGTGAAAATACCATTGTAACGAGTATAAGTCCTTAAAAGAATCACACACTAAAAGCTAGTTGTTACAGTTGGAGAACCCAAGACTTTAATTTATAAGGTTTCTCTTTTAAGGAAGCGTCTCCTTCGTGGGACTTGTGACACACCAATATTCTACAAGTTGCATTCTTCTTATTAATGTGTGCAAAATCAAACAAAAAAAAAAAGTAGTCTCTCCATTTAGTTGTGCTTAGAGGTTAATTTTAAATATGACCTACCTACATTTCATCCCATGCATCTTCATTGCCTTGGCCATATTTTAAGATTTGGTCCTTCTAGGGACTTCACTCTCATAGTTGATGAACACATATGTTACTAACTTGCTCTGCTTAGCAACTCCTGGAGTTTGTAACTTGGCCCCTTTGGATCCAAAACTTCACCTCAAGTGAGAAGAGGAAAATCATACACACAAAGCATGCATTATCTATAGAATAAAAGGAATGCAAACAGATAATTTAATTATATGTAAAATTTGACAAAAGAACTGAAATAACACTACTTATAAATACGTTGGAATTTCTACACAAGGTTTAACCAGCCTTTGACAGGTTATTTGAAAGTAATTACTGATGGACAAAATTAAATTATTAATTCAGCGTTCCATATTCTCTATGAAATCATAAAAATTAGCATATGACGATTCATTTCCAATAAATTCTAAAAAGACACAGGTTAAATGTTTTTTATACGATCACTTGACGAGGTCAAGCATATTTTACATTAGCCAAAGCTGGACTTGAGTTCCTAACTGTGGTCAACGTTCGTCAATTATCATTCATTTATATAATATAAATAATATATTTTGAAGTTTTTTCGAAAATATATACAATAATAATATGTTGGCTCAAATCTTTCACTAATATAGATGATAACACATCAAGTGCAACGATTCAATAATCATTCATGGGAGAATCCCTCTAAACCCTTGTGAAAATTTCTAAATCCAAGTTAGGGCCTGTTTGGTTGCTTAAAAAGTTGGTTCGGAAACGGAAAATAAGGACTTTCCCTCCTCCAAATCGTGTTTGAAGCACATAATGTTCCAATTTTCCCTTTCCTGCGTGCTCCCAATTTCCATTAAAGGACTGAAACAAGCTTCCCATCAAAAATGGTGGGAAGGCAATTTCCGGCGTTGGAGGGAAAACGAAATATAATGTACCAAAATGCCCTTTTCATCTTAAATAAAAAAACACACGACTTCGAGCTGTGGGTGAACACAAGAGCATTCAGACAGTAGAAGGAGATGCAAGCTGAGGTGTGAGCTTGTTGCTGAGCTGAAGGGAAGTTCATCGGAGATGGGGGTTGAGGTGGCGTGTGAAGTGAAGACATTACGAACGTGAGCTGAAGTGCGAGAGAGTCGTAGGTTTGAGTAGAACAACCCAGTAGCTGAGATAGCTAATCTAGTGTCGATTGAGGGTAGGTAGTTTATAGAGATAACGAAATTGTATTTTTCATTTCTGGGTAAGTGTGATTTTCATAATGACAGGGCATCCATAATTTTTCAGTGAATCGAAAATGCAATACATGATAGTAGACTGACAAATCCCAAGATTTTCACACATTTCATATCATTTTGGAGGTCTTTAATCAAGTTATTTGGGCATTATTGCATGTCTTGTGAAGAAATTAGGTTCTAGAGTAATTACATGCACTTAGTAGTAAAAAGGGCATTTTTTAAATTTTTTGTGATTACTCTTGATTTGAATGTTTATTGGGAGCTATTCATATTTATTGATGTTATTTTATATAGAAGATGAAAATTCAAGAAAAAAGTCAAAATAAAAGTTTATAGACAAATTGTAAAAATTACAGAAAATGACCCAGAACTTTTTAAAAATTACAGAAAAGTCCCTCTTGGCCTTGGGACCCCATAGCGAGGGCTCGCTGTGGGAGCCCACGGCGAGGCCCCGCGACAGAAACTCTAAAAATGCAATTTTTGCTGGTTTTTTTACCCCGGATCCGACCCAAATCAACTTTAATCGAATTACCACTTGTTCTAGACTTAAAATGGTTGAACCCTAGCCATTTCTAACATCTTCCTCCACTCCATTTCCATTACCACTCTCTTCCTCTTCCATTTTCTCCATTCAAACCTCTATTTCTTCTATTTTCTTCCACTTCTTCCATCTAACTTTCATTTCTTTCACTCTTTTCCATATCCAACCTATATGGCCGAAATTTCTCCTCCATTAGGGCTGTTATTGATTCCATGGGAGGCTAGGGTTTCCGACTCTTGAAGATGGGTGAAGATGCATGAATTACAAGCTTTAAAGGGGAGTTTTCTATGTTTCCTCCTTTGTTCTAGCTATGGGTTTTTCAATTCCTAGGTTTAGGATTTGTAATTTGTAGTTGGATTCATTTGATTATATTTGTAATCAATGTTGGATGCTACTTTGTGTTTTGGATTTGTGATGATGTGAAAAATCTATGATTTGTAATGCTTTTATACGCCTAATTTGAGGAAATTAACATGATTAAGATGCGATATTGGTCCAATAATGCTTAACACAGAACTTAGACTCTTAAGTGAAATTAGTGTTAGATTAGGGTTAATTGGCCATAATTGTAGATTAATTTGTATGAATTGGTTTATAGGGCTATTTGATCCTTGTTTAGTCTTGTTTCCACTTACAGGGTCGAGCAAGGACCAAAGATCGGATTCCAGACGAAGATGAAGGCCAAATAAGGGGGCAGAATCATCTGAAGCTCACCGCAGCAAGACAGACGGCGAGGGCACCCCAAAGAGGCAGAAAGGAAGTTGGCTCGCCGCGGCGAGCCCACGGCGAGAGGAACCCTGAAGAGGCAGAGAGCAACGCACCTCACCGCGGCGAGGGGACGGCGAGACGCTGTTCTACAGAATTTTTCAGTTCGCGTTTTGGGCCTTTGTTTCGGATCCAACTTAATACCCACTCGTAGACCCGACTTGGGGGACCTATAAATACTTAAACCTAAACACTATAAGGTAGATTTGGTTCACCACACATCCTCCTAAACCCTAGTTCTCTCATTCTCTCATCTCATCTTCATCTTCTACGTTCTTCTCCACCCAACATCCATGGCTTCCACCATTTCCTCCACCTTGGTTGATGTTTCTCCTATGAAAGGCAGCAGCTAAGCCCATTTGTTCTTGGTGATGGAGCTCAAGGGAGGAGATTGAAGCTTCAAAGGGGAGTGTTGTTCTCCACTCTCTCTTCCTCTTGTATATTTCAAATTATCTAGGGTTCTAGGATTTGTCTTATGCATTTGGTTGTAAACTTATTCTATATCTTGTATGAGAGTGGTAGAAACAACCTATCTTGTTTATTTTCTTTGTATGGATGCTTGACATTGAACTTATTGACTAGAGCATATTTTATTTGTATGGGTTCATCATTTAATATATGTTTTCTTGTTAAAATCTTGTGCTAAATGAGGGTTCTTGTTTAGTGGATCATGGTGTCAAGTATTTATGTTTAGAAATTGGCAAGTAAATCTACTAATTGCTTGAGTGACATTGGACTTCAACCTATTGGGTTCAAGTTATTGGATGGGGTTCCACCAATAAATTGGAATTAATAGGCTAATTTGATTGCAATTCGGGGTCCCGGTTGTAAGATTAATAGTCCCTTGCGATTAATAGATTTAATTGGTTCAAGTGCTTAATCAACTTAGGTTAAGTTAATTAACGTGCGGGGTTCCGGCGTTAGTTAAATTAATTTAAGCCTAGCCTAGAGGGGTTCCTCTAGGGTTCTTTAGGAAATTGGCCATTTTTAAACTCCCAAAAATTTTAAGAAGCAATGATTCCAGAAGGTTCCATTTACCAAGAATAATTATCCCTTTTAATCCAAATCTCCCGCTTAAATCCAATCTCAATTCTTTCTTGAATATACAACACTTTTCATACAAAACTTTCTTTTACATCTCAAAAATCAAATACAAAATGTTTTTCCCGTCCAATTAGTTTTGCATCTAGCTATTAGGTAGTCATTTACACTAGGGCTCCTTGAGACCGACACTCGGGGATAGCTTCCACTACCCCTTGGGTCTTAAATTCTTGGAGAGCAGATCCGAGGCGGCACTACACTGATTTCTTTCCATTTCGGTGCTCTTCATGAGGATTTGTGCTTCTCAATATATGTGATATTATATATGTTTCATTATAGTTTCATTGATTTCTTATTATTAAGAATGTTTGATTGAAGTGGAATTGTCATTGAACCTAAAGCATTGCTAATACATAATCACACTCTAAGAGGTTTTAATAGTGCTTAAATGAATGGGTCCATGAGTTTAGGCATTAGACTTGTGGGTTGGTGAGTTTTGGTATATTAGAGAACTTAGAGGAAACCCAATTATGCTAAGTTGTGATTAACAATGCCTAATGATATGGGTGGCAATTAATTAGACATTGGACGTAAGGTTATCCTTGAAGTTTGGTATATTGAGGGACTTAGTTGTACTTCGTTGCAAATGAACCGATTAGTTGTATAAAAGCATTGGACATCGTCTCTTTATCCTCATTCATTGCTTAGGCGGCCAACAATGTGTTAGAACTCTAGAGGAAATCAAGTAACAAACGGGGTGGCCCGGTTGTGGGACTAAGAGCTTTATACAATTAATAGGTCCATTGATTGGCTAAAGTGCTTAATCAACTTGAATTGGAAGGATTAATATGCCGGGTTCCGGTATTAATCATTCATTTTAAACCTAGCCTAGAGGGGTTCCTCTAGGGTCAATTTGGTAATTAGCCAAGAAACTCCCATTTTCCTAAGAGAACAATGATTGCATGTAATCCATTTTCCATTCACCACCCTATCTTTATAAAAACATCAAAAATAATTAGTTTAGGATTTTTATTCTCATTCTTGCATTCACACTCATTTATAAGAAAACCAAAATTATTTACCCTTGTTCATATTGTATTTCATGACATTTAGATCACTTAGGAACCAATAAAAGGCTCCTCAATAGAGAGAACGGCCCGAGGTTGTGCCCTATAGTACAATACTTGGTTTATTTTGCGTTTGACCTCAAGGCCATAAGATGACGGTCAAATCATAGACTGATGAAATGTTGGGTAAAAGGTTAAGGCATGGTTGATGTTAAAATGAAGTATATGACCCGTGATGGGAGGTAATAGAATAAAATCGAATTTTGAAATGTTAAAATGGAAGTTGTTTTCTAACAGACATATGCCTTATGTATGAAGTGTGTGTAGAATTTATGGTTGATTAAGGAAACATGTGTGGGCTACATTTTTGTAGGTCATGGATGAAGTCTATGATGAAATGTATTATGAAATTATGGTCTCTTTCCTAGACATACTTCTAGCAGTAAGAAGGGTGGTAGTGACAATTGTGACAGTAGCCTCATATAGGTTGAGGGGCATACCTGAGATGTCATATAGGTTAGATTTTCATGCTAAGAGAGAAAATCTGAGGGCTATGATATACAGTAGTAACTCATCGTGCTTCAACCAATTTAGAATGTATAGGATGACATTCGATAAATTGTATCACATGTTAGACACAATTGGTGGATTGCAACCTACAAGTCATATGTTAGTGGGCAAACAAGTGTCAATGTTTTTACACATATTGGCTCATCATGTGAAGAATAGAGTTATTCAATTTGAGTTTGGTAGGTCTGGGGAGACCATTAGCAGGTACTTCAATGTCATTCTGAATTTAATATCGAAACGGCAATCACACCTTTTGAAAGCCCTAGAGGCCATTACAAATGATTGAGCAGATGAACTATAGAAGTGGTTTAAGGTAAATATTAATTGTGCAATTGTTGTAACTATGTTCAACATATTGACTGCATAGTTAGTGATGCGGTTCTTATGTTGCAGGGTTGTGTTGATGCATTAGATGACACCCACATTTGTGTGCATGTGCTTGCACATCTAAAAGGTTGATATCACAACAAAAAAGGAGAGCTAACGACGAATGTGTTGGGTGTGTTCTTACCATATGCTCAGTTCATTTATGTGTTACCGGGTTGGGAATGATCCACTGCTGATGGAAGAATGTTGTGAGATGCTATTAGAAGAAGAGATGGAGTGAAAGTGCAACCTGGTTTGTGCTAATGGTAAAAAAATTTCATATGTTTATGTCATGAGTTATATGATAGTTAATTGTGTTCTCCTTTTCTTGTTCAGGAAACTACTACCTTATGGATGCAAGGTACACAAATTGTCAAAGATTCTTGGCTCCTTTAAGAGGCCAAAAGTACCACCTGAAATAGTGAAGACAAGGACAACAACCCCAAACACCATATGAATGCTTCAATATGCAATATTCAGCTGCAAAAAATGTTATCGATAGGTGTTTTGGCATCTTGAAGAAGCGATGAGCCATCTTACGTTGTCCATCTTACTACCCATTGAAAGTTCAGAATTGGTGTATCATAGCATGTTGTCTCCTACACAATTTAGTTAGGAGGGAGAGTGTTCAAGGTCTCATTGATGCAAAAATCTGAACATTTCCAACTCCTTCTCCTGCATATGACAACACGCCTATGATGACCATTGAAACATCTGATGTTTGGAATAATTTTAGGGAAAATCTGGCCAATGAAATGTTGCATTCACAAAGGATGGGAGGAGCAAAAAACATACTTTATGTAGTTGTTGGTTTAGAACTTAATTTCTAGTTTGTGTATACTGGATTGACATGAGATCCATTTTTGTGCATTAGGTTCATAAAAAGGCTACTCCTTTACAAAACAAGGAATTCCCACATTTAGAGAGTATGAGCTTTGTGTGGGCAAAAGGTAGAGCTTTGGGAGAATTGGTGAGATTCCCCCTTTGAATTAAAGAAGAGGTGAAACAAGAAGAATAAGATGCAGCTTATTACCATGAAGAAGATGAAGTTGACCTAACAAGGGATGTTGTGGACAATGCAACAAACACAATCCATGCATCATAGGTGTCATCAAGTACAAGGAAGCAAATGAGGCCAAACAATGAAGATGTGTTTGCTAATGTATTAAGGGAAATGATAGGATCACTTGACCAAACCATTGTCAAGTGACTGAAAACTTAGGCAATCAGATCTTAAGTCCGGCGCGCCAGGCTGCATTGGATGCAAAAGCTGCAGATCTTTACATTGATCTAATGAATGTTGAAGGACTTTCAATTCATGATATGAATGCTGCCTAAATCAAAATTATGGCATCTCCACAGATGCTGACTGCATTTGAGAAGATTCCAAGAGACTTCAAGGCTTCTTGGACTCGTAGCTTGCTTTCCACCTAGGGGTGCAGGTGGATTGTATTTTGGACACAATCCCGTGTCATCTTTTTGGTAATAGGGACATGATATATATGCATAGTGTAAATTTTGACAAACTTGTTTATTTTTGGATGTAATGCTTCCTATGACATGGATGCAATGTCAATTGATGTGGTGCAAGTTATTTTGTAAACTGATTAGCACAAAGTGGACTTTTTGTGCATGTTGTAAATAATCAGGTTCTTTTGTAAATGCTTAAGTTTAAGGAATTTATATCAAACTTTTAAGTTGCAACTAATATAAGTCCAAATTCGAATTTGTCACTTAATATCCCAAATAGTCCAAATTCAAATTTAGGTCTTCAAATTCGAACATTGCATAGGGTTGGCAATGTTCGAATTTAAATCTTTAAATTCGAACTTTGAATTCGATTTTAAGAACAAAATTGAAGCAAATTATAGAGTGAAAGTGAGATACTTGCTTGATCTCTCCAAGTAGACAATTATCTTTAATTCTTGTTATTGTTACTGTTACTATTGTTTTATTTTTCATTGCCAACCCTTGCTTCCACTCTAGGCGCCTAACTCTAGTTAACTTTAACTGGAATGCAACTCCAAACATAACTCCAGTCACTTTGTAACTCCAAACACACAACTCCAGTTACCAAACTTTAACCACACACAACTTGAGTTCCCAAACTCAAGGCACACTCAACTTGAGTTTCCAAACTCAAGCTAACTCTACCCACATTTTGCAACTCCAGATATAAACTTCTGGGACCATAATTATTGTTTTATTTTCATTAATTATTTGGTACTTAACATTTATCCTTTAATAGATATGTTTTTTCAAAAGAGGGATTCAGATATGAAATTTGGGGAGATATATTTCATATTATTTGTTATTAATTAAAATTATTTATCTTTAGATTAAAAATATATTAAAATCATATTTGGGCAGAGCTTGTTTTATTTCATTTTATGATCCTGGCTACTATGTTTCAATGGCACTCTTCTTTGTTACACCATGGCAAAATGTTAAGTACAATAATTAATGAAAATAAAACAGGTGGGTAAAGTTAGCTTGAGTTTGGAAACTCAAGTTGAGTGTGCCTTGAGTTTGAGAACTCAAGTTGTGTATGGCTTGAGTTGAGTAACTCAAGTTGTGTGAGGCTAGGTAACTGGAGTTGTGTGTGGAGTTATTTTATCATTTATTTACAATTTTTATTTTTTTTAATTATTTAATATATATGACCATTATATTTTTCTGGAAATTTTAATATTTTTAATTTTTATTAATTTAAATATATTTTATTATATTTTAAACAATTATATTGTGTTAATTTTTGAATTTTTGAATTTAAATATAAATTTATTAATGAATCATCATTAAGGGCAATATGGCCATTTTTTAATATTTCTTACCTTCCTTATCACTATTTTCAATCAACCAAATATAAAATTTTCCATTCCATTCATTTCCATTCAAGTGCATACCAAACGTGTTAACCTTCCTTTCTATTCCTTTATATTCCATTCCTTTTATTTCAATTATATTCCGTCAGAATATTTTCTGTATAATCAAACAGGCCCTTAAGGTCTAAATTTTCAACAAATCTCCAATAAGGTCAAGATGCCTAATTAAGGATTTGTCAATTCCTTGATTTTATACCTATACACCTTTTTGTTATTTTCTTAAAGTTTTCTCTTTTTGTCTCATCCTTTTTTTCAAAAAATAAAGAAAAATCTTTATATGATAAAATTATATTTCATATAATTTTGAGAAGCTACTTTGAGAAACTTTTCAAAATGATAAGCTAAATGTAAATGTCATATAAAGTATGTAGAAAAGCGAAAATTTTAAAATATCATACAATCTATAAATAATTAATTAATAAAAATTGTTTTAAAAACATAAATACTGAAAGATATTATAATATTCCAATTCAAAGAAAAAGATATCATAATATAAAAATTGTTAAGTAAAATAATTAAATTTTTTAGAATACAATTGGATATATTTTAACATGAAAGCAAATATGTGAAATCAATGAATTCAGAAATCTCGAATAAAACTTGGTCTAATTAGTTATTTGTTGAAAGTGTGGGTCCAAATTTGAATTTGGACATTTCAAATAGATTTGAATGGGATTCTTCTTAAAAATAGCTAACATATTTGTATTTCGATAAATATAATGTATTTTGTCAGATTACTTGTTTTTTATATATAAATATTATATTTATTTATAGAGGGTTTATATAAACTATTTTGAAGTTATATAAACATGGGTAGAAGATACCAAAGCCAAAACTATTTATTAATTTTTAGTAGATCAACCTTAATTAAGTGTGTTTCAAACTTCAAATAATAGGAAAAGATGTACAATAAATTAATGAAAATTTCAATTTTTATTGTTATTAAATTTATTTCAGTTTATTTTGTTATATATCATGAATTTTTATTTAAAAAATAAAGAAATTTCTATATACATATATATAGGCATAGTGTTTTAGGGCCTGTTCGTTTCAGTTTTTAAAAACAGCTTTTCTGTTTTTTTAAAAAAAAAAAACAGAAAAACTTGTTTTGTAATCTTCTTTTACAGAATTGTATTTAAAAAATGGAAAAAACATATACCTGTTTTTAAAAACAAATTTCATGAAACAGCTGGGAAATGTTCTCTAGAATTTTTATTTTTATTTTCCCCTTCGCTCTCCGACTCTCCCGGCCATCTCTCTCTCTCTCTCTCTCTCTCTCTCTCTCTCTCTGACTCTCTCCTTCTCTTCCAGCTGAACCCTAATAGCCGAGGAAGGACATAGATAAGCGTTATTGGTTTCAGATTTGAGGAAAATTTTGTTAACCTTGATTTTTTTTGTGATGGAATGAGTTTTGGGGTTTTTTGGTGGAAAGGTGAATTGGATTAGAAAATTTTCTCTGCGACATCAGAAAGTGAATCGGAATCCTTTAACTTAGGAAGTGAAAAGGGAATCGAATTTTTAGTTGGCAGTGACTAATCTATGGTCGAAGGTTCTACTAATTGGTACGCATTTCTTGTTTTCAGAATTAGGTGGAAGCAGTAACAAGATCGAGTGATGATACTGTGATATGTAGGAAGTCAGAATTGATTTTGTAATTAACATGTAGATGTAGATTAGAAAAATGCTGCAGTTTTGCCTGTTTTATCTACACTGTAATTTTTCCCTGTGAAATCTCAAAATTGTTTTGAAAATGTTATTTCTAAGCGGGTAACTTTAGTTAAATCGAATGAAACTGGCTTTCTTTTGTATGTGTACCAATAATGTAGTGTATAGTGGTGTATAAAATATTAATTTGACTTAATTTTGAGTCTTAACTCTTAACTTTTGTTATTTTTAACTATAACTTATCTCAATTTTCTGCTACTTTTCATGTGGTTAAATATAGTGATAGTTTGAGTCAACTTTTGAGCTTCTGTGAAATAATATATTATTGTAAATTGCCTCTTAAACAAACTAATGGAACTGCAAGCACCTGATTGACAATATCATCCATTTCTTGGTTCATTTGTGCTGCACCGTGCTTCTGCATGTTTATGTGATAAGTAGTAGCATTGTGATGAAACCTTGGTTGTTGTGATGCCCAATTAAAGAGCTCCAAGCAAACATAAGAATGTATGATCAAATTCAACCTGAGTGGTAATGGGCTCATGATAAAAATTTGTTTTAGTGGCAGTTCGCAATCTCTTCCCACGGGGTATTTGTTTTGATTTTTATTTCGATTTTATCCCTTCTTGCAGTGCTGAGATAAGTTTTGTCAGTAAGTTTAATATGAGCTGCATTCTTTGCTCATATTGTTGAAGAGAGTTAAAGGATAGCATCTATCTGGAAAAAAAAAAAAGAAGTTCGAATTACTGAATAACTCTCATGTGTTGATATGAACTATTTCATAGTATTTGTGAAGCTCTTTTGACTAAAAGAAAAAAATCAGTTAAATACTTGACAAGATGATTTCTGGCTTATGCCCAGCCCAATAATATAATATTTATTTCTGGGTCTTGCATATTCCTTTGTTTGAGTCGCTTGGTAGGCTTGTGGGCCATATCTTTGTTTAACTTACTTTCACTAGCAGATTTTTTCTGCGCTAGTAACCTTCCCCAGCCTTGGTCCACTAGAGATGTGATCTAAGCTAATCTGCTCACTTAAGTGACATTGTTTTCCCTTGATTATTCTTGTGGGATGTGGCATTGTCATATAGTGTCAAGTGAAGAGGAATTTAGCACTCCGAAGAACTTGTTGAGAGATAGGATTAGAAATATATTGTATAGGTTAGTGTTAGGATTTATGTAATTTCATAGTTTAATTGTATAGGGTCACTTAGATGATTGGGCCTTAGGTATTGGGCCTAGTCTTTTATTTGTATGTATATATACAGACCACATAGGTCTTGAGTTGTTGTACCATTTCATTTTTCTATTTTCAATAAGATTGCAGAGTTCAGTTTTCTCTTTCATGGTGTGGTGAATGTTATTTTACAGAACTTTGTCAGATTTGTTATTTTTAACCATTGATAATGTTGAGATCTTATTTTTAAGACTTTGTTTTGAAACAATATCCATTTAAAAGTAATTAAATGCTATTTATTGGTAATTTTATTTGATATTTTATTAAATTGGTTTATCAATATAATAATATATTAAGTAATTATACAAAAGTAATGTAAATATGGGTAAAGTAAGAAAATCGTTAAATTTATTACATCAATTAACTATGAAATTAAAAATAATGTCGATACAACTAAAATTAAAAAATTGTTAAATTTAAGTATAAATTGTTGGTGTTTAATTTTTATGAGAAATATGTTAGAAGCGACTTTTAAATAAAATTAAAATAAAATTAGCTAATTGGCAAAAGAACCATTAGCTAAACATTTTTTTTGTCTTTTTGTTTTTAAAACAACTAACCAAACATGTTTTTTGTTTTTCTGTTTTTAAAACTTGTTTTAAAAAAACAATTAGCTAAACATTTTTTTTAAAAAAAAAAAAAACTTGTATTCAAAAACGGTTTTATAAAACAGTTTTTTTTAAAAAAACAAAACAAAAATAGAATCAAACAGCCCCTTAATATCTGGAAACGTATTATCTTCCCCCATGAAGAATTTTGAAACAATCCAAAATTATATTCCAGATCGATATTTAGTTAAGGGAATCATTGGACTAGTATATAGGAAGTTGGACTTATGGGCCTAAGTAGATTCAGTTAGGTCAAATAGGTCAGATAGCTATCAGGTTATTTGCAATGTGGTACTCCCAACCTCGGGATCTATTTGGGGAGGTGTTGGTTACTAAATATAAGTAAGAGAGAAATTGTAGGAATAAAGATAGATGGTTAGAGTGTTTTGATAACATCATGTGATTTTAACAAAATTAATTAACTTTTTTAGTCTAATCAAATTAGAGTTAGGTTTTATATTTAGGAACAAATGAAGTATATTATATATATATATATATATATATCAGAAATTGTATCAGACTATTCCATTCGGGTTTGAATTCTCTCATCATCATTTTCCCTTATCATCCCATCACTACCGTTTGATTGACAAAATTAACCATTTAGATTTAAGGATGATTAAAATTAAGATAAATAGTATATAAAAATAAATAAATAAATCTAAACTACTAAGATTTAATCTAGATAGTTTACTACAGCAAGATCTTATAAAATAATAAAAATGAAAGTATTCAAAGTTATTCAATTACAATTTACAACCATTCATTAGGCAATAATACGGTGGTGATATAACAAGGAGGGATAAGGAGGGAAAAAGATGAGGAAAAAACCTCCTTTTACTTTTCGGATGTATCAAATATTCATTCATATATTATTCATATATAAGCTCCAAAATATATAATATGTGTTTGTGGGAAGTTTAACCATTGAATTCTTGACTGGTTTGTTATCTCTAATTTACAACTTACAGTGATTCGATACTTGGATTTAAATCATAAATATGATTTTAATTTAAACATAATAAACTGAGAAAAGTGTCATGTATACTGAATATTTTTTATTATTCAAATGATATAAATAAATTCTTTATTTCTATTAGGATTAAGGTGCAATTTTACTATTAAATTTTTTTTCTTTTTTCTTTTTTTTTTTTTTTTTTTTTTGTCAGAAGTGTCTAATACAAATAAATACTAGTTGATGCAAAATTATGTTACTTTAATATCTAAGGGCCCATACAAAGTCAGAAAATGTTCTCTTGTTCTTTTATACCATGGTTAGCTCTTGAGATAACAAGTTTAATTCTTTTTTCTATGGTGTGGATCTTTCAATTGTTTTATTTCTCTTTTCTACCGGGTTCATTGGTTTGAAAAATATCTTGTGATTAGCTTTTAAACTTTCTACTATAAAAATCTTAATTTTTTGGCTGGGCTTTTATTCTTTGTTACAACGGTAGTGTATTTGAATATAGTTTACTTGTGATTTGGAAATCATCAGAGCTTACACATTTTACATATTTGTATTTTGATAAATCTATTTTGAGATAAATGGTGATTTATATATATATATATAAATATATATAGTATTTTGACAAATCTATTGGGATCTATCTTGGAAAGTAGGAAGTAACTTTTCTTTTTCTCAATGTCAAATTGGAAAACCTTAATGAGGTGATTTTCAAACTTCAAATCATATGAATAAACAAAGCTGTACGATAAATTTATGTAAAATTCAAATTTCATTATTATTAAATTTATTTCAGTTTATTTTTTTATTTTATCATGAAAAATTTTACAAAAATTGCTATATTTATGTGCATAATATTTTAATATCTGGAAAATGCCACAAATTTGAATGCTTTAATGTACGTATTATTCCCAATCGTATTAAGTTAAGGAAATTATTGGACTAGTATATAGGAAGTTGGGCTTATGGGCCCAAGTAGATTCAGTTAGGTCAAATAGGTCAGAGAACTTTCGGTTTGTTTGTACTTTGTAATTTGTTTGTATTGTATTGTATCAGTATTGTATCGGATTATTCGGATGTATCAAATTATCCATTAAATATTATTAATGTTTCTTTCTCAATTACTCAAGGCATGGCCATGAGCCACATACGCAGCTACGCACAATAACCAAAAGCGTAAAAGAGAAAAGCAAATAGTGCGAGCCAAACAAAGGATTAAGGAAATATTTCTATAATCAAAACAAAGTATAAAACTGATCCAAAATAGTCAAAATGACGTAAATTCCAAACATAAAAACGGAGAAAAACTTAAAAATAAACTAACTAAAATGAGTGCTAATATATATATACACTAATACACATATATGGAGTTTCAATTTTCATGTTCCTTGCTCATCTATCAGCTTCCAAATCTGTTTCAGTTCTTCTAAGCATTTCTTCATCTTCTCTTTAACTTCGGATTCAAAAGTACTTTTCTTATCTTGCATTCTACGCATTTGGTCATCCTCAGCTTTCATTTGCTGCACCTCAAACTCCAAATAAGAAAGCTCGTATTTCTCCATTTGTACTAGTAGCACAGCAAATCACCACCACGAGAGAGAGGGAAGACAATAAGGAGAGAACCAAAAGATAACAGAAAAGCTCAACTGTTCTGTTGATATGGTTTTCAATTGATGGTGAAGGAGCCTCTTTTTATAGAGAATGTATGAGGGTATTTAATATTAAAATAACAACCAAAATATCCGTGTTGATTTAATGATTTGTGATATGCTTATTATCTCTTATCACAATCTCTCCAACATTTTATCTAAATGTGATAATATATTAGTTGGTATTAAACTTAATTAAATCTATCCAACGTATCTACAATTATCGGATATATACTTGGATTTAAATCATAAATGTTATCTATATAACATAAAAAACCCTTCCACCAAAACATCATTCATAAGGAATTAACGGCCTAGATGATTAGTTCTATTCAGATCAACAGGTCAATTTATCACTAATTATATAATCTACTAATTATATCACTAATTATATTTAATTGGTTATAGCCATTAACCATTTTTTTTTTGAATTATTATATTTAAGATAACCTCTAAACTTGTATCTACTAATAATTATATTGAAATTTAAAGATTGATAATCACTAATTATATCTACTAATAACTATATTTAATAATCTATATCTATATCTATATCTATATCTATCTATATCTATATAACATAAAAAACTTTTCCACCAAAATACTATTCATAAGGAATTAACGGCCTAGATGATTGGTTCTATTCAGATCAATAGGTCAATTTATCACTAATTATATAATATACTAATTATATCACTAATTATATTTGATTGGTTATAACCATTAACCATTTTATTTGAATTATTATATTTAAGATAACCTCTAAAACTGTATCTCCTAATAATTATATTTAGGTTTAAAGATTGATAATCACTAATTATATCTACTAATAAGTATATTTAATAATCTATATCTATATCTATATAACATAAACTCTTCCACCAAAACACCATTCATAAGGAATTAAAGGCCCAGATGATTAGTTATATTCAGATCAACGGGTCAATTTATCACTAATTATATAATATACTAATTATATCACTAATTATATTTGATTGGTTATAGCAATTAACCATTTTATTTGAATTATTATATTTAAGATAACCTCTAAAATTGTATCTACTAATAATTATATTTAAATTTAAATATTAATAATCACTAATTATATCTAATAATAAGTATATTTAAATTTAAAGATCGATAATCACTAATTATATCTATTAATAAGTATATTTAATAATCTATATCTATATCTATATAACATAAAAAAACTCTTCCACCAAAACACTACTCATAAGGAATTAATGGCCCATATAATTAGTTCTATTCAGATCAACGGGTCAATTTATCACTAATTATATAATGTACTAATTATATCACTAATTATATTTTATTGGTTACAGCCATTAACCATTTTTTTTTAATTTTTATATTTAAGATAACCTCTAAAATTGTATCTACTAATAATTATATTTAAATTTAAATATTGATTATCACTAATTATATGTACTAATAAGTATATTTAATAATCTATATCTATTTATCTATATCTATATCTATATCTATATAACATAAAAAAACTCTTCCACAGAAACACTATTCATAAGGAATTAACGGCCCAGATGATTAGATCTAATCAGATCAACAGGTCAATTTATCACTAATTATATAATCTATTAATTATATCGCTAATTTTTAATTATAATCAACCGAGAAAAATTGATTTAGGATTTCTCTTTAATCTTAAATATAATTAATGATATATATATATTTCGGTAATAACCAACGAGAAGCTTCTTATGAACATAATTTTAAGGTTTATCTTAAATCTTAAATATAATTTTAATTAAATTTTAGGATGAAAATATGTGATTTTTTCTAAAATAAAAGTTTCATTATTTACATATTTATATAAAAGCTTATTCTACATTTGTTTTTGAATATATTTTAGCAACAAAAAAAAAGATAAATCCCAATATATATCCCTAATTATATCTACTAATTATACTTAAGAAAAATGTAGTTATTATTTTTGAATTATCATATTTAAGATAAGCCCTAAAATAATATTCATAAGAAGCTTCTTATTGGTCAATCCAAAATATATATATCACTAATTAGATAAGAAGCTTCTGGTTGGTCAATCCTAAAATATATATATCACTAATTATATCTATTAATTATATTTAAGAAAAATATAATAATATATATATATCATTATTATACGTTTTTTTTTGAAAATATAATCATTTATCACTAATTATATCTACTAATTATATTTAAGAAAAATATAATCATTATTTTATAATTATTATATTTAAGATAAACCCTAAAATTATGTTCACAAGACGTCCACAACTTCTTATTGGTCAATCATAATATATATATACCACTATTTATGATTTATATATATTATGATTATATTTATCTTAGTTTTTTTAGGTCGAAATATGCTTCAGGTAATTAGTAACATAAAGGATATATGAAGCATAATGTATGCATCACACCATTTTACACGCCACCAATCCATGTAAATAGAAGTAATAATATAATATATTTCTCAATATAATCTATTTTCATATGATTTTCAATATACGTATGTTTTTAACCGGTTCATCAATTATATTTTAATATTTGTGGATCCTTTTTGGCCAAAATTAAGACAAAAAATCAACCAAATAATAATATAAATAGGAAAAATAGCTACTGCACCAGGTCAAAACTTAATTAATGAGTTAGATTTGATTTTTATAAAGTTTTTTTCAAACACGGATTACGAAGAGATTGGAATCAATTTAGATGGCATAACTAAGTAATGATCAACATCCCATCTTGTAAGCGGGTGAGTGTACGATGGGGTGGATTATGAAACATTCAAAGTAACATACCAAAAAAGAGAATAAGGAGAGCAAGGAGAGAAGATTCACAAAAGGGACTCACAATGAATGACTCACAAAGTGCTGCATGACAAGTTCCAAATCCAGTTATAATTAAATTCACAAATAATTCAGTCTTAAATTTTGATGAAGGTATGTAATAGTTAGGTTAAATGATCTGCATAAGTATTATGATTTCCCATGATCTCATGCAAACAAATTTATGATTTCTTTTTTTGAATTGAAATACCATATTTATGATTTCAAGTCGAATCACATGAAAAATATCACATATGCAACGCACGGGAGGCCCAGCTCGTTATAATTAACAATCCAATATTTTGATTATTCAGATTATATAAATAAAGATATTTTCTTAATTTATATTATATTTAATATTAGATGATAATTTTGTGAAATATTTTGGCCCAAGATCCGAAATCAACCGCAAAATATACAACTTACTTGCTTGGCAAGTAACACCTTGTCTAAATATTAAGTATTTTGATTTAAAATCAAAACATTTATATTATTTTATACGCTCCAAAATATATCATATATGTGCCTGTGTGTGAAGTTTTCCCGTTTTATTTTTGGCTGGTGTGTGATCTCTAATGTATTTACTATTTACAATGATCGAATACTTGGATTTGAATCAGAAATAATACTCTCTTTTCTTGATACTATTTTCTGTCTTTTTGTCTGAATGTTATTTTCTTTTAGTCCTTATTTTTATTTATTAAGCTTCCACATAGCCCATAGGCGTCCCTGTTCTGCATAAGGAGATTTTTATATGTAATTTTTTATATTATGGATATAGGAGCATTTTAAAATAGTTTTGAATATAAATTATCGTAGTTTATTAAAGTAAGTCTTTTAAAGAGATGTATAATATAGATTTAGATTTAAATATAAATTATCCTAGTTTATATTGGAAAAAAAATCTAATCCTGATTTTGAATGACATAAATTTAAAAAGATTTTGAATTAAAACATTTAAGTGAATTTAGTTTTAAGTCTTAGCTCCTCAATTATCCAAGTAAAATTGAAAATATTTTTAACATTCATTTGATTCACGGAGAACACAATCAATTATGATTTTTCTATCCACAAAAAATCAATAAAAATGCAAATATTTTTTTAATTAATTATAATTATCTGATATAAATGAAATTAAAATTAGTTTAAATATAAATAACAAAAAACCATATATTTAATTTGATTTGTAAAAACCCTATTAAATCTTACATTTTACCATATCCCATCCAAATTGTTTCTATAAATAGATGGTTAATGAAGTTAGTTCTTCATAATTCAGTCGTTTTCAAGTTAACTATTTCTCCCAACTGTTACTTTCCTTCTTTCCATTAACTCCAAACATGTCTTCTGCTCACCGTAGCCGTACATCAGGAATCATTGGATATGATGTTCATCATCATACCCATCTACTTTCAAATTATTCTGATGTGCACCCAAATTTTATTAATGATCCTTCTCTCACCATTCCACCATATCATGGTCAGTATCCTAATCATCACCATTATATGAATAATGTGATTGTCCCTTTCTGTTCCTATGCTCCTTAGTATTTCACATCTTCATGTATTCAAAGGCCATCACCACCAAAAGATCCAAAGTTGTATCCCAATATTGTGAAACAAATTGAATACTGCTTCGTTAAAGAAAATTTAGTCCGAGATGTATTCTTGAGGAAGAAGATGGATCGATACGATTGGGTTGATATGCATGAAATTGCAGAGTTCAAAAAAATTAAACAATTGACTGACGATGTATGTCATATTTTGGAAGCACTTGTTTCTTCATCTCTTGTGCAAGTACAGGGGGGTTACAAGATGAGGGGAATATGTGATTGGAAAAGTTGGATTCTCCACCCAAATTTTTCAATTCCCAACTAGTATTAATTATGAGTATTATAATTTTTTGTGTGCAAAGGTACAGTATATTTTACTTGTAACTTATTGATGCTTTTTCTTTCTTTACTATTAAGAGTGAAGCTTATCCTTAATTTTTTATGTGCTCGTTAGGTTGAAAGAATTTCAATGATTGAAGAGAACAACGATCGAGTACATCAAATCATAAAAGTATCAAGCTTTTCAAGTCTTGATTTGCTTTGATTTTTTAGATTGATAGTCATCTAAGTTAAGAATGTTTTGTTGTAGTACAATGGTAATCGTTATTATTTAATTTATCTAGATATGTGAAATCAATTCGTCCTTTTTTTTTTTAAGTAGGAGGGGTTTCGCAGAATCATGTGGGTAGATTTTTATTGATCAAATTGTTTTATTTTTTGTTTCATGATCAAATTGTTTTGTTCAGTAGAGAATTAAGAATCAGTTTTATTATTTTAAGTATGTAGATGTGCTTTATAGTTTATTAGACTATCAAGCACGTATGAAATATTATTTTGCTTGAAACGCATCCTCATT
Source organism: Mimosa bimucronata (assembly GCA_037074515.1). Lineage (NCBI taxonomy): Eukaryota > Viridiplantae > Streptophyta > Magnoliopsida > Fabales > Fabaceae > Mimosa > Mimosa bimucronata. Next base: position 28,511,471 of record CM073438.1, on the reverse strand, counting down.
CATCACAATGTATGCATATGTCATAATTGAATTCTCCTTTTATTGTAAAAATTAATTGTGGTTAAAAAATAGATCTCAAAATTAATTAAATATAATGTAATATAAAGAGCATCATCCAAACCTTTTATCTTGGACAAAGGCAACATAATTATTCAAACTTAGCAAAAGACATCAAGTATTTTGACAGATCAACGTTTTTGCACGGATTTTATTTATGTAAGTAATAATTAAAGAGTTCAAGAATATTTAAGAATGGAGTGTGTATATTCTACGATTATCCTATTTCTGCGCAACGGAAAAGAACCATTTTCTTTTGAGAAAAAAATTAAAATATTAAAAGTCAAATAATTTCTTTTTTATAGTTATGGTAAGATTGACGTAATGTGAAATCCAATTCAGCTAGCTCATGTGTGCTTTTCCTTCTCCACTTCCAAATGGAATACGCATACACCCAGATTTTTTTTTTTTTTTGTCACGGTTAGAACAAAACAAACGGATATCATTCTCCACATATAAATAAATTAATTGTGATTGAAATGTAATTTTCAACATTAATCAAATATATATCCTTTAGTCGGAATTTTTACCACAATATCTATTTGAACAAGATTGTTTGGAAAAAGACACATAATATCCGATCTGTCTCAGTCCCATTATGTACGTCTTAGATCATTTTTACCATGAAAGTGTAATAAGAAAATAAAAAATAAAAAAAAATTGACATGATGAGAATCACGATCATAAAAAAAAAAATGCACCTGATTGGTTGATTGTAAATAAAAATAAAACTCTAACTTAATAAATCATGGTCATCAATAAACAATCAATTAACTTAAACCTGTAGTATAGGAGATAAAAAACTAAACATTCAAGAGGAAAACAATGTAACTTAGATATTTCTGAGAATTTGTATGACAAATTTAGCCGATATAATAATATCTTTTAATTTAAATAATATCCACATAAAAAATATATTAGCTATATATAAATTATCCTAGTTTATCTTTAAAAAAAATAAACTCCTGATTTTGAATGATATAAAATCAAAAATATTTTGAATTAAAATATTCAACATAACTTAGTCTTAACTCCTGAATAATCCATTTTTAAATTCAAAATATTTCTAACATTCATTTGATTCGTGGAGAACACAATCAATTATATGATTTCGTATCCACCAAAAATAAAAAAAAATGAAAATATTTTTTAATAAATTATAATTATATGATATAAATGAAATTAAAATTAATTTAGATATAAATAACACAAAACATATATTTAATTTGATATGTAAAAACCCAATTAATTATATAAACTCTTACATTTCTATCCTATCCTATCTTATCCAAGTCGTTTCTATAAATAGATGGTTAATGAAGTTAGTTCTTCATTTTTCAGTCGTTCTCAAGTTCACTAGTTCTCTCAACTATTACTTTCCTTCTTTCTATTAACTCCAAACATGTCTTCTGCTCACCGTAGCCGTTGTACATCAGGAATCATTGGATATGATGTTCATCATCACACCCCTCTACTTTACAATTATTCTGATGTACACCCAAATTTTATAAATGATCCTTCTCTCATCATTCCACCATATTATGGTCAGTATCATGATCATCATCATTATATGAATAATATGATTGTCCCTCTTTATTCCTATGCTCCTCAGTATTTCACGTCTTCATGGATTCAAAGGCTACCACCACCAAAAGATCCACTGTTGTATCTCAATATTGTGAGACAGATTGAATACTACTTCAGTAAGGAAAATTTAGTCCGAGATGTATTCTTGAGGAGGAAGATGGATCAATATGGTTGGGTAGATGTGCATGAAATTGCAAAATTTAGAAAAATTAAACAATTGACTGACAATGTGCATCATATTTTGGAAGCACTTGTTTCTTCATCTCTTGTGCAAGTACGAGGTTACAAGATGAGAGTAATATGTGATTGGAAAAGATGGATTCTTTCCCCAGATTTTTCAATTCCTTACTAGTATTAATTATGAGTATTATAATTTTTTAAGTGCAAAGGTACAGTACATTTTACTTGTAAATTATTGATGCGTTTTCTTTTTTACTATTAAGAGCGAAGCTAATCTTTAATTTTTTATGTGCTCGTTAGGTTGAAAGAATTTCAATGATTGAAGAGAACAACGATCGAGTACATCAAATCATAAAAACATCAAGCTTATTTCGAGTCTTGATTTGCTTTTATTTTTTAGATTGTTAGTCATATACGTTAAAAAATGTTTTGTTGTGTATTAGGATGGTATTGGTTATTATTTCATTTATCTAGATTTGTGTAGCCAATTCGTCCTTTTTTTCTAATTGGGAGGAGTTTTGCAGAATCATGTGGGTAGATTTTCATTGATCAATTTGTTTTGTTTTTTTTTCAATAATCAAATTGTTTTGTTCAATAGAGAATTAAGAATCAGTTTTATTATTTTGAATTACCTTGATATACTTTATTGTTCATTAGACTATATCAAGCACGTATGAAATATTATTTTGTTTGAAACGCATTCTCATTCATCACAATGTATATGCATATGTTATAATTCAATTCTCATTTTCATGCAAAAATTAATTGTGGTTATAAAATAGTTCTTAAATTTAATTAAATATGCGTTGTAGTCGAATATCAATTACAATACATATTTAAAGATTTTTATGTGCGTATTTAATAAGTGCCATCATCCAAACTTTTATCTTTGACATATAAAGTTATGCAGAATCAATCTAGATTTAAATATTATTTATCTAGTAATTAACTCAGGTTTGAAAAAAAAATCTAATTACAAATAATTTATCTATAACTTACAATATCATTGAAGATTTCTTGGTATTCCACGTCCGAATTTTTTTTTAATATATCTCTTCCACGTCCTATTTTAAATGATGTAAATTTAAAATATCTTTGTAAAACATTAAAATAACTTAATCTTAACTTCGGCCGTATGTTTACTAAAAAAAAAAATAAAAAAAAAATTCACAATAGGTTAAAAACCATTGATTTGAAAAACCCGATTAATTATATAAAACTCTGTCCCATAAAATAAAAAATAAAAATGTAATATCTCTTAAATATAATGATCGGATCGATATACATTACATTTAAATTAATGTAGACATAAATAATAAAAACCATATAATTAATAATGTAATAGATAGGTTAAAGTCGAGGATAATATTCTAATTCATGAGGTTTATTTTGTCTATATAAAGAGAGGGTTTGTATCACCTCTACAACTTTTTTCTCATTTTCTCTCCTCATTCTATTACCATTTAGATTAACAAAATTAATTAGATTTAATAAAGAGTAAAGTTATGATTAGTATTATATAAAAATAAGTAAATTTAAACTAGTAATATTTAATCTTCATAGTTTACAGCAGCTGGATCTAAAAAAATAATAATATATTAAAAATAATTCAATCTCAACAATCAAATTGTCACTCTAATGGTGGTGATGGCATGAGGAGATAAAAGGAGAAAAAAATGATGATGAGAGAATCCAAACCCATACATAAAAGGGTATTTAGTGACCTTGATTCTTCATATTTCATTCATTCTCAAATTAATTTTTCTCCTATCTCATTATCACTTTCACTCTTTACTCACCGGTCACCATAACTCGAAACATGTCTTCTCACCATACACCGAGAATCATGGGATATGATGTTTATCATTATACACTACTACAGAAATACCCTATTGCAGCACAACAATAGCAGCGCTCAATAACTACAAGCGCTGCTATAGATACTTGAAAGCATATCCCAACGCTTTATAAAACTAAGCGCTGGTATAGGTGAACCCTATCCCAACATTTATATCTTGTATATTATAAAGCGCCGGGATAAACTCAAATTTAATCTATTAAAATTTGTTTTATTTAAGGCTTGATTTTGAGTTGCTTTATTTTTGTCTTCTAACTTTTATTTCACGTTTTGAATTATTAAACATTTTCTCGTAATTTTCTAATTTTTCAAACTAATTCAGATATCTTTTTTATTTTTAAAACAAGAAAAATTAAAAAGTAAAATTAAAAAAATCATTTTCATGGCCTATACCAGCGCTTTTCACGGATAAAGCGCTGGGATAGGCCTCATTAAACAATTTTTTAATTTAAATTTTTATTTGTTCTCTTTTTACTTATCAGATTTTTTTAGAATATGTTTTTCAATTTTTTTTTATTTTTCATGGCCTATCCCAGCACTTTTTACGTATAAAGCGCTGGGATATGCCTCATTAAACAATTTTTTAATTTAAATTTTTATTTGTTCTCTTTTTACTTATCAGATTATTTTAGAATATGTTTTTCTATTTTTTTTATTTTTCATGGCCTATCCCAGTGCTTTTTACGTATAAAGCGTTGGGATAGGTCTCATTAAACAATTTTTTAATTTAAATTTTTATTTGTTCTCTTTTTACTTATCAGATTTTTTTAGAATATGTTTTTCTATTTTTTTTTATTTTTCATGGCCTATCCCAGCGCTTTTTACGTATAAAGCGCTGAGATAGGCCTCATTAAACAATTTTTTAATTTAAATTTTTATTTGTTCTCTTTTTACTTATCAAATTATTTTAGAATATGTTTTTTAATTTTTTTTATTTTTCATGGCATATCCCAGCGCTTTTTACGTAATAAGCGCTGATAGTTTAATTAGAAGAGATATTTTGGTTGCTTCTCTTCTTAGTTTATGTTCATTCCATCATATTGATATGAAGGTATCATTGTCTGATTCTTCTTATTCCATCATATTGATTGTTAATATGCATTGGTTGATGTTTTCTGAAGCTTGAATTTATGAAGTCTTCATTAGGAATTTTGCACTGATGCAGGAGGTGTAAAACAAAAATAAATGAATATTTTTTTAAAAAAATAATGCCTATAGCAGCGCTCATTACGTAATAAGCGCTGTTATAGGGTACCCTATAGCACCCTATAGCAGCGCTTATTACGTAATGAGCGTTGCTATAGGCATTATTTTTTATTTTTTTAAAAAAATAATTCATTTAAGTATGACCTAAAGCTGCGCTTTTGAGATTATAAGCGCCGCTATAGGTACCTATAGTAGCGTTTATAACACAAAATAAGCGCTGCAATATGTCATATGACCTATTGCAGCACTGGCTATAGCAACGCTTAAAAAGCGCTGCTATAGGGTCAAAAAAAGCGCTACTATAGGATATTTCTGTAGTAGTGATACCTCTCTGTTTTCAAATCATCATGATTCCAATTTTTTCTATGTTTATCCGAATTAAACTAATCCTTCCGGATTTTTCTATAGCCATCCTTCTCTTACCATGCTGCCGTACTATAATCAAAATCCTCATCACCATTTTATGGATAATTTGATTGTACCTTCTTGTGATTATGCATTTCCTCAATGATGATTCATAGCTTCATGTATTCAAAGACTGCTGCTGTCAAAAGATCGAGAGTTGTATCCAAAATTATGAAACAGATTGACAAATATTTCCATAAATAAAATTTACTCTGTGATTCTTACTTTAGGAAGAAGATGCATCAATATGATTGGCTTGATGTGAATGGAATTGCAGAGTTCAGAAAAAGTAAACAATTGACTAACAATATTCATCATATTTTGACAGCACTTGTTTTTCTTCTTCTGTCGTATAAGTATAAATCAATCCAATCATAATATTATAACTCCCAACTACAAATATTATTTTTCTGTTGTTTTTTTTCTTCTATTGCATAAGTATAAGGTTACAAGATTAGAGCGCGATGTGATTGGAACAGATGGATTCTTCCCCTGGATTTTTAACTCCCTAATATGTAATAATTAGATTGTAGTTGTTTGAATAATAAGGTGTGCAACATTTTTTTTTTTGTAATTGTTTGATTATTATTCTTTCTTTATGTTTAACAGCAAAGCTAATCTTTAATTTTTTTTTTTTAAATTTTGGGAGTAGTATACGTCTAACATATTAGATTTGATTATATTGTACGTAGGTTAGCCTTTTAGCTTATGTTTTGCCATTTGTATTCTCCATTAAAAGGTGTTAATGATATTTCTCTTTTAACAATTGCTCCTTGGATCATTTTTATTCCAAAACACTATTTAGTAGCAAAAAGAGTGTGCTGTAAAAAAAAAAAAAAAAACTAACAATGAAAACTTAATTTTGCATGAACTTTTATGACAATTAGGAAGGATGAGAGGCTTGTAATATAAAGTATTACTTCTCAGGCTGAATAATATAGGTTGAATTGTACTTGAGTCTTGTTTTGATTAGGCACAATATTGCAATTTTACGTTAGGTGGTGAAAAAGTGAATGTGCTTTTATTCTGCAATTCCCTGTTTAAATTGATTGTATATGCAGTCAACTTTGTGAGTTATTAGGTCTGGTTTATGATAATAAATTTTAATACTGTGACCCACTAAAAATGATATCACTTTTTTTCTCATTATAAGTCTAACTATCACAATATTTTTGTTCCTAAATATAAATCCAGTTTGGAATCAATTAATGCTATTGTGACTATTTTACCCCTATGTTAAAAATAGGGAAGATGAGAGTGAAGGCTTATATGCATAAAATAATATTTTCACACATATTCTTAAATAAGGGTAAAGTTAAACAAATTTTGAAAAATAGGTCATATTTAATGCTATAACTTCCACTCCTTAGTATGTAAAAAGTAATTAAGATGGACTTATAATAAGGAACAGAGTAGTACATAGTTTCAAGAGACACAGTTTTACACCCACCAATCCCTGTTAAAAGTCCTCTCACTTTCTGATATGATATTTTTTTTATTTATAATTTCTCGTATCATTCATTTATTCAATTTTGTTCCCAATATTTCGATTATAATTAAAAATTAAATCCAATCATGATGCTGAAAGGGCATTTCTTGATTATTTTAATTTTCATTCCCCTCTTCCTCTACTACTTGATTGCTTCGTTTATGCTGGCTTATCATCTAACGCCTTGTTGCATGCAAGCCGAAGAATTTTTATCATTTATATACACATATAGGCTAATTATAATTATCAAATGCAATTCTTCGCCTCTATATCTTCGAGTAGTTTTGTATTGGGCTTTAGCTTTAGGAGTAACTCACACAATGGGCTAGGAGTAACTCAGACATTGGGCTAGGTTTCGAGTAGTTTTGTATTGGGCTTTATCATTTCTTAATTGTTTTGTTGAGTAGAGAATAATTAAGAATCAATTTTATTATTCTAAGTACTAAGATATACGTCAATATATATATATATATATTTATATATATTTCATTAGACCATCAAATACATATGAAATCAATTAATATAGTTATCGCTGGTAAGATTCGCGTAGTGTAAATCCAATTTTGTTAGCTCTCTGACAAAGATTTTTCTTCACCCAAGAACCTAAATCACATTCATTAGAACCAGTAGCTATTGGTAAAGATAAACTAGATGTTGATATCATTATTTATCCTTAAGCTTCCTTTCCAATTGACTTTGCTTGTGCTTTTCCTTCTCCACTTCCGAATTGAATATGTATGTATACACCCCAGATTTGTTTTTTGGCCATGGTTAGAGCAAGATAAACGGGTATCATTATTAAAAAATATACAAATTATTGTTGAATTGAATTCATGATATAATATTTTTTAGGGTAAACGGTTAAAAATGATTATGTTTTTTTTCAATGTGCGTCTAACACCATATACTTTTCTCCAATATACATCTAGCAAACTTGCACCATGTCCGATTGGCTATTACCCCCGCCAGCGGCCCCACACAGTCACATTCACAGGCAATTCCTCCGAAATTCGCTTTCTCAACACTGAGAAAGCAAATGGAGGTCTAATGGGAAGAACGGGTAAATGCTAGGAAGGCTCGAAATTTGGAGGAGAGAGACAGTTTAGATGCGGGAGGTTTGACTAGAGTGAGGGAGAGAGAGGAAGTGACTTATAATCAATGTTAAAAAAAGGGACTGGACCGGCCGGTTCAACCGTGAACCGCCTACTGGTCCGGTCAAGGAGAAAAATTGGGAGGGAGGCTGACCCGGGTTGACCCGTTCAACCCGGCGGTTGAGCCGCCCAACCCGGTGGTTGAACCGGGTTGGCCCCCTTTTTAAAAAAAAATAAACAAATTTATTTTATTATAATTCACCTAATTACTAATTTTCACTTAACTCAATTTTAGAAATTAGGAAACTATAATACTTTAAATGCTATTTTACTTGCATATACTTAATATTTAATTGTTGTTGCTCTTAATATTTGTATTTTAGTCTGTGGATTGTAAAATAATATTTATTTTTATGTGTAATCAACTAATATTTTCTCTTTTTCCCTCTATAGAAACATTAAAATATTCATATTTGATGAATCATGCATACCTATCTACATTTACATTTTGATATTAGTGATTATTAATGTTAATATCAATAAAATTTTATTATTTTAATATAACCGGTTTGACCCGGTCCGACCCCGATCCTACCATTAACCCTTGAACCAGTGCCTCACCCGATTCGATGCCCGGTCCGGTTTTTTGAACCTTGCTTATAATAGAGGTTTTCACCATTTGACTGAATTGACATTTTTGACCCATTGTAAAGAGTTCATAAGCACTTTTGCACCATAAAAAGTATATAGTGCTAGATGCACATTGGAAAAATGTGCATAGTTATTTTTGACCCTTTAACTAAAAAAGTAAAATCATTTTACTCACATTTTGGAATCTCAAATGTGCATAGTTCAAAAACCAGGATCGACCCAAACAGCTCAATTGGAAACTCGCTGAATCAACCACTTGTATGACTTGGTTGTGCATGTGACCCAGACGGTGGGTTGGCCCAGTGCGATAAGGGTTGAATTGGCAAAAACTCAGGAAAAACCAGCCAGAAATTCGGTGGTTCAACCTTCCACTAAATTGTTTTTGAATTTTTTTATTTTATTATAATTCCCCTTATTATTAACTTTCACTCAATTTTAGGAACAACATATAGGAGATTATAATATAATTATGTTGATTATTTTAAATGCTATTTTACCTGCAAATATTTAATGTTTAGTTGTTGTTGTTGCTCTTTGTATTTGTATTTGCCCGGTAGATTGTTATTGATTATTTATTTTCATGAGTGATTGTTTTTTTATTACCTCATTACAAATATTAAAATATTCATATTTAATGAATCAAACATATATATATATTGAAATATATATCGTAATGATTAATGTTATTATCAAAAAAATTATATCTTCTACTATATAAAAGCAGAGGTTCTAGCAATCCTCCTTGCGTCACATAAGCAGTTCAACTTCTCAACAATTTTGTTGGTAACTTCTCAATTCAAATTCTAGCAGTTATCCCCAATTTTGCGAATTTTGTAGAAAAACTACTATATCTTAATTCATATATTTTATTTATTTACAATTAAAATAATAACTTTCCACTCCCATAATACATGGTAACTTCCCCTCACAACATATGTACATAGTTAGTTATTTTTGTGGAAAACTATAATATTTTAATTTTGATTTTATATTTTACACTCTAAACAATAACTGCAAAACACAAATGGTAACTTCTACCTCACACCATATCTACGGGGACTTAAACATAGAAACACAAAACTGTAATAAGTAGATTTTTACCAAATTATCCCGCGCATAGTGCGGGGGTTATACTAGTTAATTTAATAGTATTGTTGATCCCTGATCGAATCATTGACCCTTGAACCAATGTTTTACCAGTTCTAAGCCCCGACTGGTTTTTTTAACCTTGCAAATTTGGACAATGACTCAATTTGGGATTTGTTGAATCTAATGATATGATTTCTTTCCTATTTAAAATAGCTTTATATGTCCTGAAAAAAATTAGATGAAATTAGTTATTCAATTTGTTAGAATAAAGTAGATTAATTATGCAATTTGTTAGAACTTTTTTTTTTTTGGTTCAACCAACTTGTTAGAACTTAGTAGAACGTACATACAACAACTACCATGGAAAATGAGAGGGGAGTTTTGAGCACTTGACGCGCGCCGATGATTGCGCAACGATTCCCGCCCAAAGTATGGTCAAAAGTACAAGGGTCTCATACCATTTCGGACCGTTAGATGATTATACCATCTGTGATCATATTTCCTTGTAACGTTGAGCCGGTAATTTCATTGACCCAAAATTCGCCCTTGCCTCTCCTTCTCCTTCATGTGTCAACAACAAACATAAAACTTTTAAAAAAAGTATACAAAAATTAGGGAAAATGACAAAAAAATACCTTTCAATTTGCAAAATCCCAAATAAGGAACTTTGTGTTGTTACTAGTTGTTAATGCTTCATAGTGGAGTTGTTAATAGCTATAGTGCAGTTGTTATTGGGATTTTACAAATTGGAAGGTATTTATTTGTCATTTTCCCCAAAAATTATTTCATCTGTTATTTTTTTGTTTCAAAATTTATATACTTTTTTCATTAAGGAATTCGTTTAGGGTGGTTGGGACTGTAAACTCACAAGTTTTAGTACCTTAGTATTAAAAAGATTATGTTTTATACATTTTAAAATTCACATATTATAATTTTTTAAAAATAGAATTCAATAGATTTTAAAATGATGTATTCATAAAAGAAAATTTTAAAATCGGGCATATTTCCCCTGCAGTTGCTTATGACTTTCATATATTTATGATATAACTGTTAAAATGAAATTATCAATAAAAAGGATTTGTGAGTATATCTTTCAAATTCAAGAGATTATATAAACACTAAAACACCCACAGAATGAATGATATGTGAGGGATTATATAAATGTAAATAAGTGTAAGAGTTTTTTCCTATATATATTAACTGGCAATCAACACATTTTCTGATTCTATTATCAGGTATTCGAGCAATCATTTACTCAAGTTTTGGGGCTTGCGACTTTCCCTCCTGACACAAATGTCTCCCCTAGAACTCAAATTCGAAACTTCAAGGGATCTAGTGAGGCCTTACACCACAAACCAACTATGTGTTGGTTAAGTTTAAGAGTTTGAATATATGGATAATAGATAAATTGTCCTACAAAACTTGTTGAATTTTGTGGTATAAATAGATAATGTCTCAAATATTCAGAACTTAAATATTAAATATTATGCAATTAATTTTGTTTATTATTCATTTAAAGATTCTTCAATGTCAATAACAATTATCCACATAGACAGTGAAGCTTGAAAGCATAATGAAATTAAAGGTTTGAGATTATGGAAAAAGTTAAGAAATTCATTATCACTTTAAAAAGATTGACAAACTTATTTATACATAGTTTTACCTTTAGAAAAAGTTTATGTAATTTAGTCAATTATATGCATATCGGATCCTATTTATAAAATACTTTCACCACGTTTTACATGAGAACAAAGTCAATACATAATATTAAAAGATGAAATAGTATATTCATATGAAAAAAAAAAACATAACTTATAATAGGACCAAATAAAACATTTTCTTCAGTAAGAGAGTATTAATTAGCTACATAATAATTCACATGGCAATCGGCATATGGGTGAATAACATCACAATATAATTAACACATTCTATATTGTTATGGGTGCTGTGAAGTATGCTTGCAGAGATCTTCTCTCAGCCTACATCTATTACATTTTCTAGGGTGCTGACGTAGTGAAGTGTGGATTTTGGTTTGTAATTTCTGATGGCATTTCCTATATAGAGTTCCTCGCAAATCATTTATTTGTATTTTCTCACTTTTTAGATGACAAATTCTTTGATTTCATCCATCATCTAATGTAGGTAGAACAATCTTGACTGGAGTCAGTTAGCACTAGTTGCTTTAACCTTATTATATTTTTTCTCTTTAATTTTCTAGTTGTTCTCTTTATGTTTCAGTCCGTTCTTTCTTTCTTATGTATGCAGCTTAATATCATATTCTTTTATTTCACTATATAAGTGAGTCTTAGCTTTTTTATAAATTTAATCATAAAGAAATTGTCTTTTTATAAAAAGAAAACACACTCTATATAGTTAAAAACAAAAAGCCAAAGATAATGGCATGCCCTCAATAATAATTATGAATGATATTATGATTTATGAAGTGGGGAACAACTACCACATGCCAACGCAATATGGTGCATGTCAAGGCCACTACTCCGAACCTAATAAGTACCAACTTCACCTTCTATTTATAAATTATAGGAGTAATAACATCCCATATCCTATTTGACATTTAAAAAAAAAAAAAAGCATCCCATAATGTCCTGTAATCATATCACGAAACATCATCGAGTCGGCACAATCTCCACCGTCCGATCGAGCCCCCACCATATGCCATATACCTCCCTTGTAGTATAGCATAATCTCATTTAGCTTCTTTAAAGAGTCAACAACAAAACCGAAGAAGATTTTTTAAGACGAGTAAATTTTCCAGTTGTGCGGGAGCAAAAGTTTGCTCTGCAAAAAGTGAAAGCACGTCTCTGCAAAAATCTCTCTCGTTTTCTCGCTTTAATGGAGCATTGATGACAGAGAGATAGTAAAGAAGGAGGCGACTGAGAGAGAAGAGAGAAAGTGAGAGAGTAAAGGAACAGAGCACAATGCGGGAATTTCTTGTTCTGATATGGATGATCATCTTCTGCTTGGGTTTTACTCTGTGTTTTTCTCATCCAGGACGAGGTGAGCTTCGGTTTCATTGTAATGTATGTTGTTGTGGATGATTGATGGTTTTAGTTAGAATTGTTCTTCGTTTTTTTCAATCGAGTTGGTGTGAAATGTGTGGTTTTGGGTGGAATTTATGCTTTATTTTGATTGAATGTTTGGAATACAAGTTTGTGTGGTTTAGGAATGAATGAATGAAATGCTCGAGGGAAATTGGGAAGGGGAAAATGAATTTGCCGCCTTCGGTTTCTGAATTTTTGTCGTTTTGTTAGACTTTGAATTATGATGTGAAATGCCTTTTGATTCCGTCTTGCTTCTGAGAATTCGCTTTAGGAAAAGGGAAAGGTATGAACAGGGTAACTTTTTCCTTTTGATTTTTGGGTTTTAAAATTTGAGCCATTTGAAAAGTTAAGAACGAATAAACGATTGTATACTCGAACAGAACAAAACAATAAAAAAAAAAAAAGTAAATGGTCAACATTATCCAATTAACCTCGAGAACTTAACTTACTAATTATTTATAATAGTGATTAGGGAATATGGGTTGCCGAAAGAATAATTGTATCTTGAAAATAAAAAACTTGTGTCGGAAACTCGGAACCTGTTATTTATATGCCTGAGATTATTTTTTTTCAGTCGAGAAAGCCATTCTTAAGAGCATTCTAAGTGATAACAGGTGTACATTACTGAGTGAGTTCATTGTGGCAGAAATTTTATTACTTCTTACTTTCGCAATCTATGGACGATTTAAGAAATGCCAGTTTTACTTTGAAGATGCCGTTCTTATATGATTGCGATTTTCTGTGTAAACATGTTTGAGAATAATGACCCCCTTTGGACCCAAAAAAAAAAAAAAAAAATTATTGACCCCTTCCCTCCTCCCTTCCCAGCAAAGAAATTTCAAAATTCTGACATTTTTAAATCATTATAGAACCATTTGCTATGCGCATAAGCTGTGGAGCTCAACAGGATTCTCAAACAAAACCGACCAAGACCCACTGGCTTAAAGACTTTGGATATACTGGAGGAATAGCTGCTAATGGAACACGTTCAAGCTACATCTCCCCTCCGCTTAAAACTCTCCGCTATTTCCCATTGTCCGAAGGTCCTCAAAATTGCTACAACATTAATGGTGTGCCAAAGGGGCACTACTCAATTAGGATCTTCTTTGGAATTGTTAGACAGCACAGTGTTATGAATGAACCGCTTTTTGATATCTCAATTGATGGCACTCAAACTCATTCTTTAAAACCAGGTTGGACCAATATGGATGATCAAGTATTTTCAGAAGCTCTCGTCTTTCTCAATGATGGTTCTGTTTCTATCTGTTTTCATAGCACGGGTCATGGAGATCCAGCAATCCTTTCAATTGAGATTCTTGAAATTGATGAAAAAGCTTATTATTTTGGTCCACAATGGAGTCAAGAGATAATGCTTAGAACAGTTAAAAGATTGAGTTGTGGTTATGGACAGTCAAAATTTGACATTGATTATGGAGGGGATCCATGGGGAGGGGACAGATTTTGGAAACACATTCAAACTTTTGGCCAGGGTTCTGATCAACCAAGATCTGTTGAAACTAGGATACAAAAGGCTTCACTTCCACCAAACTTCTATCCAGACACCCTTTATCAATCAGCACTCGTTGGAACCGATAGTGAGCCTGATTTAACATATACAATTTATGTGGATCCCAACAGAAACTACTCTGTTTGGTTACATTTTGCAGAGATTGATAACTCAGTGACTGCTGCAGGGCAAAGAGTGTTTGACATTTGGATTAATGGTCATGTTGTCCTTAGAGATGTAGACATTATACATATGAGTGGGGATCGTTACACTGCCCTTTTGCTCAATGCAACTATTCCTGTTGATGGAAGGATTTTGACAATAACCTTGCATCCGACAGGAGAAAGTCATGCCATAATCAGTGCCATTGAGATATTTGAAATTATTATGGCCGAATCAAAAACTTTACCAGAGGAAGGTACTTATGATGAATCTGGCTTTTACATTTTTCTAAATCAAGAACATATAATCTCAGCATTTTATTTGCATTTTAAGATATTCAATGGATAGCTATAGTTTTTAGTGACTGAAATCAAGTTATGCTATCAGGTCAGAATTCTCTTAGAAAATGAATCATATTATGATATACGTTTTCTTAGAAATTGAGCTATATAATAATACAAAATGGTGTGTGGTATTTATTAGTATTGATTAAGAGAACTTGGTTAAATCTGCTGAAAAAATGGCTTTTAATCTCCACATGCAATTTGAATGTGTCAGGTATTTGACAGGTGAGCAATAACAAAGTATTCACATTCATATACAGAGTTTATATGATTCATACAAAATTGTACACTTTGCAGCTGTTGTGTCTCTCTTAACAATTAACGCATAATAATGAGTCATTTAATGTATCTATTTTCTATATGGAAAGGACAACATGATCTGGTGTATTAACTATACTGAAATAATACTTACTACTTTTAGAGGGGTTTTAATGCTTGTCAGTTCTCTTTTCCTTCTTTGATCTCTATTGTGGTTTCAATCCTTCCCCCTACGGAAACAAGGTATTCTTTTGCTTGCTTTCTGATATTGAAGCATTTATATGTTATCTGATTCACCTGCTATCAATGGCATTATAGCATTCATATTTTATTTTAAACTGTGAGTGCACAAACTCTAGGAGGTTAATTTTTCCCCTCTTTTCTTTTAGTTAGGGCTTTACAAACATTGAAGGTGGCCTTGGGACTTCCCTCCAGGTTTGGGTGGAATGGTGATCCATGTGTTCCTCAAGAGCATCCATGGACCGGGGCAGATTGCCTATTAAACAGAAGTATAGGCAAATGGGTCATCGATGGACTGTAATATTTTATTATCCTTGTGTTTATGCTTTAATTATTTATCTGAGTGTATGGTGGCAAAAAATGTCACCTCTCTTATTAAACATTTTGTTATTTTTCATTCTATTCTTGTATCTTTTCACAATAATTTCCAACCACATTTTAAGGGTCTGAGTTATGAAAGGAAGGAATAGAAAACTTCAGCATATTCATGTCTGTATGCACAGTTGAAGTTTGAATTGGGTCTCTGTAATTTAACAATTTCTTGATGCTGTTCGCATCATTAAACCTCTGCTGGTTGTTAAGCACATGTCTGTATGCACAATTGAAGTTTGAATTGGGAGCAAATGATTTTTTCTTTTTTAAATTATGGGTACAACATAACTAATTTTTAAGCTATAGGCATCAACTTGAAAACTGAGTTAAACTCTTGGGATTAATAGAGTAATTTAGCACAATACATGTTTTAGCTTTTCAGGCATGTGTTTGTTCACTTCTTGGGGATTATGAAGTAGTGTAAACTTTGCTTAAGTTCCTGATATCAACTGATATTCCCTACAAGAAAATAATTGTCACACTGAGCCTCCCCTTTTTCTTGTATTCCTGGGTGCCCTGCTTCTATGTGAGACCAGCTTGAAAACTTTGCCTTACATTTAATAAAGGTAGATAATGATTGTTTACTTTGCAGTGAAAGTTTAATTTGAATGCTTGATTGGATATTTTGATGTCAATGTCTAGGTTATTTATTGTGCTTATCTATTGATGGGCAGTGATCTTAACAATCAAGGTCTGAAGGGTTTCTTGCCGAATGACATATCCAGACTGCAAAATCTACACACCTTGTGAGTTCTTGATAGTTTCGTCAGTAATTCATGAGGATAGCTGTGGTTTATACAAATGATGATTGATATTTGATGAATAGTTAATCTGGGATATTTATACCCTACTTATGTAGGCCTTGTCCCAATAATAAGTGATAAATATTGATTTTTGAATAATGTATATGGCCTTCTGATTTTACCAATTTTGAATCGATTTATTTCTCGAGAAATAGAGAAGGAAAGGAGGATTGTGACCTAATTCTCATGTTTATGACGTGTTTCACTCATGCATTGTAGGAACTTAAGTGGTAACAGCATTCATGGAGCTATTCCCTCTTCACTCGGAACAATTACTAGTTTGAAAGTGCTGTAAGTGCACCTACTCTCTCTCTCTCTCTCTCTAATCCAAAGTTCATTTTAGTTTCTGTAAGCAACTCTCAATAGTTAGAGTAGTACCTGTAAACAGACTGTCGCACTCGTGCTACTGCAGTAGCTACCAAATGTAAATTAAATAATTGACAGCTAGCCTTTATTTTTTATTACTAAAGTACATTTTCTGACTTCATGGATGGGAGTTCATGATACTTGGAGATGAAAGGAGTCAGGGAAAGGAATAGCGATG
Organism: Mimosa bimucronata; assembly: GCA_037074515.1. Taxonomy (NCBI): domain Eukaryota; kingdom Viridiplantae; phylum Streptophyta; class Magnoliopsida; order Fabales; family Fabaceae; genus Mimosa; species Mimosa bimucronata. The sequence continues at coordinate 28,494,566 of CM073438.1, read as the reverse complement.
AACCCGATTTTATTTTATAAAGGAAAAGAATAATCAATGAGCTAACAAAAATAAAGTTTTGTGTTTTCATGTATAGCACGTTAGAATCTAAGAATATTGGGGAAAGAGGATGGGCTTGACTACCGACTTCGGCAATTGTTTGGAATTTATCTGCCTAGTATGTACAGCAGGAAGGGGATAAAGAGAACAGTGATCTTGATGGCGGTTTTTGCTCTTATTTGTCAGGGGCTGTCTCAATGTTTTTGTTACAATCGGACAGTCGGTGGTAATTTGTTAGTGCCTTTGAGGAAGGTCGTCTGAAAAGTGACTGGAGTTGAACACAACCACTTGAAAAGATTGCCGTTAGTACTTGGTAATATGCACAGAGGATATTCATATTTTCCTCTCTCTTGGCTTTGCTTCTATCTGAAAGAAGAGAAAAGGGAACCATGGTTTTAGCAAATATGTTCAAGTGATTAAGAGAAATCATCCAGAAGCGTATTCACTATTCTATTACAGTAAATTCATAATGTGCGAAACAGTTTCACTTTTCTCTTGTCTTGGTATACGAGTAAACTTCTTTTAGTGTTGATGGAAGGGACTCCCATAGTGGGCAGCCACGGTTTTTTAATGTACTGGCCTCACGTTTGCTTCGGTCATCAGCCTCCTAGTTATGCACCAGTATGAATTTACTGTAAGAAAAAATATTGCATACTTATTAAGTTGGTCTTAACTTACTCTTACATTTCAGTTATCTGATTATTTTTGTCCACGTAGAAGTTGGATCATGGATTAATGCTTGTCGTAATTTCTGTCTTGAGAATCAACTCTTAGCTATAGAAGAATAAGAAATGGTGGATATATTGCAAGACTCAAGAAACAAGATATGCTAGTTTATTTAGTAGTTGTTTGTAAGGTACAACTAAGGTTTGAAAATGTTGAAGTTTCAGTCAAGGGACGATAACTTGAAGTTAGACTTCACATTTCAGACAGATACATTGAACAATTTATTCAGTTATTGGTTTATCTTTGCTTAATCTGCCACACATTGTCATCTCTGGGTGTGATGTACTTATGCAGGGACCTGTCTAACAACCTCTTCAATGGATCAATTCCAGAAAGCCTTGGGCAGTTGACTTCTTTACAAAGATTGTAAGTTTATCTAGGATGTAGCAAACCTGAAGGATGAATAAGCTGATAACTCTGGCTTACAAAGGTCTCCTTGCAGGAATCTTAATGGAAACTCCCTGTCTGGCAGAGTACCGGAAGCACTTGGAGGAAGGCTTTTGCATAGAGCTAGCTTCAAGTATGCATTCAACGATTTAATGCCCTGTTTGACATGTTTTTTATTTTGTACTTCAAAATAAGATTTTTCTTACAACAGAGTTCTCAAAAAGTGTTGCAATGATGTAGCAGTTAGTGTTGTGACACCAAAAATGCTCATTTTGCTGTTAAATCAGTAAAAATTACATATTTAAAAGACTTTAGCAATTAATACTCATTGAACGGAAGTTTAATTTCATCCATTGTGACTATATAAGTTTGAACTCATGCTATCATGATGTAGAGATTAAATCACAATAAATATAAAAAAGTTTAGCTCAAGTACATATAAAACCTGCCTATAATGAAAAATGAGTACGATAGAAAATAGTGTTTGGTTTAAAAATAGATTCATATCTTGCCATTTTGGCCAGAAACTCAAACAGCCAAGACAGTTCATTTCTAAAGCATAAGCAACATTTCTTTTTCTACTGGCCTAGCAGGCTCTTATTATCTGGTTCAGAAGCTTTAAACCAGACTTCATGAATACGAACACTAACGGATGTATATGTCCGTACTGTTTGTCTTTGATCTTTATTATCCTCTCTTTGTTGTGTAATAACTGTTGCTAAATCCTTTGTCATGCCTGTGGATTTTTCAGTTTCACTGACAACCCAGGTTTGTGTGGTATCCCTGGATTACCCACATGCGGAACTCACCTTTCTGCTGGCGCTAAAGTTGGCATTGCGTTAGGTGCTTGCTTAGCATTTCTATTTCTTGTTACCTGTTTCGTTTGCTGGTGGAAAAGACGGCAAAATATTCTCAGAGCCAAGCATATTGCCGGTAACACATTCATCATTTATGCATTATACCATCAAATCATTATACATATGGATGTCTTCATAGTTCATACCATTGTCAACTCATTTAAGAAGGTTATCTCAGTACTTTATTTCAAACTTTGATTTCTGGACCAAATGTAAAATTTGAATTCCAGGCAACAAAAAGATGTTAATATACTTATAGTTTATATAATCTATTTTCCATGTTTTAATTTAATTAATATACATATTACTATATAATATACATCTGTATTAGTATCTAAAATTATTAAAATTGCCATATCTCATGCATTATATCTGGTCGTATTTGATTTATATACTCGTGTATGCAAGTTTATGCTCTTGATTTTCTCTTGCAGCAAGGGCAGCTCCATATGCTAAAGCAAGGACCCATTTATCTGATATCCAGTTGACAAAGCATCAACCCCACCACCACCACCACAACCACCACCATCACCATCACGGTAATTCCCGCACCGCAGCTGAGAACGGCCCTATATTGCTATCATGATCTCATCTCATCCTTTTCATACACCATGAGGTCCAAGTATTGTATTACTCTATCTCGCCCAGCCAATTTTTTTTTTTTTTCCAAATCCAAGAAAGCTCCTTCTACATTGGTGGCATGAGTAGCAGATCATCTGATATATAGGTAGAAGTCTTCAATACTCTGTTCTTTTGATCATAAAGCCAGAGTTTCTTTACTTAAGCCCACTGAATTCCCTAACAGTTTAAACAGGCTGGAAACACACTCACTGTGCCATTTGTAAATCACAAAATTTTGCTCATTGCCTTCGTTCACTTGTTTGCTTTTCTTTGTATGTTTTAAATTTGGCAAGGGATTTTTCGGAAAGATGATGTAAAACAAAGAAGTAAACGATAGAAATCATAGCGTTCAGTTTGTAAGATATGGGTTTGCATTATATACGCCAGGCTGTACTTTATAATACGCCTCCTTTTTATAAGTATTATTTTCTCAAATAGAGTTGATCCTAATTAAGTATATGCCTCTCTCATCTCATTCTCTCCACATCATCTTTATTACTAGGGTATAATTAGAGAGAAAAATATACATGGTTTACACATTTAATACTTTTAACTAATTTTAACTATCATTTAGATTTGGGTGATTTGAGTAGTTATTATGGAGGGAGTACTAGATTTATCTCAACTATGGATATGTATGATAGCATTGTTGTTCATGATTTGATGAAGAGGTAGGCAATGTAATTAAACCAAAGAAACAGAAATTTAATTCTAAGCTATGGAAAAGAAACCATTAAAATGAAGTTACATCAATGTCTCCCCTGCATCTTTTTCCTGTTCCAGAAGGATCGCAGGCATAGGAGTACATGACGGTGTGGAGTTAAAGATATATTTACAAAATGCTTTGATTTGGAAGTGCTATAAGCAACCGATTGAAGCCAACAATTTTGTAGTCTAGTGGCATAAAACTTCTGGGTCACAAATTCGATCATATCTGTAATTTCAGGATATTAAGACCTGTCCCTATAATTCCAAAAAAAAAAAAAAAGGAAAAAAAAAACATGAAATGGGTTTTCTTGCTTATTCTATTTGCATACATGGATACTATTGGCCATTTGTTTGTTCCAGAGTTCTTCTCTACTGGTTTTTGTCTATCCAGTTTGTGTTTTAGGGCAACCTACTTTTTAATTATACTAATTTGATGAAAGTGACGACTAATGAAATTTGACTACCCTAAGGGAGAAAGAGGTTCATGATGATTTAAGTGAAAGCTATAAATTTATTGTATAGATATTGTGATAACACACTCTTTTTGCTGGCAAAAAAAAAAAAAAAAAGATAACACACTATTTTTGTGATGTTGTAAATGAAGCTTTGAACATTGACTGGTTTTATTTAGTTACATGCTCAGATGATAACTCTCTAACTGACCATATAGCCAAAACATCTCACAGGGAAGCTTCATGCTCTTTACATTTTGTTCTGTCTCTCACTTTTTTGAGTTATAATGGATTTATCTTTATACTAAAAAAAAAAAAAACAGAGGTTCTTGATTGAAACAGTTCATCTTCTCTATTCGCACCTTAGCAATTCCTCTACCGGTCTTTTTCCTTTATACTAAAAAAGAGTGGTTTAAAATTTTAATAGTACAAAATTAAAATTTTTAAAAAGTATTAATATAATTTAATAAAAAATATAAAAATAAAATTTAACCCCTTATAATCAATCTAATTTGAATAGTTCATAATGGTAGACTATTATTATAAAGTAGATTTTTCCCACTTTTTTCACTGTTAATTTTACACTCAAGCTACAAATTTTATGTAAGTAATAAACAAAATTAACAGTACATTTGTTTTCTTTATTTTCATAATATCAACCGGTAATCGGCACATTTTATAGATTTTATTACAAGATATTCGAGCAATCAACACCTCTGAAGAGGACATACCACAGATCAAATAGAACCAATATATCTGTTCATCATGAAATCAAATGGAACAAATATCGCCGCCGGTTCGCCCCCACGGGACACAACAAACCAAAAGTCACCCGATGGCCGTTGAGGCCTTCATCACGTGATAGAGTGGAATCAAATCACCAATGCATTTACACATATATAACCAATATGCAACAATTCATAATATTTGAAAAGTAGATATTTAGCCACATTATGCTTTTAGAAACCATTATGGATGCTCAATTTCAGCAACATACACATATTCTTTCAAATCATGCTCAATTACCACAATTACCATTGCAACATATGAATATCACATAATAAGTGCAGTAAAAATAAGCATTTGCGAATTTTCACATTATATGGTATAATTACCGATTTCCAAACATAATAGTTCAAATGATTACCAACAACACACACAAAAAACAAGGAAAGTTGTTATCTCTTGAAACTAATGACATTTTACCACAAATGAGTTTAACCCTGTGCTCAAATATAACCAATCACGACTCTGCAATTACCACAATATAACTAAACAATAGCAATCACATGATTGAACAAGGTTATTTAAATAACCCTAATCTAAAAAGCCACGTCCCAAGCCATCTATAACCCAACTTCCAACCACAAGCCCAATATCCAAAAGGAATCCAATTTTCCATATTCAAGCCTACACACAAGTTGAACCAATTCATCCTCAACCAATCTATGACAATCACCAAAATCATCATCAACATAATCCATAACAATCATCAACATCATCATTCAATCCTCAAATTACACACTTAATCTAAATCCATCTCTAGGCCTAAAACACAAAAATCTACCTAACCGATATATCACCCACCCAATCATTTAAACACCATCTACTATCATGAATTAACTCACTACAACTACTATGTTACACAATATACTTAAAATCCAAAAGCCTGCTCATTTTTAAAACCCAAAAGCTACTCATTTTTAAAACCCAAGCTTTCAAAACTTTGTGAAACCAAAATTTGATTTAAGCCAAAACCCAAGGAATCAAAGTATTAGAAAACATTTTCCATCATCATTGATCATATCCAAAACATTAAAATCCATTAACACTCATTTTTGAAATACACTCCAAAATTTTGTTGTGCAAAATTTTGTTCTACGTCAAAGTCAAAATCCAGGAACCCATAGTATTCAGAACCACTTGTGAGTAGAAATAAGCTTAGTGAAACAAGAAAAACCAACCATTACTTGAAATGTTCTCCCAACGAAAACCCTAGAACAACAAGCTTAAACAACTCTAAAACATGGTTTAAGCATTTTCCTCACAAGATGAACCAAAACAATAATTTAGTAATGTTCAAAAAGAAGTTAGAAAACAAGAAAAGCTCATTGGGAAATCAAATTTTTGAAATACATAGAAACCCCCAAAATTTTACCAAAAACATGTAAGGAAAAGAGACAAAAAGGAAGAGAAATAGGTAAGAAATTGTTTACCTACAAGCTTGGGTTTCAAATGAGCCTTAGAACCTTCAATCCTTGTGCCCTAAGAAAGCACTCTACAATTCTCCCTAGGTGGTAGAATATCAGGCTTTCGATGTGGATTCACCATGGCGAGCTTACTTTTGGCCTATATTTCTTCCTAGTTTGACGAACTCCTCCCAGAATTTCATCCTTATTTCAACCCCCAATCATTCTAGTTCTATCCAAAAACTAATCCATATTAAACCCATAGCTTAATTTAAGTCTATCCTCAAATTCCATCCTTAAACCTCAAGAACCATAAAATTGAATTATTTTGCAAAATTCCCATAAACTCATTAAACTAAATTCCTCAAAGTTCAATTAAACATATTAATGAACCCCTTAAATTACCCCAAATTATCATCAAAATCCACACTTTATCAATTATACTCTAATCCCAAATCAACATTCCCCAAAATCATCCTAAATATGGTTTAAATCTATAACTCAAAACTTGGGATGTTATATAGGGAAGGAGTTAAGGGAATAACCAAATCACCCTTCATCATTAAAGTCAAGATATTTTCCTATCCATGGCAACAAGGTCATTTTACACACAAAACTTTTCTATTATTATGTTTTTGGTCTCTTCTAAAAATATAGTTTCTAAAAATAAATCCTTATATCCAATTGGAAATTTTCTTCAACCTTAATTTCCTTTACTTCTCAAAATAATTTCTCTAAAATTCTCAGATATAAATTTATTCTCTAACTATTTTTCTTCAAGTGTTTCAAAAAAAAATAATTCTTAAAAATCCTTTAAAAATACCTAAAACTTCATACATTTATTTATAAAAATTTCTAATTCTTGAATAATACATCTAGATAAATTTAAAGGGAGGTTACTAAATGCTTTATTATAATTATCATTTATGTGATCATCAAGGCATTATAGTTTTTTAATAATTTGAGACTAATTATAAAATAAAATATATTTAAGTTTTCCCTTCTAATATCACTTCATACCAAACATAATTTTAAATCCTAGTACAACCCTAAATCCCAATCCCAATCCCACCATCAATATTCACTGCCATGTACCAAACAAGCCAAGAAAGCAGGTATTTTTTGTTTTTTAAAAAAACTTTTAAAGTTAAGAAAACTCTCTAACTGGTCACAGGTGGGTAGAGTACATATATATACTTCCCCCATTCATAAATATAAGATCACTTTAACTTTTTTGTGGACATTTAAGAAGTCAAATAAATCACTTAATTTTAACGTATCTTACATGTAATTGTATTATGCGATAACTTATAAGTAAAATAAATTAGTTTTAAAAAAAAAGATAACTATAGATATTTTAAAGTAATTAATTTTATATCCTTAATTTTTTTAAAAAAAAAATTAAAGTGATCCTGTAATTGGAACATGAGGATATTTGGTTGAGTGTGATATTATTAGTGCTGATGTGGTCCATCGCATAAACTGCAGATGATTTAGCCAATAGTGTTGAGTTTTTTTTTTTTTTTTTTTTTTCTTTTTGTCCAACAATAGTGTTAAGTTAATGTGGACAGGTAGATGATTATTTGGACCAATCAGTGATTAGCTCCAATACTTTAGTAGTAGATATTTGATGATGATTGATGATTTGATGATTATCTCTCCTGAGTTGAGGCCTTACCAGAAGCAGAGAGGAAACACAGTGAACCAGAAGGCAAGAAACCCCTTCATCATCAATGGCGTCTTCCCTGCACAAACCATCGCCATACAACAAATACGAGATAAGAAACCGAAACCCAGATCCAAAATCATGCGCTCTTTTAGTCATCGACATGCAAAACTACTTTTCTTCCATCGCAAACCCAATCCTCTCCAATCTCTCCACCACAATCCATCTCTGCCGAAACGCCTCCATCCCTATCATCTTCACGCGCCACCGCCACAAATCCCCCGCCGATTACGGCATGCTCGATGAGTTTTGGAACGGCGATCTCATTTTTGATGGAACGCCAGAATCGGAGCTTATTTCTACGTTAGATAGGAAGAAGGAGGATTTGGTTGTGGAGAAGAACACTTATAGTGCGTTTAGGAACACTGATTTGGAGGAGAGGCTTGTGGGTTTGGGAGTGAAAGAAGTGATTGTGACAGGTGTTATGACCAATTTGTGCTGCGAGACGACGGCGCGTGAGGCTTTTGTGAGAGGGTTTAGAGTTTTCTTCTCTGCGGATGCGACTGCCACGTCGGATTTGGAGCTTCATGAGGCTACTTTGAAGAATATGGCTTATGGGTTTGCTTATTTGGTGGATTGTCAGAGGCTTCGAGATGCTATCTCTCGGTGAATTAAAAGGTTCAGGATACTTCTGTATGTTTATAATGTAAATTTCTTTGTTTCTCTCTCAAAAATAGCTTTTAGATTGATGATAAATCTGCTCTTGAATCTTGATGTGTATTTGGTGGATTGTCAAAGGTTTAGTTGGTGTATGAGTTATACAATCTAATACTACATAAAATACATTTCACGTTTTTAATCTCTTAAAAAAAAAAAAGTCAATTGATTACTTAAAGAACTGGAGGAAGTATATGCTAAATGCAGGGATTCAAATTGTTATGGAAAACAGAGAATTTTTCAAGGGATAAGAATCAAAATTGAAGAGGAATCCAAACCTTAGCTGAGTTTTAAGCTTTATTATTGGGACTTTAGTCTTTTGAGTCTGTTAAACTATCTTCCATAGAAACATTTCTATCAATTTCACCCTTCTCATGTCCCCCCTTTTGTCTGAGAGAACAGGTGAATGGATATCTCATTATTGAGGGGGAAAAAATGACATGATTGGTAGTATTATTTCTTATGCTGAGGCCTAAGAAAATGTGTTTTGTTCTCTTACCGGATGAAATGGTATAAATTTGCATTAAAAATATGTTTAAGCCTATGGCCCCAGAGGATTCTCAGTTCCTATTTGTATTCATAGATTGAAATCTTCTGACACTGTAGTGGAATATATGTTGTGAATTCTGGTAATTACATGTCATCAAGATTAAACAAACAGAGAAAATGTTTAGTTTTATGTTTGCTAGAACAACTACTAGCTATGAGAGGCTTTTGTGAGAGGGTTTAGGATTTTCTTCTCTGCGGATGCGACTGCCACGTCGGATTTGGAGATTCATGAGGCTACTTTGAAGAATATGGCTTATGGATTTTCTTATTTGGTGGATTGTCAGAGGCTTCGAGATGCTTTCTCTATGTTAAATTAAAGCTTCAGGACATTTCTGTGTGTATTTAATGTAAATTTTTTTCTTTCTCCCAAAATGGTTTTTAGATTGGAGATAACTCTGCTCTTGAAAACAAATTGGATATGTATGCTAAATGCAGGGGATTCAAATTGTTATGGAAAACCCCTAATTTTTTAGGGTTTGACAAACAAAACTGAAGAGGAGCCATAAACTGAAGTGAATTTTAAGCATAATTTTTGGGACTTTGGTATTTTGAAGCTGATTTGCTATAGAAATGTTTCTCATAATTTCGCCCATCTCTTTTTTTACCGTTTTGTCTGAGAGAACAGGAGAATAGATATCTCATTATAGGGGAAAAATAATGACATAATTGGCATCAATTGTTATGTCTCTGTTATATGTAAAATTATCCCCAATGAATTTTGTTTCCTTCCTTCTCTGTTTTCGACTATGAATTTACTTGAAACATCGGTTCTTGCTCTTGCCATGGCCCCATAGGATACTCAGTTCCCATTTATATTCATGGCTTGGGATCTACTGACATTGAATAGGATTCTCAGTTCCCATATCCACGCATGGTCTGATATATGGGAGAATAATCCTGGCGTGACAACACACATCAGGTCAATTAATTCACATTGAAACAGGGAAGATTCTAAATAAATACCCCTCGAATATCAAAAGGACAAAAATGTATTTCCAATATACAAAAGGATATAAAAGGGATTGTTCCCAATTTGAGATAAACAATTTTAAGGGAAAAGACCAAAATGGCCATGTCTCCATTCACTTTCAAAACGAAGTGGTTAATAGCTATATTAGAGTGGTTAATCACTATACTGAAGTGGTTAATTGCTATACTAGAGTGGTTAACGACTTTTACAAATATAAAAGTATTTGATTCCAACTAATGAATCAGTGAAGTAGTTAATAGTTATATTGGAGTGGTTAATCGCTATACTGAAGTGGTTAATTGCTATACTAGAGTAGTTAATAACTTTCACAAAAACAAGTCTAACTGATGAATCAGCGAAGTGGTTAATGGCTATACTAGAGTGGTTAATTGCTATACAGGAGTGGTTAATGGCCATACCCGAGTGGTTAATGGAGATAGGGGTATTTTGGTCTTTTTGTCTTAAAATTATTTATCTCAAATTGGGAACGATCCCTTTTATATCCTTTTGTATATTGGAGGTACTTTTTTTTTTTTATATTTGAGGGATATTTATTTAGAATTTTCCATGAAACAGGAGTTTGATTCGTTTCATTCATGCCTTTGTACTTTTTACATGTTAATTATCTCGAGATAAACCTTGAAAGGAAGAGAAGGATCTGGCATGTAAATTGTAGGGAAAATTTCATTAAACTCCTTGGGAATTCATTTCAGTTAAGCCGCAAAAGAATATGAAAATTCATTGCACCCTTACGAGGCCTAAGTGATATTAAATATTTCAGCTAAAAAATCAAAATATATTTATTGAATTTTGTAACCAAAATCCAAAACATGTGTAGAGAATTTTCAATACGTTTGTATTTTTTTTAACATCAATATGAGTATCTCCAAATTTTAAAAATCATGGAATCCAACATTAAAGCATCCAACATCTTACAACTTGATTTCCAAGACACATATAGAATTTCCAAGATGTTTGATCTTATTTCCAATATTAATGTGAGCATTTCTAGGTTTTAAAAATCATGGAATCTAATAATATAGTGTCCAAAGTCTCACGACTATATTTCTAAGATATATGGAGAATCATATTGGGAGTTTCCAAGACACATAGGAAATTTTCAAAACATTTGTGCTTCTTTCAATAATGATATTTTGGTCTTTTAACTGAAAGATTTAATGTCACATTGACCCCTAAGGGATGCAGAAAGTTTTCAGATTCTTTTGGAGGGTGACTGAAATAAATTCCCTAAATTGTACTTTCGGTGGAGCCCATTAGGCTTTTGGTAAGATGAAAATATGCTGGAGGAAAAGGGGAATGGCCGGAATTTTAATTTTTTACTTCGTTGAGATGTTTGGCATGCTGAAAAAGCTATATCATAAGCAGAGATTTTCATATATTCATAGGAACCCTTCAGGGGAGTTCTTGGTGTTTTGTATTTTAGTTCATTATTTTTAATTTGTCATTTATTTAACTGGCATACCAAGGAGGCAAGGATCACATGTGCTCAGAAATTTTCGCTTCCTTTAAATTTTCTTCCCTTCCCATCTTTTTCATTTAAAAATATTGTGCCTACCTAGCGGCCTTTGGTGTCCATTATTCTCTCACTCTAGACCCTAGTTATCTTCCTTTTGTTTAATGTCCACAAATTCGTACTTATCAATGATGGGAAAATCGGACCCGACGTTTTGACTGGCAAACTATCGAACTGCCCTATAATCTGATCTGAGTGTCCTTTTGAACTAAGGGGCAAGTTGAGCTAGTTTCTTTCTTTCTTCCCCCCGGCCCCCAAAAATGTGATTTTTTATTTTATTTTATTATAATTCACCTAATCACTAACTTTAACTTCACTCAATTTTAGAAACCAAGAAATTATAATATTTTAAATGCTATTTTACTTGCATATGTTTAATATTTAATTGTTGTTACTCTTAGTATTTGCATTTTGGTTTGTGGATTGTAGAATAATATTTACTTTCACGCGTAATCAACTAATATTTTCTCTTTTTCCCTCTATAGAAATATTAAAATATTCATGCTTAATGAATCATGCATACCTATCTACATTTACATTTTGATATTAGTGATTATTAATGTTAATATCAATAAAATTTTATTATTTTAATATAATCGGTTGGACCCCGGTCTTAGCATTGACCATTGGACTAGTGTCTCATCCTGTTCTATGTTCGGTCCGGTTTTTTGAACCTTGGTACTTATCCCCACACTGTAAATGAAACTTTGCCCTTGAGACAGTAATTGATATTAGTACTCCCTCATTTTCTAAGATCAATTTACCTAATTTGATTAGATTAAAGATGTTAGTTAAATTAGTTAAAATTATATCATATTACCAAAATGTAACACCTTACTTTTTATTACTATAATATAGTATTTTAAATGAATTATAACCACTTTTCAGTGTCCGAAGCCCAAAAATATGGGTATAAATATATTGGTTTGAGTTAGAGTCGGAATTTAACTAATCGATGCGTCTCTCACGATCTTATGATATTAAATTCTACTCTTTTTTAATATATGTTTAATTTCTGTTCTCTAACTCAACTGTTATTTAAACTATCATCACACAGACATTTTACAAGGATCAAACAATATACACAACCACAAACATGACTATAAAAACATCCTGATTATTTTACATCAAACTTATATCATATGTAAGTTCTATTTTTATTAATCTTTCTTATTCTCAGAACTTAATTCGAATGCTCTGAACTATTAATCAACGTTACTCCGGTTATATATTGATTATAGAAATCCCAACTGTTCGCCCGCAAGAGTACGGATCGTAACGTAGTAAATTATCGTCCCACAGAGATTTGTTTTAAAACCCCAATCAAACAACAGGCTAATGAACTCAATTAAGTTGAACAAATCAAATTCTTTTAGAAATTGGTTTTGAAAACTAATTTTAAAATAAAATTAAAGAAATAAACAAGAAAGATTTAATTTATCAATGAACTAAGCCTAGGATTAATTCTCACCGTTGTATTTCATGAACCCTAATTAATTTCCTTTCCTTTAGTCTTCAAATGACAATTTATGTTTGCCTAAAGTTCTAAAGTACTTGAAACGCTCTCTCGAGTCAAAATCAATTCTATACTTCTCATTAACTTGCTCAATCTCTTGTTACAAATTAATGAAAGTATGCATTAATATCCAACCTTAAACTGACAAAACTAGGTCGATAGATATATCTCTATTCTACCGACAAACTCTCCGTTAATTGATTTAAACTTTAAGTCTAGTCTGATTTATCCTAGTTCTACACCTAAACTATCTCTCTCGTGTATAATTTAAATGAACAAATCGCTCTAAAGGGTGATCAGTCAATTAGAGGTATTAAGAACAAGATAAATCAACATAAATAATCATCAAATTCTAAAAGAAAAGGAAACAAATTAGGTTTCAATCCATACAAGGCTTGAATCAATCCTAGAACATAAGATTTAGCTACTCATGAATGGATTAAACCAGAAAATACAAAGAAATCCCATGTTTAATTCACCAAAGTAATAAAGAATTGAAGAAAACAAGAATTATCACCTAAGGTAAGAAACTCCTCCAATTTTGCTTATCAACCTCCAATTTTGCAAACCCTAGCTCCCAAGATGTGTGTACCAATGAGTCTAATGGTTCCTGTGGGTTCTAGGGTTCAAAGGGGGCTGGTTCTCCTTTAATTTTCGTGCCCTAGGTGATTTAAAAGGGTAAAAATCGAAGCTGTACGTTTTGCAGATTTTTCAGGATTTTCGCGCCATGTCGCGACATCCTGGTGCAATGTCGCGACATCAGAACCAATTTTCAGCAATTTTCCTTAAATGACCTCCAGCTTTCTCCACGTTTTTCCTTAAATGACCTCCAGCTTTCTCCACGTTTTTCCTTTGATCTTTCTCTCCTTCCTTGCTTAGAATGTCCATATTTACCTATCCAAAAAATGCATAAATGTGAGGGAATCATGCCAATTAAATTTTCTAATAAATTATCATATTTTTCATAAAATTAATCAAATTAAGTTCATATGACAGATTTACACAATTTTCTCTTAAAAACTCTTAAAATACCCTTAATTAGCAATGATGACTCCCCAAATATATTCTAAATATGCCCTAAATTAATGGTAAATGGGGAGTCATCACACCCCCACACTTACACATTTGCTTGTCCTCAAGCAAAAGAAAATCATATTCCAAACAAGGAGAGCAATACCTATGAAATCTCTAAACAAAGAACGTTACCCCCACACTTTGATATTGCTATCAGTTATTATTTCAATTAATGATTAATCAGAATGAATTACCAAGCCAACAACCTTAAACAATTGTAATCATCAATCAACTCACAATGATAAAAGGAAAAGAACATAACAAGCACAACAATATAATTAGTAAAGGAATACTAGGCTCCTAACTCCTATAGAAAATTTAAATTCCTTAATTAATCAAGTATGCAATGAATACCAAAAGGATTCTCAGGCTACTTTTCTTTTGACTTTTTCTTTTCTCTTTTTTTTTTTCATTTTTTTTTTAAATCTTGAGTTGTTGCAGGTCCCCTTTTGACGCGACCCTGCACATGGGTGGTGCAGCACCGGTTACTCAGTTACTCCAACAATTACTCAAGAGGCTTTTAGCCCAACTCTTAACTCTGTTTGACTTAACTGTTTGACGCGAGTGCCAACATTGGTGATGAAGTGCCCCCGGTTACTAAGTTAAGTCTAGAAAAGCCAGTGGAATTGTGTACAACTTTTTTTTTTATTATTTTTTTTTACCTGAATCATATCTTAACACAAACAATTAAATCAATCAAGGTAGTCAAATTTCCTAAAGTAGGAATCAAAGTATTCATAAACCAATTATTTATTTGTCTTGTTATAAACTGCTCCTTTTCTCAAGGTTTATCTCAAGATTTATACAAAAGGCTAAGATATATGGCTTAGTTGACACATTCTTCCTTATTATAGTGTATTAATTTGTTTTAAAATAGCGATTATCAAAGATGGGTAAAAGCTCAAAGTTCAAATCAATCATAAGCATTGCACTTCCTTTCAATTTTTTAACACATCTATTTCCAATTGCATACAAGAACAAGCAGTGTAAGAATGAGTGACTACCCCTCCCCCACACTTAAATTTCACATTGTCCCTAATGTGAATAAAACAACAATACACATATGAGAGAGGAGAAACAGTAAGGAAAGGTAAATTAATACTCCCCTGGATAAATCTAGAAGGAGATGAGATGCGCTCCTATGCTGAAGGAGGTGAGAATGCCGGGTGTGGATTCTCATGAGGGAATGCTTGCTCTTACACCAACCGGCCAACTAAGAAATTAGTTAGATACTTGTAGTGCACAGCCGGTACACAAAATGTGGTTCACAGGGTCCTTGAGTTCAAAGGCATGTGGTAGAGATCCTTTTGATTGAGTGGCTCGTGGTGGAACACGTTTCTTCGTATGCTTAGATGAGGAAGCTGGACCAATGGCACCCCTTTTTGGTCGCTTCGAGGTTTTAGGAAGTGCCATTGGAGATCTGCAAAAATTAAAATAAATGATGTGAGATCAAGCAGAGTATGTAACTGTCATGCACAATAAGAATTAGCAAAGATTATATCAATGGACGTAGCAACAATGGCGAAAGCTTCCTAAATCACCACCTAAGAAATCATACCAAGCAATATCCACTCAAATTTGTCATGATAGCTCTAGTCCAAGAGACCACAGATTAGATTAATGCCATTCAACTCAATCATAATAGTGGTTCCCTCATATATTTAAAATGCAGACTTGAAATGTGGAAGTTCAGCAAATTACACAAGTCAGGGACAACCATAATCTAATATTCCCGTTCACATAAGAAGTTGAAATTGAACTACCCTACTTCCCACAACTGCGAGCCTAACCCATTGAATCATATTGAAGAGTAACGTGCAAAGTGACATAAATGTCTCTTAATCATCTGTAAGCACACTCAAGAAAGCACTTGGACAGTAAAAAAAAATTGCAGAAAAAACTATGTCCAATATACTTAAAATCCTTAGAGAAACAAAGGTGTTCCAGTCAAATGCTTGCGACAGTCAAGAGAATAAAACACTAAATTCAAGTGATGTGGAAGAAATTGCAAGATGATTTAGAAATAATCCAGGTCAACTTAGGGAGGAATTTCAGCCCAATCACGTGTACATTGAAACCATGATAACACAGGGTAAACCACATCAGATTTTTGTCACAAAAATCTGGTGACAATCAGATCAGATTTCAGCCAGTAGATTCGGTCACAAGACACTTATAAAATCAAAGAGCAAATATCCATATTAATAGTGCAAGGGCTAGAAACAGAGCAAGCAAGCAAGAACAAGTTAGTACAATGTATCATCAATCAATGTCAAATGAGGTGGACTACACCAAATTCATCACAAGATCAATAGCAAACCAGAGCCTCATATATCTATCAAATTCAGGCACAAATTCTCGGAAAATCAAAGAAGCACAACCATACTCATAGTTCAATGGGAGAAATAAAATAAGGATCGTACCTTCTAGGTGTCTCAAGACAATATGTGAACAAAAATAGAAATTTGGGGGTACAGGGGGAAGGGTGAAAAATGACACGGGATGTTTAGAACAAGATCAAGGGAGAGGAGGAATTGTTCTGGGCTATTGGGTTTCGAATGGAATAGTGAAAAATAGCAGGAAGATTTTGGAGGTGAGGTTTGAGTCTTTGGGGTTACTGGGTAGCGATTGAGATGGGAGAAGAAATGAATGACAATGCTGGAGGGATTTGGGTGGTCGAAATCGAAGAAGAAGGGACGATGGAGGGGAAAGAAAGCTCTGAACGGCGACGATGGGAGTTTCAAAGGGGAAAATAAGAGGGAGGCCGAAAAGGAAAGGTAGCAGCGTTGGCTTGGGGAGGAAAGGGGATAGAGCCACAGACGATCAAATTTGGAGTGGCGGAGGGAGGTCTGGACTATGGACTCGACAGTGGCGCTGAACGGAGAAGAAGACAGCGACGGTGGCGTTGGTTTGAGCTGAGATGGACGGCGGCGTTGCTAACTCCAGCGACTGGAGGATGAAGAAGATGGTTAAGATGGAGGTACAAGGATGAGAAGGGGCGGCGATGTGGTGGAGGAGAACAAGAACAAGAAGGAGAGGGGGGTTTTGGGTTCAATAGGAAGAGAAGGGTGCAGATGGTGATGAACAAGAAGAAGAGGGAGAGGAAAAATCAGGGTTTAATGTGAAATTTGGGGTAAAAGTGAAATTAGGGCTTTTTTTTTCTTTTTGTTTGTTTTTTTAAAAAACAAATAAATATAAACAAGGAACAAATTTAAAAGTGGATTTTTTTTTAGTAATTAAAATAATCTAAAATTTGAGATTTGATTTTGAAATTTTTTTTTATATTTTTTTGTTTTTTTTTTAAGAAAAAGTAATTAAACTAATGAATTTAAAATTTGAATTTTTTTTTTGAAATTTTTTTTAAATAATAATAAAAATAAAAATAATTGATGTCATGACATTTTTGGGAAATGTCGTGGTTCCAGAGAAGACAACTTAGAAACCCTTTTATGCATCTTTACTGATGTCGTGACATTTTGGAGAAATGTCGTAGCACCAGAAAGCATGCCTTAGTTCCTGATAAAAATGTCACGACAATTTGACAGAATGTCGCTACACCAGAGAGCAAGCTTTTCTTTTCTAGTGAAAATGTCACGACAATTTGGCAAAATGTCGCGGCATCAGAAAGCCCGTTCTCTTGAAAAAAATTTTGGGTTCTAATTTTGTAAAAAATTTTATCACGACATTGTCCCCAAGATGCCTCGGCACCATAAAACAAAATACTACCTAAAAATATCAATGCAAAACAACCTCAATTTCCAATTTACCCCACTTAAACCTTGAATTTGACTCCAAATGTCACATAGATAAAGCATTCAATCTCTTAAATCTTCCATCACCCTGAACTAACACTTACATCACACAAGATCACAATAGCAAATGTAATTCACACACCAATTAAGCATTCATGTTTGAGCCCACAACATCTAACCATATTACTTGTATGAAAAGCAAAAAAACTAATGATAACTTGCTTAATATAAGGGTAACGGTACTTCCCTGAAACTACAAGTTGCCTCAATCTTTAGCAAATGCTCTCGCTTTCCTCAAATTGATTTCGCAGCATTCGATTTCTTCCTACAAAATAGAAAAAGACCAAACATAAACCTACCTACAAAAAGAAGAAAAATTGCAATTGAAAATAATAAGAAAAGTTCAGAACTTGGGTTGCCTCCCAAGAAGCGCTTGGTTTATAGTCCTCCAGCCTGACTCTTCAGGACTCATGGTGGGTTCTTGAGATGGATAGTGGATACCAAACAATCCACGTTTCCTCCCCAATAAGGCTTTAAGCATTGTCCATTAGCATGAAATCTTTTACCTTTCTTGTTCTCAAGTTCAACATTCTCTAGATCTAATGCTCGCACCATAGTAAATGGTCCACACCATCTTGATTTAAGCTTGCTTGAGAACACCTTCAGCTTAGATTTGTAGAGAAGCACTTGTTGTCCCCGCTCAAAACATTCAGGTCCAATTTTTCTGTCTGGTGGTTTCTTTTTTATCTCTTTGTTTAATCTAGCATGCTCATGTGTAACGAGTCGATGCTTCTCCTTCTCATTGAGTTGCAGAATCTTGTTCTCAAACATCGGTGGTGCCTCACTAGATGGCTTCAAAGAATAGCTCAATGCCTTAGGGGCTGTAAGTAGCTCAATAGGTTTGAACTTGGTATGAGGGAATGCTCCAATGCCGAATGTCTCTTCACATTTGCCCTGCTTGGCATCTTTAGAATCCTTTTGTCCAATCAAGAGTGCTTCCGAAGGATCTTTGATAACTGGTTCATGATGCTCCTCTTGAATCACATCTCCCAACCTATCAGTGAAGTAACACTGACTATGGTCATCCTCATGAAATCTTAGTGCTTGAGACATGTTAAAGACAACTTGCTCATCATTTACTCTCAAGGTAATTTCACCCTTTTCAACATCAATGAGTGTTCTTGCTGTGGCCAAGAATGGTCGTCCCAATATGATTGGGATTTTCCAATCCACCTCGCAATCTATGACAATGAAATCTGCAGGGAATATAAACTTGTCAACTTTTACCAACACATCTTCAATGATGCCACGAGGTCTAGCTATGCTGCGATCAGCAAATTGTAGTGTGACTGTGGTGGGTCGTGGCTCACCAAGCCCCAATTGATTGAAGACAGCAAGTGGCATGAGATTAACACTAGCTCCTAAATCACATAGAGCTTTTCCGGCGAAGTTGGTACCTAATTGCATGGAAAATAGAAACTTCCCGGATCCTTAAGCTTGGTTGGTAACTTCCTCTGAATAACTGCACTACATTCTTCAGTCAAAGCAACAGTTTCAAACTCATTGAATTTTCGTTTCTTGAATAAAACATCCTTTAGAAACTTGGCATATTCAGGCATAGACTCTAATGCTTCATCAAAGGGGATGTTTATATGAAGCTGCTTGAACATGTCAACGAACTTCTTGAATTGAATATCTTCCTCTTTCTTCTTGAATCGTTGAGGAAACGGAAGTGGAGGCACATAAGAAGTAAAGGATAGTGCCTTTTCTTGCTTCTTTTTATCTTCCCTGTGCTTTTTGGCTCTAGCATCCTGTTCATTCTCCTCTTGCTTCCTCTTTTTGATGCCATCCTCTTCCATGACTATTTCTTCAGTGAAATTGTCATATTTGTCTAGAGCGACATTATTAGCTTTGTTGTACATCGCACTTGGTGTAGCCGTATCTAGTAGTTGCCTCCCACTTCCTACCTTAATTGCCTTACATTCTTCAATATGATTACTTTTAGGATTGGGGACAGTATCACTTGGAAGACTTCTTGTTGACATAGCATTCATGTGTGAGGCTAGCTGCCCCATTTGCAATTCAAGGTTCTTAATTGCTGTCTCTTGAAGAGAAAGAGTCGCTTTAGTTTCAGCCCTTTCACTTTCTTGGTTAGCTAAGATTTGAGCTAACATTTTCTCCATTCTAGACTCTCCTTCCTTAGTGTGAAATTGCCTGGATTGTACTTGAAAGCCCGGTGGTTGATTAGGCTTAACACTAGAAGAAGGAAGTTGATTCATAGTCTGCCCATTACTCCAAGAGAAATTAGGATGATTTCTCCATCCTGGATTATAAGTCTGAGAATAAGGGTTATTCTGAGAGTTTTGAAATTTAGCCATGTAGTTGACAGACTCAGAAGCTATGTAAAGAAGGCAATGATCTGGCAGATGAACATCATTGCATTGATCACAAACAACAGAGGTAGCATAGATAGATTGCACACTTTGAGAGTTTCCCTGCTTCAATTGGGATTCCAAAGACTCAAACCGTTTATTTATTGAAGAGAGAATAGCGGTCATTTGAGACGAAGAGTCATCTTTAATGGTGGAAACAGGTTGTGTAGTCCTCCTATCAGTGCCTTGAGTATTATTTGCAGATAGTTGATCCAAGAGTCTGATCACCTCATTAACAGGTACATTACGATACCCTCCATTAGTCATTGAATCAACCATCGCCTTAGGTTGAGGATTAAGGTGATTACAAAATATCTGAACTACTACCCATTTGTCAACCCCATGATTAGGGCATCGCTTCATGTAACACCCCAAAATTTTTAAAAGAGAAAATAAGGGAATATTTGGAATTTTGGGGAATTACTCTAATTTTAAAAAAGTCTTATAAATAAATTTGGACACCAAAATATATCTGGATAATTTACTTAAGGACTAAATTTGGATTTAAATTTATTGGGAGTGGTAATTAAATATTTGGTGGAAGGGTAGAATGGGAAAATGGTGAATGGTATATGGTAATTTTGAGGAGAATCAAGGGCAAAATGGTAAAAATTTGTCATCCTTATCCCCTCCAAATAAACACATGTGAGGAAATAAAATTTATATACTCCCTCATCAGCCTTCACCGTCACTCTCTGTCACTCTCAATACTCTCTCTCGTTCTCTCACCCCTGTCTCCCTCGTCCTTCAGCGTTGAACGGCGGGTTCCGACCGGAAACAGTGGCAAACGACGGAGCAAGGAGGAGCAAAACGCACAAGACATTGAAGCCAACCTTGGGTAAGTTTCTTTCTCTCATTTTCCCTCTTGATTTCGCTGATTTCGGGTCTGAATGGGAGGAAGAGATATTCGAATTTTGGGAGATTTACAAGCTCCTAATCCCATAGAACTGAAGCTTAGAGCCTGGGTAAGAGTATTCCTAAGGTGATTTAGTAAGGGGATGAAGTTTTGGGGTGATTTCCGTCGATTTAGGGGCTCGGGTACTGTTCACCTCGAAGCCATTTTCTGATTTTAGACCTTCCTTGCTTTGAAACTTAGTTAAACTCGGTCAGGGGTAGGATTAATACTATAATCGGACCTTGTATATGAATATGTGAAGCTTAAGGTTTATTGAAAATTTTTCTTTCTTCCTCTGTTCTTGAGCGACGCCGCCGATGGCTAAGGCTGATTGGGGTTGGATTTATGCTTTATGGTTAAGACTCTAATTGCTCTGTTTCAGTTGCTTGAAATTGTTGCTTGATATTGTTAGAGAATAATTGTTCAATATCTTTCCCTTTCTTGTTGCTTTGTCCGTCGGATTTCTTGTCCTTTTTCCTTGTTTTATGCTGGATATGTTCTGATGGATGTTACTCCGTGAATTCTTGTGCTAGTTAGTTTAATCCGATAGGGGTTATGTTGGTTGAATCTTTGTCCTTGTTTCCTGCTCTGTTCTGGCCGAATGGTTGGAGGAAAAAGCTTAGAGAAATTGGGTTCTATATCTCTAATTAATTGATACCCATGAGCTGAGATGCTATAATGTTGGAATTGGAATTTAATTAATGATAGTATGTCTGCATATTTGATCTTTCTAGTTTAGGATAATTGAAGTTGAAAGGGAATTCTTTTATGAAAGTGTTATGGTTGTGATGTTATTTTGATTGAATGTTCTTTTGTTCTTTTGCTTTGTTTGGCTGCTGGTTTAAAGAATAAGAAATGAAGAGAATTTTAGTGTTTGATTTTAGTAAAACTTATTGACTTGTAAATGAATTATAAAGATTGTTTTGATTACCCTTTTCTTTTATGTTGAGCTGACCGAAAGTTGAGCAGAAAAAGGAAAGGAATTTTTAGGACTTAATTGGTAAGAAAGTCTTAAGTTGATCAAGCTAAAATGGTTTTATTAGGGAGTGCCATGTAATGGTGATCTTAAATGTGCTTGATTGATGATAGGTGTGTTTTTTATGTGCTAATTTCTCTTGTGTGATTAAGGATTTAAGTTGGGGTTGGTGTATGGGTGCATTGTATGAATGCTAGTTTATAATTGTGTGATTAGTAACTTAGTTAGAAATCAGGATTTAAAAATATATTAAGAATGGGAAGGGTAGTCTCTTAGGAACATGAGAGACGTTGAATGATTTCCAGTTAGTATATAAATACTAAGTTATTATTTATATGTAATTATAGGAGAAGACAGTAGAGTTGAATCTTCCGAACCTTGGGAAGAGGAAGCACCGAGTTACGAGTAAATTGGAAGCCAGGTAGCAGTTTATTTCAGTAACAAATTAATTACATGTATAATTTTATAATATCTGTTGCATTTTAATTGATAAATTCTATTCCTTCATGATTGGAGCTCCAAGGCTTAGGTGATTAGCTACACCTTTGCGAGATTAGTTACGTTTTAGCCTTAAGTGCTATAACGAGAAATCCTGCAGGTAAAGCCTCCACTGTAACAAATATATTGTTATTAGTGGTTGGCAGGTGCTTTTAGCACACAGATTAATAGGATATGAATTATTGATGGTTGTAAAAGGTTTATAAAATTATTACATGTAAATGCGCATATAACAGTTATGGTTAATGAGATAAACTGCATTAAACCGCTGTTTCAGATAAGCTGGAGAAAGGTTGATTTTGGAGAAGGTAATCGGAAGCAAGCAGGAATGCCTGCTAAGATGTGTATAGTTATTTTGCTATTTTGGTTTAGTTATTTCAGGGTATGTTTATGGTTTAAGTAGGTAACAAACTTTAAGCTTTATGTTTAATTATTATGAGGATGTATAATTGTATATATGTAAATAGTAACTAAACCGTACAGTGTATGTACAGGTTTGAGGGTTGTCACCCAGATAACCCGCCAACGTACGTAGTTAAATAGTACTTAATCTAGGATCGTATAATTATAAACGATAAAAGGAAATGCTAGGTTCAGAACAAGGTTAGAAAAGTATAGTTATCTTAGATAAACAAAAATATTTTAATTGCTTTACTAACCACTTGATTATAACGGTTTTCTAATGATCCAATTAGTCTGAAGAGCCGATTTGATAAAAGCCTAATTGAGGTAAGGATTACAAATAAAACGTTTAAAATTTTTCATATTTTCGGCTTCTAATTTTTGCAAAAGTGGTTGTAAATCAATTAAAATGTTCTAATATAATAGTAAAAGCTTAGGTGTTACACTTCATCAACATCTTATATCTCTCCCAAGCTGCATAAAGATGCTCATCCGGATGTTGTCTAAAACTCAAAAATTCATCTCGAGCTTCCACAGATTTATCATCAGAAAAGAAACGAGCTCTAAACTTGCTTTCAAGCTGATCCCAAGAATTAATGGATCCTTCTGGAAGATTGTTGAACCAGTCTCTAGTTGTGCCTTGTAGAGACAAAGGGAATAAACGAAGCCTTAGAACATCTTGAGGGACTCCGTTTTGCTTGAAAGAGTCATAGACTTCCAAGAAATACATAAGATGCTTGTTTGCATCTTCATTGTAGAGCCCATGGAACATTCCGTGTAACTGCAGCATCGTAATCATAACAGGTTTGATCTCAAAAGAGTGCGATGTCATCTCTGGCATCCGAATACAAGATTGCATGCCCCTCATATTCCGGCTTGCAAAGTCATTGACCGTAGCTCTATCATACTCATCGTCAGCCATGTTGTCAGCTTTAGATTCAGATTCGAATTCAGTCTCAGTTTCAGCTTGTGTATTGTCAATGAATTCCACTCCTTCAAGTACCACTTCCAATCCGTCTGGAAATATACGATGCATATGCCGAAAGGGTACCTAGAAGAAGAAAACCAAAACGCGAGTATCAAACTAGAAAAAAGAATAAAAATAAAACAAAAACAACTACGAATGAAAATTATAAACTAACCTAAATGTTCAATCGAAATTTACTAACACTAGCCTAGGGCTGACCAAGAGATTTTTACAAATCCCCGGCAACGGCGCCAAAAACTTGTTCGCCCGCAAGAGTACGGATCGTAACGTAGTAATAAATTATCGTCCCACAGAGATTTGTTTTAAAACCCCAATCAAACAACAGGCTAATGAACTCAATTAAGTTGAACAAATCAAATTCTTTTAGAAATTGGTTTTGAAAACTAATTTTAAAATAAAATTAAAGAAACAAACAAGAAAGATTTAATTTATCAATGAACTAAGCCTAGGATTAATTCTCACCGTTGTATTTCATGAACCCTAATTAATTTCCCTTCCTTTAGTCTTCAAATGACAATTTATGTTTGCCTAAGGTTCTAAAGTACTTGAAACGCTCTCTCGAGTCAAAATCAATTCTATACTTCTCATTAACTTGCTCAATCTCTTGTTACAAATTAATGAAAGTATGCATTAATATCCAACCGTAAACTGACAAAACTAGGTCGATAGATATATCTCTATTCTACCGACAAACTCTCCGTTAGTTGATTTAAACTTTAAGTCTAGTCTGATTTATCCTAGTTCTACACCTAAACTATCTCTCTCGAGTATAATTTAAATGAACAAATCGCTCTAAAGGGTGATCAGTCAATTAGAGGCATTAAGAACAAGATAAATCAACATAAATAATCATCAAATTCTAAAAGAAAAGGAAACAAATTAGGTTTCAATCCATACAAGGCTTGAATCAATCCTAGAACATAAGATTTAGCTACTCATGAATGGATTAAACCAGAAAATACAAAGAAATCCCATGTTTAATTCACCAAAGTAATAAAGAATTGAAGAAAACAAGAAGAATTATCACCTAAGGCAAGAAACTCCTCCAATTTTGCTTCTCAACCTCCAATTTTGCAAACCCTAGCTCCCAAGATGTGTGTACCAATGAGTCTAATGGTTCCTGTGGGTTCTAGGGTTCAAAGGGGGCTGGTTCTCCTTTAATTTTCGTGCCTTAGGTGATTTAAAAGGGTAAAAATCGAAGCTGTGCGTTTTGCAGATTTTTCAGGATTTTCGCGCCATGTCGCGACATCCTGGTGCAATGTCGCGACATCAGAACCAATTTTCAGCAATTTTCCTTAAATGACCTCCAGCTTTCTCCACGTTTTTCCTTTGATCTTTCTCTCCTTCCTTGCTTAGAATGTCCATATTTACCTATCCAAAAAATGCATAAATGTGAGGGAATCATGCCAATTAAATTTTCTAATAAATTATCATATTTTTCATAAAATTAATCAAATTAAGTTCATATGACAGATTTACACAATTTTCTCTTAAAAACTCTTAAAATACCCTTAATTAGCAATGATGACTCCCCAAATATATTCTAAATATGCCCTAAATTAATGGTAAATGGGGAGTCATCACCAACACAACACAACAACAACAACAACAACAGTACCACCAACAAAAGCAGCAGCATTAGCATTAATTCTCAAATCATATCGTGTAATCCCCAATTATATATCTTCACTTAGCTTCTTTAAGATTTTAACATCAACTAACTAGTTACCAAATCATCAAGTTTAGCTAGTTATATTTCCTAACTTCAGACAGCTCTAAAATTAAAGAAAATTAAATTAACTTACAATCCGTCATCTACATTGAAAGTAAATCCTTGACGGTTCGTATACACTAAGAACCAAACTTAAATTCTTCCTTTATCGTTGTTAAATTACTCTTAAATCCTTAGGCATATACAAAGCACATAACCTGAAAATTCATATAATAATGTTTACCTCTTAAGTCAGTCTTCTTCCTCTAAACTATCAAAAATTAGCAATAAATCTTAAACTTCAGATCATGGATTTAAAGCTAAATCAACTATAAGATTCCTGTCTAACCTCCCCAATCAGCCATATAAACACCAAGATAAATTCTAATTAGACAATTAAACTTCCAAATTCTACTTCCTAACTTCAAACATATCTTGGTCACTTACTTCAATATATTATAACTTCAATTCTATAGAAAACAAAACTAAAACCCAAATTGTAGCTTGACATAGATAGAATGTTGGATCTTTGTGCTCTAACTCACTCACAAATCCTCAAAATTAAATCCTTCTGTGACCATCGGCTCCTTTAAGTTCCATCTTGACCTCTCAAATAATACTTTAAACATATTAGAATGTATTTTAGCAATTTAAATCACACTCATATCCCTTTGAACTTCAAAATACTAAACCTAAACTATCACTCCAGATTTGAAACACTATCTTAGATACCCAAATATTCTTTGTATAATCAATCAAACATCAATTAACCATAAATTAGGTTACCATTTCACACAAATTGTTCCCCCTTTTCCTACACTTGAAATTATACTAAAATTGATCAAAATACTTAACCATCTTCTTAACCCATAAGAATTCTCATATTCATATATATATCTAATCCTCATTAGTCCACCATTAATTAAACCAAACAAACTAATAAGAAAAGAATGCCCAAATCAGATTCTAATCAAAACACCCTTAATCCTTGAGTCACCTCTTAACACATTCTAAAGCGTCCTTTGAAAGTATGATCTAATAAACTCATTAGTAAAACATATCAAATTAAATTAACAAAATTGCTCCACCATTCACAACTCCCCCCCTAATTCCTTAATACCTTAAACACTCATCAATTCACCCAACACATGAACACCACTACCTTCTCTTCATTGCCAAACCTCAGCCAACAATCATCAATTTCCTTTCACTCTGACCAATAGAACCCAAGTCCAATTATGTAGTAACATCATTCAAAGCAAATTCAGAACTTTCACCAATTCAAAAGCATTATATATACTTCAAATATTTTCCAACTTTAGATTTACCATCACAATGGCACAACTGAACCAATTAATTCTCCTATTTCATCTCATTTTATATTTAAACAGATCACTAATTCCCTCAACTCCCATAATCCTTTTTTTTACAGTAACCACAACATCAAGCTTTAATCAACTTACAGATTTAAAGATCCAATCCCAAAATTCCCTTCCTAATTCAATTCACTATTCACCTTTACTCAACTAAACCTTATTAAATTCACTTCAATCAACATTCTAACTCATATAAACCCTCAACTTCAGGAAACTAACACATGTGCAGGGCTGAAACAAAACTCCAGAAACAAAGCATGGAAGGTCTCAATTCAATTTATAACACCAATCAGAGATTAAACAAAACATTAATTATATTTTCATCATAAATCAATAATAATCCCTGAATGAAGCAGAGGGAACAGAGAAAAGAGAACAAGAATTTCGGCTGATAGAGAGGGAAGAAGCAGAACAATATTCAACCACTACCATCACAGAGAAACAAGAATCCAATGAGGACAGCAATCGATGGAATAAAGGAAACAGAGGGAAATAAAGGAATTGAACAGAGTAGAGGAGGAAGAGAAAGAACAAAATTCTTCAAATCCACTTACCATCCAAATTTTCAACAGAAGTTAACGTGCGAAATCATATATTAATTCTACCCTAATCTTATCATTATCAAACACCAATTGTAGTCCCTTAATCTGACGGCTCGAACGACAGGGGAAGAGAAGAAAAATTAGAAATTCCAAAACTTAAAAAAAATCAAATATGCAATACTTTTGCTGATCTTAATCTTACTCCTACTCATGATTAACTAAGCTTTCAATCGAATTTTGCCTCGAAATCCTCAAGAACCATCTCGGATGAACAGTAATTGAAAAGAGAAATTTGGGAAAACCTTATGAATACTCCTCCCTGACTCAAATTCAATCCCAAAGGAGGTTAATCGAGACCTAAGCTTCGTTTCTACGAATTCAGAAGCTTCAAAAACCCCCCCAAGAATTCGAATCTTCCTCCTCGAATCTCACTCAAAATCGGCCGACTAAGAAAGGGAAATGAAGAAAAATAACTTACCTGAAGTTAATCCAGGCGTCCTAAACGTTTCCCCCCGCTGATTCGCCGCCGGCCGCCACTGGTTTTGCTGGAACTCACCGTTGAACTCGAAGAAATAGAGAGGGTGAGACGAGAGAGAGGGACTAGGGGAACAGAGGGGGAAAGAGAGTGGTGATGATCAGAAATGGGAGAGGGAGAAATAATTAAAAGGAAGGGACACGTGGGAATAAGATAAGGAAGGAGAGAAGATATTTTAATAGGTTAGTTTACTATTCTGCCCTTGCCATTATAACTAAAGATATTTTTCAACTAGGGGCAGATATTGTTTTTTTCCTTTTCTTTTATTTTTCCTCTTTCCCTTTATACCCTTCTTTAAAAATTTTAACTACCATTCCCTTTACAAATTAATCTGAATCTATTCTAAAAATAATTTTCTAGATATACTGTAATTTCCAACTTTGTTTATAAAACTTTTTAAATACTAAACGATACCTCAAAGTTCTAAATATTCCCTTATTTAAACCCATCTTCCAATTATTTTTCCTCAATTAATAAATAAAATAAGTTTTAAAAATTATTAAAAATACATTTGGCCTCATAAATTTATTTATAAGGCTTTTTAATTTCTATATGACATCCCAAGACTTTAAATAAACCCTTATTATCTCTTTTCTCCAAATTAAGTTTTATCTCCTAATTATTTGTCTTTATTCCTTAAAGAAAGTAAGCCTTAAAATTATTAAAAATTCCTAAATATTATAAATTTATTTTTCAATGCTTTTTAATGTTTTAGTAATATTCCAAAACCTTAAATAATTCATTATTTTCTATTTTCTAAAATTTGGGGTGTTACACAAAACATTTTAACCACCTAGCTTTATTCCTACCCTCCTACTACCACAGAAATTGCCTATAAGCGCCGCTATAGCCAGTGCCGTGATAGGCCATTGAGCCTAAAGCGGCGCTTGTTTCGTTGTAAGCCTCGCTTTAGCCCATTCAAAGTTTATTTATTTTTTTAAATTTAACTAGCCTAAAGCGGTGCCTAACTTTTCTAAGCGCCACTTTAGGAATTTAATTTTTTTTAAAAAAAATACCTATAGTGGCCCTTACAAAGAAATAAGAGCCGCTATAGGTATACTTATGCGACACTTTATGATAAAAAGCGCCGCTATTGATTATTGCTTTTAAATAATTGATTTAATTTTATATACAACCCACCTGCATCAGTGCTAAATACTAATAATTCTATACAATTTCAAGCAATCCATATACAACAGTAATTCATCCAGAAAGCAATGTACAATTAAACCAAGCATTTTAATTGGGAAACAAAAAGCATGCTACTAGCTATACTATCTAAATTTGTACATAATGAGAGAAAAGAGGTAGTACATGAGTGCACAATTCTTCAATTAGCGCATTCATTTGTTCCCTTGATAACATCAAGCAATGTGCGTTTGGGTAATACTGCACAAATAAAGATATTTAAATGATAATTAAATCTACTTGAAATCTAATAACAAGTACAAATACAATCAGGCTTGGCGAAATATAAAACTTACTGTCAATGGAATGCTACATCGGTCATGTGTAACAACATCCCTCATAAACTGCATCACATAGTATCCATAGTCGTTGTTATTGGGTTGAAAGGGGCACTGTAACAAAAAAACACCAAATATTATATGAGAAACATTTACGTTATGGTTTAACTAGATTGTTTAGAAAATGAATAACTTGTAAAACCTAGGCTTTGCTCCACCGATAAGCATCTTTCTGGTCAAGGGCTTTGGAATAACTCAAGTTAATAGAGAATCGAAAACTGGTCAATGCGTTGGAAACGAAACAAATTAAATTAATTTTATTAGGTAGAGTCGTATAATGACAAACAATATAACACATTCAAATAATGTTGACATTCACGTACCTATTGACAAGGCGCATCAAAGATGGGCGATTGTTTGGTTCAGCACCTTGCACAGGATCCAAATAGTAAATTAAGGGATCCAATTGTGCTGACAGATGGATGACAAGCAAAAGCCAATGTGCCCTAAAATGTTTTAAAATGTTATGTCAGTATATATATCTATGATGCTTTGAGCTAAGGATACAATGAAACCTATAATATGTGTCTTACCCTGTGTTAATTAGGGCTAAGAATAAAGTGCTGCCCGGCGCTTTTTTGGGTTAGGCTCACCAGGATAAAAGAAATCATATTTAATAAATAGTGAAGACATTTTAAAAAAATATGGAAGCTTTTTAAAAAAAGAGAAAAAAGTTGAAAAATGTTTGTAGGCCTATCCCGGCGCTTTTTACAAATTAAGTGCCGGGATAGGTTCCTTGGATTAAAAAAATGATATTTAATAAATACGCAAAAACATTTTAAAATAATAATCACGTGTTTTACATTGGATGTGTTTTTTTTAATAAAACCCTATCTCGGTGCTTATAATTAATAAGCGCTGGGATAGGCATATACCTATACTGGCGCTTACCTTTATTAAGCGCCGGTATAGATCAACCAACACCTACCCTAGAGCTTGCATTTTGTAAGTGTAAAATCCTTCCTACTAATCCATAATTAATATCTAATAAACGATCACAATCAATCATAATCATAATTAACAATACTAACTATGATAGAAAAAGATTTTTCATACAACTCAACCCTATCATAGTTAGAAAAGATCGTACTAATCATTCAGAGTGTTATCTGTATATAAAATCCTATTTATTAATTATAATTAAACCACCAACAATTAAAAATTAATCATATTACACCGCTAACTATGATAGGAAAAAGGGTTTTCTTACGATTACGACAATACCCCTATCATAGTTAGAAAAAGTTTTATCTAGGAGTTTAAATGATCATCCATGATAGAAAAAGCGAACACATATTCCAACAATCATACTATCGTGGATATTTTTCCCTAACTATGTTAGAAAAGGATTCCCCTAACATAGTTAGTAAAAATTCACTTAATTAACAAATACCAATTGATTTAACCATGTTAGATAAGGAGCCCCCTAACATGGTTAATAAAAATCCACAGTTAAAAACATTAACCTCACGACAATCAAACCTTTGCCATAACCATGTTAGAAAAGAATCCTCTAACATGGTTATTGAACACAACCCGCACACTAAATTGCATCCGAGCAATTATTAATACAGTTATCCTGATTTTAATATCAATCCAATACATAAACATGCGGAAGCGAATGCAAGCCTATATGTGGCAATATACAGTTTCCAAATAACTTTACCGGCCAACTCACCGGTTTCAGGTGAACCGGTGGGCCCCATTCCCTTTTCCTTTGTCCTGGTCTGTACATGATCACCTGCAAAAATGTAAATAACCACGGGGTGAGACAAACATGTCTCAGTAACCACAACTCAACTCAATACAAGAGTGTGAGTGGGTTAGCAGAGTGCCTAAAGGGTACTACATAAAAATATTTAAACCACAACGAAGTAATATATATATACCACCATATCATCACAAGTATATCCATCTGCACCATCACCCTTGCTACTACAGATACAACAGTTTTTAATAACATACAACAAAAGTAAACATGAAGTGACACTGTGCCCCTGTCTATAATCAGGATGCATCCTCCCCTATGTCTATAATCAGAATGGGGACTTCCCCTGTCTCTAATCAGGATGGGGATCTCCTTGTCTATACTCAAGGAGAAGGTCTCTGTCTATAATCAGAATGACCGGTACAAATAACCGCTCGGTTGGCCTACCGAGGGTTACATCATGGTACAATGCAGTGTCATGCAATAATTACATTAATAATTATTTACAAGGTTTACACCATAGCTCACCCCTTTACCATCCATGTAACAATAACCATTCACCAGCCATTTCTCAATACCTCAACCACAATATTCAACATCTCAGATAAAACACAATCCATCAATATCACCAGTCAGGGTACTAAATATATCATAACAAAATTCAAGAGATTTTCATATGAAAGTATATGGGGTTTCAAAGGCACCCAATAGGCACTTTAATATAAACATATCGTTTGAAATTCTAGTTACATTCTAATATCCATATACATATATATAAAAAGGGATTTTTGAGAAAAACCTCGACTAACATCACACACAACCAAATAGTGAGGTGAGAGCGGTTACCTGAACTGGCCAAAGACAATAAATATACCATAGTATGCGGTCTTCCAGTTCAGTTCAACCAACCGACACCTATTGATATGGCAGTTGTGCTCCGCTGATACACGTATGACAGAGAATATATCAATTCCTGAA
This sequence comes from Mimosa bimucronata, assembly GCA_037074515.1. Classification (NCBI taxonomy): domain Eukaryota; kingdom Viridiplantae; phylum Streptophyta; class Magnoliopsida; order Fabales; family Fabaceae; genus Mimosa; species Mimosa bimucronata. The sequence goes on along the minus strand of CM073438.1, from coordinate 28,462,242 downwards.
GCTCATCCGCAGAGTAACCAATCTCATCTAATAGAACATGGTAATGTGGAAGCCTCGTGATTCCAATCATTCCAGCATGTGCACACAAGTAGAAATCATAATTTCGGGGATGGCAAATTTGGTTACCATTAACCAATTTTTCCCAATCAATCTAAGTCATTAATAATCAATCACCAACATCAATTTACGTAAAATAATTATCATATTATTCAAGGATCACCACCAAATCCATACATCCCTCGAGACACACAATTAACTATTTAAATGGCCAAAGCCTTTAAAACCACAATTCCATCAAGCCACAAAGATATATAACATCGTTCAATTTTATGAATCCCAAATAATCTAGAATCAACCCCAATCACTCAATTTCATAAAATCTGCCCTACAACCCTAACTCAATCAAACTTTAATCACCCAAATTCCCATAAATTCCTTTCAAGCCAAACCAAGCCATGCCAACCGATAGATAGGCTCATATGAACAATTCAAAATAACTAATCCATCAAGAACTCAAATTCCATCCACTCCCACTCATGCCTAAAGGAAAACATTTTAATTACTAATCAAAATTAACATATTGGAACCCCCAATTTATTCATAATCCACATAAACTCCCAATAGATATAATTTCCTTTCTCTCTTACCTTACAATTTCCTATAGCTACCCAAACCTTTCCACAATCCTTCTAGAACAAGGTTCACCATTAACCCACTCCAATATAATCCAATATCCTCACATAAATTATTTAAATCATCTTCCCTTATTCAACATAATCAACATCCTCATTTAATTCATCTAACTCATCTTTCATGTTCAATATTCCCAATTGTAACACTCTACCTTTTTAAAACACCTAAAAATCCCAATTTTCAACATAATTCTAAATCAACTCAATAACCCCAACCAACATTATCGTTGAACTCCAATAATTCTCTAGAATTCATAAATCAAGTTTAAAAGCCCAAATTCAAACGATTTCTTGTGGTAAACTTAGCTTAATTCAACTTTAAGCAAGTAAAATCTCACATAGGGCCAAATTAAACCAAATTAGCCACATTACTATCATCAAGTAGTCCAAATAAATATGTAGCACAAGGCAATTGCCCCAATCAAGCCAGAAATTCGAAAATCAAACAAACCCTAGAAATTCCTATTTGGGAAAATCAAGAATCCATGAGCAATAGGAAGGAAGAGATGCTGGGAAGCTTACCCATTGTTCATGGTCGTCGGAAGCTCGCCGGAGTCGCCCAAGACACCGCCCAAAACGCCGACCAAGGGAGACGCCGTCACCCCTCTTCTTCCTCACTCGCGACGCGCGCACACACACACACACACAGGGGGCAGGGAAGAACGAGCAAGGGAACGAAGCAAGGAGTGGAGAAGATGGAGGGAGCCATAGGCGGCTTCCCTTGCAGCTGCCGCCGTCGCCGTCAACGGCGGAGAAAGAGGGAGAGAGACGCGAGGGACGAGGGAGGAAGGTGAGAGCACGAGAGAGAGGGAGAGCCACGGGAAGGCAGGAAGGAAAGGAAAGAAAGAAAAGAAAAAGAAAAGGAAAGAAAAAGGAAAAAGGAAAAGAAAATAGAGTGGGGTAGGAAAATTAAATCACTAGGCCCTAAAACTCTCAAATAAGATATTTTCTTTCACTCCAAAATTTCCTTTTCCTCTTTTCACTTACCAAAATTTATATTTAAATTCCCACTAATATTTTCTCCCACTAAAATCTCTTTTTGGGTCTAAAAATAATCCCTCCAACTTTAACTCCATTAATTTAAGGGAGAAATCAGGCCTTTAAAAAATATTTCCCAAAATACTTATATTTTCATGAATTTATTTATAAAAGTTTCCAAATTCCTTAATTTATCCTAAATTAGTCCCTCAACTATCACTCATCTATATTTAAATTTTTGGGATGTTACGGTAAGCGCCGCAATTGTTATGCCGCAATAGACTCTTTCTATAGTAGTGTCATCTCTTACTTGCTTATTATTGAAGAGCATATATAGATAATTTGGAAAAATGTTAGAAAAATATAAAGAAATTTTATATTTAAGAACAATCTCAGTTATCTAAATAGTCCTACATTTAAGGATCGGAGGGAGTATTATTTTCCGTTGTTAGCATGATGCCACGATCACATTCAACGATTAATGGAATGAAAAATACATCAGTCCACACTCTTGAGAAATTCTTACATGCTTTGGGAGTATGAGTATCATTTATGCACTAACCAGTTAAAATTATAACACCTCAAGTAATTTCATCAGGCGTCAATAGACGCGTTCATTTTTTTAAATTACATTACTTGAATGATAAACTCACTTCGAATATAACGGAGAGGACAAAAACAAGATGTTTATATGGTTCAAGTCCTGTCGTTATAAGAAGTATCTGAAAACATAGTGAATCATCACTTTCAGTATTTGTCTTGACTTCTTGTCTTGGCTTATGATTTAAGCAACCAGTACAATATTCATATCATATTTAAATAACTCCTCTTAATGGAGAACAGATAGCATAGACCCCGGGCACATATTTCTAGGTGAGCTTGTGATTTGAATAGTGTGATTTCAAAACATGAACTCGTTGGCTGGCGCAGGATGAAATTATATGTGGTGGTACAATTTGAATGGTTAGTGCAATTCATGCAAAAAAAAAACTCCTCACTCTTACAGTCCAGTCTGACAGCTTTGATTTAGACGGGGATATTTCAAAATAGCGAAGATAACTTGTTCTTATAAAATCTTTAATTTGGCATAGGTTGAAATTAATTAAGGTCAATCACTTATCATAAAATATTTCTTGTAATAGCAAATTGTTGTCGAATTTCAACTGTTTATAGTTGCTCTTACCTAAGAATAGCATAGATATTAGACTATGAGATAATGGGCTGAGAAGGATATGTGAGGAGGGTAGGTAACTAGAATTTTCATTTCACGCCCCACCACTCGCATGGTGGAAGGCAATTAAATAACAACCTCTCATTTCCTATGTACTAATTGATATTGATTTGTGTGACTGACTCAGGATATTATCTTGCCCAACACGTGTTGATCCTTATTATCAAAACCTTTTTCTTAACTAAGATTAATTGAAGGCATAGTAGAAGCAGCTTGCTCCTCAGATTCCTCCTCGATGGCACTCCCTCAAGCAACTCAAAGGTGTAGTTCCACTTATTCGCTTCAATTTTTTTTCCATCTTCTGGTTTTAAGCATAGAATTATATATATTGTTATTCTTCCAAAATGGAATCCAGGGACAAACACAAGATTTTTATATCTATATAGTTGAAATCCTGTCATTCTAAGGACAAGAGTTATCTGAGAAATTAAACAACAAATAGTTATAATTGAATCTTATGACGTAAAGTTCAATATTCAATTTATCTCTTACATGATAAAATCACTAAAAATAAGCTGATACAAAATAAGCATGGTCTCTGTGTTTGAGATTTGATTTGTACTACTGGAACAGGTATGGAGTGGTGAGTGGAGGAAACAAGGGGATTGGGTTAGAGACAGTGAAGCGGTTGGCTTTAGAAGGGGTGAAGGTAGTGCTCACTGCAAGAGATGAGAAGAAGGGTCTAGAAGCTTTGGAAACACTTAGAGAGTCAGGTGTTACTTCAGATCTTGTGCTTTTTCATCAGCTTGATGTTGCTGATGCTGCAAGTGTGGCTTCCCTTGCTCATTTCATCAAATCCCACTTTGGCAAACTTGATATTTTGGTAATATTTGGATTGACATTTGCAAGAATGTTTTTGTTTTGGTGATACAAAGTTTAGGTGAGTTGCCTTTGGAGTCTAACCATGGCCATGATATACATAGAGGCTTTGATAGTGCTTATTAAAGAGATATTTATAGTCTGCTTATTAATAAAGTCCTCACTACAATAACTATGAGATTTGAACACATGAACCTACGGGGTTATGAATGAACTCCTTCCCAATTTGGCTAACATTTGTTGGTTGCAATAATGATTTTTATTCCAACCGTATTTTGTATAGTCAAGTTGGGTCAAAATCAATTAATATAATTTGTTTTATACGTTGGATATGCTTTCTTAAAAAGGCATAATAGAAACTTGTTTGAATGTTATAAGAAGAAGTCTGTTTTAGAATATTCAAATACGAAGAAAAGCAAAAATTCGAAGGCTAGTTGTTCAAAAACTTACTTTTGATGGCCTAAATGCCATCCAAAACAAAACCTTATTTTAGGTTGTCTATTTTGTCAAAGTTGTTTTGTTTTTTCTGATGACTTGACATCTCCAACTTGGGCCTGGACCTTTGTCTCACACTAAAATAAACAATTACTGGTGGATTGTGAAGTAATTCACACAACATAATATCCTTTGGAGAATATTTCAATTTTAAGTCTTATTAAGCTAAAAAAAAAAGGAAAAGAAATGAAAAACTACCAAGCAGTACTATGATTTAATCGCCAATAAAGCTGTGTTAATTTGTTTATTTTTCTTGTGATGAATCCTCTTATTTCCTTTGAGGATTCTCATTACTTGATATGAATATAGAGTTAGATGTCATCAAGAGATTAGAAATTATATTGCTTTGCAAAATGCAGGTGAACAATGCAGGAATAGCTGGAGTCATGTATGGTGACACTTCTTTGCTAACTTTAGCAATCTTTAATGGAGAGGTGATATGTATAAACAGAAACGACTTTAATTTTTTTTGTCCCCTTGGCATTGGAAAGTATTTTTACATCATTCGGTTCAATTCCACAGCCGATTACTTTATAGTTTAGTGGCATGTATCCTCCCATGTCAGTCATGATTTTATCAAAAGGATGTGCAGCATCATATGCTTTTATTAAGTGTAAAAGTGACTGTAAGCTTTCAAAATGAGATCAAAAATGCTATTACCATTAAGTTTGACCGTTAGTTTGACTAAAATGTTGACATGGACGGTGAATAAGGTTATTTTTTATCCAACTGGCAATGGAGGGAGAAATAAAAAAAAGTAAAAATTCCACCTGGCATAGCATATTAAAAAAAATGTAGATTAAGCACGGAATTTAGGCAAACTAACGGTGATCTGCCGTCGTGAACCTTCTATGATCCGCCATCTCCACCGTTGGCTTCTTTCAAACCATCAACCACATAATTCTCTTGGAAATCCTCGACCGTACGATCTCCTCCGTCAAGGCATTCCACAAGCAACCGACGGAAATTAAGGCTCGACTATACCGAAAAATGGCAAACACCAGTGTGAATTTCATATCAAACATAGATCTGTACAGTTCAAAAGTGGAGCTTGATTCCGGCGGTGTGTAGGGCAGAGCTGATGGAATGGATTTGGTAGATCAAATGGCTAGGAGAGATGTTGATGGGATTGCTGAGTGAAGGGCTGGGATTGAAGTAGAAGAGGTTGAAGGAGATGATAGCAAGGTGGCTTTTTCTTAAGTTTTTAAATAATATGCTATGCCCATGGAATTTTTACATTTTTTTCATTTCTCCCTCCATTGTCAGCCGGATAAAATAGTCTTATTCACCATCCATGTCAGTATTTTAGTCAAACTAATGGTTAAACTTAATGATGGTATTATTGATCCACCTAAAGAAAGTATATAGTGCTTGACGTCCTTTTGATAAGAGCTCATATATTTTTGACCTTTAACCCATTATAATATTAGTCTGTTAGTGTCAGCTTCAATTCAACAAAAGAAAAAAAAAATAAAAAAAGGTTCAATACCTCAAATTTTTTTTATGAATCACTTTTCATTTTATCCATGTCACTAAAAAGCATGTCATTACTCCTCTTTTGTTTATAGGCCTCATCATCTGGTCTTCTTTAATCATGACTCTGCTTGTTCATTGTTTGAGCGATAGGGAATATATCAGGTTTCAGAACAGAGCTAATTCACTTTTTTTAATGTGTGTGCGTTAAAAATTATTAATAAAGTTTTCTTATTATCTATTATATGGACTGCATGGGGAAAAAATATATTGAAGCATATAAATTTAAAGATGATGCTGAGCTATTTTATATGAGAAAATTATTAATTTGTAGGCACTATCAGAGGATGAGAGGAAAAGAGTAATGAGTGAACCATATGAATTAGGAGAGGAATGCTTGGAAATAAATTATTTTGGTGCAAAAAGAACAATAGAAGCTCTTTTGCCCCTTCTCCAGTTATCAGATTCACCAACAATTGTCAATGTGGCATCGTCTGCCGGCAAGCTAGAGGTATTCATAAATATTTTATTCAATGTGTCCATATTTATAAATATATATATATATATATATATGTATGTATATATGTATATATATATGATTGACCTTTTTATCCTTTTAGTTTTGATTTAGTTCCTAAACTTTAACTCAATGTGACTCATTTCCAATAACCTAATCCCTGATTGAACTTTGATTTGATACAGCTTAGCTCCTAGAGTCTTACTATTTGAAATATTAGTCTCTTTATCTTAGAAAATAGAATTATAAATTTTGAGAAGCTCATAGGCTAATTAAAGTTTTAAATGGTTGAAGCTATAAAGATTGACTTGCAGTGACTTAAAATCTAGAGACAGTTTCAATTGAGTTAAAAATTAAAATTAAAGGGATTAAGCTGCAGTGAGTAATAGTTTTAAAGACTGAGTTTTAACTATACGGACTGAAAGATTAAATTTTCTCATGCATACAAATATATTGAATCCTCTCAGCACTTGTATCGTCAACCTTCATTAGTACAAAATAGTGTATTCAAACCGTCTTATTTAGATTGCTATGTATGCTGACTAACAAACGATTTTTAAGAAGTCTAAAAAGTGTTTTATGCTCTACTTCATTGTTCATACATATTCATGTACCTTTAATGTTTGACATCATCATCACTAATATATCATTTAATTTGCATGACATAATAAAATTTCAGTACTTATCAAATGAATGGGCAAAAAGAGTGTTGAGCGATGAAGCATACAAGTTGACAGAAGAGAAAGTGAATGAAGTAGTGCAAGAGTTTCTGAAAGACTTGAAAGAAGGTTCCCATAAGAGGAAAGGGTGGCCTAGCATAATGGCAGCCTATAAAGTTTCTAAAGCTTGTTTGATTGGCTATACAAGAATTCTGCCAAACAAGTACCCAAATATATGCATAAATTGCCTCTGCCCTGGCTTTGTGAAGACTGATATTAATGCCAATACAGGCTTCTTAATTGTTGAAGAAGGTGCTTCTCATGTTGTCAGATTAGCATTGTTGCCCCATGGCAGCCCATCAGGCCTCTTCTACGATAGAGCTCAAGTTTGTCCTTTTTAGGTTTGTTTGGATTGATATTTACAAACTATAATTGAGGCTAGTGTGATGTGATTATGTTTGAATAGACTTTTATAAAAAAAGTCAATTTGATATAATAAATTTGTTTGGATAATACAATTGAAAAGCAGGTCTGGAGGTAAAATGACTGAAAAGGACATCAATTTTACTTCCTCAATTCTTTCTTTTTCTAGTGAAAAGGAGATATATTAACTGATGTGTACAAAATTAAAAATCATCACCTTTTAAGAAACCCATGGCATGTTCCATTTAAAAAGCATCACGATTTTTAATGAAAATTACATCTGAACCCACTCTTTTCTTCATTCCCAAAACTAGGATCCATGAAATCAGAATGATCTGCAGCATTCCTTTTATCAATAACAAAATGCCATGGACTTGATTATTTGGAGCCCAACTTTGGACAAGAGAATAATTCACAGTCACAGAGTTATTATGAGGTGCCATCTTGGTGCTGCTGATTCTAAACTTGAGCAGAGGATGCTAAAAAGAAAGTATTATCTGCAAGAGCATTGCTGCAATTGCGAGTGGGCTTTGGGTATGTTTTTGAAAAGTAAATGGAACAACAAAAGAAGTAATCCGTATAAAATGAACTGACCAGTGGGTTTGATTCTACTATGTTTTCTGATCAAACTAAAAAAGTCCATTCAAATAATGGAGATTTTTGTGACAGGCTATTGAAAAACTCAAGGGTTTCATCTTTTACAAATCTTTCATGAAAAAATGAGTTCTTTTCATATGAACATGTTAGCATTTCAGGCTAGGGAGAATTTCAATATAGGACTGTTGTAGACAATTAATTTTAAAATAGGATCAAAAGATTTTGAAATATTACTTGAGTCTTGTGAGGGCAAGCTGAAATTAAATTGAGATGAGAAAAGACAATATGGACCCCATGTGTCAGAGAGAGAGAGAGAGAGAGTGTGTGTCAAAGGAGAGAGGGAGTGAGATGAATATTTTGTTTTTTTTTATTGAGGTTTGTTCAAATAAGCTTTTTCTTGTTCATATGAGATTTTTCTTGTTGAAATGACCATTTTCCTTGTTTGTGTAAAAATGAGCGGGGTGTGTGTGTGAGAGAGAAATGTGCATGTCAGAGAGAGAGAGAGTGTGTGTGTGTGTGTGTCAGAGGAGAGAGAGGGTGAGAGGAATATTTGGTTTTTTTATTGAGACTTGTTCAAATGAGTTTTTTCTTATTCATATGAGCTTTTTCTTTGTTCAAATGACCATTTTCCTTGTTCGTGTAACAATGAATGGGGTCTGTGAGAGAGAAGAGAGAGAGAGAGTGTGTGTCAGAGAGGTCATGTTAGGGTGAGACTTTTTTTATCTTTCTTCACATCAATTTAATTTCACTTAAGGATCTTGAACCTGCAGCGATATTTTGGTCAAACTTTTTAATTAATTGGCTACAGCGGTCCTATACTGAAATTCTCCCTTGAGGCTATGTTTGATCAGTCTCAAAGTCACCTGAGGTCCACGCTCTATTGGTATTTGTGGGGTTCCAAACATGTTTTGAAGTTTCTGAAAATGGACGGTCTCGATTCATTTACATAATTAGATAAATGAGAGAATTCAATATAAGACCACTGTAATCAATTAATTTAAAAGTAGGACCAAAAGATTCTGAAATATCCCTGCATGTTTAGAATTCTTAATTAAAATTAAATTGATGTGGAAAAAGATGAAAAAGGCCCCACCCCCACATGGCCTCTCGATACTCTCTCCCCCTTCCTGACACTCTCTCTCATCTTTCTCTCTCTCACATACACTTCATTTCACTTGTTTAAATGAGTTTTTTTTCTTATTCATATGAGATTTTCCCTTGTTCAAATGACCATGAGTGGGGTGTGTGAGAGAGAGAGAGAGAGAGAAATGTGTGTCAAAGAGAGATAGTGTCAGAGGAGAGAGAGAGAGAGAGGGTCAGAGGAGCATTTTGTTTTTATTGAGCCTTGTTCAAATGATATTTTTTCTTGTTCATATGAGCTTTTTCCTTATTCAAATAACTGTTTTCCTTATTCAAATGACCTTGAGTGATGTGCGTGTGTGTGAGAAAGAGAAATGTGTGTTAGAGGAGAGAGATGGTGAGAGGGGTATTTTATTTTTTTATCGAGCCTTGTTCAAATGAGCTTTTTCTTTGTTCATATGAGTTTTTTCTGTTCAAATAACCTTTTCTCTTGTTCAAATGACCATGAATAGTGTGTGTGAGAGAGAGAGAAGAGAGAGAGAGAGAGAGTGTTAGCCAGTGGGGTCAATGTTGTATTTTCTCCTCAAAATTTAATTTTAGTTTGCTCCTACAAGACTCAAGTGATATTCAAAATTTTTCGTCATATTTTGAAATTAATTGGCTACAGCGGTCATATATTAAAATTCTCCCTAGATAAATAATCCAGATTTCATTTTACAATTGTCTAATGATGTGGCACATTGTGAGCCATTTGGTTATCTCAACGGTCAAAATTTTGCTTCTCAGGGAACTAGAGAGAATGCCGCGAAGAATACCTGCTTACATTTAATCAGATAGGGCACAAGAGAACATTAGAAGTCGCTAGAGTCCAGTTATTAATATAAAACCTAATTGATCTTTTTGAGGATATTAAGAAAGTTAAAAAAGTTAGTTAATCATAATATATGTGGTATATTATTAGTATGTAGGAGTATTAGTTTATAACATAAACAAACTTGTTTGGAGAAAAAAACTCAACAAATCAATTTACTAGTAATTTATTTAGCTTTTTTATTACTTTTCAAAAAATTATACTAAGCCTTATATAGAGCTGGGAATTCGAGTCAGCCCGTTTAGGCTCTAGCCCGAGGAGGGCCGTGCTTTGAATTTAGAGCCAAAAAAAGGAGGGGGCTTACACGGGCCGGCCCGCCCCTCCCTCTTTTTTAAAATTTTTTTTATTTACATTTGCTTAAAGAGCTAAATGGGTGTTCTATTTTTGTATATATGTCTATAGATAAAAATAATTTAAATGCTTATTAGGTCAGATTCAAGTCCCATACGTCCTACTTTTTTACTTTAATTCCTTATTACTAAGAACATTCTATATAATTGTGGTGTGACTTCTAGTTCTAGATTTAGTACTTAATTTATGAGTTGTTGAGTTGGTATATGGCATAGTACTAATGCTTGGTAAGTTTGTACTTAAATATAATTTGAATCATATATATTTATATATTTTTTATTATAGATCCTTTATTTTCTTTAGCAATACACACTCAAAATGGGGTTTACAAAAGGGGTTGGCCCGATGCCTGATGACTCAAAGGTCGGGCTTTACAAAATGTGGTTTTTTCGTTCGCGGGTCTAAATGAGCTTAGCCCATTTAAGCCTGGCCCGCCCGATTTCCTAGCTCTAGCCTTATAATAGGTACTAGATGACTGCATGCTTAAAAAATATATTTAACTTATTATTTTTGAAATATGTGAATAACGTTAAAATTAATAGGGAAAATATCATTTAACCCCAGCAAAAAAAAACTTTAGATTTCTCCCACAAAAATGTGAAACTTTACTTTGCCCTCCTAAGGGCAAAGTAACATTAAATGTCTCACATAAAATAATAAAATGTCCTTATTGAATTTTATAATCAGAATACAATAGACATATAAGGAATTTTCTCAATTGTATTTTGAAGACAAAAATGTCCAAATCAGCCTTCAACATAAAACTCAAAATATTTTCCTATCCAAGGTAACAAGATCATTTTTTACACAAAAAGTTTCTATCATTATTTTTTAGTCTCTTCTTAAAATATAGTTTCTAAAAATAAATCCTTATATCCAACTACAGATTTTCTTCAACCTTAATTTTATTTATGTCTCAAAATAATTTCTCAAAAATTCTCAGAATAAAATTTATTCTCTAACTATTTTTCTTCAAATGTTTCAAAGAAAATAATTCTTAAAAATCCTTTAAAAATACCTCAAACTTTAAAAATTTATTTATAAAAATTTCTAATTCCTAAATAATACCTCAAGACTTTAAATAACTCCTCATTTCTTCTTTTTCAAAATTTTGGGGTGTTACATACGTGGGCTTGCCTGTTTTGAAAAAATTAAAAAAATTTAAAAATAACATACATATTTTTTTTATTTTGTTTTACTATTTGTGACATATTTGAGTGCTAAAGAAAAATATTCATGCTTAAGATAATCTTTAATACTGATTGTTGATCATGGATGTTGGACTTTGATTTTAGATTTAGTTTGATAATTTTGTTGTTTTAATTTGTAATATTTGAATTTGAAACATAGTATTTGATTTTATATTATTACTTTTCTTAATTATAATGTGTTGAATTTGTAATCTTAAGTTTTATCATATTGTAAAAAAATAAAATAAAAAAAACCGGCCTACCCACATAAAATGGGTTGGGATGAAAAATGCATAACCCATATCGAAATGGATTTTTTCACCCAAATCAGCTGGACAGTCGACCAGTGGCAGACCAACCTGAACCTTACAATCTTCAAGTTGGTCCATATTACTGCCTTTAGGAATTAGGAGTGGGGTGGGTATTTTTTTTTAGGAAAAATAATCAATTTTTGTTTAAAAGCATTTTACTCAATTCCACTAAATTTGCATGAGGATAACTAGGTTTATTTCATCGAACTAATTTTTTTTTAAAAAAATCACTGCATCCATTTGTCATTTGCATGTTTATAGAGTTTTTTTATGGTTTTTTCTCATCTTATAATGAGATATTTTCAATTGTTTTCCAAGATAATTATCCCTCCCGAGTTGAGGCCTTACCAGAAGCAGAGGGAACACAGTGAAGCAGAAGGCAAGAAAGCCCTTCATCATCAATGGCTTATTCCAACGCCAGAATCGGAGCTTATTCCAACGCTAGATAGGAAGGAGGATATGGTTGTGGAGAAGAACACTTATAGTGAGTTTAGGAACACTGATTTGGAGGAGAGGCTTGTGGATTTGGGAGTGAAAGAAGTGATTATGACTGGTGTTATGACCAATTTGTGCTGCGAGACGACGGCGCGTGAGGCTTTTCTGAGAGGGCTTAGGGTTTTCTTCTCTGCGGATGCGACTGCCACGTCGGATTTGGAGCTTTATGAGGCTACTTTGAAGAATATGGCTTATGGGTTTGCTTATTTGGTGGATTGTCAGAGGCTTCGTGATGCTTTCTCTCTCTCTGTGAATTAAAGGTTCAGGATACTTCTGTATGTTTATAATGTAAATTTCTTTCTTTCTTTCTCCCAAAATGGTTTTTTAGATTGATGATAACTCTGCTCTTGAAAAGAAATTAATTATGTATGCTAAATGCAGGGGATTCAAATTGTTATGGAAAACCCCTAATTAAAACTGAAGAGGAGCCATAAACTGAAGTGAATTTTAAGCTTAATTTTTTAGACTTTAGTCTATTGGAGCTGATCTGCTATAGAAATGTTTCTCATAATTTCGCCCATCTCTTTTTTTCCCGTTTTGTCTGAGAGAACAGGAGAATAGGTATCTCATTATTGGGGAAAAATAATGACATAATTGGCATCAGTTGTTATGTTTCTATGTTATATGTAAAATTTGTCCCCGATGAATTCTGTTTCCTTCGTTCTCTGTTTTCCACTATGAATTATGTTGAAACATTGGTTCTTGCTCTTGCCATGGCCCCAGAGGATTCTCAGTTTCTATTTGTATTCGTAGCTTGGGATCTACTGACATTGATTAGGATTGTCAGTTCCTATATCCATGCATGTTCTAATATATGAGTGAATAATCCTGGCTTGACAACACATCAGAAAGAGAAGTCAATGACTTCACATTGAAACGGGAGTTTGACTCATTTCATTCTTGCCCTTATACTTCTTTACGTGTTAATTAAATACTCCCTCCGGTCCTAATTATAAGATTATTTTGATTTTTTTGACTTTTTTTTTTCAGTCCAAAAACAAAGTAGTTTCAGTTCAAACAAAAATATTTTTTCCTCAAAACTAATTTATTCTACTTATAAACTAAACATATAATCTAATTTCATGTAACATATGTTATAATTTAGTGGTCTAATTTGCTTCCTTAACTTCTACAAAAAAAGTCAAAGTAGTCTTATATTTAGGATCGGAGGGAGTATTATCTCTAGTTAAACCTTGGAAGGAAGAGAAGGATCTAGCATGTAAATTGTACTTTTAATGGAGCCCGTTTGGCTTTTGGAAAGACGAAAACATCCTGAAGGAAAAGGGGAATGGCCAGAATTTTTATTTTCTAACTTCATTGAGAAGTTTGATATGCTGAAAAAGCTATATCATGAGCAGAGATTTTCATCTATTAATGGGAATCCTTGAGAGAAGTTCTTGGTATTTTTTATTTTAGTTCTCTTTTTTAATTTATCATTTTTCTTTTCTTTAACTTGCATACCAAGGACCACATGTGGTTAAAAATTTTCCCTTCCTTTCCATTTTCTTCCCTTCCCATCTTTTCCATTAAAAAATATTATGCCTACCTAGCGGCCCTTGGTGTCCATTATTCTCTGGCACCTGTCTTCCTTTTGGTTAATGGCCACAAATTAGTATTTATCCCGACACTGTAAATGAAGCTTTTCACTTAGAATTGAGATAATAATTGATATTTTAGTACTCCTCCGATCCTCAATATAAGATTAATTTATCTAAATTGATTAGATTAAAGATGTTAGTTAAATTAATTAAAAATTACCTGATATTACTAAAACACTTTAACCACTTGGCTTTATTCTTACCCTCCCTCTATTGTTTGCTTATTATTGAAGAGTATAATATAGATAGTTTAGGGAAAATATGAGAAAAAATATAAAGAGATATCTAAATTTAGGAACAAGTTCGTTTTTTCAAATAGTCCTATATTTAATAATGGAAGGAGTATTATTTTCTGTTGTTAGCATGATGCAATGGTCACGTTCAATCAATTGATGGAATAGAAAATTTATCATTCTACGCTCACTTTTGAGAAATTCTTACATGCTTTTGGGAGTATAAACATCATTTATGCACTAACTAGTTAAAATTATAACACCTCAAGTAATTTCATCATGTGCCAATAGACGTGTTCATTTTTTAAATTACATTACTTAAATAATAAACTCAAGTCGAATATAGAGGTGAGGATAAAAACAAGACGTTTATGTGTATATAGTAGAATTGGTAATACGGGCCGGTCCATCGGGTTCAAGCCGGCCTAAGGAAAAAAGGCCAGGCTCAAAAAAACGCGTTTTGAATTCGGTCTTAATTTTCAAGTCCAGACTATATAGTTCGGGTTTTGGGTCAGCCCGTATTAAATCTATTTTTTAATTAATTTTTCCTCTTTTTTTAATATAGTGGACCACACCTAATAAAATGCTTTGTTGTTGTTGTTATAATATAATTATAATACAAGTATATATAACTCAAGATTATAAATTCAAGTTCAAGTGTTTAACACATTACAAATAACAAAAATGATAGTAAAGCATAGAATACAATGTTCAACTTCAAATATTTTAAAATACAACAAATCACTGAATTAAATATAAAATCCTCATGAGAATTAGACTCATGAGGATGAGTCGATGATGAGAATGAGACTCATGCACGAATAGCAAATTAAGAATATGGTTTATTTTTGTTTAAAAAAAAAGAAAGGAAAAGGGAAAAAGGGGTTTGGTTGGCCCATAGGTTTGACGGGTTAGGACTCGGGCTTAACGGATTTGAACTCAAAAAACCCATTTTAATATGAGTCATATTTTTCTGAATCCATAAACATATTTTTTTTTATGGGTTTTGGGTTGACCCATGGCCTCTGACCTGTATTTCCGCTCTAGTATATAGTTCAAGTCGTGTCAATATAAGAAGTATCTGAAAATAGAGTGAATCTTCACTTTCAGTATTTGTCTTGGCTTCTTGTCTTGGCTTATGATTTAAGCAACCGGGCAATATTCATATCATATTTAAACAACCCCACTTATTCCGAAGAGACAACATGGGACCCGGCCACATATTTCTAGGTGAGCTTATGATTTGAATAGTGTGATTTCAAAACATGAATATGTTGGCTGGCGCATGATGAAATTATTTGAGGTATTGCAATTTGACTGGGGGTCCGCATGCAATTCATGCGAAAAAAGCTCCTCACGCTTACAGTCCAGTCTGACGGCTTTGATTTGGATGGGATATTTCTTTTTTTTTTTTTGGCCAACCTTTGGATGGGATATTTCAAAACAGCGAAGATATGGTGTTCTTATAAAATCTTTAATTTTTCATATATAGGTTATAATTAATTAAGGTCAATCACTTGTCTTTAAATCTTTCTTGTAATATCAAATTGTTGTCAAATTTCATATATACAGAATACCTAAGAATAGCAAAGTTATTGGACTATGAGATAACGAGCTGGGAAGGATATGTGAGGAGGGTAGGTAACTAGAATTTTCATTTCATGTCCCACCACTGGCATGCATGGTGGAAGGCAATTAAATAACAGCATGTCAATTCCTATGTACTATTGATATTGACTCGTGTGAACGACTCAGGATATTATCTTGTCCAACACGTGTTGATCATTCAAACCTTTTTCTTAACTAAGATTAATTGAAGGCGTAGAAGAAGCAGCTTGCTCCTCAAATTCCTCCTCGATGGCATTCCCACAAGCAACTCAAAGGTGTAGTTCCACTTATCCGCTTAATTTTTTTTTTCCATCTTCTGTTTTTAAGCATAGAACTATATATATTGTTACTCCTTCAAAATGGAATCCAGATAAGTGCATAAATAGAAAGAGGGGACAAACGCAAGATATTTATCTGTATATGGTTGAAGTCCTGTCATTTTAAGGAGAAGATTTATCTGAGAATTTAAACCACAAATAGTTATAATTGAATCCTAGAAGTAAAGTTCAATATTCAATTTATCTATTCATGATAAAATCACTAAAAATAAGCCGATAAAAATAAGAATGGTCTCTGTGTTTGAGATTTGATTTGTACTACTGGGGCAGGTATGGAGTGGTGAGTGGAGGAAACAAGGGAATTGGGTTAGAGACAGTGAAGCAGTTGGCTTCAGAAGGTGTAAAGGTGGTGCTCACTGCAAGAGATGAGAAGAAGGGTCTCGAAGCTTTGGAAACACTTAGAGAGTCAGGTGTTTCTTCAGATCTTGTGCTTTTCCATCAGCTTGACGTTACTGATACTGCAAGTGTAGCTACCCTTGCTCATTTCATCAAATCCCACTTCAGCAAACTTGATATTTTGGTAATGTTTGGATTAAAACATTTGCAAAATTTTTTTTTTTGGTGATATGAAAATTTAGTTTGTTGCCTACTAGGCAATGAACAAAAAACCGGACCAGACCGGCAGGTTGAACCGGTCATTGGTCGGTCCGGGTGGCCTCTAAAACCGGGGAGGGCTTTGACCCGGGAGAAAACGGTTAACCCGGCCAACCCAGGGGGTTGAACCGGGTTGACCCTTTTTTTTTAGAAAAAAATATTTTATTATAATTCACCTAATTACTAACTTTCACTCCACTCAATTTTAGAAATTAGGAAACTATAATACTTTAAATGCTATTTTACTTGCATATACTTAATATTTAATTATTGTTACTCTTAATATTTATATTTTAGTTCGTGGATTGTAGAATAATACTCCCTCCGTCCCATAATATAAGGTCCATTTTTTTGAATGATCTTATCCCACAATATAAGGTCCTATTTGACTTTATTTGAGTAATAAATGATTTTTTCCACATTTTACCCATGCATTAATTTTCCCACACATTCTCTTTCATCTTCTTTTCATAATTACCCCCATCTCTTACTCATTCATAAATAAGGGAAAAATGGTATATTTCCTACACATTTATTGTTTTTAACTAACTCTAACTAATTTTTTAGGAACCCGCAATTCGGTTAAAAGGACCTTATATTATGGGACAGAGGGAGTATTTATTTTCACATGTAATCAACTAATATTTTCTTTTTTCCCTATATAGAAACATTAAAATATTCTTATTTGATGAATCATGCATACCTATCTACATTTACATTTTGATATTAGTGATTATTAATGTTAATATCAATAAAATTTTATTATTTTAATATAACCAGTTTGACCCGGTCCGACCCCCGGTTGGACCTTTGACCGTTGAACCAGTGCCTCGTCCGGTTCAATGCCTGGTCCAGTTTTTTAATCCTTGCTACTAGGCCTTTCGCCCTTTCTGGAGTCTAACCATTGCCATTATATACTTAAGACTTTGATAGTGCTTATTAAAGAAATATTTATAGACCTCTTACTAACAAGGTCCCACAACAACAATGAAATTTGAACATATAACTCTTTGAGTTATGAGTGAACTCCCCCCAGTTTGACCAACATTTGTTGGTTGCAATAATAATTTTTATTCCAATTATATTTTGTAAACTCAAGTTGGGTAAAAGTCAATTAGTGTAATTTTATTTCTATTGGGATATGCTTTTCCTAAAATATATGATAGAAACTTGTCATGAGAAAAGTCTAATTCAGAAGTTTCAAATAAAATGAAAAGCCAAAAATCAAAGGCTAGTTGTTTAGAAACTCACTTGTGATGGTCTAAATGCCATCCAAATAAACCTTAGTTTAGTTACTCTAATTTGTCAAAGTTGTTTTGTTTTGTTTTTTTTTTTCTGATGACTTGACTTCGGTTTCCACCTTCGTCTCACACAACATCTTTTGGATTTCAGTTTTAATTTTTATTAAGCTAAAAAAAGGAAAAGAAAAGAAAGTGTGTGTTTATTTTTCTTGTGATGAATCCTCTTAATTTCTTTGACGATTCTCATTGCTTGATATGAATATATAGTTACATGTCGTCAAGAGATTAGATATTAGATTGTTTTGCAAAATGCAGGTGAACAATGCAGGAATAATTGGAGTCATGTATGGTGACACTTCTTTGGTACCTCTAGCAATCACCAATGGAGAGGTAAGACTATATAAACAGAAGAGACTTTAGTCTTTTGACCCTTGGAATTGGAAAGTATTTTAATTTTACACCATTCAAATTCGGTTCAATTCCACAGCCTGTTACTTTAAAGTTTAGTTGCATGTAAGCTCCCATGTCAGTTTCAGGTTGTTGGTTTGATTTATAAACTTATTACTCTATTTAAGAAAATGAGAAGAAAAAGGGAGAATTACAATTAAGTCTCATAAAAAAGAATTACACGATTTGGTCCTAAAAATCATTAAATACATTAAAGACCTTAGGGACCTGAGTGATGTTAAATTAAATATGTCGGGAATTGTCAATACAGTTGAATGAGTTGTTACTGATAACTCTTTAAGGATCTTATTGATATTGACAACTCAACGAGCTATATTCACAACTTCTGACACATTAATTTGATTTGATCTCACCCAAGTTCTTAGGGATTTCAGTGTAACTTAATAATCTTGTGGAATCTGATCGTGATTAATTCTCTTCCATGTGGGACCTAATTATAATTTTCCCAAAGAAAAAAGTTCAATACCTCAACTTTTTTATGAATCACTTTTCATTCTATCCGTGTTACTAAAAAGCACATTAATACTCCTCTTTTGTTCATAGGCACCATCATCTGGTCTTCTTTAATCACAAGACTCTACTTGTTCATTGTTTGAGCGATAGGGAATATATCAAGTTTCAGAACAGAGCTAATCCACCTTTCTTAATGTGTGCGCTTTAAAAATTATTAATTAATTTTATTATCTATTATATGAGCTGCATGGGAAAAGATATCTTGAAGTATATAAATTCAAAGATGATGCTGAGCTATTTTATGATACCGTAAATTATTAATGTGTAGGTACTATCAGAGGATGAGAGAAAAAGAACAATGAGTGAATCATATGAATTAGGAAAAGAATGCTTGGCAATAAACTATTTTGGTGCAAAAAGAACAATAGAAGCTCTTTTGCCCCTTCTCCAGCTATCAGATTCACCAACGATTGTCAATGTGGCATCGTTCTTGGGCAAGCTAGAGGTATTTATAAATTTTGATTCAGTGTGCCTATATGGATAAATATATATGATTGATCATTTTATCCTTTTAGTTTTGATTCGGTTTTGATTCAGTTCCTAAACTTCAACTCTATGCGACTCATTTCTAATAGTTTTGATTCGGTTGTAATGGAATCCCTAAACTTTGATTTGAGACAACTCAACTCCTAGAGTTTTACTATTTGAAATATTAGTCTCTTTATCTTAGAAAACAGAATTATATATTGCAAGAAGCTCATAGGCTAAAGTTTTAAATGGTTGAAGTTATAAAGATTGAGTTGCACCGAGTTAAAATCTAGCGATATTTTAAATTGATTTAAAACTAAAGGGATTAAGTTGCAACGAGTAATAGTTTTAAAGACTAAGTTATAACTATAGGAACAGAAAGATTAAATTTTCTCATGCATACAAATATATTGAATACTCTCAAGTTTGGTATTGTCAACCTTCACTCATACAAAATAGTGTATCCAAACTGTCTTATTTAGACTGTATGCAGTCTAAAAAACCATTTTTAAGAAGTCTAAAAAGTCTTGTATGCTCTAAGTACTTCATAGTTCATGCATGTTTATGTACTTCTATTGTTTGACATCATCATAATCAATATCCCATTTAATTTGCATGACATAAAATTTCAGAACTTATCAAATGAATGGGCAAAAGGAGTGTTGAGCGATGAAGTAAACAAGCTGATGGAAGAGAAGGTGAATGAAGTAGTGGAAGTGTTTCTCAAAGACTTGAAAGAAGGTTCCCATGAGAGGAAGGGGTGGCCTAACATAATGGCAGCCTATAAAGTTTCTAAAGCTTGTTTGATTGGCTATACAAGAATTCTGGCAAGCAAGTACCCAAATATAATCATCAATTGCCTCTGCCCTGGCTTTGTGAAGACTGATATTAATGCCAATACAGGCTTCTTAACTGTTGAAGAAGGTGCTTCTCATGTTGTCAGATTAGCATTGTTGCCCCATGGCAGCCCATCAGGCCTCTTCTACAATAGAGCTCAACACTACAAAAAAATTAGGAATTAGCGACGGAATTTTCCGGCGGAATTCCGTCGGAAAATTGATTTTTCCGGCGGAATTTCCGACGGAATTTTTTCCGTCGGAAATTCCACCGTCGCAAATTGATTTACCGACGGATTTTTTTTTCCGTCGGAAATTTGCGACGGATTTTGCCGACGGAATTCCGTCGGTAATATTTCCGACAGAATTTCCGTCGCTAATTTATATTATTTTATAATTAAATTATTATTTTAATTTAAAAATATTATATTAAAATATTATTTTTACCGACGGAATTCCGTCGGTAATTTTTTAATTTTTTAAAAAAATTATATGCCATATTTTGTGCCGCCACGTGTCGCCTCCACATGCCGCCACGTGTCGCCTCCTCACGACGCCACGTGTCGCCTTCACAAATTGCCTCCCAATTGTGACAGAGCTGAGAATCGAACCCGCAACCTCTTACGCGCATACTGATGCCTTAACCAGTTGAGCTATGAGGACCATGTGATATTATTTGCAAACTATTAAATTTATAATATTACATTATATTTAGTATTTTCATTTTTTATTTAAATTATAATAATAATTATAATTATTATCATTAAATTATTTTAATAATTATTTTATTATATATATTATTTAATTATAATTATTTTTCATTTTTATTACTAATATTTATTAAAAATACATATTTTTTTATAAAAAATTACAATTAAATTTATTAAAAATTTATATTTATATACGACTAAATGGTAATTTTTATTAATATTTATTAAATATTATTTATTTATAAAATATTTTTTAAATAAATAAAAATAATATTTTAATATATTTTTAATAAATTAAAATAATAATTTATTAATAAAATAATATAATAAATAAAATTACCGACGGAATATTTTCCTTCGGTAACGGAAAGTCCGTCGGTAATTACCGACGGAAAATATTTCGTCGGTAATAATATATTATTATATTATTTATAATTTAAAATAATAATTTATTTAAAAAATAAAATAATTAATTAAATTACCGACGGAAATTTCCGTCAGTAATAATATTTTAATATTTAATTTAAATTAAAATAATTATTTATAAATAAAATAATATAATTAATTAAAATTACCGACGGAAATTCCGTCGGTAATCCGTCGAAAATTACCGACGGAAATTTTTCCTTCGGTAATTCCGCCGGTAAATTTTCCGACGGAATTTCCGCCGGAAATCCGTCGGAAATTACCGACGAAAATTGTTCCGTC
Organism: Mimosa bimucronata; assembly: GCA_037074515.1. Taxonomy (NCBI): domain Eukaryota; kingdom Viridiplantae; phylum Streptophyta; class Magnoliopsida; order Fabales; family Fabaceae; genus Mimosa; species Mimosa bimucronata. The sequence continues at coordinate 28,440,745 of CM073438.1, read as the reverse complement.
GCTAATTACTGGTTTTTTTGTAGTGCAAGTTAGTCCATTTTAGGCTTGTTTGGTTTAGTGTTTGTACAAGTTGCCTTTAGTCTGACTTACATTTACAAACTATAATCGAGGCTAGACTCTAGAGTGATGTGATTATGTTGGATAGACTTTTAAAAAAAAGTCAATTTGATATAGTAAATTTGTTTGAATATTACAATTGAAAAGCAGGTATGGAGGTAAAATGACTGAAAAGAACATGAGTTTTACTTCCTCAATTCTTTCTTTTTTTTAGTGAAAAGGAGATATATGAACTTATGTGTACAAAATTAAAAAGCATCACCATTTAAAAAAGGATTAAAGGTCATATTTACCCCTGAAGTGTTCAAGGTATATCATATCCTTCTGAGCTAATCTCTTTGTAAACATACTCATCACCCTTCATCATTACCTTGCTCATTCACTTTATTAGTTTATTCATCTTTTTTTTTTTTGCTCGTAAGCTTTTGTACTGGAAAAATATCAAATAAATACCCTTCAAATTTTAAAAGTAAAGAAAAGTACATCCAATATGAGAAAAAAAAGAGGGATTGTTCTAAATTTGTGATAAGTAAATTGGTTAATACCCTTACTGGAGTGGTTTATACACTTACTAGAGTGGGTGATACCATTGCTCGAATGGTTAACAACGTTTATCATTTGTGAGCATAATTGATGCTAAATTCTAATTGTGTGAAGTAATTAATGCCTTTACTTAAGTAATTAATACCGATACTGAAATGGTTAATACCCAAAATTTACTTATTCTAAATTTGAAACAATATCCCCCTTATGTCATTTCTCATATTTAAGGTACATTCTCGACTTTTGAAATTCGAGGAGTATTTATTTATCTTTTTTCCCTTTCATATTTTCTTCTACACAAATTTGTTCCTTATTTTCTGCCCTTTTGCCTCTCCCCTTTGTCTCCTTTGTGGGGGTGGGACCTATCAATTCCCTATCTTGCACATCTCTTTATATAGTTTTTTCTAAAATATTGTGAAATTAGCTCTTTATTGAGATATTTCAATTCAAGTTTTGTGTAGTTTAGAGTAACTTTACCCTCCTACAGTTGATTGAGAATGACATAAATAAATATGTAGTTTAGAGTAAATAAATATGACATATATAGTTTTTTTTAAATATTGTGAATTTAGCTCTTTATTGAGATATTTCAATTCACGTTTTGTGTAGTTTAGAGTAACTTTACGCTCCTACAGTTGATTGAGAATGACATAAATAAAAATATGCATTGTCAAACTCCTGCCAATTCAACCTTGGATGCTCAAATAACAAGGTCATGCTTATAACAACTTGATTCTGAAGGATATATATAACTAGTTTACATATATATATATATATATTAATGACAGAAAAATAATAAATTAAAAGCAAATGAAAGAAGAAAGATAAGTGATAGATCAAATGTTTCAAACAAAACAAGGAATAAGGAAGTAGAAGAAATATAATGAAATAAAAAAACAATATGATTAATAAATTTAAAAAATAAATTAATAAATAATATATATTTATATATAATATTCGGAACGGGATAGGAATATGACACCTCCATCCCATGTTCCATCCCGACCCCTTTTTTTTCAACCCTAAAATGACCAGGATAGAGATAGGATGACCGAGACGGGACATATATGAACACACCTAGCTTTATATAAATCTTTATTACATTTTTAAATTGATATTAATCTTCCCTTAATCTATTTATCCTAGAACTCTCAGCCCGTAGCATGCCACTGGGAAGAATATATAAGTACATTTGAGAGACGAAAATGATTTTGTTTTTTGTTTTCTTGATAGATTTTTATTCTTTTGCTCTAGGCGATCGAATTTCATGATGGTGGGTCAACTACTCTCTAGCTCATGTCTTGTAGGTTAATGCTAACGATGACCTTATACGACTGTCGACTGAACAGTTCTTGATGGAGGACAGTTAATAAAGCACACAATGCTCATACCCAGATCCAACAAGCGCCTTTTTTTTACCAGATCCAACATGTGCTTGATTACTATGAGTGGGTAGAATGTAATATTTTTTTTTTTTTTTAACCCGCCTCTATCGACAAATAAAAATTATATGCATCCGTGTGATTGCCTAACATATCCTATGAAAAAATATTGCACAATTTTAGAGTCTTAAATCTTTTAAAAAATCATAAAAAAGTAAAAACATAATTTTTTTCATAATACATCAAAATATCACTTTTTTAATGTAGAATCTAATAAAGATAAACAAATATTTGGGAAGTGTACCAAATTGATGATGCTCTGACTGTGACGCACCAAGGCCGAAATGTTTTCCTCGGACATGGAAAATGTTTGCATGTTGGCTCAAACATCTAAGGTGGCAATAACAAGAACAGTAACATGGGGCCCATGAAAAGTAACAGTGTTTGCTTCCATTAATAGAAATGGCATTTTTTTCCCAGCTTAAAGAAGTTCATAGGCATTTTTGCACTATGAAAAAGTTAATGGTGCCTGATTTTTTTTAGAAACATTTAGGGGTATTTTTGCTCATTCTCCCACTAAAAATAATCATTTTTAAATGGTGACATGGGGCCTACAAGATGAAAAGTAACGGTTTTAGCTTCCATTAACGGCGGCTGCGTTTTCGCCCTCATTTAGAGAAGTTCATGGGTATTTTTACATCCAAAAAATGTTTATCTAACACTCTTTTGAGAAAAGTTTAGAGGTATTTTTGCTTCTTTATTCATAAATGTAACACCATACATTATATTATTTCTATACTCAAATATAACAAAATCAAGTGATTTGTTACATTGATTTACAGGGAGTTCTGTCGTCAAGCATATCTGCTGAGGTGGATACAAAATCCATCACGAAATTTTAACTTGGTTTGCATGCAGGATACTCGACGATAACAATACTCACCTGTCTCATTTGACAAATCTAACAATTAGTCCATTTGACCATATCAAGAGATATATGACATACATCATCAATGTGTTCAACTTCTGTATCATTACACGAGTTGAAGGTTCTCACACCAAAAACTCTGAAGTAGATAACACATTTGGTATTAGGAGTTATTTTAAATCACTTGTACGTATACCATGGGTATGTGTGTCATCCCAGAAAAAAATGGCTTACAAGTTACACCCCTAACCTATTAAGAGGGGAGAAACCGAGTTCCTGTTCATGAGAAAACGCGCATACAGCTGCACTCCACTTATGTAATGGACAAATAAAAATAAAGCTTAGAGAGCTCATGGAGTTGTGTGTACCAATTCAATCCCACTATTTCATGTCACACTTTGCACGCCCAACCTATTTTCCTATCATTTCCATGAATTTTGTTCCCATACATAATAAAAAAACTTTTGCCTTCAATTTTTATTATAAGAGCTTAATTAACTAAATTACATGGTTTAAGAAAAACGTTAAAATTAGTTAAAAGTGATAAGTATGTAAGATGTAAACTTCCCCCAATAATGCCCTTAGTCATAAGAGAGCAAGGAATAGAGAGAAATAAGGTAATAATGTGAGGAAGTATAAAAGAGAATGCAGTATTGGAAAATGACGAAGAGAGATAATTAATTTGGGGCAAATATAGTAAAAATGTACCACTCTGTTCCTTATTATAAGTCCACCCTAATTACTTCTCATATACCAAGGAGTGGAAGTTATAGCATTAAATATGGCATATTTTCAAAAAAATTTCCAATTATACCCTTATTTAAGAATATCTGTTAAAATAATATTTTATACATTATAAGCCTTCTTTCTCATCTTTCCTATTTCTAACATAAGGGTAAAATAGTCATAGCAGCATTAATTGATCCCAAAGTGGACTTATATTTTGGAACAAAAAATTTGTGATAGTTGGACTTATAATAAGGAATAGAGTGGTATTAAATATTCAAACAACCTTTAGCGAGCCCTTATAAAAATAGACTAAGACAATTCAAATTTTAGTCTCTTATAATAAAGACCGAAGGTAGTATTTACCAAGCCATGTCTTAGGTTTCAGTCATTCATTTCATCAACATACTGATAAACTGATCCAAACAAGTCTTAGACTTATACTTTGTGTCTTTTGTACCCAACCTGATGTACGCCGCTCCTTATGGATTTGAATCAATTTTACCCATTGGCATTTACAAGATCAAGGGCATTGTGTAATCCGCCTTGGAATTTTCTTGCATGATATTATGCTGTTCCTAAAGCCGCAACTGTGGCAATTATTTAAACCTCCACGACCCAAGGATTTGTGTAACACCCTAAATTTTAAAAAATAGATATAAGGAATTCTTTAAAGTTTTGGGAATATTATTAAAATATTAAAAAGCATTAAAAATAAATTTATGATGTTTTAGTTAATTTTAATAAATTTTAAGGTTTATTTTCTTTAGGAAACAAAGAAAAATAATTAGAAGGTAAAATTTAATTTTAAAAAAGAATTAATATGGGAATATTTAGATTCTTGGGGTATTATTTGATATTTAAAAAGCCTTTTAAATAAATTTGGAAATTAAAGCATATCTAGAGAAATTATTTTGGGAGTAAATTCAGATTTATCTGGAAATGGTAATGGTAAATAAAATTACCATTGAAGGGCAAATTAGGAAAGGGGAAGTGAAAAAGATAATATCTGCCCCTAGTTGAAAATATCTTTAATTATAAAAGAAAGGATAAAATGGTAATATACCCATAAAAAATATCAACTTCTTCCTATTTTCATATATACTCCCACATGTTCCTATTCCCATTTATTCTCTCTCCTTCTCCCTCTCACCCAAAACTCTCTCTCACTCTCCTCCCTTTGTTCTTCGATTTCAGCGGTGGTTGACGGCTTCAACTGTGAAGAACGGCGGTGAGAGATAGCGAAAACGTATGGGGAGTTTGGATTAGCCATAGGTAAACCCTTTTCCTTCATTTTCTTCCTCTTTTTGGTCCAATTTCGAGGGAGCTGAGGGGGTGATTCGAAGCTTTTGGGGATTTTTGAGGTTTCTAAATTCATGAAAATGATGCTTAGGCTTCGATTTTGATAATTTGAGGAGTGATTTTGAGTGAGGAGTCGTGTTTGGCCGAGTTGCTCCAAGAATCCCAAATTTGGTCACTGTTCACCAACGCTTTTCTTCAATTCTTCACCCAAAATGAAATTAATTAATGTTTAAATGATGTTAGAAGTCGACTGGAGTTTATATTTGGAGTTGTATGCTTGATTTTTGGGATTTTCTGAATTTCTATCTATCACTCTGTTGGTCCAAAATTCTATTTCTCTCTCTCTCTCTCTGTTAATTCGATTTCTAAGCATAAGGAAAGGGTGAGGGAATTGATATTGGATTATGTAGGGTTGTTTCTTAATTGATTGTGAAATTTGTTCTTTATCTTCTTGCTTGTTCTGCTTTGGTCAGTGATGAGGAAGAGTATTTAATGATATTTTGAATTAATTGATGTGTTGTTTTAAATTCTGAATAGGAACAAATTTTATTAGTGGAATTCTATTTGGTGATCTGTTTGTTATGTTGGTTTGGCGTTTCAGAGAGGAGGAAGAATTGATGGTTTTATGACTGAATTGGAATCACCACTTGTATGTTGAAGTTCTGCAGTTTATGAGATTATGGATTTATTGTGGTATTGGTTCTTTGTTTTGATTGTTCTGATGATACTATGGTATTGAGGCTGAAACTAATTGAAGTCAAGGAAACAATCTATTGGGCTATCAATAGTGAGTAAAGAGGCAATATAAGTATTTTGATTAAGAATAGATTAATAATTGTTCTTTTTTTGTGAATTCGGGTATAAAGAGAATGAAAGAAAGAAGAGGATTTTGGAAATTCTTGTCCTCCTGCTTGTGTATGTGTTTGGTTATGTATGGGGTAGAAGGAAAAGGATTTCAAAAAGTTAATCCTTGATATTGTATCTTAAGATAGTTTATTGGGATTCAGGTAATTTATAAATTAAAGATTTTGAGGATGATTGTTGTAATTGCAGGATAGAGGTTAGGTAGTATGAGAAAATGACAAATTAAGATATCCTTCATTGTTTTGAGGTTGTGGATATAAAATGGGTATTAGTTCTCATTGATTTCAGCTGAGTTCGAGGTTCATTTGATGCTGCAATAATTGTTAATGATTGGTTAAAGGGTTAAAGATCAATTTTACCAACAGACCATTGTCCAAGTTGCAGATGACACAATTGACAATTGAAAGGGTCGGAAATACCAATGGACCTTTTAACCAGGGGCAGATTGGCCAACGCCATTAACAATATCAAACGTCTGTTACAAACTTTAGTATGACCCATAATTTTTTAATATAAAAAAGTGTGGCCCACAATTTTTTGTGGGGTTAAAGAGCAATTTTACCAACAGACTATTGTCTAGGTTGCAGATAGCACAATTAACAATAAAAAGGGTCAGTATCACCAATAGACCTTTTAACTAGGGGCAGATAGGCCAATACTGTTTTATTTATGCAACTCGCCATTAGTTGTGGGACAATTGAAGCAATGATGTCCACTTGCCAACTTGGTGAATTCCACATGGCAGACCTGTTTTCACCTCACCCTCTCTCACCCTCACCCTCAACCTCACCTGCCCTCACATCCTTCACCCTCGATAACAGAGCCCTTGCCATAACCATGAACGAAAGAACACTCGAGTATAGCGGACGGCAACGAATAGTAAACACCCTCATCCTCACCCACCATTGACAGTCTAAAATGTGCCACATGGCAACTTGTCACATTATGAGGGATTTTTTTAATTGCTTAGGGGTATTTCGGTATTTTCCTATTATTAATCCATGTCACAGTCTGAAATGTGCCACATGGAAACTTGTTGTCTATCATGTCTCCAAATTAAAATTAATAGTCAACATCCATAAGTAAAACTGTATTGGCCAATCCGCCTCTGGTTAAAAGGTCTGTTGGTGATAACGACCCATTTTATTTTCAATTGTGCTATTTGCAACCAGGACAATAGTCTGTTGGTAAAATTGCTCTTTAACCCCATAAAAAATTGTGGGCCACAATTTTTTATATAAAACATAACGGTCATTTGGTATTTTTAACGGCGTTGGCTAATCTGCCCCGGGTTAAAAGGATCATTGGTATTTTCGACCCTTTCAATTGTCAATTGTGTCATCTGCAACTTGGACAATAGTCTGTTGGTAAAATTGCTATTTAACCCTTGGTTAAATAAGGCAATCAAATTCAGGTTTTAAGAAAGGGAGTAATGTTAAGTGATTAGTCGGAATTATATGTTTGGGATTCTCAGAAAAGAGAGGATCATATGAATGGATCTATATTGGCTATAAAACAGTGATATGTGTTGATCATATGCTAAGATTTTTGAAGCTGAATGTAGGAGGCTAGGAGGATATGAAATTGGTTAGTGGATGATTGAGGCTTTATATAAAAGCAAGGAAGAATAATAAGGATATGAATGAAGTTTAGCCTTCGTACTTTAGTTAAGAATTTGCTTGTATATGAAAAGAGATAACAGGGTGTGTGATATGTGATGACATTGGGTTCTTCAATTTATACTTCATTACAAATGTAAACTGTTCAAAATATTATAAGATAGGAACTAAAGTTTGGAATAATGGTTAGTTTATTTAGTTGAGGGTAAATCAGATTTGAATCAATGTTTTAAGATTCCTAAAGGCTAAATAATTATTCTAGGGTGTTAAGGAATGACTAGATATCCCTAATGTTGATTTATGAATTGGTGGAGAAGGTTGAAAGGATTTTCATAGATTATGGAAGTCATAGGCTTAATTATTAAAGCTGGAAGCTGATTAAGGTTGGTTGTTCTGATGTTAGGAATAATTTAATAAAGTAAGGATAAGGAAGTTTAAGTCGTTTTTATATGGATATAACATCTGAATGCTAAACAAAGTAGTCTAAAGCAGGAAAGAAGGTTTGAAATGATAAATGGTCATAGAGATTGTTTACATAACAACTAAGAGAAAATCCCAAAGTTAGAAATTTTCATATTGTGAGTTATGACTCTATGAAGTATAATAAAGGAGGTGGGGCTGTTTGGAAGGGTTTGTTTTTAGATAATTGATGATTAGAAGATGATAGTCAATATTATTCGCTGTCTTAGTGTCCCCACATAGACTCAGGGTTTTAAAATTGTAAATTCAATAACTATAGTAATCCCATTACAAATTTCATTGTTTATTTGAGTCAGTTGGATGTTAAATAAGAATTAGTGTAAATGTTAATTGAAGTAGATGATGCTTATGTTAAAGCTAAATTAATGCTGTTAAAGGAAAAAGGAGGTTTGAATTTGAAGATCTAGGGTGAAATGGATTGGGTGAACTAAGATGTAAATTGTAAGATATGGTTTTGTGTGTTGATATGAAGCTGGGGAAAGGTTGGTGAGACTTTCTATTAAAACTACAAATTGCAGATATTCGGTGGGGCTTAAATCTTGATATTAGGAATTAAAATCCTGAGTTTTCTTGCTTGATGTTTTGAAGAGACTCTAGTGGGTTTTTCTTTTATAAAGAAGTCTGTATGATAATGGATCTTTGATAATTAGGATTTGGAAATTTGTATATTTGAAATGTTGGATGAGTCTTTTAAAGTAATAATTATTTCCTTGTAAAGCTTATCAAAGTTAAGAGAAATTATGGTTTTAAAGTGAATTTAATTAGGTGAAGTAGCTATTAAATATGACTACAGGCGACTGTGTTGTTTGTGGGGGAACTTCTTTATAGAATTCGAATCAAGAAATGGGAAGCAATTGTTAGAAGATAAAGAAAGTGGTTATTGATTTACATTGTTGACTGATTTATTTTTGAAATTTTGTAATAAATAGAAAATAAGTATATATATTTATAGGTGTGTGTTTGCGTGTATGAATGACTAAAGTCTTTAAAGAATGTTTTTTTATAAAAACTATTGGTCAAACATTGAGAGTAAGAGAGTTTAATATAGGTAAATTATCAAAGTAATCTCGGATGGTCAAGATCCTAATTAAGTATGGATAAATTATAATTTGCTTAAATGAAAAGATTTTGGTAGTATTAATTAAGTTGGAGTTTGAGAGAGACGCATCGATTAGTTTATAATTCAGACTCTAACCCAAACCTATATATATACACATAGGCTTTGACTTGTTAATTGAGTTAATCAAGATGGTAGAGAGGAAAGGAGCTGATACAGAAGTAAGGTCTTAAGAAGTCAGGTAGCAGTTTATTTCAGTAATAATTAAATTGCATATATAATTTTGTAATATCTGTTGCATTTAGTTGGTAAGTTTTTATTCCTCTCATGTTGGAGTATTCCAGGGCTTAGGTGGTCGGCCGCCCCTTTGCCAGATCAGTTACGTTGTAGCTTTAAATGTTATAATGAGAAGTCTTGCAGGTAGAACCTCCACTAGTTAACGAAGATATCGTTATCAGTGGTTGGTAAGTGCAGATCACACACGGATTAATAGGATAACGATTACCATTAGTTGTGTAGATTTATGAAATATATACATGCCAATCCATGCATGAGAACAAAAGTTAATGAGATAAACTGCGTTGAACTGCTGTTTTACAGAGAAGCTGGGAGATAAAGGTAGGAATGCTGAAAGAAGATTAGGCGAAGGAAATAAGATTATATTTTGAAAAGCAAGAATATTTGCAGGAGTGCTTTACTATGGTAGTTGAATATTTTAGTAGTATTATCTGTATGTGATATAAAATTAAATTATTAAATTAATAGCAGAAAGCTTAGAAAATAGAATTGTACAAATTATTAAGGGATTTAAATTTCCTAACTACTATGAATAAAGAATAGGTACCATAGGAGGGTTAATGTACTTTTAATTGTTTTATGAACCACTTTATTTAGAAAAAAGTTTTAAACTATCCCAATTGGTCAGAAAAGCCAATTCCGACAGGAATAAAATGGATTGATATTCAGAAAGAATTTTTTTAAAATTTTTCGTATTTTTGGGCTTCTGACACTGAAATAGTGGTTATAATTCAATTAAAATACTATAGTACAGTAGAAAAATTTAAGTGTTACAATTTGCTTATAAGTTACGAATGTATGTATATATATGATCAGGATATGAAAACAGCCTTTTCTATTTCTAATCAATCTAACTCCTTAACAAATTCAAGTTACAACCTGTTTATGTCATATGTTTACATGTTATTTTTTAAGTACATCTATATAAACTCGGTCATGTCCTTCTTATAAAGATTCAAATATAACTTTAAATAAATTAAGAAATTCAGTTAAAAATTAAGGCTTTTGAGATTTCATAATTACCTTTATTAAAAATGTATAAAAATGTAAAGGTCCCAATAAAGGGGAATTCTTAACTATGAGTTCTCAAGGAAGGGACTTCATTACTAAGAAGCCCTAATAAAAACTGAAGAAATGCAATCATAAGTCCCAATATAAGTAATGATAACACCTCATTTGTCATTGAGATTTATTAGTCATTAAATTCCTTTATTGGGACCTTATATTAATTCTCCTAAAATGTAAATGGCTGGTTTTGAGACTAGTTTTGCTCTGCAGTATTTTTTTGGGAAAATTGTATTTATGTCTCAAGAATAAATATATTGTAATTAAGGTCCCTTAAAATTTTAAAACTACTTACATGTCTCAAGGGACCTGTAAATTATATAATATAATTATAAAATTACAAAGTTACCCTTACCGATTAGTTGTATGTATATATTACGATATTTGTTAATAATTAGTGTGTTGGGCATGTTAGTATTTTTATTTGTTAATAAAGCTGCTATAGTTATCAATCAAGGCACATTGACTACTTAATCAAGCAATATCTGTTTGTCAATTTTTTTTGTCTATCGGTTAAGATAATGAGATAATTTTACAACTCCATGTAGTATTACCCTTAGATCTCTTGAAAATTTTTAGATTTTAAGAGACCTTAGCTTGTTGTATTATTCTGCTTTTCTTGGAATCTGTATGCCATTTTCCCTATTTTGTTTTGGAAAAAGAAACCACAAGGTACTCTGAGCCGCGTGCACACTTTAGACGCTTTTATTAAAAAAACCGTAACAACAAGATTAACAACTTGTAATGTTGTTTTCCATGAAGAAATTGGCAGTATCCTGACAAAACTATATAATTAATTATGTATCGTATAATGTGATTAAAAGAAAAGGCCCATTTCAATTACGCAAACTGCGTCATCAAGCACAGCCCACCGCGGGGACCACAATCATCACAAAAGCGTCCTTTACTTTGGAAAAAAAAAAACAAAAATAAATTAGCTATGGAATTACGGAATTCCCTCGACAAAGATGAAATTCCTCGGCTAAATAATGAGGAATTCCGGAGCTAATTATTTAACAATGTTATATTTTTAAACGGATTTTGTAACTAGTTTAATAACTAATTCACTGTTTGTTCTATTGCGTATCATTTGAATTTGTCTATCCATATACGTATAGATTCTGTTTCGAGGCCTTCTCTCGCTCTATATAAAGACACTTACCAATATAATATACGCAGTACTCCACATCTTCTTCTATATTCTTCTATGGCTCTCTTCTCAAACATGGTTTCATTTCTCCTCTTCACTATACTTCTCTTTTTGTCTCTTCAAATCCATGCTAGAGACAGTCAATTCTTCAGTAAAGTCACACATTCCATCAACAACAAAGAAAAGTCTGAACCTGTAATGATGAACAAGCGAGATGAGCAAGATCAGCCCGTCTTCATGTCTGAGACTGATAACAACTATGGCCTCTACGGCCATGACGAGTCCACTTCGGGTCAGTTCCCTCCGGCCACCGCCACAGACCGGCCGTACAAGACTGAGTCTGAGGAGGAGTACATGAGAAAGTATCCAAAAAATAAGTACTCTTACTATAACAGAAATAACTACTATTACAAGGATTCTTATGGTAATGATTTGGACAGCACTAGATACGTTGAAGGAGGATATGAGGATGTGTCCAATAATCAGATGAGGAAGAAGAACCAGAAGTTGTACAATAGCAACAATGGAGGATATGGTAGGTATGATGAGTACAATGGTGGGAGGCAAGGGATGAGTGATACAAGGTTCATGGGAGGTTATGGAAAATACTACTATGAGAACAATAACTCCATGGAAGGATATCAGAACCAGGTGGGGTTTGTGGGTAATAACGGAGATGATTTTCAGCCTTGAGCTTAGAGTAGTGATAGGTTAAGAGGGTAGGTTTAGTTTATGATGGTTTGTTTTGGTTAAATTCCACTGAATCTTGAATTTGGATTTAATTACCTTGCTATTTTCTGTCATTCATGATATGGAAAAGTTATGAAGTATGAGAGCATGTATGCAGTTTCAGCTTAAATCTAGTGGTTAAGCTTGCCTATTTATTCGTGTTTTTTTTTTTTCATTGAAACTTTCTTTGCTGGTTTGCGTTGATGTTTTCAAATTAATTACTCCAATGTTAATGAGAACTAGACTCTGAGAAGGAAGAAGAGAGATCTACTAATATATATCATTTCTAATCGAGGATTTATGCAATAATTAATCAAAGAGCAATTGATCATATTAATGCTATATACTACCTCCAATTTGTCTATCATTGATTGTATATGCTAGAAGATTTTGAATCATTAAGTAGATACATTGGTCAAAATGGGATTGTGTTAGTCAAAGATTAGAAAAATTACAAAATTAAAACAAATTGACTTGTTAAGATATCAGACTTAAAACAAATTGAGTTGTTAAGATATCAGACATATAAATGTACCCTTTTACTATTGAAATCACCAAACAGCAATGAGATATATAGACAGGGAAATGAGAAGATATCAATATATCTACTATACCCTTTTTATCCGGGCAACTAATGTAATTAATAATTAAATAAAGATCATATACATACAAATACAAATACATTTTGGAGAAAGGAAAAGAGATATCAAGGTATATAGATTCATTTCAAACTCAAAATGGGTAATCTTATATATATAAAAGTAGAGTAGCCAGCGTGACCTTTTGACACGTGTCCACTAGCCATATTGTGCCAAGTGTCCATCCATCATACCCACTAACTCCATAATGCCCACTAACTCCATCATGCCCGATAACTTCTCATGTCCACTAACTCCATCATGCCTGATAATTTCTCATGCCCACTAACTGCATCACGCCTGATAATTTCTCATGCCCACTAACTGCATCACGCCCAATAACGTCTCATGCCCACTAACTCCATCATGCCCAATAACTACCCACTAACTCTATCATGCCCGGTAACTTCTCATGCCCAGTAACTCTATCATGCCCACTAACTCCATCATACCCACTAACTTCTCATGCCATATGTGGCCTATAAATTTAGGATACCGTATTCCATTTTGTATACTCAATTCTTTTATTACTTAATCTATATTTCCTTTCACAAATGCGACAAGCTTTTATGATCCTTTGTGTGTGTTGAAACCCGGCCGTTACAATTGGCATCTTCATGTCTGCATCATTCGATTATGGACAATTCCAGTACGCTTTAAAAACCAGGATATTTCATCTATTGAATTTGTGGTGCAAGATGTGGATGTGGGTCTATATTTTTTTCTGCATGTTTCTTAGCATCTAATAAATTCTTTTTATCATCTTAATGTTCTTTTTGTTATTGTTGTTGTCATCAAAACAGGGTGATAGGATTCATGGGACTGTGCGTAGTGGATTTGTTTGGCGACATAAGAAGAGTCTACATGAGGGTACAACCTGTGAGATAAGTCATTTGATGTTGTTCCCAATACTGGTGGTTCTACTGAGCATCCATACAGGGTTAACTTCCAATATTCTACTGTGATCAAGCCATGGATAGATGGTGGTAGCATTCCTATGTATGGATTTTCGTTCAAGTCTTTTGCTAATCAAAAGTCTAACGTGTTTCATGACACGTTTCTTGTGGGTGGGTGATCTTTCTGTTTTCATTTTTTTATGGTTAATGTTGCATAGCTTGAATGTGTTTTCTATTATTGTGTTTCAATTTATAACAGATGTTGTCAAGAAGGTTATTGTTGTAGGGCATTGACAGAAGTGTATTGTTGGTGGCAGAAATCAAATCGGTGTGGAGATAATTTAATGGTCACAAGGTACATTATTTATAGTGTTTACATTAAGTTTCTCAATCACTTGCCCTCATATGTAGTGACATCTATATAATTAACTCCTTAGTATGCAGCATGGAGTGACTTCAATGCACCTTATATGGATTATTTGCATATGAGATACTTGACTATATAAATAAACATGAATCTGGTCATGTTGTCCTCATTCTTCAATAGTGCAAAGCTAAGGAGTTTATGAGTTAGTGGTTGATCATTGGACAATTGTGTCATTTCACATTGGTTGTTTTAATTTAATATTTTACATTATTTCATTATTCCTAACTTATCTTTTACACAGATAAGAAGAAGTTGTCTAACTCCATGTTTAGTTCACGCATGTTGATTCATCCTACTTAGTCTTATGTAGTGACATTTATTTAATTCTCTCATTACTGTTCTTTCTATTATGCAGTATAGAGGGACTTTAAAGCACCTTATGGGGACTATTTGCAGATGAGATCCTTGAATATATGAATCTACGTGAATCTGGCCATGTTGTCCTCATTCTTCAATGGTGCAAGGCAAAAGAGTTTATGAGTTACTGGTTCATTATTGGACGACTATGATCTTTTATATTGGTTGTTTTAGTTGAATACTTGCTTTAATGCCTCCAAGAAGTTTTTGTATTATACGTACATATATATCTATATGTATGTATAAAATATATAGAATAAAATCAATTTAAGATACTAAAATAATAAAATAATAATTCCTTTATAGATTAACTATCCAGTCAAAATATTCCAATATCTATCTATTATATAAAAACAGAAACCTTGGAGTCATGTTACATGCCATCTAGCACATCCCATCTATTGCCACGTTTATGGAGTTTATAGTTTACAATTAAGCCATCAAGCCTTTCACCCAACCCCACATCTCGTATTTTCCGACCTCAACACTATTTTAAAATAAATAATTTTTAAAATTTTTGTATAGAGGGTAATTAAAATTTAATGGGAAGTTATAATGGCTAGCGGGCATATTCTGCCACATGTCCAACAAGCATTTCGAGCCAAGTCTCCGTCAATTAACCCATTACGCCTTTCACCCATCCCCACCTTCTATATTTTTCGCCCTCAACACTATTTTAAAATAAATAATTTTAAAATTTTCTTATAGTGGGAAGTTACAACAGCGAGCGGGTTTATTCTACCACACGTCTAGCGGGCATCTCACACAAAGTATCCATCAATTAACATATTACACCTTTCACCCATCCCCACCTAGCGTATTTTCAGCCACCAACACTATTTTAAATATATAATTTAAAAATTTCATGTAGTAGGAATTTACAATTTCATGAGAAGTTACAATAGCAGACAGGCATCTCACGCCAAGTGTCTATCAATTAACTCACCGTGCCTTTCACCTATCACCATCTCCCACATTTTCCGCCACCAACACTATTTTAAAATAAATAATTTAAAATTTTCATGTAGTGAGAATTTACAATTTCATTGGAAGTTACAACAGCCATCGAGCATATTCTGCCACATGTTTAGCGGGCATCTCGCCAAGTGTCCATCAATTAACCCATCATGCCTTCCACACATCCCTACCTCTCACATTTTTTGCTCAAAAACTATTTTGAAATAAAGAATTTAAAAATTTCATGTAGTGAGAAATTACAATTTAATGGGAAGTTACAATAGCAAGTGTGCATATTCTACCACATGCCTAGTGGCTATAACATATCATGTGTCCATCAATTAATCCATCGCGCCTTTCACCCATTCCCACCTCTAGTATTTTCCTACCCCAACACTATTTTAAAATAAATAATTTTAAAAATTTTCATGTAGTGTTAAGTTACAATTTAATTGGAAGTTACAATAGCCAGCAGGCATATTCTGCCACTTGTCCAGTAGGCATCTTGTGCAAAGTGTCTATCAATTAACCTATCGCGCCGTTCACCCATCCTCAATTCCCATATTTTCTGCCCTCAACACTATTTTAAAATAAATAATTTAAAAATTTTCCTGTAGTGTTAAGTTACAATAGCCAATGTGCATTTTCTGTCACGTGTACAACGGGAATCTAGGGCCAATTGTCCATCAATTAATCCATGGAGCCTTTTACCCATCCCTCTTCCTGTATTTTCCCTCTCAACACTATTTTAAAATAAATAATTTTAAAATTTTTGTGTAATGTTAAGTTACAATAGTTAGCAGGTATATTCTGCTATGTGTCTAGCGGGCATCTTACGCCAATTGTCCATCAATTAACCCATCGCACCTTTCAACCATCTCCACTTCCCGTATTTTCGTCCTCAACATTATTTAAAATTTTAATGTAGTGTTAAGTTACAAATTGAAGGGAAGTTACAATCGCCATATATTCTATCACATGTCCAACGGGCATCTCGTACCAAGTGCCTATCAATTAATCCATTATGCCTTTCAATCATTCCCACTTCCAGTATTTTCCACCCTCAACACTATTTAAAATAAAAAAATTACACATTTCATATTGTGGGAAGTTACAATTTAATGGGAAGTTAGAATAGCCAGAGTATATATTCTGTCGCTTGTCAAGTGGGCATCTCGCTTCATGTGTCTATCAATTAACCCATTGCGCATTTCATTCATCCTCATCTCTCGTATTTTTCACCCTCAACACTATTTTAAAATAAATAATTTTTAAATTTTCATGGTATAGGAAGTTACAATTTAATGTGTTATTTTTCTCATTAGATATTAGTAAAACTTAAAATTCGATCTAGCCCGTCACGGGTCTGGCTTTACAAGACCGACCCTTGAGGTGGCGAGCCATGCAGGCCTAACTTTTTCAAATGATTATTTTCACTTTCAAATATGTTTTACTATCTAAAAAATTGAAAAATTTGATAAAAAAAATATAAAAATGTTCCAAATTATGTTTAAATACCAAGCATTATTAATTTATTACCTCAACAATTAAATATTTAACACACATACAATTATAGTAAGACAATTAACTCAATGCATAGTAATTATTATGTTTGTGTAATTAAAAAGCATAGATAAATTAAATCTAATAGAATACATATGTGTGTGTATGCGCATGTGGTCTATTTAATTATCTCATTGTTCATATAATTGTACATTGTTATTGGATAAATGATATAATATCATACTCAATTTGTAAATAAACGTAAAATGCCCTGCGCATCGCGCGGGTTCCGTACTAGTTGTAGAGAAATAGATATAATGATGATAGGTTCTATAAAAGAGAACAGGGTTTCGACAAACTTAGGACAGAAAATATCATCTTTAATTATAGCCAATACAAATTTAAAAGAAATAAACATATATAGGTGTGTTCAATATAGTGAAACTTATTGATCATCACTATGACTATTGGTTTCTTCTATTATATACCATTTGTATATAGTTGGAGTCTTGGAGAACATGCACTTTAATTAGTATAAAGATGAACTAGTGGTTTATCTTGGCATGCAGACCCCACAAAATTAAATCACCATCAATTTTGAACCTTGTGATCAGAAAGTGTACATTAGAATTTAAAAGCTGAGGGGTGAACAATTTCCTTTTCAAGGTTCATGTCCTTTTGCGTCATAATGGAGAAATTGGGATTGTGCATCTATGTCAAAGATTATGTTGATGAAGTCAAACAAATTGAAGTGTTTGTTGAGATCAGACAAGTTTAACCATCAAATTACGGGTATCGCCACATATACCAGCTGGCCGAAATGAATTTGTCTAGTTCTCTTTGACTTCTCACTACTTCATCCCTTTTTCTTTATGGATATAGATTCTCGAAATTTAGTTTAATTAAACTCCCTCCTTCTAGTTAGAGGGAAGTTTTCATCTTTAGTATAATCCATTATTTATGAGTTGTTTTTGGTAAATGCCTTCATAATAAATTAATAACCACATTCTAATATATAATATAAAAATAAGGCTAAATTATAGAAAAACCCCTGAACTTTGGGACATTTGCACATAACCTCTTCGACCTTTGAAAATTTAAATTAATTTAACTTTACAGCAATGATTCTGGTCCTATACAAATATTTTTAATTAATTCACTGAAATTAGGATATATATACATATGTGTGTACTTTACATCTCTTTTTAGCTTTATTCCTAGCAAACACTATTTTTAATTATTTTTTTGGATAAATTATAGAAAACCTCCCTGAACTTTAAGTCAGTTGCACATAACCTCTCCGACCTTTCATAGTTTAAATTAAACACCCCTGACGTTTCATAAAAGGTAAAATGAATTCATGGTGGGCTTACCTGTTAACTTTGGATCAGTCAGAAGCATGTAACGTGATACATTCTTCTCACAAATAAATGGAGGGGAAAGAGAGTAGTTCGTGAATAAAAGAAAAAAATAAATAATAAATTCTCTATACTCATTTCTAATTAAAAATTACACTTCAAACTTTTATGGGAAAAATGGGAATAATTCCCCATATAACAAATAGATTGAGAGATATGTGTTAAATATGATTTCATGGCTGGGTGTTAAGTCCCATTCTCAATTGATTTATCAAATGGGATTCATCTCCAATTTTTTACAAATAATATGAAGTGTACCATTTAAAAAAAAATTTGGAAAAATTCTAATTAAATATAGTTAAAATGCCTAAATTCAAATTTAAACCTTCAACTGTATGGTGGTGAAGAGGCCCATTCAGGATTTTTTTTTAAGTGGTGAATATCATCCTTTTCTTGATTGAATTTTCACTCAATTTTAATTTTGATTAGTGAACTTTAAAATCGGTAATTTTAATCATTGAACTTTCATTCTATTTTGATTTTAGTATCTAACCTTTGAATCCGAGATTTTGATCTCTCAATTTTATGTTATTTATAATAATTGATCCCTAATTTTTCAAAATTTTTTTTTAAAATGCACGGGTCAATGGTTACAAATAAAACAAAGTTAAGAAACCAAAATCACCGATTTTAAACTTAATGAAACAAATTTAAAATCAAATGAAAGTTTAATGATTAAAACTACCAATTTTAAGGTTTAGAGAAAATCTACAATACAATCCAGGGAAAGTAAGTTTAAGAAGGAATAGTAGTGTTAATTATAAACCCATTTTTGTGTATTACAATTTTTGGTCATTGAACTTCCAATTAATTTTGGTTTTAGTCCATGAACTTTAAAATTAGTGGTTTTCATCCTTAAACTTTTATTCAATTTAGATCTTGATTTCTAAACTTTAAAATCGGCGGCTTAGATGCTCGAACTTTCAGTTAATTTTAATTTTTGTCCTTAAATTTAAAAAATTAGAGATTAATAGTTGTAAATGATATAAAATTTATGGGAAAAAAAATCAATCAAAGGTTCAGAAATCAAAATTAAAATTAACTAAAAGTTAAATTACCAAAGATTTCTGACCTTCGGAGGACAAAACCAATATGGAGTAAAAGTTTGAATGAAAGTTGTATCGAACTTTTTTTTTTTTGAAAAAAAAAAATTGTTAGATGTTAGAATTACTGTCAAGTGTCAACAGTGAAATGGAGAAATCATCAGGCCGGAGCAGCGAACGATAGGGGACACTACCAAGTCATGGAAGTCAGCGAGGAAGAGAAGCTGCAATTTCCGTCCCACGTAAAGACAATTGCACAGTGGGGCCGACGACGAACTCACAAAATTTGTTCCATCAAGTCAATAACTGTTTTGTTATTGACTTCTCCCATTGATCTTCGTCGGTGAATTAGGGGGAAATCGAACAATGAGCTCAATAAGTGGAGGCTTAGATCCACAATCGGCAGCCGAAAAAGCTGTTGCTTCGATTGGATTGGGATACGATGTTTGAAGGGACGTTCGATTATCGAGATGCAAGGACAGAGTCGTCGATGTTCCCAATAATCGGAGCAAGTCGCTCGTATTTCCTGGTGGTGTTACTGTTTCCGACGTTTCTTTGGGTGGCATATTTGTAGATTTTTCTTAACTTTACTTTACCAAATTTGTTTTTGTTTTTAAATAAAAGGAAGTGATTCTCTTATGCATTAACTTTATGACTAGGCTGAGGTTGATGTTGCTGCCAAGTAATTGTAGAAGTTTCCAATGGGGGGAAAACTTAAGTCTCATCCATATATGATTTCAGACATGAAAATCATTTAACTTTTTATTTAAACTTGCATGAGATAATGTACAGTTATAATTTGTGAGATATACTTGATTGACTAACACACATACATGCATCTTTGCATATGATTTCGGTGCAATTTGAGTCATTAAGATTATTCCAACTTTGCCCTGCTGCAGATGTCTGAAAATTTAATTTTGCACTATCTCTATCTGGGAAGGTTCCTTCAGGCTTATTCAATGCCATGTTTGACATGCGGAACAGTTGGAAGAAAGATGCAGCTTCCACTAAAACCCTTGCATTTGGTGGCTGGTTCATAACTTTGTATAGTGTTGACTGTTGAGTTAGATAGAGCACACGTAACCCTCTCTGAGCATGTGAGAGACAAAGTGCCTACTTCATGGAACCCTGCCGCCCTTGATGAGTGAGTGCATTTGTTTTTCTTGTTGTCATACCTTCATTATTTATTTGAGTTCTATGACTATTATGGTTGATTTGTTATTATTGTTATTTTTATTGCTGTTGTTGTAAAACTTGGTTTGAATAATAGTTTACAACAACTTGGAAATAAAAATTTTGTTAATTTAAGGGTAAAGATGCAAATTTAGTATCCTACAATATTGCAAATCGCACCAAACATAAACTACAATTTTTTTGTGCGTTTACAGTCATCATGAATTTTTTTCGTAGCATATATAGTAATGGTAAAAATTCATGATACGAAATTGGTCATTATGAATTTTTTTCGTAGCATATATAGTAACAGATTCCACAATCTGTATTAACGGTGTTACTATATATAAGGGCCAACCCAGTTTGAGTCCCCACTTAGTGGGGTGCTGGGGAAGGGAATATAGTAGGCAGCCTTACCCCTACTTTTATACAGAGAGGCTGATTCGAACCCACAACCTCATACCTCATGGCAAGCGAGCTTACCGCTGAGCCAAGCTGGTCCTTCAAAAAATTATAGTTTATGTTTGGTGCGATTTGCAATATTGTAGGATACTAAATTTGCACCTTTACCCTTAATTTAATATATTTGGAGTGATGTGACCATAGGATTATCTTTTCTCTGTGTGATGCAAGTTGACTCCTTAACAGAATTCTTGTTAATAGACCTGCAACCTGGTGGGGTTTATTTTCAAGATCTGACTGGAACAATTGATAATTTTCTCAACCTCGTAGTACATGTAAGACAATGAACTGTAAACTCTTATAGCAAGAATAGCATTATAGATGTAGATATTTAAGTAGGCTATATGAATGGGTTTTGAACCTAACTTTTATAATCTTCCAGTCGTAAACATATTAAGTTTCCTTTTACCTGACTGGTGCACTGAATAAGACATGATTCTTCAGGTTCATTGAGAAATATGGCACCCATATTGTTGAAAGGGTGAACATGGGAGGCAAAGATGTGGTTCATATGAAGCAGTTCAAAAGTTCACATCTTCAACCTGCTGAGGTGCAGAGATTGCATAAGAAAGAAGCTGATAAGATGTTTTAGAGGATGACGATAGAAGTTCAAGTTCTGATCAAGCTGAAATATCAGGAACAATGAAGGTTCATAAAATTAAATGCATCCCCAATATTTTTGACCTTCTAAAAACGATTATATGTACTGTCCCGAAGATGCCATGCACAAACCTTTCTTTATTTCTTGCTCTTGAAAATTGACACACTAACATTAAAACAAGCTGTAGGATTTCATTTTAAATATTTTAATCTGTCATGAAACAATTGATTGTGATCTTTCCCAATGATAGCTACCCCACTCATTCCTTCACCATTAGTGGGCCTTCATTTTAATATTGTATGAAGAACATGCTGAGATTTCCGTGTAAAGTTATCCAAAATGTAAAAGCAGCAATTTTATCTCTAGTTGTAGATCCCACCCATTATTGGTGAAGTTAAAACAGTCATTATAGAACTGCTAAATTATTTTTTCTCCTTGTTTATTCAACAATGAATTTTAAACCTAATACTGGCATTTCTGACAACTTGAAATTGAAAAGGAATAAAAGTGGTGTGATGAAATGCTAGATACTATTTTGTAATTTTTTATTTTTAGCCAAAAAAAAGCCATTTTATATATTCATTGGCTTTAGGATTAAGTTAAAATCTCAATATATCAATCCCTTTAAGTTTTTAAATGTGCTTCTGATGCATTTGTCTACTTACCTAAGATAGTTTTCTCTGGTTGAACATAAATCGCATGCATACTCTCCTTAGCAATAATTATAGACCGTTTTTCCATTTTATTTGTCATGTGCACTCATAGCTCAAATCTGTTTTATTATCTCATTTAAGCTTCTTTTTATGCATGCTATTCATTCATAACTGCATTTGTCCAAATTAAGTCCTAAATACAAATAGTCTACCTGGACATTTATCTTAGTTTCCTCACACTTAACTTTATTTTTTATTGCTTCTGTTCTTGATTTAAACCCAGTGCTAGGTTCTCTCATTTGCAGTGAGTTTACCACTCTGAATTTAATGAAACAATTTCAATCATTTTCTTTTTTTTTTTGTATGAATTTTTACCTTTTTTATGCTTTTACTGAATGGAACACTGAATATAATTTTAGTTACCAGGAAGACATTGTGGTGTATGAGAAGGAGAATTATATTGATATTTTCTTCTTAAATTGATTTGCTGATAATAAGACCATGTTAGTTTTCTATACTTGTGCTTGTTCAAAATCACATTGACAAATACATTTTTAAATTCCATGTTGGTATTTCATGGGGGATGTTACTGTTTGTGCACGTGTTTTGGGAGATTTTATGAAATGGTCTACTTGTCTAAAAATATTTGTTGTCATCTTTGAAGGATGGTAGAGGTGTGCGATGGGAGGTTGACGTAGCTCTTGCTGCAGCTGTTAGACCAGTTGTGAAAAGTCACTCATCCACGGAGGTTAGTATTAATTTCAACGGCCGTTCTCCAACACATTATGCAACTATCTTGCTGCTAACACCTTTGGGCTGTTATTTGAATATGCTTCAAACAGGATCTTATAAGCATTTCAGTTAGAAGGGTAGGTATTGTTGGCATTCACCAGGACCATAAGGAGTGGCTTTCTACTATATCACAATCACCTGATGCCATATCAATGCAGTTTGTGCCTATTAATTCACTGCTCAGTTCCAGCCCGGTCCATGGGTTCCTATGGCATGCAATGAATTTGTATATCAGATGTGAGCACACATTTCCTGCTCTCCAATTTCAATTTCTATATATCATTTTCAATTTTAGCTGACATTTCTATTTATTAAGTTATTGTGGTTTATTTTCTATGCATTTTGGCAATGTTCAATGTGGTTGGCTTCTCTAACTTGTCTTGGAGCATAATGAAACCTCTGACTCGGTTTAGGGTATGCTTGGAAGGATAAGTGGAAATGTTATGATTTTGATTAGTTAGAATTTGTTCTAAGAAGATGGAAAATGAGATTATTATTCTATTTTTGGCATTGCATTTTAATCCCGTTGATTCCATATTTGAGATAAAAATGTTATTCAAGGATAGAATGCAACTAGGGGAGCATTTTCCGTTGACATCCTAAGAAGCATTGAACTCAACTTCTATTAACATAATTTAGATTCTAATCTAGAACTGTTCTGAAGCATTCAGATCAAGCCATCAAAGATTGATTGGATAGAGTCAGATTTTAAACTGTACACTTCCTATGATGCTTGTCACTTACAGTTCTTATTGTACTGACACAAGCAAATCTGATATTTGGTACTAAGTTCAGATAAGAATATGATAGAGTTCAACATCAGTTTGATGTGCACTCCTGTGTGTGTGTTTTGGGGGGGGGGGGGGGGGATGTTGTTGAATAAGTAGTTGCTTATGGATGAGTTATTTTCAATCTTATTCTGAGTTTTAGGTTGTTATTGAGAAGTTACTAGCTGTTCCATGATTATTTTGGATTGAAAGTTGATTTCAGTTATGCTGTCAAAACTATGACTATCATACATACTCTGTATTTTGGCTGGCATATGCATTGAATATTATTCAGACAGTTTACCTTCTCCCTCTCCAGGATTTCAGATACTGATTCTAGAGTCTATCCCATATGCTTTCCCTCTCTTCCCCCTACTCTCCTCTTTTCTCTTCTATTTCCCTAGTCACGGAATCTCTAGGAATCTCTTCTCTACTCTTTCTCTTCTCTTTTTTCACTATTCTCCTATTTCTAATTCTATTTTTCATATTCTTACAGAATAATCTTATTTATGGATTCATATAATGTGATTTTCCTTGTATGAGGGTTAAATGAGTTTTTATTTGATGCAGATAAACCCAAATAGACGAATTTTATTTGATTCATATAATCTTATTTACGGTTTGTTTTATTTGAATTTAAATTAGAGTGATCTCTTCTAATTTATTTTCCCAGTAAGAATCTCATTAGGAAGACAAATCAGAAGCCAAATAACAATCTCTCCTAATTTATTCTCTAGCAAGAATCTCACTAGAAAAGTAAACTAAAAGCCAATAGAAAGAGTCCAATAAATTAATCAATAACTTTATTGTATGAATTACAGACTCTTCTAGAACAATTAGGAAGATATCTACTAAAATAATTAGGAAAATATCTATCCCTAAACAGACTCTCTAGATAATAGGGAAATATCCCGATTTAAATATTCAAATCATAATAAGAAAATATTCTAACAAACCATCCTAAATAAGATCCTAAAATATCTTCATTTGACTAAATCAAATAATTTGAATAAGTCAAATAAAAAAATTAAACTAATTTAAATAATTAAACTAAATAACATTAAGATTAAGGGGGGGCGAATGATTAAGTAGTTGCTTATGGATAAGTTATTTTCAATCTCATTCTAAGTTTTAGGTTGTTATTGAGAAGTTACTAGCTGTTCCATGTTTATTTGAGATTGAAAGTTAATTTCAGTTATGCTGTCAGAACTATGAATATCATACATACTATTTATTTTGGTTGGCATATGAATTGAATATTATTCAGACAGTTTACCAGTCTCCCTCTCCAGGATTTCAGATACTAATTCTAGAGTCGATCCCATATGCTTTCCCTCTCTTCCCTCTACCCTCCTCTTTTCTCTTCTATTTCCCTAGTCACGGAATCTCTAGGAATCTCTTCTCTACTCTTTCTCTTCTCTTTTTTCCCTGTTCTCCTATTTCTAATTCTATTTTCCATATTCTTACAGAATAATCTTATTTATGGATTCATATAATGTGATTTATCTTGTATGAGGGTTAAATGAGTTTTTATTTGATGCAGATAAACCCAAAATAGATGAACTTCATCAATTTCTTGAATTTCAGTTGCTTCGACAATGGTCTCCATTGCGTGATGATTTGCTTCTTGAATTTCATCCTAGACACCAGAGGAACAGATCGCCATCACTCTGGTTTACTTTCTTGGTATCTAAGCTTTATGTTAACACCATAAAGGTATTTTGTTATTACATTATTTGAAGTTTGAACTTGAAGGTTGTAGGCTACATTTGGAAAGGAGGGAAATAATTCAATAGTGTTGATGTATTTACTCATTGGGTTACCAATATGGCAATTCCACATATATTACCAACCAATTTAAAAAGGTTTACACACAAGATTGTCTGTCACCTCATTACATGCATGGTTTTCTTTACCCAGATGATGTTTGGTGTGTACTACAGAAGGTAATCATGGAAAAAAAGTTGTTTCTTTAGTGTATTGTCTATTATATGTTCATTTTCATTATTAAGGAATTGAAGGTAGAGGCAAAACAGCATCTCTGTTTTGATAGTAATCGACACAATAGGTTTATATAGGCCGGAAAACATAACCTAAGCCAGTATCATATACTAGTTACTAATATCTTAGATTTATTTTTTTCTAGGATAGATAAAATGTTGCCAGATATAGATGAGATATAATATCCATATCCCAATCTTTGGATGCACATTACTGAAGAAATAACAAACATATAATTAATTAATTAATTAATTAATATCAAATATGCGCCTCTCAGTAGTCACTAAACTTCGTTTGTCACATATTATTAATTTTTAAGTGTAGATACCATTTTGCATATATTTTTCATTACTTTTCAGTACCTAACATTCTGCATTATTACTTGACTAATTTGCAGGTTGACTCTGGATATTGTCCTATTATAGGTATTCGCCTGTTCTTGGAAGGTAGAAATAGCTACCATCTGGCTGTCCATGTCCAACATGACTAATGATCTTGGTTATGAATCTAATGATGAGTTAGTTGACAAAGCCTACTTTGAATCTGTGAAGTGAAAAAGGTTTTCACATGTCTGCACAGCACTAGTGTTGTACAATAGCTCCCTTGATGATGAGCCCTCGACCATTGTTACAAAGGCCTGGCTTGAGGTCAAGCATGTGAAAAGGAGAAAAGTTCTTTTCTTGAGGCTTGGGTTTTCCCTGGTTGAATCAACAGAAATTTACAAATCAGAATGGGATGAATCTCCATTCCCATTCAGAAAGTCAGGGTTACTTTCAGGATTGATGAGCACAATACTGAGCAAGGATTTGCATCATATGATTGAGAATGACAACCCTACTGAAGATAACATAAAGCCTATAGTTTATAATGGTGCGTACGTACTGAGGCACCTGTTCCAATAAAGGCCCCAGAAATGCACTGATTCGTGGATACGAAGGAAAAGGTTAGGGGTCCAGAAGACGCGCCTGGATATTGGGTGGTCACTGGAGCCAAACTCTGTATAGAGGGAGGGAAAATCTCTATCAAGGCCTATTCATTGTTAACTATTATGTCATATGACTCCGTGCCTACATGAGCAGACACACATATCTTTGAAGATAGACATGTCTTTGTACATTTGGATACTTGTAAATAACTTGTACCTTAATTTATCATTAGTCCATTCCCATTAAGGTCGTTCAATGGCAGGATATGATTTCTTCTTTTCTAATGAATATTTCTTCTTTTCTGATGAATACCGACATGAACAGAAAGTGTGTTTTTGTGTTCTATCGAAATTAGTTGTCTCTTGTGCTATCAGTAGGCTTCACGTTTGATTGATGCCTTGTTGGGTTACATTGGAAATTTAGCACACTGACACGATTGGGAGATAGAGAAGGCGAAAGATTAAAGACAGATTAAAGACGGAAGGTAATTTATTACACATCATGTCAAATAATTTCATGGCTGGTACAAATTATACTAAGCATCCTAAGCATCTCTTTCCAATCTAAGAAATTTCTGTTTATTGTTGGAATAGCAATAATTTCATGAGACTGGGTTTAGAAATCCAACTCATGATTAATACTCTTCATATCCTTTTCCTTTAATAGAAAACTTTTTACCGCTCAGTTGATGAGTTAGCACATCTTATACCCAAGAATTTTAATGCTGTGACGCAAATCTCACCTTAGTCAGAGCAATTAACTTGGAGAACCATAAACGATAATATGAAATAAAAATAACTTTTTACAATTAAGTACTTCAAAGTTATGCTCTTCGGTTGGGATGATATAAGTACTACTATAATGCAGCAAATTAATACGGAAATTTCAGCCGTCCATGGACTTGTTGTTTGTGTTTGGTACTTCCTCCATTCCTAAATATCTGAAAGGTTCATATGTTCTTTACACTTGTGTTCTTAGTTATTAATGATGAGTCAATTTACAAATCCTACTTTAAACCTCTGAAGTGGAAAAGGTTTTCACATGGTTGCACAGCTCCAGTATTCTACGTAAAGGGTGGCAAAATCTCCATCAACGCCATGTATTCTTTGCCAGATTTTACGTCTGACGATTTTGTGCCTACATGCATGAGTAGACAAACGTCTCTTTGTGCATTTGGATAGTTGTGAATCTGACATGTACCTTCATTCATCATTAATCAAGTTTCCATTTTGGCCATTCAATTGCAGGATATATGATTCCTTTTTTATGAATACCTAAAACTTTGTATATTTGCATTCTATTGAAGGTAGCAGGGTTTTAGAAGCTGCTGCCTATAGGCTTCCTTCTGAAGCATTTAGTTATTGGGTCATGTTGGAAATGTAGCATTTCGATATGATAGGAAAAAAGAGAAGTAGAAAAGTTAAATTATTGCATAGCATACACTGTAACAAAAAAATTCATACGAAAGCTCGTGCCATTCATTTCTAGACTTTGTTTTCAAAATAAGGATTTGTAAACTCTAGTCCAAGGTTCAAAAAACCGGACCAGGCATCGAACCGGATGAGACACTGGTTCAAGGGTTAATGGTCGGATCGGGGTCAGACCGGGTCAAACTGGATTATATTAAAATAATAAAATTTTATTGATATTAACATTAATAATCACTAATATCAAAATGTAAATGTAAATAGGTATGCATGATTTATCAAATACAAGGTTCAAAAAACCGGACCGGGCATCGAACCGGATGAGGCACTGGTTCAAGGGTTAATGGTCGGATCGGGGTCGGACCGGGTCAAACCGGATTATATTAAAATAATAAAATTTTATTGATATTAACATTAATAATCACTAATATCAAAATGTAAATGTAAATAGGTATGCATGATTCATCAAATACAAGGTTCAAAAAACCGGACCGGGCATCGAACCGGATGAGGCACTGGTTCAAGGGTTAATGGTCGGATCGGGGTCGCACCGGGTCAAACCGGATTATATTAAAATAATAAAATTTTATTGATATTAACATTAATAATCACTAATATCAAAATGTAAATGTAAATAGGTATGCATGATTCATCAAATATGAATATTTTAATGTTTTTATAAAGGAAAAAAGAGAAAATATTAGTTGATTACACATGAAAATAAATATTATTCTACAATCCACAGACTAAAATACAAATATTAAGAGTAACAATAATAAAATATTAAGTATATGCAAGTAAAATATGATTTAAAGTATTATAGTTTTCTAATTTCTAAAATTGAGTGAAATGAAAGTTAGTAATTAGGTGAATTATAATAAAATAAATTTTTTTTTTTAAAAAAAGGGTCAAACCGGTTGAACCCCCCGGGTTAACCGGTCTTTACCGGTTCACCTGGGTTGAACCCCCCGGGTTGACCGGGTCAACCCGCCCCTACCGGTTCAATGCCCCTCCATTTTTCAGCTCGCCCGGACCGGACCCATGCCCGGTTCACGGTTGAACCAGTCGAACCGGCCGGTCCGGTCCGGGTTTTATTTCATTGCTCTAGTCCCATGTTTTCAAAGATGATGCGTGAGAAATGATTTGGGAACAATTATCTTGGAAATAATCCCTGTTCTCATTAGAGGTGTTCATAGGACGACGGGAACGGGATGATCTCATCTCATCCTATCCCGTCAAAAGGCATACTAGACGGATTTTCCGTCCCGTCATGTAGTTATCCTGTCCCGTTTGGGATGGGACGAGACACGAGATGGGACGGGAATTTCCCGTTTGTTTTTTTATTTGTAAATAAAAATAAAAGGCCATTTTTACAGAAAAATTTGAGTCCAATATTGCATCAAAAAATTTGACATGAGCTTTTACAAAATACTATTGTTCTAACAATTTTTTTTTGTCTTAACAACATAATAAACCATAATCAAATTTAATATATAACAACAAAAACATATCTAAATTAAGTCTAAAAGAAACTTTCATATTAATATATAAATTTTAAATTAAAAACATGCATGTCTTCAAGACTTTAATAAGATGCACATTCCACATGAGGCTTTGTTGTGCCACACATTCTTGATTCCTCCCACTCCTTTGCCAATAATCTGATGCAAAATAATGCATATTATTATTTACATGTAAGGCGTGATAATTTGAATGTACAGAGAATAAGTATTTTGATGCAAATGAAGCTGGGGCTATGTAATATGGACACACAAGTTTTTTGGGCTATGTACATTCCAGAATTAGCTTTTGGTGAGGGTACTAATGTAAACAAACAAAAAAAATTTGTTGTGCTATACTCGTAAGTAAGTATGGACATGCTGGGCTATATAAAATTTACAAAAAAAAAATACAATACTAACGGGACGGGACGGGAATGAGACGACCCCACCTAGTCCCGTTCCCGTTCTGCGACAAAAAATTTGTCTTATCCTGTTTTATCCCGTCCCAAAATTCCGTTTCAAAACAAGCGGGATCAAGATGAGACGGGAAATTTTTGAACACTCCTAGTTCTCATCATCGTATCTTTTTCTTTACTTTAATTAGAATGACTTTTTCATATTGTTAGTTGAACATTTTACATTCTCACCTCTCTTGAACCAAGGAAAAACTTTGGATATCAAAGTACAAAAGTTGAATATGTTTGCAGCAAATTAACGTTGCTCGAAGAGGTGGAATAAAATCAATAGTCACCACCTCTTGAAATTGAGAACATCAACATCGTTAAGGTAAAAAATAAAAGAAAACAATTTGTTAGCCAATTTAAGAGTAGAGAAGCCTGTGGTCTTGACTAATGTCAGCCTTCACACTGGACACGTAGTGCTCAAAAGGAAGAAGTGGCTTGAAATTTTTTTTTTAGACTCCGTACTACTTGGCTTCTGCAAATGGCTGCGTACCACTTTTACTTTTCTGTAAACAACACTTTGTTCTCAAAAGAAGACTGGACTTTGGATTACTGGGTAAAGATAAAATGAAACCAAGAAATCAAATTAAAAATATTAATATTCATGTTTTTAAAACAGTTAATCGCGGTTTTCGCAATAATTTATAATGAAATACTTATAAATATTATTTTATTAGACAGGAAATGAAATTCTTAAGTGGAACTCTAGAAAACTTATACTTTGTATATATGTATGAAGATTATGGTTTATTGACGGAGACGCAATCATCATCTTTTAAAATGCTAAAAACATATTTTTCAATCAGTATCTTCATAAGTTCGTTTTTAAAAATATATATATATATATATGTTTACTATTTAATGATATGAAAATATCTAAATATACATACTATTTTATTTTATTTTTTTCGTTAAAACAGGTCAATTTCTATTAAACAAACATATTAAAAGTTACATGGTTAGTCATTTGAACAAAACGTATGCGATCTATAACCAAACAAAACCTTCTAAAAACACGCTTTATCATCAAAAGATCATGGGCTATTGATGAATTTGAAGGCAACGACTGAATACACCTGGATTGCTCCTTTGACATGGTGATTATGCTAAGATCTAACGAACCCTCTCCATCAACATCATCAATAACTCTAGAGAGCACCATCCTTAGTGTCTGTAAAGCTGGATTCTTCTTTGTATCAAATATACGTATGCTCCAATTTTTGTGCCAGCAATATGTACCTGCAAAAATCACTTTGACAAACACCTGCAAAAACTTACAACCATGCTGGAAGAGTACCTTATGCCGCCAACAAATACACCATGATGACACCAAAGAGAAATGTGTCACCCGTTGAAAAACATCTATCCAAGAAGGATAGCTATAATTCCGATATGGGCCTGATAATGCTGGATACCGCTGTCCCATATTGCTGAATGAATGACAATGAATTAATTGTTTTGACTGATTTAGCGCTTGCTCAAGGGATTGAATATTCTTTCCATGTAGCACACCATTACGGTTATCCCATATAAGATAAGTAATCAAGAAAATATCCCTCAAGAACTCCATGTCACCATCATTTTCCAAGTTTGCTTGTTGTAATTTACCCCACACCCAATTAATGAAACCACCTACTTGAATGATTGTATCCACATGAATATTCCACTTTGTCATAAACCATAAGGCTCCGGTCCATTGACATTCCAAGAATAAATGATTAAAAGATTCATTCTCCTTCCCACACATAGCACATAGTTCATTATATGGGATATGATGATCTCGTAATACCTCACCTATCGGAATAGCTTTATTTAAAATTTTCCACATTCGAACTTTGGCTGAATATCAATTCCCCACAACGTTTTCCAGACTTTTGAATCCGCGGACCCACCTTGAGAATCACATAACAACCTAAAAGCCTTATCTACTCTATATTGACCATCCGCTGCAGGCCACCAGACAAGACAATCTGGAACATTCATTATGGAAAACGGAGTCTGCAAGATCTGCACCTTAACCTCAAGATGATATAGGTTGTCAAGAAGTTCCTCATGCCAAACTTTCTTCCATCCGTCATCATTATGCTTCAAAAGATCAGAAACCACACGAACATTCGGTGGTGGAGACGACAGCATAGGCCACCATACCTGGTGGTTGATTGGGATAGAATCATCTTTACCAACTTTCCATCGAAGAAAACCCTCAACAACTTCTTTAGATTTTAGGATCCCTCGCCATAAAAAGGAAAGACCCTCCCTGAGGAAAAGACTTTATTCTTGTCAGAAGATAAAATTCTTGTTCCCATGGCCCTATTTAAAAAAGACGATCCTCCATCCAGTAAAACTCTCCATAAGTTCTTTGCTAACAAAGCTTCATTGTGAGGCAAAAATTGACGAACTCCTAATCCCCTTTTTTCCTTTGGCCGGCATATTTGACTCCATTTAGACAATGAATCGATTTATGATCTCCTGAAACTCCCCAAAAGAAATCACTACACATTGCATCTAATCTAGCAGCACCTTTTTTGGTTAATTTTACACAAGATAATTGAAAATTCAGAATAGATAATGCCACTGATTTAATTAATGTTAACCTGCCTGCCTGAGATAACAGTCGTTTGTTCCATCCATCCAAACGTGATTGAAGCTTATCTTGCAAACATTGAAAAATCGCAGTAGCTTTTTCTTTATAATCAATAAGAACACCCAAATATCTACCCAATATGGGCTTATATTTTATTTGAAGCCGTGCCGACACCAGATGCCTCATTGCTGCTGACACATTTGAGCTGAATAGGAGATCAGACTTGGATTTATTGATTTTCAATCCAGAAAGGCGACCATATTCATTTTGCACATGATTAACTAATTCTGCATGCTGCTCCGTCGCTTGAAAAAATAACATAGTATCATCAGCATACATCAAATGAGAGATAGGCATAGCGTCTGATGCTGTCTTTAACCCCTTGCCATATGCCCCGTTGCGGATCAAAAGGAGAAGATGACACCCCATTGATTTGAATCTGATAAGAGACAGATGTAACACAATCCATGATCATCTGAATCCAAGGTTGAGGAAACTCCATTCTCTTCAATACCGCCTTCAAGAAACTCCACGAGATAGAATCATATGCCTTTGCAAAATCCACTTTCAAAGTTGCAAATCCCTTAATACCCCTCCTTAAACGACCCATCTTATGCAGTAATTGTGATGCAATTAAAATATTATCAGAAATCAAACGCCCTTTAATAAAAGCACATTGATTAGGCGAAATATAGTAAAAAATGATGTCTTTGATTCTATTGCATAGAACCTTTGATATAATTTTATATGAGACATTGCACAAGCTTATCGGTCTATAATCCCTGATAGAATACGCAGATTCAGATTTTTTGAGAAGAATAATAAGAGATCGATTGAGCTCCTCCAACAAATAACCAGACCTCTAAAAGGATAGAACCATTTGAAATATATCATCTTTAACCAAATCCCAGTTTTTCTGGAAAAATCTAGCATGAAAACCTTCAATTCCTGGTGCACTATCAGCTCTCATCTGAAAAACAACATCTTTAACTTCCTGTAAGGAGAATTGATGAGATAGTAAGTTCTTGTGATGCATGGATAGACAAGGAATAGAGATATCTGGCAATACTCGAGCTGCTTCTCTTTCAATAAAATTATCCTCCGCCATTGATGAAGCAAATAAGGATTGATAATAAACTACTGCCTCCGTAAGAATATCCTGAATATTTGATATCCATGCCCCTGATTGAGTTTTCATCCTATGAATCCAATTCTGATTACCCCTACTCCTTACCATCGCATGAAAATATTTAGTATTACGATCTCCATTAATCATCCACAAAGATTTCGCACGTTGTGCATACATAGTTTCCTGAAAATCATACAAGAATTCAAGGTGGTGATTGACATTGTTAGCCAAGGGGTCTTCATTAGGATTATCTCCAGACAAAATCTGACGCTCCAGTTTATCAATTTGAATCCCTATAGACCCCACATTCTCCTTATTCCATTTCTGCAACATGGCCAAAATTTGTGCCAATTTTGATTTAACTCTGAATCCTGGAGATCCCCGGTCACAAGCAGACCATACTTGATAAACAATATCATTGCATTGAGGAAACAATTCCAAAAAAAAATTTGTATTTAACCATTCGTTTTTTCCTTTTTACCATAGGAAGATCAGAAAATAAAGAAATCAATGAATGATCAGAGGAAGCTCTAGGCCATACCTGAATTCTAGAACGTGGAAATGCGTCCATCCATTCAGAGTTGACATACGCCTTATCTAACCTTTCCCAAACTCTACATGTCCCATGCCGATTATTTGACCAAGTATATTTATAACCCACCTGTAACAAATTCATCAAATGCATTCTATCTAGTGCCTACAACAAGAGCTCAACTCCTTGTATGACAGAGCTACCAGATAATTTCTCTTTCGGGGAAACAACTTGATTAAAATCCCCAATCACAATCCAAGGCCCCCGTATACATACTATTTTATTATAAATAAAATTGATTAAAAAAATCTTTTTAGTGAACCGCTTTGCAAGACTTACTTTCTTTTCCAGAAAATACTAGTTAGTTATATAACACTATGTTCCGTCTAGTCTTAAATATAAGATTTTGTAAATGAGTTATGCCAATTTAGAACTGCCGCCAAATATTATCCCTTAAGAACAACATTTTCTTGTAATAATAGTTGGACTATTGTTCTTTATAGATTTAAGAGTAAATATTTTATTTTGTGTCATTCTTGCATATGAATCCAGGGCCATTTGAACATTTCAAGATTTATATTCCCTCTATTCCTAATTATAATAGTTCAAATTTTAAATTGGTTTGGTTCAAAATATAAGAGTTTATCTTGGATTGTCTCATCATTTAGTGAGTTTTTTTTCTATTTTACCCCTAATTAATTTTAAGTATAGCATTAATTAAATGGTGGGTTGGCATTATATTTATTCTCTCTCTCCTTACACTCTCTTTCAAACTTATTTTTACATGAATCCTTCTAGATAATTAATTTTTTTAAGGTCCTTAATATTAAATTTATTTTTTCTTTGATCCCTCTCCTTAATTTTCCTATTATAATTCCTATACTTAGTTGTTGTTGGCAAATAATTACTATAATTATTACTTATTTACAATTATTTTTTTTGAAAAAATCATATAATCTTTTATTTTGCATAATCTTATAAAATCTAAAATATGTAATATAATTTGTCTTTGTCATTTTAAATAACACCATCTTTTTTCTAGTATAAATAAAAAACTTTATTATAATTTTATTATAAACATTTATTAAATAAAATTTTTTAAATAATGAAAAACATGATCTAATGTGCTGGGTAAAAAAATATAACGAAATTAAATTTTTTTTTTGATGCAAATCGCTATTTCGAGAAAGTTTGTTTTTTGAGATAGAATGAATTATTTAAATCTCATTAGATTTTCATAATTTTGGTCGTCTAAAATCAGATAAAATTTTAGGATGTTGAAAAAAAAATTTTATTTATCACTTTACACGTTTGTTATATATCATTAGATTATATGACTTTTAAAAATAAGATAATTTTTTTAAATGGAAATATATAACTTTTTAAAGGGATTTACTTAGTATTGTTAATCTATTTAAAAAAAGATAACTTGATGTTATATTGAGGAACTGAAAGTATATGTTTTTATTCAGACCTGAAAGTATTTTTTTTACAAACCTGAAAGTGTTTTTTATTGATGGATAAAGGGTGATGTTTAAGAAATTTAAAAACACATCCTTTTAAATTAGTCAATATTTAACATAGTGCACATAATTTCATGTCTCAAGTTATCTAGATTTTAGATTTCCACATTGTATTTAAACCTTTATTTAGAATGGAATTTGTACAATATAGAGGTGGTTCATCATATGCGTTATTAGATTCTAAGCTAATGACATATAATTGCTACAGAGGCCATTACAAAAAAATACGGAATTACTGAGGAAATTTACCAAAGGAAAAATTTCGTAGGTAATTTCTTATGGAAATTAATTTCCAAAGGAGGAATTTCTGACGGAAAAAATTCTGTAGGAAAATTTTTTTCAAGGGAAATCTGCCGGAAATCCGTCGGAAAACTGAAATTATCGACGGAATTTCGTCAGTAAATTCTATCAGTAATTCCGTATTTTTTTTGTAGTGGACCTTACAAGTTTTATCTTTTAAGGATGAAGAAATAACACTTCTTTATGCTTCTCACGGAAGAGTCTTGTGATGAAAAGAACGTACTGTGGAGTGATATATTTTGATAGACGCTTTAAAGCTAGCATGTACTTAATATGCAACAAATTTAATATAATTGTTAGAACCATCTTAGTGTTCTTTTACAAATTCTAACCTGATGACATGTCATTGCTGTAGGCCTTAAAACTTCAATCTTTTTAAGGAGAAAGAAATAGCACTTTTATATACTTCTCACGGAAGAATCTTATGATGAAAAGGACATACTGTGGCGTGACATATTTTGACAAATGCTTTAAACCCAACGAGTATGTACTTAATATGTAGTAAATCTAACATGCATAATTGTTAGAACCAAGTTAGGTCTAATTTATTACTCTGTTTCTCATTTATTGTCCACCACTGCATGTTAATGTTACTTACGTTTTTCATGGCAAGGAAGGAATTTAGTTCACTTTTATTTAAATCATCACAAAGTTTTCCATGCATAACTAGGGCAGTAGCTGTTGGTAAGTGATAAGTAATGTTCTAAGCACCATCTCCCACGCAACGCATGAGAGAGTACATGCTAGTTTCCATTCAAAAATTAGATATTAATAGCTGGAATTATTATATAAAAGAAATTTGCCCTTCCAATCCATCATAACATTAAAAACAAATACATCATATGCAATCTCTTATGGTACTGTTTATGGGTAAACAGTGTTGAAACTCATACAGTAGTTCTGTAATACCAATAAAGGGTACTTGAAACGATCCATAGCAATACAAACAACACATACTGGATGCCATCTTTACTCACATTTATTTTCAGAAATCTTATCTTTAATAGAGGTACCTTGAACTGTCCTTGTTAAAAAGATATAACGGCAAATGAACACGAGAAATTAACTATTCCCTTTAGTGCTTAACATAAGAGTAAGTTGACTTATTTTGATAGATTAAGGAAGAAAAATAAATTAATTTAAAGTATTTACATTATCAACTTATATACTCTCTGGTCCTTATTATAAGATCACTTTGACTTTTTTGAAAAAAACTTAAGGATACAAAATGTATCACATTAAATTGTCTATAGTTATCTTTTTTCCTCAAAACTACTAATTCTACTTATAAATAACCTATAATCTAATTACATGTGACATATGTTATAATTTAGTGGTCTAATTTGCTTCCTTTACTTTCACAAAAAAAGTCAAAATGATCTTATATTTAGGACCAGAAAAAGTATAATTTAACGACATGTAACATTTATTATATTTAAGTAATTATTTAGATTTCCCAATCTCTTCAAATAAAATTAACTTAATATTACATTAAACACTGGAGGGGGTATTTCTCTTTATTTATTGGTGCAGTTCTATCCATAAACAAGTCATATGTAGGTTGGTGTGACAATATCAAATTTTTTTATACGCTAATTGTACATTTGCTCGATGAAATATACTATATGTACCTCAAAATGGGAAATTTAAGATGCATAAATTCATATCTAATTTTGGGGAAATAAATTATTCACAAATATAACATTCACATGATAAATATTCACTACCACAGAATACACCTATAGCGGCGCTTTTTTGACCCCTATAGCGGCGCTTTTGAAGTGCCGCTATAGCTAGCGCCGCAATAGGTCAGGTGACCTATAGCGGCGCTTACAAAGCGCCGCTATAGGTGATAATATA
The DNA here is from genome assembly GCA_037074515.1 of Mimosa bimucronata. NCBI lineage: Eukaryota > Viridiplantae > Streptophyta > Magnoliopsida > Fabales > Fabaceae > Mimosa > Mimosa bimucronata. Next base: position 28,402,611 of record CM073438.1, on the reverse strand, counting down.
GCGGCGCTTTATTACCCAAAAGCGCCGCTATAGGTATGTTTTAATTAATTTTTTATTGAAACTGAAAAAGCCTATACCGACGTTTTTTACAAAAAGCGCCGGTATAGGACCATCTATACCGGCGCTTTTATGTCTTAAAGCGCCGGTATAGGCCTCTCTATAGCGGCGCTTTTCTTAAAAAGCGCCGCTATAGGTTTTATTTTTTTAAAAAAATAAATCAATATTGTTTTTTCACATGCACCTACATCGGTGCGAAAATTTCAGCACTGGAACTCAACAAAAAGCAAAATACTCGTAATTCAGAATGGTTTTTCATGTGCTTATTGTTGTAACTTAATACAACTAGTATAAACAAGAAATCAAAATTATTTTCCCCTTTTTCCATTTTATGTGCTTAGTGTTGTAACTTAATACAATAAGTAGAAACAAGAAATCCAAATTATTTTTCCCTTTTACCATTCCTATACAATGAGTAGAAACAAAAAAATATGGGTACCGAAGAAAAAAAAAGCTTCTACCATTTGAGATTCGTGAAATCATCTGGAAACTTGGAGCTCCATAATCTGCAACTGTAAATGATTTCTCCAGAAATGGCAGTGAGAGAAAGAGAGTGCGATATGCCAAAAAAAAAGAGAGGTAAAAGGTAAGAAGCTAAGAGAGAAGAGAGAATATTTGAGGAAAGGAGGAGAAACTTACAAGTTGTTGATCAAATCCCATGTGAAGAGAGAAGAGAGAGTGGGACGGCAAGAGCAAGAAAGAAGAGAGAAGAAAAAAATGGGAGTGGAATGTGTTAAGAGAGAATAAATAAGAAAAAGTCACGTGCACCTATAGCGGCGCTTTTTAAAGAAAGCGCCGCTATAGGCATAAAAAACTGGAAGGAAAGTTTCCCTCCTTTTTTTTATTTTGAATTTATAACCTATAGCGGCGCTTTTTTTAAAAAGCGCCGCTATAGGTGCACGTTATATTTTTAAAAACTACAAATTGATATTTAATTGTTAATTAATTATTTAATATTTAAATAAAATATTCCTATTCATTTTTAATAAATTTTTTTTTAGAATTTAAAAAAAAATAATAAAGAATATAAAAATTTAATATTAAATATGAAATAATTAATTAACAATTAAATATCAATTTGTATTTTTTAAAAATATTACGTGCACCTATAGCGGCGCTTTTTAAAGAAAGCGCCGCTATAGGCCAAAGAAAATGGAGGGAAAGTTTCCCTCCATTTTTTTATTTTGAATTTATAACCTATAGCGGCGCTTTCTTTAAAAAGCGCCGCTATAGGTGCACGTAATATTTTTAAAAAATACAAATTGATATTTAATTGTTAATTAATTATTTAATATTTAAATAAAATATTCCTATTCATTTTTAATAAAAATTATTTTTTTAGAATTTAAAAAAAAATAATAAAGAATATAAAATTTTAATATTAAATATGAAATAATTAATTAGCAATTAAATATCAATTTGTATTTTTTAAAAATATTACGTGCACCTATAGCGGCGTTTTTTAAAGAAAGCGCCGCTATAGGCCAAAGAAAATGGAGGGAAAGTTTCCCTCCATTTTTTTATTTTGAATTTATAACCTATAGCGGCGCTTTCTTTAAAAAGCGCCGCTATAGGTGCACATAATATTTTTATAAAATACAAATTGATATTTAATTGTTAATTAATTATTTAATATTTAATATTAAATTTTTATATTCATTTTTATTTTTTTTTTAAATTTTAAAAAAATAATTTTTATTAAAAATGAATAGGAATATTTTATTTAATATTTAAATAATTATATAAATATTTAATATTAATTTTTTATATTAATAACCTATCCCGGCGCTTACAGACACAAGCGCCGGGATAGGTTTTCTAGTAAAAAAAAATAAAAAAAATTAATATATAAAGTCTATAGCGGCGCTTAGTTTTATAAGCGCCGGGATAGGTTAGACCTATAGCGGCGCTTATTTAAGTAAGCGCTGGTATAGGTCTTTTAAACCCTATAGCGGCGCTTATTTAAGTAAGCGCCGGTATTGCTGCGCCGCAATAGCCCTATTCTGTAGTAGTGATTGTTATGGATGCACCGCTTGGGTTAATCAGAAGAAGGCAGTAGCATTAGCAAGGAAGTTAAATTAACTTAATTCTAAAGATTAATCGAATGCGATTATTCGGCAGAAATACTTACCGACTTTTAAGAAGTTTTGATGTAACAAGATACTTAGTAGCTTCGTCTTCCCATTGCAATTGATCAAACGACGTAATAGTTGCAGTCCGTAGATTTTCCAATGCACTTTGGGAATTAAATGGGAGCTTTTTCAAATTGGGGCAATCTAATATCTCAATCATCCTCAGACAAGGAAACTGTAATGCAAGTCTACAGATGCTCCTCAATTCCTTCAATGATATCAATTCAAGATCTGTGAGACGAGAAAAAGGATTACCTATCACTGTCTTCTCAGCAATCCCAAAATCTTCACTTATAACTTCCACCAATGATGCACAACTCCGTAAATGTAGGGTTTCAAGGTTTGGAGCATGTATAAGCCAATTCAAGTCAGGTATAGTTTCACAGCGTAGTAGAATTAACTCGCGAAGGATGACTATATGTTCATGTCCCCGAAATGAGCTCCTTGGAATATCCGCAGCTTCTAATTGCTCTATTTCTCGGTCACAAAAAACTTGTAATGATTCAATATGCTCCAGTTGTCCAAGTGATGAGATAAAGTTGTGGGGGATTGATGAGCTTACATCAACAACAGAGAGCTCACGCATGCACCTCTGCAATTTTGAGGAGGTCAATATTTTTGCGACAGAGGATATGCTAGTGACAATAATGCGTATGTCTTGAAGATGATCTAAACCTTCTAGCTCATGCAACCACACATAATCGCCAATCACTCTCCAAAAACAACTCACACTAAAAGCTTGAAGAGATAACAAACTGGATATTACTTCCTTTGGGATTTCAAGATCTTCAAGGCCGTCCAGCAACAAGAACCTCAGCCTTCTCAAATTCTTCAACTCCTCTGGCAATTTTTTTATACCAGTTTCGGAGAGGTTCATGTATTCCAGCTTTACAAAGTCTCCGATTACCGATGGTAGATAAGTTATTCCTACACTACGTGACAAGTCTATTACTCTAATAGCACTTGTATGAACAAAAACCTCAGTAGGGAATATATTCGTCAAACTGCCCCTGATAAGCAAAGTGACAAGATTAGGGCAGTGAGGTTTTTGTGGGAAGTTGGCAAACAAATTACCTGTGTTCCACAATGATAGCTTTTCTGCCTCTTTCCACTTTGGATCATTGTAAACTTCAATGCCACCGGTCACGGAGCAATCTAGCTCTTACAAGGAATCTTGCCTTTTCCCTATGATTACAAGCTACCCAAAGAGCCATGTCTCTAATTACATCATGCATCTTAATGGTATTTATTTTCTCACCAGTTTCCAACAAGCAAGCGCGCTTTAGATTTAAAATTATGTCTTCGCCTTCCTCGCGTGCTTCATTTATATCATGATCAAATTTAGCCAGAAATCCTTCCGCTATCCAAAGCAAAATAAGATCATATTTTTTAATGTTATGGTCCTCAGGGAATAGAGCACAGTACAAAAAACATTGTTTATAGGCATCATTTGGCAATCTATCATAGCTAAATTCAATCAAGTAATAGACATCTTCAACAATACCTTGGACCTTTGAGGGATAATTTCTCAAACGATATATAGCTTGTTTCCATTCATCAGCAGTCACCTTGTTAGCCATGGCATGTCCAACAGTACGAAGAGCAAGTGGCAAGCCTTTACATATTTGAGGGTTGTTCACAGTAGCTTCACCAACTTTCTCTTTGAACAAATCGAACGCTATATCTGGTGTGAGGCATTTGACTTCTAGGAGTCTAGCACCCATTTGGCCGCATACATTTTTCGACCGAGTTGTGAGTATTATCTTGCATCCATCATTAGGGGAAGGAACCCCCAACTTCAACAAATCAATTTTCTCCCATACATCATCTAATAACAGCACAAATTTCTTCTTCTTCGAGATATTCTTCAAGGTTTTGTACAACAAAGGAGCTCTCTCATCAATTGTCTTATTTTTCCACTCATCATCTGAAACCCGCAATTTCTCCTTAATATTATTTTGAATTTTTTCTGGATCTGCATCTTTAGAAGCCACAACCCACATGACTACAATGTATTCTTTCGTTGAGAGAAAATCATTGTTGAATTTCTTAAGTAGAGTTGTTTTGCCTATCCCTCCCATTCCATACAAACCAATGATGCCCACTTGATTGTTCTCAAAGTATGAACATAGCTCCTTCAATGTTGATTCTATGCCCACAGCCTTTTCCACGGGAAGTTCCTCGAACGGATCACGAGCAAACTTTTGTGCTACAACATCAAAATGTCCTTCGTTGATAAGATCATTAACATCACTCAACTCTTTGGTCACCTTCTGAAGCTTGCTGCAGCAAGCCCACCAATTCTTGGGGCAACAGTTTCCTAAACAGCAAGCTTGTGTTTCTTGATCCAAAATGGCCTGGACATCTTTTCGCTGCAGAATATCCTCAACTTTCTTTTGTAGGTCTTCTACTCTGCCCATCCAGCTCTTTACCTGATTCAAAACTTCCAGCTCCGGATCTGGATCATCGTCTGCCACTTCCACCCTCCTCTTGACATCAAGATACATGCCTTTGAGTTTATCAGAAGCATTTCTCAAAGAGTTGATGTCCTCTTCTAGCTTGTTCATAGAATCTTTCCATTTGGTGCAGTAATCACACAAACAGGTTACGATGTTTAGGATAGGAGTAATACAGTCGGCCATGGTAGTGAAGATTGAAACTGAGAAGGAGTAGACAGAAATGCAGTGATTGGCGTAGTACTAATGTTTCACAATATTAGATAGAAAAAGGTGGAATATGACAAAATAATATCAGGCACAGTGTACAATGCTCAATTACCTTTCCATTATATCAATAAATTCGTACGTACAGACCTCACAATGTGGTGTACAGCTCAAAAGTTCGTTACAAGGCTTTCAAGATGAGCCATAATTTGCGAAGCGGGACCTACTGAATTGATTAAAAACATCATCATCGCTTAGGTGAAAAAGTAAAATAATTTGATGCCCAATGAACACAGTAGAGTGGCCTGTACGTGGGTTTGAATAATGTAGAAGATTGACTTAATTTTCAGTCCCCTAACAATTGGAAATCCCAAGTCAGACCTTAGGGAGGAATATGAGATTTCCAAAATTTCAGACCTTAGGGAGGAATATGAGATTTCCAAAATGTATGTGAAAGACAATTATGCCCCTAAGAGCCAGGTAAGGGAAAGGAAAAGAGGTTGAAGGCTGAGTGGAAGACCCAAGATTGCATCACACCTTAACCTCCTTTTCTCATCCCTTTCCTCACGCGACATCATCGTCCTCACCGGCATTGGAGATTAAGGTTGGACTAGTCGACGTACTCATCATCAACATCGCTATCATCCTTCTTATTTGTTGATTCGGGTTCTTTGAAGCAGGGGGAGGGCTCAGAGGTTGCCCCCAAGAACTGAGGTATTCGTTGTAATTCGGGTCTAAAGTTTACATCTTTTTTTTTTCATTTTTGTTTTACTTTTTAGCTTCTGAAACTTTTGTCTTCTTTAATGGTTTTGGTCTTCAATTGGGTATGTTCAGCTCTGTTCTTCTTCACTGCACTAGTTCTTTATTCGAATCAAAGCCATGGCAGAAGATGACATACTTTCTGCACCTAAAAGTGATTCTTCATCCGTTGCTGTTGGTAATTCCTATTCTTTTTTTATCTTGCCACGGCGAGAAGCATTGGTCTCTGCCCGGTTTTGGTAGCTCGCCGTGGCTTTCCACTCATTTCTGTAATTTTTGGTTCGCCGTGGGCTCGCCTCGGTGAAACCCACGAAGAACTTCGTGTTTTGCTGCGTTTTGACAGTAAATAGCGGACTGAACTAAAATAAAAACTAGGGTTTCGAGTCCAGCCTTCATTCTTCGAATTTTGGGGCATTTTGGGAGTGTTTTCCTCTACTAGGGTTTGGAGCTTGGTGGGGATTTGGCTAGGGCTTGGAGCTTTGAAGAGATTTGGGCTTCTCATCTTGGTTTATCTTCTCCATCTTCATTCTCTTCCTTTGTTCTCTGTTTCTGTTAGTATATATATATGTTCCCATGGAATTGTTGAACATGTGTAGCTAAATACTTTTATTCTAAGGTTATGTTGAACCCTTGTATAGATTAACTCTTGATTCCTCCTCTTAATTTGTGATTAATGATATCTATGTGTTTATTTTACTCTATTCCTAATGCTTCTAAGTGACTGATCACCATTTAGATATTGGGTTCACTTGATTGATTCTTGAGAGGGTTAGATTGAGTGTAGAACGTGGGTAAAATAGTGCAAGAATCTGAAGTTTGCATGACGAATGGATGGTTTTGTTGGTAAGATAGAGATATACTTGCTAGCATTGCATAGTCACATTAGGATTGGAGCTTTAAAATTGGATTTTATTAAATTGTTGCAAGAGATTGTGCAATTAATAAGATTAAACACTTGTTCTTAACTTGAGAGAGCGTTTACAAGTCCTTTGTGAATCCTAGATTAGCACGTGGTTTCATTGAGAACACCTTTGAGAGGAGGTTAAATTGAGTTTTAAGAAGTACAAGGGGGATAAACAATCTTAGGACCCATTTTATCCTTGAAGTTGGAGAATCACTTGTTTATAATTTTGTTTTCACTTAGTATATGTTTATTTTCTTAGTTAATTTTAAATCTCAATATTTGAATCACTCAAATTGGGCGAGAGTGTGACAATCATTGTTTGACTGGGTTTTGGAATCAAATCCTCGTGGGAACGATACTTTACTTATCACTTTATTACTTGGCACGACCCGTGTACTTGCGGTGGTTCGAACACCAGTACGCGCATAGGAGGTGCATTTGGGTTGATCCTTTGCATTATCGCATCTAGGGCATTGTTGGCTATTTCCACCAAGCTTTCCAATCAATAAGACACCTGGCCTGTCACTCGCTCGGTTACCTCACCTATAACCCGTTTGGTCACCTCCTCTGTAATCTTATTGGTCAGGTTCTGGGTGATCTATTGAGTCAGCCTCACCCTCAGCTGAGACTCATACTCAGCGTCTCTCCTAATCGAGTCGCTGGTAGACGGTTGGCCCGAAGCTGCAAATTGGACACTACCTAGGTCACCTGTCCTACAGTAGAACACCGTAGGCCGGGCTCCGAATCCTATCTCGTGCACCCGGCTAGGGTGTTCACAGGGCCTTAGGGCGGCCCTGAATAAGGCAGTGGGGTTCTACATTATCCCTCTACGACTCATTGATCTCTCTCTCTGCTTCTTCAATCCTAGCATGCAAAACAACATATTTAAACATTTAATATAATATAATTGTTATTAAAAATATAATAATAAAAAATAAAAATAACTAAAGTTTTACAATTTACTCCTCAGCCTCCCTGGATGTTGCACTCCCGTCGGCATGCCTATGATATTTAAGGTAAAAAAGACCGTACGTAGCATTCATCCCTTTCATCGTAGATCCATCCTCCTAAAAATTATAATACAACTTAATATTATTATATAAAATTAAATCATTTTTAAATTAAACAAAAAAGGGTTCATTACTGCATACCATCTCTTCTTACCCAACCAAAAATGGCTTCATCCTCTGCGTATGATGAACCTTCTGATGCGATCGGCTATAGACACCTTGCTAGACCTCTTTTGTTAACGTAAAATAAATTTGAATCATCATTATTATTACAAAAATATTTCTTCATTATTTAAATATCAATACAATAATATTATTAAATATACCTTTACTATGTCTCCCTTCCTCTAAAGCACATATTTCTCCCACGCATCCGGAGGGATTCCACAAGGAAAATCTTCAATTAACTCTTGAAGTGGTCTGCTCCCACCTTGATTTCTTCCATTATACAGTTCTAACCTTCGGTTCTTCTAACTATCACCCATCTTTGATTCTACCCAATTTTTGTACGTGTCCCTCACATCAAACTTCCTTTGTAAAATATAAAATTTAACTATGGTTAAATAGTATTATGATGATAATAATTAAAATCATAATCCAAATATAATAAATAAGAAATAACAAATAATAAATACATTTCCTATAATATTAATTAAAAGGGAAAATTAATCTTTTGGTCCTTATAGTTTTGGTACAATTGTAACCCAATCTTTATACTTTGACTCATCGTAACTCAATCCCTATACTTTAGACTCTTGTTGTAACTCAATCCTTATACTTTGACCTATGCAAATTACTCCTTGTATTTTAGAAAATAAAATGGAAAAATTAATTTTTAAATCTCTATATTTTTAGAGTATTCTTAATTAGAACATTATAATCTTGTTTTTTTTTAAAGAACTCCCTTTTCTTTGGAACCCTTCGTATTTTAAGTTTATTCATATCTTTGATCAACCCAGAAGCAACCCAGAAAAAAGCCGCCGCCCCAGAAGACCTTTACGTTCGAGCAGGATTATGCACTGTCACTCCTAACTCCTTAACTTCCCACTCTATTCACTGACACCTCCTACATTCCAAATCCCAAATTTCACCTCTTTTTGTTCTTCCGCTTTTTTTTTTTTTTTTTTTTTTTTTTTATTGGCTTTCAAGCTACGGTGCATTTAAAAGTTGAATTCTTCCGTAAAATTTTAAAATGGGAGACCAAGAAGATTGCTTTGCTTTACAAAAGCCCCATCACCGATTCAAACCTCAAAGTTAAAAAGAAAAAAAAAATAAAGGGAAGCCTCGACTGAGGGTCCAAGGTTCTCTCTTAGATGAGAAAAAATTTCTTCTTCTTCTTCAAGAATCTCTCATAACCCACCAGCTCTTGTTTTTGTTTCTCGTTGCTACTCTTAGTCAAGGTATTCTCTTTTTTGAAATTCTTATTGATCAGGCATTTTTCCTTCCCCTTTTTCAATGATTATGTTTTGTTCAATCGTGTTTTGTCGAACAGATTTGGAATTGCTCGTTACTCGGTAATTTTACCCATTTTTAATTTCTGCAGGAGAAAGAACAAAAGATTTGGTTGCAGGGGTGTGCAAATTTTGAAGGAATAGTTTTGGCCTAACTCCTAAGGTTGGTTGCACCGTCTTGTTTACGACTTGAATTAATCAGATGCCAGACAAAGACTTGGAGGAGCTTCAGTTCCTATTTATGATTTTAAATGGAACTAATGAGTTCAGAGATGGATGGGATAGCGAAGGAAGTCATTCTGCTTCGTTTTCTACGGAGGTGGAGGCTTTTTTCTGGATGTTCTTCTGGGTTGGTGAGGAAGATGAATAAACTTGAATAATGATAAGAAGGGCTTCAAAAGAAAAGGGAGTTATTAAAAAAAAACAAAATTATAAAGGCCTGACTAAGAACACCCTGAAAATATAGGGATTTGAAAATTAATTTTTTCAAATTATTTTCTAAAATATAGGGATTAATTTGTATGAGTCAAAGCACATGGACTGAATTACAACCGAGTTTAAAGTATATGGACTTTTTTTTTTGATCAAAAAGTATATGGACTGAGTTACAATGAATCCAAATATAAGAACTGAGTTATAATTGTGACAAAACTATAAGGACCAAAAGATTAATTTTCCCTAATTAAAATCATATTCCAAACATAATAAATAATAAATAATAAATACATTTCCTATAATATTTATTAAAATCATATTCCAATAATAATAAATAAAAAATAACAAAATAATAAATATATTTCGTATAATATTTATTAAAATCACATTCCAATAATATTAAATAATAAACAAGAAAAGATAAATAAAATTCCTATAGTATTAATTAAAATCACATTCTAATAATAAAAAATAAGCTTTAAGTTAATTCAACCAACCTTCATGACTTTGTTACACGAAAACTTCTTAGCCTCGTTATCAACCTTTCTCCAGTAGAAAGTGTTAATTGGGAATCGCTAGAAATTCTTGCCTACACTCTCTCAAAACCTGCTGAACAGTTGACCCTCTGCCTTTCGTTTGTCTAGTGAACAGGCTCCAGTCAACCTTGACCCTGTGTCGGCTCAGGAGGTTTTGCACATCTTACACCGTCAACCTCCTCTTGATTATGCTTACCAGAATCGCCTGTAAAATTTACACAATAATTTTATGAGCGTTAAAAAAATTCAATTATCTAATAAAAGCGGTAAAAAATTGAATTTCCTTACCTTGAGCTTTTACTTCGTATCTGGCAGCCCTTCTAACGGATCGTCTAGGGCGCCCCGTATCTTCGTGTTTCTCCTCACCCAACCATCGTTGCATATTTTCGAAATCTAGCATGTTAGGCAGGTCCATGTTTCCATTTTGGTTGAAGAATCCGTTGATAACATTCTCCAGAATCGGCTCATTCTGTATACAGAGACGCTCTTCTTTTAACCGTTCCCTCTCGGCCTCCTCATTCAGTTGTCTATGGTGTCGTTCCTCTTCGTCCTCTTGTTCACTAGTCATAGGCCTCTTCTCTTTACTGCCATCATTCGTTCTGGCCATGATTTTGACTAACTAATAGACTCTGGAAAAAAAACTATGACTGAAGAAAGGACAAAACGCGCATGCTTTTGTACCCTTGGATCGAATCTCCTTACGTCACTTTCTCTAAAAAGGCTCGTGCCTTTACAAATGAAAAGGCACGATAAACTCGTGCAGTTACTGCGGAACCACCAATAATAGTGGCGGGTTGAATCATAATTGTGGGTTAAACCGCCACTAAATTGCACCTATAATTAATGCTAACTAACATTAAATCACGCAGTTAGTGGAGTTTTATGCAGCAAACCACCACTAAAAAAACTGCCGCTAATGGAATGGCCTTTCATATTCTTGTGGTTTTGTCCACTGTAACCTCTACTAATTTTCCGCCACTAAGTTTCCCACCGAAGGGCGTCAAATTAATGGCGGTTTTTTGTCTATTAAACCACTATTAATATCCACCACTAACTATACCTTGGGTCAAATGGTTAAATTTACTAGCTGTTTTTGTTTATAACCGCCACTAACGTCACATTACTGGCAGTTTTAGACACACGCTACCAAAGAAACCGCTAGTAAATCAACTTTTTTTTTAGTGCATGCAGGCCCCACAAAATGAAATCACCATCAATTTTGAACCTTGTGATCAGAAAGTGTACATTAAAATTTAAAAGCTGAGGGGTAAACAATTTCCTCTTCAAGGTTCATGTCCTTTTGCATCACATATAGTGGACAAATTGGGATTTCGTATATATGTCAAAGATTATGATGATGAAGTCGAACAAATTGAAGTGTTTGTTGAGATCAGACAAATTTAACCATCAAATTACTGATACCGGCAAATATACCAGCTGGCCAGAATATATTTGTCTAGTTTTCTTTGACTTCTCACTACTTCATGCCTTTTTCTTTATGGATATATAGATTCTCTAAATTTAGTTTGATTAAACTCCCTCCTTCTAGCCAGAGGGAAGTTTTCATATCATTAATGAGTTTGTCTTTTGGTAAATGCTTCATAATAAATTAATAAGACGTTCTAATATAATATAAAAATATTTAAAAATTGTGTTTGTTAAGAATAAAAATAAAAAGAGATGCAACATAAATGTATTTAAATAGAGATATAGACTCATGGTGGGGTTAAATGTTAACTTTGGATCATTCGGAAGTGTGTAACTTGTTACGTTCTTTCTTGGTTTACATATATTCTTCTCACAAATAAATGGAGGGGAAAAAGGGTAGTACGTGAATAAAAGGAAAAATAATTAATAAATTATATATACACTTTTCTGATTGTATATTGCGTTAAAAGTAATTTAAAATTACACTTCAAATTTTATGGGAAATATGGGGATAAATCTCATATGATAAACTAATTGAGAAATATGTGTTAGATATGATTTCATGTGTCGGACTTAGGTCCAATCTTTTTTCACAAATAATATGAAGTGAAGCCTACAATTTTTAGAAAAACTTTTGGAAGAATTCTACTTAAATCTAGTTAAAATAATTTCAAATCCAGATCTTGCATTAACAAATCCCTGGCTTGGCGAGCAGGCATGATTAAGGATTTTTCAAGGGGCTAATACCATTTTTTATTCTAAACTTCTACTCGATTTAGTTTTTGAGAATGGCAGTCGCACAAGAGGGGGGGTGAATTGTGCTTACGAAAATTAAAAACTAATTAATGCAACATAATCTTTATACTGGTTCGGCCAACACTGCCTACGTCCAGTTCTCCAACTCCTCGTTGGGTTCCACTAACCATAGGTTTTACAACACAGGTTCACCTGCCAACCTTTACAGAGTTTTAGAATCCCTCTAAACACTCCCCCTTACTACCTGTAAGGTTACTACCCTGTTCTCAAAGCACCAAACTTTAGAACAACCTCAAACAGTAGAGGCTTTCAATAATAAAGTTCACTTGATGAACAGATTATGATAATCACTTAAGTACAAATAAAATCACTAAGAACAATAAATACTAAATCAGAGAGCAATGAATGTGTTCGTGAATATTCTTTGTTTTTCGTCACTTTTTCATAAATGCTCAAGTCTGTATTTATATCTCTTCTCAGATTTGCCATTGCGTTCATCTTCATGAGGCCGTTTGAATATGGTCGTTGAGAGCTCATAGCCGTTGGCAATTAATGCAGTTTCTTTATCGAAGTTAACTTTCTGCTCTAGCTCCAACTGCTCTTGCGTAGGGTGAGCTAAGAGAGATGTAGACTGAGCGTTCTAAGCATCTGTACCAACTGTACTTGCATAGCAGCTTTTTTAGTAGCGCTAGCATGCTTTGCTATCACTAACTGCATAGTATAATTCCTGCACTTGAGCTGTTAGCTAAACAAGAAATCATGTAATGCACAGCAGATGTTATCGCAAGCTTAGTTCATTAGCTCAATGTATCAGCTTATCAGTTTTGTCTAAGTTATCACAATGAGCATTCTCCTATCGATAGCTAATCTCATTATCGCTAGTTACTTGATTGCTCATTAGCTTAAGGATACTGTGTTATATGAATATTCAAAGTTATTTCAGGTATCCTATTATCGATAACTAAACCTGTTATCGCTAGCTTGTTTAGCTATCTAAGTATTTAAGATATTTCAATAAGTATTCAGATATCGATAGCTAGACTTATTATCGATAGCATCATGTGTTATCGCTAGCTGATTCCATAAGTTCAAAGACTTAGTTCATTTTTCTGCTAGATGTTTTTCCTTTCATTTATCCATGTTATCAATGAACTTCTAGCGATAGGATATTTCTTAGCGATAGTGAAGGACTTAGTGATAGATATTAACTTTGTTATTTCTAAGTCTCCATTTGCTATGGCTCTTTGTCTATTAGCGATAGGGATACACTTAGCTATAGAAATATTTACTTTAGTTTTCAGCTAAGTTTCCATCAACTATTGTTGGGCTTTTCATTTGCGATAGTCTTCAGCTCTAGCGATAGTAATCTGTTACCTATCAAATTTTTCTTGATTAAATTCAAAGGTAACTTACACTCTATTTACTTATGTTATCTATGAGGCCAGTCCTCATCAAAACTTAAGATTCTAACAATTTTGGTCCCTGAACTTTAAAATTTGTGGTTTTAGTCTTTGAATTTCACTTAAGTTCGGTGTATATTATTTATTATAACCATTGATCCTTGATTTTCCAATTTTTTTCAAAGTTCAATGATGAATGGTTATAACTGACACAAAATTTAGGGACAAAAATTAGTGATTTTAAAATCTTGGGAACAAAGCCAAAATTAAGTGAAAGTTAGAGAACCAAGTTCACCAATTTTTAAAATTGAAGGACCAAATCTAAAATCCACTTATATTTCAAGTAACTTAACTTTTTTTAAATTGTAATCATGTTTTAGTGCATGACATATCTTTTTCTTCTGTTGAAGTTAGGAAAAAATATCATTTAACCCCTTGTATAGCAAATTAATCTCAAATTCTGCCCAAAAATTCTGAAACATCATTTGGCTCCAAAGGGGCGAAGTGAAATTAAATGTTTCAGCTAAAAGACCAAAATGTCCTTATTGAAATTTTTAACCAGAATCCAAGAAACATATGGGAAATTTTCAATACGTTTATCATTCTTCCCAACATCGATGTGATGTTTTTTCAAGTCTCAATTATCATGGAATCCAACACTAAAGCGCCTGCAATAAAGACATTTTGTTCTTTTAACTAAAACATTGAATTTCACTTTACCCCTTAGGGGGCTAAGTGAAGTTTCACAATTTTTTGGGGGAATCTGATTTTAATTTGTTAGAGGGGGTTAATTGAAATTTTCCCTAGAAATATTTCTTTAGAATTTTTTCATAAGCTATTTTCTAACTATGTTTGTTGTTTATGTTTTAGGTATTTGTAAAACTCTTAGTTAATGAAGTATCATTTTGTCCTTTCATCAGAAAAAACAACTAGTTGGTAGATAAATTTATTATTTAACTTGCAAAACTAAGAAAAAGTACAAAAGAGAAAATAAAAAAAATTATAAGTCACGTTGATTTGTGGTGCCCATTTAGATTAAAAAATCCGATCCATACATTACATGTCTCCTTATGATGGGAGATACTACAAATGACGTGGCGAACCGTATTCACCTAAGAATTCTCATGAAAAAAAATTATTTTGTATTTTCTTTACTTTGCAAGTTAAAAAAAATTATCTAGCTAACAACTAAACTTTTTGAGATATATCAAACAACTAATTGTTTTAGGACGTCCGACTAGATGTTTGCTTGTGATTGAAGAGACCGCGAATAACATGGTAAAATGGGTTTACAAAAAATTTCTCCCAAAATTAATCTTAAAAGCAAATTTGTCATGTGAGACGATAACTAAATTATTAATTAAGATAAAACTGAAAGAATAACACTTTTCAATTTACATAGTTAAAACTCCTATTAACAAGGATACATAAGTGAAGTATGAAATAAAGTAGGCATTTGAATCGGTCAATATATATGTTGTTAAAATTTTTTAACCTACCAACACATAGTTAGTTTAATGGTGTAAGGCTTCGTTAGATCCCTTTGGGGTCTCAAATTTGAGTCATAGAGGTTATACTTGTGTTGGGAGGAGAAGCTATGAAACCTGAAACTTGAATAGTCGATTTCTCGGATACCTAGTAATATGATCCAAAAAAGGTGTTGATTGCCGATTTTTATATAAAAAAATCCTTTAACTTATAAAAATTAACACACTGATAAAAAAAATTCATATAATTTGTTCGATTATGGAAAAGAAAACCTGCTTATGTAATTATTTGATATTTCTTTAGTCTTTATTCTTTCTTTTATTTTCAAAAAAAATCTTAAAATTAGATTTGACCCAAAGTCCCAAATATAAATTCAAACAAACAACAAATGACACAATTCAGAAAATTGATTTTTTTTAGTCAATATTTACTCATACAGTCACTATTAATCTCACGGCCATACATGTTTGAATTTGGGAAAATTGCACAGTAGTCCCAAGGAAGCAATTATACTACTCCAAGGTCCCAAAAAATCTCCTTATTATCATCAAGTCCCAAGCGACTTTGGTTCAATATTTTCCATTTGTCCAAAGACCCTTTTACCCCTCAATAAATACAAATAGGATCAAGGTGATGTTGAATAGAACAAATTGAAGGTGATGTTTGAACAGAGGAAGCCTTAAACGCCAGATTAAAATTCCTGAGAGAACGATAGATGGCGAAGAGTGGTGACCTTCGAAGAGCGATAGATGGCGAAGATCAGTGGTCAGAGAACGAAGGAAAGCGAAGCAATGAAGGTGAAGCTAGAAATCTTCAATTTCAATTAGTATGTGTTACATGCTCTGACATTTGTTGCTTTGCATCTTCTCTTTGTACAATTCATTTTTTGAAAGCTGGTTCAAAGGAGAGTAAAAAGACACAAAGGTAACTAATATGACTTTTTTCTAAACTTTGGGGTTTTATTTGCTGGTTTCTTTCCCTCTTTTTGGCTCAGTGCTTGCATGCATGGTTGATTTTTCAATCTAATTTTCAAAGGAAATCAAAGATATTGATGAGCACACAACTTGATTTCTCTGTAAATATGTAGCTTTCCTCCTTTGTATACCATTCAATTTGTTGCTGTAATAGGAAAGTTGTGATTTTTGTAATTGGCAGTATTATATTTTCACCTATCTTGGCTTTTTCATGGGGTTGCAGCTGGAGGTCAGTTTTCCTTGCCCTCTCCTTCAATGCCTCATGATCTCCATGTATGAGATTGTCATTAATAAGAGTAATCTTCATTATGAAATGATTAATTTTTTTCTAAGTTGGAAATGGTTGTTAGATAGGATTTTGTTACTAAAGTAAAAAAGAATTTTGTGCAGGGACAGTGGGCTCCTTGTCATGCCATCTTGACAGTTCCATTCCTTGTTGCTTTTGAGCTACTTCTTTGTATACATTTTGAGAACCCTTATGGTATAGGAAACATTTTTGGTGGTATAACCATTTCATGTTGTTTTTTTCCCTCCCTTTTTTCTGTTGCAAGGAGCTTTTTGTATATAGGTTTCAATGCCTCACGATCTCCATGTTTGAAATTTAAGATATTGATGCAACAACTGAAATTTCTTTGTAGATTGCTCTAATGTAGTAAATATTCAATTTTGTAGGACTTTTTGCTTATTGTTTTATGCTATTTCTTTTACCAAGTAAGTGAGCATTCAATGAAAAATACTTACATAATTGTGGATCCCATGGTGTGCCATTACAAAACATAAGAATAATTGTGAAGTACTCGATTCCATACTATTTGTTATTGGGGGCCATAATTATTAACAATGCCATTTTTCCATCTTTGTGTTAGTGGTTTCCACTTTGCCTAGAACATTGTTCAATCCTAGGACAAACTATCATTCTATGTAGGTAATTAGTAAAAGATATTGATCAATTTTTTTCTTCACTGATATTTAACCGAATTTAAAAATTAGAAATAATAATTTCTCCCCTGATATGGTGAAGAAAATGTTCTTGCGAAGGAGGTAAAGGCCTTGTTCTTGTAGCTATAAAACCATTTATTGCATCATCTTCTCCTCATTTTCGAAAGAATTTGTTGAACCAGTAAATCTGAGCTGCATCAAATCATTAGCGCATATATATTAAATGCATTTATTTGTTAAAGATCACTAATCTTCAATGCATTTGGTTGTAACTTATAAGCATACAACAACAACAAAGCCTTATCTAATTAAGTGAAAACGGCTACATGAATCACATGACGTTATTGTAACTTTTAAGCATGTCATAAGTATTTTTGATGAAGACGGCAGCTGATCTGCATACATAATTCAACTTTGTTTGTAGGGACTTATGTGGAGTGCATGTATTATCTTGGTTGTAGCTGTGGGATGGAAATGAGCAAGATGATAGGAGTACACCATGCCCAAGTAGTGTAGGAAGGAACTTCAAGAGTTGAAGAATGGTTGTTTGTGGTGGCTTGTTACCCATCCCAACAATGTACGTGATGATCAAGTCCTATCATTATTGCAAGGGAACCATCAAAAGAGGAAGAAAGTATAGACAACATAGTATATTAGCCTTTGAAGTAGGAAAAGTGGGGAGCTATGAAATTATATCATGTATTTTGCTTTTGAATTCATAGTGAACTACCTAATGACATCAATGTATTTTAATAACATTCTAGTAGTTAATGAAGCCTTTTGTTGACATTATTAATTAGTTAATGGAATGAGTATATGGTGTCTATCATCAAGTATGTCACAAAGTGTTGATCAGGTCATAATTAACAGGAATGGATGCCCAAAATATGCAAAATTAGGGTAAATGTGTCAAGTGAGTTTTTAACCAGTGACAAGTGGGAAGGCCTACAATGACAACTCTCAAAAAGCCTGTATTAACAACTTTAGGACTTGTTAATGGGAACTGGGTACGCCTAACATCTGAAGTGAGTTTTTCATGAGTGACAAGTAGGAAGACATGTAATGACAACTCTCAAAGCCCGCTTAACTGCAATGCAAGGGTTTTTAAATATAAAATCCAAAAATTGATAAAGCACAAATATGATCCAATTATATCAATTCAATCCAGAAAATAAATGAATCTTTAATCTAGAACTAGATTAATCTCAAAAATTACAACCAAAATTATTTAAAACTAAATAATCCTAAGTGTTTGATTAAAAAGACAAAGGAAAAACACTCCCCTATAGTCTTCAAGTGCAAACAATAGGTTCTAGATTCCTCCATGCCCCTCCCAAATTGCCTCCTAATTAATCTACGCTTCCATCACGGGCTCTCCTTCAAACTCCAAATAAATAGCCACGTATAACAACCCAAATTTTCAAAGAGTTAATAAGGGAATATTTAAATTGTTGGGGTATTATTTAATATTTAAAAAGCCTTATAAATAAATTTGGAAATTAAAGCATATTTAAATAAATTATTTTTGGAGTAAATTTAGAATAAATTGAAAAGGAAATAGTAATTAAAATTTTAAAAGAAGGGCATAATGGTAAAAAGGAAATGAGAATAACAATATCTGCCCCTAATTAAAAATATCTTCAGTTATGGTAGAATGGGCAAAATGGTAAAATACCTGTTAAAAATATCCTTCCTTCTTCCTTTTTAATTACTTCTCTTTCTTTCCTCACCGTATTCCTCTCTCTCCCCGATAACTTCCTTCACTCTCACCCTCTCTGTTTTCTCTCGGGCACAATGGTGGTGAATGACGGCGCAGGTGGGTAATTTCATGCCGGCGATCAGCCTGGGAGTGTGGGGAACACTGATTCGATCCTAGGTGAGCTCCTCCTTCCTCGTTTTCTTCCTTTTCTTGCCAATCTGAGTGATTAAGGGGAAATTAAATTGGATTTTTGAGATTATGAAATTTCTAAACTTATAAAAATGATACCTAGGCTTCGATTTTGATGATTTTGGGAGTGATTTTGAATGGGGAGCCGAGTTTGGCCGAGTTGCTCCAAGAACTTCAAATTATTACTGTTCATCGCCGCCCTCTCCGATGATTTTGGGTAAAAATCCATAGAAACATCAATTAAACGTGCATAATAGTGTGACTGCGTTAAAAAATGGGTTTTATGTTGGAGTTCGGGGTGCTTCTCTGGTTTGCTTGATTTTCTTCTTCCCCTGTCCGATTTCTTTGTGCTTGAAATTCTGTCCCTCTGTGTTTGTGTTTTTGAGTATGATGAAGGGAGAATGGAGTTGATGTTTAGTTGAGTAAGGATTTATGTGTAGTTTGAATGTTAAATTGTTATAACTATCCCTCTTCTTTAATTGTTCTGCTCTGCGGGTAATAGGGGAAAAATGGAAGGAGGTTTAGCTGATATTAAGCTTGGATAGAGCTTCATTTTTATGTAATTGAATTTCCATGATAATGATGGAAAGTTTTTGGTTTCTTTCCATGTGTTGAATAACATCTAATCTTTACAAGGATGCCCTTGAGGTATAAGTGAACTAAAGCTATGATTAAAGACTATATAGGATCTCTTGCTTTGTTTATGGATGGTTTTGTTGTTGTTCAGAGGATTAAGATTCAATTTGGGTGAGATAGATATGTTAGCAAAGAAGCATGAATCTTGGATGATAGGTGAAGGGTACCGAAATGGGAAGAAATCAGTGTAGTGCCGCCTAGGATCTGCTCTCCAAGAATTTAAGACCCAAGGGGTAGTGGAAGCTATCCCCGGGTGTCAGCCTCAAGGAACCTTAGTGTAAATGACTGCCTAATAGCTAGATGCGAAACTAATTGGAAGGGAAAACATTTTGTATTTGATTTTAGGGTGTAAAAGTTTGTGTTAAAATGTATTGTATGTTCAAAGAGGAATTGGGATTGAATTTAACGGGAGATTTAGGTTAAATGGGATGGCTATTCTTGGTAAATGGATCTTTCGGGAATCATCAATTCTTAAGATTTTTGGGAGTTAAAAGTGGTTAATTTCTAAAGAACCCTAAAGGAACCCCTCTAGGCTAGGCTTAGATTAATTTAACTAATGCCAGAACCCAGCACATTAATTAACTTAATCTAAGTTGATTAAGCACTTGGCCTAATTAAATCTACTAATCGCAAGGGACTATTAATCCTATAACCGGAACCCCGAATTGCAACCAAATTAGCCTATTAATTCCAATTTATTGGTGGAACCCCAACCAATAAATTGAACTGAATAGGTTGAAGTCCAATGTCACTCAAGCAATTAGTAAATTTACTTGCCAATTTCTAAACATAAATACTTAACACCATGATCCACTAAGCAAGAACCCTCATTTAGCTCAAGATTTTAACAAGAAAACATATATTAAATGATGAACTCATACAAATAAAATATTCTCAAGTTAATAGGTGCAATGTCAAGCATTCATACAAAGAAAATAGACAAGACAAGTTGTTTCTACAACTCTCATACAAAGATATAAGATAAAATTACATCCAAATGCATAAAATAACTTTTAGAGCCCTAGAAAAATTGTAATACACAAGAGGAAGAGAGAGTGGAGAACAACACTCCCCTTTGTAGCTTCAAACTCCTCCCTTGAGCTCCATCACCAAGAATAAACAGGCGTAGTTGCTGCTCTTCATAGGAGAAGCATCAACCAAGGTAGAGGAAAAGGTGGAAGCCATGGATGTTGGGTGGAGAAGAGGGTGGAAGATGGAAGACAGAGATGAGAGGAAATGAGAGAAAGTTGAGAGGTAGGGTTTGTGGTGGCTCCAAAGCTGACCTAGGGTTCCCAAATTTCGTGTCTAATACCCACCAAGTCGGGTCAAGAAATGGGTAAGTGAATTGGATCCGATTTGGCCCAAAATTCGCTACTGGTTTTCTCCAGAATTGGGGCATCGCCATGGCCCTCATTGTGGGGTGCCATGGCCAAGGCCAGAAGCAAAGAAAACTCTTAGACCCTCGCTGTGGGGTCCCACAGCGAGTGGGACTTTTCTGTAATTTTGAAATTTCAGTTCCTTTTCTGTAATTTCGAAATTTCGGGTCCTTTTATGTAATTTTCACAATTTATCCAGAAGCTTATATTTTGATTTTTCTCTTGAATTTTCACCTTTTTGCCCCATTTTTCTTGCTTCTTCTCATATTGAATCCTTCACATTTGGTCATTGGATGGCTCTACAAGTAAAATATACAACAAACAGAATCGAAGAGCCATAAAAATCAACTATTGCTAATTGACATTCAATTATGGCAATTTAATCCTATTTTCATGTTACTTTAACTTAAGGATCTATATTATTATTTAAATACTTATGGACCAATATTGCATCTCAATTATGTTAATTACCTCATTTTAAGCACACAAAAGCATACAAATCCAAGGATTTGTCAATAGGATAGATTGTTTATGAATGATTTCCTCTTGTAATTTCACTGATTTTGGGAGCATCTGAATTAGGGGAAAATTTAATTGCTTAAGGATGAAAAGTGGCTCCTATTTTAAGCTGTGAAAAGATTAGTATAACAATTACATGAAGCTGATTATTCTGTTAGTTCTGAATGGCCAAAATTTGATTCTAAATAGTGATAGAGTTTTCCAAGAGTTAAATTAATGACTCAAGGTTTGGGTGAATAATGCTTGTGGATATTATAAATGTTAGTTTGGTAATGGTGAAATGGAGATCTCTATCTTTATCCCTTAAGATGGCCGATTTTAAGAATAAGGGTGTCCAAACAATGTTTTCCCTGTTAAGGATAACAAAGCTTGAAACTTTCAGATTTATAGCATATTATGGTTTGAAATATATATGATTAGAAAGGGGGGAGTGTAGTGGTTGTTGATTGTTTTGGTTGATTATTAATAGAAGGGGAAGTTGTTGATTTTTCTCTTTTCTTCTTGTTCTGCCCGGCGGATTGCAGTGAAAGGGGGGAGAAATTTATTTGTACTATGATGGAATTGGTGTTAATGATGTATTATGGGTCGTTAATTAAGTGTTAGAAGAGAATAAAAAAGGGATCAAGTATTTTGCATTTATGTTTGAAGTTAAACCCATAGCTATAGGCCTAAATGAAGTTAGAATGGTTATTTGTTTATGTGCCTTGTTTAAAATCTGTAATTTGCAACCTTAGGGCTATGTATATGTAGGGAAAATGCTGTTGATTCTCATTGGGATTATAAGAGAACATTAAATGGGCAAAGTGGATGGTTAAAGTGTAATTTATGGATAATTTGTTATGATGGTTAAATACTGACCAGAATTGGCATATTAAGTTTGAATTGTAAATAACACTTGGGAAGCTATTCTTGAAATAGGAAATAAATGATGTTTTCGTTTCTGGGTCAATGACGGTTTAGAAGTTTGTTATTCTTTGTGAATTCATGAATGTTAAGATATAGATTAATATGTTGGAGGTAAGTGTTTAGTGCCTTGAGAAGGATTAAGTTAAGGCATTAAACTTGGACTTTTATGGATGATGGGTTGGTATAAATTGCTACATTGAGTATGAAGTTCTTATGATTTTGGTTGATCCTAAAGGAATTGGATTAAAATTGGGAAATAGTATGATTAGACATTCACTGCTACAGCAAAAGCCTATAGCAGCGCTTTTTTAAGCGCTGCTATAGCCAGTGCTGCAATAGGTCATATGACCTATTGCAGCGCTTATTTTGTGTTATGAGCGCCGCTATAGGTTATCTATTACGGTGCTCATAATCTGAAAAGCGCAGCTTTAGGTCATACCTATATGAATTTTATAAAAAAAAATAAAAAAGAATACCTATAGCAGCACTTATTACTTAATGAGCGCTGCTATAGGTTACCCTATAGCAGCGCTTTTTACGTAATAAGTGCTGCTATAGGAATTATTTTTTTTAAAATATTCACTTGTTTTTGTTTCACACCCTCCTGCATCAGTGCAAAAAACCAGCAACACTATCCATTCCAGCCAAACCATAAATACATACACACCAGAAAAGTCATACTAATGTACAATAAAACCAACCATTGTAAGTTGAAAACAAAAGCATACTAATTAATGAATGGATCATCTAATGTTGGAGAAAAGAGGGTATACATAAGTGCACCATTCTTCAATTAGTGCATCCATTTTTTCCCTTGACAACATGAAGCAACAAGCGTCTGGGTAATACTGGACGAACACATTTAAATGACAAGTAAATTTACTTGAAGTCTAACAAGTACAAACACATTAGAGTTGGAAAAATATAAAACTTACTGTCAGTAGGATGCCTAGTCGATCATGTGTAACAATATCTCGCATGTATTGCATCACATAGTAACCACCATCGTTGTTATTGGGTTGGTAGGGGTACTGTAACAAGAAACACCAAATATATCATATACGAAACATTTAAGTTATATTTTAACTATAGATTTATTGTTTCAAAAATTGAATAACTTTATAAAACTTGGACTTGTTGCCACTTATAAGCATATTTCGGGTCCAAATATATAGGCGATTATCTAGGAGAGCAGATTCCACAGGATCCAAATAGTAAATTATGGGTTCCTCTTGTGCCATCGGATTGATGACAAGAAAAATCCAATGTAGCCTAAAATGTTTTATAACGTTATGTCAGTATATATATCTATGATGCTCGGAACTAAAAATACGTATAGACTTACCCTGTATTAATTGGAGCTAAGAATAAAGTTCTGGCTGTTGCCTGTAAAGAGAAACGCCTTTGAATCGCTTTGAACTGGTCCTCACGTTTCGAGCCCGGAACTTGTGCTATCGAATAAGGGCTTATGAATTCGAACGAAACGTTGTGCCCAGCGATCATGACATGTTCATGCAGATACCTTCATAGAAACCATACCAACTCCCAATTAGTGTAAAACTTATGACATTGAATGAAACCATAACGAAAACGCATATGTACCTGATCCATAAATTGATGACCGTCGCACCGACCCATCTTTGGTTAAGCACCTCCATTACTTGATCCTTAGAAAGAACGTCAGTGAAATTTACCTCGTCAAATATAAGCCTGCTGAATGGAATGAAGGCAATAGCATCGCGAGAAACGGTAGCTGCAAATGCTCGCAACCGAGCACGATATGGCGTTTCGACGCTTGTATCTTCAATCACAAGATCAGGCACTTGAACTTTTTTCTTACCCTTAGCTTTTGGTGCCTATAAACCATGTAAATAGAAAGTTTAAAAATTCATTCCAATAAATAAGAAGAGTGCTAGTTTAAATTAATTGGCAAATAATCACCTATGGTAACAGATCAGTACGGCTACTCTTTTTCTTGATTTGAGCAGCTGAACCACGGGTACCTTTGACATTAGCCACTTGTTCTTTCTTTCCCATAAATTGGGTACCCTGTAAAAACATTTAAATAAAAGAGCATTATTCAAAAACAATGAATGCTATTGGAAATGTTATTACTAAATAATTACCTGTGGTGTTGGCACAATCAAACTAATGGGCCAAGCAACGTATGCACCGACAACCTCTCCGACCCTAGTCATCAAATCAGGAGTAGGGAATGGTAACGAGGCCCAGTCGTTGTACAAGTATTCAATCAATACCCTTAGTGCATTTTCTGGCAACGGCGAGTTGTGCAGGGTCATGTTCGAAGTGTTGTAGACCTTGCCAACCGCAACTACCTCACTAAAAGATTGATCCGTATATAGCTTGCACTTTGTCTCGCCCTACGAAAGAGTTGTCAACATTAGGTCACAATCGATAATATAACAGAATCAATTTTAATTTGTTAGTAGAAAATGTATGAACTACCTGAGGAATATCGGTCTTGGGCATCGTACAGCTATCCCTGATGCTTGGACTCTCGACGGAAGGAATGTGACTTTGATGCACGAAGTTGGACTTTTGTGATGCAATATTGCTTTACTGGAAGAATTCGAACATCTTCTCGTATCGTTGTTGCATTTCTTCATTCTGTCATTCCATTTCCTCGTGCCGTCTTTGCATTTCCTCATTCCGTCGTTCCATTTCCTCGTTGCGTCGTTGCATCTCAAGCATCTCCTCCCTCATAGTAAGAACTTCATCTTGCAATGCTCTAACATCGCCTTTTGATGCCCTCTTTTTACGCCCAAAGTAAGATGAGGGCGTGACGCCTACACCCGCACCCTGAACATGGCCCGAATACTCTGGGCGATCGAGTACTCTGCTGAGGAAATCGTCACTGCCAAATTGGTTGACCTCGTCAAGGCATTCTTGCGTTAACAAAACCTATAACAAGGAGGAAGGATTATTAGTTATTAACTTAGCAAAGTCACCGTTTAGAAAAAATTTAGAAATTCCAAGAGAATGACTTATACATCGTTCATGGACTCTTCTGACCTCTTCATGAACGACGGTACCGTCCACCTTCGAGTGACCTCTGACCCAGAGGTTATGCCGTGGTGGCTTACAGTCTAGGCCCCGTTCCTCAATCTATCATGGTTACCAGTTGAACGTATAAATTAATTACGTATACATTTATTCATAATTTTGGAACCAAAAGCGTTACTAACATACCATATCTTCCTCAAATTCAGAAAATGTCTTTCATCCGCCCATATACGGATACTCACTACTCTTAGCCGCTTGGCTATTTTTTTACTTCTTTCTTGGAACTCCTCAGTCAAACGTTGTCGCACAAATTCATCCTAATGTTCTTGAGTAATTAACCCAGCATATATAGATGGTGGCGTTGGAAAGATCTCCCCTTCGTCATCTCTCAGGTAATACGTGGTCAAGTTGGAACGATATCCCCGGTGCATTCTCGAAGCTTTCTTCAGTACATAATCCCTGTGAGTATCGTCGATATCAAAGACAGTCTGTAACAACAAAAATCATACTCAATTTGTTAGTTACAATGGTATGATGACATATATGCCATTAATTGTAAAAATGTAGTTTACCTTAATCTCTAACCAAACCTCCTCATGTTTGTCGCCTGCTCTTCTCCAATCCGTAATAGTAATAGGGATTTTGTCCCGAACAATGCACCCAATGTAACCCGAGAGGAGCTTCGCCGACTTTCCAGTAGCTTGGTTATTTGGATTCCATTTAAGTCTTGTCTTTACTCCCTGAGCTCTGCGTGTGAGGAGTTTGCGCATAAGGGTCCTGCCATGAACAACATTTTCCTCATGTCTTGCTCTACCTTCAGCGATATCTACCTGGTTACTAGGTTGTTCTTCCTCATGGTCACTAGGGGGATCCATTATCCAGTAAAAATATTAGACAAGACATGATTTTAGTGCATATACATATAATCATGCTAAGAGTATGCGAATTAAATGAAATAATTCATAGTGGAAAACATAAATACATACAAACTGAGGGCTTTCGCCTCTTTTTACTCCTTGTTATATTGTCTACAATTGTCTACTTCCTCTTTTTTGTTGGATTTAGGGTTGTGTTTACCCAAATGCCTTCTTCATGATCAAGTCTTACATAAACGGGCTCATCTTCGTCATCATACCCGTCTGCATCAAAGTCTTCTGAAAGTAATGTCTCAAAGGAAGGAACATCTTCTATCACATTTATATCATCATTACTACTTTCATCATCAACTTGCTTGGAATAATTTTTGTTCGACTACATGACAACTGACCAATTCTTCTTAGAAAGATCAGCAACGTAAAACACTTGTGCTGCTTCAGACGGTAGAATGTAAGGATCATCCTTATATCCAACTTTAGAAAGGTCGACCGATATAAACCCAAATTCATCTAATCGCCTTCCACTGTGGTTTTTAACCCACTGACACCGGAACACGGGAACTCTAAACATGGTGTAAGCTAACTCCCAAATGCAATCAATCACACCAAAGTATGCCATCTGCGCATATATGGGATTTGTATCTCTTGCACTGGATATATGCCACCCCTCGGCAACAAGCGTGACTCCACTATTTTGCATGGTGCTTTTTTTCATCCTGGCCTTTTGTATAGAATGTGTAACCGTTGATTGCATAGCCGGTATAAGAAAATGCATGCAAACCCGGTCCTTTCGACAGCCAGAACAATATTTCACCAACTGATCCGGCATTAAGCTCAACCTGCTGACAAATGCGTGCATTGAACCATCTAATGAAAAGTTTGTTGTGCTCCTTTGTGATCAAACTCTCATTCCTATCACTGTGTATTTCACGAAGGAGATTTTTGTGTTCTTCAATGAATGGTTCAACCTCAGGAGTGTTGTGAAGAATGTACAAGTGCGCCAACTCCCTTTCAGCATTCGAAATGCGTAATAGCTTGAACCCACTTATTCCTTTCCCCGTTAATCGCCCATTGTGATGAGACTTGGGCAAGCCAACAGGTTCAACATTTGATAAGTAATCGGCACATAAATCACTCGCTTCTTCAACGATGTATTGTTCATCAATACAACCCTCTGGTCGATATCTGTTTTTGACATACCCCTTTAAAACTTTCATGAACCGCTCAATCGGGTACATCCATCTCAAATAGACTGGGCCACACAGTTGAACCTTTTTGACCAAGTGTATAGTAAGGTGAACCATGATGTCAAAGAATGAAGGGGGGGAATACATTTCAAGTTCGCATAGGGTACAAACAATATGCCTCTGTAAATCTTGCAACTTCGTTGTATCAACCACTTTACTACAAATGAGCTTGAAGAACATACAAAGTCTGGTGATCATGCTCCGCAGTTTCTTGGGTAAAATGCTGCGTATGCCAACCGGTAAGAAATTTTGCATCAGGACGTGGCAATCATGAGATTTCAGGTTCTTCAACTTCAACTCTTTCACGGATACAATGTTCTTTACATTTGAGGAGTAGCCCTCTGGAACTTTGATTCTACTCAGAAACTCACAGAATGATCTTTTCTCTTTCCTCAAAAGGGTGTAAGCAGCTGGAGGTAAATAACTGCGGTATCCCTTCTCGACAGGTGCCAACTCTTGTCTTATTCCCAGCTTGAGCATATATAACCTTGAATTGACACCATCCTTATTTTTTCCTTGCATATTTAGTAACGTGCCAATTAGATTATCACATATGTTTTTTTCAATATGCATCACATCAAGAAAGTGCCTGACATATAAGGACTTCCAATACGGGAGTTCGAAGAATATGGACCTTTTCTTCCAGCCACTTGTCAATACATTTTTAGCAAAAGGCTTGCCAAAATCATTCTCCACCGCATTTACCTTTTCAAGAACGTCTTCCCCGGTCAATATTCTCAGTGGCCTACCTTCTTCTGAGCTCCCGTTAAATGCCTTCTTCCACCTCCACCAACGATGCCTTAACGGCAAGAACCTCCGATGTCCCATGTAAACATTTTTCCTGCAGTGATCCAGTCGCATCGAATGAGTATCATCTTCACATATAGGGCACGCACCATATCCTTTTATGCTGTATCCGGACAAATTACAATACGCTGGGAAATCATGTGCCAGAAAACATGGCCCTCAATTTGAAACTTTCTTCCTTACAGCCATCAAAAATCGTCTCACCCGAATCCAACATATGCTTCAAGTCTTCAATCAAAGGATCCAACAAGTCTATATCGTTGTTGGGCTGTCTAGGCCCAGAAATAAGCATGAAAAGCATCATAAACTTGCGTTTCATGATTAAATTTGGGGGGAGGTTATATATCATCAGAATCACCGGCCATGTGCTGTGAGTACTACTCTGAACTCCATGCGGATTGATTCCATTAGTTGCCAATGTAAGCCATAGGTTTCTTGGTTCTTCACCGAACTTAGGGTACTCGTAATCAATTTTTTTCCATTGGGGGGCGTGTGCGGGGGTGCCCAAGCTTGATGTCTTGAATCCTCTCATCAGCGTGCCATGTCAAAAGTTTTGCAACATCCGCATTACTGTACATGCGCTTAAATCTTGGAATGGTCAGAAAGTACCACAACAATTTAGAAGGACTCTTACCTTTCTTTCCATACCGAGATGTGTTGCATTTAGGACACTTCTCCAATGACGCATACTGGTTCCGGAATAAAATATAGTCATTGGGACATGCATGTATTTTCTCATATTTCATACCGGTCGACCGGAGAATTTGCTTTGCCTCGTATGTTTTCGAGGGAAGTATGTTCCCTTCTGGGAGTATATCTCGCAGAGCGGATAGCAGAGCGGTGAAACTTGCATCACTCCAACCATATCGCGCCTTCAGGTTATACAATTTAAGCACCGCACGCAATCTGGTGTATTTGCTGGATCCCACACACAAAGGCGTCTCTGCATCGCTCTTCAGTGTCTCAAACATTTCAGGATCCTCCTCACCCACCACATTCAACATTTCTTCAAGATCATCGCTCTCATCACACATGTCTGTGTCAACCACATTTGAAGCGCTACTAACATCAGGTACCCGGTCTCTACCAGAACACTCATACGTCTCACCATGCTTTGTCCAACGTGTATAAGACGGATCGATCCCATGATAGATTAAATGGGCCAATAAGTCAAGAGGACGGAGACGCTTTCCATACAAACACGACATACATGGGCATACAATTCTGTTATAATTCTCTGCATGCTCTACGGCAAATTCAATGAATTCTTTTGCTCCATCTATATATTCCTTTGAACGTCGATCACAAGACATCCATTTCCGATCCAACATTATAACCTACTAAAGGAAAGTGGCAGTAAGATCGATGTGCATGACTTACTAATTAGGTAGCCACCTTACGATGTTACCTTATTATTTTAACAAAAATTCAGCAGCATAACGGCTAACAAATGAACGTTCCCAGGCTCAAGGCCCTCTCTTTTAGTATAAAAATGGATAGCCCACCACAACAGAATTCATCACAGAGCATATATTCACAGGCAGAAAAACTCAATTACAGCTCACAAATCCAGTTCCACAAGGCAATCATTTCATAATAGTACATTGATCGACCACACAATAGTCTTAGCACCTAACATAACATATAATGTACCTGATTGAATTCTCTTACTTGTCTTTTGGTTGAGGATAAAAATGTGGACCAAGAAAATGCTTGTTCAAATTCCTACAACATATAAACAACATAATTAGAGCAACCTAATGATTTAGATTATAACAAACTTCTGACCTCTTTAAAGTCTCTCATATAACATAAAACATTGATTCAACATTTACACACTCCAAGACCACTCACTGACACTTAAGTCATGCTACTCTGTTAACATAATAAAATCCTAATCTCTTCAAAATTCTAACAACATTTCTCTTTTGATTTCAAAATTTCCAATTTCCACAACCTTGTTCCATTCATCATGAGGAGCCTCAAACACAATCTAATGATTTAACTTACTCCCCTAATATTCCAAATTTTAAACAGTGAATTAAAAATCATTTTCGGCCTCAACAATTGTCCTCAAAGTTTTTAAATAGTTAATTGTCACAACTATTATGTAAACACAATTACAGTTAAAAAAAATTTCATTGTAAAAAATAAAGAAATAAAAATGACAATTAGAGACTAGAGAGTGGCTTTGTAATTGATGGATAGAGGAGAGTATGTGATATAATGATATAATTACTTCTTCCACTATTATTTTTAACACATACATATTTTGGCATTTTTAACTATCTCATCTTCAAAAATAATTTAAAGACTTAACTTAATTTTTAAAGCTTTAAATTAAAGACTTAAACATTGAAGATAGAAAACTTTTTCCTTGACCTTCATGCATGCTGTAATTTACCCCTTGTTCAAATTCTAAATCTCAGTCCGAATTTTAAGTCTTTAATTTACAACTTCCCTTATCAGTACACATTTCACATTTGACCATAAGGATTTCATCCAGAATTTTAAAGCACAACAAAGTTGCACCGATGAGCACATCAAACAATCCTCGTCATCATAAGAATAAACACCATCACAAAAGAACAAAATTTAAGCAGCAACCAAATCAATTCACAGAAACAGAAAATTGCATAACAGAGGAAGAAAAGAAATGCAAGCACAATAATCCATTTTAACTTACTCCCTACAACATTCAACCCCCATTTTCCAAAAATCGAACTAGGCAAAGAATATAACACAAAATCACACACGCACACAAGGGAAAAGAAGCCATAAATTTTAATCATCAATTTCAGCCGTAGCCAAGAAATCAATCGGCTAACAGAGAGGCGGATGTACAAGAAAATAATTCCCAAAATCCCCCAACGAACAGGCTTGATGAATAGTATCTTTGAAGCAAAAGTTCTGAAATTAAACCCAAATCAAAGAAACAGAGGGTGGGAAAAGATAAGGGAAACTCACCGAAGCTATAATCCTTTCTTGTATGAACGATCAAAGCTCCTTCACCGGAAATGGCTTCCTTGGCTGTCAATGTAACAGAGGGAGCGAGTGTCTTTCTTGCTACGAGAAAGCTTCAACTGGGTGGGATTAGCAACGAGAGTAGAGAGAAAGCTTCGAGAGGGACGACGCTAGCTAGGGCTTGAAGAGAAAGAGGGAGCAATTGGCACTGGAGGGAAAACAATTGATGAAAAATTGGCAGGTTTAAGAGGGCTACACTGGGGCTGGAGGCTTAAATTAAAAAACAATTTAAAAATTTGCTGAAACCTATCCCAGCGCTTATTACAAAAAAAGTGCCAAGATAGGCATTAAAAACATATAAAATAAATCCAAAAAAATAGAAATGGGAGGAATTCAGACTATTAAATAAATATAAATTAAGGCAAATGACCTATCCAAGCGCTTATTACGTAAAAAGCGCTGGGATAGGGTCAACAAAATTTTAAAAAAAATGGGAGGCATTAGAAATTATAAAAAAAGATAAGGTTAAATAATAAGGTTCAGAGAAATAAGTTTAAAGGAAATAACCTCTATAAAAAGAACCTGGAAGGAATTTAGAAATTATTAAAAATAAAGATAAGGTTAAATATTCAGACTATTATTTTAATATAAATTAAGGCAAATGACCTATCCCAGCGCTTATTACTTAAAAAGCGCTGGGATAGGGTCAACAAAATTTAAAAAAAATGGGAGGCATTAGAAATTATAAAAACAGAAGATAAGGTTAAATAATAAGGTTCAGAGAAGTAAGTTTAAAGGAAATAACCTATATAAAAAAAAACCTGGGAGGAATTTAGAAATTATTAAAAAAAGATAAGGTTAAATATTCAGACTATTATTTTAATATAAATTAAGGCAAATGACCTATCCCAGCGCTTATTATGTAAAAAGCGCTGGGATAGGGTCAACAAAATTTAAAAAAAATGGGAGGCATTAGAAATTATAAAGAAAAAAGATAAGGTCAAATAATAAGGTTCAGATAAGTAAGTTTAAAGGAAATAACCTATATAAAAAATAACCTGGGAGGAATTTAGAAATTATTAAAAAAAAGATAAGGTTAAATATTCAGACTATTTTTTTAATATAAATTAAGGCAAATGACCTATCCCAACGCTTATTACATAAAAAGCGCTGGGATAGGGTCAACAAAATTTTAAAAAAGGGAGAATTGCAAATAGGTCCCAAGCAAGAGAATTAATTTCAGACAGGTCCATTAACAACTCCTTCACTTGTTAACCAAGGCTATTGCAGTTGTTAATAGCTATCATTAACAACTCCTTGGGACCTCTCTGAAATTAATTCTCTTGCTTGGGACTTATGTGCAATTGTCCCTTTAAAAAAAATGGTAGGCATTAGAAATTATAAAAAAAGATAAGGTTAAATAATAAGGTTCAAAGAAGTAAGTTTAAAGGAAGTAACCTATATAAAAAAAACTTGGGAGGAATTTAGATATTATTAAAAAATGATAAGGTTAAATATTCATACTATTATTTTAATATAAATTAAGGCAAATGACCTATCCCAGCGCTTATTACATAAAAAGCACTGGGATAGGGTCAACAAAATTTTTAAAAAAATGGGAGGCATTAGAAATTATAAAAAAAAAGATAAGGTTAAATAATAAGGTTCAGAGAAGTAAGTTAAAGGAAGTAACCTATATAAAAAAAACCTGGGAGGAATTTAGAAATTATTAAAAAAAAGATAAGGTTAAATATTCAGACTATTATTTTAATATAAATTAAGGCAAATGACCTATCCCAGCGCTTATTACGTAAAAAGCGCTGGGATAGGGTCAACAAAATTTAAAAAAAATGGGAGGCATTAGAAATTATAAAAAAAAAGATAAGGTTAAATAATAAGGTTCAGAGAAGTAAGTTTAAAGGAAATAACCTATATAAAAAAAACCTGGGAGGAATTTAGAAATTATTAAAAAAAGATAAGGTTAAATATTCAGACTATTATTTTAATATAAATTAAGGCAAATGACCTATCCCAGCGCTTATTATGTAAAAAGCGCTGGGATAGGGTCAACAAAATTTAAAAAAAATGGGAGGCATTAGAAATTATAAAAAAAAAGATAAGGTTAAATAATAAGGTTCAGAGAAGTAAGTTTAAAGGAAATAACCTATATAAAAAAAACCTGGGAGGAATTTAGAAATTATTAAAAAAAGATAAGGTTAAATATTTAGACTATTATTTTAATATAAATTAAGGCAAATGACCTATCCCAGCGCTTATTATGTAAAAAGTGCTGGGATAGGGTCAACAAAATTTAAAAAAAATGGGAGGCATTAGAAATTATAAAGAAAAAAGATAAGGTTAAATAATAAGGTTCAGATAAGTAAGTTTAAAGAAAATAACCTATATAAAAAATAACCTGGGAGGAATTTAGAAATTATTAAAAAAAAAAGATAAGCTTAAATATTCAGACTATTATTTTAATATAAATTAAGGCAAATGACCTATCCCAGCACTTATTACGTAAAAAGAACTGGGATAGGTTAATAAAAAATAAAAAGGGAAGAATTTAGAAATTATTAAAAAAAATATAAGGTTAAATAATTCAAAACTGAAAAGAAAGGTTACAATAAAAACTAAATTGAGCCCATATTCCTGCCTTCCATAGAAAAATTTTAATAAAACAATATTGAGCAGTATGTGAGTGCTGGATTAGTTAGGCTTAAAAT
Source organism: Mimosa bimucronata (assembly GCA_037074515.1). Taxonomy (NCBI): domain Eukaryota; kingdom Viridiplantae; phylum Streptophyta; class Magnoliopsida; order Fabales; family Fabaceae; genus Mimosa; species Mimosa bimucronata. The sequence goes on along the minus strand of CM073438.1, from coordinate 28,368,711 downwards.
ATTAACAAAAATACCCAATACCCTATCCCCGCGCTTTTTTATGTAAAAGCGCTGGTATAGGTTTAACCTATACCAACACTTTTATTTATTAATGTTAGAATCTTAAGTTTTGATGAAGACTGACCCATAGAAAACATAAGTAAATAAGATCTGATAGGTAAAACAAAGCGCAAGTTACCTTTGGAATAAAACAAGTAAAATATGTTAGGTAACAAATCATTATCAAGTGTCGCTAATGAAAGGCTCAAAGCAAATGGAAACTTAGCAGAACTCTAAGAATAAATATCTCTATCGCTAAGTGTATCTCTATAGCTAATAGACAGAGCCATAGCAAGTGAAGACTTAGAAATAACAAAGTTAATATCTATCGCTAAGTCTAGCACCATCGCTAAGAAAAATCCTATCGCCAGTAGCTCATTAAGAACATGAAAAATAAAAGGAAGCATAACCAGCTGAACAATGAACCATGTCCTTGAGCTAATGGAATCAGCTAGCGATAACAGGTTAAGCTATCGATAACAAAAGTGCTTCAGATAATGATCATTCAGATAGCTAGTGCTTGAGAGCAAATGAGTCAAATGAGCTAACATAGTTGCTAGCGCTAACTCGTTTAGCTATCGATAATAGGATACCTTGAAACACCCTTTAATAAACACCTCAGTATCCTTAAAGCTAATGAGCAATCAAGTAACTAGCGATAATAGAATTAACTATCGATAGAGAATGTGTTTGAGAATACCTTAGCTAATATAGTGTCTCTATCTTGTGAAGCTAATGAAATACCCTATCGATAACATTCTCTGCATGAGTATTTGTTTCAACTAACAGCTTAAGTGCAGGACTCACTGTCAAGATAGCGATAGCAAATCATGCTAGCGCTAATGAAAAAGCTGACATGAAAGTACAGTGGCAGGTAGCAGCAGGATAACGTTACTCACAGTCTCTGTCTATCTTATCTCATCCTCTGCAAAATCAGTTGAAGCATGAAAAGATAGAAAAGGTGCTAACGGCTAGTTCTCCAAGTCTCCAACGGATAGAAAAGTATATCACCATATATAAAGACTTAAAGATTTCAGAATCAACGACACGCGAATATACTAAGCAATTTTCATGACGAGATGATGCGAGATGAAAACAAGAGGCTCTACTCAGAGTATTAGATATATTTTAGTGAGCCCAGAAATGATGAATTAATTGAGCTAGAAAAATAGAGCTAGAACTCTCATTGTCAGAATTGATAAGCTCTAGAATTATAGTTTCATCATATATTCATCTGTACTTAAGTGTGTATCAAAATCAGTTCATTAAGTGAACATATTTATTGAAATCCTCTACTGTTTGAGGTTGTTCTGAAAGCTTGGTGCTTTAGAACAGGGATATTACCTTACAAGTAGTAAGGGGGAGTGTTTAGAGGGATTCTAAAACTCTGTAAAGGTTGGCAGGTGAACCTGTGTTCGTAAAACCTTTAGTAGGCTTCTCTTGTGCCAGGATTAAACAAGAGGGTAGTGGAAATCTCAGGTGAAGCCTGAGGACTGGATGTAGGTCTGGATCGACGGAACCAGGATAAACTCTGTGTGCATTATCTCTCGCCTTAACTCTCTTAGTTTCAAGCTTACCAAAGTTATTTACTCCTCTGTGCACTTCATGTTTTGAAATATTCTCTGTGATAAACCTAAAAGGATTTCAAAGATTAACATTGCTTGTATTTTATATAAGGACTTAAAAGAACTTTTATTCTATCACCCTATTCACCCCCCCTCTTGGGTGACAGCCAGTACTAACAATTAAGCCACTACAAAAAAAGCGGGGTTTACTAGCGGTTACTATAGTAGCGTAAAAAAGAAACCGCTACTAAATACACATTAGTAGCGGTTAATGAGAAAAACCGCGACTAAAATGGTCTGTTTGACCAAAATGAATATAGTGGCGTACATTAGTAGCGGTTACATTCAAAATAACCGCTACAAAGGTCGCGCCCTTTGGCGGGAACATTAGTGGCGTTAATTTAGTAAATGTTTAGAGACAGAAACCGCGAGTAAATAGGGGGTTATGAATTAGTAGCGGTTCTTTTTAAATTAGTTGTGGTTATATCAAAACCGCCACTGACTGAAAGGACGCATTAATTGAAGTGGGACATTAGCGGCGGTTTTTTTATTTTAGTAGCGGTTATAACCGGCACTAACGCAATGGTTGCATTTATTGCTGGAGCGTATTAGTGGCGGTTTTTGTTTAGTAGCGGTTATTATGAACCGCTACTAAATTCAAGTATTATTTAACTTCCTCGGTTCCATTCGTAAATGTATGAGGAATCTGGTGAAAAAAGACATACGCACGTACATTATTCGGCTTTTTCGAATATTAGAAGCACATACAGATTTTCAGACACCAATTATGGCAGAGAAGAAGAACCGCGGTAAAGGAAAGGCTCATATGACTGCTGAGAAGGAGGAGTAAGAGCGACAACGCCAAAATCAACTGAGAGAGGAGGGGCGTATACAAGCGGAGCGGGAACGTATACAGCGAGAGGCAATTCCTGAGGATATCATCAACGAGTTCTACAATGAGAACTCTCCTTATATTCCGGATTTGGACGCCTTCGAACAATGGTTGAATAGTGAGGACACTGAGGAAGCCGGCGGGGGTGCTAGCAGACGGTCCAGTCGAAGGACAACTGGATTCAATGTACAAGTGCAGGGTAAGGGAATTAAATTTTTTGTCGTTTTTATGAGATAATTTGAATTTTTACTTGGGTTTAACAATATTTTTAAATTGTGCAGACCCTTCTGGTAGTACCACAAGGAGGACGCTGAGTGTGCAAGATGCACACAACCTCCCGACCGGCCACAGGGTGAAGGTTGACCGGAACCTGTTCACCCTTCAACCTAAAGGGAAGGGGGGTCAACTGTTTGGCAGGTTTTGTGGGAATGTTGGCCAGAATTACCAACGCTTCCCGATTGACGCTTTAGACTGGAGGAAGGTTAATGCAGAGACGAAGGATTTTGCCTGGAGGGAAATCATGAAGGTCAATTTAATTGAGTTATAGTTGATCTATTATTTATTATTTTAGGAATATGATTTTCTTAAATGATATGAATTCTATTTATTATTTATTATTATTGAAATATTATTTTAATTGTAAGTACATTATTTGTTCAATGATCTTTTTCATATTTTGCAGAAGAAGTTTGATGTGCGAGATATGTTCAAACGTTGGGCAGTAGGGAAGATGGGTGACAGTTGGAAGAACAAGAGGTTGGATTTGTTCAACCAAAAGAATGCCGGTGGGAGCAGACTGATTCAGGAGTTGATAGATGATGTCCCTGGTGGAGTCCTTCCGGATGCCAGGGAGAGATATGTCTGTTGGAGGAGGGGAGACTTAGAAAAGGTATATTTAATAATTTAATTATTAAGGTATTCATCATTATTAAGAAATATTTTTTATTTATAATCATGATTAAATTTTATTTTATGTTAATAGAAAAGATCGCAGCAAGGCGTTTACAACCGATTGCAGCAGAAGGTTCATCATACGGCTGACACGAAGCCATTTTCGGTCGGGTACGCAGAGATGGTATGAAACAATAAACCTTTCTTGTTTAATTGATATTTATTTTTAATTTATATTTATTTAACTGTATATAATAATAAATTATTCAATAATTTCAGGAGGACGAAGCTTTGCAGCAAAGGAAGAAGGCTACGTACGACCTTTTCTACCGTCAGAAACACAGGCACCATGATGGGAGTGCAACATCCACAGAGGCTGAGGAGCATATTGTAAGAATTCTATTACTTTTATTTGGATTTATCATATTTTCTTAACAATTATATTTGTAGAAAAGTCTAATATATGTTCTGTGTTCAGGGTTGAATTGAAGAAGTAGAGAGAAAGCTTCAGGAGTCGCAGGGGGATAATATAGACCCCACTGCCTCACTCAGGGCTGCCCTTGGGACCCGTGAGCACCTTGGCCGTGTGTGCGGGATGGGTTACAGAGCCCTACCGTCAGTGGTGTATGGCCAGACTGGGTCGGCAAGCACTGCCCAGTCTGCAGCAGCCGGCCAAGCATCTTCCAGCGGCTCTATGATGCACGATCCGGAGTATGAGGCTCGGATGAGGGAACGATTGACTCAGGAGATTACAGATCAGTTGTACGATCGATTGGAGTCCTGGGTCGAAAGTACCAACAGTGCACTCAACCGAATCATTCAGTGGGTGGACCCAAGCGGACCTCCTATACGTGTACCAGGACTACCACCACGTCCACCGAGACAAACGCGTAACTATTCTTCAGGATCCCAGCCAGAGGTCAATCAGCCAGAAGGTGGTCAGCCGGACACCACTCAACTATATGCGCAGTCATAGGGTTTTTTTATTAGTTGAACGTTTGTAATTTCAGGACTGTTACATCTTTTTTTTTAGTTGTGAAACTTGTGTTTTATTTTGGCTACGATTGCAGAAATTTCTAAATTTTTCATTGTGATATCATTTATTTTATATGTAAATGCGATTTTTATAAAAATATATATATAAATGCGACTGAGTGGGACCACTACTCTAGTATGGGGATATTTATTAAAAAAAAGAATATACTTATTTAGTAGCAGTTTAAAACCGCTACAAATCCTTATTGGTTTTAGTAGCGGTTCAAAACCGCTACTAAATAAATTTTTTTAGTAGCGGTTATCAACCGCTACTAACTTTAGTGGCGGTTCAAAACCGCCACTAAAATCAATGGACTGAATTTGCGGCGGTTCTTATCCGCTACTAAAAGCACTGCACTCAATTAGCTTATATAAACTCCAGCTTATTCATTTCATTTCACATTTCCATCAAACTTCAATCCTTCCAATCTTTGTTATCTTCTCTCATATAATGGATAGATCTTGGATCAATTTGCCACGTACGTCCTCCCGCTATTTGGTCGGTTTGAACCATTTTTTAGATTTTGCTTTCGATCGCTCAAGTGTCAACAATAATATTCTTTGCCTTATCCGAAATGTAAATTCAAGAAGTGGCATCCAAGAGATGTTGTGTCTGAGCATCTTATAGTGAAACAATTCCCATCTAATTACACTTTCTGGGGGATTCATGGGGAGAACGATGATGATGACGACGGTGAACGAGCTGCTGCAACGTCTCAGGTTGGATTAATGCAAATCAATGATCATGAAGATCATGTAGATCCAATCGACGATGTCGTGAGTGATGCTTTCGGTGCGCAACGTGACAACATCGTTACTGAAGAAGGCGTTGATGGACCACTGCCAGATTTTTTCTGAAACGATGCTGCTAGGAATTTTTTCGACCTTATGACGGAAGCTGATAAGCCATTGTTTCCAGGTTCTACTAAAAATTTCGAACTTTCATTTATAGTTAGTTAAATCATCTTTTTTACACTAAATTATTGTTTATCCAGGGTGCAATAAATACTCTAAGCTTTCATTTCTAGTCAAACTCTATCACATCAAGTGCTTGTGTGGCTTTAGTGATAAGGGAATGTCAATGGTGTTAGAATTATTGGGAGATGCATTTTCTCAGGCAGAAATCCCACCTTCATTCTACAAAGCGAAGAAAACAATCAATAAGTTTGGATTGAACTACACCAAAATTCATGCATGCCCGAATGATTGTATGCTGTATTGGGGAGACAACGCTGAGTTAAACAGATGTAAGCGGTGTAACGCGTCTCGGTACAAACAGGCAAAGAGGGGTCGATGGGCAACTAAGAAGCATACGAAGATTCTTAGATATTTTCCATTGACTCTAAGACTTCAAAGGTTGTATACTTCGTCTAAAACGGCTGAGCACATGCAGTGGCATTCATCAGAGGCCAACGTGGATGGGAAGTTGAGACATCCTAGGGATGCTGAGGCTTGGAAAGCATTTGATGCTGAATTTCTGGAATTTTCTGCGAACCCAAGAAATGTCAGCCTAGCTCTCGCATCTGATGGTTTCAATCCATTCGGGAATCTTAGCACTACGTACAGTATATGGCCTGTTGTGTTGATACCGTACAACTTGCCCCCTTGTATGTGTATGAAACAAAGCTCATTCATTCTTTCGATGATTATTCCGGGGAAGAGAGCTCCTGGAAATGATATAGATGTCTACCTTCAACTGTTGATACAAGAGTTGAAGGAACTGTGGAGCAACGGAGTTGAGACGTTTGACGCTTACAGTAAGACGCTATTCACACTCCGTGCGTCTTTGATGTGGACAGTTAGCGATTTCCCTAGACTTGGCACATTGTCTGGTTCGAACGTGCATACGGGGTTAGCTTGTCCTAACTGTAACTTTGATCAAGACTCTGTTTGCCTCCCCCACAGTCGCAAGTGGTGCTTTATGGGTCACCGACGGTTCCTTCCTCGAGGTCACAGGTTCAGGTTGCAGAAAATTAGATTCAACGGATCACGGGAAATGAGAGATCCACCTGTGTTGTTGTCTGGCGTAAATGTTCTTCAACAGCTTGAAGATGTCGACTTACAATTCGGGAAGCAAGTTGACGTTCAGCCCGGTGGCAGAAGGCGTCGCGGCCAGTCCCATGCTGCCGGGGATAACATGTAGCAGTGGAGAAAGAGGAGCATTTTCTTTCAGCTCCCTTATTGGAAATCTAATAACCTTCGTCATTGTCTGGATGTCATGCACATCGAGAAAAATGTGTGTGACAATGTTTTGTACACGTTGCTGAACGAGTCCGGAAAGTCCAAGGACCATCTGCAAGCAAGGAAAGATCTCATGGCTATGGGAATACGTCATGACGCCTGGCCAGATGAGAATGATAAGTTTGCCCCAGCCTCATTCACACTCACAAGAGGCAACAAAGAAGTCTTCCTCTCCACACTTAAGGACATTAAGGTTCCTGATGGTTATTCAAGCAACATCTCAAGATGTGTCGACATGCATGCCAAGAAGATTGCCGGGTTGAAAAGTCATGACTGCCACGTTTTGCTCCAGCAATTCCTACCTCTGGCAATTAAAAGCACACTGCCCCCGGAGGTATCAAATGTTTTGGTTCAACTCAGTTCTTTCTACCGACAATTGTGTGCAAAGGTTTTGGATGCAACAGAGTTAGATCAATTGCAAGAGAAAATAATTCTAACGCTCTGTCATATGGAGATGATATTTCCTCCGTCTTTTTTCACTGTGATGGTCCATCTCACTGTCCACCTCGTTCAAGACGCAAAGATGGGTGGCCCTGTTCAATACCGTTGGATGTATCCCATAGAGAGGTAATTTGATTAATTACTCCATACAGTAATTTCATGATTTTTGTTTCAGTAATCTGATTGTAAATGCAATTACAGATACCTAGGGAAATTGAAGTCGTACGTCAGGAATAAAGCATCTCCAGAGGGTTCAATAGCAAAGGGTTACATTGGTGAAGAGGTGTTAACATATTGTTCGCGGTATTTTGATGACATGGAGACCTCGTTCAACCGCCCTCCTCGCGTCAATGACAGCCCCACCAATGTCCACTCACCTTCTAACACATTATTCCCACCCGTCGGAAAGCCAATTGGAGGAAGTCAGTATTACAAGCTTACTCCTACTGAGAGGTTGTAAGCACACAGACATGTCTTGACAAATTGCCCTCAAGTAGAGACCTACATTCAGTAAGAATCATAACACTATACACACGCATCATATTATTTTATATACAAACCACGAAATCTTCTAATTTGCTGTTTTGAATTTAAGGGATTTCCGGCGTTATGTTAAATGCTAGCTTCGTAGCAGCACAAGGTCGTCTACTGAAGTGGATAGAAAGGTCTATCATGAGTTTCCATATTGGTTTGCACGCAGAATACTCAACGACGACAATCCCCATCCGCCTGATATGATAAATCTAGCAACTGGTCCGCTCGACCATGTCAGGAGATATACAGCATACAACGTCAACGGTTTTAAGTTCTGCACCGTTGCACGGGATGAAGGTTCCCTCACCCAAAATTCTGGAGTGTTCGGCACATTTGGTACAAGGAGTTATGCTAGCTCACATGATAGTGACATGCAATTTGGAGGCGTATCATATTATGGGAAGCTCGTTGATATCATCGAGTTAAACTATCAAGGCCATTTCACCGTGCCTCTCTTCAACTGCATGTGGGTGGACACCAGAACTTCTCGAGGCATTACATCTGTCAATTTCTCAAGACTCATTCACACAGGGAAAGTACCAGATGACGAGTATATTCTTGCCTCACAAGCGCAGCAAGTTTACTATGTGCAAGATCAGAAACACAAAGATTGGCACATGGTGATTCATATGAAGCCCCGAGACCTCTGCGAAATGGGTGAGGAAGATGATGTGGAACTAGACAGCCAGCATTTTGAACCTGAAAACTTCGATAACCTCATTCCGGAAGAAGACAGGCATTTACCAGTAGTTAGGTGAGTTTGCTCACTACAAAGTTATTATACAATTTTTCACATATTTTATTACCAGAAATTGATATAGCTGTTTATTATTTTCTTCTTAGGCGGGAGCAAGAAGATGATTGAAGAGACAATTTTTTTTAATTTGTACCATTTTAAATAACGGTGTGTATCAAACATTAATATATGTTTTTTTAAAGAATATTCATACATTTCTTTTATCAATTTTTTTTCAATTTCAAACATTTAGTAGCGGTACGCTACATTTTGTAGCAATTAAAAGTGGCACTAAATTACACTACGTTTAGTAGCGGTTTTTAATCGATACTAAGACACATAAACCGCTACTAATTAGCGCCTCCAGCACCTATAAATACCCACCACTCTCCCATTATTTCTCTACCCTCTGCTCATTTCCTTCTTTGTTCTTTTCTTTCTTTTCATCTGACCTTGTATTCCTTCATCTCCTTCACCTAACAATGTTGTTATAATTTTTTTTATATATATAATTATATTATGTAATATTTAATTGTTCTGTATACAAATATGTCTTCTAATTTTTGGTTCAGATTTGCAGTATAATATTAAATTTGATTTTGTTTATAGTTAAATTGGTTCTTTTATTCTAGTAAAATGTTTTTGCGTTGCTAATTATTAATTCAATATATTCTTTTATAAGTTCATGAGCTAAAAAACCTTCTTAATTATAAATTGTAAATTGTTACTTAAAAGCAGTTTAGTTGATAAAATTAGTTGACAATTTTAATTTGATGTGCTGTTTTTTTTTTATTTTTTCCCACTTAGTAGTGGTTGTGAAACCGCTACTCATCACTACAAAAAAAGCGGCACTTAGTAGCGGTTAAAACAGTTTATTAGTAGCGGTTTTAACCGCTACTAAGTGGTTACTAGCGGTTTTACATTCCGCTAGTAAATCACCCGTGACTAACATTTAGTGGCGGTTATAAAAACCGCTAGTAATATGGTTAACACCGCTACTAATCCAGTAGCGGAAACAAAAACCGCTACTAATCAGGTACTAGCAGCGGTTTAGAACCGCTACTAATGAGGAAAAATTAGTAGTGGTATGTGAACCGCTACTGTATGCTCAAAAATATAAAAATTCTGATAAGACCTAATTTTACTATTTGCAATAATGTTTAATTATATAAAACATTTTTAAAAATTTTAACATTAAACATTCATAAAAAAATTTTATCACATTTTCTCAATTGATATATTCAAAATGATATGTCAAATAAATAATTCATAGTATGAAAAAAGGTGATTATAACTAATCAATTTAATTTAATAGTATTCAAATGAAGATAGTGAGTACGTACACATGAAAACAAAAAAAAAGTTAGTAGACATATATGATTGAAAATTGAATAAAATAATTAGAATAAAAAAATAAAAGATAAATTAATGAGATTGATGGAAAAATTAAGAGCATTAGAGGAGAAGAATTGAGAAGGAAGGTTTTATGAGGTTGAATGAAATGAGGAGAGGAGTAGGTATTTATAATTGTTGTAGGCGGGAATCAGTAGTGGTTTTAGTGGCGGTTAAGAGAACCGCCACTAACTGCACTAAAAACTGGTACTTACGCATTTAGTAGTGGTTCTCACTATTATTTTTGGAAAACCGCTGCTTAAATCGCTACTAAATTACTCCAGCAATTAATGAATTTGTTAAGTTAGTAGCGGTTTTAAGAGAACCGCCACTAACTACACAAAAAACCGCTACTAATTAGTGGCGGTCTTAAGAGAACCGCCACTAACTACATGACCTTCCAATTTCTCGCGGGGTTTCCAACACAACCGCCACTAATGTGACACCACTAAGTTTCCCGCCAATTGGTGCCACTTTAGTGGCGGTTTTTTGAGACTAACCGCCACTAAAATACACCACTATCTTTGATATTGGTCAAACAGACAGATTTAGTCACGGTTTCTTATTAAAACCGCTACTAATGTGTAATTAGTGGCGGTTTTAGTTTTCCGCTACTAAATGAACCGCCAGTAAACCATGTTTTTTTTGTAGTGCATGATTGATGACTTTAGCGGCGGTTTAGAACCGCTACTAAACTTATGTCACATCAGTAGCGGTTCTAAACCGTCGCTAAATCCATCATATTCTTAGTCGCGATTTTTTAGCGCCACTAAATGTACTTGTATTTAGTTGCGGATATGAACCGCCGCTAATAAATAAAATTACGTTTTTTTCTTTCTTGACATTAGTAGCGGTTTGATAAACTGCCGCTAATTAAATACAAAAAAACGAAATTTTCATTTGTTGTTCACTAGCGGTTTCTTTAACCGCTACTAAATTAGTAGCGGAGTTGACCGACTTAGCAGCGGTTATGTATAACTGCTACTAAATGTTTGTCACAGGAGATTTAGTAGCGGAAATAGAAACCGCTAGTAAAGTGTTAGTTGCAGTTGAAACCGCTACTAATCAACCTAAATAACTGCTACTAATACACGCTTTTTTTATAGTGAGCGCCGGAATAGGTCACCCAAGACCTATCCCAGCACTTGTGTTTTGTAAGCGCTGCTATTGTTGCGCTGCGATAGCCTATTTCTATAGTAGTGATTCTAGTTTGTGTCGAAGTTTAGTTTAGAATTTGAAAGCTCTTTATGGGTGATTGTTGAAGTGGATTCTGTTAGAATCTTAAGTTTTGATGAAGACTGATCTATGAAAAATATCTCTAATAAGAAATGGCATCTTAGCAGACCAATAATGAATGAGTATCCCTATCGCTAAGTGTATCTGTATATCTAATTGAAAGAAAGGAATAGTGAGTGAAGACTTAGTAATATCAAGGTTAATATCTATCGCTAAGTCTCCCTCTATCGCTAATGAAAGAATCCATCGCTAGAAGTTCATTGATAGCTAGCAGAAAGATAACCCATGTCCTTGATCTAATGAAATCAGCTAGCGATAACAGGTTAAGCTATCGATATCATAAGTGCTTCAGATAATAAATCTTTCAGATAGCCAGTGCTGAGAGCAAGTCAAATAAGCTAAAGTAGTGCTAGCGATAATGGATTTAGCTATCGATAATAGGATACCTTGAAATATCTGAATACTTGGACGATAGTATCCTGAAGGGTAATATCGATAATGAATTTGCAATCGATAGAGATAATCTATACTAATGAAATGCTTTCTAATCCAAGAGAATATGCTATCGATAAAAAGCTTTGAAATTCCTTATATTATCTATCTCATTGAGCTAATGAGCTTTGCTTGCGATAACAACTACTGTGCATTTATATGATTACTTGTTTAGCTAATAGCTCGAGTGCAGAAATATTATACTATGCAGTTAGCGATAGCAAAGAATGCTAGCGCTACTGAAAAAGCTGCTATGCAAGTACAGTTGTTGCAGACGTTCAGAACGCGCAGTCTAGTCTACTCTATGCATGAATAGTCAAAGACTAGATCAGAAGCAAATCTCCACCGGCTAGTTCTCCAAGTCTCCAACCGATAGAAAAATATAATACTCTATATAAAGACTTGAAGACTTCTGGAACAAGGTGACGCGCACACAACGCATATACGAAAAACAACGAGAGATGAACAGGGCTCTATACAGAATTGCAAATTTTTCAGACTAAGAGCATTAGAAAAGAAGAGAGCTAGAGTTATTCTTTGTTCAGATTATTAAGCTCTATCTTGTATTTCATTATACATAACCTTGTTCTTAAGTGTTTATCACAATCTGTTCATTGAGTGAACTTTATTATTAAAATCCTCTTCTGTTTGAGGTAGTTCCTTAGCTTGGTGCTTTGTGAACTGGGTTGTAACCTTACGGGAAGTAAGGGGGAGTGTTTAGAAGATTCTAAAACTCTGTAAAGGTTGGCAGATGAACCTGTGTTCGTAAAACCTGTGGTAGGCTTCTCTTGTGCCAGGATTAAACAAGAGGGTAGTGGAAATCTCAGGGGGAGCCTGAGGACTGGATGTAGGTCTGGGTTGACCGAACCAGGATAAATCTTGTGTGCATTATCTCTTCCCTATGCTCTCTTAATTTCCAGTCAATCCTTTTATATCTGTCAGTCCATTTCATGTTTTGAAATAATTTCAGTAAGAGTGTTAAAGAATTCAAAAAGGATTTATTTACAACCTATCACCCAATTCACCCCCCCTCTTGGGTGACAGCCAGTACTCTCAATTGGTATCAGAGCGGGTCACTTGTTTAAAGGATCGAACGATCTCAAGTGAAAAGATCATGGCTGATTTTGGGTGCAACATTATGTTTTCTGAAGGTTTTGATCATACCATTCCACCTCTGCTTGAAAATATTGATTTTTCATTTTGGAAAGCTAGGATGAAGAGTTTTATAAAATCAATTGATTATCATATGTGGAATGTCTTTACAAATGATTTTGATTTTAAACCTAGGAAGGATTGGACTGAGAAAGAAAAGAAAATGTTTTGTCTAAATATCAGAGCAATGCAAATTCTGCATAAAGGCTTAACTGAAAATGATTTTCAGAAAATTAGACTCTGTTCTAGTGCTAAAGAAATTTGGGATGTTCTTGAGTCTATATATGGTTCTAACCGTTCTGCTGAAGTTGAAAGTGTTGACAGTTCATCTGAATTTCATAGTTGCATATCTACGGTTGATGAGCAATCGGAAGCTGAGATCGAAGAGGGAGAGGTCACAGGACCCTTCCAAGATTTAGTCAACACAGAAGATCTAGAGGAAGATGACTACCAAGAGCTCTACATGAACGAATCTGCAAAATCATCCTCTGAAACTCAAGATACATTTATGGTATACAGTTCCAATCCCTGTGTTTTTAATAAAGACAATATGGATTTGTACTCTTTCGACCATCACAATAATTGCATAAAATCTCATACTGATTATCATTCTGTTACATGCCATTATTGTGGAAAATATGGCCACATTTCTTACACATGTAATATTAGAAGGAATACAAATGAGAGAAATAAATTTGTCTGGGTTCCAAAAGGACATGTAAGGTCCAAAACTAACAATGAAGGACCCAAGTACAAATGGGTACCAAAATGTCCATCTAGCACTTTATGTGTGCAGGTTGATTCTGGAAGAAAAGGTCATTCTAATTCAAGAGCAACAGAGAAGAGAGTATCTCATACTTCAAGAAAGAGATTCACAGAATCTATGCATAAAAGGAGAACTCAGAGAATAGGCATTTTTACAACATCAATCTCAAATCATAAGAAGCAGTGGTCTGTAGCAAGAAAGGAAAGATTTATACCAAGATTGAGTTATCTCAAAGTACCATTCAGTTATCTTGAGAAGAACCAGAGAAATAGAATTTCTTATACTTCAAGAAGAAGATCCTCAAATTCTATTCCTCGTGAGAGATCTCTGAAACCATATACTATGTCAGAACCATTTGAGTTAGCAGAGGCAACTTTCCAAGTACCCAAGTTCTGTATGGTCAAGCTCAGACTGATCAATCGATAGTAAAATCCACTATTGCTAGTTTTCACGGCTAAGATTGAATTGGCTGCCTTCAAGAGTTCTATCGATAGTAATTCCTATCATCAATAGCAATCTTCTGCCCAGTCAAGTGCATTTATGGTGATATCTTTCTTACTCTATCTTGAATAAATATAACATTGTTTGAATTATGAATTATTGCTCCTTTTCATTAGCAATCAATCTCTGATCTATCTGACAGGTTACTATATGATTATCTGAAATTGTGTATAGTATTATTTTATGTGGACTTTCTTAAATGCAATTCAATTTGTTTAAATGTTAAATCTTAAGTTTTTACAACTCTGACCCATCGATAGTGAGTTTCACTATCGCTAGTTTATGCAGAATAGAGCTAAGTTTGAGCTAAGATTGCCATCGCTAGCCTGAAGAATCATCGATAGCAAAATCGGCTATCGATAGGTAAAACTTGGAAGGAGAAAGTGATGACAAAGTCACTTACTCAGCATGGGATCATGCCTGCTAGCGATAGCTAAACTTCCTAGCGATAGCAAGTCACTTAAAGGGCTCAGAATTCGAAACGATAGTTGGTGTACTTCACACCAGGTAAACCCCTAAAACCCTAAAACTTATAAAAGTGAATCATTTTGCTTTTGGCATTCATTCATTCTCTGAGCGTTCTCGAAAATAATTCTGCATCTCTAAGAACCCTAATCCAGCAATGGCTAGAACAAAATTCCCAAATGTGAATGATCTTGAGACTACCTCTAGCGCTAAACCTTCTACCCAATCCACTAGCAAAAGGCCCAGAACCCAGAAAAGTGTATCCTTCTCAAAAGAGGTGATTGAATCGGGCCAGAAGCGTCAAAAACGAACTTCTTCAGATCTATCTTTCGCATAAGATCCTTTAGAAACTCCCAGCTCTTTCTTTGCAGAAAAAGGAACCTTAGACAGGGCAGCAGTCTGGGTAGATTTGAAATATTTCAAGGAGCAGGGCCTTAACTTAGATGATTGGCTACTGCCATACCAGAACTGGGTGAGTGTGAAGAATGATTACAATGAAGACGTTCTGAGATCCTTCTACTCAAACCTGAAAGTTATCCCAGTTTACAAGAAAGGACTTCTAAGAGACGTATCATTTGAAGTCACTATCAGAGGAAGAAGTTTTAGTTTTGGATGGTCTGATATCAACAAAATGTTGGGAATTTATGGGGTAGACTACAACAAGTGGTTCATGACTGAGCAATATTCAGATGAAGAACTCGCTGAAATATATGAGACTTCATCCAAGAAGCCTGCAGACATGCCTGTGCTAAATCGAATCCTTCACTATGTGTACACCAGGCTTATGACTCACAAATCTGGGAACTTCAGCAGTTTTGCCAAGATTGACAATCCCTGGTTGGCCAAACTCATCCAGAAGATACCCTTAAATCCGGGACAAATAGTGTGTATGGAATTGCTGCGATTCATGTCTGAAAAATCTGCCAAGGCTCCACTTCCATACCCTCAATTGATCTCCTTGCTTCTGGAGCATTCCAAAATCAGATCTATCGAGTGTGGAGAAAATAAGAAATGTAAGCAAGTCACAATCTCCACCCTGAAGAGGATGGGGATCTCAATTGGCCCAGTCAGAGGGACTTCAGGCTTCAAGTCTCAAGCCTTTCAGGTCTCTGCCTCGTCTACTCAGCCTGACTGCCAAGAAGAAGAAGCTCAATCCAGAAGAGCTCCACCTCTTCCATCTGTTGAAAATCAAGCATTAAGTTTTTCAAAGGAAGCTGTGGAGGAAATAGTCTTCAGGATATCTGCTAAGTTTGCTTTTGCCCTGGATGCACAAAAAGAGGAATTACTAAAGCATATCCAGGAGCTTCAGAGTCAAGTAAGAAATCTAGAAGATAGTCTCTGTATTGTCCCTGTTAATGATCATCAAAGTATATCATCATCACCTCCTCTCTCGTCCTTTCTACACTCACCTCATCATACATCAAATCATTCATCTACTCCATCTTCCCTTCCCAGTCCTCCTATCTCTCATTCCTCTCCTCACCAATCATCGTCTCTTCATCTCTCTTATTACCCCTCCCCTTCCACCTTCACTCATCCTAGCGCTAGCTCTTTCTCCCGAACTCAAACTCTTACACCCTCAACCCCAAACACTTCTAGCTCTTCCCTTCATCTCTCTAATTATCCATCTCCTACCTCTTTCAAACATACTAGCGATAGCTCCCCATCTCAAGCCAAGTTACTTGCACCTTCACCCTCTCATTCCAATTTCCCAGCACCTCCAGAGAATCCTATCGCTAACTCTGGCCAACAAACACAAGCATCACCATCAACCACTATCTCTAGCCCCTCCCCTAGCGATAACACCTATACCTTGCCCCCAATTCGGCCAACCCCTAACGCTACCCCAAAACCTCTCTCTTCTTCCATCCTTTCCCAAATATCTATCCAACTCTCTTCTCTTACCCTTGCCTATGATGATGACAAAAAGGGGGAGAAACATGTAGAGCAAAATGTAAAGCATCTTCTGAAAGATCCATTGCTAGCTGAAGAAGCTGAGGAAATTATCAGAAATATTGCTCACTGTTACATGGCATCAGAAGATCATAGAACTCCTCTTCCTCAAGAAAAAGCTCAAGCTCATCCAGAAAAGAAAGAAAGTCAAGTTTCATCTGAGAGTCTGAAAGGGAAGAGAACTAAGAGAAAAGCAAGGAAAGAGATGTCCTTTAAAGTCACTCCCAAGACTCCAGAAGTTTCTTCAACCAGAGCCCCGAGAATCAAAATGACAGCCCCAAAGCCAAAAGCCAAAGAATCAGAAAATCTGTCTCTACCTCCAGACTTGTCAAAAGAAGATAAGAAAGTAATAGCTGAAATCTTGAGGCAAGATAAGAAAGAAGCAGCTAAGGCCAAGAAGGAAGCTGCCGAGGCAGATAAGAGAGCCATATCAGCTCTCTTAAGGCAGGACAAGGAGGAGGTCAAACAGATAGCTGAATGGAGGACTGCACGAGAAGCAAGAAGGATTGAGCATGCTGAATTAAAGAAGAGACTTGAAGAGCAGAAAAAGGCTATAAAGGAACAGGGAATAGCCATCTCTCGTCCTCGCAGAATGACAAAAGAGGAAAAGAAAAAGGCTGAAAAGGAGGCTACTAACAAGAAAGCCTTTGAAGAGGCTGAGAGAAAGCTCAAAGAAGCTCTTGAAAAGAAAGCTGCTTTTGAAGCAAGAAGAAGAGCAAGAATAGAGAGAAATGCAGAAATAGCTGCTCAAAGGGCAGAAGAAAAGAGAAAAGAAGAAATTTTTCAAGGAAAACAGGTGTGGGAATATCAAAGAAGATTTCATAAATCAAAGGGTGGCTATTCAGGCGTTTCCATCAGAGAACATGTTCAGAAAACTGAAGAAGAAAGAACTAAGGGTGGCCCCAAGGATATTGACCAAGACAAATTCTTCTACTCAGACACTGAGCTATCTGACAGCCCTGATAAGGAATTCGTTGGCACAGCCTCTGGAAAGGATTTTGAAAATAGCTACACCTTAACCTTTAGAAATTCCTCTGAATACAAATCATACGTAGCTTCCTCTGATGACCCACCTCTTTTAGATTGCATGCTAAATATTCCTTCTATCCCTTTCATGCATGATTTTGATGAATTTAAAAAGGAACGTTCTGAGGGTATTATTATTCAAACTGATCCTAACTGTTTACCCTGATGTATTGCAATAACAGTACTTGTTGGTGATCCTGATGTGTTTTATCTTACCTGCTTTTACTTATGTTTTGTCATCATCAAAAAGGGGGAGAATGTTAGAATCTTAAGTTTTGATGAAGACTGATCTATGAAAAATATCTCTAATAAGAAATGGCATCTTAGCAGACCAATAATGAATGAATATCCCTATTGCTAAGTGTATCTGTATAGCTAATTGAAAGAAAGGAATAGTGAGTGAAGACTTAGTAATATCAAGGTTAATATCTATCGCTAAGTCTCCCTCTATCGCTAATGAAAGAATCCATCGCTAGAAGTTCATTGATAGCTAGCAGAAAGATAACCCATGTCCTTGATCTAATGAAATCAGCTAGCGATAACAGGTTAAGCTATCGATATCATAAGTGCTTCAGATAATAAATCTTTCAGATAGCCAGTGCTGAGAGCAAGTCAAATAAGCTAAAGTAGTGCTAGCGATAATGGATTTAGCTATCGATAATAGGATACCTTGAAATATCTGAATACTTGGACGATAGTATCCTGAAGGATAATATCGATAATGAATTTGCAATCGATAGAGATAATCTATACTGATGAAATGCTTTCTAATCCAAGAGAATATGCTATCGATAAAAAGCTCTGAAATTCCTTATATTATCTATCTCATTGAGCTAATGAGCTTTGCTTGCGATAACAACTACTGTGCATTTATATGATTACTTGTTTAGCTAACAGCTCGAGTGCAGAAATATTATACTATGCAGTTAGCGATAGCAAAGAATGCTAGCGCTACTGAAAAAGCTGCTATGCAAGTACAGTTGTTGCAGACGTTCAGAACGCGCAGTCTAGTCTACTCTAGGCATGAATAGTCAAAGACTAGATCAGAAGCAAATCTCCAACGGCTAGTTCTCCAAGTCTTCAACCGATAGAAAAATATAATACTCTATATAAAGACTTGAAGACTTCTGGAACAAGGTGACGCGCACACAACGCATATACGAAAAACAACGAGAGATGAACAGGGCTCTATACAGAATTGCAAATTTTTCAGACTAAGAGCATTAGAAAAGAAGAGAGCTAGAGTTATTCTTTGTTCAGATTATTAAGCTCTATCTTGTATTTCATTATTCATAACCTTGTTCTTAAGTGTTTATCACAATCTGTTCATTGAGTGAACTTTATTATTAAAATCCTCTTCTGTTTGAGGTAGTTCCTTAGCTTGGTGCTTTGTGAACTGGGTTGTAACCTTACGGGAAGTAAGGGGGAGTGTTTAGAAGATTCTAAACCTCTGTAAAGGTTGGCAGGTGAACCTGTGTTCGTAAAACCTATGGTAGGCTTCTCTTGTGCCAGGATTAAACAAGAGGGTAGTGGAAATCTCAGGGGGAGCCTGAGGACTGGATGTAGGTCTGGGTTGACCGAACCAGGATAAATCTTGTGTGCATTATCTCTTCCCTATGCTCTCTTAATTTCCAGTCAATCCTTTTATATCTGTCAGTCCATTTCATGTTTTGAAATAATCTCAGTAAGAGTGTTAAAGAATTCAAAAAGGATTTATTTACAACCTATCACCCAATTCACCCCCCCTCTTGGGTGACAGCCAGTACTCTCAGATTCCACATGGAGTATAGAGATTAGTTTAATGATTAGGTGTGAATTAATTGATAGAGATGGCTTGGTGATTTAATCTAGGGTAATTGTTTTAGAACCAATTAAAGGATATGATATACTTGTGTGAGCATCTGGAGCATGGATTTGGGGATTGTCTTAAGCCTTGAAATATTTGAATAGTGAGGTATGATTCAGGTTGTAGTAATTTAATTTATCTAGACAGGTATTGAATTATACTCCGGGAAGATTTGGTGCTTTGTTTTTTTGGTTTATATGATGTTTGGTCAGGATAGTGTTTAAAAACTTATTGGATTAGGATAATTGAAGTTAGGTGTATGTGATAAGGAGAGTTGAATGTGAGCTTGTATTAATGTGTATTCGTATTGATTTTAACAAGGAGAAGGGTGTTAGGAAGGAAGAGGTAGAGCATTTCCTTCATTAAGCTTACAATTGATTCTAGTTTTGAAATTTATATCCTGACAATAGTTTCAAATTTCTGTTAGTTTAAATATTGGGTTTCTTGAGAGTTTTGGTTTTTGAAAAATGGAGTTATAAACTCAAATCATGGATTTGGAGGTTGGATTGAATTCTCATTCGCTCTGTTTCTGTCTGTCTGTCTGTCTGTGGAGTTTTTTACTAGAATTTTGATATGTTAGGCTGTAGGTTTTGTTGTTATTAGTTAATCTGGAATTTCCTTACAGGAAGTAATTTAAAATGAGGAGCAATTATTTGAGGATAAGAAAGGGTTATTAATTTGTATTGGACTGTTGAAGTCAAAAGTAAGTGGTAAGAAGTAGAAAGGTTTCAATTTTAGGTCTAATGAAGTAAAAACAAAGGTTAAGTCGTGAGCGTCTAATATATGGAGATTTAATATAGTGTTATTGAAATGGTTAATTATGTTTGAAATTTGATTGCATTGGTAATTGAGGTATTTATGAAAAAAAATAGAGATAAGAGTATTTATATGTGTGTTTGTGTGTAGGTGTAAAGTTTGTTTGATGATTATATAACTGGTAATTGACTTAGGGAACTACAATTGAAATAAATATTAAAAGTGGGAAGGGTAAAAATAATGTAATAGGAGCGTGAGAGATGTTAAGTATAATTATATAAGTATAAGTATTAATTTACTTTTATTATACAAATTTGTAATAGGCTTTAATTGTAGCATAAGATTTATCAAGGCAAGAAAAAGGAAAGGAGCTGGTTCATGACTAAGTCATGGTGACAGGTAGCAGTTTATTTCATTACATTAAAATAATTGCATGTATATTTTGTAACATCTGTTGCACGTAATTGGTAAGTTTTTATTCATTTCATGTTTGGAGTTCTCCAGGGCTTAGGTGGTTCATTACCCCTTTGTTAAATCAGTTATGTTGTAACTTTAAATGTTATAATGAGAAATCCAGCATGTAAAGTCTCCATTAGTTAATGAATATATCACTACTACAAAAAAAACTTTTCACGTCTCTTTTTTGGGACTTTTCACGTCTCTTTTTGGTGGGACGTGGATACGGGAGAAGCAGAAAATCAGAACTTTCCACGTCTCATTTTAAATATGAGACGTGGAAAGTCAGAACCTTTCACGTCTAACATTTAAATGTGAGACGTGGAAAGTCCCACTTTCCACGTCTCTTATTTGAATAAGAGATGTGGAAAGTCTTAAAATAAGACTTTCCACGTCTCTTATTTAAATAAGAGACGTGCAAAGTTTTTTTTTTAAAAAAATAATTAGAATGGCTAACCCCAATCCAAAAACATCGATCCCATTATTTTATTAGAATACTAGAAATACAACACTTTAAATGGAAAAAAATGAACTAATTTTATTATCTATAACCAAACTAATATTACAAAAATGTTAGAATAATATCTATAGTTGCTTGACATAACCTTTTCCATCTTACATAACTTACTTAAACACACACAAAAGATCTATGACTACATGACTGATAATAACCACCTAATAACTAAGTTTACGTAAAAATAAAATAAAGATAACTAATATCTGCATAAAACTACCCATAACTGATGCGCCTCTTCCCAGAATAAACCAGAGCATGGGTCACTGTATCAGTAGTAAACACAGAAAATTTCAAAAGCCTTAGTAGCACGCCATCTGTTATAAACTTTATTGCTATTACATCTTGTGCTGCCAAAAAAAGGAAAATTCTCAGCTACTATGATGAGGATCGATAAATATATTTACTTATATCACAGCTCAACTAATTTCATGTAGATCCATTCAAATGATAACATGGTTATTGCAATTTGAAGCATCATATGGGATCAAGAGCTATCTTAAAGAGAAGTACATAAAGCTTCCAAATACAGTTAAGAGATTTGAAAGGTCAAAGGACAGCTGAGGCCTCACTAGTTTTTTAAAATCTTCAAATTTGATTGTGTAGCCAACTTCCTCACCAAGTTTGACACCCATCTCTTCAGTGACTCTGGATAAAACAGCCTGTAAAGCACCAATCATGATCCTCATAAGATGGATATGGTAAGCATATCATTTGAAGACATCTCACACACTTTTTCCTCCATGGATGCTTCACATAAAATCTCAACCAAGGTACATTGAGCTAATGCCAAAGAATCAATTAAAATCAAATGTTAGGGTATTACAGTAAATGGCAGTAAGTAGAGTCCCCACAGCCAAAGGAAATTCCTTAAGGCCCAGATATATCTTACCATAAGCAGCTCAAACAATTGTTTTGGAGAGGTAGAATTTAATTTAAGTAGGAATTAAATTTGGACCATTGAGAGGCATTCATTAACAATGTCAAACTGTCAAAGGTATACTCATTACTTAAACAAAACATTAAGACCCCAACATCAAAAAAACTAAACTATTAAATAATACAATAGTTATGCATATACGAGATTGTAGTTAGTTGTTGATAGACATTAGGCTCATAACTCATTGTTGTAGGTATAAAAGGAAGGTATTAGCTGAATTGATTCAATTTTTTACGAATAATGCTATCAGATAATTCAAAAGTATTCTTTTTCTCCACTCTCTATCTTCTATCAATCTCTCCTTTCTTGTATGATTCTACCACTTTTACCTCATTAACATAGTAGTAAAGAGTTATATATTTGATAAGGACATGATAGTCAGAGGCTCAGAGCACCAATAGCAGTTAGTTTCAGCTTTCCACATCAGATTTTTCTCACAATGACATATTCCTTTCTAATGAGATCAAAAGTGACCAAACAGAATGTCAAATTTCAGCAGCAACACAGGCCAAAAATGCACTTTAAACATTTAAGCTCAGTTGCAAAAAGAGTGATAGCTACAACAGAGTTGATATACAACTTTGCAGTACAAAAATATAATCAGAAATGCATCAAAACAATCAAAATGCAAAACAAAATATCTCTAGACAGCAAGAAAGTTATATCAAAACCAAGAAACAGATTTAACAAGTTAAAAGTCACAGTGGAAACATATACTCGAGTGGACAGCACATTCAAATGCAATCAAATTTCAGCAATTACATATCAAAAGTCTGAGGACAAAGCAGCAGCACAGTAGAACAGAACACAGAGAATTGTTGTAAGCAGGAGCAATCATAATTCGGAATTTTAAGCACTGGTTTAATCTCTTTTCCCCTTAGAACCCAGCACAGGCACAATCAAAAAAAGAACAAAAGGTTCAGAGAAACTAGCAACTAAACAAGCAAGAGGTTTAGAAATTACTTACACAAACTGAAAACAAGCAAAACAAGTCTGGGTCACACATCGAATGCAAACAAAAACAAGAACAAGAAAGAAGAAAAGAGACGAATGAACTCTAAAAGAAGTCAGGAAGGAGCAAACCATCTAACAATAAGATCTACAAGAACAAGACGAATGAACATTCTTGTTGCAGACACTCAGCAACAGGGGGCGAAAAGCACTGTCACCATATAAGATTCCAGATTCCAGAATGTACACATACTATGGATCATCTCATTTGGAAGAAAGAAAAGATCCATAATCAATCAGCTTTAGTTCACAAGGGTATGGCGTGCATGATAAGAAAATCTAATCAATATAACAAGCTGATATTAACATTTAAAAAATTGAATAAAATCATACATTTAATTGGGTCATTTCATGGTTGATGGTCATCAAACATATATGGCATAACATGATATAAGACTGCTTAAACCACGGGAGCGAGAGAGATAGTAAGAGAGCACATGGGACTGACCTTCATGACAATACAATCTTCCAAGTCACCAAATTTGCTCATATATTCTTTCAACCCCTCAGTATCGACGTCCCATGGAATACCCAAAACCTAAGTAGCAGTCATATGATTACAAGAAAGCATTAACACTTCAAGAAAACAAATAATCAAAAGGGGGGAAGACATGAAAAAGTTAGTCATTTCAATTCACAGGTAACATGGAAGAGAAATAAATGCAAACAAAAATTGAAAGATAGAGACTAACCACAAGTTTATGCTGTTCCATGAGGAACCTGGAGAAGATGCAAAGAAAGGGAACAGACAGCCGCATGGGGAGAAATCCCTAAAAGAGAGAAAAAAAGGGAAAAAAAATCTCTCCACCTTCTTCTCTCTAAGCTGAGCACCCAGCGTTCTCACCCCTCTCTCACCTGGATATGTCTAAGTGCAAGTAGATGAGACCCTTGCTCCAGAAAATTGTAAAGTCCAATTTACACTACATAAGAAAATTAAGACTTCAAAACAAATTTTTAAGTTTGCTAAAATGAAGAACAAATACCGGTAACATTTAAAATACAAAGAGGAACATCTTAAACATGTAATAGGGCTCCACAAAATGAGATAACGAAAAGAAAATAAATGAACAAGTAGCCATCATATGAAATATACCAGAACCAATGATAGAAAACAAAGCATTGTGAAACTTCCGGTGCCTCAGAAATTTACCCAGCTGCACTTTAGCTCAATGATAGAAAACAGAGCATTGTGAAAAGTACAAAAGAAAGAAGACATATGTTAGAAAACATATGTTTACAACAAAAAAATTGCCCAGCTACACTTTTGCTCAATTTCTAAATTCTACCAAGACCATGCTATGAGAATGTCATTGCTTCGGTGTTTGAAGAAAGGGTGCCTTAGAAATTTACCTGCAGCAAGCTCCTCTAAAGTTCTTGGACTTTCTTTTGTCACCAGATGACCCTTTTTCTGTCAAAAAACCGAAAGACAGCTAGAATATTATGAAAGCCTTATCCCAAATTCATCATGAAAACCTTGTCCCAAATTCTGTCACAATTGCAGAACAAAATAAATTAATGCAATCATCGAAGTAGACAACAAAAATTTGCAAAACTGACCAACAACTCAGATTTTTATTCCCTATCCCCGTATTAACACAAAAACCAAACCCAGAACAGAAAAAGAGTGAAGCAATGGCTTACCCAAATGAAATTAAGAAGAACGATGCATCCAGAGACTACTTGAAGTTGAGACAAGCGTGAGAAGGGTTTCTCCGACGGCGCTCTCCCTTTCGTGCTCTCTTTCTCAGCCAGATCGAAGGGGAAGAACAGAGATGAACCAACAAAATCAATCACATAGAACAACAAACTTGACATTTTGTTCAGGTACAGAAACGGAAAAATGGGAGTTCAATTCCAGAGAACACAATCGGAGTAGAATTGAAGAAGAAGGAAAAGTAGGCTTACCGAAAGATGGATCCATGACGAGGATGTTGATGTAAATCAGTCACCGTGGCCGTCTCTGCCAGAGATTAAGGGTTTTGTTACTCTTAACAACAAAGATGGATCCATGACGAGGATGCCAATGATGAAGAAGGAGATGAATTTGAAGACGACGAGGCAGGAGGTGGATCTGGTGGATCGGAGGCTAGGGTTTCAGATTTCAATTTATGTTGTTGTTGTGGTGGTGGAGGAGGTGGAGGGGGAGGAAGACGCCGTCGAAGAAGAGTATGGCGATGAGATGAAGAGGGCAGGGGAGCTTAGAGCACGAAGCGGAGAAAGGAAGAAGTTGAGGACTTGGGGGGTGGATTCTTCAAGAGGGCAATGCATCTTCAAGGTAGAATGAAGCTAGGTTACGTTTTAGCCACTGAAACTGGGGGGTGTTTTTTTTTCTTTTTCAATGAGAATCCACGTCTCATAACTTTTATGAGACGTGGATTCATGGTTTCTACATCTCATAACCAGTTATGAGACGTAGAAACTCATTAAAAAATACAAAAAAATAAAAAGTATCCACATCTCATATTTTTTATGAGACGTGGATTCTCATTAAAAAAATAAAAAAAAGGTATCTACGTCTCATAAGTTTTATGAGACGTAAATACTTTTTAATCCGCGTCTCATAAAAGTTATGAGACGTGGATTCTCATTAAAAAACATAAAAAAAAAAAGTATCTATGTCTCATAAATTTTATGAGACGTAGATACTCTTTTCCACGTCTCATAATTATCTGTGAGACGTGGAAAATCCAATACTGTACCTTTTTTTTCCTTCAAACATCCCGCCTTTATTTGTGCAATTTTGTGCTTAGCGCGTTTTTTAAAGAGAAATAACATTTCATAATTAAAAAGAGACGTTGAAAATTTTGTAAATATTTAGTTTTGCCACCACCTTTTTTCTACATCTCATATTTAAAAAAGAGATGTAGATACTGTTTTTTTAGTAGTTTTCCACGTCTCACATCTAATATTAGACGTGGAAAGTCTGTTTTCCACGTCTCACATTATATGTGAGACGTGGAAACTTATTTCCTGCCTACTCCCACTTATTTTCGTCTTTGCGAGCTCATTTTTCAGAGAATCAACGTCTAATATTCAAAAAAGAGACGTTGAAAGTTTTCAATATATTTACAATTTTGCCACTGCCTTTTTTCTACATCTCATATTAAAAAAAGAGACGTGAAATGGGGACGTAAATTCTGTTTTTTGTAGTAGTGTATTGTTATCAGTGGTTGGTAGGTGATTATGGCACACATATTAGTAGGATGAAAATTATCATTATTTGTACAGGTTTATAAAATATATACATGACAATGCATGCATGAGAATAAAGTTAATGAGATAAACTGCAGTAAATTGCTGCGTTAGAGAAGCTGGAAAGAGAAGTACGCTTTTGAGGATCAGGTAGTATGAAGAAGCAGGTATGCCTGTTATATTTTGTATCACTGTAGATAGTTATTTTGGAAACTAAGTTATCTATATTTGTTAAAGCTTAAGTAAAACAGGCTGGAAGCCTATTTAGTAGTTAAAATATAATTGTATATATATGTAGATATCTTAAATGAACAGTACAGCTGCCTACACAGGTAAGAGGGTTGTCAGTCGAGATAACCTGCTATTATATTAATATAATAGAAAATATAGTGTAAGGGGGTTTTAAACTTCCCAAATGCTATCAGGAAAGGGTACGTACGTTAAGTAGATTTAAGCTATTTTAATTGTTTTAATAACTACTCTATTTTATAAAAAGTTTTAAATTGTTCCAATTTATCTGAAAAGCCCATTCCAGTAAAAGTGAAGTTGGAATAATGTTTAGAAAGAAAAAGTTTTAAATTTTTCGTACTTTCGGGCTTTTGGTATTTATAAAAGTGGTTATAAATCAATTAAAATGCTCTAGTATAGTAGTGAAAATTTAGGTGTTACAACTAGAGCCGATAATATGGGCCGGAGCTCGTGGGCCAACTCGAAACCCGTAAAAAAATACGGTTATGGGCTCGAAAAAATAGGACCCGTATTAAAATAGGTATTTTGGGCCCAAACCCGTCAAGCTCGAGCCCGTGACGGGCTAACCCGTCAAACCCATGGGCCAACCTGAACCCGTTTTCCTTTTTTTAAAAAAAAATATAATAAATATAACAGAGATAGTTAAAAAAAGTAAAAATATAATAATATTTAAATGATAAGAATATAATACTTTTTTTTCTTTTTATTAGTGTTATTTTATTTGTTTTAACCTCATTTCTTTTATTAGTGTTTTTTATTTGGTTTAGGATCCTCACTTGGGTGAGCGCCGAAGACAGGGTGAATGCTGAAGACAGTCCTGTCCTCACTTTGCTAATTACTCCATCAAGTCCTAAATATAACATCACTTTGACTTTTTTTGTGGAAGTTAAGGTAGCAAATTAGACCACTAAATTATAACATATGTCACATGTAATTAGATTATAGGGTAATTTATAAATAGAATAAATTAATTTTGAGGAAAAAAGATAAATATAAACAATTTAAAGTGATTAATTTTGCATCCTTAGTTTGTCCAATAAAGTCAAAGAGATCTTATGATTAGGACCAGAAGGAATATATTGTAAAACTAGGGCTCATTCAAGAAATGGGAAAAAATTGATTAAAAAAAACGGGCTTAAAACGGGCTTTTTTGAGCCCGCCCGAAACCCGAACAATATGATCCAGGCTGAAAAATTAAGCCCATATATAAAACGGGTTTTTCAGGTTCGACCCATTTTTCAACAGGCTTTTTTGGTGTTCGAGTCCACTCGTATTACCAGCTCCAGTTACAACATGCTTGAATGATAAGACAATTGAGGTGGATGGTGAATTTGGAGGATATGGGTGGTATGCACGTGGGTGTATGTGACGGTTTGGTGATGTGGGAAGGTGATGTATGTGTTTAATTTTGATACTTGGAGCATGAATGAAAAAAAAAAATATGCTGCTTGAATGAATGGCCGCCAAATCTGTGTTGCGTTAGTGCTTGATGGTACTCCGAAATTGAGAGCGTCAACGTGTTCGGCTTCACCTGATGGCGAGCGTGTTCTCCTTGCGGCATGGTGCATCTCTTTTTATAATTAAGATGGAGAAATCTAGATATAGATTTGATCCTAATAAAATTATATTAACTTATTAAAATTTAGTCACTAAAATCCCCCTTAATTATTAAAAATCATTCTGCATCATACGATATTCCAATATTCTCTCCTAACCCTATAAGGATTAGATAAGATCGTGATTTTTTTTTCAGATTTAGAAATAATTATTTAATCACAACATATCTAAAGAAACTATCTATACTTTTTTTTGAATCAAATATCTTATAATTAATTCAAATTTAAATTATTTCCTAATATTGGCTAATAATATAATTATATCCTAATAAATTCAAATTAGCCTCAAATAATCCCCAAAATAAAGGAATAAGGTGAGATAAAATATATAGAATTATGGATTTATCATTGGGTGATGTGTCTCTCAATTTCTGGGATTTCTTGGAACTATTTCAGCCTACCCTAGGTTGTTTCTAGACATACATAAGAAATAGATGGTAAGTGTATGCAAGTACTGCAATTAGAGAGAAAGCAAGTATGCTAAAATGCACCAAAATACACCGACAACTCCAATGAATGATATGAAGATGGAAAATGGATGAAAACGACTTAAACAAGTCACAAATGATGCTTAGAATGAGTCTATAAGAGTTGGAAACAATTGGAGTTGAAATGGGTGAAAAGTGAGTTTAGTGGGGAAAAACTAGAAAATGCAAAGTTTCTGTCTCTCGCCGTGGCTAGGTATGGTGAGGTATGGTGAGGGCGATGGTGAGGTTCGTAAAATGCAAATTCTGAAGAAAATGGTTCTGGTCTTCGTCATGGCAATGGCTATGGAAGCCTATAGCGCAAGTTGACAGTAAACAAGTATTATCACAGCAACATTGCAAAAAAGTTCACAATTAATTTTAAGTTATTTTAAGCCTTCCTAATGGTCAAAACAAGTTCAAAAGAGTTAGGGGGACTTGGGAAAAATGCCAAACTACTTGAAAAATGCTTAGAATCAATATTGGCATCTTAAATTGGAAAAATGCAAGAAAAATGTTGTCAAAATGGACCAGAGGTGCTAAAGTGAGAAATTGAATTTGAAAACTTGCGGAACTGGTCCACGCAAGTTCAAAACCTTGGAAATGACCTAGTTGAGTGGTCTAGGTTGAAAAAGTGAATGTTTTACAAAAATCGGCTATGTAATGTTGAGGACTTCCCAATTTTATATTGATTTGAGAAGCATTTTGATATACTTGGGAGTCATTATGACTAAATTAAATGGGAGTTGCTTGATATTTTGACAAGATTTTAATTGGGTGCATTATTCAGGGATTCCATTGTAAATATAATCTTTTAATTGGATTAGCAATAGTTTGATTTTTTAATATATATAGATATATAGTAGTAATAAGTTAAGTTATGAAAGAAAAGAAAAAAAAAAGAGTCACTACTACAGAAAATGTCTATAACAGCACTTATTTTGGCCCTATAGCAGCGCTTATAAGCGCTGCAATAGCCAGTGATGCTATAGGCTATTAAGCCTAACGCAGCGCTTGTTAACCGCTGCGATAGGTGACCTAAAGCAGCGCTTAAGCGCTGCGATAGGTAATTTATTTTTTTAAAAAATAATACCTATTATTTTTTTAAAAAAAATTAATTTTTATCCCTGCATCAATTTAGAAATTACAGACATTTCCAAAACATATATACATCAAAAACCATTTATCTAGAAATCAAATACATTAAAGCAAACATTCTAATTAATTAACTCCTATATAATCTAATTAATTCATTTCCACCTTCAAACAAATCCGGAAGGGACCAATTATTCTGTGCCTCGGGTTAGGTACAAAGCAAAACTGGCCACATTCATGTTTTGTCTATAGTAACATTAAACAAGAAAGAAACCAACAAAACACGTGTAACAAGAAAAGATAAAAGAAAATGGGGTCCACAACTTCATTAATCCCAAATCTAGATTTTGTTCAACAGAGAACGCATATCACGATTACCCTTTGGACAATTACAAATGAGTCATCTTAAAGATAATTACAAAAAGTTTCAACAAAATCTAGCACATTAAAACTACAAATTAAAAGAAAAAAAGGTTTGATACATGTGAAAGTCTCATATCTCAAAGAAATTGAAACCAGATCACAAAAGCTCATATACATGTTGTAGTTACTTAAACATCCTTTCCATTCTGCTGCAGAAAAAAAAAAAAAAAGACAAATAAGGGGCATCGAAAGGTGTAACAATTATAGAGGCATGATCAAAAATTTAACTTACCCATATTTTCTGGCTTCAATAGCGATGAGCAATTTTCATTTAATTTACCAAGAACACAAATGAGTTATTAAAGTTGCTAAGTTCACTGAGATTGGTTTTAGAGATATCACATGTCCCATCTTAATTCATATCCCAGATACACCATTAAATTAACTTGCAGATAGACAAGCAAGAGGAAAATAAAATTGTAAACTTATAGTATAGGTGTACTTTTGTGCATAGGCATACCCATGTAAAAAGATGGATATGACCAGAAAATTTGTGCACATGTGTGTGAGATATTTCTTCCAACAAACAATAATTCAACTGCCTATGCTGACAGATAGATGGTGCAGTTTATGAACGGATCAATGCGCAATAAGATAGATGTTATACAGACAGAGTAAAGAAATTGATTTTTTTTTAAAAAAAAAAAGACGATACTTGCCCATCACCTGAGCCAAAGTTCTGATAAAAAAAATCTAAAAATTTAATTTCTTTGAACAACTAAACACCTTCGTGTGTAATTTTTGTGTGTGTGTGTGAGAGAGAGATTGAGAGAGAGAGAGAGACCTACTGATGAAGCAGAAACTCTGATGCATCAGGAATGTAGAAGGAATCAAAAGAGGGATCACTGGACAAGTTCTAGCATTACTGGAAAATAATTTGACTAAATTCATATAAATACTGAATTTCGAGACACTTTTGATGGATTAAGATTTAAGCGTAGAAAAGAAAAAAAGAAATGAAATTAGAAGAGACAATCATTATGAACGCGCCAAGTGCTTTGATTCTTGCACCTTGGGAATATTTCCCAGGCACTATTCATGTAGGTAAGCTTACAATTACATGCACTTCACAGTAAACCATGAAGCAACTTCCAATGAAACTATCCACCATCATCATCACACTGAATCTCATATTCTCCAATCTTTATTTAATTTTCCCTTTTATTTTCTCATCCTCCAAACACACCCTAGCCATCTGGACAATAATAATATGAACAAACAGGCAGTAGACAAAATGAAAGTATTACATTTACAATACATAATTAGAGAGAAAATTAAGAGTTTAACATACTGGTTGTTAAGTAACGATTTGATAGGACAAGCCTTGAATCTTCTTCTTCAGCCTCTGACAGCAAGCAAGGAAGGAATTGCAGACAGATTTGGTTTCGCATTGTTCTTAACCTCTTTAGAATTTGAAGGTTTGGTGGTGAAAACTCTCATCGGGCTAGCAAACGCCCAGCCCCAATATTTTCCTCTGCTCTGAGACAGGGCCATGGATTCTGATTTCCTTCCCGCGCTTTGATTTTGATGATCGTCGTTGGAGGATGAAACCAGGTAAGACGAAGATAAAGATGAGTTGAGGATGAAGACGCTGAATAATCCTCCGCGTCTAGCTCTGCGCCTTCGCCGACACCGTCTCTGTCGGCAACGGCGAGATCCCCTCTCTCCACCGTCTCTGCCGCCCTCTCTTGGATCTCCCTCCACATCCTCCCTTTCCTCCCCAAAACCCTAATCAATTGCATAGCCGTCAGCAACAATATCATCACCACCTCCGATAAATCGTCTGCCTCTTACCCGCCATGAAATCTCCCCACCAAGCTTTGATCGTCGTTCGAGTATTCTTGGTCTTCGTCTTCAACTTTCAGAGTTAGGTGAGAATCGTGTGCTAGGTTGTGGGAGATTTTGGCCTGGGAGAAGGAAAGGTTGTGCTAGGTCTAGGCGCGAGAGACAATGATGCGCGGAGAGTTCAATATAAAAATTAAGTTTCTGGACTTATAGCAGTGCTTAAGAGCTGCAATAGGCCCCTTGTCATTTAAATTTTATTTAAAAAATATTTAAAATCAATTTTAAAAATACTAATTCATTTTAAAAAAGGAAAGAAAATTTAAAAATACCTATTTAGGCCTTTGTAGGCCCCATGTGATTTAAATTCTATTTAAAAAATGTCTAAAACCAATTTTACAAATAATAATTCATTTTAAAAAAGGAAAATTTAAAAATACCTATTTAGGCCTATGTAGGCCCCATGTGATTTAAATTTTATTTAAAAAATGTCTAAAACCAATTTTAAAAATACTAATTCATTTTAAAAAATGAAAGAAAATTTAAAAATACCTATTTAGGCCTATATAGACCCCTGTCAGTTAAATTTTATTTAAAAAATGCCTAAAACCAATTTTAAAAATACTTATTCATTTTAAAAAAGGAAAGAAAATTTAAAAATACATATTTAGGCCTATGTATGCCCCCTGTCATTTATATTTTATTTAAAAAATGTCTAAAACCAATTTTAAAAATACTAATTCATTTTAAAAAAGGAAAGAAAATTTAAAAATATATATTTAGGCCTATAGCAGCGCTTAAGCGCTGCTATAGGGCCCCATGTGATTTAAATTCTTTTTAAAAAATATCTAAAACCAATTTTAAAATAATAATTCGTTTTAAAAAAAGAAAAAAAATTTAAAAATACATATTTTAGGCCTATAGCAGCGCTTAAGCGCTGCTATAGGTCCCATTTCATTTAAAGTTTATTTAAAAAAAGTCTATAACCAATTTTAAAAATATTAATTCCTTTTAAAAAAGGAAAGAAAATTTAAAAATACCTATTTAGGCCTATATAGGCCCCCTGTCATTTAAATTTTATTTAAAAAATGTCTAAAACCAATTTTAAAAATACTAATTTATTTTAAAAAAGGAAAGAAAATTTAAAAATACATATTTAGGTCTATAGCAGTGCTTGTCATTTAACATTTATTTAAAAAAATGTCTAAAACCATTTTTAAAAATACTAATTCATTTTAAAAAAGGAAAGAAAATTTAAAAATACCTATTTAGGCCTATATAGGCCCCCTGTCATTTAAATTTTATTTAAAAAATGTCTAAAACAAATTTTAAAAATACTAATTCATTTTAAAAAAGGAAAGAAAATTTAAAAATACCTATTTAAGCCTTTGTAGGCCCTATGTGATTTAAGTTTTATTTAAAAAATGTCTAAAACCAATTTTAAAAATACTAATTCATTTTAAAAAATGAAAGAAAATTTAAAAATACATATTTTAGGCCTATAGCAGCGCTTAAGCGCTGCTATAGGGCCCATTTCATTTAAGTTTTATTTAAAAAATGTCTAAAACCAATTTTAAAAATACTAATTCATTTTAAAAAAGGAAAGAAAATTGAAAAATACTTATTTAGGCCTTTGTAGGCCCCATGTGATTTAAATTTTATTTAAAAAATGTCTAAAACAAATTTTAAAAATACTAATTCATTTTAAAAAAGGAAAGAAAATTTAAAAATACCTATTTAAGCCTTTGTAGGCCCTATGTGATTTAAGTTTTATTTAAAAAATGTCTAAAACCAATTTTAAAAATACTAATTCATTTTAAAAAATGAAATAAAATTTAAAAATACATATTTTAGGCCTATAGCAGCGCTTAAGCGCTGCTATAGGGCCCATTTCATTTAAGTTTTATTTAAAAAATGTCTAAAACCAATTTTAAAAATACTAATTCATTTTAAAAAAGGAAAGAAAATTGAAAAATACTTATTTAGGCCTTTGTAGGCCCCATGTGATTTAAATTTTATTTAAAAAATGTCTAAAACCAATTTTAAAAATACTAATTCATTTTAAAAAAGGAAAGAAAATTTAAAAATACATATTTTAGGCCTATAGCAGCGCTTAAGCGCTGCTATAGGGCCCATGTCATTTAAATTTTATTTAAAAAATGTCTGAAACCAATTTTAAAAATACTAATTCATTTTAAAAAAGGAAAGAAAATTTAAAAATACCTATTTAGGCCTATGTAGGCCCCCTGTCATTTAAATTTTATTTAAAAAATGTCTAAAACCAATTTTAAAAATACTAATTCATTTTAAAAAAGGAAAGAAAATTTAAAAGTACGTATTTAGGCCTATAGGCCCCCTGTCATTTAAATTTTATTTAAAAAATGTCTAAAACAAATTTTAAAAATACTAATTCTTTTTAAAAAAAAAAGAAAATTTAAAAATACATATTTTAGGCCTATAGCAGCGCTTACATGTCATTTAAATTTTATTTAAAATTGGTTTTAGATAATTTTTTAAAGAAAATTTAAATCACAGGGGCCTATAGCAGCGCTTAAACGCTGGTATATGCTTATACCTATACCATCACTTTTTTTTAAAAGCGTTGGTATAAGTCATATTATACCTATCCCATCACTTGCGTTTTGCAAGCGCTGCTATTGTTGCATTGCAATAGAGTATTTTCTGTAGTAGTGAGTCTTACATTATTTTAAATTTCTATTCTTTATTAGTATTAGTATTAGTTACAATTTCTTTTGCTTCTTGACAGTACCATACGGCACTTGGAAAGGTTGCAGGGGTGATGCCGTTTTGAAATGGAAGAAAGAAAAGAGACCAAAGGGAAAACAGGGAAGAAGGGAGTGAAGCCAGGAGTTCGAAGGATTAGAAAAGGCTTCTTCCTTGTTCGGTTCACTGATTCAATCTGTGGTTGGTTGTTCTTTTATTTCCTTTATGAATTTTGATTCTGAAATTGCTACTGCAATGGGATTGATTTTAATCATGTGTAGCTAATTTTTCTTTGGACATAGAATAGTTATGAATTGATTTTAAGTATTGGAGAATTTTTGAGCCCATTATTTGTGTTTAATGTTAGTTTTGTTTACTTAATCTTGTGTTAGTTGTCTAATTGATGCTTGATTACCATTGATTATGAATGGGGGGATTTTGATTAGCCTTAGAAGAGGAATCTTAATTGGACCTAGGATTGAGTAATATGGGATTAGAATTTAATCTAATTTTTCAATAGGGTAATAATATACCTATTGGACCCATATAATCATATTAGGGCGAATTTGATTTTTATAGCTTCTTGGATAGCTTCGTTAGGAATAACAAGTGTGTCTTAACATACTAATATTAAATGCAATTAATTAGGTAATTATATGCTCTATGAATTAAAAGGGGATTAACAGCTCTAGGTCATTTTGTCAATTGAATCTTATAACATTAGATTAAGTAATTAGCTTTTCTTTGAATTTCTATTCAATCACACTTATTTTTTACTTGCTCAACTTAGATGAAAATGAGAGTTTTAATGCCCAAGCACCAATTGATTTGATCATTCGTACGAACGATACTTATTTTACACTTTATTACTTGATGACCCATGTACTTGCGGAAACGAATGTTCAAACTTGAATTTATCAAGTTTTTGGCGCCGTTATCGGACGACTCAAGACAATTGGTGATTAGAATTAGAGTTCCATTTTTAGTTTTAGCTTGAGCAATTTTTCTTTTAATTTCACTTTTTTGTTAGTGTGTTCTTTTATTAGTGTGATACTTTGGAGGTTTGTTTTGCTTTTCAAGTACCTCGGTTAATACCCCACAAATCCAAAGTTTCAAAGACACCGCCTAAGACAAAGAGCATCTAAGAACTTTTGGGGACTACAACACCTCAGAATCAAGAGACAAAGGTTGTTCAAACTGAAGTTAAAGAGATGGCTGATGATGAAAATGACTGATTGGTTGTTAATGACTTCTAAGGAAGACAACCTAGGGGATATCAATCAGGGATCAGAGTGCCTGAATTTCAAGCAAATAACTTTGAGATTAAGCAAACAATGCTTAAGATGCTTGAGTTGCGTGGTCAATTTGCAGGAACTAGCAGTGCTGAAGATCCAAATCGACATTTGATTCAGTTTCTTGATGTGTGCAATCCTTTCAAGCAGAACGGTGTTCCAAGTGATGTGGTTTGCCTTCGGCTTTTCCATTATTCTCTTCAAGGGAACACAAAATAGTGGTTAAACAATTTAGAAGAAGGCAATGTGACTACTTGAGATAAGTTAAAAGAGAAATTTAGAGCAAGATTCTTTCTACATGACAAGATTGTGGATGCTAGAGCCACTCTTGCGGATTTCAGCCAACAATTTGGGGAATATCTATATGAAGCTTGGGAGAGGTTTAAGTTGTTGGTTAGACATGGCCTTGGTTACAATCTTGAGAAGTGGGTTTTGCTACAAATCTTCAGAGTTCGATTGACTCCTGAATCTAAGTCTGAAATGAATGTTGTTACAAATGGAGGGTTCACAAAGCACATGAAACTTTCGTTTAAGCATCAATTTTTTTTCATTCATCTACCCAAGATGGCATCTCATAAAAATACTGTAATTGTGGATTATTCTCTAGTCAAAAGTTGGGTTTCAAATAATTAAGGCCATAACATTCTATTGATAAATTGAATGCTACAAATCATTTTGATTTCATGGAAACTGAGCAAAGATACAGAGGAATAACTGAACATGTTATTAGGAAATACTACTAGCAAAATATTCAGAATAAATAAATTCCAACAAGTAGCGTAACAAAAATTAACTGACTGCGATAGGCGAAGATACACCGTAATAGGCGATGGCAAATCCAAAGATTTGCACATATTTCATATTATTTTGAAGGTCTTTAATCATGTTATTTGGGCATTATTGCATATCTTGTGAAGAAATTAAGTTCTAGAGTAATTATGCACTTATTTGTAAAAAGGGCATTTTTTAAATTTTTTGTGATTACTCTTGATTTGAATGTTTATTGGGAGTTATTCATATTTTTTGATGTTATATTATATTGTAGGAACCTTGAAAAGGGGAGAAATTGGGGCAAGAAGTTGAAAATTCAAGAAAAAAGTCAAAATACAAGTTTCTGGATAAATTGTAAAAATTACAGAAAAGGACCCCAAAATTTTCAAATTACAGAAAAGTTCAGCAGAGAACATGTTCACTCGCCGTGGCGAGCCCATGGTGAGCGATGCTGACAGAAACACGAAAACGTGATTTTTTGCTGGTTTTTTACCCGGATCCGACCCAAATAGACTCTAACCTGACTCCCACTTGTTCTAGACTTAAAAAGGCCGAACCATAACCATTTCTAACACCTTCCCACATTCAAAAAACCCTAGATCCATCCTCTCTTCTCTCATTTCTCTTCCATTCCCCTTCCATTTTCCTTCACTTCCTTTCATCCACCCACCATGGCTACTCTTGTATTGGAACTTGGAGATGATGGGCTCTCTTCCATGAGTAGCTAAGCACCTCATAGCTCTTGGAAAGGATTAAAGATGGCTTGAGCTCATGGTTTTCATAGGGGAGTCTTGTTTCTTTTCCCTTCTCTTTGTATTTATGAATTCCTAGGTCTAGGTATATCATTTATGCATTTGAGACTTGGATTATAAGTATTGATTTGAATTTGTTGTGATTTTGGTTCGTAATGAGGATTTGAACTCATCAATATATATGGTTATATATATGTTCTTTATAATTCCATTGATTTCTCTCTATTTATGCATGGTTATGGTAGGTAGTTTGGATGAAATGGATTGTAATGAACCTAATGCATTACAAACCACTAATCACACTCTAAGGTACTTAATGATGTCTAATTGAATGGGTTCATGAAATTAGGTGTTAGACTTGCTGGTTGGTGATGTTTGGTATTCTAGGAAACTTAGAGAAAACTCAAGGTGCTAAAGGGCTTAACAATGTCTAATTATATGGGGTTCCATTAATTAAGCATTGGACCCATTGGTTAATGGGGTTTGGTATTTTAGTGACTTAGTACCTTTGACTTCCCAAATATCTTAATTGAGCTAGGATAGCCATTGAAAATCAATTTCCAAGAGCATTTTCATTATTTCATCAAACACCAATTTCTTTTCACTCTTTTAATTAAAACACAAAAAATACCTATCTTCATTGCATCAATCATTTTCACTATTTGAAAACCAACTACAACATGTTTCTACCCATTTCATCTTGCATTTAGACATTTAGTTCAGTAGTTTAGTTAAACATTGGCTCCTTAAGAACGACTCGGATTGCACCACTATAGCTATACCCTTGCATTTCAATTTATAAATATCTTTGCATTTGACCCAAGGGCGCACTACACACACACTCAAAAGTGGTACTCTTCAGGTGACCAGGATTAATATCACACAAAACATATGGTTCAAATGTAATTTTCAGAGCTTCATGATGTGTCTTCTTCTCAGCCTTCACATTGATGGGGCTGGTAAAATTTAAAGCTTTAAAACAAATACCGGAAACGAACTTAGCTTCCCTCATTCTTCCCTTCCTATCCACTCCTGTCTTTTGCCCCCAAATTACATAATTTTGTACTGTGGTCAAATTTTTTTATTTATTTTATCATTAGATTCTACAAAAAAATTAGTGACATTTTGATACACTATACAGAAAATTGGTTAAGTTCTCAATTCTTTTTTATTTTTCAAAGATTTAATCCTCTAAATTATGAGGTATTTTTATTGGGATGTTTCACTTCATGCATGTTTTTGTGTAGTTTAGAGTTTCTTAAACCCTCCTTCATTTGAGAATGACGATAGTCACTAGTTTGTTTGAGAATTATATAATAAATATATTGGCAAATGCCTGCCAATCCAGCCTTGGATGCTCCAATAGTAACAAGGCCATACTACATATAGAACTTTATTAAGAATGTTGTGTGTGTGTGTGTGTGTGTGTGTAAAACTAATCTACACATGTAAGCATTTTACTTGCTTTATATATATGCTTATTACATTTTTTCAATGATGTGTTCATCTTCATTTACTCTATAAAATTCTCAACCACTAGTAAGCCATTAGCTAGGAATAATATAGTTAATTAAAAATTAACAACCAAAAACACGCCCATTATATTTAGGGTATTTAATAAGGTCCCAAAAAAGATACTTAATATCCAAGAAGTCCAAACAACAAGTGAGAAGTGTTAACCTGTTGTCAAATCTTACGTTGGCATTTCTCATTGAATGCTAATGAGTTGTTACTTGAATTTTGGGTAATTTAATCTTTTTCTTGGAACCTCATTGTAATTTCCCCTTATATTTTCAATTAAATGACTGAGGTGGACATGGTAGAGTATAGGTAATTACAATTTTTATTCAACCCACCCACCCACTCACATGGTGAAGCCCATTAAATATACAACAACGCCATACATAATCTCATTTCAATATATATATATATATATAGTCCAGTATTGACTTTTTGAATTGTGTGAGTGGCTGAGGATATTTTATTGGGGAACACGTGATGATCCTTCTTTTTAAGAGCCTTTGATTTTCTTAACTAAAATCAATTGAAGGCATAGCAGAAGCAGTTTGCTCAATGGCACTAAGCAGGTATGCAGTGGTGAGTGGAGGGAACAAAGGTATTGGGTTAGCTACAGTGAAGAAGTTGGCTTCAGAAGGGGTGAAGGTGGTGCTCACAGCAAGAGATGAAAAGAAGGGTCTAAAAGCTTTGGAGACACTTAGAGAGTCAGGTGTTTCCTCAGATCTTGTGTTTTTCCATCAACTTGATGTTGCTGATGCTGCAAGTGTGGCTTCCCTTGCTCATTTCATCAAATCCCACTTCGGCAAACTTGATATTCTGGTAACTTTGAGGCCTATTATTTTTGGATTAATGTTTGTAAATGTGACTTTTATTTCAACAGATAAATGAATGTTATATGTATGATTTACGTTTAGATATTCTTTTATTTGGTTGATGTATTGAGAAGTAAGTTTTGAAAGCTTTAAATTTAAAGAAAAATGAAAAGCCAAAAAGTGAGAAGCTCTCCGATCCGAATCAAATCTGGTCTTGACTTTTTAGCCAAATAGTTATTTATCCTCAAAGACATACCAAAAAAAAAAAAAAACCTTTTCCAATACTCATTGTAATGATGAGCGAGAGCGATAAGAACTCATCGTTGTGTTATAATTTATGGGAACAAGTTTTAGAAGTTTCCCTACTATGCACAAAGTTTATTCGAGAAATTTAATCAACTCTGGACTCTCCAACTTAGATTTGGACGGTCTAGATTTGAATATTTTAAAAAGATGTTTTTTTTAGTAAAAAAATTTTAGTTTTTAAAAAAGTGATATTTAAAAGATTAACTTTATTTTATATTCTATACACATTGGAATAATCTTTTATGAAAAGTATAAACTTTTATATTATGAAATCTAGGCATACAAATCAAATTTGAAGGTTCATATTTGATTATCTCTCCCTATTAAGTTTTGTGTTTAATAAAAAACTGATTCCACGATATGCACGGTTCAAATAGAACTTCAATCGTTTAGATTTAATATTTTCAAATATTTCAATCATTTTTTGGAAAAAAAATGAAAATTAAGACTAAGAGTATCTCTATATTTAGATTATGTACACATTAAGATAATTTTTTTGAACAAAATGTATATAACAAAAAAATTAATTGGAATAATCCTAATCAGATCTAGACAGTCTAGTCTGTACATGGCAGGGAGAGCTCGACACTCATTGCTACTGAACATGGCTTTGGGCATCATTTAGCTTTTCTAGGATCAAAAAGTCAGTTTTGATGACTTAAAATCCATTTCAAACTAAGTTCTAGTTTTTGTACTCTATTTTGCCAAAGTTTTGTTTTCTGATATGCTGACATCTCTTACCTACAGTCATATTTAGACTTGGGCTTCTTCTTCCGCCTTCGTTTCACACTAGAATAGCTGAATTGTGAACCGCAATATTTCTGGAATCATGAATATATAAAAGAAAAATGGTAGTATAAGGTAAAACATATATTGACTCTTGGATTGTATGTGAAGGACTTGACACATGCAATGTCCTTCGGAGAAGAAGATTTCAATTGTTAGTCTACTTGAGCAAAAAAAGAAAAAAGAAAAAAAAAAGAAAAGAAAAGCCTACCGTCTAGAAAGAGCTTCAACCCAACTCTTAAAACAAAATTGAACAGTAAGTAACATCTGATAAATGATTTGCCACACAAAAAAAGAAAAAGAAAAATTACATTATGAAAATTAGAAAAGAAAATCAATTACCTTATAAAATGAACTGCAACAACTCCAATTCTACGCTTTCCAAAATATGACCATCACAAGAAAAATTCATCATGAAAACAAAACTTTAAATTTTTCTTTGTACTATTTCCCTACTCACTTTTTTTTTTCTTTCAAAAAGTGGTTTGATTGCCTTTTATACGATATTTTTGAAGTATTATGTATGTCACTTCGTTTTCTGTCGGATTTCAGTACTAATTGAGCATGATACAATCCCCAATAAATCTTCGCTTGTCTATTATATTTCCGTTGTGATGAGTTCTCTTATTTCTCTTGAGGATTCTCATTCTATGTCCTGGAAATTTTTTTCAATTTTGGCTCCACTTTGGTTGCAACCACTACTAAGGTCACCTAGGAAGTCTCGGTCGCTTTTGAGCTACTGTAGTGATAACATTGTAGTACTTATAAAGTTCTAGTTAGTTTGACCAATGTGATCCTCCAAAAAGTTGCATAATTGGTTGTCACGGCCGATTCAATAAGTAACGAACTAGCGGTTGGCCAAACTACAACCCACATCACAACTGCTACAAATGCATATCTGAATAGTTGCAACAAAATCCCTTTTTTGGTAATGTGTAATTACATGTCATCAAGAGATCATATTGGTTGCAATATGCAGGTGAACAATGCAGGAATTGCTGGAGTCGTTTATGGTGAAAGTTCTTTGGTAACTTTGGCAATCACTAATGAAGAGGTAAGACTACTTTTTCTTTCTGCCATCATGAAGAGGTAAGAGTATAAATAAACAAAACTGACTTTAATTATTTGGTCCTTGTATAATATTTTTACATCATTCCATTTAATTCCTTGAAATTTATAATAAATCACTATTCATTTGCTCCTTGTCAATAAAAAACAGATCATTACTCTTGTTTATAGTCAACAAATGGTTTTCTACAATCAAGGCTAATTATTCTTTGTTTGAGCGATAAGTGACTTAATTATTTGTATTGAATAAAATTAGACTATCAACTAATTATTCAAAGTATAAGGAAAAAATTTTAAATTATTATATACTTGTCACAAGTCCCACATCGGGGAGGTTTCCTTGCAAGAGGGGCCTTATAAGTCCTTGGCTCCCCAACCCCAAAAGCTAGCTTTGGGGTGTGGTTCTCCCAATGACTTGTGCTCGTTACAATTGTTATCCATGTTTAGGGGGAGGCAATGTGACGGACTTAGAGAAGGCCCAAGAAGAGCAAGAAGTGGGCCTTGAGGAAGACGAGAATGAACTGGCAGTGGCCACTTTTGGTGGGGGTGATAGTCAAAACTCCACTACGATTAGCGTAAGTCACACTGGGCCGCAGAACCGGGCTGAGTGGGCCCACCGGAGTATCAAACATCTTGGCCAGTTCTGTAGCCCGTAATAAGTTTTGGGGCTTCTGGGCCATCACATCTTTGCGCAGTTCATTCTCACCTTCCTCTAAGTCGTCTCTTCCACCGTTGCTCCCAATGCCGAATGTGAAACCATGTCCCCAGGTGAAATGCATGAGCCCCGCTGAGATGTTAGTTCGCCGCGAGAAGGGGTTGTGCTATACTTGTGGCGAGAAATTTTCTCCATCCCATCGATGCCCCAATAAACATTATATGTTAATGGAATGTGATGATCTTGAAGATCCAGAGGGGTTTGATGAGTCTCCTCCTCTCTTGCTATCTGAGCTAGAGGATACGCCGTCCCTGCATCATCTATCGCTCCAAACCTTTCAAGGTCAACAAGGTAAAGCAACCATCAAATTTGAGGGCGCTATTTTAGGCACCAATGTGTGGATTCTGCTTGACGGTGGGAGCTTTGATGGCTTTGTTCATCCGCAAATTGTCAAACACCTACACCTCGCTGTTGAACCGGTGCGGAATCTTCATGTCATGATTGGTGATGGCTATGCTATGACCGGACAAGGTATTGTTCGCCAACTGCTACTTCAAATTCAGGTCATACCCTGTTTCTCCCTGTTTATGTTCTACCAATTGCCAGCTCTGACGACGTTATGGGTGCTTCTTGGTTGGCGACTCTTGGTCCCCATGTTGTTAATTATACCATTGGGCAGTCCAAGATAAAGTTCTTTAATCACAGCCAATTCATCACATTATATGGGGTACCCCAACCTAAGGCTGAGGCAGCCACTTATCACCACTTCCAAAGGTTAGTTAACACGGACTCAGTCTCTGACGTTTTTCTTATGCATGTGACTGTTCCTGAGGACCCTTCTAACTACCTTATGGAATTTCCATCGGAACTTCCACCTGAGGTTCGCCAAGTGTTAGAGGAATTGGTTCAAGTTTTCACCAAGCGCAGCGGGTTACCTCCCGTTTGTGATCACGAACATCGTATCCTGTTGCAGACGGGTTCTAGCCCAGTGAAGGTCCGTCCATATCGATATCCTTTTAGCTAGAAGGATGCTATAGAGAAGATGGTTCAGGATCTCATCGTTGATGGTTTTATTCAAGCACCAACCCCTTTTCGGCACCTGTTATCCTAGTGCGGAAGAAGGATGGTACATGGCAATTCTGTGTTGTTTATCGTGCTCTGAACGCCATTACTATTAAGGATTCCTTCCCCATGACAATGGTCGACGAGTTACTTGATGAATTGAGGGGTTCTGTTTTTTATTCGAAGTTAGACTTACTCTCCGGTTGTCATCAGATTCTCATGCATTCGACTGACAGGGACAAGACAGCTCTCAGGACACATCAAGGGTTATATGAATGGCTTGTGATGCCTTTTGGGCTCACCAATGCTCCGGCCACCTTTCAAGCTCTCATGAATACCATTTTCAAGCCATTTCTTCGGAAGTTTGTGCTCATTTTCTTTGATGATATCTTGATTTACAGCCCTTCTTGGTCTCTCCACTTGCACCACTTGAAATCTGTGTTACAAGTGATGAAGGAGCAGCGCCTCTTTGCCAAGCTCTCGAAGTGCTCTTTTGGGTTGTCTAAAGTTGATTATTTGGGTCATGTCATCTCAGCAGCAGCAGGTGTGGAAATGGATTCGTCCAAGGTGGCTGTAATCCAAAACTGGCCGACTCCTAAATCGGTTTCAGAGCTTCGGGGATTCTTGGGTTTATCAGGCTATTACCGGCGTTTCATTAAGTAATACGCCCAGCTTACTAGTCCGTTGACCAAGCTGCTTCACAAGGACGCTTTCTTTTGGACAACCACGGCTCAAACGGTATTTGACCTGCTTAAGAATACTTTGTCAAATGCACCTATTCTGGTCCTACCTGATATTTCCCAGCCTTTTATTTTGGAGACCGATGCTTCTGGTGTGGGTATTAGCGCTGTCTTAAGCCAAAACAATCATCCCATTGCTTATTTTTCCAAGCAACTCTCCCCTCGGATGCAATCCCAATCCGCTTATGTTAGGGAACTTTATGCCATCACTCAAGCAGTGGCCAAGTTTTGTCATTACTTATTTGGTCATCGCTTCATCATCCGTATAGATCAAGAGAGCTTTAAACACCTCTCTAATCAGGTTATCCAGACCCCTGAACAAGAAGCCCATCTCCCTAAGTTGTTAGGCTATGATTACTCCATTGAGTATCGACCTGGAAAGAGCAACGCTACTACTGACTCATTATCTAGAGTGACTCATATGGCTTTAATACAAGTCAACTCTACCTTGATGG
Source organism: Mimosa bimucronata (assembly GCA_037074515.1). Lineage (NCBI taxonomy): Eukaryota > Viridiplantae > Streptophyta > Magnoliopsida > Fabales > Fabaceae > Mimosa > Mimosa bimucronata. The sequence continues at coordinate 28,324,069 of CM073438.1, read as the reverse complement.
AGTCCATTGTACCCCTGATCCGCGCCTCACCGACTACCACCTCTATGTTGACCCAATGGTGTCAGGATGAGACTGCTTTACCGGGATTTGTGTAGAAATACGGTTTGTTGACTGAAGTAGAAGGTCCCCTGCTTCAACCGGTTGATTTCTTAGCTGTGCGTACTGTATTACATCACAACCAGTGGGTTCCTCAAGTCCAGGTTCGCTGGGATGGCCTCCCTGCACCTACATGGGAATTTGTTACTGATATGAAAGATTGGTATCCTCATCTTGACCTTGAGGACAAGATCAAACTTTTAGGGGGAGGCAATGTGACGGACTCATAGAAGGCCCAAGAAGAGCAAGAAGTGGGCCTTGAGGAAGACGCACGTGTTATTGGGCCTGAGCCACGAAGGAGTGCACGCATGAGGCGCAAGGCATGGAAGCTGAGGGAATAAAGTATACTGAGTAGAGAGAGAAGTCAGAAGGGCATGCTTGTATTGTGAATCTGTTACTTTCCCTCTGTATTCTCTCTCCCTGATTTCCTCTTTTCCCTCCCTTGCTATTTCTCCTATTCTCATTGATCTTCTCTGTTTTTACTGATATTTCTGCAATTCTGCATTCTATTTCCATTAGAACATTGTTGATTATTGGATGTATCTACAGCTGTGATTATGTTTCGCAGTAGTGATTAATATAATTGCTTCATCCAGATCAATTAATTGTCTGGTTCATTTAAATTCTGTCCAGGAATTTCTTAGATCATAACAATACTCCATGCATTGCACAAGAAAAAATTTATCTAGAACTATGTAAAATTGAAGATGATGTTGAGAGCTGTTTTATGATAATTAAATTATTAATTTGTAGGCACTATCAGAGGATGAGAGGAGAAGAGCAATAAGTGAACCGTATAAATTAGGGGAGGAATGCTTGGAAATAAATTACTTTGGTGCAAAAAGAACGACAGAAGCTCTTTTACCCCTTCTTCAGTTATCAGATTCACCAACCATAGTCAATGTGGCATCATTCTTGGGCACTCTAGAGGTATTCATGAATATCTCATTCAGTGTATATATAGAAAAAATTAGTTGTTTGGTTCTTATAGCTTGATTTGATTTTGGTCCAAACTTCAACTTGACGTAACTTAGTTATAATAGTTTTGATTCAAGTTTAATACAGTCCTTACACTTTAACTTGATGAATACAACTTCCTACAGTTTTACCAATTAAAATATTACCCCTTCTGTTTTTAGAAAATAAACAGTGTGAATGTATATTTCAGGAAGCTTATGGTAGACTAAAATTTTAAATGGTTAAGACTATAATGACTATAAGTTGCGTTAAGTCAAAGCCTAGAGTCAGACTTTCAACTTTTAATTGAGTCAAAACTATGTGTATCAAGATATGTTGCACCGAATTAGAGTTAAAAAACTGAGTTAAATTTGAGCCAAGACATTAGGAACCATAAGATTAAATTTTCTTATTTATATACACATATATTAAACATTTCATGGGGGGAATATCAGTGAAAAGTCTTATTTGAATGTTTTAATGGCTAAACTAACATATGATATATTTATATATATAAATTATCATTATAAAGGATTCTATATACACAAGGTATTGATACTCCAATTCAGACCATTTTAGCCAGTAAAATCTTCAAACTGGAACTTTTGACACTGTTTCCTTAAATATTTGACATTATTCTCGAAATTATTTAATTTTCTGATTGATTGTTTTTGTTTTGATCTGCATGACATAATTATAAAATTTTAGTACTTATCAAATGAATGGGCAAAAGGAGTGTTGAGCGATGCAGAAAACAAGCTGACAGAAGAGAAAGTGAATGAAGTAGTGAAAGAGTTTCTGAAAGACTTTAAAGAAGGTTCACATGAGAGGAAAGGGTGGCCTAACCTAATGGCAGCTTATAGAGTGTCTAAAGCTGCTTTGATTGGCTATACAAGAATTCTGGCAAACAAGTATCCAAATATATGCATAAATTGCCTCTGCCCTGGCTTTGTGAAGACTGATATTAATGCCAACACAGGCTTCTTAACTGCTGAACAAGGTACTTCTAATGTTGTTAGATTGGCTTTGTTGCCCCATGGCAGCCCATCAGGCTTATACTACTCTAATGGTCAAGTCTCTCCTTTTTAAGACTTGTTTAGATTAGCATTTACAAGTTATTATTAAATTATCCCAACTGTGTTTGGCAAATTAAAGTTGGGGGAAAACTTGATTGTTGTGATATTATTCAATTTCGAATAAGCTTTTATAAATAAAGTCAGTTTGATAGTATGAACTTGTTCATATGATACAATTTAAAAATGCTTAAAAGGCTAAAATATCTCATAAGATTTTAGGAATGGGCAGTAGGCACCAGGAATTTTTGTGGGGCCAAATATGTTTGAAAGTTTAAAAGGGAGCAATTTATCCCCATTTGTTAACAAACCTAACGGACAGTGTTGTTAACCAAAATATAGCTATGCAGCTTCTACCTCAACTTTTTTTTCATGTAATATTTTTAGTAGGAAAAAGAATTTGAAAAGCATTAATTTCTCTCCTCTCCCTCTCTCAGTTACTTCTATCTTCTCTCTCTCCTCTCGAACCAAATCACGAAATTACCGTCCCCTCTCTCCTATTACATTAATTGTTCTTTGAAGAGCAATTCGCCTACATTATCTCCTCCATTCTCAACTATAGTGATGTTCCCTATTGTGAAACCTCTCTCCACCTCGATGTTCGTCTCAATGACACCTTCGCCGCTCGCGCTTTGCCATTGATGGCGCTGACATCTCTTTGCATAATTCCGCCTGCTAGAATGCCTTGCATGAGGCTCTATGTTGCCAAAACTCTAACACTGCTCTCATCCTCCTCTGCCTTCATCCCTACTCTGCTTGGATCAAGTGGCTGCGGCGGTTGCCTCATTTGATTTCTACATTGCGACATATGAGGGATTTTTACATGGAGATTTATTTTAATTATGAGAGCTCTGTAATTAAATTTTGGAATAAAGGTCATTTTCGCTCCAGAAGTTTTCACTGAAGATTGTTATGTACCTTGAAGTTTTTCTGAGATCAATTTTTCCAAAGTTTGCAAAATGTAGCAATATCATCCCACCATTATTCAATGTTAAGTTTGACCATTAAAAAAGTCAAATGTCTTATATAGCATGCCGCTTCAACATTCTTGTTAGACCCATTATGCCGAGTTGTCATGCCACATCATCATCTTCTCTCCCCTTCCTTATTCAATCTTTCATTTTGGAAACAAAATTTTCCCCATACTTCCTAACCCGACCCCACCACTCCCTTCGTTCCTCTAATCTGAGTCTCCTAGCGACGCAATCCCACTCCTAATCACCCTCCTCTGTCCATATTCAAGACCATGGGATGGGGTTAAATTATTTTTAAAAGCTTCAATTCGTGAATATTTTTTATGGTAAACTTGTGTAAAGGAGGTGTGCTCACAAGCCGCCAGTAGAGATAGGATGATGAAAATTTACGAGGGGATGTGGCATCAGTTATCATCGAATCAATTGGTAAATGCGTGGTAGGCCAAGAAGGAATCGACGGCACCGAAGCAGAATGGTAATTTGTGTTAGGGATTGTAGGAATACATCTAATACACCTTTGATGAGTTAGGGCCTAAGCCCAATGAGAATTAGGACTAGTATGTAATGCTAAATGAGAATTAGGATTAATATGGAATTATGGAGAGATATGAGATAAAATGAGTAATTTTTCCCTTAATAATTTGAAATTGAAAAGATACATCTCTCCATACATTATTTCTAAATAAAGGGTTTTGTGGAAAGAAAAAAAAAACTAACGCAGCAAATAGAACTTCTGTGATTCCAAGTCTCTTCTCTTTCTCTCCTATGTACATCTGTTGTATACGTATTCGGAGTCCAAATTGGTGCTTCGATTTCGCATGGGTACCAAGCGAGTCAACCGGATCCTAGGTACTACCGAAAACCTATAGTGGTATCAGAGCAAATTTAATAATCTTAAGGCCATACATGTTTTATATGCATATGTGATTTTTCGGTGAAATTTACAGTCATATGCTTCTATGATTTTATATGATCTGGATGAACTATGCATCTGTGTATATATATCACATGTGTAATTCCTTATATTTATTGTTTTATTCCTTTATTTTGGGTTACGTTTATTGTGATGATGATTTGCCTATCCTCAGCTTACGTATTCTTCTAAAATTAATACTCATCAATAAATCTTAAGTCACGTAGAAATTTCTCATTTCACCATAAATCTCTCCAACTAATTTTCATAAAATCCTCAAATTCAATTGAATACATAATTATCTTTCTTAAAATAAGGAAGATTCTAAGCCCTTAGAAATATTCATTCAACAACATTAACCATAAAAAATTCCTCCTAGGAAAATCCAACTAAACCAACCAAATTAATATCATTTGCTAACCATGATAAGCCCTTATAAAACCTCCAATTAATCTCCAATACTCACATCGCAATAATTTCTCCTTAAATCCTAACTTAATTGAGACTTTAACCATCAAAATTTCTCCTAAGTGTAATTCCAATCAAACTAATCAATATAATCTCGTCATATGATATTAATAAACCTTTAAGAAACCACCAATTATTCCATAAACACCTCCGATCACAAAAACCCCCAATTTTCTAAAAATTCCAAATAATTAGAAAATTTCAATCAACCAATCAATCATCAATCAATTAAGGTAAAAATCTCTTCCATGAACCTTAAATTCAAAGTTTAAGATTCAATTTGGTGGGCTTAGAACTCCTAAAAACCCCAACTTAGACAAGACCTACTTTTCAAACCGAGCTAATCGAAGAATCTAAGGGCACAAGAAGGTAGAAAAGACTTATGGGAGTCTGATAAGTCACAAATTTATCTAATTAAATTGTGCATTTTGAGGCAAAACTAGTGTATTAAATTATGGAAATTTGCATTATAGTACAATTAATTTGAATATGCACTCAATTAGGAAAATGTTGTGTTTAAATATATTTTTGGTGTATTAATTGCAATATTCCAGAATTGCTCTTCTTTCACTTGCTATTTTCTCTGTCACACAGGGGCAAAATGGGAATTTTAGAAATGAAGGGGCAAAATCACAATTTTTGGGAATTAAAGGGGCAGAAGCGGAATTAACAATTTAAGAGGGCCAAAGGCTGTGATTTGCGCAGAAGCTTAATGTCAGCCATTACACACACACCTTGAAGACCAGACGCAGAGCACGAACTCGTGAGGCAACACGAGGAAGGAAGAAGATCATGGGCAACCATACAGGCGTGCCCAGATTGTCAGAAGTCGAGTGGGTGATGGAATCGGAGTTCTTGATGGCCGACAAGGAGGAAGAGAAGCATACCTCGATGTTTAGGGCTGAGGAGGAGATTCGGCCGAAATTGATAGTGAAAGGGAGGATATATACGAGGGGGACGAAGCAAACCAGGGGGTATTCCTTCGTTCCATCCCATTTCCATTTCTCCTCCCCCATTCATCCATCAATTCTCTCATCGTCTTCACCATTTCTTCACCTTCTTCATTTCTATGCTTCGGCCAAGACGTTGTTCGAGTTGAGCATCGTGTAGCTTCAGCTCCAGAGATGAGAAGCCAATTTTCCAGTGATTTTCCTTGAATGGACGCCATTCCAGAGCCAACCAAATCAACAGGGAGTTTTGTTCATTCTTACATCAATATACTGTCCATGTTTGATTCGAGTTGAATCTTACTTTGGAGAAAATAAGGGCTAGTTGTTCTTGTTATATCTGGATGTATGCTTGGTGTGAGAATTGAATTCATGTGAATTTCTGCTTCTGGCCGAGTTGAATATTCAAACTAAATCTCTAGTAATTCAATTCTTGAACTTCTAATCTAGTTGATTGTTGTTCTTGTGTTGAAAGAATATCAAATGGCATGTTTAGTTAATGTGTCCCTTGTTTGAATTGCCTGATTCAGAATTATTGCAAGTATTCCCTTGATATTCATTGTATCTTGCTTAATTAAGATGCTTAGTTAGTATCCTAATTACTCGAGACATAGTGAGTTAGTCATAAAGTAAACTCCAATTTAACAAGGATTAGTGAAAGAATTGGCTGAAGCTCAAAGGAAATTACTATCATTGTCATATTAATTTCACTACCATTTATCACTGCATTTACCTTTTCTATAACAGAAAATATAAAAATAGTTAGATAAGTTAGATAGGATTTAGTATATCTCACTTCACCAAAATTGGTTTCAATTCGTCTAAGCTTTGCAATTCGATCACATAATTTGCCAAGAAAGCGAGGATATGACCTAGGTTAGCTCACTACACTATAGGAGTTAATTCTAGTATTTTGAGAGCCTCACGACAGGGTTTTTCAGAGTCCGAATATGTGCTTAGTTGGCCGGAAAAACTCTGTCTCTGGTGCGGCAAAGCTCGAGAAAACCCGGCGAACTACTTTTTCAATCTCTTTCTATGCTGTGGATTGGACAAAAAATAGGAAGAAGAAGAATCAAGAAGGTTGGGAAAGATGAATTGTGATGGTGGACAACACACTACCTCACACCACACACACAAATCTCTTAGCTATACCAACCAATTCAACCAAAATTAGTTTGAAAACATTATAAACATTCCCTTGAAGTTTAGTAGGGCCAAAATCACAGAAAATATTAAAAAATATCTAAAGATAAAGCAAATTTATTTTAATATATTATTTTTTCTTTAATCTCTAAGAACATGAAGGACTAAAAAATATCTAAAAGTTTCAGTCCAAAAAAAATCTAAAAGTGATTCAGATTCATTTTTAAATTTAAAAAGCATGATGAAATGATACCTTATAAGAATAAGATGTTAGATTGATATGGAAGGCTAAAAATTGGAGCCGCTGCTGAGGCGAAATCCGAAGCCCTTACACACACATATGGCTAAAGGCAAGGTCACATCAGACTTTTGACGAGAGAGCATGAATATGTATGTGTGAGTATATATGTACATGATGAGAGAACTACTTGCTTTTACTTTGCAAGTGGATGAGGTAATAAAAAGTAGAGTACACATGTATTCACTCAAAATCTTAAATAAGGAAAATATAACACATGCGTGTGTGTGTATATATACACAATTAGGCTCGGTAATAAACCCATTTTTTAAATACGAGTTTGATTTTCAAACTCAAATAATAATATTGTTCAGGTTTTGGGTCAGCCCATATTAAGGCCATTTTTTAAATTAATTTTACCTCTTTTCCTTTTTTTTAATATAGTCCAACCCCACCTAATGAAATAAATGCTTTGATGTTGTTAGTGGTTTTTTTTACAATATAATTATAATATAATTATACAATACAAGATTATAAATTCAAGTTTGTTTGTTTAACACATTACAAATAACAAAAATGATATTAAAGCATAGAATACAATATTCAATTTTAAATATTCCAAAATATAATAAATCACTGAACTAAATCTAAAATCCAAAAGATTAAGATTCCAAATTTCTAATTTCCAACTTCCAAATCCAACATCAATGACCAACAATCAATATTAATTAGGAATAGGGTTTGTTTTTGTTTAAAGTTCAGGTCAGCCCACATGTTTAGCGGGTTAGCTCGTCACAGGCTCAGGTTTGAAAGGTTCAGACCCAAAAAACCAATTTTAATATGGGCTATATTTTTCTGAGCCCATAACCATATTTTTTTACTGGTTTTGGGTTGGCCCACAGGCTTCAGCCCATATTATCGGCTCTACAAGTAGGTATGCACATGGAAAGGGTCGTATGCTAATCAAAATAGAAAACTTGGCAAGACTTTGAAAATGTATTTTCATATATTTTTTTAAAATAAATTAAAAAGGTATTTCACAAGGCTTTCTTTGTAGAAGAGATAAGGATGAGGAAAAATATATTTGGGAGAATTATCAGGTCCCAAATAAGGAAATTAATTACAATCACGTCTCATGAGTTGTCAATGGAACTCTTTCAATTACACTGTGACCCTTTTATTTGCCATTAACAACTCACATGACTTGTTTGATATTATTTATCTTAGGTGGGGATCTCAGTATGATTTTCCCAATATATTTTTGTAGACATCACTCATAAGAGAACTTCTTAATTTTTTTGCATAATCTCTTTTCAGCATACACGTTACTATCACTATTATTGGTGTTTCTTCTTTTCTTTTCTCTTTTGGGTGTGTTTCCTATTTCACTATGGTCTATTTATAATGGTTTTATGCCACTCTTTAACTAGGATCATTTAATGTGCTATTATCAATTGTATTCTTCTCTCTAAGTCATGTAATAAATACCTTCTTAGCACTTGTGTTCTCCTTCACTAAGTCTAGTAATTAATATTTTCTTACCATTTTTAATCTTACTTTCTAAGGTAGTTAATTAATGTGTTCTTATCATTCTTAATCCAAGTCTGTTTAATTAATGTATTGTTATCCAATAAACATTCTAGAATTTCTATTTGTCATCTTCTATAATAATAATTATTATTATTATTATATATTATTATTATTATTTTATTTTTTATATTATTTTAACTACTTTACTCTCATATTTCAAAGTATAGATGCTTCAATATATATATATATATATATATAGGGATGTTACTGGAGGAGGAGTACATTTCCTAAGCCTAACCATACTCGTATCATCATCGGCATACAAGGTGATGAACAAAAGATGTAAAATACTAGAAGTTTTGCTACTAAAATGCTTGGCAACACAAGACGGAGCTAAATCCTCAAGAACATAGTGAGATTACCAATTTTGAAGAGGAATTTTTTCCTTGTCTTCGCCCTTCTGAGCTAATCTCTTTGTGAACCCACTCACGCTTCATCATTACTCGCTTCCTTTGCTCATTCACTTTATTAATTTATTTATCTTTTTTTTTCTCATAAGCTTTTGTATTGGAAAAATAACAAATAAACACCCCTCAAATTTTAAAAGTAAAGAAAGGTACATCCTGAGAAAGAAAATAAGAGGTATTGTTCTTAATTTGGGATAAGTAAATTGGTTAATACTTTTACTGTAGTGGTTTATACCCTTACTAGAGTGGATGATATCGTTGCTCGAGTGGTTAAAAACGTTTCTCATTTGTGAGCATAATTAATGCTAAGTTCTAATTGTGTGAAGTGATTAATGCCTTTACTCTAGTGATTAATACCGATATTGGAGTAGTTAATGCCTGAAATTTACTTATTCCAATTTGAGAACAATATCTCTTTTATGTTTTTTCTCATATTGTACATTTCTCGACTTTTAAAATTCGTTGAGTATTTATTTGTCTTTTTCCTTTTATTTTTATTTTCTTCGACACAAATTCATTCCTTATTTTCTAGCCTTTTGCCTCTCTCCTATGTCTAATTTGCGGGGGTGAGACTTATCAATTCCCTATCTTGCACATCTCTTTATATAGTTTTTTTAAAATATAGTGAAATTAGCTCTTTATTGAGATATTTCAATTCACGTTTTTGGTGGTTCAGAGTAACTTTACCCTCCTACAGTTGTTTGAGAATGACATAAACAAATATGCATTGGCAAACTCCTGCCAATTCGGCCTCGGATGCTCCAATAGCAACAAGGTCATGCTATTTAACAAATTGATTCTGAAGGATATATATATATATATATATATATATATATTAATGACAGAAAAATAATAAATTTAAAGCAAATGAAAATATGGTGTAAGAAGAAAGATAAGTGATAGATCAAATGTTTTAAACAAAACAAGGAATAAGGAAGTAGAAGAAATATAATGAAATATAAAAAAAAACCAAGATAATTGATAATTTAGAAATAAATTATATATATATATATCTAATATTGAGAAGGGACATGAATATGACACCTCCATCTCATGTTCCGGACCCTCTTTTTGTCCTGTCCCAAAATGACTATGATCGAAATGAGATGACTGAGACGGGACATATATGAACACCTCTAACTTCATATAGATCTTTATTACATTTTTACAATGATGTTAATCTTCCCTTAATTTATTTATCCTAAAAGTCTTAGCCTGTAGCATGCCACTGGGAAGAATATATATATAAGTACATTTGAGAGACGAACATGATTTTCTTTTTTGTTTTCTTGTTAGATTTTTATTTTTTTGCTTTAGGCGATCAAATTTCATGATGGTGGGTCAACTACTCTCTAGCTCATGTCTTGTAGGGTAATACTAACGATGACCTAATGCGACTGCCGACTGAACAGTTCTTGATGGAGCACAGCTAATAAAGCACAAGACTTCACAATGCTCATACCTAGATCCAACAAGTGCCCTTTTTTTTTTTTATGAAAAGTAACGGTGTTAGCTTCCATTAATGGAAATGATATTTTTGCTCCAGCTTAAAGAAGTTGATGAGCATTTTTACACCACAGAAAAGTTAATGGTGCCTAGCATTTTTTTGAGAAAAGCTTGGGGTATTTTTGTTCATTCTCCCACTAAAAAAATAATCATTTTTAAATAGTGATATAGGGCCCACAAAATGAAAAGTTACGGTATTAGCTTTTATTAATGATATAGTATTTTTGCCCCCATTTAAAGAAGTTCATGGGTATTTTTGCATCCAAGAAAAGTTTTTGGCGCCTAACGCTCTTTTAAGACACTATTACAAAAAGCCCATTTCTTGTCTCTAATTAACATTAGTCAATTATAAAGCTGACATTGAAAAACGCTTGGTGGCATTTTTATAATTAACTGAAAGGCTGAGGAAGAAACCACGTCACAATAATTGTTAATATGTGACGTCGTTTCTAACACGTCACATGTAGAAAATGTGACGTGGTTACCTTAAAAAAATTTAAAACCTAACACCCCGAAAATTTCATTACCGCACCATAAACTCTCAGCTTTCTCCCCTAAAAAATTTGAACCTCGCCCCTCAGCTCTCTCCCTCACCCCTCAGCTCTCACACTCAGCTTCGCCATCTACATGTAGTAATTCCATTGAAGAAATAAAAAAAACTCTAGCTTCGTCATTATCGTTGAAGAAGAAGAAGAAGAAAAAGCTTCATCCCTCAGCTCTCCCCCCATTTGCGCTCTCCCGCAGCTTGTCCTTCAGGTCCGTGAAGAAGCTTCGTCGTTGAAGAAGCTCTCAGCTCATCCCTTAGGTGCGAGATCTAACTCCTTTTTTTGGCACTTGCTTATTTAATACATGGCTGTGTTTGTGTTTTTTACTTATTTGAGTGAAGAAATACATTTTTGACTCTTCATTAAAATATAAGTATATAATCTGTGTGTTTGTGTTTTTTTCTTGCAATTGAAGAATATATATAGTCTGCTTTCCAACTAGGACTTATTAGATCAAAATAACTCAATTGGTTCTTAAGATAGCCTGTACATTATTCTTGGCTCTTGCCCAGATTGCGTCTTTTTTTGTTTGGAATTCCATTTTTTTGCCAGCGTTTGGAATTGCATTCTTGTTCTTTTAGTTTGAATCATGTTCTCAGTTCATTATTCTTGTGCCTTATTTCAATGCCAGTAGTTTAGATGCTCTCTGTTCAGTGGGTTATCAATTATTTTATCATATCCTTCATACTTTGTACAATTACTTATCAATTTATCCATCAGTGAGTATTTAATTTACTAATTGTAGAGCAATGTTTAATTTTCATCAAATGAGGGTGAAATTATAGGTTTTTTAATTACTGATTGGTGTTGAATTAGTAATGGTATGCTTTTGTATTTACTGGACTGAAATTGTATTGTAAATGTAATATTTGGATGTCACATTTACAAGGGGAAACTCTGCCAAATTTTTTAAAAAAATTGCATGAAGTAAAGTTAAGTGTATGGCTTGACCATTTCTTCACAAGGTAGTGAACTAAACTTGACTAATTTGTTGGACATATGGCATAGGTTAATTAGAATGGATCGTAGTTGGATGCATGCATTGAGAACCACGAAAGAGTATCAAATGGGGGTAGAAGAATTTATTGAATTTGCCAAAAGAAACGTGGCTAGTAAGAATGACATGTACCGTTGCCTTTGTATGAAGTGTGCAAATGCTTATTGTAAGAGCGTTGATGATATAAGGGATCACCTTCTTTGTGATGGGATCAATCTCCGTTATAAGAAGTTGTTTTGGCATGGGGAATTGGGAAGTACTGTACATGTGAACACGTCACAAAATGTAGAAGCAGTGGTGGATGAGGTTTGTGATGATGGAATGGACGGGATGATCAATAACATTGGGGCGGAGTCATTTTCAATGGTTAATGAGTTTGACAAGTTGCAGAGTGATGCAGAGACACCGTTGTTCCCGGGATGTACTAAGTATACTCGATTGACCGGCATCCTAAAATTGTTGAAAATAAAGACAGAAAATGGGTGGGCAGACACGGGTTTCTCGCAGTTGCTTGAAGCTTTAAGTGATATGTTCCTGGCCAATAACGTGCTTCTAAAGCGTCTGTATGAGGCTAAAAAAGTTTTAAGCAAGATGGTGGTGGAGTATAAGAAGATACACGCTTGCCCTAATGAATGCGTGTTGTACAGGAATGACTATGAAGGCTTGAAAGAATGTCCAAAGTGTAATACTCCGAGGTATAAGCTGAGGAAGGATGCCGTTGGTGATGATGATTGTTAACCTCTCGGATTTCATGACATTTTAGCAGGTTTTATTCCAATTTTGTGCACTAATGTGTATATTTGTGCATATTTTGGGTGTTGAGTGAAGGAAGATGCGCAATTGATTTTTGATTGCACATTATTGCTCAAATGTATTATTTTGATTATATATTTAGTTGTTATAACCAATTTTTAAGGGCTAGGAATGCATGAAGTGAAGATAGGATACATATGAGGACAAAATCAAAGAGCAAAATAGCAGCCTCTAGCGCCTAGGCACTCTAATTAGTGCCTAGGCCTTAAGCATTTGAAGATGTAAACAGGGAGCAGCAGCACCTAAGCGCTACATCTAGCACCCAGGCACTCCGTGGACAGAAGCCTCCAGCGCCCAGGAGCTCCTATCAAAACAGCAAAACGCTGAGTTTTGCTGATGACGAAAAGAAAGGGTTTTTGGATGTTATATTCGAGCAGACTCAAAGGGGGCGGTATTCTCGACTTGCTGGGCATATTTTGGAGCTTTGGGGTGCCAGGGCTTGGCTCTTCAGGAGTGGGTAGCAAAGGATTGAGCTTTGGAAAAGATTTGGAGCTCCATTTCCTCGGTTTCTCTTCTTCATCTCCTTTCCCTCTCTTATTTTCTGCTATGGCTGTAATCTCTCCGTGGATTTGTAGTTTTTGGCTGACAATGAGTAGCTAAACTAGTTATCTAGGATTATTTTGAACCCTTGTATGGATTAACTCTTTATTACTCCTCTCCTTTTGTGATTAATGATATATATATATATATATATGTGTTTATTTTGCTCCTTGCTTAATGCTTCTAGATGCTTGATCACCATTTGGATGTTTTGTTCATTTGATTGAGGCTTGAGAGAGCTAGGTTGAATGTAGAACTTGGGTGAAATTGTGCAAGAACTTGAAATTTGCTTGATGAATGGATGGTTTTGTTGAGAAGATAGAGATATACTTATTAACCTTGCATAGTCATAGTAGGGTTGGAGCTTGGAAATTGGGTTTTATTAATTGTAACAAGAGATTGAGCAATTGATGAAATGAAACAATGGTTTTTGACTTGAGAGAGCTTTTACAAGTATAAATTGAACCCTAGGCTAGTGCATTTATATTCATTGAAAGCCTTTGTGAGAGGAGGTTAATTAAAGGTTATAAAATACAAGGGGGATAAGTAATCCTAGACTCCATTTTATCCTTAAAGTTAAAGAATCAATTGTAATTATCAACTTCTATTTTTAATGCTAGTTTTCTACTAATTAACTCTTCCAACCAAAAATTGCTCTAGCTCAACTTAATTGATTTCACTAAGCCTTCTGATTGATCACATTTGTAACCAAATCCTCGTGGGAACGATACTTTCTTGTCACTTTATTACTTGGCTCGACCCGTGCACTTACGAAGCGAATAATGATGGATCAAAGAAAGGGGTACCTTTGAAGGTAATGTGGTACCTTCCAATTGTGCCACGGTTTAAACGCTTGTTTGCAAATGAGTTAGAAGCAAAGAAATTGAGATGGCATTGTGATGAGAGAATCGCCGATGGAAGACATCTCTGGTACCCTACTGATTCTCCTCAATGGAAGAAGATTGATTCCATGTTTCCTGAATTTGGTGTGAGCCGAGGAACCTTCGTCTCGGACTGTGTCGGGATGGATTCAATCATTTCAGGAGTCTCAGTAGCACACATAGTGTTTGGCCAGTTTTGTTGGTCATTTACAATCTGCCTCGCCTCCTTGGTTGTGCACGAAACGCAAATATGTGATGATGTCCATGATGATTTCTGGGCCGAAACAGCCTGGGAACGATATCGATGTCTATCTTACATCTTTGATTGAGGACTTGAAGATGTTGTGGCAGGAAGGCGTGGATGTGTTTGATGCGTACATGTAGGAGAATTCAAGTTGCGAGCTACGTTGTTTACCATAATAAATGACTTCCCTGCATATGGCAATATTTCGGTTACAGTGTGAAGGGTTATATGGCATGTCCTATATATGAGGTAGACACAAACAGCCACCAGCTCAAACATGGAAGAAAGACCATTTACCTCGGTCACATGAGGTTTCTTGAGCAGTTTCATCCTTAGCGGTTTCATCCTTACCGTAGACTAAAGACATGTTTTAATGGCTCATCTAAATATAGATCTGCTCCGACCCCCTTAACCAGGGAGGAAGTTTTCAGCCGTGTTAAGAATGTTAATGTGGTATTCGGTAAGAAACGGAAGACTAAGATCGGTTCTGAGAAGATCATTTGGAAGAAGATGTCAATCTTCTTTGATCTACCTTATTGGCGATTTCTGGATGTGAGGCACAGTATAGATGTGATGCATGTGGAGAAAAATGTCAGTGATAGTCTTGTTGGAATGCTGTTGCATATACAAGGGAAGACTAAGGACGGACTCAATGCATGGTTAGACTTGGTTGAAATGGGTATAAGACAACGGTTGCATCCTATAGTCAATGAAAATGGAAAGAGGGCTTTTATGGAACCTACTGCTCATATACTCTCTAAAATGGAGAAAAAAGTCTCTATGAGTGTTTGCGTGGGATCAAGGTGTCGCAGGGTTATTCTTCTAATATTTGCAGACTTGTGTCTATGAATGATTTGAAGTTGGTTGGAATGAAGTCGCATGATTATCATGTATTGATGCAACAATTCTTACCAATTGCTATAAGAGGCATTATGCAAGATGATGTGAGGATGACTATAACAAGACTGTGTATGTTTTTCAATGTGATCTGCAGCAAAGTCATCGACACTGAAAAGCTTGATGAGTTAGAAAATCAACAAGGGAACGATCCCCCTCGAAGAAAGGGAAGAGGTCCGATGAAGCTCAATGACATTGTTGTCCGTTAGGGGACAAATGCGCAGCCTATCCGTGTGGATTTTGACAATGACATGAATCTTATCGGGGACGTTGGCGCGAATTTCGTCAGCTACGTTGGTTTTGTGGTGAGGAACCGGATAAGCATCTTAAATAAGGATTGGAGGAAAGTCAACAAAGATGTTAAGGATCAATGTTGGTAAGATATTTTGGTATGTTTTATCATTATATTTCTATTTGTTTCTAATATGTATGTATTTTTATTTTCAATTAATTCAACTAATGTGTTCGTCATTTTTTTCAGCAAAACTTTGATGTCCTAAACACACAACAGTTCAAGGATTTTTGGTTGGGAGAAGGGCACAAGATGTGGAAGAATTTCAAGGATACCCTAACCAGAGACTTCGTCTTTGGAAATAAGCAGGGTCAAGATCTGGGTCAGATATATTCCAATATTGACCCAGAGACTTGGAAGAAGTTTGTTGCATCACGGCTAGATGAAAAGTTCAAGGTGTGTATATTTCATAAATAGCTTTTTAACTTTGGTTTAAAATTGCACTATTAACACATTATATTAGTTAACTAACTTAGTCTTAGTTTCACAGGAGGAGAGCAAAAAAAAAAAGGAGCGACAAGCGGAGAATATCTGTAGGCACACAATGTCTCAGGGGGGTTACAAGTGGCTAGATAAAAAGTTGACCCAGAAACAAATTGCAGAAATGAAGGAAGCGGCACGGTCTGATCCTACAGTTGTTGTAGAGCCTTCGCCGCCCTTCCCACGTCATATGAAATGGGTTGAGGGAAGGAAGAATAAAGAAGGAAAATTTGTGACTCCAGAGGTTAAGAAAGTTGCACAGAGCATTGTAAGTATTTCACTTTGTTGTTACTGCATTTAACTTGTGGTTTTGTAGCACATTGCAAATTATGATTTTTTGGGTCATTACAGGAAGAACTTGAGGAGCAAGCCACCCAAGGGTCCTTCACACCTTCTGGGAGGATGGACATCTTGGCCATGGCAATTGGGAAGCTCGATAACCACGGCCGAGTTATCGGGGAGTTGAGGAATGTAGGGCTGACCAAGCAGAGATTGAGGCCCAGTTCCAGGAGCAGGTTGTTGTACAGGTCCAACAATAGGTAGCGGTACATGTTCAGCAACTTACTGGGCAAATGACAGAGCATATCTGGATGTAGGTTGAGGCACAGGTCCGAGCATCTATCGTACAGCTCGGACTCACATCGAATTCTTCTAGAAAAAATTGTCAGGTTTGAGCATCTACTACATTTGTTGATTTCCGTATTCCGGGTTCATCAATTATAGTCTTGCTCTGTTTATTTTCATCCCTTGCAGGAATCCCTCGGTATCAGCGGTCCAAGCGTCAAAGACAGCTGCAATCAGCCTGTGCAGTTAGGATCAATTCATGAGGACAACTCAAATCCCACACCAAAAAACAACCCTGAATATGGAGAGGAGTGTTATCTCCATCTTGATTTTCCTCGCCTACGCGCAGTCGCTAAAGCTCGCTAGTTCCTGAACGCCTCCTGATTGCACCATATTTTTATATACTTTTCATTGATAAAATCAGTAGATTATTTCATGTTCTTAGGGTAATTCTACCTAATTAGGGTGATTTCTGGCTTTTGCAATCTTTGTTGGAAGTTATTCTAGTCAAGGACAATTTGGGCATAATTAGCATAAATCATTGTTAACCTATTTTCAAGAACATTTGATGCTACCTTAGGTCCATTTTATGTGCAGATCATGAAGGGATATACCCAATGGAAGAGCCAAGTTGCGGACAAGAACGCCGACGGAGCGCAAAGAAGGATTCTGGGTTTCTGCCCCTCGCCGTGGCTCCTCCACAGCGAGGGCCACGGCGAGGCCCCCCTTTCCTGGGCCATTTTCTGTCCCTCGCCGTGGACCTTCCACGGCGAGGCCCACGGCGAGGACCCCTGTTATGCAGCCTTCTCTGACCCTCGCCGTGAGCCCTCCACGGCGAGGCCCACGGCGAGGCCACTTCTCATGCACCTTCTCTGCCCCTCGCCGTGGGTCCTCCACGGCGAGGCCCCGAAAAACTGGTGTTCTGCTATGCGTTTCAGGAAATTTTGGGGGAGTATATAAGATAAAAATCAGACCCTCCTTCATTGTCCAGCCCTCCTCTGCTCGAAAATCAGCCCCTCTCCTAGGGTTTCCTTCCATTCCTCCATTCTCCACTCATCTCCACCTCCATCTTCATCTTCTACCTTCTTCCACCCTCTTCTTCCATGGATTTTCGGATGGGGCTTCTTCTTGGGGTTCCTCTTGGAGTTTCTATGTTGGATTGAGGAGCTCTTCATCTCTTGAGGATGGGTTGATGGTGTCTCAAGCATGGGTTCTTCATTTGGGGAAGTTTTTCTTTGTTCTAACATATGTATTTAGGATTTCTTCTATGTTTATTTGAACCTCTCTTGGAAGATGTTTGGATTTATGTATTGGATTGAGATTTTGGATATATATGTGTATGAACTATATGTGTTTATTTTGGGCTTTGAACACTTGAGTTATGAATTCTTATCTACATTGTGGTTGTATGAAGTTAATTTCATTTTAGTGGTTGCTAGTGGACTTAATTGATTGCTTCCATTCATAATCATTGTGATAGCATTTTTATGAGAGCCACAAGTGTTTTGACCCAAAGTATTTCACACATCAAGTGGACTTTAACACTAACCCTAAGTAATGGCTATGAAAGTGGTTGCTAAATTAGTCATTGATTAGGGCTAGTGGACCCCTAGTGGTTGCTTGGGGATTTCTCTTACTAGACTTGATGAATTAATCCCCCAAATGATTTGAACCTATGTTTGTCACCTCACCTAGACTCAAGAGATCCATTCCATCAATTTCACTTCATCCATCCAACCATTCCACCTCATTAAAGAAAAGACAAAAAAAATATTGTAGTTAGGCTCATTTTGCATATTTCCTATTAAAACCCAATAAAACCCCTTTTATACTTCATTTGCATGGCATTTAGTTTCCTAGGTTAGTCATTAGGCTCCTTGAGAGACGATCCGGGATCACACCACTGTAGTGCAATCCTTGGTTTTATAAATATTTTGCATTTGACCCCCAAGGCGATTAGGAAAAGGTTAAATCACCTCCCTCATACATAATTTTCCTATTGGGGAGGACCAAGTGAAGGTGTATGTTACAGCTATCCAGAGGAATGAGGCGGGGGTAGATGTACCCTTTCCCGATCATGAAGTCACCAAACTAGGCAAGGCGATCGGGGCATTCATCTTGTGGCCTAGATATCTTGTACATAAGAGGCCGCAAAAGGCGTCGGACCCGCCGGTTGATGTGGTATGTACACTTAAGTTTTGAGATTGCTTGTTTGATATTTTTCTGGTTTAGGAATAACACAACAATGATTTTTTTCATCGCCCTGCAGACCTTTTCAGACGAATATCCTTCTCTCCAGCTTCTACGGGGAGATACAACCAAATTTGGAGTTTGTGCCCTTTACGATGCCCCCAGGAGTAGTTAGTCCTAATCATACATATAAATTTTTGCTTGACAGTTACTGAGATATCAGGGAGTTTTTGAAGATGCAGGAAATTGACCTTGGATGGCTTGAGTTAGAGACTATGTAGTAAATGACCGTTACTTTTTATGTCTTAGTAGTATTTCTTGTTAAATCCCTTTTTGATTTCAACTTGTCTATGATATATAGGTACTTCCACAACTTGTGTCACTGATTAAGCAGGAGACAATACAGATTCTTCAATCCATTGGCATTGGTGAGGAGGGATAATTTCAATACCCCGGTGGAGAAGAGGAATTATGATGACAACATGCAGGCATACCTCAACCATCAAATGTCATCGAACCGAGGAACTATCTATTTTGCACCTATTCTTGAAGAGTAAGTTTGATTGTTTCATTTTGCCAACTTTTCATCATTATACACATTTGTAAATGTTATGATTATTTTTAATGTCTTTCAGTAAGCACTAGGCACTAGCTGTCGTTTGCCCTAGAGATCATCGTCTGGTTTGGTTTGACTCATTGAGGCATAATATAACCTCCTATCATAGAACTCTCCTATCGAAGTGAGTAGTGTTAATATCTTTAATACATACTAGTGGCCCAAATAAATTATTCCCATGTATATGTACTAATTTTGGTTCCATTTTAGGGGTATATCTCAGTGGTATTCAATGGAAGAAACTGGTGAAGAACATCAAGACGTCATGCTACAAAGACCTAGAGTAAGTACTTTTGATTTAAATTCTTTTAATGTTAGTCAATAAGGAGTGCAGGTATTACGTCATGAAGTATATTTATGACATTATATTAGTGAATGAACCATATTATTCTCACAGGTATAAGTTAAATTCTTGTTTATAAATTCTTATATAATTGATACAATTAATACATAAATATATAATATTTTATGTAATTTCTTTGCATTGATCATCACATCTTTATTGGTGCAGTTTTATGATGGAACCACCAACTCATTTACAGATGAAGATCTTGATTCAGTTCGTGAGAGTGTTGCTGAATTTTTGCTTTCGGAATTGGTTAGTAGAGATGATTGATCATTGTACAAAATACTAAATTATGTAAAAATAATGGTTTGTGTAGTAGTAGCAACACAAGTATATATGTTTAGTATGATTGATGAGTTATATTAGCTTGGTTAATTGATTGCTATCTGTTGTGTATGATTGATTAGTTATATTAGCTTGGTTGATTGCTATCTCTGTTGTGTAATATCTGTTTTATGAGACAGCAAAACAAGAAAAAGAAAATGGGACCAAACGAAAATAGTAAAATCTAATTTAAAAAAAACAATTCACCTCACATGTTTTGAAAAAATGTGACGTGAAATCTCAGGGGAAGAAACCACGTCACTTATATTCCACGTCACATTTTTTCAAAACATGTGACGTAAATTCTCAACCATTTTAAGCAAAATAATAATAATAATAATCAAGGACTTATCTACATCACTTTTTTCATAATTTGTGACGTGGAGAATTTGACTTTCCACGTTCGTTATTTTGAGTGACGTAAAATGTCGATTTTTCTAAGTCACTACTTTTAATGTCACATAAATAAGTGACATTAAAACCCCGAAATAACAGACTTAGAAACTCCTTTTTGTAGTAGTGAGAAAAGTTTAGGTGTATTTACTGCTTTACTCATAAATGTAACACCATACATCATATTAATTCTATACTCAAATACATATAACAAAATCAAGTGTGATTTGTTACTTTGATTTACATGGAGTTCTGTCATCAATAATATCTATTAAGATGGATAAAAAAGTCCATCACGAATTTCTAACTTGGTTGCATGCAAGATACTCAACCACCGTAATACTCACTCGTCTAATTCGACACATCTAGCAATTGGTCCATTCGTCCATGTCAAAATATATGACATACATCGTCAATGTGTTCAAGTTCAGTATCGTTACACGGGTTAAATGTTCTCACACCAAAAACTCTAAAGTATATGGCACATTTGGTACTATGAGTTATGTCAGCTCATGGCACATTTGGTACTAGGAGTTATGTCAGCTCATGTGATACAGACATTATTTTGGATGTGTCTCATATTATGTCAAGCTCATTGATATCATCAAGCTAAATTATCAAGGTCATTTAACTGCACCTCTCTTCCAGTATTGGTGTGCAAATAACAAAAATTCTCGAGGTTAATTGTTTTCAACTTGGGTATCATATCTCTTAATTTCTTAAGGCTCGTCCACACAATAGAATTAGAAGACGATGAGTCGTATATTCTTATATATGTCAAAGATGAAAAACAAAAATATTGTCACATTATGGTTCATATGAAGCCTTGATACTTGTACGAAATGGTCGATGAAGATTATTTCACATTAAACATTGAGCTTTATGAACCATATAATTTTGATAACTTTTTTCTGGAAGGAGATGGACATCTACCGCTAGTTATGTGTGTCTTTTCAACACTAATGACCTATACAATTTTCTACATTATAATTATTATAAAAATTTGATATCTTTATATATATATATATATATTTACCAACATGATCAAGAAGAAGATTGAACCAAAATTTATATTTTTTCTCTGTCTTCTAACTCTAGCAGTAGTTCTGAAATCCACTACAACCTACACGACTTTGAATTTAGTAGCTGTTGTAAACTATTGCTATTTGTGCATCATAGGTAAATCACTACAAACACTGCTAACCAAAACACTAATAATTTCCACCTCCAACCTTATAAATACTCTCCTCCCTCTCCCGCAATTCATTCATCTTCTACTACTTCCTCTCCTTATAACTAATATTCTAGCTACCTTTCTCTATACACACACACTCTCTCAGTTATAATAATCTCATAAATTTTATTATTTCTTTTTTTTCATCTAAATTCACTTAGATATTTATCTCTTTCACTTTACTAACATTTGCTTCCTTTCTTTTCAGGTCTATCTTTACAACTTCTTCTAATTATCATTTTAATGAAATAATAGCAATTATTAAATCATTTCTTTAACAAATAATTAATCCACAGATAAAAAAAGTATTAATTTCGATCTATGAAACAAATAATCAATTACATGTTAATAATAAGATTCTAAATATATACCATATATTAGAAAACAATGCAATTAACAATTTCCCGAAATTTGAAAACAAAATTTAATATTATATTACTTGGTTTTTGTTATAAATAATAGTAGAAGATAAGAGAGAACGGGGGAGAGGAGTAGAAAGAATAGAAAGCCGTTCTCATCGACGTTCAAGAGTTGTCAAAATACACAATACTAGCCTTCTATTTATAGAAGAGGTTTTAGGGTTACAATATAATCAGAATTAATAATTGATAAAGTAATAATAGGGATGGGAGTTAAGGACATCCACATTAATGAGATATTCATAACACTTCCCCTTAGATGTCCATGACTAAACATGTGCCTTGTTAAAAAACTCTAACTAAGTAAAACCCAGTGGGACAAAAGACATAGTAGAAGAAAAATAGTACAATATTTAGTGATACACTTACTAATGCTGCCTCATTAAAAACCTTGCTAGAAAAACCCAGTGGGAAAAAACCATAGACAAGGGAAAAAGAGTATAGCGTGTATCAACTCCCCCTCTTGACCACTTCAGTTGATATCTCTGAGTCTACGAAGTCCGATGACATGAGTAAGCTTCTCAAATATGGTAGCAAGAAGTGACTTGGTGAACATATCTGCTAAATTTTTGCTTGACCGGATTTGTTGGATTATAATTTCACCATCTTTCTAAAGATCTTGAGTGAAGAAGAATTTTGGTGAAATATTCCTAGTTCTATCCCCTTTGATGTATCATTCTTTAAGTTGGGCGATACATGCAGTATTATCCTCATATAGGACCATCGGGGTCATTTTACTTGAAGATAAACCGCAAGTAGTTCGTATATGATGTATTATTGATCTTAACCATACATACTCTCGACTTGCTTCATGCATTGCAAGAATTTCTGTATGGTTAGATGATGTGGCTGAGATGGTTAGTTTTATGAATCTCCATGAGATCGCTGTACCACCACATATGAATAAATATCCCCTTTAGTGATCTTCCAACATGTGGATCATATCTAAATCTAGCATTTACATAGCCAACAAGATCTGTATTGGTTACATTTGAGTAAAACAATCCCATGTCCAAAGTACCCTTGAGATAGCTAGCGAAGAATGTGCTTAACTCCATTCCAATGTCTTCGGATTGTTGCGGAGCCTTATCTTGCTAATAAGTTAATAGCAAATGATATGTCTGGCTGTGTGTGATTAGCAAGGTACATAAGTGCTCCAATTGCACTAAGGTATGGTACTTCTGGGCCAAATAATTATTCATTACCCTCTTCTCTAATTTCTTGAGGCCTAAAAGGGTCTTTATCTACCTCTAATGATCTTACAAGCTTCAGAGTACATAATGGATATGATTTATCCATGTAAAAATGTTCTAAGACCTTTCTAATATAAGTTCCTTGGTATATGAAAAGTCCATTTTTCAAATACTCAATTTGTAACCCAAGACAAAATTTTGTTCTTCCTACGTCATTCATTTCAAATTCTTTCTTCAGACAATTTATTGCCTTTTTGAGCTCTTCAGGAGTCCCGATGATATTTATATCATCAACGTATACAGCAATTATATCAAACTCATTCTCACATGTTTTCATAAAAACATATATCTACATCCTTCTTTCAACCAATATCTATCAAGCTAATAATGCCATATATGTCTAGGTTTCTTTGAACTATATAGATATTTGGATTAAAATGTTTGCTTCTTGAAACTGTAATCCCTTAGGGAATTTCATTTGTTTAAGTCATATGCTTCTAGAAAATCCTTCAGGGACGTTCAAGTGCTTAGATCTATGTCTATATAGGCATTTGATCATTCAAGGGTTTCATAAATATTTTTCTAGATAATACTTCTAGTGTTTTAAATCCTTCTAGGATTTACTTACAATTCACAATGGATTATGATCATATTCTCTAGATGCATATCAAAATTTCATACATTGTCAAACTGTCAAATTAAAAAGGCGTGAAAATTTATTCCACCATAAGACAATATCCAATGAAAATTGAACTCTTGCGAAAAGTATTGTGACTGTATATCCCCCCTTTTTGCACATGAGTTCTTATTTATACAATTCTAACATTGCACTTCAGTTGCTTAAGACATAAATACACAGCTTTATGATACTTCATGACATATTTGTATACAAGATCCTCATTTGATCGCATGATAATATCATCAAATCATTGTAGACAACTTTATCTTTTTGTAGTTCCTTTTTCTTATGACATAATTTATTAAGATCTCTATCTTTCTTTTTGGTACCTGAACCTCTTCTAGGGTCTTGCAAATGGTCATGTCACAATTCTTGCCTCCTCAGTATGATCATCTGAATCAATTGCTCTATTTTCTTTTCTTTTGAAACCGATTATTTTCTCATACTTCAGGAAGGTATCATCATTTTTTATCTGTGCTTATTGGAGCATTTTCCAGCTGGAATATTAGATATAATAATCTTTATTTTGGTCAGTTATTGTGTCTTGCAAATATTTTATAATATTTTATGAATGCAATATCTAACGAATTTCTAGTTCATATCACTATATTTTAAGGATCTATGTTGATGCATTCATTGTGATATCTCTTCCAGCTATTCATTTTCTACCCCTCAAGTTGGAAAAATTTTGTCAAATGACAACCAACTAATAATGCAATATAAGTCTCCTCAATCCATTTACTTCCTCTAGAAACATCATTTTGTTTCATTTAGATATAAACAAGAGAAAGTAGGTTCTTATCCAACATTTATCCCAACTTTCAATGAATATCCATTTACGTGCATTATTGTGGTGGAACACTATAAATAAATATCGCACATTATAAGATGGAAACTATTTGGCTACCGACCAAGAGCCAATGGAAGAATTCATAATACTTTGTTGGCATGATGTATTTATATGTGGTAGTATGTAAAATCATTCTTTCCAACTGTCAAAATTGGAAATTTGTTCTCATAAACTTTGATCTAGCTACTTGTAACGCCTCGACTTTCACTACTATATTATAGCAATTTAATTGAATTATAACCACTCTAATGAATATTCGAAGCCCAAAAATACGGAAAATTTAAAACTTTTTCTTTTTAAAATATTTATCCAACCTTCTGTCAGTTGGAATGGGCTTTTCGAACAACTCAGAATTTAAAACTTTTTATAAAACCAAGTGGTACATAACACAATTAAACTACTTAAGTTCCCTTATAATTTCCTCCCCCTTGATGATAGTGTGTGGGGAGCGAAAACCCACTTATGGGTTCTCTACATCTATTGATGGATTTCTACCTTTCCAATATTAAAACGCTGGGGTCAACTCAGTTGTTAACCCTTCTACCAGAATACGCAGCGACATTAGGGTAATACATGCATTTTCTTTTTAAAGTATCTATACATAATTCATAACCTCTAGGAAATTTAATCCCTTTAATAAATTTATTGTAATTCTATTTCCTGTGCTCTCTATTATTAATTTAATAATTTACTTTTACAACATATACCAATAATCTTAATAAAATATTTACTACCTCTAGCTTTTAAATTTCTAATCCTAATTTCTTCGTCTACTCTTCTCCCCAGCTAGCTTCTTTCAACCTGCCAAACTGAAAATGTTTGGGGAAAGGGGATGAGATTGGAAATCCCAATAGCAGTTTCTTTCATTAACATACTTTATCATGCTAGCATTGTCATGTATATGTTTCATAAAACTGTACAAATGATGAAAGTCTTATTCCTATTAATCTGTGTGCTAAAAGCACCTGCCAACCACTAATAACAATATATTCGTTATAGTGGAGGCTTTACCTGCAGGGTTTCTCGTTAAAGCACATAAGGCTAAAACGTAACTAATCTCGCAAAGGTGTAGCTAATCACCTAAGCCTGGAGTACTCCATCTGAGGAATAACAACTTACCAACTAAATGCAACAGTTATTACAAAATAATACATGCAATTTAATTGTTACTGAAATAAACTGCTACCTGGATACCAGAACTTAATCAAAAGCTTGCTCCTTTCTTTTCCACTGATCTCTTCAACTTACGTCATTTTTAAGACCTATTTACATATGAATAATAAATTAACACCTATACTTATACATAGTTATTTAGCGTCTCTCACGATCCTATATTACTACCCTTCCCTTATTAACTTTTAGTATTAACTATTTTCATTTCCAAATAAGCACACACTTTAATATCAACATTTAGAATGACTTTTCTCTACTTAACTTATATATAATTCTTCTGTTATTAATAAAGAAAATCAAGAGTTCAATTGATACAAACACGTACAGATGTCCAGAATCAATTAATAACAAGCACACATTGAAGCTAAAGTATTTTGGAACATACTTAGATATCAAACAATACAAGCATATACAAGCGCAAGCATAAACATGTCTTTAATTACTTTAAATCCAAATTATATCATCTATAATTTATTTTTCCTAATTAAATTCAATATTAAGATTAATATTTTAGAACATGAAAGATATGTTAACATTCTAAGTCACATACTTTTATATTTAGTGTTGGAAGACCTTAAAGCGATAATCACAATCTGATCTTAAAATACTATTTGAATCATAAACCTAGCAATTACTGCTTTTCTATAGTAGAACCCAATTATGTTTGCTTTTACAATTTATCATGATTCTAACATACTCCTTGTATGAACAATAATTTTAAATAATTATTTAGCCTTTAAAGATCTTAAAATAAAGATTCAAATTTGATTTACCCTCACTAACCCATTCCATTTAGGAACACATTATCAATAAATTGAACTTAGAAATCTTTTCTAACTCCTTATTGAATTCACAAGCAGATTTAACTTAATTCCCAATAATGATTAAATGCTTTCACAAGTAGTCTTTTAAACCTAACTGAATAGAGCAATTTACATGACCAAATCAGAGTAGAAATCAACCCAGAATAAGGAAGAAACAAATTAACTTCACATTCTTGATCAATTCAAGACTCCAAATAACTTCAAGAATTCCCAATCAAATTCCATCATCATAAATTCTTCTTTTCATCTTAAGACCATTCCAAACAAGGAATAATTAATTCTCTTATCCTAAAATCATTGTCTCTCTTTTCCTACCCAACCATCAATAATTCTTAATCCCAAGTCAAAACATAAAACTAATCACATTTCTTTTCTTTAATCCATAAACCTTCTATCAAATTCTCTTCTCCTAACTTTCTCTTTCTCAATTACAACCCTTGATTCCATTCACCTATGACTGCATCTAGAAACATAACACAAAGATCCCAATTCGTGAATTGCAACTTAAATCAAATTATAGTCATAAATCATCTCCATTGGTTCCCTAATCTTTGGGCTCCATGATTAACTTAATATGTCTAACCACTTCAATATATTGTCTTCTTAATCCTAAAGGCATTCCAGCTCAATTCAGAGATATTAAACCATAAATCAAAACAGGGAACTCTCAAATCCAAAACCACTAATACCAACCAGGACTCCAATATACAACTTCAAATATATATTCCATTATTTCTTTATCTTAAACTCATCAGAACAGGGCTTCAACAACCACCACAGCAGAAGAGGGAAAAATCAGTAAAAATTTCAAATCAACTATGAAACATTCCTATCATACTCAAATGTACCTAATGAAGCTCTAACCACATCCTAATATTAACAAAGCCTTCCCCCTTCGCTGCATCCACAGAACAAAACCATTCAAACCTCCCATTTGTATATACATTACTTCCAGAAATTTTCCCCTTCTCGGCCAGCCACTCCGCAGGAACAGGGAAGCACAACAACACTCAATACATATTTCAAGGCAAAACAAAATATCAACACAGCTTTACATTCCCTGGCCGAGCAAGAATAGAAAAATAGAGGAGCATAGGGAAACAAAACTCGACCAGAACAGAGTAGGGAGGAAGAACAAAAATTCCAAATCTTCACATTCCATTCTTTCCTCTTCCACTGACCGAAGCAGAACAAGGAACGGAACTAAACAGAGGACAAGAATAGGCCAGAACAGAATAAAAGGAATAGAGGAAACTGAACAATTAACATCCTAATAATGCTCAATCTACAAAATCAACACCAAATCCATTCTCTCTTCATCATTACCAGAACAAGATTGCAAAGAACAGAATTTCGGGAGCAAAGAAATTGAACAGGGATGAAGAAAATCGAACAAACCAAAGAAGCATCTCAAAATTCATCATAAAACTCATTTCTTAACATAATCTTACTATTCTTCATGATTAATCACAATTTCCGTTCAGTTAAACCCAGAATCCGGCGGGTGAACAGTAATCGAAGAGAGAAATTTGAGGAAAAGCTTATGAACACTTCTTCTTAACTCAAATTCGTTCCTATAGGTGATTAATCGGAACCTAAGCTTCGATTTCACTGATTTATAGCTTCTAAAACCCCCAAAATCCGAATTGATTCCCTTCCCAAAGCTCACTCGAAATCAAACCCAAAGAGGAAGGAAAACAAGAAAGAAAGGCTTACCCGAAGCCACCCCAGCCTTCCCACGCGTTACCGCCACCCCTAGCCGCCGATCGCCGCCAAACTCGCCGCCGTCCGTTGCTGAAGAACGAGAGACACAGGGACGAGAGAGTGAGAGAGAGCGTGAGGGAGTATAAACAGAGAGAGAGAAAGACGGTGAGTGATGACTGAAGAGGGAGTATATATTTTATTATTTTCATTTCATCACATGTGCCAATTGGGGGGATAAGGATGAGAGGAATTTTACCATTTTACCCCTGATTGATCCCCAAATTACCCTCTAGCACTCATCTCTTCCCCTTTCTACCCTTCCAATTAAAATTTAATTACCATTCCTAAAAATATTAGTCCAAATTTAGTCCATAAATAAATTATCCGGATATATTTTTGTATCTAAATTTATTTATAAGACTTTTTAAATACTAAACATTACCTCAGGGTTCTAAATACTCCCTTATTTAAATTCATCTTTTAACTATTTTTCCTTATCTAATAAAGAAAATAAACTTTAAAAATTGTTGAAAATACACCTGGCCTCATAAATTTATTTATAAGACTATTTAATTTCTATATGACATCCCGAGATTTTAAATAAACCTTTATTATTTTCTTTTCTCCAAATTAAGTTCTATCTCCAAATTATTTCTCTTTATTTCTTAAAGAAAATAAACCTTAAAATTATTAAAAATACCTAAATATCATCAATCCATTTTTAATGCTTTTTAGTATTTTTAATAATATTCCAAAACCTTAAATAATTTCTTAATTTTTTTTTCTATTTTCTAAAATTTGGGGTGTTACAATTCTCAGGGAGGCTTCGATAGAAGTCTTGCTAGATATTTTTGTTAAATATGATTTTTGTTAGTACTGGCTGTCACCCAAGAGGGGGGTGAATTGGGTGATAGGATAAAATTTAAAACTTCTTTGTCCTAAAACACAATGAAGGTGATCTTTAAAATCTCTTTCTGTTTATCACAGAGTATTTTAAAACTGTTAAATGCACAATAGATATATATAAAGTAAATATGCTGGAAACTGAAGGAGTTAAGGGAAGAGATGATGCACACAGAATTTATCCTGGTTCGGTCAACCCAGACCTACATCCAGTCCTCAGGCTCCACCTGAGATTTCCACTATCTTCTTGTTTAGATCTGGCACAAGAGAAGCCTATCACAGCTTTTACGAGCACATGTTCACCTGTCAACTTTTTCCACTGGTTTTACAACACGGGATCACCAGCCAACCTTTACAGAGGTTCAGACTCTCTCTAAACGCTCCCCCTTACAACTGTAAGGAAATGCCCCTGTTCTAAAGCACCAAGCTTTCAGAACAACCTCAAACAATAGAGGATTTATCAAAGAAATAAGTTCACTAAATGAACAGATTGTGATAATCACTGAAGTACAAATGACTGTATGATGAAATACAAATTAGAGCTTAATAATCTACACAATGTATTGCTCTAGCTCTTCTTTTCTAATGCGCTCAACTCATCATTTCTGGGCTCACTTGAATATTACTGTTACTCTGTGCAGAGCCACAGATTTTCATCTTGTATAATGCATCGTATATGTGAGCGTATGTGTGCGTCTATTTGATCCGGATGTCTTCAAGTCTTTATATAGGGTTTGATATATTTATGTCCGTTGGAGACTTGGAGAACTAGCCGTTGGAACTTTTCTTTAGATCTAGATTCACTGTTCATGCGTAGGGTAGGCTAGACTGCGCGTTCTGAACTTCTGTACTTGCATAGCAGCTTTATCAGTAGCGCTAGCATTCTTTGCTATTTCGCTAACTGCATAGTATAATTTCTGCATTTGAGTTGTTAGCTAAAACAAGTAAAACATATAATGCACAACAGTTGTTATTGCAAGCTTATTTCATTAGCTCAATGAGATAGATAAATATATGAATCAGTTAAGGATTGTCATCAAGCATTCTCTATCGATAGACATAGATATTATCGCTAGCATATTCTTCTAATTCAATGTTCAGTGCATTCAAGAACCATTCCTCTATCAATAGCATTTCTCCTTATCGCTAGTTACTTGATTGCTTATTAACTTGGGATACTGAGTTATGAATATTCAAAGTTAATTTAAGTATCCTATTATCGATAGCTAAGCGTGTTAGCGCTAGCAACTATGTTATCTTCAATTGATCTCAGGCACTAGCTATCTGAATGATTATTCTCTGAAGCACTTTTGTTATCGATAGCTTAACCTGTTATCGCTAGCTGATTTCATTAGTTTAAGGACTTGGTTTATTTTTCTGCTAGCTGAGTTATCAATGAACTTCTAGCGATGGATTCTTTCTTTATCGATGGTGAATGACTTATCGATAGATATCAACTTTGTTATTTCTAAGTCTTCACTTGCTATGGCTCTGTCTATTAGCGATAAACTCTAACTCTAGCGATAGTGTCCTGTTACCTATTAGATTTCACTTATTTATTTCTGAGGTAACTTACACTTATGCTTTCTATGGGTCAGTCTTCATCAAAACTTAAGATTCTAACACTTTTTACATAGCATATAATCATTCAAAACTTGATAAACAATCACTAGTGATTTCTATAGAAATCATATGGTTGCATAGTTGAGGACTAATGTACTATTAGAATAAATTTGAAAACTTCAAGTTGCAAGTTGATCAATATGACCATTTTATAGATGCACCTATTATTGATAAAATACCAATTTAGTCCATATGATGTCTACGTGGGCCCATATATATTTGATACCGTACAAATGGACACGTACACGTATTCAATTCCAACCATGACTAATGATGTTCTCGTATTTACTTCTTTTGAGAACAAGCAATATATAAAAACACTTGCTATTTATAAAGAATCTTCTGGTTCTTTAACAAGTGTTACTATGCATTCAACATTTTATTTTGCATCATTATGATCCGGGATGATCTAACATGTCATGCCAAACAATACATTCAGAAACTTCAGGTTTGTTGTAATATCATCATCACCATCGAACTTCTGGTTTTCATGTAATATTATTAACATAACCTTCATTTGGGAGATTATACAGTTTTGTGGAAAGTATAAGAGTGAAACTCAATCCAATATGACTGATAATTACATTCCAACAATCTCCCCATCAACTAAGTCATATAAACATACTTTCCACTCGCAAAATAAAATTGTTAGTTCTTCAAGAACTACGACTATATCGTTGTTTTATAATATATGTATAATTCTTCAAAAGTTGTCATATAATTCTTCAGGAACTGTCATATATATATATATATATATATTTATATTCATTGTGCAATTTATAAACTCAATAGAAATTTAAATAATTAAAATTTATAAGAATTAAAATCAAACAACATAAAAATCACACTACAATTATACAAGATATTTAAAGGCTAAAGTGAAATAAGAATAATTGAAGGGGACTGTTGGAGCGAATATCATATAACATATCAACTTTATGCTTTGGTAATTACTACTGTAAGAGTACATGATTGCCATAATAATGGTTAACTAGCTAGTAAGAAAAAAATTATGTGGTCCTATTGGCACAAATATATTTATTTAGTACTAATTGAATTTTTGCATTTTTAGCTCTTTTGGAGCGTTAATCAACAATGCATGGCAAAACATGATTGTCTATATTTATTTCTTCTAAAATTGGCTATTATTTATTATGATATAAATCTTCATAAACATTAGTCTTCAGGACCATTACAATAATATTTTCAAAATATATTGTGCTAATACTTGAACAACAAGCAAATTGGTTTGAAACATTAGCCTTCATGGCTATATTTCATTTTTGATATAAATGTAGCTATTAAATTTCTCATAAGCATATCAAATATAGAGATTTTATTTCTCGCTCCTCACGCCACAAATTTCAACAAATATTAGTCTGATCTACAGGACCTCAATAAAAATAAATCCAATGTATATGGCTTCTAGCCAATTAATATGAGAATCAAAATTATTTATCTTCTGGCCATTTAGTATAATAGGGAAAACTTCAATTTTATTTGAAGGCTTCTAGCCATTTAGTAACAAAATATAAAAATTGAAGTTATATGGCTTCTAAATATAAAGTTTACATGGCTTATTGCCATATAATATCAAGATAGTAAAATTGAAGTTATATTGCTTCTAGCCATGAAATTAATTTTATATGCCTTTTGGCTATTAAATATTGAAATAAAAAATGAAAAATAAATAATAAAAAATAAATGGCTTCTAGACATCTAATAATGTTAAAAATTATATGATATATAATCTCAAAAGAAAAAATTAAATGTAAATAGCTTATGTCCATATGTCAAGATAGAAAATCAAATTGATATTCATTTCTTAATAATGGAACAAACGATAATAATTCAAGGAGGTTGTAAATATCGATTTGAACTCCACATTCCATTGAATATAGTAACATCAGGTTACTAAGGAATATAAAAAAAATGATTGGAACTTCGAGTCGATTGAAACGCACTCCATGTCACAGAGAATTGATTATTTGACCATAAAATGGAAAATATATATTTATGGTAGATAGCCATTAAAGACCGAAATAAAAAAAATTACATATGGCTTCTCGCCATTTTAAATAAGATAAAAAAAGTTTGATGAGACTTCAACGTAGAAACATATTTGTCGTTGGATAAAATTATGCTATGTTATTATGCTGTTTAGATACCAACCTAAATGCATGCATTGTATTTAAATATTTAAATATCCTATAATCTCGACATACCAAATATCTCACATATATTAGTTCAAAAAAAATTTACAGGTATATGGCTTCTAGCCATAGAATATTAAAATAGAAAATTTGAATTTATATGGCTTCTAGCCATAAAATTAAATTTATATGTGGCTTTTGGACATTTAATATTAAAATAGAAAAATTGAATTTACATGGCTTCTGGCCATAAAATTAAATCTATATGACTTCTTGCCATAAAAAATTAAAATAGAGAAATTAAATTTATATGTCTTCTAGCAATTTTATAGTAAAATAGAAACTAAATGGCTTTTGGCCATAAAAATAAATATATATCAAGTGGAACTTCAAGTTCCATTAAAGATGACTTTATGTTAAAAAAATTATGAAATATTAGGTGGAACTTTAGCTTCCTTCAAAGACGACTTAAGGTCAGTAAAGAATTACTACTACAGAAATAGGCTATTGCAGCACACCAATACCAGCACTTTTTTATTTTAAGCGCCAGAATAGCATATCCCAGCACTTATTTATTTTGAGCGTGATAGGCAACACATATCCCGGCGCTTAACAATTTTAAGCGCCAGAATATGTCTTCCAATTTTTTAAATATAATTTTTTTAATTAGTGAGGCATATCCCCATGTTTATTTATTTTTTTTTTTTTGACTATAAACTGGAGAAAAAGTTTACATGAAACTTAGAGTTCTAAACAACATTGGTTTGGTCTCTACCCCCGACTGCCTCAAGGGATGGCGGAGGTTGTTCAAAGAAGCAAAAGTTTTGCACCATAGCATGTGCCATCTTGGCCATATGATCTGCCTGAGAGTTGCTCTCTCTCGGATTATGTTCCATCACAACTTGCCAATCTCTTGCTAACAACAGGCGTGTATCCTCTATGATATCTCTGAACGGATGTTGATTAGGGCATCCTCTTGTAAGCAAATTAATAACCTCAATCGAATCCGTCTTGACTTGAACTTGCCTTATGTTACGATCCCAGCACAGATGCAGTCCCTGTATGACTGCCATAATTTCCGCAATGGTTGGAGGAACATTGATTAGCTTGCAAACATATCCCCCAATCCATTCTCCTGATGAGCCTCTGATGATCCCTCCACAACCGCTGCTACCGGCGGGGAGGACTGATCCATCAATCTCTAGTCGGGAAAAGTCGTGTTCCGTCGGCATCGTAATTCTACAATCGCCCGCCTGGAACTTATAGAATTTGCATCGAGCTGTCAAGTCCTGGTCCCAAACTGCCCTCAATAGGCTGTCAGTTGCATTACTGAAATCGAAATCTACTTCCTCGTTGAAGACCCTCTTGCATCTGGTTCTCCATATGTCCCAGCAGATGTATCCAAAGAGTGTCGGCCATTGGACCTTTTTGGTGAATGGTCTCCCTGCTGCATGCTTTAGATTCCATAGTATCCATTCCTTCCCTTCCAGTGTTGAGAAGCGCTCCCATGATGTTTCTGATATGACTGATCTCCATTTGTGCCTGGCATTAACACAATCTCTGATCAGGTGCATGGCATCCTCATCTTGTGAACATCCAAAGGGGCATATAGCTGAGGTTGCCAGTCCTTTCTGATGTCTCAAGGAGCATGTGTGTGTCCTCCCATGAGCGAAAGTCCACATAAAAGACTTAATCTTTTCTGGAACGTCCCACCTCCATATTGCTTTCCAAGTAGTGTCCTCATTATTATAGGTACCTGCAAAAAGAAACTGATAGGCATAGTTAACAGAAAAACGACCATCTGACGATGGCTTCCAAAAATACTTGTCCTCTCCTCTCTCCTCACGGGGTGGATGAGCACTCATAATTCGGGCAACCACTTGAGGATGGAACCACCATTCTAGCTTCTGTACATCCCATTCCCCCCTTGGAGTGACATAGTCCACCACCTTTTCCTCTCTGGAGGCATACCCTTCCAACCCTGGAATTAGTTTGACTAAAGGGGCATTGGTCTCTGCCCAATTATCAAACCAGAAGGATGCAGTCTCGCCATTACCAATTTTGACACCCAGACCCTCATTGAACTTGCTCCAGACATTACAAATACTACGCCATGTAAGGGATGATTTGTCCTTCTTGAGAACTTTCGGCATAGGTTGATTGCTACACTGGTACTTGCTTCTAAGGACGCGCACCCATAAGGCTTCCTTATTAGTGATGAGATTCCAGCACAACTTCATGATGAAAGCTTCATTTTGTTTTCTCAGGTCTTTTATTCCTAGACCACCTTCCTTCTTATGCCTAGTAACCATACCCCAAGATATAAGGTGCAATTTTCTACCTTCTTCTTGATCGCCCCATAAGAAGCTTCTACTTCTCTGCTCGAGGTCTTTTAACAATCCTTTAGGTAGGAGAATTGTTTGCATATAATAAGATGGAAGAGCAGACAACACAGATTTAATCAAGGTAGTTCTACCCGCCAGACTTAAACAATTTCTCTTCCAGCCCGACAGCCTCTTCTTTGTCCTTTCTAACACAGGGGCAAAAGTGAGGTAAGAGGCTTTCTTATGTAGGAGGGGTATACCAAGGTATTTCCCCAAATCTCCCGTCAAGCCAATTCCCATCCGTTGACTTAGAGCTCTGGTTCTACAAGAATGCACGTTCTTGGAGAAGTGGACCCGGGTCTTTACCTTATTAACACTTTGACCAGAGGCTGCACAAAATGATTGAAGACATCTCATTATTACATCCGCTTGGAATTCCGATGCCTCTCCAAAGAGAACAAGATCATCCGCAAAAAACAAGTGGGATAGAGGGGGTCCATCCGGACTCAACCGGATTGGATCCCATTCGCCCCCCTCTACTACATCCTGAATGATATGGCTCAATCTCTCCATACATAAGGTAAAAATGTAAGGGGAGATTGGGTCTCCTTGCCTGATGCCTCTACTTGGCCTGAATGTTTGGGTTGCCTCACCATTCCACAGTACTTGAAAGGAGGGAGTGGTTATACAAGCCATAATTGCCTCTATCATCCATTCTTCCATTCCTACCTTGGTGATGGTGTCACGAATGAAATCCCATCCTAAGCGGTCATAGGCCTTCTCGAGATCCACTTTGATCATCATCCATCCTTCTGTTCCTGTTTTCGTACGCATCGAGTGGATAACCTCCTGGGCAATAATAATATTATCGCTACTCTGTCTGCCGGCTATAAAGCTGCACTGATGCTTTCCCACCAATGTATCCATAACATTCCGAAGACGGTTACTAATGATCTTGGTGATTATCTTGTAGCTCACGTTGCAAAGGGATATCGGTCTAAAATCTCGTATGCATTCAGGAGTGTCAGATTTTGGAATAAGAACCAGGTTGGTATTATTTAACTCTTCGACCCAGTATGGGTCTTCAAAGAAGGTTCTAACCATACCAATTATTGAGGCTCCTATTATGTGCCAGTATTCTTGGTAAAGGATGGCTTGAATTCCATCTGGTCCCGGGGCCTTGAAACCATTGATGTCAAACGTGGCCTTTCTCACCTCATCCTCGCCCACTCTGTTGGACAAAAACCTACGTAGCTCTTCATTTAGTGAGGGGAAGTGAGAATGAGTGGTAAGTTCAATCGTGCTAGCCTGGGCACTGGTGAAAAGGTCCTTATAATAATGCCATGCGAGGTATTTCAGGCCTTCCTGATTGAAGACCCATACCCCTTCATCATCCTTAAGGCTCTCAATCCTGTTTTTCCTTCGTCTAATTGAAGCCGCCGTGTGAAAGAATTTAGTGTTTTTGTCCCCCCACTTGAGCCATTGGCACCTGGATTTATGATACCAAGTCAGCTCTTCTTGAGATAATAGCTTGTTATATTCCTTCCACAGCTCTTTTTCAATTTGAGCTAGATACTGGTTGTCTCTGCGGGCCCTTGACCTCTCAACTCCCTCAATTCTTTTGATTATATCTCTCTTTTTTGCCATAAGAT
Source organism: Mimosa bimucronata (assembly GCA_037074515.1). Classification (NCBI taxonomy): domain Eukaryota; kingdom Viridiplantae; phylum Streptophyta; class Magnoliopsida; order Fabales; family Fabaceae; genus Mimosa; species Mimosa bimucronata. The sequence continues at coordinate 28,286,904 of CM073438.1, read as the reverse complement.
TCCCAACCTTGGTTCTATTCCACTCTTCTGCTTCTTTAGCAAACAAATTAACATTAGTCTTCCAGTCATCACCCCTCCAGCAATTAGTCACAATATCCACAAAAGTGTCTTCAAGGAACCAAGCTGCATTGCATCTAAAAGGGGGCCTAGATCGAGTAGCCCTATTAAAAGGTTGACTTCGAAGAAGAACGGGCCTGTGATCTGACCCAAATCTATTTAGGTGGTGGACCTTTGTAAGTGGGCAAATTCTGTTCCATTCACCATTAGTAAAAGCCCAATCAATCCTCTCTTTGAGTAGATCTCTTTCCCAGGTAAATCTATCCCCCACTATATCTGTTTCAATAAGTCCCGCTTGATGGATACAATTTTCAAATTTCTTCATGGAAATAGTATTTAGCCTAGCTCCACCTTTCTTGTCTTCACTTGACAGGTACGCATTGAAATCGCCCATTACAACCCAAGGCATAGTATAATTTCTACTCACTGCTAGAAGTTCATCCCAAAGCTTATTCCTAAGGCTGTGAGATGGCTCTGCATATATACAAGACAATAGGAAATTTTGTGAATTTTTCACCAGTCCTCCCTTAACATGAAGAGCTTGATTTGAAGAAGATAAGTAGCTGATAGTCACAGATTCATGATTCCACATAAGCCATATACCCCCAGCAAACCTCGTAGCTTCAATTCTAATCCAATTATTAAAACCCAACTTTCTAACAATATTATCAGCCTTTTTTCCGCTTACTCTGGTTTCACATAAGATCACAATATCAACACTATTTCCTCTAAGAACATCCCTAAGTCTCCCTGGAAAATTTCTTGCAGCAGCTCCTCTACAATTCCAAGCTAGAATATTTATCATCATTAAATAATAAAATTGGAAAAGAGTGACCTGTTTCATCTTCATTGGCCTGAGTCTGAAAGTTTCAGCGCCTCCGTCTCATCTTGGTGGTCTTCTTTGACTTCATCGTGGGGATCAAACCACATGTCATTTTGTTCTTGATTTTCATAATAAATTGTTGAGGATTCAGGACTTTGCAACGGTCCTGGCGGTTTTCCCTTGTGCTCCATTAATTGCTCAGCGTAATTGTCATGGATAGAGGCTCCTACGTCGTGCTGAGGAGTATGGGCTGCCACATTAGATTCATTTGAATCAGGATTATTGTAATCCAAGCCTCCATTAAATTGCATCGACCCAATAACAATTTTATGGGCCCTACCTAACTGCTTTCTTTTTAATAATGGAGAAGTAATCTTTGGTCTAGTAATGGGTGTTCTTTTTCTGCCCAAATTATTTTGAGCGTTTGGGCATCTCTCTTCATTTTGGCTTAATTCTTCTTTATCATCTTCACTAGTCACCTTTCTTGCGGGTCCCTCCTTCTTTCTACTTGCCTTAGTCTTTGTCTCCTTCTTACTTCCTTTATTCACGCATACTCCTTGCCACTTTTCTTCCCCATTTTGTCCTTTAGCCATTGGTTGTGATGATGATGTCTCATCCTTTTCTCCACTTGTTTGACCAAATACAAAAATGGGGGTTGCACTTTGCTCATTTACTGATTGCTTTTCCCCTTCATTATTCAAGATAGTGCTCGCTGCTTCCTTTTTTTTCCATTGCTTTTCAGTTGCTTTTTTCTTGCTAGTCTCTGGTTTTGTATTAAATGCTGTCTGGGCCCCCTCTTCTTTTAGAATATCAAAACGAGAGCCGGTGTTTTTCTCTGATGCATTGGCCGTTGTCTTCTGTTGATTGGGGGGTTTTTGAGTATGATTCCTTTCTACATCAGCTTTTTGGGGCCTCCTTTTGGGAAAATGTTTGACTTTCATCCAGTCCCCAAATTCCTCTTCCATGTTTACCCCCGGCACACTACACAAGGGGTGTTTCCCTTCCGCCATTGGGTACGCCGTTTGTGGTTGAGTCACCGGCGTCATTTCAGTTTGCTGATCCCTTGGCTGTGTGTGTTGCATACACTGCTCTTGATTATGTCCATAGACACCACATCTAAAGCAGATAGTGTTTAGGCCCTCGTATTCTACTGTGTATACTCTGGTTCTCAAAATAAATCTTGACTGAAGTTGTTTGTTCAAATCCACCTCCACACTAACTCTAGCAAATTTTCCCCTTGCGACTTCATTTCCGCGCTTCCCCCTTTGGGCCAAGGTGTTTAAGTCTACCTTTAAGGCTCTTCCTATCAAGTTCCCCAACTCCAGCATAAAATCTTCTGAGTACATATGAATAGGAAGTGTAGGAACCCGGACCCAAATAGCAACCTTTTTCATTTTGTTGCAATAAGGATTGAAGTTAGGGCTCCATCGTTGAACAGCTAGATAATGCCCCTGTATGACCCATGGTCCATCGAACAATAGTTTAGACCTTAGGCTTTTGTTTCCTGTTCTGAAGACAAAATAGTTATTAGGCAGATCTACAATCTCAAAATTTTCATCTTTCAACAGCCAGGCAACTCTGTCTCTCATCATGTGAAGGTTTGTTTGTTTCCCCAAGATTGTGAGGATAAGAGCATCCTTCCATGGTCTGCAGAGGTAAAACATCAGCCCATGTTTAATATTAGTAAGCATCAGGATAAGCTTTCAGATTTTTTTAAATTTTTTTTTTATATATTTAGGGCCTATCCTGACACTTATTTTTATTGAGTGTCGGGATAGGTCCTTCTCTTTAATTTGTTTTAAGCCTATCCTAGCCCCAGGATAGGCTCAATAATTTCCCTTCCCGTGCCTATTTTTCCCATTTCCCTCCCTCTCATTTTACCTCTTCCAAAACCCTTTCCAAACCCTACTCCTCGTCTTCCTCCTCTCCAATCACCGTTCCTCTCCCCTCTTCTTTCCCATGTTCGATAGGCTTCCAACTCTCAGATCTCTAACTTGTTCTCAGATCCCCTTTGATTTCCTTCGTTCACCCTCACAAATGTCACACGCGCCGCCTTCATTCTCGGCACTGTAGTAGCTGTCTCATTCATTGTTCTTGTTTTTGTCGACCTTCGGCCTCAGATCTGTATGGATCAAGTCCAGAGCTACATGCTGATGGTGTGTTTTCAACCTCATTTCTTTTTTCTCTTTTCTCCCACTCCTTTTCTTCATCCATCTTCTCCAACCAGCTTCACTGGCACCATTCACCATCGTCAGCGTCGTCTACTCAGCCCAAACCACCGCCGTCGAGTTCGCCTCTCCCTTCTCTTTCATCTTCTTCCTTCAACACTGCAAGATCTTCTCCCTCGAAATCTTCTCACTTTCATTTGTCGCGGGTACTAATCCTCGCCTTCTTCATTTCAAGGATCAGGAATATTATACTTTCCCATCTTCATTTCCCTGATTTCTTGATTCCCTTCAAGAGAACCATTTTCTGAGAGATCACATTGTGCTCGACTCCACAATCGTCCAACCATATCGCCAACCCTACTTTTAGCAAACATGTACCAGCGGTCAATCTGTCGATCCACGCAAGATGCAGGAACAATTTGAAGAATTCTATGAGGATATTTTCGAAGAGCTCAACAAATTCGGTGAGATTCAGAATCTTAATGCGTATTGATTTTTCCGAGCTCTTTTTTGTTTCTCCTTTACGACTTGTTATGCGTCTAGGATCTTGTCTGAAGAGTAGTCTGCTCTGTGATTTAAAGATTGGGATATTGGAATTTCTTTGTTCTGGTTCCATTGTGCCTTAGCTGGGGTTTATTTAGGAGACTGTTTAAAACCCAAGACTCTCGAAACTGGGGGCACCGAAGGTACTAAATGAGTGATCGTCTAATATCCACTTCATCTCTAGTATTTCCCTGATGCTTTCAAAAATTGCAGGTAGCTTATCTCCAAAATTCGATTCAGCCTAAAAATCAAAGTGATGGAAACGTGAGATTGAGTCAGCTTGCATGTTGGCCTGCCTCTAATTAAATAAACAGAACGGTATAAATGAAATGTAGAAGGAACATATCAGTATTTATAGATTTCTGGCTATAAGAAAATGAAACATTTATAGATTTTTTTCCTTTTCCCCCTAGTTTCCCCCTGAGTTTGGTCTTGTGGGCATGGTTGCCTCACTGATTGACTAGCTTGTGCTGAAAGTGCGGTAGGTCAAGTCACTTTTCACTATCACTAGAGTATTTCTCCAGACCTTTCAGGAGGGGATATAAATAAGCAAGCAGAAAGTCCCTTCTGTTACTTTTTCCTCCACAATTTGACTGAACATGCCATTTGTAAAAAAAAATTGTCAGTTAAAGAGAGTTATTTTTAAATGTTGTAGTAGTTATTACTTGATAAATGCCCTTCATGTTTCTTTGTCATTTTTTGTGTCATGGTTTAAAAGTTTATGTTGTTGTGGACATTGGTTTTTTGAGTCAATCCTGATGATTTCATATATAACTCTGATGCAGACTTTGTCTTAAATTGTTGGCCTTGAGTTACAAATTAAAACATATTTTGTGTTCTTCGGTTAAATGAACATGTGAATGGTGAAACATATATTTTGATGAGACTTGCTTAGCTAAAGTATGTATGGATGCTTACCAGATGCTGATTTATTATGAACCATTACTATGGATGCCGGGCATACTCATGGATCATACATCTGAAGCATATGAACTTGTTCACCATGGATTAAAGGTCTTCTTTTATCTTTGATTGCACACCCTTATCCTATTTTCGCACATTGTCAAAGAATTTAGCTAAATCTTTTGTTCTTATGCAGAATGACCTAAAAAGTCATGTTTGCTGGCATGTTTATGGCCTGCTTTATTGATCAGATAGAGAATATAGGGAGGCAATTAAGTGCTACCAAAATGCACTGAAAATGGATCCAGACAATATTGAAATTCTACGTGACCTGTCACTCTTACAGGTAGCAATTTAATTCCTTTTTATCTCTTTGCTTAATGGTAGTATAGAAACTCAAATAATCTCTCTATCTCTATTTCTCTCTCATGAGCATTTACTTCAACTTGGGTATGATTTATTCTTTCATAGTTAGGTACATTAAATTTGAACTATTGTGTTTCATCAATTTAGAAGGTCATGTTCTTGCTCTGATGATTACTTCACTAGCCTTTAAGATTGTATAATTTATGTGAGTATACCATATCAATGCCCCTTTGTTGTCAATTTTATTTTTTTCTGGGTTAAACTGTGTTGTATTATGATGTTCATATATGGAAAAATTCAAGCCCACCATACACTGCTGAAATTTATTCTAATTACGAGGATGGTGGGCTTGAGTTTTATACAGATCTTGGTATCATATATGAACATCATAATACAACACAATTTATTCTAGTTTCTGGATTAAACTGTGTTGTATTATGATGTTCACTAGCCTTTTTTCTGGACTGAACTCTTGATCGATTTTTTATACAGATCTTGGTATCATATCAAGGACCTTTTTATCCTAAAGTTTAAGCGATTGGAAGAAGGACAAGATGAAATTGCAATCCCAGTGTATTCTTTTTCCTTTTTTTTTTTCATGAGGTGCTAACATTTTTTGCATGCTTTCCTTTTTTTGTTGTTCCTTCTATATTGCTGGTGATTCAAATTACTGCACAATCTGGGTCTTAAGTAAAATCATTTTGTAATTTGTCTTATGTGAGTTGGTTTGTTCAATAACTCATTTGGAATGATTCTCTCAAAGAATTAACTATATATTGCTTGGCCCATTTAATTAATCGTGGAGCTTGATATGTGTATCTAGTGTACCCCAGCCTTAATTTTTCAGGTTGGTGTGTCTATGTAGGTCTTTATTCTGAATTATTTCATTATAATAATGATTTGTTAGCTTATGCTGGAAATATTAGCATTGCCTCTTTGGTTTGTTTAATCTTGAAGCTTCTTCAATGTAGAGTCATTGGTCAATCATATTGCTTGTATAACCCAAAATTTGTGTTTAGCGATTTTTGGGTGATGCTTTCAGGGATGATACAGTGATATGGACGAGAAAGAAGATTGGCACACCTGTAATTAGAATAAATTCTATGGCAGAGACAAGAATTTCTGAAGAAGTATCATACATTTGTTATTAGTCTATTTGATAAATTTGAGGTAGGTGACACAATGTATGATGTATTCTGAGGCTACCAGATGAGTGCTATTGATTAAGAGGAAGATAAATTAATTGAAAATTGTATATGATTGAATAATTTATTGAACTTAATGATCGTTTTTGCGATTTGACCTTATTGGGTGTTAATTTTTATCCCATTCAAGTTGCATAGAACTAATTATACTCAACATTTCTTACTAACTCATTTATTTATTTGAATTACATATCAAAAACATTTTTTAATTTTTTTTACATCAAAAGCGCCACTCTAGGCCTTAGATTTAATTTTTTTTTAAATATTAAATGGCCTATAGCAGCGCTTTTTAGTAAATAAGTGCGCTATAGGTGGGGTGTATATAAAATAAAATAAAATATTTCTAAAAAATGGCCTATAGCGGCGCTTATTACGTTGTAAGCAATGTTGTAAAAACCGGACCGGAAGGTGAGCCGGAGAGGGCATCGGGTCACGGTTCGCACGGTCGGATCGGTCGGACCGAAGGTCGGACCGATGACGTAATAATTAAGGAAAAATATATGATTTTTAAATGTAAATTAAATATAAACAAATTATGGTTCCTTCACCTCTTAATTTTTAATGAAAGACCATTGACCAAGAAATAAATAGCCATTACAGACTTAGAAAACAATTATTCTTGTCTTTAGGTAAGCAAAACAAAGAAGGCATATAGGACCATTTGAGGATCACAGTTGCAGAAATTTTTGTCGAGATAGAAGAACTAGGAAGTTAAGAACACAAGCAATTTCTGTTATGCAAAAGGTAAGAGATAGAATATGCAACTGATAAAAATATTAAAAGAAATGTAAAATGTAGAAAGACAACAAGTGCTAAATATAGAATAAAAGCTTGGAAGAGACGTTAAACATCAACAATAGAGGAATGGTGATGAGAGAGATGATGTTTACCAATTGGTTGGAGTTTTGGAGATCAAATTTCACAGCCATAAGATTTTCAAATGGTTGTTGGGGTTTTTAATTTGGGAGAAAGATATGAAGCTAATGAATTTGGGTTTCTTTTTTAAGAACTTGGGTTTTTTTGGGCTTGATTTTATTTTTTTTCATCTTTTTTTTGTTTTAGATTGGACCGCCCGGTTTTTATAAAACCGCTCCGGTTCCCGGTCCAATGTCCGGCTGGAAACGGCCCGATTCGGCTTAACACAATAAACGGTCAGACCATAAAATCTGAACCGACCTATGGAGCGGTCGACGGTCCAACCGGTCGGACCGCCCGGTCCGGTCCGGTTCTTACAACACTGGTTGTAAGCGCTGCTATAAGCCAATAGGTGAGTGTATATAAAATAAAATAAATTATTTTATTAAAAAATGGCCTATAGCGGTGCTTATTACTTTGTAAGCGTCGCTATAGGCATTTAATTAATATAGGCCATTTAAATTAAAAGAATGTCCTATAGTGGCGCTTATTACGTAATAAGCGCCGCTATAGGGTGTCTATAGCTGCTTAGGAATAAAAAAGTGTTGCTATAGGCATTTTCTTAAAAAAAAATAGGCCTATAGCGGCACTTAGACATGTCAAGCGCCATTATAGGTTAATCTATAGCTGCGTTTATAACGCTTAATAAGCGTTGCGATAGGTCAAATGACCTATCGCAGTACTGGCTATAGCAGCGTTTAAAAGCGCCGCTATATGGTTAAAAAAAGTGCTGCTATAGGGTAATTCTGTAGTAGTGAATGCATTAAAATATAAAGTGAAACTTCAGGTTCCATGAGAGATGACTTCAGGTCAATGAGGAATGCATTAAAATATTAAGTGGAACGTTAGGTTACATAAAAAATGACTTTAGGTCAATGATGATTACATTAAAATGTAAAATGGAACTTCAGATTCCATTAAAGATGACTTTAAGTCAACATAAGAAAATATAAAGAAAGACGAAGATGAAGAGAAGAGAGATAGAAATGTGAACTTCAGGTTCTCCATAATCCATAATAGTATAACAGAAAAAGGATCCTATAAATAGAAAATAGACTACCTTGGTTAGATGCTCGTGCTGATAACGTGTTATAAGTAATAGAAGAAAATAAGAGAGAATGGGGGAGAAGCATAGAGAGAATAGAAAGTCGTTCTCATTCAACATTCAAAAGCTGTCAAATACACAATACTAGCCTTCTCTTTATAGAAGAGGATTTATGGTTACAATATAATCAGAATTAATAATTGATAGAGTAATAATAGGGATAGGAGTTAAGGACATCCACATTAATGAGATATTCATAATAGTTTCGATTATTTTTAAAAAAGTTTCCAATATTAGTAGCAGTTTTGCATAAGTTTGTAGCAGTTGATGCAGTAGTTTTTAACCACTACTGATAATTTATAAATCCGAAATTCTCATTTCTCGCTACTTTTACTAAATATCATTTTGTAATGTTTTACTCAACGGTTTTTAACCGCTACTAATACTCATGAAATTAGAATTTTCATTTCTTGGACTTTTAGTGGTGGTTTTAAACTGCTACAAATGTTTATTCAATATGAAATTTGGCCACTCACATTTTGTAGCGGTTAGATATTAACACTACTGATGTAGAAGCATGTTTGACCAATGTACTAGCAGTTAGGTGGAACTGTCACAAATATTTTGCCATGGTTTAGTAGTAGATAACGAAATCGTTGCTACATGTGTTGTAGCATTTCAAACCTCTACAAATGTTATATTTTAACCACTACTAATTACTGCCTTTTTGTAGTGATCTTTTTATGCAAGGGGTTTGGCTCACGATAGTGGGGATTAAACCAATAGACATAGGTTTCCCGAGGCAGACCACACATAAATTCCAATGTTTCCTTTAAAACAAGATAACTTTACCAAAGATACAAAACAAAATAACTAAATGGAAAGGCAGAGTGAACAAACTTATATCTATCAAGAATTGGTGTCAACTTACAAGGCTTTGTAGCATGTGCCGTATAAACACATAATAAGCCTACATGATATTGTTAATATGTTTTGTCCTTTCTTCCTTTTTTTGGCATTTGTACTTCTTAGCAATGATATTTGGCTTAGGAATGCATAGTTGGTAAATCCCACTGGACAGTATGTGAGGTAAAAGTACCTATCATAGAATTGAAATGAGAACACTATTATATTGGTGCATAAATGAAAGGTAAAAAGGGACAAAAGTAAGTTTACTGGATTGCGAATTCCAGCTATTAGAGGTCAAGGTCTTACATAGATAAAAACACCATGACATCACTTGACACAAATGCAAATGTACATTTCTTATCAAGACCCACAACTCCGGGAGCCATCTTTAAGTTGATATTCTTAGGAAAGTATTTTTGTTAGTTGTTAATTATGTATTATATGTAGGAAAGTATAAGTTGTACGTATACTATGTGTATGTGTGTCATCCCAAAAAAAAATGGCTTACACCCTGACCTACTAGAGGGGTGAAACCGAGTTCCTGTTCATGAGAAAATGCTCATACAGCTGCACTTCACTTATGTAATGGACAAATAAAGCTTAGAGAGCTCATGGAGTTATGTGTACCAATTCAATCCCACTATTTCATGTCACACTTACTTGCACGCCTAACCTATTTTTCCTCTCATTTCCTTGAATTTTGTTTCCATGCATCATAAAAAAAACTTCTTTATTATAAGAGCTCAATTAACTAAATTACGTGGTTTAAGAAAAAGGTTAAAATTAGTTAAAAGTGATAAGTATGTAAGATGTAAACTTTTTCCCCATTAATGACCTTAGTCATAAGAGAGCAAGTAAGAGAGAAAAATAGGGTAATAATGTGAGGAAGTATAAAAGAGAATGTAGTATTGGAAAATAATGAAGAGAGATAATTAATTTGGGGCAAATATAGTAAAAATGTATTAAATGTTCAAACAACCCTTAGCGAACTCTTATAAAAATAGATCAAGACAATTCAAATTTTAGTCTCTTATAATAAGGATTTAAAGTAGTATTCACCAAGCCGTGTCTTATTATTCAGTCGTTCATTTCATCAACATACTGATAAACTGATCCAAACAAGTCTTAGACTTATACTTTGTGTCTATTGTACCCAACCTGATCCTACATTTTTCTAAGACGATATTACACACACACACACACACACACATTTTTATTGCATTCCTTGCGAATATTAACTACTGCCAACTAGTTTGAATTTGAGCTATATGTCTAACTCGATCAAGGAAAATTAAAGCTCTCTGAACAGAAACAAAAAGCTGAATGTTTGAGTTCCTTGATTAAACTTTAAGTCGTTACGTTGCTACCCAATTTCATATCCTTGCCCTTCTGAGACACACCATCATGTACGCCACTACTTATGGACTTGAATCAATTTTACCCATTGGGATTTACCAGTCAAGGGCATTGTGTAATCCGCCTTGGAATTTTCTTGCCTGATATTATGCTGTTCCTAAAGCCATAACTGTGGCAATTATTTAAACCTCCATGACCCAAGGATTTGCTTATAAGTTACGAGAATATATATATATATATATATATATATGATCAGGATATGAAAACAGCCTTTTCTATTTCTAATCGATCTCACTCCTCAATAAATTCAAGTTATGACACTTGTTTATGTTTTAACTCATACATTTACAAGTCATTTTTTTAATTAGTACATCTATATAAACTCGCTCATGTCCTTCTTATAAAGATTCAAATATGACTTTAAATAAATTAAGAAATTCAGTTAAAAATTAAGGCTTTTGAGATTTCATAATTACCTTTAATGATGTATAAAAAAATTAAAAATGTATAAAAATGTAAAGGTCCCAAGGGGGAATTATTAACTATGAGATCTCAAGGAAGGGACTTATAATTACTAAGAAGTCATAATAAAAACTGAAGAAATGCAATCATAAGTTCCAATATAAGTAATGATAACACCTCATTTTGTCATTGAGACTTATTAGTCATTAAATTCCTTTATTGGGACCTTATATTAATTCTCCTAAAATGTAAATGGCTGGTTTTGAGACTAGTTCTACTCTGCAGTATTTTTATTTTTGGGAAATTAAAATCGTATTCATGTCTCAAGGAAACATATATTGTAAGGTCCCTTATAATTTTAAAATTACTCACATGTCCCAAGGGACCTGTAAATTATATAATGCAATTATAAAATTACAAAGTTACCCTTACCGATTAGTTATTAATAATTAGTGTGTTGGACATGTTAGTATTAATAAAGCTACCATAGTTGTCAATCAAGGCACATTAACTACTCAATCAAGCAATATCTGTTCGTCAGTGTTTTTTTTTTCTATCGGTTAAGGTAACGAGATAATTTCACAATTTCATATATTACCTTAGCTTGTTGTGTTAATATGCTTTTCCTGGAATCTGTATGCCATTTTCCCTATTTTGTTTTGAAAAAAGAAACCACAAGGTACTCTAAGCCGCGTGTACACTTTAGAGGCTTTTATTAAAAAAAAAAAACTTACCAACAAAGATTAACAACTTGTAATGTTGTTTTACATGAAGAAATTGGCAGTGTCCTGACAAAACTATATAATTATGTATCGTATAATATGATTAAAAGAAAAGGCCCATTTCAACTACGCAAAGTTCATCATCAAGCACAGCCCAACGGGGACCACAATCATCACAAAAGCGTCCTTTACTGAAAAACAAAAATAAATTAGCCATATAATTACAGAATTCCCTCGATAAAGACGAAATTCCTTGGCTAAATAATGAGGAATTTCGGAGCTAATTATTTAACAATGTTATATTTTAACACGAATTTTGTGGCTAGTTTAATAACTAATTCACTGTTTGTTCTATTGGGTAGCATTTGAATTTGTCTATCCATATACATATAGATTCTGTTTCGAGGCCCTCTCTCTCTCTCTCTCTCTCTCTCTATATATATATATATAAAGACACTTACCACTATAATGTACGCACCACCACTCCACATCTTCTATATTCTTCTATGGCTCTCTTCTCAAACATGGTTTCATTTCTTTTCTTCACTATACTTCTCTTATTGTCTCTTCAAATCCATGCTAAAGACAGTCAATTCTTCAGTAAAGTCACACATTCCATCAACAACAAAGAAAAGTCTGAACGTGTAATGATGAACAAGCGAGATGAGCAAGATCAGCCCGTCTTCATGTCTGAGACTGATAACAACTATGGCCTCTACGGCCACGATGAGTCTGCCGGCGGTCAGTTCCCTCCGGCCACCACTACATATCATCCGTACAAGACTGAGTCTGAGGAGGAGTACATGAGAAAGTATCCAAAAAATAAGTACTCTTACTATAACAGAAATAACTACTATTACAAGGATTCTTATGGTAATGATTTGGACAGCACTAGATACGTTGAAGGAGGATATGAGGATGTGTCCAATAATCAGATGAGGAAGAAGAACCAGAAGTTCTACAATAGCAACAATGGAGGATATGGTAGGTATGATGAGTACAATGGTGGGAGGCAAGGGATGAGTGATACAAGGTTCATGGGAGGTTATGGAAAATACTACTATGAGAACAAGAAGTCCATGGAAGGATATGAACCAGGTGGGTTTGAGGGTAATAGCAGAGATGATTTTCAGCCTTGAGCTTAGAGTAGTGATAGGTTAAGAGTATATGTTTAATTTATGATGGTTTATTTTGGTTATATTTCACTGAATCTTGAATTTGGATTTAATTACCTTGCTATTTTCTGTCATTCAGGATATGGAAAAGTTATGAAGTATGAGAGCATGTATGCAGTTTCAGCTTAAATCTAGCGGTTAAGCTTGCCTATTTATTCGTGTTTTGTTTTTTTCATTTAAACTTTCTTTGCTGGTTTGCGTTGATGCTTTCAAATTCATTAACCCAATGTTAATGGGAACTAGACTCAAAAGGAAAAAGAGAGATCTACTAATATATATTATTTCTTTTTTATCGATAGATGGACTTTTTTTTTTCGATGGACAATATATATAATTTCTAATCGAGGATATATGCAATAATCAATCAAAGAGCAGTTGATCATATTGATGCTATATGCTACCTCCAATTTGTCTAACATTGATTGTGTAGGATTTCGAGCGTACCTGGAATCCGGTAGACTCGCTCGGTACCCACACGAAATCGGAGCACCAGATTTGGACCCCGATTACGTTATACGACAGATGCACAATGGAGGAAGAGAAGAGAAGAGACCCTGGAAGATTTTATCGGGAGTTTCTTTTTTGTTTTCATTGTTACTGTCTGTCCAAAACAACTCCCCGTATATAAAGAATATGAAAAGTCATATCTTTTCAATTTAAACTTATAAAGGGAAAAATTACTCATTTTATCCCAGGTCTTTCCATAATTATACATTAGCCCCAATTCTCATTGGGCCTTACATATAAGCCCTAATTCTCATTAGGCTTAGGCCCTAACCCACCAAGGGTGGATTAGGTATATTCCTACATCTCCCACTCACACTTGGTGGGTTGGATGTTATGGGTCAAGTCTCTTTCTCTTCTATCCTTTTTTCATACTAAGTGCTCTGTCGTAACCGCGTGGGCACGACGTCTTCTTTTAGGTGTCTTGTACTAGAAATCACTTTTACAGAGACCAGCACAAAACAACCTTGCAGTGCAGCTCGATCATTTTGATATAGTGCCTCAGATATCCTAGATTTACACAAATACACTTATCTCATGGCCAATCTAATCCCTTTAGAGCCAAGATAAAGCTCAGATTGCCTTTCTCATATGCAGTGTCCACACTTATGAAATTAGCACACTAATATCATAATGGACCGGTCTTAGACACTAGCATAAGTGTGTGTATTGCAAGTAATCTTCCTTTCGCCCAAATATCACTTCAATATGAATCAACCGCTTTCCTAACGTAACACCTTTATTAGATCGCATTTATCATGACCATAGGATATACGCTAAGGTAGCAGACACTAAAACATATTTCCATGACATTGTCAAAGTCAAAGGACATCTAGAAAGTATGGAACCTTTCTTGGACTCACACAGCAATGAAACAGGGATCCATTCACTGCTTCCAGTTTGCGGTAACTTTAGCACACGCGGTATGAATCGCATGCTACGGTGTTACTCTTTTTCTATAAGAGCGTACGTCGATTTGATTGTATCATTAACACCGTACAGACTTCAGTATAGAAACACACAGTATCTAAACCCAAAATTCTTCAACTCTTCTCACATTGTATGACGTCAATTTTGAAGAATTTTGTTGTCTGGCTACAGGTATTACGGATGTGGGTATCCATAATTCGATCCATATGTGTGTAATCACGGATCTCATCTCGACTTGCTGCACTTTTAAGTCGAGGCGACATATAATTTGTGTTTCTTCTCTACCATATCAGTACTTTCACTGCTTTGCTGGTGAACACATTGTCTCATCTTTGCACACTATTCCTGAGTGTCAAAGGCGGTCGCTCGTGTGAGAGAGCCGACCTCATCAACCTGTACGACATACTAGACATTGTATACTATCACATACACATGTAAAGCCTTAATGAAGTATCAATTACTTCATATCCTATGCTTGCCAAAGGACTTATCATGTCTCTCATGTATATCCTTGGCCACAGGCTCAATCAGGAGACTTTGCATAGGAACTTGTTGTTTAGTAATAACCTTATGTGCTACAACACATCTCACATATTTATCTTTGCATTTTACTCATGCTATGATACTTAGGGTCTTTTATTTAGGCAATGGTCGTAGTGTTTTCACAAAGCATTAACACTAGGTTTGAATTCTCATTTCAAATCCAAGATGTACCTTTAGACATTATCGACCATATAGCCATACGTACTACCACAGTAAGTACTTTTAAATGCGCATAACTATCATGCCCTTTAAAGTATCTTTCAGCATTTTTGTGGAGCCACCGAGTGTCTCTCACAATGGTTGGACTAGTACTGACTTACAAGTCCTACCACTAAAAATGAATATCTGATATTTTACACACCACTGTGTATATCAAATTACCAACAACGTTTACATGGAAACCCTTTTCCATTTTGAGTTTTAAAGTTGATTCAGTTTAGGGATATCTAAAATCAAGAACCAAACTCACTCTAGAAGTCACTAGGGTATCTATGGGATCACAATCATTTACCTTGGACCGCTCAAGAAATTCCATAATATAACTCTTGTGACAGAGAATGGATTTTACTTGAGCTATATCTTTGGATCTTAACTCCAAAAATACACAATGATGTACCCATGTTCTTAGTACCTTTCCTTAATAGGCACTATCAAAATCAAACTATTTTGGTCAATAGTATATCATCCGCTTAAAGGATAATATCACAAACTGCTTGATTATGGTTTCTTCAACCATAAGAAAATATATTAGGTTACCACTCATATGGAACCTTAAATACCATTGTTTGGATGATTGCTTCAGTCCATGAATTGACTAATGCAAAAATATGTAATATGAGGTCATCCTTTGTAAACCTCAAACATCTATTGTAGTGAAATCTAATAGCCAAAGCATTTAGATTTCTTCATCCAAATCACAACTCAAGATACAAGTTTCACATCCACTTGATGCAAACATAAAAAAACAAACAGTCAGCTATTTCCAAAATGAGTATGATTTTAAGCACATAATATATGAAAAGGTATTCTCACAATATATATGCCTATGTATACCCTCTGTAACCGAAAGAGTCTTGTGTTGTTAATTGATCTAACCAACTTGTTTTTAATCTTGAGAATTCATTTGCTTATAAATGATCTCTCGTCTTTGTGGTGGATCAACTAACTCTCAGACTTGATTCTTTCTCAAAGAATTTAGGTCCTTTAATATTGCTTTCTTCCATTCCTTCTAAAAAGTAGGTAAGGCCTCTTATACAGAACACTTTTAGGTCTCTTTAATGACCTTTCACAAGCTCCCACTTACATGGGCAATTGAGGACTTTAGAGCTTGTTCCGTATTGCCTTGTCACTGTGTCTCATAAAGAGATACAGAGAAACACAATGTGATAAGCTTCACCATTATTTTGAAAAAAACTCACCCATAATATATATGGTTCCTTTCAATTCTTTTCAGATACAAATTCATTTTCATATTCACTTATGAAAATGTCGCCATAATAAGCTCCCACTTACAACGACTATGAGATCGTGTAATTGACCTTTATGGCCTACGGGGAACTCAACCTTTATGGCCTACGGGGAACTCAAAAAGACTTGATTTGTTCTTTGACCATAATTCATGTGGTTTAAAAGACCACTTAGGAGAACACATGGTTAAGTATAAAGTTTGTATCTCCCTTAAAGAGAAAACCATACTTGATCAATCAAATATGTGTACTAATCCACCAAAGGTGGACTAAACAACACTCTCCCACTCACTTTTGGTGGGTTATCTTGAATCACTTTATACAGGACCATGTTTAGTAACATTTCATTACACCTCCTAACAACTCCATCTGGTGACAGAGTACGAAGGGTCATTTAACTAAATAAATATCCTTTTTTTTTCATGAAACTCATTGAAACTGGTCAGGAGCAATCTCTATTAGTGCGTAGAATTCTTAAATTCCGTATGCACTTTATTTTCAACTTTATTCACTTATTGTCTAAAGCGCTTGAGCTTCAAACTTATGTGAAATAAAGTAATGATAATTACATGAGTAATCATCAACTATGATAATTAATCTAAGCTCTGTGTCATGCCATCACATTCATTGAACCATATATAGTCGGATGGAAGAAATGCAATATTTTCTCTATCTCAGTTCCCTTACTGAAAAAGCTTTTCTTATTGCTTTACCTACTAGACACTTCCCTATTGGGTGATGAACATAGCATTCTCGAAAAATGCCAATTCAAATTATGTGTCCTAGCCCACCATGACATATATTCAAGTCAACACTTGAATTAGGGTGGTAAAGCAGTCATACACACAAAGATCACCAACAATGACGAAAAAACAAAGAAATGTCAAGGAAGATTGTATCACAAACAGCTAATTTTGTCATGAAAGTCAAGATAGTTCATTTAGAACCCATGAGCATTGGTGCATGAAACAATGAACTTGTAGGCTCTAATGCCTTTTACCCCAAACCTCACGTCATTATCAATTTAAAGCCTTATGCTTAAATTTGATAATCAACGATATTTAATAAAGGATCTTTGATCCTTATTATTCGAGTCTTTAGAGCTTGAGTCCTTTCCTGCTCACTATTGACAGAAAAGAAATCCATCTCAAAATGGTTTATCCTTTAGTAGGAAAAGCATTCAACCTTACTTAGGTCAATCTCCTCCTTAAAGAGTTTATTACTCTTGTGATGTCAGGGTAGTCCTCCCATTCCTTTTTTGTAGAACCTCTTACCCTTATCTCATTTAGGTTTAGAGTGTAGAGAACTTGCTACCTATGCGGTATGCTAGCCCCAAAGGGTTTGCATACTTCCTGACATCCATATTCAAGCTCCAAGTACTTTGATATGTCATTGAAAAAGTAACAAAGTTTTCACTTTGGTTTAACCTGACTTTCATGTGCTCCTAACAGGAAAAGAGCGTCCTTATGAACAAATCGTTCATTGGACAATATACAATCAACTTCCTTCAATCTCTTTGTATTGTTGGTTATCTAATGTAGATGTTGTCTCATAAAAGGCGTTAAGCCTCAAGTTATTTGTGTCAAATTTAATTGACAACCTTTTTCATCTTGTGTAATGGAAGTTTTGCGAAAAAATTTCCTTTTACACAATTCACATGGCTCTTTGTTGTTGGATTTCTATCATGCTTGCACTCTATAGGGTAATTTATGACACACTATTCCCTTTTCGAGCCATGTAGGTCTCATGTCCTCTCATAAGCTTAGTCGAGATGACTCTCAACTTTAACTACATCATGACTCTTAGTCAATGACATGACAACATCTTCTATTTAATCGTATGAGACCTTTCAATATCAGATATCACATTTGTCCCCATTAAATTTATAGTTGTGTTGTTGTTCTTGGCAGCCTTTCTTGGCTTAATTACTTCAAATCATCCCACTTATTTGGCTATTCACAATCTGATTTGATCCAAGAACTTATTTGTAGCACATTGAAGTATACAATGTCATGCACTTGCATTATTCTTGACTAGAAAAATAATAATACTATTGGGTCTACTGTAACACCCCAAAATTTTAAAAATAGATATAAGGAATTATTTAGGGTTTTCGGAATGTTATTAAAAATATTAAAAAACATTAAAAATGAATTTATGATGTTTAGACATTTTTAATAAATTTTAAGGTTATTTCCTTTACACAGAAAGGTAAAATAATAATTAAAAGATAAATTTTAATTTAGGAAACAAAGAGAAATAATTAGAAGATAAAATTTAATCTTAAAAAAGAATTAATAAGGGAATATTTAGAATCTTGGAGTATTGTTTTAATTTTAAAAAGTCTTATAAATAAATTTGGACACCAAAATATATCTGGATAATTTATTTATGGACTAAGTTTTGATAAACATTTTGAGGGTTGTAAATAAAATTTTGATGGAGGGTAGAATAGGAAAGGAGTGAGTGGCAGGTTGTAATTTGAGGATCAATAAGGGGTAAAATAGTAAAACCACTCTCATCCTTATCCTCTTAATTGCAATTACACATGTGATAAAAAAAAAAAAGAATATACTCCCTCTCCAAACCGGACACACACACACTTCCTCTGCTCTCTCTCACTACTACTACAAAAAGCCCATTTCTTGTCCCTAATTCACGTCACTTAATTATAAAACGGACATTGAAAAGAGCTTGGTGGCATTTTTGTAATTAAATATCATACTGAAGAAGAAACCACGTCACAATAATGGCAGAAATGTGACGTGGATAATGGGTATGAGTAACCACGTCACATATTATAATTATGTGACGTGGTTTTCCTCAATTTTTTAATTTTTTTTACAATAAACCACGTCACATAAAGAAAATATGTGACGTGGTTTGTAGTAAATAATCAGGTTTTCGAATTTTTTTTTAATTTTTAATAAACCACGTCATATATATAAAATATGTGACGTGGTTTCATAGATAATCAGGGAATTTTTTTTAATTTTTAAGAAACCACGTCACATATATAAAATATATGTGACGTGGTTTGTGGTTTTCTTTTCTTTTTTTCTTTTTAGAAACCACGTCACATATATAAAATATGTGACGTGGTTTTATTTTTTTTTTAATTTTTAAGAAACCACGTCACATATAGAAAATATGTGACGTGGTTTCTCCTAAACGACGTCACATATTAGATATATGTGACGTCGTTTTGGAGAAACCACGTCACATATTTTCTATATGTGACGTGGTTTCTTTAAATTTAAAAAGAAAATACAAAACCTGATTTAAGCCTCATCGTCTTCATCGCCCAAATTTCATTTTGCCCGCGCCCAGAAACCTTCAGCTCCCTCCAAATCCCTAAGCTCTCTCCTCTCTCCCTCACCCCTCACCCCTCAGCTCTCTCCCTCAGCTTCGGTTGAAGAAGAAGCTCTCAGCTCTCTCCCTCAGCTCTCTGCAATCAGGTGCAAAATCTTCCCCATTTTCGTCCAAATCCTGTGTTCTTGGTTTTCTTTTCCCTTGCATTTTCGTTTTCTGGGTTCTGGTGGGTGTTGGTTTCCTTGCATTATGTTGAAATTTCTGTGAACTCATTTTCCCCTGCATTTTCGTTTTCATTTTGTTGTGTTTATTTCTAAGTTTGATTGCTCTGTTTTGATTAATTTGTTTAGTTGATTAGTGCCCAGTTGTCTCTGATTTCTTGTTGATTTTGGAATGCTGCCCAGTTCGTCTAATTAATTTGTTAATTTGTTTAATTTGTTTTCATTAGTGCCCAGTTCGTCTCTAATTTGTTTAGTTTTCATTTCTTGATTTTCTTGCAATTCTTTGAATTGCTAGTTGTGATTTTCTGGGTTTAATCTAATAAGGGGGAAAACAAATAGTACAAGTGTATAATGGTGTTTAGAAATGCTTTTTGATTGATATGTTTCTATATACATTATTTGGGTGATTATGCTGCAATATATTGATAAGAGGTGATGATGTTTAAATGTTAATTAGTGAAGTGTAAATCATTGATTAAATAATTAAGGACTAGTAAGAGAATGGTATGGCTTATGTTCTTAATTAGGCTGAAAAGGGAATTAAAAGAATGGCTAATTTGATTTTGTCTAGAACTTTGGGTGATCAACGTTTTATTGAGCTAAAACAAATATGGAGGTTAATGTGCTAAGAGATTAATTCAAAAGACATTGTTATTGGTAACTAAAATTGGATTAAAAAGTAATAGGCTTAAGTTTGAGAAATGATGTACATTTTGATTATTGGAAATTTAGTGTTTGATTTGTGTTTTGTGAATTATGCTTGGAAATTTAGTCTTGATCAATGGTTTTGTAAAGAAAGGAGGTTGTGTTTCTAACTATTAATTAGTTGTCTGAAATATGGAAGTAATTGATTTAATATTTCTAAGTGTTCACTACCTTATTCTTCTTAAACATTAATTGATTCCGTGGTTTTGCATGTATGGTTTTAAATGTATTATTTTGAAGTCTAATTCTTTGGTTTGTTGATTATTGGTTGTGTCAAGTGAAGTGTATGTAGAGAGGAGTATCAAAACCATTTAGCTCTTCTGTTGAATCTTGTTGGAGATTTTATTTTTAACCTTTTCCAATATATACAGGTAACTGGTCCAAATCAGAAATCGATTCTTCTAACCCATATCACCATAAGGGTAATCTTTGTCTTGCTAAGCCACCTAGAGGTATGTTATTGATTTTATCTCCTCCATTGAACAATAAGGAATATGACTATGCTCTTATATTCTTGTGACTACTATGATAATTTCCGTTGACAACTTGTGTTTCTCTAATTTTACTTGGCTTGTTTGTGCTTTGTGTAAGTCATTGATCTGATTGTTGGTTTGCTCTATTCCCCTGAATTAATATGTGATTTCATTGGGATTTCTAGTTTCATTTTGGATTATCTTAGATTGTAAATGTAATTTTTGGATATCACACTTACAAGGGAAAACTCTGGGAAATTTTTTAAAAAATTTGCATGAAGTTAAGTTAAGTGTATGGCATGCCCATTTCTTCACAAGGTAGTGAGCTAAAATTGACTAATTTGTTGGACATATGGCATAGGTTTAATAGAATGGATCGTAGTTGGATGCATGCATTGAGAACCACTAAAGAGTATCAAATGGGGGTGGAAGAATTTATTAAATTTGCTAAAAGAAACGTGGCTAGTAAGAATGACATGTATCGTTGCCCTTGTGTGAAGTGTGCAAATGCTTATTGTAAGAGCGTTGATGATATAAGGGATCACCTTCTTTGTGATGGGATCAATCTTCGTTATAAGAAGTGGTTTTGGCATGGGGAATTGGGAAGTACCGTAGATGAGTGCACGTCACAAAATGTAGAAGCAGTGATGGATGATGTTTGTGATGATGGAATGGACGAGATGATCAATGACATTAGGGCTGAGTCATTTTCTGTGGTAGATGAGTTTGAGAAGTTGCGGAGTGATGCAGAGACACCGTTGTTCCCGGGGTGTACTAAGTATACTCGGTTGACCGGCGTCCTGAAATTGTTGAAAATAAAGACAGAAAATGGGTGGGCGGACACGGGTTTCTCGCAGTTGCTTGAAGCTTTGAGTGATATGTTCCCTGCCGGCAATGTGCTTCCGAAGCGTATGTATGAGGCTAAAAAAGTTTTAAGCAAGATGGCGGTGGAGTATAAGAAGATACACGCTTGTCCTAATGATTGCGTGTTGTACAGGAATGAGTATGCCGGCCTGAAAGAGTGTCCTAAATGTGATACTCCGAGGTACAAGCCGAGAAAGGATGCCGTTGGTGATGATGATGTATCAAAGAAAGGGGTACCTTTGAAGGTAATGTGGTACCTTCCAATTGTACCACGGTTTAAACGCTTGTTTGCAAATGAGGCAGAAGCAAAGAAACTGAGATGGCATTGTGATGAGAGAATCTCTGATGGAAGATATCTCCGGCACCCTGCTGACTCTCCTCAATGGAAGAAAATTGATTCAATGTTTCCTGAATTTGGTGGTGAGCCGAGGAATCTTCGTCTTGGACTGTGTACAGATGGATTCAATCCTTTCGGGAGTCTCAGTAGCACACATAGTGCTTGGCCAGTTTTGCTGGTCATTTACAACCTGCCCCCTTTGTTGTGCACGAAACGCAAATATGTGATGATGTCTATGATGATTTCTGGGTCGAAACAGCCTGGGAACGATATCGATGTCTATCTTGCACCTTTGATTGAGGACTTGAAGATGTTGTGGGAGGAAGGCGTCGATGTGTTTGATGCGTACAGGCAGGAGACATTCAAGTTGCGAGCTATGCTGTTTACCACAATAAATGACTTCCCTGCATATGGCAATCTTTCTGGTTACAGTGTGAAGGGTTATATGGCATGTCCTATATGTGAGTTGGACACAAACTGCCACCAGCTTAAACATGGAAGAAAGACCGTTTACCTCGGTCACAGAAGGTTTCTTGATCGGTTTCATCCTTATCGTAGACTAAAGAAGTGTTTTAATGGCTCATCTGAATATAGATTTGCTCCGACCCCCTTAACCGGGGAGGAAGTTTTCAGCCGTGTTAAGAATGTTAATGTGGTATTCGGTAAGAAACAGAAGAAGAAGAAGACCAGTTCTGAGAAGATCATTTGGAAGAAGAGGTCAATCTTCTTTGATCTACCTTATTGGCAATTTCTGGATGTGAGGCACAGTATAGACGTGATGCATGTGGAGAAAAACGTCGGTGATAGTCTTGTTGGAACGTTGTTGCATATACAAGGGAAGACTAAGGACGGACTCAATGCACGGTTAGACTTGGTTGAAATGGGTATAAGACAACGGTTGCATCCTATAGTCAGTGAAAATGGAAAGAGGGCTTATATGGAACCTGCTGCTCATACACTCTCTAAACAGGAGAAAAAAAGTCTTTGTGAGTGTTTACGTGGGATCAAGGTGCCGCAGGGTTATTCTTCTAATGTTAGTAGACTTGTGTCTATGAACGAGTTGAAGTTGGTTGGAATGAAGTCGCATGATTACCATGTATTGATGCAACAATTCTTACCAATTGCTATAAGAGGCATTATGCAAGATGATGTGAGGATGACTATAACAAGACTGTGTATGTTTTTCAATGCGATATGCAGCAAAGTCATCGACACTGAAAAGCTCGACGAGTTGGAAAATGAGGGTTACATTATATTGTGCCAATTAGAGATGTACTTTGCTCCAGCCTTTTTCGATATTATGGTGCACTTGATTGTTCATTTGGTAAGGGAGATAAGGCTATGTGGCCCTGTTTATCTGAGGTGGATGTACCCTTTCGAGCAATTCATGAAAGTTTTGAAAGGGTATTCCAAGAACCCACATCGACCTGAGGCATCAATTGTTGAAAGATACTTAGTTGAGGAGGCAATGGATTTTTGCAAATCGTATCTAAAAGGGGTTGAGGAAATCCCCCGACATGAAGATGGGATTGGTAAGGGGGTACGAGGTGTTAAAGTGAAGACTATGTGCCGTGAAGAGGTGTTACAAGCACACCGTACATATTGAATAATATGGAAGAAGTGCAGCCTTATTTGGACGAGCATAAGAGGATCCTGAAAGAAAAGAATCCGAAAAAGAGTGACATGCAGATTTCTAACGAGCATAATAGGACATTTATTGGGTGGTTCAAGGAGTATGTTGAAAAGGAGACTGGTGCGCCGGATACAATAAGATGGTTAGCCGGAGGGCCTCGTTTTGAGGTTGTCACTTGGTCCTCTTTTGACATAAATGGTTATTCCTTCTACACTAAGGCCCAGGACAATAATAGCACCATGCAAAACAGTGGCGTGATGGTGGTAGCCGAAGCGATGCACTTCTCCAGTTCGAAAGATAAAAACCCAAGATTGGCTTCCATGGCATATTATGGCGTAATTGAAGAAATTTGGGAAGTTAGTTACACAAAGTTCAAAATTCCAATCTTCAAATGCAAGTGGGTTAACAATAGCGCAGTTGTGATTGATCCCCATACTGGTATGATCTCAATTGATCTTCAGAAGGCTGGGT
The DNA here is from genome assembly GCA_037074515.1 of Mimosa bimucronata. Taxonomy (NCBI): domain Eukaryota; kingdom Viridiplantae; phylum Streptophyta; class Magnoliopsida; order Fabales; family Fabaceae; genus Mimosa; species Mimosa bimucronata. Next base: position 28,262,796 of record CM073438.1, on the reverse strand, counting down.
ACAGAGATGAGCCTTTTATTTTAGCAAGTCACGCAAAACAGGTGTTCTATGTAACAGATCCCGCAAATAAGCAATTGTCCATAGTCTTGCAAGGTAAAAAGCAAAAGGACCGTGCTCCCAATTTAGATCTAGATGAGATACAACCTTTAGGCGCAGGACCACCTGAACCAAGTGAATTTGAATTGGTAGATGATGATGACCAATTTGCCTCTAGAAATGATCATTGTGAGGGGATATGGGATAACATATAAAGTGAGAACCTTTTTGAATTATCATGTATTAATTCTTGTTAATGTTTTTTTTTTGGTTTTGTGAAGGTTGTGGAATTGTGACTCATCACATCTTTGATATGTTAACAGGTACATGGCGGACGGTGATAACAATCAGCAACGGAACGATCCCCCTCGGAGAAAGGGAAGAGGTCCGACGAAGCTCAATGAAGTTGTTGTCCGTCAGGGGACAAATGTGCAGCCTATCCGTGTGGATTTTGACGATGACATGAATCCTATCGGGGAAGTTGGTGCGAATTTCATCAGCTACATAGGTTTTGTGGTGAGGAACCGGATAAGCATCTTGGTTAACGATTGGCGGAGAGTCAACAAAGACGTTAAGGATCAATGTTGGTCAAATATTTTGGTATGTTTTATCATTATACTTCTGTTTGTTCCTAATATGTATGTATTCTTATTTCCACTTAATTCAACTAATGTGTTCGTCATTATTTTCAGCAAAATTTTGATGTCCCAAACACACAATTTTTCAAGGATTTTTGGTTGGGAGAAGGGCGCAAGATGTGGAAGAATTTCAAGAATCTCCTGACCAGAGAATACGTCTTTGGAGACAAGCAGGGTCAAGATCCGGGTCAGAGCTATCCCAATATTGACCCAGACACTTGGAAGCAGTTTGTTGCATCACGGCTAGACGAAAAGTTCAAGGTCTGTATATTTCATAAATAGCTTTTTAACTTTGGTTAAAAATTGTACTGTTAACACATTATATTAGTTAACTAACTTAGTCTTAGTTTCACAGGAGGAGAGCGAAAAACAAAAGAATCGACAAGCGAAGAATATCTATAAGCACACGATGTCTCGGGGTGGTTACAAGTGGCTAGAGAAAAAGTTGACCCAGAAACAAATTGCAGAAATGGAGGAAGCTGCACGGTCCGATCCTACCTTTGTTGTAGAGCCTCTGCCGCCCTTCCCACGTCATACGAAATGGGCTGAGGGAAGGAAGAATAAAGAAGGAAAATTTGTGACTCCGGAGGTTGAGAAAGTTGCACAGAGGATTGTAAGTATTTTATTTGGTGTTTATGCATTTAACTTGTGGTTTTGTAGCACATTGCAAATTATGATTTTGTTGGGTCATTACAGGAAGAACTTGAGGAGCAAGCCACCCAAGGGTCCTTCACACCTTCTGGGAGGATGGACATCCTTGCCACGGCAATTGGGAAGCTCGACCACCACGGTCGAGTTATCGGGGAGCCGAGGAATGTCGGGCTGACCAAGTATTTCGGTCGCAAACCCCGATCTCACGCCCGTAGAGAATCCACTGAGGAGATTATGGCCAGGGCTCGGGCGGAGATGAAGGCCGAGTTCCAGGAACAGTTGGATGCACATATCCAGCAGCTTAATGAGCAGATCCGGATACAGGTTGAGGCACAAGTCCGAGCATCTACCGTACAGCTCGGACTCATGACGAATTCTTCTGGACAAAATAATCAGGTTTGATCATCTACTAAATATGTTGATTTCCATATTCCGGGTTCATCAATTATAGCCTTACTCTGTATATTTTCATCCCTTGCAGGAGTCTCTCGGTACCGCCGGTCCAAGCGGCAAAGACAGCTGCAATCAGCCTGGACAGTTAGGATCAATTCATGAGGACGACTCAGATCCCACACCAGAAAACAACCCTGACTATGGAGAGGAGTGTTATCTCCATCTTGATTTCCCTCGCCTGCGCGCGGTAGCCAAAGCTCTCCAGTTCCCGAACGCCTCCCTCATACATAATTTTCCTATTGATGAGGACCAAGTGAAGGTGTCCGTTAGAGCTGTCTTGAGCAATGAGGCGGGGGTAGATGTACCCTTTCCCGATCATGAAGTCACCAAATTAGGCGAGGCGGTCGGGGCATTCATCTTGTGGCCTAGATATCTTGTACACAAGAGCCCACAAAAGGGGCCGGACCCGCCGGTTGATGTGGTATGTACACTTAAGTCTTGAGACTGCTTGTTTGATATTTTTCTGGTTTAGGCATAACATAACAATGATTTTTTCCATCTCCCTGCAGACCTTTTCAGACGAATATCCTTCTCTCCAGCTCCTACGGGAGATGCAGCCAAATTTGGAGTCTGTGCCCTTTACGATGCCTCCAGGAGTAGTCAGTCCTGACCGTACATACCAATTTTTGCTTCAAGGTTCCCAAGATATCAGGGAGTTTTTGCTGCTGCAGGAAATTGACCTTGGATGGCTTGAGTTAGCGACTATGTAATAAATGACCGTTACTTTTTATGTCTCAGTTGTATTTCTTATTAAATCCCTTTTTGATTTCAACTTGTCTATGATATATAGGTACTTCCACAGCTTGTGTAACAGATTAGGCAGGGGACAATACAGATTCTTCAGTCCAATGGCATTGGTGATGAGGGATAATTTCAATACCCCGGCGGAGCAGAGGAATTATGATGACAACATGCAGGCATACGTCAACCATCAAATGTCGGTGAACCGGGGAACTATCTATTTTGCACCTATTCTTGAAGAGTAAGTTTGATTGTTTCCTTTTGCCAACTTTTCATCATTATACACATTTGTAAATGTTATGATTATTTTTAATGTCTTTCAGTAAGCACTGGGCACTAGCTGTCGTTTGCCCTAGGGATCATTGTCTGGTTTGGTTTGACTCGTTGAGGCGCAATATAACCCCCTATCATAGAACTCTCCTATCGATGTGAGTAGTGTTAATATCTTTATTATATACTAGTGTCCCAAATAAATTAGTCACATATATATATGTACTCATTTTGGTTCCATTTTAGGGGTATATCTCAGTGGCATTCAATGGAAAAAACTGGTCAAGAACATCAAGATGTCGTGCTACAAAGACCTAGAGTAAGTACTTTTGATTTAAATTCTTTCAATGTTAGTCAATTGAGATTTATTAAATTGATTGCTATTAATTTATACCGTTTCTTGTGATTGAAGTGCCCTAGGCAACCGACTAATAAGGAGTGCGGATATTACGTCATGAAATATATTTTTGACATTATTATTAGTGAACGAACCGGATCATTCTCACAGGTACAAGTTAAATTCTTGTATGATTGATACAGTTAATACATAAATATATAATGTTTTATATAATTTCTTTGCATTGATAATCACATCTTTATTGTTGCAGTTTTATGATATCAACGCATTTACAGATGAAGATCTTGATTCAATTCGTGAGAATGTTGCTGAATATTTGCTTTAGGAATTGGTTAGTCTTGGTTAGTAGAGATGATTGATCATTGTATAAAATACTAAATTGTGTAACACTAATGGTTAATTTGTGAAGTAGTAGTAAACACAAGTTATATATGGTTAGTATGATTGATTACTTATGTTAGCTTGGTTGATTGCTATTGTGGTGAATCTGTTTTCTGAGACAGCAAAAACAAGAAAAAGAAAATGGGATCACATGAAAATATTAAAATTTAATTTAAAAAAAAAATAATCCACGTCACATGTTTATAAACATGTGACGTGAAATGTTCTGGCAAGAAACCACGTCACTTATTAGCCAAATAAGTGACGTGGTTTCTCCAAAACCACGTCACATATAACTAAAAATGTGACGTGGTTTATGAGAAACCACGTCACTTATTTGGCTAATAAGTGACGTGGTTTCTCCACGCCACATTCCACGTCACATTTTTCCTGGACATGTGACGTGAAATCTTAGCCATTTAATAAAAAAAAAAATTATTCAGGGACTTATCTACGTCGCTTATTTCATAAGTTGTGACGTGGAAAATATGACTTTCCACGTCCCCAATTTTAAGTGACGTAAAATCTCCATATTTTCTAAGTCACTACTTTTTATGTCACATAAAAAAGTGACATGAAAACCCCTAAATAACAGACATGGAAACTCCTTTCTGTAGTAGTGGTACTCTCCTCTCCCCGTCTCTCGGTCTCTGCTTTCTCTCTCGTCCTCTGCTTCTTCGGGTTTCGGCGGCGGTTTCGGCGGAGCACGGCGGCGAGAAGCAGTGGAGCACGGCGTGAAGGTTGGGTTAGCACTCGGTGAGCCTCTTCCCTTCGATTTCCTCTCTTTTCTGGTCCGATTTGAGCGAGATTTGAGAGAAATCGTTTTGAATTTATGGGGTTTTAGGGGTTGTGAAATCAGTGAAAATGAAGTCTATGCTTCGATTTAAAGGTTTTGGGGAAGATTTGGAGGGATGGTTTGTTGTTCAATTGATTTTCTTCAAAAGCCCCAAATCGGGTTACTGTTCATCCGCCTTTGTTCTTGGGAATTTTCTGAAGGAACATTGATTGAAACCTTAATTAATCACTATTTGGAGTAAGCTTAAGTACATAAAGTGTCTTGCATGCGAGATTTCTGAGGTTTGTGGAAAGTTTCGAGTTTTCTTCTTCCCTGTTCAGTGACGCCAACGGCAAGGAGAAAAGAGAAATTGATGATGGTTGATGATTCATGATTGATGCTAATTGAAGGTGTAATTGTGATCATTGTTCTTCTTGGTTCATTGTTCTTCTCTGGTTGGCCGAATTGAATTATGGCCATATTGTTAATTGTTCTTCTTCCCTCTCTGTCAGCCGAACTCTTGGCTTGGATGGCTGAAAATCGATGATTGATGGAGTAATTTTAGGATAGGACTAATGTATGAAAATTGCTTGTTGATTTCTGAGGTGTTTGAAATTTTGTTCCTCTTTGTTTTCCTGTTCTCTCTCTGCTCGGCCAGGGAGTGCGAATTTTATGAATGCCTTGTCTTGGGTTAATTCAACGTCTGGTTGCTCTGTTTTGGTGGTTAATTGTTCATTTCTCTTCCTTGTTGTTCTGGCTGCAGGTTTATGATAGGAGAAGGAGGGAAATTTTAATGATTGATTTTAGTTAGAATTGTTGTAATTATGGATATATGTGTTGGGTTTATGATCTTTCCTGCTGCCCTTTCGGGTTGAATAATTATGAACTGAATATTGATGTTTCTAGGATCAAATAAGTGTTTCCAAGTATGGGATTTTGAGTTAATTATGAATTGCATTGGGTACCTAAAATGGTATTTCAAATCTGGAGTTTAGGTTAGACTTACTATTTTGAAGTTCGTTAGTGATATGAAGGTGATGTTTTAATTATTAAGCTTATGTTGTTGCTGTCTTGGGATTCTGAATAATATACAAGTGCTTTTAAATGTTTTAAATGTTAAGTTATTGAATTCTAATAATTAAAGTATGTATTGTAATAGTTATATAATCAATAGATATGTTTAGACTAATATAAGGACTTTTAATGGAGCATATGATAATTGCTGGAACTTAACTTGTGGAGGCTGAATTTAGCCTCAAGTTACTGTTTGATATTTTAATACTAAACGTGTATTTCTTGTTTAAGTATGATTAAAGATTTTTATAGGAGAATTTAGACATTAATAATGGATTTGAAACAACTGTTGAGGAGTTTTATGATTAATAGGATTTTTAGGCTTACTAGAGGGTTGAGAATTTCTTAATAGAAGCAAATAGATTATTTATAAATGACCATTTAAGCTTAAAGAGACAAGATAATTATAGCAATTATAATCTGTCATCAATATAAAGAATTGAGTAAGTTAAAAGTTAAGGTGGGGTAGTTGAGAATTTTATTTGAAATAATTGATGTAAGTTTGATTTGAAGTAGTAGGGATATCATTAGGCTTGTGTTATGTATATATGTGTGTACTGTGTAATGATTGTTATTTTCTCTATTTTGTGTTTATATAGTAAAGGACTTTGGTAATCTCAAAAATGGTCAAAATAGTTATTGTAAATAATAATCTTTCACAGATATAAAGAATTTGATAGTATTAATTATATTAGGATAGGATAATGTTTAAATGGCTTGGATATGTAAGTTCGATATTGAAGGAAATATTTTATAATGAATGAAGAATAGTAACTTTAAAGAATTAAAGTTCATTGTTTTGAAAAGCCACATAACGAATTGTTAAGGTTAATTAAAATATTAGAATTGATGATTTTTCTTTAGTTATAAATTTTATAATTGAAGGTAATAATGTTTAGTTAATATAGGTGATATGTAAGTTAGTTTATAATATAAAGTCTTAAAGATCAATATAAGCATTGTACCTGTTAAGAGTATATAGGATCAAGGTCTCTGTTTGTTTTAGAATAATGCAGTTAATTAGTAACAGAGGTGGAATTGCTGTGGATGTTTACTGGAATGATTAAGTAGTAGTTAAACTCCGTAAAGGATTAAAGTGAGTGAAATTGTTTGATATAGTATTGTATTTGCAAATTATCAAATGTGTGATGGCTGTTTTAGTATGGTGTGCTGGTGTTCTTCTTGAGTTATTTATAAGAAAACTAAAATAATAAAATATGGATGGAAATGTTTGAATTCTAACCACTATTAGAATGAGGATGTTAAATACTTATTAAGGTATTAAAGATTGATGATATTGTAATTAAGTAACCAGTTAATTATAAATACGGAAGCTGTCAAGCTCAAATGATTTGTTTAAAAGGATTATTCTTGAGGTAATTATTAGTCAAACATTGAGAATAAGAAAAAATAATTGGAATAGAATAATTAAAAGACTTTTTGATCTTAAATGGTCAGGCTAATTATAATAATTCAAGTTGTAGGTAATTACTATAAATGTGGAAGGAAATATGATCATTGGAAATTTATTTAAAATCCATTGAATTTAATTAGGTAAAGTAAGTTGTTATATGTGTTATTATATAATGTAAATTTGATTTAAAAGTAATTAAAGATACATTGGTGCTTGTGCTAGTATATGCTTGTATTGTTGATGGTTAAAGTTAGAAATATTGATTTAAGAAATATATTAAAAAAAAAGGAAAGGGTAGAAGCATATAGTAATATAGGAACGTGAGAGACGTTTAATTATTATGCTTAAGTTAGATATTAACGTATTATTTATTATTATAAATAATTATAGGACAAGATAGTAGGATTGAATTCCCAGAGTACGGAGAAGAAAAGGAATACAGTGAAGAGTAAGCTCAGGAAGCCAGGTAGCAGTTTATTTCAGTAACAATTAAATTGCATGTATTATTTTGTAATAACTGTTGCATTTAGTTGGTAAGTTATTATTCCTCAGATGGAGTACTCCAGGCTTAGGTGATTAGCTACACCTTTGCGAGATTAGTTACGTTTTAGCCTTACGTGCTTTAACGAGAAACCCTGCAGGTAAAGCCTCCACTATAACGAATATATTGTTATTAGTGGTTGGCAGGTGCTTTTAGCACACAGATTAATAGGAGTAAGACTATCATCATTTGTACAGCTTTATGAAATATATACATGACAATTGCTAGCATGATAATATATGTTAATGAAAGAAACTGCTATTGGGATTTCCAATCTCACCCCCTTCCCCAAACATTTTTCAGTTTAGCAGGTTGAAAGAAGCTAGCTGGGGAAGAAGAGTAGACGAAGAAATTAGGATTTTAATTTGGAAAGCAAGAGGCAGTAAATATTTTAATAGGGTTATTTGTATATGTTGTAAAATTAAATTATTAAATTAATAGTAGAAAATATTGAAAATAGAATTGTATAAATTTATTTAGAGATTTAAATTCCCTAAGTATTATGAATTATGAATAAACTCCCTTAAGAGAGTTAGTGTACTTTTAATTGTTTTATTAACCACTTTATTTTACAAAAAGTTTTAAGTTATTCCAATTTGTCTGAAAAGCCCATTCCAACTTAAATAAAGTTGGTTTAATGTTTTGAAAGAAAAAGTTTTAAATTTATTCGTATTTTTGGGCTTCTGACATTAAAAAGTGGTTATAATTCAATTAAAATGTTATAGTATAGTATGAAAATTCCAGGCGTTACATTTTGGTATCAGAGCAAGGATTCTGGCATAGGTTAGCTAGAATTCCTTTGCTCGTTAGTTAGTTAGATATTTAAAGATACCGTTAGAACACCTTTAGAGTACTAGAGTTATAATTTATACAGTTAAGATGCATAGATACGTATTATAGAAAATCAAGATAGTAACAGACAGAGAGAAAGTAATAGATGGTATAAAATGTTGTTAGGAATAGATCAGAGTTGCGCAGCAAAAGTGTGGTGGTCCCATGGTCCTTGGGTGGATTATCGGATCAGTAAAGGTATTGAGTTGAATTAGTTAGTATTAGTGTTGAGATTAAGATTAATGAATGAGAAATTTGAGATTTATTAGTATTGAAGGTTCACAGAATAAGTTATTAGGCAAAGCCTTAAGAGAGATAGTCATTGGCCAAAGAATATCCTCAACTGCATTGGTATTTTGGTTTTCCTTCTATTTAAAAAGAAGTCCTGGCCAGGCAAAAAGGGGAAACTTTGTATCAATGTAGTGGGAAAGATGGGCCAAGAGCAATAGAAGTAGAGAAAGAAAGAAAGAAAAAGGGATTGCAGTAAATCCAGGAGAAAGATATGTTTCTATGGGTGAATGTGGGGGGCTGCGTGCCATCATCCCTACCATGAGAAACAAAATTGTGAGGGGTGAGTGTGGGGGCCATCAGATATGGCAACATCCCTACCCAGAAAGACGCGTCCCAAGAGGGGAACAAAGCCTTGAGGTTACATGCTTCTGTTGTGCCAAAAAGGACAATATTGAGGGAAAGTAATAAAGAGAAAGACAGAAAAAGGATTGTATTTAGATCCCAAAGAAAAGCATAGAGATCACAATTAGATCTCATAGATACGACAAATTTTCAGGATAGATTATGACCTGATGAGTTAGAATATAAAAGCTTATAGTTTAGTTAAAGAGGAAAGCATAGAGATCGCAGTTAGATCTCATAGATACAGTAATGTTAGCAAGAATGGATTTCCTAAATCCATAGAAATTTGTTTATCAGTTGAGGAGATAACTCGAATTCGCTTAGATAGGAGAAAAATTCCTGAAGAATAATGAAATTATAAGGGAAAATGTGATAAGCAGATAAAAGGTATGTGCCATCAAGAGGATGAGATTAAATTAGAATAAGCATGTTAATAATGAATATGTTGTTATGTATTTGATATAGCTAAGTTAAATAAATTGAGTACCCAAATTTGGTTATGGGGAATATGATTCTGTAATGAAGTTCTTGGGGATATGAAACTATGAGAGTAACTTAAATCACTAAAGTAGCATTTTATCTATTTTAAGTATCTTATGGGAAGTAAACGTGAAGTTTGAATAGCAACCATTCTCTATTATAAATGATGCTGATTGTGCAAAGCAAACATGGTTCTTGTATGTAAAAGTATTATGTAATGGTTGTTCGGATTCTTATATTAATTTAGTAATGTTCATTGATTTATGAAGTGTGGAATGCAATTATATGAAGATTTCCAGTAAATTAGAGTTTATGGTATTCAACTAGAAGTAAAATATAAGGAGTAAATCAATCTGCATGTGTAGTTTTGTGATGAAAAAGGTAGAAAAGTGTGAGCCATAAACCACAAGTCATAAGAAATACTAAGGGAAGACCGTGTTAGGATCACTAAAATGACAATTAAATATTGTATGTTTGTTTAATTTATGATTTGAATGTGAAGTTTGATTTTCTTGTCCTGTGTTGGCTCGATTTCTCCCTTTGTTGAACGAAATTTTGCTTTTATTTATGTGATTTTTGTTTCTATGATGATGAGGAATTTCTGGTGTTTTTCCTCTCCGTGTGTGTTCCCAATTTATTCCTTGTTTTACATGATTTCTTTGTGCTTTATCCATATTTTTATGCTAGACAAAAAATTTTAAATGAGATAAATTAATGAAATGAAGCCTAAGATTTGGTTGATTCTATGGTTTTGTGTGTGAATTTTTGTATGAATTGTGAGATATTTTGGAGCCCTATTGAAAATAAGATGCATTTACCGGAAAATTTGCTATTTTATGTGACAGAGCATAAAATTAGCAATGATTTTAGGGCTAATATTAGATATAAAATATAACTGAACGTTTTAATAGCAAAGGTAAAGTAATTTTTCTTAATTTCGAGGACGAAATTATTTTAGTGGGGGAGAATTGTAACACCCCAAAATTTTAAAAATAGATATAAGGAATTATTTAGGGTTTTCGGAATGTTATTAAAAATATTAAAAAACATTAAAAATGAATTTATGATGTTTAAGACATTTTTAATAAATTTTAAGGTTATTTCCTTTACACAGAAAGGTAAAATAATAATTAAAAGATAAATTTTAATTTAGGAAACAAAGAGAAATAATTAGAAGATAAAATTTAATCTTAAAAAAGAATTAATAAGGGAATATTTAGAATCTTGGAGTATTGTTTTAATTTTAAAAAGTCTTATAAATAAATTTGGACACCAAAATATATCTGGATAATTTATTTATGGACTAAGTTTTGATAAACATTTTGAGGGTTGTAAATAAAATTTTGATGGAGGGTAGAATAGGAAAGGAGTGAGTGGCAGGTTGTAATTTGAGGATCAATAAGGGGTAAAATAGTAAAACCACTCTCATCCTTATCCTCTTAATTGCAATTACACATGTGATAAAAAAAAAAGAATATACTCCCTCTCCAAACCGGACACACACACACTTCCTCTGCTCTCTCTCACTCTCCTCTCCCCGTCTCTCGGTCTCTGCTTTCTCTCTCGTCCTCTGCTTCTTCGGGTTTCGGCGGCGGTTTCGGCGGAGCACGGCGGCGAGAAGCAGTGGAGCACGGCGTGAAGGTTGGGTTAGCACTCGGTGAGCCTCTTCCCTTCGATTTCCTCTCTTTTCTGGTCCGATTTGAGCGAGATTTGAGAGAAATCGTTTTGAATTTATGGGGTTTTAGGGGTTGTGAAATCAGTGAAAATGAAGTCTATGCTTCGATTTAAAGGTTTTGGGGAAGATTTGGAGGGATGGTTTGTTGTTCAATTGATTTTCTTCAAAAGCCCCAAATCGGGTTACTGTTCATCCGCCTTTGTTCTTGGGAATTTTCTGAAGGAACATTGATTGAAACCTTAATTAATCACTATTTGGAGTAAGCTTAAGTACATAAAGTGTCTTGCATGCGAGATTTCTGAGGTTTGTGGAAAGTTTCGAATTTTCTTCTTCCCTGTTCAGTGACGCCAACGGCAAGGAGAAAAGAGAAATTGATGATGGTTGATGATTCATGATTGATGCTAATTGAAGGTGTAATTGTGATCATTGTTCTTCTTGGTTCATTGTTCTTCTCTGGTTGGCCGAATTGAATTATGGCCATATTGTTAATTGTTCTTCTTCCCTCTCTGTCAGCCGAACTCTTGGCTTGGATGGCTGAAAATCGATGATTGATGGAGTAATTTTAGGATAGGACTAATGTATGAAAATTGCTTGTTGATTTCTGAGGTGTTTGAAATTTTGTTCCTCTTTGTTTTCCTGTTCTCTCTCTGCTCGGCCAGGGAGTGCGAATTTTATGAATGCCTTGTCTTGGGTTAATTCAACGTCTGGTTGCTCTGTTTTGGTGGTTAATTGTTCATTTCTCTTCCTTGTTGTTCTGGCTGCAGGTTTATGATAGGAGAAGGAGGGAAATTTTAATGATTGATTTTAGTTAGAATTGTTGTAATTATGGATATATGTGTTGGGTTTATGATCTTTCCTGCTGCCCTTTCGGGTTGAATAATTATGAACTGAATATTGATGTTTCTAGGATCAAATAAGTGTTTCCAAGTATGGGATTTTGAGTTAATTATGAATTGCATTGGGTACCTAAAATGGTATTTCAAATCTGGAGTTTAGGTTAGACTTACTATTTTGAAGTTCGTTAGTGATATGAAGGTGATGTTTTAATTATTAAGCTTATGTTGTTGCTGTCTTGGGATTCTGAATAATATACAAGTGCTTTTAAATGTTTTAAATGTTAAGTTATTGAATTCTAATAATTAAAGTATGTATTGTAATAGTTATATAATCAATAGATATGTTTAGACTAATATAAGGACTTTTAATGGAGCATATGATAATTGCTGGAACTTAACTTGTGGAGGCTGAATTTAGCCTCAAGTTACTGTTTGATATTTTAATACTAAACGTGTATTTCTTGTTTAAGTATGATTAAAGATTTTTATAGGAGAATTTAGACATTAATAATGGATTTGAAACAACTGTTGAGGAGTTTTATGATTAATAGGATTTTTAGGCTTACTAGAGGGTTGAGAATTTCTTAATAGAAGCAAATAGATTATTTATAAATGACCATTTAAGCTTAAAGAGACAAGATAATTATAGCAATTATAATCTGTCATCAATATAAAGAATTGAGTAAGTTAAAAGTTAAGGTGGGGTAGTTGAGAATTTTATTTGAAATAATTGATGTAAGTTTGATTTGAAGTAGTAGGGATATCATTAGGCTTGTGTTATGTATATATGTGTGTACTGTGTAATGATTGTTATTTTCTCTATTTTGTGTTTATATAGTAAAGGACTTTGGTAATCTCAAAAATGGTCAAAATAGTTATTGTAAATAATAATCTTTCACAGATATAAAGAATTTGATAGTATTAATTATATTAGGATAGGATAATGTTTAAATGGCTTGGATATGTAAGTTCGATATTGAAGGAAATATTTTATAATGAATGAAGAATAGTAACTTTAAAGAATTAAAGTTCATTGTTTTGAAAAGCCACATAACGAATTGTTAAGGTTAATTAAAATATTAGAATTGATGATTTTTCTTTAGTTATAAATTTTATAATTGAAGGTAATAATGTTTAGTTAATATAGGTGATATGTAAGTTAGTTTATAATATAAAGTCTTAAAGATCAATATAAGCATTGTACCTGTTAAGAGTATATAGGATCAAGGTCTCTGTTTGTTTTAGAATAATGCAGTTAATTAGTAACAGAGGTGGAATTGCTGTGGATGTTTACTGGAATGATTAAGTAGTAGTTAAACTCCGTAAAGGATTAAAGTGAGTGAAATTGTTTGATATAGTATTGTATTTGCAAATTATCAAATGTGTGATGGCTGTTTTAGTATGGTGTGCTGGTGTTCTTCTTGAGTTATTTATAAGAAAACTAAAATAATAAAATATGGATGGAAATGTTTGAATTCTAACCACTATTAGAATGAGGATGTTAAATACTTATTAAGGTATTAAAGATTGATGATATTGTAATTAAGTAACCAGTTAATTATAAATACGGAAGCTGTCAAGCTCAAATGATTTGTTTAAAAGGATTATTCTTGAGGTAATTATTAGTCAAACATTGAGAATAAGAAAAAATAATTGGAATAGAATAATTAAAAGACTTTTTGATCTTAAATGGTCAGGCTAATTATAATAATTCAAGTTGTAGGTAATTATTATAAATGTGGAAGGAAATATGATCATTGGAAATTTATTTAAAATCCATTGAATTTAATTAGGTAAAGTAAGTTGTTATATGTGTTATTATATAATGTAAATTTGATTTAAAAGTAATTAAAGATACATTGGTGCTTGTGCTAGTATATGCTTGTATTGTTGATGGTTAAAGTTAGAAATATTGATTTAAGAAATATATTAAAAAAAAAGGAAAGGGTAGAAGCATATAGTAATATAGGAACGTGAGAGACGTTTAATTATTATGCTTAAGTTAGATATTAACGTATTATTTATTATTATAAATAATTATAGGACAAGATAGTAGGATTGAATTCCCAGAGTACGGAGAAGAAAAGGAATACAGTGAAGAGTAAGCTCAGGAAGCCAGGTAACAGTTTATTTCAGTAACAATTAAATTGCATGTATTATTTTGTAATAACTGTTGCATTTAGTTGGTAAGTTATTATTCCTCAGATGGAGTACTCCAGGCTTAGGTGATTAGCTACACCTTTGCGAGATTAGTTACGTTTTAGCCTTACGTGCTTTAACGAGAAACCCTGCAGGTAAAGCCTCCACTATAACGAATATATTGTTATTAGTGGTTGGCAGGTGCTTTTAGCACACAGATTAATAGGAGTAAGACTATCATCATTTGTACAGCTTTATGAAATATATACATGACAATTGCTAGCATGATAATATATGTTAATGAAAGAAACTGCTATTGGGATTTCCAATCTCACCCCCTTCCCCAAACATTTTTCAGTTTAGCAGGTTGAAAGAAGCTAGCTGGGGAAGAAGAGTAGACGAAGAAATTAGGATTTTAATTTGGAAAGCAAGAGGCAGTAAATATTTTAATAGGGTTATTTGTATATGTTGTAAAATTAAATTATTAAATTAATAGTAGAAAATATTGAAAATAGAATTGTATAAATTTATTTAGAGATTTAAATTCCCTAAGTATTATGAATTATGAATAAAGAGTGAGTTAAGAAAGCAAGAGGCAGTAAATATTTCAATTTGACATTTACTTCTTCATGTCTCTCTTTACATTATTTCCATAATGTCTTATTAACTTCTTATTTGAGTAACTTAAGAGTTTTCTTGATTTCTACTATGTTCCTATTATTTTGTGAAGTTAATTTTTAGCTGAATATAACATCAAAAATGGAAGGGTGAAGTCTCTCTACTTTCCCAAACCAAATTTGATAGGTTCACAGTAACCGTTATTCAGCAAGGCTTTAGGAATCTCATATTCCTAAGTGACATGATAGAAGTTACGCTATGTTGCTTTGGTGATTTCTAAGAGGTTCTCTATTTTCTCAAAGAAATATTTCAAATGTTTTATGCAATTTATATATATGTTTCTTCACAGAAACATTTAGTCTTTGCTCTTAAGTCTTTTATTGATTCAATCAATGGTAGTTGGACTAGGCTTAGGATTCTATTTTCTCCTAAGGTAGGCTTTCAAGTCATACTTGAGGTGTATTTTATTCCTGAATTTCACCATGATCCGGAGTTAAGATGTGAAAATTTCTCCATTTGAAATTTCCTCTTGCATTGATCTGATATTATTTCTTTAATATCTGATCTTCATTTTTAACCTCCCTGAGGTTTATCCAGATCCAAATCCTAAACTTTAGGATTTTGGTTATTCAGGTTCCTCCTCTAGTGCATCATCAATATTTTCTTCCTATTACACCTCTTATTTCATTTCAAGTTCGAATGAACTTTACTCTGAATTATCTCTTTCTTAATCCTGTTAAGGATATTCTCTTTCTAGGTTTTATTTGAGTCTCATACTCTAATACACAAATCCCTACTTCATTCATCACTTAGAGGCTCACATTTCTCTAAGTAATTTAGGTTTGGATCAACATTCAGAGGCAATAACCAATAACTTATTCCTTTTCTGACTCACCACTTTGTAAATCATACTTAGGATTAAGTTTCTCTACTTGAGTATCATCCAAAAAGAGTGAAATTCTTTTGGTTTGGTGCTTTTAGAACTCTCTAGGTTTATATTTGACTCAAACTAAAATTTTTTATGAATTATTATAAATATTTTAGGATTTTTAAACTAATAAAAATCACAAAAATAGCACCAATGAGCCTCCATGCAGATCCAAAAAATACCTCAAAAATAGACAAAAATATGTCTAAAGGTATCTCTTGAATTTAGGGATTTTTAGAAACAAACCGCGCATCAATCGGAGCTAAAATGCCCCATCAGACAACCCTAGAAGGAAAAAAAAATATTGTTTTTTTTTTTTTTTGCGTATTGGGCTCTGCCAAATAAGCCCATTTCGTTTTTTTTTTTTTTTTTTTTTGCTGGACCAGACAAAACAGGCCCCTACATGCAAAATAAAAAAAAATAAAAAATAAGTAATAATGTGACGTCAGCACGACGTCATCATGACGTCATGATGACGTCATCAGTCATCTTCTTCCTCCAGCCGGGTCGACCAAGACCCGGCTGGACGGACGGGCGGGTCCGACGGACCCGCTTCTTCTCTCCACCGTATCTTAGCCGTCCGAAGTCCGTTTTTCGCGTTCTAGTAGTCCATTTTCATCGTTTTTTCGTGCTCTACGCAATTGGATAATTTTTGAAGACTGAATCTTTCATTTTCGAACAATCCAGTTTCGAAAATTATGCCCCATACTATATATTCTCTCTCTTAAATTGTGGTTTCCTTATCTTCTATGGTTTCTGGTTTTTCCTATATGTTTTCTCTGAGTTTATCAAACCCATAATCACATGTATATGCATTCAGAACAAAGAAAAAACAATATAGAACCAGAGAAACCTATTTTTCAAAAATATATATATATATACGTACACACACCACGAACATATAATATATATATATATCCTTCGAACAAATATATACACACACAGATGCATATTTAATCCAGAACCGAAAAGAAAAGCACAGATGCATATGGGTTAGAAAAAATCACAGATGCATCATATGGTCTTCGGTTGGTTAAATAACTATAAAAACAAACTAATATATCAAGATTTGCTGAATTGATAAAGCAAATCATCATCAAACAGATTTCAGATTGAACCTAAATCATAAATCTAAAATTTTGCAGCGGAAATCAAATAATTATGTTTGATCAGAGAAGAAAGATAAATAACACAGAATAATCCACACAGCCATGGAAACCTAATGCTCTGATGCCACTGTAGGATTTCGGGCGTACCTGGAATCCGGTAGACTCGCTCGGTACCCACACGAAATTGGAGCACCAGATTTGGACCCCGATTACGTTATACGACAGATGCACAATGGAGGAAGAGAAGAGAAGAGACCCTGGAAGATTTTATCGGGAGTTTCTTTTTTGTTTTCATTGTTACTGTCTGTCCAGAACAACTCCCCGTATATAAAGAATATGAAAAGTCATATCTTTTCAATTTAAACTTATAAAGGGAAAAATTACTCATTTTAACCCAGGTCTTTCCATAATTATACATTAGCCCCAATTCTCATTGGGCCTTACATATAAGCCCTAATTCTCATTAGGCTTAGGCCCTAACCCACCAAGGGTGGATTAGGTATATTCCTACAGATTGTATATGTTAGAAGATTTTGAATCATTAAGTAGATACATTGCGAATGATTTGGGATCGTATTTTACGTAAACCAATACACATTTTAATAAATAACCAAGTTAACTAAATTTTTTAATATACTCAAATTATTAATTAGGTAGATTCTATATTAAAGATTTAAGCGTATTGTTTAATTCAACCAAATATTCTAATTAAATATCTCTACCGGTATTAATTGTATGAAATCCGACAATTTTGCACCACATTGGTCAAAATGGGATTGCGTTAGTCAAAGATTAGATGAATTACAAAATTAAAACAAATTGAGTTGTTGAGATATCAGACATATAAATTTACCCTTACTATTGAAATCACCAAATAGCCATGAGATATATAGACAGGGAAATGAGAAGATATCAATATATATACCCTTTTTATCCGGCCAACTAATGTAATTAATAATTAAAGAAAGATCATATACCTTGATATCGATATCAAGGTATATAGGTTCATTTTAAACTCAAAATGGGTAGAATTGTAGAAAAATAGATATAATGATAGGTTCTATAAAAGAGAACAGGTTTTCAACAAACTTAGGACAGAAAAGATCCTTTTCAATTATAGCCAATACAAATTTAAAAGAAATAAACATATATAGGTGTGTTCAATATAGTGAAACTTATTGATCATCACTATGACTATTTGTGTCTTCTATCATATACCAATTGTATATAGTTGGAGAACATGTACTTTAATTAGTATAAAGATGAACTAGTGGTTTATCTTGGCATGCAGACCCCACAAAATTAAATCACCATCAATTTTGAACCTTGTGATCAGAAAGTGTACATTAGCATTTAAAAGCTGAGGGCGGGGTGAACAATTTCCTATTCAAGGTTCATGTCCTTTTGCATCATAGTGGACAAATTGGGATTGTGTATATATGTCAAATATTATGATGATGAAGTCAAACAAATTGAAGAGTTTGTTGAGATCAGACAAGTTTAACCATCAAATTACTGATATCGCCAAATATACCAGCTGGCCGAAATGAATTTGTCTAGTTCTCTTTGACTTCTCACTACTTCATCCCTTTTTCTTTATGGATATAGATTCTGTAAATTTACTTTAATTAAACTCCCTCCTTCTAGCTAGCGGGAAGTTTTCATATTTAGTATAATCCATTATTTCTGAGTTGGTTTTGGTAAATGTCTTCATAATAAATTAATAACCACGTTCTAATATATAATATAAAAAAAATTTAAAAACAGTGTTTGCTAGGAATAAAACTAAAAAAAATGTAAACTACACACACATATGTATATATATATATCATAATTTCAGTGAATTAATTAAAATTTTTTATATAGGACTAAAATCATTGCTGTAAAGTT
This sequence comes from Mimosa bimucronata, assembly GCA_037074515.1. Taxonomy (NCBI): domain Eukaryota; kingdom Viridiplantae; phylum Streptophyta; class Magnoliopsida; order Fabales; family Fabaceae; genus Mimosa; species Mimosa bimucronata. Next base: position 28,244,325 of record CM073438.1, on the reverse strand, counting down.
AAATGTATTTAAATAAAGATATATATTAATGGTGGTTTTTTTTTTATAAAAGACAAAATGAATTCATGGTGGTGTTAACTGTTAACTTTGGATCATTCAGAAGTATGTAACATGATACATTCTTCTCAAAAATAAATGAAGGGGAAAGAGAGTAGTTCGTGAATAAAAGAAAAACTTAATTAATAAATTCTCTACACGCATTCCTAATTAAAAACTATACTTCAATTTTTTATGGGAAAAATGGGGATAATTCCCCATCTGACAAATAGATTGAGAAATATGTGTTACACATGATTTCATGGCTGGGTGTTAAGCCCCTTTCTCACTTGATTTATCAAATGGGATTCATCTCAAAAATTTTCCAATTTTTTACAATTAATATGAAGTGTAACTTTTTAGAAAAAAAATTGGAAAAATTCTAATTAAATCCAGTTAAAATACCTAAATTCAAATTTACACCTTCAGTTGTATGGTGAAGAGGCCCAGGATTTTTTTTAAGGTTTGAATATCACCTTTGTTGCTTAAATTTTCACTTAATTTTATTTTTGGTTATTGAACTTTAAAATCGGTGGTTTTGATTATTGAACTTTCATTCAATTTTGATTTTAGTATCTAACCTTTAATTATGTGGTTTTGGTCTATCAACTTTGTGTTATTTATGATAATTGATCCCTAATTTTTTATTTTTTTTAAATCCACGGGTCAATTTTTTTTTTTAATTATGCTGAATAACATAAAGTTGATAGACTTTGTGTTATTCAGCATAATTGGTCCCTAATCGGAGCAAAGTCGATCGCATTTTCCTGGTGGTGTTACCGTTTCCGACGTTTCCGCATCCATCAGGTAATTTCCCCGGCTGTTTAATATGATAAAGAGTGAGTATCTTTTTATATGTATTTTTTTTTTTATATTAATGCAGTAGAGATGATATTTCAGCAACAGTGAGTTAGAGTGTTGGATGTTATTTTATACCAAAAAACTTTCATTCTTGGTGAACAATACTTAAGTCACACCAGCTGTGATATTTAATTCTTGTGTTACTCGTTTCTATTCTTATAAGGAGAAGTTAGAAATTAGAAGAGTATTTCTGGCTTTGGCCAATAAAAAAAGAGGAGTATTTCCGTTATAGATGGCACAAAGGATAATCCTTGAGAATATTTAATTTGGGATGTGCAAGTAATTTACCTTCTTTGGGTGGCATATTTGTAGATTTTTCTTAACTTTAGTTTACCAAATTTGTTTTTGTTTTTAAATAAAAGGAAATGATTCACTTATGCATTAAGTTTATGATTAGGCTGAGGTTGATGTTGCTGCCAAGTAATTATAGAAGTTTCCAATGGGGGGAAAATCTTACGTCTCATCCATATATGATTTCAGAAATGAAAATCATTTAACTTTTTATTTAAACTTGCATGAGATAATGTCTGTATAGATATAATTTGAGAGATATACTTGATCGACTAACACACATACATGTATCTTTGCATATGATTTCGGTGCAATTTGAGTCATTAAAATTTTTCCAACTTTGGCCTGCACAAACCTTTCTTTATTTCTTGCTCTTGAAAATTGACACACTAACATTAGAAGAAGCTGTAGGATTCTATTTTAAATATTTTAGTCTGTCATGAAACAATTGACTGTGATCTTTTCCAATGATAACTACCCCTTTCATTCCTTCACCATTAGCGGACCTTCATTTTAATATTTTATGAACATGCTGAGATTTCCGTGTAAAGTTATCCAAAATGTAAAAGCAGCAATTTTATCTCTAGTTGTAGATCCTAACCATTATTGGTGAAGATAAAACAATCCTTATAGAACTGCTAAATTATTTTTTCTCCTTGTTTGTTTTACAATGAATTTTAAACCTAATACTGGTATTTCTGACAATTTGAAATTGAAAAGGAATAAAAGTGGTGTGATGAAATGCTAGATACTATTTGTAATTTTTTGTTTTTAGCCAAAAAAAAAGCCATTATATATATATATATATTCATTGATAGAAACTAAATATATCAATCCCTTTAAGTTTTTAAATGTGCTTCTGATGCATTTGTCTACTTACCTAGGATAGTTTTCTCTGGTTGAACATAGATCTCATGCATACTCTCCTTATCAATAAGTATAGACCGTTTTACCATTTTATTTGCCATGTGCACTCATGGCTCAAATCTGTTTTATTATCTCATTTTAGCTTCTTTTTATGCATGCTATTCATTCATAACTGCATTTGTCTAAATTAAGTCCTAAATACAAATAGTCTACCTGTACATTTATCTTAGTTTCCTCACACCTAATTTTTTTTTTTATTGCTTCTGTTCTTGATTTAAACCCAGTGCTAGGTTCTCTCATTTGCAGTGAGTTTACCACTCTGAATTTAATGAAACGATTTCAATCATTTTCCTTTTTTGTATGAAGTTTTACCTTTTTTATGCTTTTACTGATAGGAACACTGAATATAATTTTAGTTACCAGGAAGACATTGTGGTGTATGAGAAGGAGAATTATATTGATATTTTCTTCTTAAATTGATTTGTTCATAATAAGACTATGTTAGTTTTCTATAACTGTTTTTGTTCAAAATCACCTTGACAAATGCATTTTTAACTTCCATGTTGGTATTTCATGGGGGATGTTACCGTTTGTGCACGTGCTTTCAAAGATTTTATGAAATGGTCTCTTGTCTAAAAATATTTGTTGTCATCTTTGAAGGATGGTAGAGGTGTGCAATGGGAGGTTGACGTAGCTCTTGCTGCAGCTGTTAGACCAATTGTGAAAAGTCACTCATCCAAGGAGGTTAGTAATAATTTCAACGATCGTTCTCCAACACATTATGCAACTACTTGCTGCTAACACCTTTGGGCTGTTATTTGCATATGCTTCAAACAGAATCTCATAAGCATTTCAGTTAGAAGGGTAGGTATTGTTGGCATTCACCAGGACCATAAGGAGTGGCTTTCTACTATATCACAATCACCTGATGCCATATCAGTGCAGTTTGTGCCTATTAATTACTTCACTGCTCGGTTCCAGCCCTGTCCATGGGTTCCTATGGCATGCAATGAATTTGTATATCAGATGTGAGCACACATTTCCTGCTCTCCAATTTCAATTTCTATATATCATTTTCAATTTTAGCTTATATTTCTATTTATTAAGTTATTGTGGTTTATTTTCTATGCATTTTGGCAATTTTTAATGTCAGTTGACTTCTCTAACTTGTCTTGGAGCTTAATGAAACCTCTGACTTGGTTTAGGGTATGCTTGGAAGGATAAGTGGAAATGTTATGATTTTGATTAGTTAGAATTTGTTCTAAGAAGATGGAAAATGAGATTACTATTCGATTTTTGGCATTGCATTTTAATCCCGTTGATTCCATATTTGAGATGGAAATGTTATTGAAGGATAGAATGTAACTAGGGGAGCATTTTCCGTTAACATCCTAAGAAGCATTGAATTCAACTTCTATTAACATATTTTAGATTCTAATCTAGAACTGTTCTGAAGCATTCAGATCAAGCCATCAAAGATTGACTGATAGAGTCAGATTTTAAATTGTACACTTCCTATGATGCTTGTCACTTACAGTTCTTATTGTACTAATCTGATTTTTGGTACTAAGTTTAGATAGGAATATGATAGAGTTCAACATCAGTTTCATGTGTACTCTGAACTCTGAAAAGGGGGGGGGGGGGGAATGATTAAGTAGTTGCTTATGGATAAGTTATTTTCAATCTCATTCTAAGTTTTAGGTTGTTATTGAGAAGTTACTAGCTGTTCCATGTTTATTTGAGATTGAAAGTTAATTTCAGTTATGCTGTCAGAACTATGAATATCATACATACTATTTATTTTGGTTGGCATATGAATTGAATATTATTCAGACAGTTTACCAGTCTCCCTCTCCAGGATTTCAGATACTGATTCTAGAGTCTATCCCATATGCTTTCCCTCTCTTCCCTCTACCCTCCTCTTTTCTCTTCTATTTCCCTAGTCACGGAATCTCTAGGAACCTCTTCTCTACTCTTTCTCTTCTCTTTTTTCCCTGTTCTCCTATTTCTAATTCTATTTTCCATATTCTTACAGAATAATCTTATTTATGGATTCATATAATGTGATTTATCTTGTATGAGGGTTAAATGAGTTTTTATTTGATGCAGATAAACCCAAAATAGAAGAACTTCATCAATTTCTTGAATTTCAGTTGCTTCGACAATGGTCTCCATTGCGTGATGATTTGCTTCTTGAATTTCATCCTAGACACCAGAGGAACAGATCGCCATCACTCTGGTTTACTTTCTTGGTATCTAAGCTTTATGTTAACACCATAAAGGTATTTTGTTATTACATTATTTGAAGTTTGAACTTGAAGGTTGTAGGCTACATTTGGAAAGGAGGGAAATAATTCAATAGTGTTGATGTATTTACTCATTGGGTTACCAATATGGCAATTCCACATATATTACCAACCAATTTAAAAAGGTTTACACACAAGATTGTCTGTCACCTCATTACATGCATGGTTTTCTTTACACAGATGATGTTTGGTGTGTACTACAGAAGGTAATCATGGAAAAAAGTTGTTTCTTTAGTATATTGTCTATTATATCTTCATTTTCATTATTAAGGAATTGAAGGTAGAGGCAAAACAGCATCTCTGTTTTGATAGTAATCGACACAATAGGTTTATATAGGCCGGAAAACATAACCTAAGCCAGTATCATATACTAGTTACTAATATCTTAGATTTATTTTTTTCTAGGATAGATAAGATGTTGCCAGATATAGATGAGATATAATATCCATATCCCAATCTTTGGATGCACATTACTGAAGAAATAACAAACATATAAGTAATTAATTAATTAATATCAAATATGCGACTCTCAATAGTCACTAAACTTCGTTTGTCACATATTATTAATTTTTAAGTGTAGATACCATTTTGCATATATTTTTCATTACTTTTCAATACCTAATATTCTGCATTATTACTTGACTAATTTGCAGGTTGACTCTGGATATTGTCCTATTATAGGTATTCGCCTGTTCTTGGAAGGTAGAAATAGCTACCATCTGGCTGTCCATGTCCAACATGACTAATGATCTTGGTTATGAATCTAATGATGAGTTAGTTGACAAAGCCTACTTTGAATCTGTGAAGTGAAAAAGGTTTTCACATGTCTGCACAGCACTAGTGTTGTACAATAGCTCCCTTGATGATGAGCCCTCGACCATTGTTACAAAGGCCTGGCTTGAGGTCAAGCATGTGAAAAGGAGAAAAGTTCTTTTCTTGAGGCTTGGGTTTTCCCTGGTTGAATCAACAGAAATTTACAAATCAGAATGGGATGAATCTCCATTCCCATTCAGAAAGTCAGGGTTACTTTCAGGATTGATGAGCACAATACTGAGCAAGGATTTGCATCATATGATTGAGAATGACAACCCTACTGAAGATAACATAAAGCCTATAGTTTATAATGATGCGTACGTACTGAGGCACCTGTTCCAATAAAGGCCCCAGAAATGCACTGATTCGTGGATACGAAGGAAAAGGTTAGGGGTCCAGAAGACGCGCCTGGATATTGGGTGGTCACTGGAGCCAAACTCTGTATAGAGGGAGGGAAAATCTCTATCAAGGCCTATTCATTGTTAACTATTATGTCATATGACTCCGTGCCTACATGAGCAGACACACATATCTTTGAAGATAGACATGTCTTTGTACATTTGGATACTTGTAAATAACTTGTACCTTAATTTATCATTAGTCCATTCCCATTAAGGTCGTTCAATGGCAGGATATGATTTCTTCTTTTCTGATGAATACCGACGTGAACAGAAAGTGTGTTTTTGTGTTCTATCGAAATTAGTTGTCTCTTGTGCTATCAGTAGGCTTCCTTCTGAATCGTTTGATTGATGCCTTGTTGGGTTACATTGGAAATTTAGCACATTGACACGATTGGGAGATAGAGAAGGCGAAAGATTAAAGACGGAAGGTAATTTATTACACATCATGTCAAATAATTTCATGGCTGGTACAAATTATACTAAGCAATTAAGCATCCTAAGCATCTCTTTCCAATCTAAGAAATTTCTGTTTATTGTTGGAATAGCAATAATTTCATGAGACTGGGTTTAGAAATCCAACTCATGATTAATACTCTTCATACCCTTTTCCTTTAATAGAAAACTTTTTACCGCTCTGTTGATGAGTTAGCACATCTTATACCCAAGAATTTTAATGCTGTGACGCAAATCTCACCTTAATCAGAGCAATTAACTTGGAGAACCATAAACGATAATATGAAATAAAAACAACTTTTTACAATTAATTACTTCCAAGTTATGCTCTTCGGTTGGGATGATATAAGTACTATAATGCAGCAAATTAATTCGGAAATTTCAGCCGTCCATGGACTTGTTGTTTGTGTTTGGTACTTCCTCCATTCCTAAATATCTGAAAGGTTCATCATATGTTCTTTACACTTGTGTTCTTAGTTATTAATGATGAGTCAATTTACAAGTCCTCCACTTGTGTTCTTAGTTATTAATGATGAGTCAATTTACAAATCCTACTTTAAACCTCTGAAGTGGAAAAGGTTTTCACATGGTTGCACAGCTCCAGTATTCTACGTAAAGGGTGGCAAAATCTCCATCAACGCCATGTATTCTTTGCCAGATTTTACGTCTGACGATTTTGTGCCTACATGCATGAGTAGACAAACGTCTCTTTGTGCATTTGGATAGTTGTGAATCTGACATGTACCTTCATTCATCATTAATCAAGTTTCCATTTTGGCCATTCAATTGCAGGATATATGATTCCTTTTTTATGAATACCTAAAACTTTGTATATTTGCATTCTATTGAAGGTAGCAGGCTTTTAGAAGCTGCTGCCTATAGGCTTCCTTCTGAAGCATTTAGTTATTGGGTCATGTTGGAAATGTAGCATTTCGATATGATAGGAAAAAAGAGAGGTAGAAAAGTTAAATTATTGCATAGCATACACTATAACAAAAAAAAATTCATACGAAAGTTCGTGCCATTCATTTCTAGACTTTGGTTTCAAAATAAGGATTTGTTTGTTGGCAAATAAATCCTTATTTATTTCTTTGATCCCTCTCCTTAATTTTCCTATTATAATTCCTATACTTAGTTGTTGGCAAATAATTACTATAATTATTACTTATTTACAATAATTTTTTTGAAAAAAATCATATAGTCTTTTATTTTGTTTTATCTTATAAAATCTAAAATATGTAATATAATTTGTCTTTGTCATTTTAAATAACACCATCTTTTTTCTAGTATAAATAAAAAAATTTATTATAATTTTATTATAAACATTTAGTAAATAATTTTTTTTAATAATGAAAAACATGATCTAATGTGCTGGGTAAAAAATATAACGAAATAAAAAAAAATTTAATGAAAATCGCTATTTTGAGAAAGTTTGTTTTTTGAGATAAAATGAATTATTTAAATCTTATTAGATTTTCATCATTTTGGTCGTCTAAAATCAGTTAAAATTTTAGGATGTTGAAAAAAAAATCTATTTATCACTTTACACATTTGTTATATATCATTAGATTATATGACTTTTAAAAATAAGATAATTTTTGTAAATGAAAATATATATAACTTTTTAAAGGGATTTACTTAGTATTGTTAATCTATTTAAAAAAAAAAAGATAACTTGATGTTATATTAAGTAACTGAAAGTATATGTTTTTATTCAGACCTGAAAGTATTTTTTTTTTTTTTTACAAACCTGAAAGTGTTTTTTATTGATGGATAAAGGGTGATGTTTAAGAAATTTAAAAAAACACATCCTTTTAAGTTAGTCAATATTTAACATACTGCACATAATTTCATGTCTCATGTTATCCAGATTTTAGATTTTCACATTGTATTTAAACCTTTATTTAGAATGGAATTTGTACAATAGAGGTGGTTTATCATATGCGTTATAAGATTCTAAGCTAATGACATATAATTGCTACAGAGGCCACTACAAAAAAACACGGAATTACTGAGGGAATTTACCGAAGGAAAAATTTCGTAGGTAATTTCTTATGGAAAGTAATTTCCAAAGGAGGAATTTCTGACGGAAAAAATTCCGTAGGAAAATTTTTTCCAAGGGAAATCTGCCGGAAACCCGTCGGAAAACTGAAATTACCGATGGAATTTCGTCGGTAAATTCTATCAGTAATTCTGTGTTTTTTTTGTAGTGGACCTTACAAGTTTTATCTTTTAAGGATGAAGAAATAACATTTCTTTATGCTTCTCACGGAAGAGTCTTGTGATGAAAAGAGTGGAGTGATATATTTTGACATATGCTTTAAAACTAGCATGTACTTAATATGCAACAAATTTAATATATTTGTTAGAAACATCTTAGTGTTCTTTTACAAATTCTAACCTGATGCATGTAATTGCTGTAGAGGCCTTACAACTTCAATCTTTTTAAGGAGAAAGAAATAGTACTTTTATATACTTCTCACGGAAGAATCTTATGATGAAAAGAACATACTGTGGCGTGATATATTTTGACAAATGCTTTAAACCCAGCGAGTATGTACTTAATATGCAGTAAATTTAACATGCATAATTGTTAGAACCAAGTTAGGTCTAATTTATTACTCGTGTTTCTCATTTATTGTCTACCACTGCATGTTAATGTTTTCAGCTATTTTACTTACGTTTTTCATGGTAAGGAAGGAATTTAGTTCACTTTTATTTAAATCATCACAAAGTTTTCCATGCATAAGTAGGGCAGTAGTAGCTGTTGGTAAGTGATAAGTAAGGTTCTAAGCACCATCTCCCACGCAACGCATGAGAGAGTACATAATTATGGTACCGTTTATGGGTAAACAGTGTTGAAACTCATACAGTAGTTCTGTAATACCAATTAAGGGTACTTGAAACGATCCATAGCAATACAAACAACACATACTGGATGCCACCTTTGCTCACATTTATTTTCAGAAATCTTACCTTTAATAGAGGTACCCTGAACTGATAATTCAATAACTGCACATAAAGTTAAGAGGGAAAAAATAATTAGCCAAGGTCCTTGTTGAAAAGATATAACGGCAAATGAACACGAGAAATTAACTATTCCTTTTAGTCCTTAGTATAAGAGTAAGTTGACTTATTTTGATAGATTAAGGAACAAAAATAAATTAATTTAAAGTATTTACATTATCAACTTATATACTCTCTTCGATCCTAATTATAAGATCACTTTGACTTTTTTGAAAAAAATTAAGGATACAAAATGTATCACTTTAAATTGTCTATAGTTATCTTTTTTCCTCAAAACTACTATATTCTACTTATAAACTAACCTATAATCTAATTACATATGACACATGTTATAATTTAGTAGTCTAATTTGCTTCCTTTATTTTCACAAAAAAAAAGTCAAAGTGATCTTATATTTAGGACCAGAAAGACTATAATTTAACAACATGTAACATTTATTATATTTAAGTTATTTATTTAGATTTTCCAATCTCTTCAAATAAAATTAACTTGATATTACATTAAACACTGGAGGGGGTATTTCTCTTTATTTATTGGTGCAGTTCTATACAAGTCTATAAACAAGTCATATGTAGGTTGGTGTGACAATATCAAATTTTTTTATACGCTAATTGTACATTTACTCGATGAAATATGCTATATGTACCTCAAAATGGGAAATTTAAGATGCCAGAATTCATATCTAATTTTGGGGAAATAAATTATTCACAAATATAACATTCACATGATAAATATTGTTATGGATGCACCGCTTGGGTTAATCAGAAGGCAGTAGCATTAGCAAGGAAGTTAAATTAACTTAATTCTAAAGATTAATCGAATGCGATTATTTGGCAGAAATACTTACAGATTTAGAAGAATTTTTGAGCAACAAGATCCTTAGTAGCTTCGTCTTCCCATTGCAATTGTTCACGCCACGTAATAGGCAGTGCATGAAAGAACTGTAGATTTTCCAATGCACTTTGGGAATTAAATGGGAGCTTCGTCAAATTGGGGCAATCTCTTATCTCAATTATCCTCAAACAAGGAAACTGTAATGCAATTCTACAAATGCTCCTCAATTCCTTCAATGATATCAAGCCAAGAAATGTGAGACGAGAAAAAGGATTACCTATCACTGTCTTCTCAGCAATCCCAAAATCTTCACTTATAACTTCCACCAATGAAGCACAACTCTGTAAATGTAGGGTTTCAAGGTTTGGAGCATGTATAAGCCAATTCAAGTCAGGTATAGTTTTACAGCCATGTAGAGTTAACTCGCGAAGGATGAGTATATGTTCATATCCCCGAAATGAGCTCCTTGGAATATCCGCTGCTTCTAATTGCTCTTCTTCTTCGATACCGTAACAATTAACTCGTAATGCTTCAATATGCTCCAGTTGTCCAAGTGATGAGATAACGTTGTGGTGGATTGATGAGCTTACATTTTCAACAGAGAGCTTACTCATGCACCTCTGCAATTTTGAGGAGGTCAGTATTTTTGCGACAGAGGATATGCTAGTGACAGTAATGCGTATGTCTTGAAGATGATCTAAACCTTCTAGCTCATGCAACCACACATAATCGCCAATCACTCTCCACTGAAGACCTCTCGCACTAAAAGCTTGAAGAGATAACAAACTGGATATTACTTCCTTTGGGATTTCAAGACATTCAAGGCCGTACAGCAACAAGAACCTCAGCCTTCTCAAATTCTTCAACTCCTCTGGCAATTTTTTTATACCAGTTTCGGAGAGGTTCATGTATTCCAGGTTTACAAAGTCTCCGATTGCTGATGGTAGATAAGTTATTCTTGAACTACATGACAAGTCTAGTACTCTAATAGTACTTGTAAGAACAAAAACCTCAGTAGGAAATACATCCATCAAACTGTCTCTGATAAGCAAAGTGACAAGATTTGGGCAGTGAGGTTTTTGTGGGAAGTTGGCAAACAAATTACCTGTGTTCCACAATGATAGCTTTTCTGCCTCTTTCCACTTTGGATCATTGTAAACTTCAATGCCACCGGTCAAGGAGCAATCTCTCACAAGGAATCTTGTCTTTTCCCCATGATTACAAGCTACCCAAAGAGCCATATCTCTAATTACATCATGCATCTTAATGGTATTTATTTTCTCACCATTTTCCAACAAGCAAGCGCGCTTTAGATTTAAAATTATGTCTTCTCCTTCCTCGCGTGCTTTATTTATATCATGATCAAATTCAGCAAAAAAGCCTTCCGCTATCCAGAGCAAAATAAGGTGTGCTTTTTCAATGTTATAGTCCTCGGGGAATAGTGCACAATACAAAAAACACTGTTTATAGGCATCATTTGGCAATCGATCATAGCTAAATTCAAGCAAGTAATAGACATCTTCAACGATACCTTGGACCTTTGAGGGATAATTTCTCAAAGTATCTATAGCTCGTTCCCATTCATGAGTAGTCACCTTGTTAGCCATGGCACATCCAACAGTACGAAGAGCGAGTGGCAAGCCTTTACACTCTTCCGCCACTTGCTTTGCAAGAGGCAATATATGAGGGTTGTTAACAGTAGCTTCACCAACTTTCTCTTTGAACAAATCGAACGCTATATCTGGTGTGAGGCATTTGACTTCTAGGAGTCTAGCACCCATTTGGCCGCATACTTCTTTCGACCGAGTTGTGAGTATTATCTTGCATCTATCATTAGGGGAAGGAACCCCCAACTTCAACAAATCAATTTTCTCCCATACATCATCTAATAACAGCACAAATTTCTTCTTCTTCAAGATATTCTTCAAGGTATTGTACAACAAAGGAGCTCTCTCATCAATTGTCTTATTTTTCCACTCATCATCTGAAACCCGCAATTTCTCCTTAATATTATTTTGAATTTTTTCTGGATCTGCATCTTTAGAAGCCACAACCCACATGACTACAATGTATTCTTTCGTTGAGAAAAAATCATTGTTGAATTTCTTAAGTAGAGTTGTTTTGCCTACACCTCCCATTCCATACAAACCAATGATGCCCACTTGATTGTTCTCAAAGTATGAACATAGCTCCTTAAATGTTGATTCTACGCCCACAACCTTTTCCACGGGAAGTTCCTCGAACGGATCACGAGCAAACTTTTGTGCTACAACATCAAAATGTCCTTCGTTGATAAGATCATTAACATCACTCAACTCTTTGGTCAACTTCTGAAGCTTGCTGCAGCAAGCTTGTGTTTCCTCATCCAAAATGGCCTGGACATCTTTTTGCTGCAGAATATCCTCAACTTTCTTTTGTAAGTCTTCTACTCTGCCCATCCAGCTCTTTACCTGATTCAAAACCTCCAGCTCCGGATCTGGATCATCCTCTGCCACTTTCACCCTCCTCTTGACATCAAGATACATGCCTTTGAGTTTATCAGAAGCATTTCTCAAAGAGTTGAGGTCCTCTTCCAGCTTGTTCATAGAATCTTTCCATTTGGTGCAGTAATCACACAAACAGGTTACGATGTTTAGGATAGGAGTAATACAGTCGGCCATGCACCAAACCAAAGAAGTGAAGATTGAAACGAGAGATTGTGAAGGAGAAAGATAAAAATGCAATGAATAATGTTTTAGGTTGGCGTAAAACAATGTTTGACTACCAAGTTGGATTAGCCTCGCTCCTTATCCTTTATGTTTTAAAGCTGTTTATATGTGTGTATGTGTTTCATTTTAGTTCTCTTTAATTATTTTTTTTAATCAAAAAGTTCTCTTTAATTATAACGGCATGTGTTTTGTAAATTACCGTCATATACTTATTGATTCTGATATATAGTTGCCTATTGTTGTCTGGCGTGGAACGCCTCCATTTTCTTGCTCTCCTTTTCCCTCCTCTTCCTAAACCATAACCCTTCATTTAATCTAATGGCCCAAAACATCACACCTTCATATTTAAATTAAATTTAAGATTAATTAATGTGAAAGTTGACCACTGTAACGTTTGGTGAGGTGAAAAGGTGAATGCTTGTTCCATTATCTTGCTTGATATTAGAAAGACTCAAGTTTTATGGATCAACAAAGTACATTCTTTTTTTTCAACATATCTGCCAATATTTTTTTCCGCCAGTAATATATATGCCTAGTAGATTATTAAACATTACTACATATTATTTTCATTATATTTTATAAGGTTTTTCTTAGGTTAGTTTCATTTTTTATTCTATAAGTTGTTTAAAAAATAATGATGCATTAATGAACATTATTTCAACATACCTTTTATGGTTTAGAGCTTAGGTGTGATTTATTTCAACATTTTTTCTTTACAACGGTCAACTTTCACATTAATTAGTCTTAAATTCAATTTAAATGGGAAGGCAGGATGTTTTGGGCCATTAGATTAAATGAAGGATTGTGATTTAGGAAGAGCAGGGAAAAATGAGAGTAAGGAAATGGAGGCGTTCCGCACCGATTGTTGTCAGCCATAGTTTTAACTAAAGCGAGGCTTGTGTCACAAAAATTCAAAGGAGTTACACTTATTAAAAAATTATGTATATATGGTGCGATTTGCTTTAATTATTTTTCATATTTTTATTGATAGTTATACTTATGACGATATTTCTTTTTATATTTTTCTCATTGTTTTAAATTAGCTGGAAGAGGATCATCTCATAATCTGTATTCTCATTTTATTCTCACAATCACTTATTCACCTTCTGATTTAAAAATGAATGATCCAAATGTAATATCTTACATAACATTATTATATTATTTTTCACATATAAATTAATAATTTCAAAATATTAAGTTTTGATCTATCTAGATTGTGCACACTTATATTATAAAAAATATGTATTAAATGTTTTAATAATAATTTAATAAAATATGACTATTACATATCAATCATTTATATTTATGTTCTAGCGGTGAATATCAAATTATGAGAAGATTTTGAAAGAAATGATAACGAAAGAAACCCAACACATCTATTTAGTCCTTCTCCGAATGTAATAGCTTATCTTATAATGGCCCACTTAATCATTTTTAATCATATGTATTTGTGCCACATAGTTAAAAATTATGTCTCCATTTTTATTCAAACATTTTCATAATACTTTCTCTTTCAAATCTTGCATTAATTAAACTAATATTTTTTCAAATCTTACCTTAATGTCGCTAACTCTACCTTTGAATTTCAACTTGCATTTTGAAAATTGAAGGAATCAATCTACAGTTAATACTATATCATAATTCCCCAAATCAATCAGTTTTCAACATCTCTTCATAAAATTCAAATTGTAAATTTCTAAGGACTTCAAAAGTTTAGACAATCACAATACGTTTTTAGTAGAATCATATACATCAGAGATCGTCTCTTTAAAATGTATTTACGAAGTGATAACAATTACATTGTATATGGCAGGAGATAATTTTGTTTAGTATAGTAACAATGATACTTCTTTATCATTTATAAAACAAATAATTCATATAAATTTATACTCTTCATTTGTTACATATCATGAATCGCATGTGGGGACATTAAAATTTAAACTATCGATCCCAACATTATGAGGAAATGGAAATTTTATTTAAAAACTGAAAAATTACTAATCTCCTATATAAATAAGGAGGAGTTGTTCAAATCCCAAATAAGAAAGACTATTAATGTCAATCAATTGACATGAATTGTTAATGACAAGTGAAAAAACTATTATTGACAAGTCATTAGAATAGTTTAATAATAATTATCTTTATTGGGATTTGAAATTTTTTTTTTAACTAAAGGGATCTGAATGCAATTCTCCCTATAAATCATGCATTTTTAGTGTTTTAAAAATTATAAAACTGTTTATCTACAATCTTTAAAATTATATATATATATATATTTATATAAAATCAAGAAATTAGTAAAGCATATTTACTTTACCAATTAATGGAAGATGTTGACTAAAGCATCATACTTCAAGTAAGGAAATTATTCTTGCTTCTGCTGATGAAAGTATGTTGCTTTAACATCTTTGCTTATGTTCTTCGCTTCATTGTTGCTATAACCAACACCGAAGCAAAGCATATCAAGATAAAGCACCGTGTTTATTCCTTACCCTTTTTTTGGTTGAGCTTTAATTTAATTTGTTTCTTGCTTTTGTTTCAACGATTGACTGCTACGTAATTCTCAGAGACTACCACATGCAGCAGGAACGCAAAATTAGGGATAATGTGTATGACACTGTGTGACAATAATTATTTTTTAAATAATTTTTTTATTTTCTAAAAAGGGAATAATTTAAAAAATTATTAAATTTTCATTTTCTTATTTACTCAAGGAAAATTTTGATTCTCCTACTCTAGATCCATTCCTAAAATACATGTCAACTATACTTCAATGATCCCGACATGAAGAGATCATAAATATAAGAGTTAGCATGCATACTTACTTTGTCCTTCAAAATAATATTTAAATTCACATTGTCCCATTAATTTATAAATTTTGTTCCAAACAATCCTTGTTAATTGCATTGCATACTTGGAAGCTAAAGGGTCAATGGTACTGATAAAAATAATGTATGTTAGAGAAATCAATACACATTGTAACAAATAACCAATTTAACAAATATTTTAATCTTTATAAATTAGTTATCTCATTTCTTTATTTAAAAGCGGATGGATGAAGTATTAATATCTCACAAGTTAAACTTTTATATAATGCAACTCAATCTTACAATTGCAGTTTTCTTCACAAAACCTATCGCAGCTTCTTCTAGTAAATAAAAGCATTTTTATATACCTCGGTCTTTTTTTTTTTTTTGAATAACAAGGCAAGCGTAACGCTTGAAGAAATGTAAAGAAGTAACTGCTCAGGATATAGATCCCAAAACAGCTTCCTCCATGTCTTCCCTCAGTAGTGCCAAGCAGAAATTTGGTGGTTCTTGCAATATGACTCGATCCATATCAGCATCATGAGCGTCCCTTGCCAATTTGTCTGCACACCTCAGCACTTCTCGATGAGAATGATGTAGCTCAATGTCCCAGTCTTCCACATAATGATATACCTCGGTCTTTTATATTAATAATAAAAAATTCAAATATATATATTTATATATTTATATTATTAGTGCCATTTTTAGAAAGGATACAATTAACTTCTTACGTGGGTTTTTAAAAATTGATGCCGTCAAAATCATAATAAAGTTGAATCATTAATTATTGCTTAATACATGGATATATATTAATTACTAAACTTGCATTATGTCTAAAAGAAATTATAAATGTATAAGTTCATGTTAAATTACGTTATACGAGGAAAAAAAATTTATACACCTCCTACTAGATGGTTTAGAATGATGGATCCCTCCCATGCATGTTTGTTTGGGTAAAAATGCATGTTTTAGATTAGTGAAGGCTATTAATAGAAAAAAGGAATATCTCAATATATGAAGACAAGCAACTAATACTTTTAGACTAAAAAGTTAAAAGTATATGTTTAGTCTTCTATCCTTAGGGAGTACCACTTATTTGTGGTTTCAGTCGTAAAGGTTGGGGAGACATCTCCCCAGCTAAGTGAAGGTGGGTGAAACTTACAAGTAGAATAAAGGGGCTTGCTTGTCATGTTCCAGAGCCCATAGGGACAGGCCCTCAATTGATCATGAGTTATGAACCTTGCTCTTGTATTGTAGGTGAACCAAACCTCTTTCCTAAAATTTATATATAAAAAAAATATGTTTAGTCTTATGAGTTTTCATCAAGTTTTAACTTAGTATCTTAAATTTACAAAATACATCTTAGTCTCATGACTTCAAAAATTAATCTTATTAATGATCAACACTGATTTAATGAATTTAAATGGTAACTTTGCTATTAAATGCTAACAAATCATGCTTATATATGAATTATTTAATGTACTATTTGTTAGAATGATTAATCACCATTTATCAAAAATAAAAAGGGAATGATTAATCACCTAAGATTGGTTGAATTGGGTGCTAATAAAATATTTGTCCTTTAAATAATGATTTAAACAATAACAACAAGGTAGAGATTTAGTGATATATAGGTGAGAAGATGGAGAACAAAAGAGATTATGATGGTTTTGTCTTACCATGCAACTTATATCTAGTCCTCTAGCACTTATGGGACAGTTACATGGAGGTCCCAAGTAAGATAGTTAATATTAGACAAGTCTCACTAAATTGTTAATGACCACATTGACAAGTGAAAGTGTTATTGTTAACAACTCAAAAGCATCATTAACAACTCATTGGGACTTGTTTAATATTAATTCTCATTCTTTGGACCTTAATGCAATTATCCCATTTTTAATCCACAATATATCGTAAGATTCATGTTGGAAATTCTTTATGTTAATGTGACGAAAGAAGAATTCTCATATAACTTAAGATTGAGAACATCTTAATATATACTAAAACGTGAACTTGAGTTAGTAAGAAGACCGGCAAGAGAACCCTCTGAACTAATTATTGGAGATAACTGTTGGAGCTTTGATGTGTTTTTATTGATGGGGTTTAATGACATTTAAATGATTTTATTGTCATTTACATGTGTTTTGTAACTGACACCTTAATTGTCATTAGAACATCATTAATAGTTGTTATTGTTGCTCAACAGTCACATCCAAGGCAATGCATATTGAGGTTAGAGAACAAGGAGAGAAGGGATCAAAGCACCACCACTACAGAAAACACTTTTCACATATCTTTTTTGGAACTTTTCGCGTCTCTTTTTGGTGAGACGTGGATAGGAAAGATGTAGAAAGTCGGAACTTTCCACGTCTCACTTTTGTGGAAAGAGAATTTTTTTTTAAAAAAAGTCCCACTTTCCACGTTTTATATTTAAATAAGAGACGTGGAAAGTCTTTTTTTTTAAAAAAAGTTTTTTTAATTAGAATGATTAATCACAATCCAAAAAATCCCAATATTTTATCGGAATAATAGAAATACAACACTTAAAATGGAAAAAAATGAATTAATTTTATTATTTATGGTCAAATTAATATTACAAAAATGTTAGAATACAACTTTGATCTTAAAATATGGGATGGTTAGCAAAAAAAATAAAAATAAAACAAACCATAATAATTATAAATCTTAACACAAAAGCTTCCCATTAAGAGTGTCTACGGCTTGAAAAGATCACCTCTTTCACTCCTCTATGCATATCAAAATCAGCTTGAAAATATCCTCCTCCTACATTCCTAAATATGCTCCTCCAAGTCCAAAGCTTCTTGTACAAGCACATCATAGGTAAAAGAGGGGGGAAAGTTCATCCTAAGAACAACTTCGGAAGAAAATTCAGTAGAAAGCAAGAAATTGAGCTGAAACACCACACAAATCTAACAATAACAGATCTCTAGACATAACTTTTGCAATAAATTTAATCAAAACCAGGGTGCAAATTGATAACAGAATCCAGAATTGATAACATCAAAATTTTCAAAAGAAATATCAGGGCCACTGATTAAAAAATGCAGTAAAATTAAACTGTATGCAATAAAAGCTCTCAATTGTAACGTACAGCCTCTGCAAGGATTCAGTCATTAAAATTGAAAGTGACAAAAGAAACAGATTATAAGTTTAACAACATTGGAATCAAATTATAAATGATGAGATGTGGTCAATCCCAAAGAAAGCCAATTTTAGAAGGAATAAAACTTCCAGTTGCTATTACCTAGTTACTCTTGTGTGCATTTGCTATGTTTTCATCAAGAAGAGCCAACAAGGATCTATTGATTTCATAGCGCTCGACCATCTCTGGTAACTGCATTCATCATGAGCTTGACCCAGATTAAATTACACATGAAGTTTAAATATGTAAAGTCTCTTGAACAGCATGTTTTTATGTTAGCCAAGAACAGATAGTTCTCCTTAATCTATACAATAACAAATAATTGGTTGCTAGAAATTATCAAAAAATTCAACCAATTACAAATACTGGCATAATTAACTGTGCAAAAATGATAGAGAAATTTCCGAAAAACTTGGAAATCCTTTAGTTTTGATTTTATACAGTCATGCAGAGTATGAGTTGACTATCTTCTGGTGGACTAAGAAACAAAGAAAAGCTTTTAGACTACATAATACCAAGATGAAAATCATTTTCAGAAAAGATGTAACACCTAAATTTTCATAATACATTAGTGCAATTTAACCGCTTTATAACCACTTTGTCTTTATAAGGAGCCCAAAAATGTGAAAAAAATTAAAACTTTTCTTTCCAAATTCTTTAAAAAAAAGATACTTTAAAGAAATAGGCTTCTCTGACATATTAAATTTATTTCAAACTCTTACTAGAACTCAAGTGGTTTATAAAGCAAATAAGTGATCTTTAATATCTAACTTTATCTAATAGTGTTTGGGAAGCTAAAACATACAATACTTCTATTATACCTAACATGCATCACATACCTATATATCTACTATACCATAATAACTAAATCTTAAGGTTATCTCAGTTGATGACCCTTCACTACCACAGAAAACACCTATAGCGGAGCTTTTTTGACCCCTATAGCGGCGCTTTTGAAGTGCCGCTATAGCTAGCGCCGCAATAGGTCAGGTGACCTATAGCGGCGCTTATAAAGCGCCGCTATAGGTGACCATATAGCGGCGCTTAATTACCCAAAAGCGCCGCTATAGGTCATGTTTTAATTAAATTTTATTAAAACTGAAAAGGCCTATACCGGCGCTTTTTGTAAAAAGCGCCGCTATAGGTCATGTTTTAATTAAATTTTATTAAAACTGAAAAGGCCTATACCGGCGCTTTTTGTAAAAAGCGCCGGTATAGGCCTCTCTATAGCGGCGCCTTTCGACAAAAGCGCCGCTATAGGTTATATTTTTTTAAAAATATACAATTTGTATTTTAATTCACACCCACCTACATCATTGCAAAAATTCCAGCAATTCTATACAATTTTAGGCAGTCCATATACACCAGTAATTCTATACAATTTGTTTTTAGGGGCCATAAATATTTGCTAATTATACTCCAACTATCAAATACAACAATTATACAAGTAAAGGAGTAAGTGTATCTCAAGAAGTAAATGAACAAGGTAACATATACTACCAGTTTCCCCCTGCCACTAGAGCCGGGAATTCGGGCCGAGCCCGTCGGGCCGGCCCTTTTAAGCCCGAGCCCGAGGAGGGCCGGGCTTTGATTTTTGGGGCAAAAAAGGGTAACGGGCTTAAACGGGCTAGCCCGTCGGGCCGCGGGCTTTGACGGGCCGGCCCGCGGGCCGGCCCGTTTAAGCCCGTCTAAGCTTCTCTTTTTTTTTAGGAAATAAAAATTAAAAGGAAAATTGTACTATGTTATTATGTATTGGTTTATTTTGTGGCGTGTGAACTAGTTTTTTTAAATGTGTTGTGTCATGAGAACATTATGTCCTTATGAAACATTTTAATATTCTATGTAGTTGTATGTAATGTATGACTTCTAATTCTAGACTTGCTACTTACGGATCATATTTATGTTTTTTATTTATACTTGGTCCATTGTTTTTTTATTGTCTAATATTTGGAGTAATGAATTATTGTTTCATGTCACATGCTCTTCTTTTCCTTTTCAATTTTCTTGACTACTTTTTTCTGTTCTATTTAATCTCATTTTTTGAATTGTGATGTATCTTTGCTTTTGTTGTCTTTATCTAATAATTAATTAATTATTTGTGTAACATTGCCAATTTACTATTATTAATTGGGAAACCACAAAAATTTATCATGTTCTTCCAGTTTAAGTTTTACATATACCATTTTTGACAAATTATGTCACTTGACTTTGTTGCACAATTTATTTTCAATTACCCATATTTGTTTCTTTAATACTTTCGCAGTGCAATTTCATTTATTAAAAAAAGCCAAAGCCTTTCACTAAAATATAAAAAAAAAAAAAAAGTGAAAGCCCGTCGGGCCGGCCCGAGCCCGACCTCTTAAGGGCCGGGCTTCAATAAATGGGTACTTTTTTGCTCGCGGGCTTAAACGGGCTTGGCCCGTTTAAGCCCTGCCCGCCCGAATTCCCAGCTCTACCTGCCACGTATCAATAAGTCAATGTCATTTTCTTCTCAATGTAATTTGTTCTTGCCTCCATTGTAATTTGAACTTATGTGAGGCAGAGAAGAAGCAACAAATTCTAAGATAAATATAAAAAATTTGGAAGAAAATAATTAAAAGTAGCAAAGCAGGTGAAGAAAATCACATGTATCGGTGGAGGAGGGAGAACCAGCGACGGAGGAGGGAGCAACGGCGGCGGAGGAGTGAGAACCCGTGGCGGAGGAGAGAGCAACGGCGGCGGAAGACTGAGCAACGGCGCGAAGCGTCGCTAATAAGAGAACGGCGAGTCGGATCTTGGGGTTACAAGGAGGGAGTTAACGGCAGCGACTTAAGGAGCGACGGTGGCGGAGGAGGCTACAACAGCGCGGTGGACTCGGGAAAGAATAAAAGAGTAAGGAGGAGGGAGAAAGAACAAAAAAGAAGACAGACACGGGAGGGAGAATGGGGGTTATATTAAAGACTATAACCCCTATACCGGCGCTTTCTTTAAAAAGCGCCGGTATAGGGGGGTTCCAAATTTTTGGAGGGAAATTTCCCTCCAAATTTTGGCCCCCTATACCGGCGCTTTTTTCAAAAAGCGCCGGTATAGCTATTAGTATTTACATTTTAATTTTAAATTATTATTTTAATTATTATAAAAAAAACGAAGCAGATTATTTAAAATTAAATAAAGCCTATACCGGCGCTTTTTAAAAAAGCGCCGGTATAGGTATTATTGCTTCTTTTTAATATTAATTTATTTTTTTGATTATTATAATGATTTAATTTGAAAAAAATACGAATATTTTATTCATTTCTTTCTTTTTAACATTTAATATTTAGTCTTAAATTCTTATAACAATTATTAATTATTATTTTCTATTTAAAATTCAAAAAATGTAATTTTTATTAGAAAATAATATTAATTTGTATATCAGCCTATACCGGCGCTTTCATTAAAAAGCGCCGGTATAGGGGATCCGAAATTTTTGGAGGGAAATTTCCCTCCAATTTTTGGCCCCCTATACCGGCGCTTTTTTAAAAAGCGCCGGTATAGGTATTATTGCTTCTTTTTAATATTAATTTATTTTTTTGATTATTATAATGATTTAATTTGAAAAAAATACGAATATTTTATTCATTTCTTTCTTTTTAATATTTAATATTTAGTCTTAAATTCTTATAACAATTATTAATTATTATTTTCTATTTAAAATTCAAAAAATGTAATTTTTTATTAGAAAATAATATTAATTAGTATATCAGCCTATACCGGTGTTTTCTTTAAAAAGCGCCGGTATAGGGGGTCCGAAATTTTTGGAGGGAAATTTCCCTCCAATTTTTGGCCCCCTATACCGGCGCTTTTTTAAAAAGCGCCGGTATAGGTATTATTGCTTCTTTTTAATATTAATTTATTTTTTTGATTATTATAATGATTTAATTTGAAAAAAATACGAATATTTTACTCATTTCTTTCTTTTTAATATTTAATATTTAGTCTTAAATTCTTATAACAATTATTAATTATTATTTTCTATTTAAAATTCAAAAAATGTATTTTTTATTAGAAAATAATATTAATTAGTATATCAGCCTATACCGGCGCTTTCTTTAAAAAGTGCCGGTATAGGGGGTCCGAAATTTTTGGATGGAAATTTCCCTCCAATTTTTGGCCCCCTATACCGGCGCTTTTTTAAAAAGCGTCGGTATAGGTATTATTGCTTCTTTATAATATTAATTTATTTTTTTTATTATTATAATGATTTAATTTGAAAAAAATACGAATATTTTATTCATTTCTTTCTTTTTAATATTTAATATTTAGTCTTAAATTCTTATAACAATTATTAATTATTATTTCCTATTTAAAATTCAAAAAATGTAATTTTTTATTAGAAAATAATATTAATTAGTATATCAGCCTATACCGGCGCTTTCTTTAAAAAGCGCCGGTATAGGGGGTCCGAAATTTTTGGAGGGAAATTTCCCTCCAAATTTCTGGGCCTATACCGGCGCTTCTCCGATAAAGCGCCGGTATATGTATTATAAAATAAATATTTTTTATTTATTTTATTATGTAATATTTATTATTAAATTATTATTATTTTAATAATTATTAAAAATTGAAACGGAATTAAGCCTATACCGGCGCTTAGTCAAAAAGCGCCGGTATAGGTATTTAAAAAAAAAAAAAAACCAAAATGACTCACAACCCTATACCGTCGCTTTTTATATAAGCGCCGGTATAGGGTTTTTTGATTAAAAAATAAAAAGTAAATGGTGAACCAAAACCTTATACCGGCGCTTTTTGTAAAAAGCGCCGGTATAGGCTTCACTCTATTCCGGCGCTTTTCTTATGAAGCGCCGGTATAGGCCCCATACGTATCAATACCGGCGCTTTTTACTCTAAGCGCCGGTATTGTTGCGTCGCGATAGCACACTTTTGTAGTAGTGCTTTTACCTGTATATGTTGTAGTGCACCTCCTTAAGGATATACACACACAAAATTATATGATAACTATGCAAGCACCATGTTTGCATTTCCTATCATATATTCATAACATATACAGGTAAAGATTTTAAAATATATATGTATATCAATACAAAATAATGCAAGCATCCCTGCCCTTCTTCTTACCACCTCAAATCAAAAGCACTTCCATTTCCCTACTTCTTTGTAAAAAAAAAAACATATATCTGAAAGAGTAAGATTCAAAGAATCTCAGTAATAACACATTCTATCTATAATTATATATAAATTTTATAAAGCATGTAGATAAATCACCATAAATAAACTGAGCATGTTTCAATCCCACTACTAACTGGTGCTCAAATAAGAACTTTCTAAAATGCACATAATTCATAATCTCATAAAAATCTTCAAATATCATGGTCACATTAGTGATCATGTAAATAATAGGTATAGCTCATGGTCTCATATGATTTGTCTTATATAATAATATAACTCATGGTCTCATAGGATCATGTAAACCTATGGTCTCAAAGGATCATGCCCATAATAATATAGCTCATGGTCTCATAGGATCATGTAAATAATAATATATCTCATGGTCTCATAGGATCATGTAATTCATGGTCTCTTAGGATCATGTAACTCATGGTCTATTATATCTGTTTGATTAGCTTGTAGTCACGAAATAATAAATGAGTATAACTCTTGACCATGGAAATAATAGCTGAAACTTATACGAGGCTAAAACATATGTATAACTATTAGATAGGATAGAGCTATTACCTAGTACGCGACCAAACCAACCTTTAAGAACTTCTTCTAGCTTTGTCTCTTATGGAAACCTATGTATATATAAATAGATCAATACTTATACTAATATATATATATGTGCATCTAACGTTATTTTCGAGCATCCTACTTTACTATAAACAACCCAATCCTTTTGTAGAAATTATAAGCATAAAATCTTATTCTTATTATTGAAGCATCAAGCTGAATAAATAGATTACAGAGAGAGTTGGATATGGAGGAAGAATAGAACCTAATCATAACTAACATAGAAAATAGGATAATTCAAATAATTTGAGAGATAATCTCAACTAATATCTTAGTAATAAGATCTGCCTAATATCATTATAAATAATTAATAATTAAAATTATAACAATTATAATTTTCCACACTTCCCCTCAAGTTGGAGCACAGATGCTAATCATGTCCAACTTGTTACAAAGATAATCCCTTGATCAAAAAAGAAAAAATTTTCACACTCCCCCTGAGCAACAACACCATGCACCAAACCAGAGATCACCGTAAACCCAAGAAGACCAAACCCAAACCCAATCACAACTAGGATTATTCGAAAATGGGAGGGCAACTCCAAAATATAAAACTAAATCAAATGTCACACAAAGGACATTCAAATCAAGGAAATAATGCAAGAGAATTAGCAGACATACAAAGAGCGCTAATTCAAACAGCCATACAAGGGGCTATAATCCAATTGGGCACACCAGGGCCACAACAAACGAAAATCCATCACGGGCTTCACAACGAAAAATCCAAACTCCATAACGGAATGCGAAGAGCTAAAAAATCCAAGCCTTGAGGAAACTCGCTGGAAAACTGAACTCGCCGGAAAACACACCGGAAATTCGAAAAACATCAGATCCACCGGATCTGAAATAACAAAACAGGTCTGAGCAAAAAAGTCACGCCTGAACAGTGAATCATACACGCGTGAACGGTGACGCAGACCCAAACTACCACGAACTAGAAGACACGGACCATACAAGGACGTCGGAAAGGTGGAATCGACGTCGGATCCATCAAGAAGCCAATGAAAAATCGCCGGAAAAAGCACCCAAAAATGCATAAACAAACTCGCTGGATTTTTTTTGAACTGACCAAACGTGAACAGTGACTCGAAACAGTGTCGTGAACAGTGACGGCTAACAGTAGTGAACAGGACGGTGAACAGTGCATGAACATGAACAGTAGCATGATGAACAGTATCCAATGAAAAGAAACTAAGAAGAATAGAGAAAGCAGCGGAAATTTGGAACCCTAACTCCCTCTCACTCAAATTTTGGAACCCTAACCTGGCTCTGATGCCATGTAGAAATTCTAAGCAAAAAATCTTATTCTTACTATTGAAGCATCAAGCTGAATAAATAGATTACAGAGAGAGTTGGATATGGAGGAAGAATATGACCTAATCATAACTAACCTAGGAAATAGAATAATTCAAATAATTTGAGAGATAATCTCAACTAATATTCTAGTAATAAGATCTGCCTAATATCATTATTAATAATTAATAATTATAATTATAACAATTATAATTTTCCACACCTTTAAAGCTGGGAAATTATGATTTGCCAAAATTTTATTGATCATTTAAAATAAAATCAAAGGATCACTTTTAACTAATCTTTCTAATTCTCAATGAGTGTGTACAAATAATACACACTTCATCAAAGTTAATTAGTAACTTTGAACCCAAATTTCAAAATTTAAATCAGCAATTTCACGGGTTCTACAAGGCACACATTGACCCCACTTGTTTCCACACTTGATGAGCATTCAAACATTCTTTGGCTTTCAACAGGTTAGTGACAATCACAGTTTATAATCTGGAAATTATTTCCAGATTTTGAAACCATCTTTCTAAGAAAAACTCAACATTCAAACATGTATACTCTCATATGGCATCTCAACGACTTTACTACATCAACATTTGAATATTTAAATGCCTTAATACTGATTTCTAAACTAATTTCAGGTTCTAGAATTCAAGCCCCAAAGCTTTCAACATACTGTAACCCGACATCACCCACAAATCACACATAACCCCCCACATAGACTTTAGTCCCAGATTTTATTCAACACTTGAAGCTTAAACGAATAGCATCATGACATATTTAGTAACTTTGAAGATTCTTTTAACACCTTCATTAGTAACAGTAGATAAAAATTACAGCCACAAATCAAAAGTCAGAACTTAGCAACTTAACTCAAAAAGGCTTCCATAAGTAACTTGAATAAATATAGAAAAATGTGTTTATCTAGGTGGCAAGCATATTAATTATATATACATATATATATATATTGTAAATTGGTGCACTTAATGATCTGAAATATCTTATTTTGAATTCAAGAGATACAAAAATTTCTAGAATCCAACCCACAGTTTCATGTTCACTGCTCAATGCCCACAAATACTAACCACCAGACATGTTAACAATTCAATCTTATTCAATCACACTACCAACAATCATTTCTACCCCAATATATAATCAACAAATTAACCACCTCAGACCAAGAACATTCATCTATCCCATCCATTAATCTCTAACAATATCTCAAAAATCAGCTTCTAACCCCACACATGATCACTGAATTTCTGCAAGAACATTTCTTTAAAGACCATATACTATTTAACATTAGGCAGCCTTTAACACTATTCAAATCAGGTTTTAAATTCAAATTCCTCAAACACTTTTATTAATCCAAATCTCATATCTATAAAAACTATTACTAACTTCTGATTCAATTCTACTTAAATTGTCCTTCAAAGATCCCTAGTTATACTTTATCACTTTAACATACTCATTTAACATTGAGAATCTTCAAAACGGTAATTCAGAATCATTCCCATATTCCACATCCTTTTAAACCCAACATGACATTTTACATTAAATTTTATCTCATCGCAACATCAAACCTCAAATTTCAATGTAATAGTTTAGCTTGTTTAACATTTATGAACATCAAGACAACTAAAAATTATTTCCAGCCTAAGCATTAACACTTAGCCCATCATTTTAGGGCTTCTAATCCCACCTTAACTCCATGAACACTTGTTTAGCATTTGGGAACCTCAAAAACCGTTACTATAATCAGTTTTTAAAACATAAACTATTTAATTCTCATAGTGTAAATGGCGCTACCCAAAGAGCTGCAGTTTTTAATTAAATTCCTAGCCTCATTTAGCCTCCCCAAGTTAATCCGTATCTACACATTCATCCCTGCAAAGTTATGCATTATTAACCAATTTTCTGTCTCTTCAGCCTTGATGCCATAGAGCCCAAATGCACACCAATTAGAGCAATAAACCACATTTTTCTTTATCTCATAACAGAGTGGCATAACACAGTTTCAGAAATAACAAAACAGAGTATCAAGGGGGTTGAGTTCGGCAATCATAATATAAAGCTACATTCATACATAAAAATCATAAAAATATACTATATTATACTCATAAACGCCATTAATATATTATTTCTCTTTGTTAGTGTTAGAATCCTATAGCTTCCCACCATGACCAGGGAACTTTAAGAAGAAAACTAGAAATCAAGCCCAAATAATCACATGCAATCAAAATTTCTTTTAGAATAGATTTTCTCTTTGTTTGTTCTTCACTTTAATCGGTTCAAACTCTCAGAATCTCAAATACCCGATCAAACCCTCCTCTCAAAATTCCTAAATAATAGAAGAAAAAGGGTAGGAATGAATGGAGAAGACTCACAAGAGTCTGAAATAGTCTTGCAAACTTGAACAGCGCCTTTCTCCGATGTCGGCAGCCTTGAAACTTCCGGTGGCTTCTCCGAGCTTCAGCGATCACAGGAGAGGAAGAGGAACGTGGAAGATGATGATGGGAATCTGAATAAGACCTAGGTTTACTTTTTTATATATCAGGTTCACGTTCATGGCATGTGTGGAGCGCAGAGAGACTATTTGGCCCCTAATGCATTAACACAAGTTCCATTTTTAAAAAAAAAAAAAATGATAATTTCTAGAAATATCCCTGTATTGAACTATGATTCTCTTCCACTAATAAATTTCCTTAATCATCAAAGTAACCCCCTAAAATTTTTGTATCAATCTTCATCCTCTAGCTATTTTCTTGAATTTCTGACAAATGTTGGCCTTAAAAATCCTTAAATATACATTGAACTCCATAAAGTTATTTATAAGGCTTTTTTTAAATTATACCCCAAGACCTTAAATTACCCCTTATTATCTCTTTTCCAATTTTTGGGTGTTACAATTCTCCCTTAGTTAAGTAAATTTAGTCCTTAATATTTTAAAAATCACCAATGTGATATAAATTTATAATATGACTTGATTATATCTTGAAAACTCTCATGTTGCTTTTCTAGTTGACAATCCTTTCCAACTATTTTTACAACCGGGATGTTCATATATCTTAGAATCTGCTTTTCTAGTTGATTATATCTTAGAATCTTCTTATAAATAGCCATTTGGGTGAGGAGCATTCTAGAACTCTGAAAATCTTTTCCAATTTCATAATCCAATCTTCTGCTACCTGAACATCAATTTTCCCAAGGAAGGCAGGTGGTTGATGGTTACAGAATTCGTAGATCCAGTATTGCAAAGTTTCTTGTTCATTTACAGGGTGTTGTGGTCGAACTTGTGGAATGACATTTTCTTCCAGTTGAACTTCATTCCTTTTTAACTCCTCTGTCATGGCTTTGCTTTTCTTGAGCCTCCCTCATTTGATTCATTGTTCGTTGTTGCTCGTGTAACCTTTCCAGGGTTGAGTCTCATCTGAAAGTCTAGCTGATCTATCTCCTCTTAATGTAACCATTTGTATCTGATCCTAAGATAAGGAAATGGCTATAACGAGAAACAATATGAAATTCTATGATAGAACTCAAAATAACACTTAGGAAAACAAGATGACATCATTTTTTTTAACAAATATGTATACAAGAATCCCTCAAACATGTGGTCATTTAGACACTTCTTAATATATTTTAGATAACTAAATGCATAAATTCATAACCATAATCCTTCGAAGT